>JARQZJ010000075.1:0-1452500 GCA_030704895.1 Henosepilachna vigintioctopunctata
CTTTCAGTACATTTGTATATTTGATCTACTTTATTATATTTCAAACATCTTATGGGTGTTAGTCTAATTTCAATGCATTTGATCCATTACTTGCACTTACTAATTTCAGTTCATTTCAACTTATCCGAACTACTTTTAATTCGGTAATTCATACATTCTCACTAATCAAAACTCAGAAGTATTTTATTTTAAAATATTGGTGTAAAATGGGGCTAACGAATGTTATCTGATATAATGGTATGGCTTCGAAAACGCCATACCATTATATCAGATTCATAATAATTCACACGTCATCCATTTAGATTATAATAAATACTACTAGCCATCACTGAAATTATCGTCAAAATCGATATGTAATCAATATTGTATACATATAGACATATTAAATATTATATACCTATTGCTAGTATTGAAAATATCATATTGATATAAGTAACAAATTATCGAATTGTCTTTATACAGATGAATGGATAATTCAATTGTTCACTTTGAAATCAACTATATATATATATATATATATATATATATATATATATATTTCTTGAAACTGATTTATTGCCTGTTTAAGATATTTTATTTTGAGTATTTTTAGCAATAACAGGCTTCTTTTGATATGGGAAAGTTTATTTTTGTTAATGTCTCGTTGTTATATTACAACTTTGTCAAAACTTTAATCTTAAAAAAAAAATTTTAAAACTTTAGTTTTGACAAAGTTGTAATATAACAACGAAACGTTAACAAAAATATACTTTTTCATATCAAAAGAAGCCTGTTATTGCTAAAAATATTCAATATATGTATATATATATATATATATATATATATATATATATATATATATATATATATATATATACAAATATATATACACCTATTAAAGGAATCTCAAAAATCGTTATCGATGAAACCTTTTTTCGAAAAAGCTAAGTTAGTTAATATAAAAAAGAAAGATACGCTGTAGATCACCTAAACGATAAAGAAATAAAAGGAGAAAGTGGAGGCAAATAAGGATTCACATTAATATTTTGAATTATGACCATACATTGGACTACCAGATTCACTTATTTCATCATCTATTGAATTTCGAACGTACGTTTCATCAAATGTCTGCATGAATGTCTCTATAATATTTCAATGTCGACATTGGAGAAACTCACAACGAAAACTCGAGATGTAATACTGGATAATACATTAGAACTAACTACAGGTTCCATGAATGTTTTGTGAATACATTCATTTGTATTCCTCACTTAAATGACTGAAAAACTAAAAGAAGTTAGAAACGATGTTACACAGAAACAAAACTACTGACTGCAGTTTTAGAAGTTATTATACCATTACAACGGTTATAAATTTTCATATATTTTTCTTATATTACATATATGACGTTATTTGAAGTTCTTCAATGGCTTTTATCTCGAAAACAGTCACTCCGACATACATTTAAGTTGTATGCCCTTTGTCATACAAGCGCTAAAACAGAACAACCCAAAAATATAAGAATATTATGGAGAGATACACCAGAGTGGTGACCTCTGGAAGTGAAATTCAAACGGAGGGCAAATCATCATTTCTCGCCTCAAAAAAGATAAATTATTTTAACTTCATTTTGCTCTAATGATAAATTCATAAAAATGGAATAGAAATTACAGCCTCTATTCAAAATATCATCATTATTATTTGTCTTTCATTCGATTGATTATCAATTCTTCCTTGTAGTTTTGATCTCAACATTTCGATTTCAGAAATTCGAGTCTAGATGTGTAGAAATATACTTATATCAAATTTTGTGCTAAAATTATCGATACATTTTCAAGTATAATACAAACTAAAAATTCTCATAACGACAATTGAAGTACCCAAAACAATATAATTTTTATTAAACATTTTAATTAAATTTCAAAGAAAGAATAAAATCACATACATTTTTTTTGGTGGAATACCTCAAAAAGAGTTCAATAATTGCCAATTGTTCCAATCTGAAAAACTCTTCGAGAAAATACAAAGAATATTTTGGAGTGGACATATTATAGGTTTTATAGTAAAGCTTCAAGCCAGATCATGGATACGTCTAAGATGACCTTTCAAGTTAGGTTTTCTTTTTGCTCTGTACGAACAATTTTCCATTGGACATTTGAAGCTAGCTTCTTTTCCACATTCGTATCTTACATGGTTGGACCTTGAACTAGCGTGATTGTATCGTTTTGGACAATTGGGACATATATAGCGTCCTTTTTCCTCTGAAAGAAATAATTTCTTTAATAACAAAAATTTTTTTTAAGTATTGAATTCAATTCAGTGGTTTTCTATAATGACTCATCAAGAGGTAATTTGTATGCAATAATATTTTCATCATATTACATTGAATATAATCTGAATACTACCATGACATTTTTGAATGGAACATTCTCTACCTAGACAACTCTACTATATCGAGAATAATTAAATATTCTCAGCATATATATTTGATGATTTTCTGTCGAAAAAGACCATTTTTCACTCCATAGGCACAATATAAGAAATATAACGAGTTCCAAACAGCGATTGTAAAATTTTCAGAGCCATTACTTGATTTACATATATCCACTTCAATGATGAAATGATGAGAAAGAACCGTTTTTTAGATGCATTTACCATTGAAAAAATATGCACACATTTCACTATTAGAATAATTTTCTCAAATTCTGGTTATTGGTCATAAAGCTTCAATCTTCACCTACGTTCACCAACCGTTCACCTTCTCCATATAAGTTTGTTCGTTGTACAGATTATTTGTGTATATACGAAAACGTCATTTTAAGGGTGAGAGTATCATTCAATGATTTTTAAATCTCGAATAGAATTGTCGAATGACTATGAGTGAGTCTAGTGAAGAGTTTTACTCTTTTTGATTATTTACTTGGCATCAAACAGGTCTAAATCTTATATACATATAGTGATACATGACAGATATACGAACACACGAACTTAAGACTAATCTAGATCTACGTAAGGAAGCAGTATTCAAATTTGAGAGCCTTACAAATTGGCTCACTTTATCGTATAACTTCATGATAGTAAAGAAGTTCAGTCATAAAATTGAAAAACAATTTTTTTAAAGAATAAATTGTTTCTCAATTTATTTTCGAAATAAATTGTTTTTCAATTTATTTTTGAAATAAATTGTTTTTCAATTTTCAAATTTTGAATTTTTTTCAATACAAAAATTTAAAAAATGAAAATTGAAATTTATTCAGTTATAAATGAAAAACACTTGGCTTTGTTCCACAAAATCATATTAATTGCTCAACAATTTTTTCAGGTAATCATAAAATACTCAACTGAGTATAAACAGTTCAAATTTTCGAAATGTAGTGAAACCTGGACATTATATTAATTGTCGAACAATTAATATAATTTAATAAAATTGAACAATGTTCCACCAATAGATCAACGAATATGAAAATCAACTTTATTGAATAATTTTGTGAAAACTAATGGAGTGTCCATACGATACGTTTCGAAAATCCACCAAGTGTTGTGTATGGAACCGATGTATATGAACTTATTTATCCATCAATGATAGTATATGAAACCTTAGTTTATGAAGCATTCCTTATTTCAAAATCCTGATTGTGAAACTGAGATACACCTGAAACTTGAGGTACCAAGTTAAACAAGTTAACCAAGTGTGCCAACCTTAGAAAAGGTCTACTTTTTTCCGTTCCTTGTAATATTTAGTTGTGTAAGTGTATTTAGAAAGGAAATACTTCATGTTTGATCACTTTCATTTCTGATACTATCATCTTTTTTGTTAACACTTATTTTGGGAAGAAAATTAGTTTTTTTGGTTGAATTAATAAGCTACTGGGTGTCCCATTATTTGGCAGAAATTATTAAGAAATATTACAAGTGAACGAAGATATACTCGTACAGAAGTTACTAATAGTAGTCACTTAAACTTCTTGTGCTGAAAGAAGTACCACCAAATTTGTCACGTAGCAGTTCATCCTCAATTAAGATTTAAAAAAAAGGATAAACTACAATTGAAGTTCAAAATTGTTTATTACATATTTATCATGTTTTTCAGATTTCATTGATAGTTTTGCAAAGTCACAAACCTAAATAAAATGTAGCTGCATTCAAATAACCATACGAAATTATACGAAATTAATTAAATCAGAACACATAAGTCCATGTTTATGAGATCTTTCAGACCTACTAACTCATCTATTAGAACAATAAATAAAAAAATTATATTGAAGGCTTTGTTTCAAGGAGCCTTATTTTCTGGTGGCTCGTTCTCTTTGTCTTTTGTTTTGAAACCACACTTTTATTCTATCTTCTCTTTCACAAAGTATTTTACTCAAAAGGGCAAATGTTTCTCTTGGGGGATAAGGTTCAATGAGAAAAACTTGAGACATCATTTCCACTTGATATCGCGAGAAAATATGCCTAGTGCGAAAACCTAAAAATTAACATTATTAGTTATTGGTTTCAAAGGATTCAGTAGATATTTCCTAAGGAAAATGAAAGGTTTAGTTTTAAGTAAGTTCATTATCTCAAATTATAAAATATAACTGCGATTGCAATAACAATCCAGCTATCACCTTCAGGAAATCAAGGTGTTTCACCTTAACTTTTCTAGAGATGAATAATTAACCGAAATTACATTGGATTAATTGAATTGTTATGTATTTATTAGTGTTGGCGTTTACTTGATGTAAATCCATTATAATTGAATATAAACTTAAATTCAAACACTTGAACTTAGGATTTACACTTTATTGACTACATAGCATGACGCGTTTCGTCGATACATTTGAAATATCTCTCTGATTGTACTGGATTTTGCAGTCTCCTTTGATCCAAGTTTTCATTCCTTGAATAGCCCCTCTACTTGCAGAACTGCTGGTGTTATCTGTCCTCAATTTGATGTATTTGGGGAACACTTCTTTCTTCAGACATGTTGTTAAAAACCATATATTCTGCGTGTTGATAGCACTTTTAAGTAACAGATTATTCTGTAAGCATCTGAAGAAGTCGTTTGTAACCACGAAACGCGTCATGCTATGTAGTCAATAAAGTGTAAATCATAAGTTCAAGTGTTTGAATTTGAGTTATATTCAATGAATTGTTATATGTTATTAGGGATGCGATAATCACTACATAGTATAAAACAAATTCGCTTTATCTGTCCATATATCCCTATGTATGCTTGAATCTCCAAAACTACGCAAGGGATTTTGATGCGGTTGTTTTTAATAGATAGAGTGATTGAAGGGGAAGGTTTATATGTACAAGAACATCCATTAAATAGTGGAGAAATACTGTTATTTTTGAGGTTTCTAATGTGAGGTGGTAAATAATTACATTTTTTTCGCTTACATTGCAAACGCAGGCTGAACCCTACGAGATTTATCAAAATAATGTACAAAGTATTCTACATATTGAAAAGGTCTACAGAAAACTCCGCTATGGTAAATGTCTATCTCTTATGGATATCCCACAATAACATTTTTTGTCATTTACTTTTCACGACAAATAATGGCTATTTTCGAAACGATTTTAACCAATACAGCATTAATCCTTATCCAATTGAATACCTTAAATACAATTGACTCAATATAGGTCTATATGGCCCTTTATAGCATATGATTCAAATGAATACTTTCGAAGATATTACAGATTTAAGAATGGCGGGACGTAGCGTTCGCGGCAGTTACGGCCGGCCGGAGCGGCAGGGGCCTATAGAACCCTATAGCACTTTGAATTTAGCAGAGATGGGACGCGTATATTATCGGAGCTCTCTAGCAAGGAAAATAACAATACTTAATAAAAACGTGCTTTCCAGCGCGACAATGTATCAATAATTATTAGAAGTAATTTACGATAAATAATTGTATAATAGTGTGAACGTTGTAAATAAAGACATTCTGTAATATATCAATTGTTGTGAAAATAAAATAAATAGGTGAAAATGTAGAGAGTAAATAAGTAGAAATAGTGTATGAATTCAGATATTTCAAAGATAGCAGGAAATCTTCATGGTATAGGGTAAGGGGAATTATTTTACTCCAAATTTAACTCGGTCCACGGGCAGTAATGAATAAATCAAAACTACTAGATCGATTTAAAAAATTTTTTCAGTGAACGACATAGGCTAGATATTTTATACCCGTGCGAAGCCGGAACGGACTGCTAATATGATATATAAAAAAGATGAGCTAATCGTTTTTATCATTATGAATTATCACACATTACTACTGCTTTCTACTGATTAGGTTTTCTTGAGTTTTCTTATTTTCTTAGAAATGATCATTCCATAACGAATGTCACAAATGTAATATTCAGTAGTTCTCAGTTGAAATTGTGCATTCTTGGCTAAATAGGTTTGTAAATTAGATAAACATCCATATTTAATAGAGGAAAATCTCAATACTATTCATTCAACTCAGCTCGCTAATTGAATGAATAATTTGAACATTTTTCAACTACGTCATCTCAATGCGTTAAGACACGACTGAGTAAAGCTACAAAATTTAAAAGATGTAACTCAACGATCCATTGAAGATTCAGTCACTTTGGTCATTCGTATACTTATCCAGTTGAGTCAAAAATCACAGAAAAGGCGAAATTGATTCAATTAGTTTCAATAAATAAAGATTTCGCTTATCTCTTGGTGAAACATTATGTTGAAAACAATAAATTCATATTCACACATTCGGCTTAAGTTTCACTAAATATATTAAAAAAAACTCTACATATGTTTCGGTTGGTAAGTTATAAACAGAAACATAATTCATTAACATTCTATACTCTTGATAATAGGTTAACGAAACATATGTAGAGTTTTTTTTGAATATATTTAGTGAAACTTAAGCAAGTGTGTTAATTTTGATTAATTGAAAGTTGACTCCATTGATTATTTCATATTTTTTGCGTTTTGTAGCTTGTCTTTGCTCAACTCCATTTTTCCATTTCCGTACTTCTCATATAAAGTTTCAGCATTTTTTCAATGATTGTTGTTGGACTGTTTTTCTCATTTCCATGTATCACCTTAATTTTTTTCATCTCATAATCAAGTACTACCCTTAGAAAAAATAAGTGGTATAACATGCGTATGCTACTCAAGTTTACGATATACTCGAAACCAACAGAAACTTTTTCAGATTTGCTATATATGTACTTGAACTATACCTGCAAATCTCTGTGGAAAATATGTTTTTCAAAGAAGCATTCACATTCAAAAATATTTTCCGTTGATTCCTCAGAAATATACAAGAGTGATTATTGAAACATAAGTACTTCATGAGTTATGAACTATCGGAATGTTTTGTATTCTTTGTTTTCGCCTAACATTCTTTCATTTATAAGAGAAGAATAAATGAAACATTACCAGATATTAACAGATAATTATATTCCATAACTGTACAATAATTGTAGAAATGAGATTTTATGAGTAGACATCATTTGAACCGTATTTCTAAAGTCGACACCAAAAATAATTTCATATAAGAAACACATTATGCCTTCTAGCCATATGAACCTTCAGATGACCCTTTCTCTTCGCCCGATAAGCACAATTGCCATGGGAACATTGGAAAGTTGGAAATTTACCACATTCATATTTCATATGTCTACTACGAGAAGTGTAGTGGCTATAAATTCTTCCGCACAATCGGCAAGGATAGGACCCTGAAACAAAATTAAATTAGGCAAGGCAAAATAGAATATTATACATCGCAAAATTTCATGACTAATTTTAACACTCTAGTGAAGACAATATCAAGACAAGAATATTTTTTAAGACAAAATGTGACATTAACATTAACATTTCGATATATTCACAAGACACAGATCCATAAAATGACCTGAAATAGATAAGTATGAATTTTTTATGTACATTTTTCTTAATAAGAATTAAAATTATGATAAAAACCTTGTTATATATCACAGTTTCCTCATATATTTCGTTTTTCCTGGATTCCTAAGCCTTCATCAGAAGATGCTACAAGTATGGTTTTAATCAAGGATTCGTGAAAGAGATCCAGATTTACAGACGCAAATACCTACTAAACTAATTGAAATAAAGTTGTTATTGATCACATCAACAGTTCTATTCTTTAAAATTTCCACAGTTTGAAGGCAGAAGCGATAAATTGCAAATTATTAAGTTAGTGCTCATCAACATTCAACAGTTTTATTTCCAACGAAATCTGAAGTTGGCGGCGACCATAGACTCCTCTCAGCAGTACAGATTCTTCCATCTTCCAATTGTGAAAACTTCCAGCTGTTAAATTCAGTACATCTGTTGAAATTATGTACTTAACAATTTTTGTTCTAATCACAATTGGTAAGTGCTCTATTTATAATTTTTGTTATAAATGAAACCATGTACCTACTTATTCTAGTTACTCATTTATTTATCTCACATTCGCATTTGTTTATAATATATCCATACTTGAAGCATCTTCTGATGAAAGTATAAACAAATACAGAAAGCTCGAGTTACAAGAAGTAAGTGCTAACTCATTTTTATGACTGTAATTCCAAATATCGACCCCAATGTCTCCACTAATTGGTTGATTTCCCTTCTCCCAAAATATATATATATATATATATATATATATATATATATATATATATATATATATATATATATATATATATATATATATATATATATATATATATATATATATATATATATATATATATATAAGGTAGGAATCATAAGAGCCATAAATTTCAAAGATTTTGAGACATTTATTCACATCACAAACAGATTTACAAATAACGGAGATAAAAATATCAGATAATATCAAACTGATTGAACCCTGAAGTCATTCAACGAAAGTAAATGAATATGAGGCATTGAATGGAAAAATTGCATTTTTATCCAAATATGATGAACGACCTGTCAAAGTTCGAATGACAGGTCTAACAGCCAACGGTTGAGTTCATTTGACATTCTCTTTTTTGGTTGAAAATGCAGAACAAAGTTATTCTCAATTCTTAGAAAGCAAATTTTGGTAGAAACTAGATTGGAAAAATTTGAATATTAAATAAGAGACCAATACTCTTTACTGTTCCCTTATACTTTCATGAATTGAAAAACAATGAAAACAGATATGCGAGTACAAAAAACTGACGAAATACAGAACACAGACACACGTTCACAAAATTATTAGCTCTATTCTAGATCATAAACATCAAATGACATAACAACAATTATTTTAATTACTTCATTACACTACTACATGTTTTTGTACAATCTTAACCATATGGTTTTCTAATAAATCCCTGAGAGAAAGGATATAGGTAAGGAGTTTCTTCAATTATTATACAAATTATTAAATATTTTTGATATTATATATATATATATATATATATATTATTTCGAAAGTTTTTAGCAATAACAGGCTTTTTTTGATATGAAAAACTTTATTTTTGTTGACGTTTCGTTGTTATATTACAACTTTGTCAAAACTCAAATAATAAGATAAAATAAGTTGTAATATAACAACGAAACGTCAACAAAAATAAAGTTTTTCATATCAAAAAAAGCCTGTTATTGCTAAAAACTTTCGAAATAAAATATCTTAAACAGGCAATAAATGAATTTCAAGATATATATATATATATATATATATATATATATATATATATATATATATATATATATATATATATATATATATATATATATATATATACACATATGAATTATTTCTGTATTTATTCATAAGAAAAATCGACATTATTGCAATATCATTTTCGGAACATGTATCTCAAAGTTTTTTGAGAAAATTTTTTCGAGACGTGATGAAAATGGGGCGATTCAAGTATTACGTAAGCAGATTTATTACACTTATTTACCCACCCATTCCCCTTGTCAGCAAAAGTAAGCAAACCTCTTACCCCCTCCCCGCATTCTTACGTAAACATTTTTAAATGTATATATTGATTTTTTTAATGATTCATGAACAGAAGTTATAATTCTAAAAATAATAAAATAGTTTTAAGATAGAGATTTGAACTGATACAGTGTTCAACTTAGAGTAAGGTACAAAAGTTTTATAATATTGGTAATATTACGAATATAATAGAGTAAGTTGACGTAATCATCATCAAGACCCCCAATTTCATCCAAAATAAGCAAATCAAAACCTCCGTCCCCCTATAGTGCTTACGTAATACTTGAACGGCCCCAATTGAACAATATTTTCAAATGCATTAGCATCTATAGCACTGTAAATCCGCATTTACTAATCTAATAATACTGCTCTTAAGAATAATCAATATCGTTTTAGTCCTCATTATAATAGAATCTTTTGAGTTCAGAATTATTAATTATTTATTATTCAGAATATTAATTAACGGCATGATTGTTTCGTATGTTAACTTGTTTCTGATATCATTTAAATGATTCAGGAATCGTGGTTCAATAAATGCATTATTAAATTTTCTTGTTTATCAGTCTTATAGTAACAATTTTTTGCTACACATGTAAACACTGGCTCTCCCCGACAACACCTTCCAAGTTTATAAAAATTAGGATAAATATCACGTTTCGAACGGCACTCAAGACAGCTACAAGAACGTTTTTCCTTTGGCGCCTTAGGTACGGCGAAATCTGAAAAAAAATTAAAGTGTGAAAATATGTTCAGATGCAAACAATGAAAACAACACAAAAAGTGATAAAATATTATACTTACTTCACACTATCTACTTTGATGCTTAATCATGAAAGTGAAGAGAAAAATATAAATTTGTCCTATTTTCAAACTGTCGAAAAGTAAAATCAAATGATTCAATAATCGATAAGATAAATGCTACGTCACAAAAGAATATTCGGCATTGTAATTTGAAGCTTCAGCATTTTTCCACACGCTTTTCATATAAAAGCAGAATGAAAATACAATCTCGAAATTTGAACAAACCATCAGTATGAAGTATACACTATAAACATAAAACGCTAAACGAAATATATAAAATTGAATGCACTGATTGATTTCCAGAAATTTTCAGATAAGTATCTATAAATCCGTAGCTGACAATAAATAAGTTGATTTTTATTTTTCAAATAATTTAATAGACTAATTTATAATAAATAAAAATAATAGTAGATAATATTTGTATAAAATATTTTTATCGAACGTAAGAATTTGGCATTCATTCAAAACTGTTTCGAAAGTATATGAATACGAAAGAACATATATCAAATATAAACTTAGCGGTCTGAAGCTCAGGTTGAATCAACCGAGTGTGGGATTGATGTATAATAACTAACTATAATAAATTGCAGATTTTGTTAGTTTGTACTTAAATATTCCGTTTTATATGTGTTAAAGTAGCTTCATAACGTATTTGAAAAACGTTGCTTGGTCATTTTTATATTTCGATGACACCGTCAATTAGATTACGAGTTCAAGACATGTAATTCTTGTACTTTGAAACTGAACATTTTCATATCGTATAATTGAAACATTTCATTTCCAGCTTCCAACTCATTATCAACAGTGGTATGTATCTTACTAGCATTATACATGTTTTATCATTAAATTTAAATTTGTTACTGTTATCATGAAAAATTTTAAACCACACCTGATGGAAAGTACAATAAATAAATTCATTTAGGTAATGAAACTAATCATGTTCAATGTGTTTATTTCAATACAAATGTTGGAGTATTTGAAACAAGATGGACAAAATGAAGTGTTTGTTTTTTATAAAATCATTATATACCGAAAAGATTTTGAGGAAAGACATATTTGCAGCAATATAGCTCCAATATTATTATTATTGAATTTTTTCGGTTGAAGTATTTGTGGAATTGAGAACTTATTGATTTTCTTCGTGGATATTCTTCAAATGCCTTTTTAAGTCGTGGGTTCGATTAGTTCTATAGCTGCATTGTGTGCAATGATATCTTTTGTAATCCTTTTGAATCAAACAATCCAATGTTCTATGAGTTAATAGAGTTCTTTTGTTCTTATACGTTTTCGAACAGTTTTCACAACGGAATCGGTCTGCAATGAAAAAGAGAATCTTCACAAATTGAGTTCAAACCATTTTAATCGAATGATAAAAACAAAAATATTTATAACGTACACAATGAATCACAATTTTTAAATTACAACTTTGGGTTACTCTCATTTCAATCGTAGAAACGACTTTTTGCACAACAAGAAATAATTCGAATTTCAATATTGACCAAACATTTTTATTAGCTTACTGTTATGGAAGAAATTGATTGAAATAAAATATTCAACACTTCTCTTTGAATCTTTGAGTGAACCGATAGAATTTGTTTTATCTAGTTGGATTATTCAATAAACGAAGAATGAGATAAATTAAAACATTCAAACTTGAATGAAGGATTTTGGTTGGATTAATAACTTCTTCAGTGATCCAAAGCTTCAGAAGCTTATACCATAAAAATTTTACTTTTTGAGAAATGCAGTTTATAAATCCAAACAAATCTCTTAAAGATACTTAAATTCTTAAAGATTTTTTCTGAAGTGGGGGAAAGCTCTACGTTTTACATGATGAATAGTTTACTAATAGAATAGATATCTGTGTATGAATATCCTGTATCACATTTAAACAGACCGACTGAAAACACATGGTATTGAATCAAACACACGCATACACACAATCCAACTGACTTTTCAGTTTAGGGAATTCACATATTATTGACTTTATGGAAATGCATAATACTCAGTTGTTTCGTATCTTTTTCGAAACCATTTGCTAGGTACACACCGACCAATCTCACACACTAGGTACTACTTATTTTTTCATTTTGTACTACACATTTTTCTTTTACTTTGATATACTCGTTACAACTATTATCTGCATCTCACATCTCCTAATATATGAAGAAACTTTTTTTTCGAAAATTTTCCACAAATTTCTCAGTCTCCACTTACTACATTCCGTTTCCATATTTGAATATTATATTGAATTTATATTTTATCATTTATTTTTATATTAAATTCAATTTTTTTTTAATTGGCTTTTTTGTATTTTGACATATAGATTTTTAGTATTCAGAGGAATGTTTCTGGCTTAGTATTTGCTTCGGAAGTTTGAGTCTCCCTCATCATGAGTAAAATTCAATTATTCATTAGTTTTGACGAAATTGTGATTCAAAATGAAACGGAAATGAAGCTTTAAACGAAATTTTAGAGAAAATAGACATTTAAATTACCCTGATATTGACAAATCAAAACATTAATTAATTATATATATATATATATATATATATATATATATATATATATATATATATATATATATATATATAAAATAATCGAACGAGTTTCGAGCCTATTGGCTCTCCTGAGAACGTCGTAGCCATGTTCAAGTTGTACGAATCTAGTGATGAAAAACCAAGAAAAATACAGATTCTTCTTAAGGAAGTAGACACATTTCAGGCTACCGAGACTTTACTCTCCGGATTGAGAGATTCGACGAAAACACTTCGCCCTAGAGGCGACTATTTATCCTCGAACTATACCGATAATATTAACCTCTCTTCAAATTTTTCCCCGCATTGAACATTATTCATATATCATCCAAATTATAGGTTTAGAGCATACGTAAAGGATGAATAGTTGCTTCAAGGGCGGAGTAGTTTGGTTAAATCTCCCAATCCAGAGATTACAGACGCGGTAGCCTGAAATGTGTCGACTTCCTCTAGAGAAATCTCAACTTTTCTTGTTTTTCCATCTCCAGGTTCGTACAACTTGAACTTGGCTACGCTGTTCTGAGGAGGGCTAATAAGCTCGAATACGTGTGAACATCTGCTTCCAATTGCGGGCTATACCGATATTCTTTTAATTAATATTTTTATTTGAAATTCTGTTCAAATTTTCAATCTCATTAACATTATTTATGTTGTATTGAAATTCTTGGTTTAGAGCATCCGTGAAGGGTAGTCGCCTAGAGGGCGAAGTGCTTTGGTCATGGCCTGAATCGAAGATTACAGACGCGGTATCCTGAAATGACTTCATTTGGAGCAATCCCTATTTTCCTCAAGAGTAAACATTTTTACCAACTCTGGAGACCCAGAGTTAGGTAGGTATCCAGAGAGAATTAGGTAACCAAAATCATCAGTCAATGAAGAAAAACTAAATTAAACTGTCAGCTAATGAAGAAAAATATGTGAAAATATGGAAACAAGTTATTTCATAGTTTCTGAATTTTTTTAGTAACTCAATATATAATAAACCTATCATATGATAGGTTTAATGAATATATGATATGAATCATCAATATGTAAACATTATTAATTCTCACATATTCCTTTATTTCTACTGCGTTTGCTACAAGGTTTTGAACAATAGATTATTTGCCACTATGATGGAATTTCATTGCATTTAATTTTATAAATCAATTCAGAAAACGTAAATTCACTTATTTAGTCAATGGAATTACGCCAATAACCCAATAAAAAGTTTTTTATTAGTGAAACTTCAACAAGAACAGGATGAAGAGTTAATTAATACTCAAATAAACAATAATTAAATTTGAATCCAAAAAAGCATTCAATCTTGTAGAGATCACGAAAAAAGTAATTGGTTGGAGAAATTTATATTTATCGTTATCTACGATCATTCAAGAAATATAAGAAATTCTTCAATTTCAATTGTCATTCATAAATCTATTTGGTTTATGGAGTTATAGTGGAGTTATATAGAGAGTTCAATAGAGTTGCTAATAATTGTGACATTCACTTTGACTCCATAGAAGTCATTATTAGGAGTTATGAACAAAAGAAATGACTAAAATGAATTCATTTAGATTGAGTTCTTCCTAATATTTCATTGAATTATTTTAGTTAGTTACAATTTTAGTTGTTTTATATGAGATTGAACTCTTTTTGTTTTTCTAGTTTTAATTAAATATTATATTATTATTTTCTGTAATTGGCATTGTATCTGTTGAGATTAAAGCACTTATTATTATTATTAAATGTGAATATTTTCAACGAAAGCTAGGTACACCACCTGGTAAGTATCATTGTGAAAACCATGAAAAGATTCCATGAACAAAATGAAATATAATTCGAATATCGAGAGATTAACATAACGTTATCTTGAGAAACATAACAGAACATTATAAAAAAATTCATATAAGATGCTTTCCGTTGTCCTAAAACTATTGTCATATTTTTTCGTATAGCTTCTTTCATTCGTTTCAACTTATATCACGAGAAGTCTACGTCTCGATCATGTTTCCTCCTTAAATGAGTTTTCAGATTGAATTTCCTCTTGGTTTCGAATGAACACAGTGGACAAACATGTCTATTTTTAGGTACACCACAGTCAATTCTCATATGCGAGAGGAGAGAATTATGTTTTCCAAATTGTTTACCACATTTATCACAGGAATATCGAGGACCTACAATAAAATTTCGATCAGTTGGAATCAGAGTCACACTAATCAGAATGAAAACAGTAAAAACACTAACATATTTATTTCAAGAAAAGTGATAAAACCAAAGAAATAGACGAGTAGAAAAGAATAAACGTTTATATGATTCACTTACCTGTAATTTTTCGTTATATTTATTTCATAATAAAACAATATTTAGAAATTTCTCATATATTAACAAGAATAAAAATGAATATTGAAAATACTTATTTCAATTTAAATAAAGGAAGTCGTAAATATTCTATTTTTTCTCAAAAATCTTATTATACACCATATGTTTTTACCACATGATGAAATGTAAACAAGAACGTATATTTTATACACTTGTCTTAGTTTTTGAACTATTCGTAGTTCCTATTATGAACTAAACTAATTCTCTTTCGCAGAATTTTAGATTGGTTAGTTTAAGTAAATAACAATTGGAATTGTTATCCTTTTTGTCCTTTGCATTCTGACTCGAAAAACTATACACTCTTTTCGTTATTCATGCGAGTTATTTCTAATATAACAGAAAAGATAATATAAAACTGTGTTAGGAATAGATATTCGAAGATAGTAGCAGAATTCATTTCTTGAAGCAGAGGAATTCAAAGAGCGTATAAAATAATAGAATTGCCTTCCAGTTCTAATTAATGGAGTGATACGAATGGAGTCGATGATTTGGCTCTTTCGATGACGATGAAATTAAAAAGTAATAATGTTAACTTAACAACAAAAGCTACAAATACTCGAATAATTTCAAAATTCGAATGTTTTGGTTGAACCTATCTCATTATATAAAACACAGTTTTTTAACTTAAGCTAAAATATATATAATAAACGTGTGAAAGTGCAAACTCAAAATATATTAGTACCTCTTATTTTTTGAAATATTTTCAGAAATTTTTCATGGTGAAAACACTATGGAAACCGAAGGTTTCCAACAGGCAATAAAACCTCTTCAGTTGATGTTAAACTGAACTGAAAATGAACTAAAATAATTTATTCAAATCAATTAGCTGAATCTACTGATAATCAAGCTTCTAATGGAAATATAAGAACAAGAAAAAATGTTACTAGAGTTCATAAGTAATATTTGAAATAGGTTTGAACAGATGAATGAATATAATTCATATTCAAAGACACTTCGACGAGAGAATAATAGAATAATAAGGAACTTTCATAAGAATCACTAGACGCAAGAGTAACTTTTTCATATATTACCAGCTAAATATGAGAAATAAATCTTCAAAAAGATAAAAATCAAAATATCTTTCCAATTAAACATAAGGCCTAACATAACGACAAATGAGGATATATGAATTAGTAACTACAACTCGAGCAGAAAATAATTTCCGACACATTACCGTATTACTATATGGTTTACCAATCTAAGAGTAATTATTTAATTTCATGTTTTCGGGTGTGTAACCTTTGTATATAATTTTATATAACTTAGCTTTATATCGCGCTGAAATTCATTTTTGCAATCACAAACAAGCACATCTAACTCGGGATTCGAACCGACGTCTCCCTAGTAGGGGAGCTCTCCCCACTAATCAACTCGGACGACTATCGACACTATTAATGGTTCAGTAATCATAAAGCATGTACAATGAGAAATTGAACCACGAACTCTACAAACCAAATATTCAAAATTATAAAGTTCGTTCTCCTGTCGCGCAAACAGGTTTTGAAATGAAAATATTTCTCAAACATATTCATAAATTATTTATTAACGAAGTTGGTACTTGAACTAGATGAAAATAGATAATAATAATGAAATAAAATGAATATTTTATCAACATACAAACACACAATTTTATTGATTATCAAACAAAATAATGAAAATTATCAGATAAATGAAGATTTGGTAAAATGACAAATTTCAAATAGCAGCATTAGAATAGTCTATATTAATACTTGAAATGTACAACTCTGGATGTCTTTTCATGACGTGAATTTTCATATTATATTTTCGCTTGCACTGAAATCGACAATGTGTACAACTGTATTGATTCGGTTTTCCACAATCGAAGGCTCGATGGACGTTTAGAGTATTTTGGTTTTTATACCTCTTTCCACAATATTGGCAAGAAATAGCAGCTTCTGAAAAGGATGGTATTAAAATACACTTCAAATTGACTTCTCAATACGATATCTCACATCTTGGTATTGGTATGAAATGTATTTGAAATATACATACGTTTCCACACACGAAAATTATTTATATACAAGAAAAGATTATATTATATATTATATATATATTATATATATATATATATATATATATATATATATATATATATATATATATATATATATATATATATATATATATATATATATATATATATATATATATATAACATTAATGAAAAGGAGTATTGCCTGGTAATTAAATACAAATGTTGTGGGTTATAGGCAAAATAAGGGGCCACTATGAATATATTTTATCCAATTTGTCTGCCTGGTCTATATTTCTACTGTGTTTACAGTCTTCATCAGGACTCTGAAAAAGATGTTTATACAATTGTACTAATAAAAATTATGATTTACAACTTACGGCTAACTAGGTATAAAAGCTATGGCCAAAAACCATCAAACAGGAATGTGTTTCTTAAAATAAGCTGAATTAAAGATGTAAAAATATTCCCATATACCAACTAAAAACAATGATAGGTGAACAATAGAATAGAAATGACAGGAGCACAGAGAGACATTGACACTGAAAACCGACACAGAGGCGAGAGAGTAAAATCACCGTAGTAACAAATGTCATGTTACACACGTAACACATAAAAGTCTATTAAAATTATGAGATGTCTGCGAAGTTGCGAAAGTTATCTAAAATGATTTGAGAGTTAATAACTAAATTTACTACTAAATTTAGTTATTTACTCTCTATAATCGAAATTAGTATCTTCAACAAAATGGTGATTCTTACTTTTTGGAGCTCAATTCAAAAAAACATGAAATACTTTGAATAAATACTTGATTTGATATACTATCAGTTCTATATACGGTGATAATAACAATAATAAAAAAATAATAATAAAGTTCATTGATATGTTCAATACAATTCAACTTGAATCATAATGAAGCAACCGTACATTTTCATTATGTAATAATAATATGCAAACCGAAATCTTAAACAACCACACCGTAATTCTGATTAACTACCGTGTTATTATAAATTATGTCGTAACCGTCTACGAGTATTATATCCAATATTCAACATTCGCCAAGTTTCTGTCAAGATAATGGAACATACTGGTGATGAATGCTCCGAAGAGTAATCACAAAGTTATCCAGATGTTTGTTATTAAGAAATATTAGGAATTACATTTATTAGGAACATTTATTGATTCACTTCATTTTAAATACTTTTTATAATTTATACTATCAACATTTTATACATTGTTACGAGTGAATAAATCTGTCCAAGATTACTTCGTGAATTATTGCCACATGCGATTTCAGATTACCCCTCTGATATGCTCGGTGATTGCAATAAGGGCATTTGAACTGTGGTTCCTTGTTGCCACAATACAATTTCATATGCCTATCACGTCCACTTAAAGAACTGTATTTTTTCTTGCAGAAACCACAATTGTAAATGACTGAAAAAAATAGAGTGTTAAGAAATGTTGAGTCAACGTTATGCGTCACTTCAACATCAATCTACCTACTTAAAGTTTGAACACCTTTGAGGAAACCTAACATAACTTTTGAAACTCATATATATGAACATAATAGACATTTTTAATCAATCTGCATCAATTGGGAAAAAAAACGTTTGACCAGGAATTGAGCTAATAATATATACATATAAGGCTTCATTTATATAACATAGATGCCCTTTCCATGATCAATAACAGGATACTTATTCGTAGCGTATTGGTGAGAATGAAGAAAGAGTGTTCATCACTAGGGAAATTCGAGTTAAGGAGTTCGACAAGCTCAGGGTAAGACATGGAGGTTGGTATATGTAAAATGGGTTCAAGTAGTTATAACGAGATATATTCAATTATCCATAACCAGAATATGATGATTAAAGTTTTTTTTGTGTTTCCATTTCCAAGTTCGTACAACGTGATCTTGGCTACGCCGGCCGTTCTGAGAAAAGCCAATGAGCTCGAACTACGTGTTAACGGCTGTTACCAATCTGCGGAATATGCCGACAATTTTCACTTTCATTTAAATTTACTTCCGCATCAAACATTGTTTATATATCGTTCAACGTCTCGGCTTAAAGCATCCTTGAAGGATAAATAATCACCTCACAGCCGAAGTAGTTTCCAAATATCTCAATCCGTAGAAAACAAACGCGGTAGCCTGAAATGTGGCGACTTTCTTTAGAAGTTGTATGTATTTCTTAGTTTTCTTTGTGTTTCCATCTTCAGGTTCGTATAACTTGAACTTGGCTAAGCCATTCTGAGGAAAGCCGATAAGCTCGAAACACGTGTGAACGTGCCAATTTGCGGGATATGTAGACAATTTTCACTTTCATTTATATATGTATATGTATATATATATATATATATATATATATATATATATATATATATATATATATATATATACATACATATATATATATATATATATATATATAAATATATGAATTCCAAGGTAAAATTTATGGGCGAAATATCAGATCCCTTTGAAATCGAAACCGGTGTGCGGCAGGGGGGCAAACTTTCGCAAATCCTTTTCAATATTGTTTTAGAAAAGATCATTAGGGAATGGGATCTTCACGTAAAGGGCATACAAGTGGGTATCGAAAAAGAAAATAGAATAAATGTAAAATAACTCGCCTTTGCAGACGATATTGATATCATCACAGACAACAGAACTGAAGCCATTCTTGCAATAAAAAAAACTACATGGAATTGCGCAGAAAACCGGGTTACAAATTTCTTATGATAAAACCAAATACATGAAAGGAAAACCAGCAAATAAATCCTTTCTTATCACAAAACATGGTGAAATTCTGCAAGTCGGCAATTTCAAATATCTCGGGGAAGTTATGCAGTCCTCAGGTTTAAACCGAATCGCTAATGAACAGAGAATTACCAAGCACCAAAGGGCCTACAAACTAACATGGGCTCACTATAACAAAAAGTGCATTTCGAGAGGCGCCAAATTCAGGCATTATAACACAACGATTCTTCCAGAAGCAATCTACGTATCTGAAACAATGGTTATTGACGGTCATTTAAGAATTAAAGAAATAGAAAAACAAGAACGAAAAATTCTCAGTAAGATCTACGGGCCAATCAATAGAAACGGCATTTGGATGAAAATACCTCAGAATGAACTGAATCAAAAGATAACGGAAACAATCAAGAAATGTCTACAGAATGAAACAGTCCAGAATACCGAAGAAACTACTCGATATAATTATGAATAGTAAATGCGAAACAGAGTGGCAAGAAGAGGTCCAAAAGGATCTACAACAGATCAATATAAAAAATCTCGAAGATCGCTCTGAATGTCGCTATAAAACCCCACATGTGAAGTTGGAGCAAAAGTCAAATCGTCAACCTGGAGTAAAATGGACAGATGAACGGAAGAAAGAGCATTCAGAGAGAAGCGTTTTTGGAAGGCAAAAAAGATGAAGCAGAAGTCCTAATAATTGCGAATTCAAGTTCAGTCGCTCTCCTCATGGGGAACAATCGTAATAATATCAATAATAATAATAATCATAATAATATATATATATATATATATATATATATATATATATATATATATATATATATATATATATATATATATATATATATTTCAATATAAATATATATTTTGATATATACATCAAAAGCATAATATAACTTTTTTTCGATAATTTTTAACGAATTATTTGAAAGAATATTACGGCTATGTGAAACATGTGCAATGTGATGTCCCCATTATTCTTCGAGGGATAAATGTAAAGGTGTAAACGAATATCATAATTATTTTTTGTGTGAATATATTCACACAATAATCAGTAAAACGAGGAATCAACCGAAGAAAACAATGTTCACAATTTGAGGCTTTATTGATTATTATATCTGAAATTCAAAGGTTCATTTTTTCAGGGGCATATGAATTGTCTGAATATGTTTCTGTAAACCAAAGTTGTATCTAGCAGTATAACCACAATAATGACATTTGATATTGGCACTCTTCTCACATTCATGTTTTATATGTCTCTTCAAAGATTTTGGTTGCTTGTAATTTTTACCACATCTTGTACATATGTGACGGGGTCCTGAAAAGAGCATCCTACGTTCATTTATCTGAGTATCTATGGGCGATATATTACATTTTATGTGGTATGTCCTCCATTGAGAAAACTCAATCAAAAATCCTTCATTGATGTTTGAATTGTGCCAATTATATTCAGAATACAAAATTTTGACATTCAATTCAATGAGTTGAATTATGGAACTGTTTCCAAAGAACGCCCTTTTCTTCAATATCAGTTATATAATACATAAATCAACACTATGAAACAGGCAATGTTTTCTATTTCGATTTTAATATTTCTCTGATGGAAGAAACATATGCTTATGTTCAGTTTTAATACATTATGTTCATAAAAGTGATTGAGACTTCAAGAAGACTCCGAATTTCACAGAATTATGTCAGATAAGTGGAACACTCACTGCTGACTTCCTGTTAACAACGTTAAAGGATGTTTACAATCGACTTCATTGAATTCATTTTGTTAATTCCATGCTGAACGACGTTATATTTCAAAGAAATGACTAGGCCTGCTTGGTGTCAACAGGTTGGTTAGTATGTCTATGCGACAAAAAGATTCAAATCAAAACGTTATATTCATTATCGATCGACCCGACATCTTAAGTTATTTTGATAGCATAATATGAGAAATATATATATATATATATATATATATATATATATATATATATATATATATATATACATATAAATATAAATATAAATATATATATATATATATGTGGCGGCTCATTTTCGTCTCCCAATGAATATAGTACCCTATTTAAGTATTAAATTCTTTGTTATTCGTTTCTCAGACTCGTTTCTGAAGTAATCTATAGTACTGTAAAATATTGCATTTTATGTTCTAATTGCAGTAACTTCTCCGAATATCCTTGGTTCGGATTGGCAATTCATAGTTCAACTTTTACCTCCCACCGGGGTAAGTTATCGAAGGGAACAGTAATAAAACTTATAGTAACTAACTTGCACGTTCCGCTTAATACTGTACCCTCGTTAAGTAATAAACTCTTTGTAATTTTCATTTTTCATTATGTACAAATCTTATGATTCTTGAATCTGTAAATCTTGAATCCTGTCAAATTGTCACGTAGATTTCCATTATTGAATACTGTTGAAAATGTATAAAAGCAGAGACATGGAAAGATTCGAGAGAGTTGAGAAGAAACGAGTCTAGAGTACAGTATTGTTCATTCAAATTTATATTCAAACTGACAGTATATCTTTCAAAAATGCATACTAACATGACAACTGGAAACGTTGCGAACATCAGTGAAGTGAATCCCGTGCCTAACCTTCCCGATTTTGATCACACAGATCCGGAAACCTGGTTTGTGATTGTCGAAGCGTGCTTTACACGGTTGAACATTACGGACCCTGTGATACAGTATTGTGACATTCTCGCGAAACTTCCCTCGCGATATGTTTCCGAAGTGCGCGATATAGTGATCCGTCCAGTGGACAATAACTCATACTCCGTACTGAAACAACAATTAATCAAACGACTAAGTATCAGCCAGGATCAGAAAACTAAACAGCTGCTGGAAAACGAAGCCATGGGGGACGAAAAACCATCGCAATTCCTTCGTCGCCTACAAGCCCTTGCAGGATCTGCGGTACCAGAAGCGCTAGTCAGGAGCATATGGGTAAGCAGATTACCAGACAATCTGCGCCCCATCTTAGCGACCCAATCACATCGGTCGCTGATAGAAATTTCTGAAGTAGCTGATTCTATTTACACTGCGCTGCCAGCTAGAAATATGATCTCGGTTGCTTCAGTAGACTCCTCTTTATCTCAAGATATCGGTGCTCTGTTACGACTCAGTAAACAACTCTCAGAGGTAAGAGAAGAACTAAGTACCATCAAACGGGAAATACAAAGTTCTAAGGAATCTTACCATTTGAGCAATTCCAACAGTGCGTATTCTGGAACACATTCACAACCACCCTCCGTTCCCCGTGAGCCACGATCTGCTAACATGTGTTGGTACCACTATCGTTTCAATCAAGCTGCAAAGAAATGTACTGCACCCTGCTCATGGAATCAAAGAAAACCAAGCAGGCAGTCAATAAAAGCGGCTGATGACACCTGCTCAAACAAGTCACGGCGCTTATTCGTTGTTGACCGAGAGACCAAACTTCAATTTCTCGTGGACACTGGAGCTGACATAAGTATATTTCCCCTTAAACATGTGAAAGGCGCACCCAGTAAGTCCGCCTACCAGCTATCAGCAGCGAACGAGACAGCCATAGCAACGTATGGATTTGATACACGGGTACTCAACTTAGGGCTACGTCGAGATTTTCCATGGAGGTTTGTCATCGCCGACATAGGCCAACCAATTCTTGGAGCAGACTTTCTGGCATACTACGGACTAATTCCAGACCTGCAGAAAGGAAAACTTCTCGACTCAACGACTGAACTCTCTGCCCAAGGTTCAGTGGTTGAAGGCAACGCTCCTGCAGCAATCAAAATTATGAGTGGTTCAACAGTTTTCCACACACTCTTGAACAAATTTCCAGAGATCACTAGACCAGAAGGGGCTCCAAGGACGCTTCGCCACGGAACAAAACATCACATTATAACTACGCCTGGCCAGCCTGTGGCACAAAACCACGCCGCTTAGCACCAGATAAACTAAAGATCGCTAAGAAGGAGTTCGATGCAATGCTTAAACTTGGACTCGCACGACCATCCAAGAGTCCCTGGGCATCACCATTGCATTTAGTCCCTAAAAACTCTGATGAGTGGAGACCATGCGGAGACTATCGTGCTTTAAACAGTCGCACCTGTCCAGATCAATATGGCATCCGCCATATTCAGGATTTCGCGCAGGAACTGCAAGGCAAGTCAATATTTTCAACGATAGATCTTGTGCGAGCCTTCAATCAAATCCCCGTTGCTGAAGAAGACATATCAAAAACTGCGATCACAACACCATTTGGGCTATTTGAGTTTCCGTATATGACTTTCGGCCTACAGGAATGCTGCACCAAACATTCCAGCGCTTCATAGATGAAGTTACTCGTGGACTCAACCGTTGCACGATTTTTTGCTTACGCCTACATCGATGACATCCTCATTGCCTCCACGTCATTGCAAGAGCACCAAACTCACTTGGAGATACTTTTCAGCGACTAGGATCAGGGTAGACAGTTCGAATCTCACCTCTTCAAGCACCTGAGCAAAGATTATTGGGTCTACTCTTATACATACTACAGCCTACCATCCAGCAGCCAACGGCCTCGTTTAGAGGTTTCATCGCCAATTAAAGGCTTCTCTACGATGCCATCAAAAAGGAATACGAATGTCTTGGAAAGAGGAAATGGACAGATGAGCGGGTTCAATCGCGACAGAAAAATATTGAAGGGTCAGTAATAAAACTATTTATAACTGATTTGCACGTCCCGTCTAATAGGGTACCCTATTTAAAAACTTGTCTAAAAATCACTGTAAAATATTGACTGAACAATTCTTGGTTCGGATTATTCGACTACTTTCGCATTTTACAGCATAATCAAGAATTCTCTTAATAATGGTGTAAAAGGCGACACTAGATTCGAGAATAAAGAATTGTTCAGTCAGTGATTTTTTTAGACAAGAACCTTTTTATTATTTCAAGTTCTCATACACACAACCCCGCCATAAATATATATATATATATATATATATATATATATATATATATATATATATATATATATATATATATATATATATATTTTCAAAGATTCACGAATCATTCATACTATTAAATCGCTGAGACTTTCAATCACAATATTTCAATATAGTGAATATTAAGTGCGCTTCGAAAAAATCATGGATCATGTTGAATGATAATAGGATACAATTGTTATAAATCAATTCTCCGTATTCAATCAATCAATCAATCAAATCATCATCAAATCAAATCAAATACGTTTATTAATCATTTTGTTTTGGGGATACATTGTTTTTGTAAATATATATCAAAAGGCGGGAGGCTATAGAGTTTTGCAACTCTCTTCAACCCATCAATCAATCAAGAATAGATGACTTTTTAAATGCCCACAGGTCCTAGATCTAAATGAGGGGAACAAAAATTTGTGAAAATTCACGTGAGCTCCCTCTATCGAAGAAAAGACGAATAATCTCTCTCTAGCGGTCTAGATTCCTACTCATGACAACATTAGTGCGAGTACGTGAGGCTTTGTGGACATTTCATTCGAACACCACAGAAATCTGTAATGTGTAAGAATGGTCCCATGCCTAATCGCTCCAGATCACGCCCCGGCGGGCAAGAGAGTTTTATTCGAAATATTTCGACATTTTTATCAAGAGTCTCAGTATTTACAAGTATTAATAATTCGTGAATCTTGAAACTAGCTATCCTCTTGTCCGTCGGGGCGTGATCTGGAGCTACAAGGAACTCATCAGTGGTATAGAATCGATGTAATTAGGACTCCGACAGAAAAAATCTAGAAAGTAATGAACACTTTTCAATTCCACTATAAGAATCGATAAAAAACATCATAAACACACATTTATTTGTTCAATATAAATAAGAGAATCGCAGCAAATTCACCTTGAAATAGATTGACAAATTTTGTGGTATTATAAGCCTAATATTAAGCAAAAAACACTTGGCTTAGTTTCTCAAAATAATATTGTTTCTTGAAAATTCTTTCGGGTTTTTGACCCTATTGTTTCCAGGTTGAGATTAAGAAATGGTGTAACACTGATAAGCAATTCTCATGAAACAATATATCTTTCTAGAAACTAATTTAGTTGTTTTTATTCAATACGTTAGATATGATGTTTCAAAATTATTAATGTTCATCAACATCAAATTGAATGATTCAGTTGAGTTAAATTTACCTATAAATAAAAACACGATAAATAAAATTTCAAATAATTTATTCACTATATCATACTATCCTCATTAGAACTATAAAAAGCTGCACATTTATTTATTTCTCCCAGGGTCTTCTTAAATTTTGAGTTCAACTTAATTCGAAGTATGTGATTATCAACTGTCTCGTCATCTAATTTATGTACGAATTTCAAATGTTGTTTCAAATGGAAATTATATCTAGAAACATGATCGCAAAGACAACACTGAATCTCACTTTTCTTCTGACACTCGTATCTCACATGTCTTTTCAGGGATGTTGCTGTTAAATAACATTTGCCACATATTTGACATCCATAAGGGCGACCTGAAAATTGGAAATTTGTCATTATCAACTGAAAAATAAACACTTCTTTATGTTCATGTGGAGTCGTGATATAATGAACGGCAAATTTCAAAAACACTTTCTGAAGTCACAAAAATAATTTAATCGCCAAAGTAAAAATATCATTCGTTCCACATCATTATAATTGATTCTGCTTTGAATATTTATAGCCGTTACGTGCCTTAAATCCATGTTTGAATAGAAATGGCATAGAGAACTATGCTTTCTAAATTTATGCACACTTATCTATTAGATAATTGGACGTAAAATATCAAAGTGTTTTCTTCTCAATAAATCTATACATTTTCAAAAAGTAACTATTCTATATTTGAATTGGACGTATGTTTCACCTTTACTATGGCTTCTTTGGAAGATTAGATGTCCGAAGAAGCTATCGTAATGGTCAAACATACGTCATAATTGTTGATAATAGAGGATAATTTTAAAAACCGTGCTTCCGTTACTATATATATAAATATAGCGGGTGATTTTTTAAGAGTTAAGTTTTTCAGGTTGCCGGCACTGGTTGGTAATGGCATCCAAACGTCATCTGTCGAAGTGAATAGTTTTCAGTATACCCTGCCATTTTATCATGGAAAGACTTACACGGGTAACGATTGCAAATTGTTGAAATTTACAATCAAAATTCGTGCTCTGTGAAAAATGTGTATCTATTGTTACGATCATATTATGGTCGTCATAATCGACCTGGTGAATCAAGTACAGTGCAATATTCTCTTCAGTACAGTGCGTACTGAAGAGAATATTGCAGCCGTAGCGTACAGTGTTAATGAGGATCGTGAAATGTCAATTCGTCGCCGTTCTCAACCATTGGGCATGTGTTACTCAACCACATGGAGAATTTGACGTGTTGATTTGGGTTTGAAGGTCTATAAAATTCAACTTCTGCAAGAATTGAAGCCGAATGACCTACCACAATGTCTACTTTTCGGTGAATGGCCTTAGAACAGCTTAATGAAAATCCGCTGTTTTATCGGAAAAATGTGTTGAGCGATGAGGCTCATTTCTGACGAACATGATGAACGGAGTGATAAACATCCACATGTCATACAAAAATTACCGATGCATCCTGAAAAAACGAAAGATTGGTGTGGTTTATGGGATGGTGGCATCATCGGTTAACTTTTCTTCGAAGTCGACCGTGGAAGAAACGTTACCGTCAACGGCGAACGATATCGAGCCATGGTACGCAACTTTTTTTTGTCCCAGTTGGCCGAGACATGGTTGACAGTTGGTTGACATGTGGTTTCATCAAGACGGTGCCACATGCCACACAGCTCGTGAAACAATGGACATGTCGAAGGATGAATTTGGTGAGCAGCTTATCTCTCGAAATGGTCCTGTGAATTGGCCGCCAAGATCATGCTATTGGACGCCTCTGGATTATTTCTTGTGAGGTTATGTAATGTCGTTAGTTTATGTGGACAATCCGAACACGATTGAAGCCTTACAAGATAACATAACACGCGTAATTCGTGGGATACAGGCCGAAATGTTCGAAAAAGTGACGCAAAATTGGACCTTCTGAATGGACCATTTGATACGGAGCCGAGGACAACATTTACATGAAGTTATCTTCAAAATGTAAATGGCAAAGGCCAGGTTATCAATTTTAATAAAAATTTTAAATATATTATGCAAATTGAGTGTTTTATTCGATTTAAAAAAAAACTACGCTCAGAGATTCACCCATTATGTACATATAATATATATATATATATATATATATATATATATATATATATATATATATATATATATATATAATATATATATATATAAATATATATATATATATATATATATATATATATATATATATATACATAAATTCAATAGATACCTTCGACTAATATTTCAAAAAATTCCAATATATTCGCCCTATGATTGAATAAAATTATAATGCGAACAACGGGCAATAAGTTATCAAGTAGGTAACACGTACAGAAAAAAAAATGTATTATGAACGTTCATTTGCACTCATTTCAGTTTGGTCCTCTCAACTCATCATACGTACGTAAAACATAAAACACTATGCCTGAGCATTTTTGCGTATGACAACTATAACGAGGTTGACCACCTAACGCATAACATCCTTCTCCCTATTTCATTCATGTCAGAATTATGACGTTGTTCTGTGGGAAAATTGTGCTAATGTCTAGGTAGTTTTCAGATTGCAGAAAAAGCTAATATAGTTCGAATAATAGCAGTTGTTGGTTACTGGGATTCATGCAAAAATTTATTCATAAAATTTAAAATAATATCCTTGGCTACATTGTGGATATTAAGGGTTCTTGTAGAAATACATAGGGATGTTGATACGTTGATCGAACAGACTGATCTACATAATTACAATACAAGAGTATTGCAAATAATATCCGAACAGCTGAGTATCCTATATCCTTCAACTAAATAAAAAAACTCGGTTGATTACAATTTATACAATACCTTACCTTACATTTTAAAGAGCTTTTTTGCAATCAATTCAAAATAAATATAAAGAAATATCTTCTTAGATTTTGCTTCTATTCTGCCAGCGAGTATTCGAAACAAGGCAGTCTTCAATGTGAACATGCTCACCACATTTTTATAAATATGTGTAATTTTCGTGCATTCTATGAATTATTTTCTCAGTTTTAGTTTCACTGTGAATCAATTATTTGAGTTTCTCAGGTTTATTTTAATCATTAGTTTTACCTGGTATTAAATCTATATTTACCAATTTATAAAATTGGCTAATTTGGTTCATTTTCGCACGAGTGGAAGAATATTCGTCAAACTACTACTATTTGACTGAAATCATTTATCATTCAAAACAAATGCCCCTGAACTGATATAGGGTGATTTAGTCATGCACAACGAAAACATAACAAGCATTATTCAACTGCAATTTCGTCACATTCTCTAATAGCAGTAATTTGGCAGAATCATTGGAAGTCATAACTTAAAATCATTTTATTTACATAATTGTAAGAACAATAAGTAATGGATAAAGTCATTATATCTAATCGTTTTAGTTGGATTCATATGGTCAGCAAAAATAATGATTGTGTTTTTTCCTCATGTGTTTCCTCCAGTCAAAATTATGCTTCGTCTTATAACTACAAAGATTACAACGTATTGTAGCATCTTTCTGACACTCATATTTCAAATGTCTCTGCAACGAACCCATCACCATATAGCGTCTGTAGCAGTTAGGACATCGATACGGTTTATCACCTGAAACAAAGATTATGTCATTCCATGTTCAAATTTCAAATGCGTGGAGAAAGAACGTTTTTGAACAAGCATAATAATTCTCCAATAAGTATGGCAAAATCTGCTTCTTATTCCGATTCGAATATTTCTAATGCTTATGAGTCCTGTGAGAGTTTAATAAAATCTGCATCTTCTATGCAATACGTCATGTAGAGATACTGCTCTATCTAGTGTTGAGTCGTTAGCAGCTCCAAGTTAAGGTGGCATTAATGATGTTATCAATAATAGAGGGTTCTCAAGTCTGAATGTTGACGATTTCAATATTACTGATACTTCAATATCAATAATATTGGAACCAATAATTGTCACCATGTTATAAGCAATTATAGCAGACTAACAAACTAGAAAAAGCGGAAAATAAATATTTGGGATATACCCATATTGTTTTTTTTTTTCGAAATACTTGAAGAATATTGTAGCTAAAAATGAATTTTAACGACCAATGAAAACGTGATACTACGAAATACTGAAACTTGGGAACTTCTCTAAATCGACGGATCCAAATTATTCCAATTATAAAACTCAGAATATTACATATACATATAGAACAAGAACATAAACATCAATATGCTTGGTTATAAAAGATAGTAAAAGTGTAAAATTTCGTTTGTCGTTACCCTTTCGCTGCGAATTGTAGCATTGTCAAATGTTGGAAATAAATAATTTGTATTAATTCACTTATTAAATACAATTTATTTCAAAGTTATGACATAACTACAATTCGGAGCGCATAGTTGGCGACCAATGGATAGTTTTACTTTTACGACCTGTTATTGCTGAATATCTATAAACTGTAAAATGAAAATTTCTGACAAATATACAATTTGTAGGGAAACGTTATTTATAAACGAATTTTTCCCACTTGAGGTATGTTATTTGCTAAGAAGAATATTGCTTTTCAGTTTATATCTATAGATAGCCCTAATTATTACAACTACATTTCGAGAAAAACATGTTACGTATAAACGTACGTTGAGCATACCACAAAGGTCTCCATATAAATAAAAAGATTATCTCTTTACAAAGTACGTTTCTTCAAAAGTAGAAATCGTCATATTATGGTACACATGAAATTTCATGTGTTTTATTCCCGAAGTATCATATGATAAATGAGTTATTATAAATACAGAGATTGTAAAATAGCCTGTGAGAAGGGATAAATATCACCATAAAACTTTCTTATTACATTATTTCTTTTTAAATCAGAGAACCTACAGTTTAACGCCAGTTGTAACTGCGAATGGGTAATGTAATCAATGCACATTATCCAGCATATATCATTATTTAAACTACTTATATCAAAGACAAACACAAACAGCTACACCTTCAGCGGGGCTCGAACCCGAGTACACCGCACCATAGTCGGGTGTTCTGCCGACTAAGCCATGGAGACTGGCTTAATTATATTATAAAATTATAGATAATAAAACTATTGGACCCCACAAACGTTTTTCTGTACAAACAGTCTAATTCGAATAATTCAATATATTTCGAATGAGCTGTAACAATCTTGGCTGTTTTAATGAAAACATTCATTAAAAAGCTATGATAATATCTAATGTCATTACATTTTATCACAATTCGACGCCCAATCGATACCGTTTGAGTATGGTATAAGTGAACTGAAATGTGGATGTTGTGTTGAATAAAAACTCAAATTCATTTTAATTAGATGTGAAAAAGTTGAATCTCAAACGATTTGATAACAAGTAGTTACCTAAACTATTTCAATTCACAAAAGTTGATTCATAAATACAATTTAAATTGGACCTAACTGAGAATCTAAGCAATTCTCGAATCCAACTAAGGACACACAAAATATTTTATTTGTCTTTCTTCAATCGAAGAGAATGAATTTATTGAAATTTTGGGATTATGTCCTGATATGCGATAAATAAAGTCCCAGAACTCGATCGCAGCGCTACCTATTGGATCCAATTGCAAATCTAAATCTTTAAACCATCTAAACTCACACAAAAAATTTAAACACAATCCGTCCAGTTATTTATGAGTTAATTACATACAAACTGATTGTTCAATAACAATCGGTTCTGTATGAGAGTATAACCATTACCACCAGTGTTTTGTAGGTGGTAATCAGTGGTGTAGTGGCAGAATTTTCAGTGTGGGCAAGCTAAATACTGACTTACCAATGGGAGGAAGTGCTCTGAGGGGTACCCCTACCTCAAATCAATATATGAGGCACTCACACATTTTTTAAGACATTATTTTATTTACTTGCGTAAGTGATTTTAATTTTATTTGTTATTATTATTATTTTTTTTTTACTGAATGAAACCAGTGTGGGAACACCGTTCCCACGCGATCTCGCTCCACTGCACCCCTGGTGGTAATGGTATAGCAACTATGTACCTTCAAGCTAACCTTCTAGTGGCACATCAAACATATTTACTTAAAAAACCGAAAAAACTAATTCACAACAGTTACACAACTTAGAGCAGAATGTAAACAGTAAAACCAATTTTGCAATTTTATCTTTTATTTTATGTCCAACCCCAAAGGAAAAAATATAAATTGAAATTATAAAATATGTTCTAAAATATATGAATCAATCAATTATATAAATATTAACAATTCACCATTAACTGAAATAAATCTATCAGCCAAATCCAACGATATAATAATAAATGTTATTTCTTAAAACTAGTTAACAGTAATAACATTTTTTGTTTATATTATTAGTAAATATATAATGTTGATCTATTTGATGCCAAGGCACGAATGGTCTACAGTATGTCCGTAAAATAAATAATATAATACCAATAAAATATTTGCTTTTCAGCCCAATATTAACTAAGAATTAACAATTCAATAAAAAAGATTAAATAGTTATATTATTAAACTAACAAAATATCGGTAACAATGAAATCAGAGTAATGCTTAATCACATGATATATACATATCATAACTATCAGTAACAAAGTATTTTAAGAGATAGTACCATTATGAGAAATAAAGCGAAATAACACAAATCCATTCATGAAATTATCAAGAAAATACTGCTTAAATCATTGTTTTTCAGGAGATGGTAACTGATTATTTTCGAACTTGATATAATTTTCAGTTTTCACCGGATTATTCATCTGAATCGAATTATTTATTTCCTCATTTGTGGCATTTCGGTTATGGTGTTTTCGAATATGCACACCCAGATTTCCTTTTTGTTTGGCCCTATAAGGGCAATAAGGACAAATGAACATTGGCTCTTTTCCTCCACATTCAACTTGTTCGTGACGTCTCATTGTTGATTTCCAGCGATATCTTTTTCCACAATGTCTGCAAGCGAACTGAGAATCACTACTATATCCAGGACGGACAATCTGATCGGAAAACAAATTATACTTCCTCATGGAATGTCCATTCTGACCTTTTCGGGAATGCTTCGGAGACTTCAATAGAGACTTAAGAGTAGGCGGAACATATATCTTGTCGAATTCTAAGAATTCTGAAAAAAAAATTTGGTTAAAATCGAACAAATGATGAGCATTACAATATGGAAGAAGAATGAAGAATGAGAAATAGTACAGGCGATCGGCAATATATACATACATAATAAAAAAATGAAAAACAATCTGATTAATATTCATTTAATTCGAAAAACAAAAGTATATTCACAAAACTCAAAAACATGCTAAATGAACTAATGATTGATGATAACACTTGAAAGAACTTAATTGAAATTGAAAATCTATAAATAACAAAAATTAATTCTAAAACTATAACTCGATTAAAAAGAAATAAGTATAAATAAATATCAACTCACCGTCAGAACAATTTTTATGACAAAGTGTTACCAATTAACACCTTTGCGGGGTGAATTATTCAAATGATCAGTTATAATTTAATCAAATAATTAATTATAAAATAAATTCTCACGCCGTACTTAATGCATTCGCAGAAAAATATCCGGTCAGTGGATTAAGAGTAGAATTTGATATGAAACTTGAATATAAGGAATCGAAAATTCACCTTCATCGTTATAATGAAAAGCTACCTTTAGTACGATTGTTAATGAAAAAACAAACAGAGTATCTGATGGCAATTGAAAAAATCGAATTTCAGGTGAAATTGAAATGAGAGTCGGATGTTTCAAACTTTTTTCCAATAAATGCTGTTTTCACAAATTAATTAATAATTTGAAGATCAAACGAAAAATGTATAATGAAATATTTCAATGAATTCCTTTCCTGTATAATACATAATTCTAGTTCTTCAATACATGACCATGTATTATTGGGTATCAGTTTCAAAACAGATTTTCCAAAATTACGTGAGCTCATAATTGAACTACAGTCGGTAGTTATTAATCGGTTTTTTTTAATAATTTTTATTTCATTAATTATTCGAAAGTTATAAGGAGAACATATTTTTAAATGATTCTCGAATGAGCTAGGTAATTACTGAGGAATTTTTCTTACACGTCTAAATACACAATTACACCAATTACGATTTGGGGTAAAACTAGAGTAAAGGCTAGTAAATACTTGAAGGTAAATCAGAACATATTCAAAGTACATATACATTAGTTATTCGAAAACATAATAAAACGAACTCTAGAATGAAAATTAAGTTGAAAATTTAGAATGAATGCAGTTTTTTAATTCTATTGCTTAACCTAGGCTTGAAACCTAACCTAACCTAAGTTACTTCTTTCTGGTTGAGACAAAAAGGAGACTTTTGAATGCTGGAAACATAGACTGGAGTAAATATTTATCTTCAAATGTTTTGTTGTCTTCATTTCCTTCAATACACAGGAGTAAACATTAGTTTACTCCTCGTTATTTTTTTTAAATCGAAGATATCCATCGCGTTCTTAATTTTGCTTGAATTAGCATGAAAGACTTCTTCTGGTATTAGTCATACTGGCACTGTGTATACTGGCACTCATATAGTCAGTATAGTACAGTATTAGGAGATTTGAATGCTAGTCCCAGATGAAAGATGGGCATTTGTATTAATTTGATTGAAGTGGCTTGATAGTAAAATTAATAAAGGGTAATTCACGTCTACTAATATCTCAGTTTGAAAACCAATCTATCCTCTGCGTAATATTTTATTATATGGTTTAACACAGGCTACTAGCTCTTCCTACTTCATAAGCCAATTGCGCTGTGAATCTTTCTAACTCCAAATGGAGCTCATCTAAAACTAAAAAAAATTGGTTGAAAAAGACAAAGAAATAAACTAAGAAAAAAATTTGAAGGAATACAAACAACGTTTTGTTACAAACTATTTATGGTTGTTTTTCAAGAATTCAAACAAGAGACGTGCACTACACTACATCAACAATATCTAACTTCGAAATACACAATAACGAAAAATCAAAAATCTTTTTTTCATTATTGGGTTCCAAGATGTGAAAAACATATTTTTGAACGTCAGAACGTTCATTGACGCTTCCGGGTGCACAATGAATAAAAATAGTAAAATACATTGTATTTAATATAAAATTAAGTTCTCACATGAATTACATTATATCTCAACCAGAAAACTCTTGGATTCAAGATGCTATCAACGGTATATATAGGAAATTTTCAATGTCAAAATACGGATTTGATTTAATGATAATTGGAAACTCTAATCCTTGGTATAAGCTCTGTGTCTCAACACATGCATTTTTAGATTGAATCTTGTTCTAAATCCCCAGGAACATAATGGACAGGTAAATCTTGGAGCTTTCCCACAATCGAATCTTTTGTGTTGCCGCAAGTTCCGAAGGTGTTTGTAGGATCTTCCACAATTACACGTAAAGGCGCCTGAAAACATTTTGATCAGACACAAAGTCGTGGTAACATGACAAAATACATACCTGCTCTTAAAATTATGAAAAGCATGCATTACCCTCTGAATTATTGTGAAACTGCACAACAGCTATCATGAACTTCTAAAAAAATGTGAAATACTTATGTTAAAGAGCTAGAGATTAGCAGACAAGTAATATATATATATATATATATATATATATATATATATATATATATATATATATATATATATATATATATATATATATATATATATATATATATATATATATATATATATATATATATATATATATATATATATATATATATATATATATATATATATATATATATATATATCTTGAAATTGATTTATTGCCTGTTTGAGGTATTTATTTTGAAGGTTTTTAGCATTAACAGGCTTTTTAATATGAAAAAGTTTATTTCTGTTGACGTTTCGTTGTTATATTACAACTTTGTCAAAACTAATTTATTATATATAATTTTTTAATTATTATAACAACGAAACGTCAACAGAAATAAACTTTTTCATATTAAAAAAGCCTGTTAATGCTAAAAACTTTCAAAATAAATACCTCAAACAGGCAATAAATCAATTTCAAGATATATATATATATATATATATATATATATATATATATATATATATATATATATATATATATATATATATATATTATAATTTTTAGCATTAACAGGCTTTTTTAATATGAAAAAGTTTATTTCTGTTGACGTTTCGTTGTTATATTACAACTTTGTCAAAACTAATGTATATAAATTATAAAATTATATATAATAAATTAGTTTTGACAAAGTTGTAATATAACAACGAAACGTCAACAGAAATAAACTTTTTCATATTAAAAAGCCTGTTAATGCTAAAAACTTTCAAAATAAATACCTCAAACAGGCAATAAATCAATTTCAAGATATATATATATATATATATATATATATATATATATATATATATATATATATATATATATATATATATATATATGTGTGTGAAGGTTTCTTGGGAATGAGCACAGTTTAAACTTGATGGAGTAATTATTTATTCGACATATGTTTCGGCTCTAAGCCTCTTTCAAGAATATTATAGGTTCATTGTTGGTTGGAAATTGACTTCAATTTCACAAATATTTCGTAAAACTTAGTTGGGAGTTTTACGAAATATTTGTGAAATTGTAGTCAATTTCCAAACAACAATGAACCTATAATATTCTTGAAAAGGCCTAGAGCCGAAACATATGTTGAATAAATAATTACTCTATCAAGTTTAAACTGTGCTCATTGCAAAGAAACCTTCACACTTATGTTATTAAGCAAAGCACAAAAAACATATAAATATATATATATATATATATATATATATATATATATATATATATATATATATATATATATATATATATATATATATATATATATATATATATATATATATATATATATATATATATATATATAATGAATTGAAGAAGTCCGACGAGGGGGAAAGCATAATCAGATGTAGAATTATCGGTACAGCTCGCAATTTGAAGCAGCCGATGACACGTGTCCGAGCTTGTTGGATCTCTTTAAAACGGTGTAGCCAAGTTTAAGCAGTAATAACCTGGAGATGAACAAAACAACAACAAAAGAACATTCAAGATAAGTAGCTCACCACTCTTAAGCTCATCACATCACCACATGAACTTTCCGGATTGGGAGAATTGGTCATTCATGCTTCGCCTTTGCGGAAAGCAATGACAAACTGCTTTGCCAAAAAGGAAACGATAACTACGTATTTATCGTTTACGGAATTGATTTATTACCTGTTTAAGATAGTTCATTCTGAATGTTTTTAGACATAACAGGCTTATTTTAATGTGAAAAATAATATGAAAAATCGTTTTTCACATTATTAAAGTAATAATATTTAGTTATTGCTAAAAACATTCGGAATATATATATATATATATATTCCGAATACAAATTTTGTGTTGGTATTAATGGAATGTATGCTTTTATTTTTGTAGAATTAATGTATTGAAAATACCGTTTTATTTGTGTATAATTATTCTATCAGGAAATTTTAACTAAATAACAATATTCAGTTCTTTGCTGAGACCTATGGCTTTAATAAGGGTCTGTGAAGGAGTAACTGTCCGTAATAACCCCTTGAGCAGGTATAAGGAATTATCACATAATAAAATGGCATTTTAATATTTCCCTCAAAATTTCGCCGAATTCGAAACACCTGGCTTTCAAGAAATTTTATAAAACTCATTGAGTAATTGGCTATTTGGTTAGTAGTTTCTCAACACCAAAGTTCCATTTTCTACTCATCCATTAATCCGTAGTCGTTTTCTCAGTAAGAACTGCATCGGTCCTCATCATCTCCAGAAGTTTTACAACATCTTACTGAGATATTGATATCTATCAAGGCGGCAGTTATGTACAACTTTGTGTTTCTGGGTACATTAGGTTCACCCATAAGAAAATTAGAAGAGGTTGAAGGGATCATGAGATAAAGAAGGAAGAGGCTGAAATTGGAACAAGCTTTCACCTGCATCATAACTGTATTCAATGCTTCAAAAATGAATAATGAGTCATTAATTACTCTTCTAAGATGAATTCCATTAATTTCACGCATTTACAGAAATCACTAGAATGCGGTGAACTGGATGTTATAAAAAACCATTCAATTTCGACTTGAGCTAAAGAATGTATTATTTCATCTTTGATTTTCTTCAAGCTCTCAACGATATTCTTGAATTCCCTGCAAGCACCAATAAAATTGGCATTAACTGGATTGTCATTAATTGGTTAACTGGAAATATTTGAATAATTTTCGGTTTATTCAATTTTTCTTTAAGGAGAGCATATGATACACTAAATTATGGATCTCTCAACATGTTATGAAAATAATTTCTTAAATTTTCCAGAACTGAATACGTGCATAAATGTGAATTTGTTATGCCTGTATGACCTTTAGTTTCGTTAATTTTGTATATGTAAAATTTTGTTAATGTGTGACTTTCACTAAGTATTTTATTTAATCGACCTATTTTGTCGCCAAATATAAGAATAGTGTTATTATTATTTAATCGACTTATTTTCTGCCAGAAAAAGCTTTACGTTCAAGTAAATTACTTGAAAAAAGTTATTGTTTATTAGATATCAATAATAATTTTTTCCGATTGAATAATTCAAACTGAGAAGCATTATGAAATAGGTACGTTATTCCGTCAAATATCCATGAATTGTAATGTGAACAAAGAACTTAATGAAACGTATTGTCATTCATTCATTCCAGAAGGGCACTTATGAACTAAGGAAATAAAATACTTTCAGTAAATTCAAATCAGACGGCTTATCAATAATTTCTTATGTTCACACTTTTGATGTATGAAAGATGTATTCAACCTGTCTATTCCATAGTTAAACAGGAGATTCGTAATTTCGTAGCTATTACCATGTATATATCTCATCATTAATTAATTGAGATATATTGTTGGATATGGTTCGAAAATGCTTATGAACCAATGAATGTGACCCTGATAGCAACGGTTTGCTGTAAACTGTAATCGGTTTCCAAGCTGCAATTGTCTGCCCATCGATAGGGGTGAAACACTACATTCCAACGTTATCAATTTCGATTCCATCGATTCCGTTCAGCATAAATAATGGAAACATTAAAAGTGTAGCACCAATAGCACAATAGTTCAATTTTCGAAATATTCCGATAAAAATATATAGATATTAAATTAAATTAAACTCTTGGCTTAATGTTTCACGATTTATTTAACAATATAAATAGTCAACATGTTTCGAGCGTTACCTCATTTTCAAGACTGATTTTAGTCTTGAAAATAAGCTAATGCTCGAAACATGTTGAATAAATCGTGCAATATTAAGCCAAGAGTTTAATTTAATTTAATATTCAATTATGTTTCATCAAGAGTTAAGCGAGAATTCAATCTCAGTCATTAAAAAAATATGGACGAAAAAGTTCGTCGGGTCAGCTAGTATATATACAAACGATCTCTTCACCTGTTTTTTTTAACTATATAAATTCAACGATTATTGATGGTTATGATAGATTGAAAGTTTTGGACGCCATTCCCTCGTTCAGCAATAAAAAATATTACATTTGAAAAAATAGAGGAACAATACATATATTTCACAAATCCTGGCCTGCATTGTTTTTCATCTAACAAATGGCCTAAATGTTTTTGCCGTAATAATGACCATCGATATTTTTGCGTCCAACAAAATTCAACAATAATGATCATATCACAGTTAAGTCGGTTCTTGTTCTTTTGTATTTAGTTTTGTCAATATCGGTAGAACGCCAACATCAACATTGTGTTCCAAGAAGTGTTGTAAGTGTAACATTCCCATAATTCCCTGTTTTTTCTTGGTTCCAACCTTAAAAACAAGCATTAAAACAGGCAAGTCGTGAAACAGTCAAATGAAACTTATTTTATTCACCAATGTTGACCAGAACAAACACAATAGAATACGAAACGACACGAATGAAGAAAAACATGACGAGTCATCGATATAAATGACATAAACATTGACAGACCTGGAATAGATAATGTAGAAGAAGCACTGTTTATAACATGCTCATAATTAATATTGTATTGCGTTATACGCAGAAATATCGAAAGGAGGCAGGCTATTATTTGTGAAATCTATGTTTATGATCTATTATTTATTTGGTTTATTGCATATATATTCCTTCATTGTTGAAGGAGAGAAGGAGAATGAATTTCCAAAACGTCTAATTTATATTTTTTATTTTCCATCTTAGTAATAATTATATATATATATATATATATATATATATATATATATATATATATATATATATATATATATATATATATATATATATATATAGGTGATCCACGTTTATAATATGAATACAAAAATGAAATTATCAAAATATAAATATATATTTTATCAGAATACAAATATAATTATTTATAAAATATATAAAAGATATATAAATACGTTAATCTGATCCAGAACCATTATATCAAAATATAGGTACATTCTAGTTACAAAAATAAATTATTCGAAGATATAATATATTATACATCTAATACTGATGCTTGAAAAAAATAAAATTCTAATGAACACAAAACGTTTTTACTTGCGAATAGTTGGTGTAATTTAATGGCTCTGACGAGGCCTATGCCAACAATAAATATTTTGACCTCTTTTCATATTGTTTCGCGAATCAGTTATTGCGCAAGTTGTATTTATCTCAATAAACTATTTAATTTTTATGTATATATTAACAATTATATATTACTTCTGTTGATAGTTATTTCATAACCCAATACGGAAGAATTTGTTTCATTTGTTTAAATTATTGTATATAAAAATAATAGAAATCAAGTAAGGTCGATAAATAATTTTAAAAAAATACAAATATTAAGCCCTTTTTCGAAAACTAAAGCCATCCCCATAAATACATTGTGAATAAATTATTATGTCATATAAATTGCGAATTAAGTTTTACTGTAAGACGCGGTCAGCACCTCGTGCTTGTGTTCTTTATGTTTGGCCATGACGTGCATAATAAAATGAATTTTCTGCTTTCCTTTATACGGACAAAAAGCACATTTGAACTGAGGCTCCATTCCACATTCCCACCTGTTATGATTGTAAAGAGAGCTTTTCCTTTTGTATGCCCGACCGCATTTCAAGCAAGCGAAAAATGGAGTTTGGTTCACATAATCTAAAAACAGCAAACAATTTAATCACACATCATGGTACATGATAATAAAAATTAAGAGCAGTAATATGGTATATTTACATAATCTATATACAAGGAAATTATATGAATATGAAGAAATACCAGAAGGGTAGCCCAGTTTCAGTTTTAAATAACGGATGCAATTGCATGCAGTATTAGAATATAATTGAATTACTTTTACACTATCATCTCAGAAAATTGATATGAAGAGAAATATATACAGATAATATAACATTTCATAAACTGCAATTATTTTCCCTTTCGTTTTTAATGAGACAGTATGAACTATATTTTACTCAATGTTAAAACATCAAAATGATGAGTCATGTATATATATATATATATATATATATATATATATATATATATATATATATATATCAAAAGTATACTATAACTTTCTTTGGATAATTTTTTGAAAAATTATTCAAAAGAACATTATACCAGAGCTGGCTATGTGAAACGTATTCTAAGAAATGTTTTCTAGTGTTTAGCGTGAATATTATACTTTCAGATTTTCTTCAAAAACGTAATATAAACGTACAACTACTTGATATCTAAGTACTTACCATTTGAGTTTTAAATTATTTAGGTCTATGTCGCTATAATAATTCAGCATCCTGATGAAGGACCCCATATAGGACCGAAATATAGAAGTAAATCGACAAGTGTGATCATTTAATCATAAAGCCTCATCTTTGCCGAGAACTCAGCATTCTTTTCATTAATTCAAAATAATTCTTGTGTGAAATATATATATCCTTATATGAAAAGACAAAACAATATGAACACTTCACAAAATAATTCTTATTATTGACATTAGTAAGAATAAATAAATATATTCCTTATATTACATTAATAAAAACGTCATAAAAATAAATAATCTATTTAATAGCTACAATATTTATTTACCGGAAGTTTATTTCATTGTGGGTCCATGTTGGCACATAATCTCTTCAATTAAAATGCTGAAACTAAGTCTTAAATTGCCAATGCTGAAAATATTTTATAGTATAAATTATAGCTTCAATATGCACAAAAGAAACGTAATTCAAGATGTACAACTCAGTGATATGGACCATCTGATCAATTCAATTACGGAATAACATAACGTCGAACTTTACACCTGAGTCTCATATGGTGGTAAACAGATGTTTTTACTTTAAAACTCTTTTCGCAGTTTGGACATACATAACCTCCATATGGATCTACAGCTATTCTCTTCGTCATGGCTAGATAACCTGAAACTTGAAATATGTTAGAACATGTAAAATATCTCCTAATAATAATAATAAAACTTTTATTTCCAAGAGATACACATCCAATTACAGGAAAAAAAATTGGAAACATTATAAATATCATCTTCAATATATATGCCAATGATATCTTATCGGATTAAACACTTTCTCTTTCATTATGAACATAATTTTCAACGACTTCAGAATAAAAAATCCTGCATAGAGTCAATACAATGAATAAACAAATCACATGAATTACATGAAGTAATGAAATTAACAGAAACACTTCTACAAACATGATATGTGTATTTTGATGTCTGACGAACAGAAAAAAAAAGAAAATTATTGAAAGAATAAATTCAATACAACATGTTTCGATAGTATACTAGAATGCACATACTAAAATATAATCAGACAAAACACACAATATCTGAAAGCACTATCTGGATATAAATTGAAATACGAAAGAGTAACGTCAACTTTATATATATATATATATATATATATATATATATATATATATATATATATATATATATAAATCGAATTTGAGTTCTCGGCAAAAATTGATAGACAACCAACTTGTTAACCTAGTCTACATTTCGAATATGTATTTTGATTCTTCATCAGGACTTCATAACATCTTACGGATAACTAATATTAATATGTATAAGCTGAATATGTGTTTAAACGGTAAGAAGCAGTGTATGCAACTGGAATAAACATATAAAAACTGTGGAGGACGCGACGAACTCTGAGAGGAATCGTAACAATCGTAAAAAAATTAAAAATCGTCCTATCGGAAGACCGAAACGTCAGCGAAGACCACAGAGAGTAAAAATGTAAACACTCAAGAACAAAATGTCACCACAAATAAGTAACACAAGACCTCCAATAAGAACTCAGAAGTTACTTATGAATGGGATTATTTAAATTCCTTACGAAAGCAAATAAGTGTAATTTACGCTGGGTCTGTTTATGATTTATGCCATTGTCATTTCCATTTATGAGGCATATTTACAAAAATATCCTTTTTTTGACAAATACCAGCTATATCAAGTATTATAAAATATTCAAAATCAAGTAATATATACAGAGTTTTTTTCAGATATTTTTCAGCAATAATAAATAGACTTTTTCAATTGAAAAATCGTTATTTGAAAAAAATTTAATTTTATTCAAAAAGGCACATTATTCTTAAACAAATTTGAAGAAGTATACCTAATCAACAGCAATAACACCATATGAATATATACATATCTAAATAATATTATATTTACATATTTAAATACGGGAACAATCGCGGGAGTACTACAAACGCAACCTATTAACATTGATTTAACATTTTCAAATTTTGAAAACATAATATGATGTCATTTGTCAAATTGACGTTACAATTTAGTAGATAAGTACGGGCATAAGATATGTGAACGTTCGATGCTTGGTGTATCCATGATCTGAAAGATGTTTTCGATTGATTCCTGGAGATGGAATTGTGAAGTATTCATTACTGGGCGATATTTTACTTGGAATCATAAGAAGATGCTTGGGGATTGAAATGGTGGTGCGAATGACGAGTTCCTTGCAGAACTAAAAAAGTTCTCTCGCACTTCCATCAGGTGTGCTATATATATATATACGATTTCAATATTTCGAATATTTCTCTATTTATTCCTTGGAGGATAATGGAGGCATCAAATCGTATACGTTTACATAACTAGCTATACCATTCTTTTGATTAATTTGAATTTTTTGAATGAATGTTCTAGTATTCATTTCCTATATATATATATATATATACATATATATATATATATATATATATATATATATATATATATATATATATATATATATATATATATATATATATATATATATATAAATATATATACATATATATATATATATATATATATATATATAAGGAAATGAAATTTTTTTGTGCTTATGGCTCTGAATGAAATATTTCAAATGAATGTTCTAGTGTTCATTTTCTTATATATATATATATATATATATATATATATATATATATATATATATATATATATATTTATATACCCACAAACATTTATGTCTTGAACAAGATTCAAGCAGATTTTATGTGAAGCAGTGTCACTCTCTGCGACACTAAAGAGTCGAAGCTTGTAGCGAGGATTAATGAAATCTCGTTATCCGTTAAAGGTCTGATAATGCTATAAACACAGAAGTTATAATAATGATTTACAGCTTACATATTTTATACATTTAATAAATACATGTAGACACTCTGAATTTTGAAATAACACCACTTTCTTTCTGCAAAACAATATAAAATTGCTTATGCTCAAGACAGGCTTAAGTTATATAAAATAACTCTCGGATAACAGATAGAGTGAACACAGCTCTAATGAAGTTATTCCGGTGGACTTGTGAAATGAGTAGAATATGTATGTAGCTATCACGTTAATTATCAATCAAGAAATCGTCCTCTACTTCAATCTTAAAAAATGTTACATCAATAAGAGAAGGTTTGGAAGATACTAATGATTCAAATGCTGTATCAGTTTGAGTTTCTACAAGAAGTGTGTTGTTTGAGATGATAGTTGTGTTTGAATTTTTTGAAGCATTTTTTGCACTCGAACTTTGGCTCTACACCACATTCATATATAAGGTGTCTTCTCACATGCTTTTTGTTTTTATAAGAAGCCTTGCATTTATTACAATTATATCGGCCATCGTCTCCAATCTTAAAATCCAATTCTGAAATAAAATATCCATTTGTAATTGAATTTATTAATTTATATATAATTATTTGTAGATTTTCCCACATTGTGATTTGTTATTTATCCATCTAGTTCCGTGATCTTCAACTGATAATGGAGGAAACAATATGACAGAGAAACATTTTTATGAAAAGGCAGTAATTTTATAATATAAAAAATTTATTGGTCATCTACGTCGTCCACATTTCAATCTTCTTTCAAAGTGAATCTGATATAAATTCATAATGAATATAAAATATATATAAAATAAAAAAATAATATAAAAAAATCTAAAATTCGATTATTCAATATGCAGCACAACACTTGGAGGAATATTGTCAAATGAATCGTGAGAAACAATTCGATAAATTCCACAAATAGTTACAAAAGGAGATACAAGAATATACATTTAAGTCAGTCCAGGACAGAAAACTAAATTATCTCTTTAATATTTTCCAAGCTTTCGAAAATGTTTATTTTCTTCTTCAGGAATGAAATTCTACAATGTTAATAGTTTATATAAAAAGGCACTATTGAAAATTTTCCTACAATTACTGTGAAGTTAGTTCGAAGGTAAAAAATAAGTATTCCTGAATGCATTGGGAACAATTATTTTTTAAAATTCAAGAAACGAATGTACCTGCGGACTAACTTTACAGTAATTGTAGGAAAATTTTCAATAATGCCTATTAATATAAACTGTTAATATTTACAATTTCAGTCCTGAAGAAGAAAATAAACAATTTCAAAAGCTTGGAAAATACTGAAGTGGTAACTTATTTTCCTGTCCTGGACTACAATCCCAATTAAACACTGACCATACATATCTACAGTCGTTGAACATTGAACACCCCTATATATATATATATATATATATATATATATATATATATATATATATATATATATATATATATATATATATATGTATATAGGTGTATATATTAGGGTGGGTATATTAAAAAAATCGAATATTTTTTGTTACAAGTGACACGGAAAAATGGGTTGCTAGACACCTTTAAAAAATTCTCACCAAGCATGATATCTTAATTTTAATAGGAAGATCCTCCGCATCGCACTTTTGTATTTTTTTCTCAGTCCAACAGAAAAAAATTCATACCTCATCATTTGTAGATTGAACAGAAAAATGTTCCAAAAGAATTTTTTAGGAAATTTAATGCTCTACAAAAAAGGTATCTTATATTTTTTCCGTAAACCTCACCATTTGAAAGATATTAAGGATTTAGTTTTGATTATTTCAAGACAAATTTCATTTTTGTTTATGAATTTTATAACGCGACAATAAATGACTTTTACAAAATGCGGAATACAAATTTTTGTTGGAAATTAACTACACTATAAAAAGGGTTTCGTATGTTTTGGCGATGAAGATCATCAAAGTTTCATGTGTATGGATTTTAAAAGTTTTTGATTAGATATTCGAAAAATTTCAATTCAATTTATAATTTATGAGAAAATTTACACGAATTTTAGTTGTTATCAACTGAGAAACTTCAAAATATTTTTCAAGTTTTCATTTGTGTTTAAGTATATTTGTCTCCATTTGAAAAATAAGTCCATACACATGAAAGTTTGATGATGCATATCTTTCGAACGTTAATTTCATCGGCAAAACATAAGAAACCATTTTTATAGAGCACTTAATTTCCAACAAAAATTTGTATTGCGCATTTAGTAAAAGTCAATTGTCGTCGAGTTATAAAATTCATAAACAAAAATGAAATTTGCCTTAAAATAGTTAAAATTAAATCCTTAATATCTTTCAAATGGTGAGGTTTACGGAAAAAATATAAGATACCTCTTTTGTAGAGCATTAAATTTCCTAAAAAATTTTCTCGGAACATTTTTCTGTTCAATCGACAAATGATGAGGTATGAATTTTTTTCTATTGGACTGAGAAAAAATACAAAACTGCGATGCGGAGGATCTTCCTATTATAATTAAGAGCTCATGCTTGGTGAGAATTATTTTAAGGTGTCTAGCAACCCATTTTTCCGTGTCAATTGTAAGAAAAAATAATCGATTTTTTTACCCACCCTAATATATATATATATATATATATATATATATATATATATATATATATATATATATATATATATATATATATATATTGAAGTGAATATTATTCGCGCTAACCATGCACGTACGGAACATATTGTATATGAAGAAATATTTAAATTTGGAATCGAAATTACAACACAAAAGTTTTCAACCTCGACTGGGATACGAACCCAGGTCTCTCAACTAAGCTACCGAGGTCTACTACTTCGCGATGCAATTCCGACTCCATCTAATTACTCTTTTTTTGTTCGCAAGCTAGTCATCGACGCACAGGTTGTCGTCTTCAAACTGCACGAACGTGAGTAAACACCTTCCCATCCTCCCAGATGTATTATTGAATTTTTTTCGTTAATGAACATGAGATTAAATTGAAGTATAAGATTTCGTGCAGTTTGAAGAACCAACCCGTGCGTCGATGACTAGCTTGCGAACAAAAAAAGAGTAATTAGATGGAGTCGGAATTGCATCGCGAAGTAGTAGACCTCGGTAGCTTAGTTGGTAGAGCAACAGGGCGTAAACCTGAGAGACCTGGGTTCGTATCCCAGTCGAGATTGAAAACCACAATATAAATAGTTAAACTAGATAATTCTATTTGTTTTCAAGATCTTTTCATTCAAGATTACAAAAACAAATTTAGATCTCTCTTAGTTTGAATCCTGCTGTTCTCTGATCGTTTCTCTGCTGAAATAGGAACGCCTATTTCCACTTTCCACGTAAATGATGGAATCCAATTGTTAGAGAGCAACTCGAAATTTGGAGGAACTTCAACTTTTAACTCGATATATTTCAACTCCAGGGTATATAGCCAAGCCTCAAATTGAAACTCTGTTTCAACTCCACGGGGATATGTTGAAGCCCTAATTTGAAACTCCTGGGGAATGAGCTTAAAAGCGCACTCAAAATTTATACGGATAAAAGATATATTAATGAACCAGAAATAAACCTAGCAGTGGCAATATTCACTATCAAAATACAATATTTATTCAACCAAAATTTATAACCGGAATATACTGCGTACTTACATCGATGCATTTCGAACTACGATTATTCAATGCAATGCGGTCTTAACATTTATCTCTTCAACTATTGTAAGGTATTTTTAAAGGTTGCAAGACATTTATACATTTTTTTTCAGTCGGAAGATTTCTAGAGCCTAGAAAGTTATAATGACAAAAAACGCGTTCGGTTTACTGAAGTATAAAGATTTCTGACCTCCACTCATAGGAAAATAATAATTATCACCTACAATTATATACAGAATATTGGAGGTGGTGAAAAATCGAAAAAATCCCAGGGAGCTGTGACCACACATGTCGTCAAGGAAAATGGGAACTATTACCTTTTTGGTTCAACAGCTCCCTAAGAAGTTTATTAAAATTATTTCATTATTTTGAATAACAATTTGAGAATGGAAGAACCATAAGTTATACATTTATTACATTTACAGATTTTTACATTTGCAGATACATTTCTGATATATTTTCCCACATATCATTCATGTTTTTCATTTCGAAAAATGAAATTGTGACAGAATTAAAGGAGTTACAGAACATAAGGCTCTCACATCGTATCAATTATAAACATTTAAATATATCAAAAAGGAAAGAATTTTAATTTTATAATTGATCTACTTAAGTACAAGCTCCTTTAACATTAGGAACTACGACGAAAATCAAATTCCTCTTTTTTTTCGTTAACATTTAGATTGATATAATTGGCATAACATTTGGAATGTACCATTGTCAAATTATGCTTCTGAAGTTGATGAGCGTACTTGAATGAAATGGCACAACATACGCATTTGTATGATTTCATTTGCCCGCAATCATTTTTCACATGAGTATACACAGATGTTTTATATTTGTAACACCTCTCACAGTAAGGGCACATAAATTGTCCATCACTGGCTTGAATAATATCTCTTTTTTCTAAATGTGGCTGACCTCCTGGAATAAATATATGTCAAGAGAATACAGATGGAGAACTAAATATTTATATATATATATATATATATATATATATATATATATATATATATATATATATATATATATATATATATATATTGAATCTTTTAGCAATAACAGGCTTCTTTTAATATGAAAACTTTATTCTCGTTGACGTTTCGTTGTATATCACAACTTTGTCAAAACTAAAGAATAATTGAATTTTATGAATTACTATAAATATCAAAATGTCAAACTTATTTCTTTAGAAAAATGAAATTAGTTTTTTTGTATTTTCACATATTGATTTCAAGTATCAGAGGAATATTTCTGGCTTAGTATTCGCTTCGGAAGTTTTAGTCTTCTTCACCATGAGGAAACCTCTGAAAAACTCATGGTAGCCAGGTGATTCTAATAAGTGTGACTTATATATACATATATATAATTACATATAGTTGAGTTTTATACTTATCCAGAATATGTATATTGATTGGTTTATGTGTGTGAAATTGAAGGTAGATCTGGAAAAAATAAGTTGATAAAAAGAGCTAAAATTGTACAATATTAACAGTTTATATAACAAGACATTATTGAAAATTGTTCTAACAATTACTGTGAAATTAGTGCGAAGGTACATTTGTTTCTTAAATTTTAAAAATAAGTACATATTCCCAAATTCATTGGGTTCAAACATTATTGAATTTAACGTGTATATGCAAAATGGATAAATGCAAAGATGCAATAATATTCAATGCAATACTTATTATTGAATTTCAATAAACTAATGTACCTTCGGACTAACTTAACAGTAATTATAAGAAAAATTTTCAATAATGCGTTGTTATATAAACTGTTAATATTGTACAATTTTAGCCCTGAAGAAAATAAACATTTTCGAAAGCTGGGAAAATACTAAAGAGGTAACATATTTTACTGTCCTGGACTGCAATCCCAATTAAGCACTGAAAATAGACATATATATATATATATATATATATATATATATATATATATATATATATATATATATATATATATATATATATATATATAAAGTTTTCAGCAATAACAGGCTTTTTTTCGATATTAATATTATTAGTTTTGACAAAGTTGCAATATATATATATATATATATATATATATATATATATATATATATATATATATATATATATATATATATATATATTATATATATATATTTCTTGAAATTGATTTATTGCCTGTTTAAGATATTTTATTTCGAAAGTTTTCAGCAATAACAGGCTTTTTTCGATATTAATATTATTAGTTTTGACAAAGTTGTAATATAACAACGAAACGTCAACAAAAATAAACTTTTTCATATCAAAAAAAAGCCTGTTATTGCTAAAAACTTTCGATAATATATATATATATATATATATATATATATATATATATATATATATATATATACAAGCTTGGCTAACTGTAGCTTGTGGTATAGTTGGCCGACTGAAACACATCTTCAGAACAGATATGCCACTATCCTGTAAAGAGCAAAATGTTTGACCATTGCGTATTACCAGCGATGACCTACGCCAGCGAAACTTGGACCCTAAAGTCTGCTCACATCCAGAACCTTCAAACAACCCAGCGGAATATAGAAAGATACATGATGGGCCTAACCATACGAGATAGAATACGCTGCAGCTAGATAAGAGGACAAACAAAGGTGAAGGATGTCGTGGAGTGTGTGAAAAGGTCAAAGTGGAAATGGGCAGGCAATCTAGCGCAAACAAAACATGAGCGTTGGTCAGCTGTGGTTGGTGATTGTTAGCCCAGAGATAAGACCAAGAAAGCGCCCTCACGATCGATGGGATCAGGAGCTTGTGGATTGGCTGGGCATTGCCTGGAAGAGGGAGACTGCCTATAGGGAATCTTGGCAAAGACAGGGGGAGGGCTTCGTTCTGCAGTGGACGGTCAGAGGTTGATCATGATGATGTATATATATATATATATATATATATATATATATATATATATATATATATATATATATATATATATATATATATATATATTTTTGAAAGTTTTAGCATTAACAGGCTTTTTAATATGAAAAAGTTTATTTCTGTTGACGTTTCGTTGTTATATTACAACTTTGTCAAAACTAATGAATATTGTAATAATAAAGTTGTAATATAACAACGAAACGTCAACAGAAATAAACTTTTTCATATTAAAAAAGCCTGTTAATGCTAAAAACTTTCAAAATAAATACCTCAAACAGGCAATAAATCAATTTCAAGATATATATATATATATATATATATATATATATATATATATATATATATATATATATATATATATATAGTGGGTTCATGGAGAAGCTGTGCTAAAATTGATATTCATATAACTTTTTTATTTTCAATCAATCCAATAAAAATTAAATCCCGAAATGAACATTTAATAAAACATGAAAGAATTTTTCAATAATTTATTTCTTGTTGAAATTATTCATAGGATCTCTTCTATTCCTAACCAATGGATTAGAATTTAATGTTTCAATTACACCTTTTAGAATAATGATGATTTTTCAGATGATTGTGGTGCTTAAACTTCTTAGAACATATCGTGCAGCTAAATTTTGGCTCCACCCCGCATTCGTATCTTAAATGTCTCCTCACGTGACTCTTGTTCTTATAGGAGGCTCCGCATTTTATACAAACAAATCGTCCATCATTTCCAAGCTCATAATCCGTAACTAAAACAAAATATTTTAATTCAAAAACTATATACATGAATGCGTTCATTTTTGTATTGTGAACACTCTGTAATATTGTATACCACTTTTTCTTTTTGAAAACACTCTTCAGAATGTATGCAAATATATGGGTTTTTGTGCATCTCGCAAAGTATTTCAAAAGTATCCTGCAGAATTGTCTGCAATCTGTTGGGATTTTAAGCATCTCAAGTCTTATACAATACAAGACCTTAAAATGATTTTGTTATTCGAATGAAATCACATACCTATTTATGTTAAATAGGAAGAAACAGAACCCTGAGATTTTTCGATTTCAATTATTATCGTTCGAGTACTTTTCAATAACCATTTTGAGATTCAGTTAATGTCAAAAATATATATATATATATATATATATATATATATATATATATATATATATATATATATATATATATATATAAATATATATATATATATATATATATATATATATATATATATATATATATATATATATTTCTTGAAATTGATTTATTGCCTGTTTGAGATATTTATTTTGAAAGTTTTTAGCATTAACAGGCCTTTTTAACTTGAAAAAGTTCATTTTTGTTGACGTTTCGTTGTTATATTACAACGAAATTCGTTGTTATATTATTAGTTTTGACAAAGTTGTAATATAACAACGAAACGTCAACAAAAATAAACTTTTTCATGTTAAAAAGGCCTGTTAATGCTAAAAACTTTCAAAATATATATATATATATATATATATATATATATATATATATATATATATTATAATTTAAATTATAATTAATTAGTTATATATATATATATATATATATATATAATATTTTGGAATTTTTATTCAAAAAAATCTTGAATGGTAAATAAAACAATAATCAAAACAACCAGTAAACATGTATTTTGATACATGATAATGAAAATCATTATCAAATATGATAATAATGATGATAAGTCCTAGTGTAATTTTTAACTTTTTGGGAAATAAATTAAAGATACATAGATCATTGCTAAACAAGGCACTGCCAATGATAATTTCTTATATATCTCTATATCTGCACGTACTACAATCACGACATATAGGAGAAAATAAATCATATATACATGGGAATTCGTTCTTTGCATAAAATTTCTTCAATAACTGTTGATTATTGTTCATGTGCTCAGACTGTCAATTAAAGATTTCTTTGCACTGCTTTCATTCGCTTCCAAACAATTTCGGCTTCCAAAATGAAACTTAAGGTAACTCAATCGTTTAAATTTTCGTCCACATTTAGGGCAACTGAATTTTGGTTCAACTCCACATTCATATCTCAAATGCCTTTTCACATGACTCCGCTGCTTATATGAAGTACCACATCGGTTACAAGCAAAACGCCCAGCCTCCATATGATACTGAAACACTGAAATAAAATAATATTAATCGTAAAATCGAAGACAATGAGGAGTAGAAAAGAGGAGTTTTTGAAATACCATCGAAATTTGTTAAACTGCACCATTAATTATAAACAATGGAAGATAAAATTAATTAGGAAAAAAACACCGTGATACACGAAGATTCCCCAAAAAATCGTCCATTTGCAACAATATCCTATAGTGGTGTCATTCTGACATTACCTCCTGTACTTTCTAGAAAAACTTAAATTCGTATGAATTATTTATTTAAAACGGCGATTCGAGAAGTCTGTGAAACTTCCTAGAAGGAAGTGATAAAGAACCAGTGAAAAATATAATATAAAAATATATGTTTCACACAAACAAGGCTATAATAAACTGTACTAAAAATATACATAACTTGAAACGGTCTTTATTATGGTAATATACAACACAAACAACAAATGCTGAGAGCAAGTCGACAGGATACTTAGAAAATTTTGAAACTAATCGACTATTCCACAGGTGTTCCAATTGTATTGAACAATCCGAATCGGTTGTTGATGTAAGTTAATTATTATCACTTATAAATCATGGTTGCGATATTTTATGAGTACATCTATGTTTGTAAGTGACGATTACCGCTACGTGCGCGAGAATTCTTTTGCTTTTGTGATGCTTTCTGGTAGTGACATTCAAGTAGTGTGCTCTTTTTTGTTGATATTTTGGTGATAGTGACACTTTACTGTTAAGTGAGCGCGAATTTTCTTCACTTCAATTCATTATATTACGTTACGATGCCAAGGAGAAGACGACCTGACTTAGGTCGTCGCAGTCAGTCAAATGTACGAAGAGCTACCTCACGTGTTAACCGCACTGATGACCAGAGAGAGACAGATCAAGAAAATAGTCGTATTGCTATGTCAGAATTGCGTTCTTTAGAGAGTGGCAATGAAGTAAATAGGCTCAGAATTCAACAAGTTCGTGCACATCAATCACAACAACAGCAAGCACGACATAATGAAATTGAGCGAATCCGCAGACGCAGTGCTTCTGTGATTCTTGAACGAGCTGCATTCCACTATGATCCGGCAATTGATTATTGTGCCGACAAATCTGTAACAATTCACCTCGGAATTAAATATGTGTCCGCCGTCATTCAGAAATCAAATTGAGAGAATAGTTTGAATTGAATAGCCAGTTAGAATTTTTATATCTTTGTTCCTACATATTTATTCTAAGGGGTAAAAAATTAACTAAATATTAGCTAACTACAGTTGTTTAATATCTATCAGATTATTTTCATATATATTGATAAATCCTAAGGTTGTTCACAAATTCAAATTCTGAAAGCTATCATAATATTTGACATTTGACAACCAACTAATGTATCGATCTATCCTCTATGACATAGAGTCTATGTCGATCGATACCTCATACAAAGAGTGCATCCTTCTATATTCGTGACTGGCGATTACCGCTACGTGCGCGAGAACTTTCTTTACTTTGGTGATCTTTTGTGATAGTGACATTTCAAATTATGTACTCTTTTTTTGACCTTTTATGATAGTGACAATTTACCTCTAAGTGCGCGAGATCTTTCTCACTTATATTGTTTACAATTTACAATGCCGGGGAGAAGACGACCTGACAGGTCGTGGCAGTCAATCAAATGTGCAAAGAGCTACCTAAGGATATAATATATTATATAACATTCAGATTGAGTTTCACTGAGTGAAATTTAACATATTAACTAAACGAGTATGTTCTCGGCGGTTATCCCATTATTAAGAGTGATAACTTAATTTCTAAATCAATTTTGAAATGGACGAAATATCGAAATGCATCATTTCTATTTGGAAATTTCTGACTTCAAATAAAAATTATGCCTTCTGACATTTCAAAATTATTTCAGAAATTGAGGAAGTTCTGATTTAATTTTGAAATAAATTGAAATCAGGAATTTACAATTAGAAATAATTTATATTGATTTTACGTTAATTCAAAAATTAAATCAGAAATTTAGGTATTATTCATCATAAGGGACTAGCCACCTGAAACTTACGTAGAGTATAGTATTTCAATTTCAATCACTTATAAAAATGAATATTTCATTCTTTTCATTTCATATGCAATTCAAACATAGTTTATATTTAATAATTCGTATATTTAACCTCATGATGGTGTGTTGCCTTATGAGTCTTCAACTGATTATTTCGTTTATACTTTTTTAAGCATATATCACATTGGAACTTGGGTTCAACTCCGCACTCATAAATGAAATGCCGTTTCGCGTTATATTTTTTTCGATATTTTGAACCACATTTCAAGCAGGAATAGAGTCCATTACTATCTATTGAATAAGTATCTGAAATGAAAAATAAATCAATTAGAGTGGAAATTTTTAATTTCAATATGATGATTATGAATGCCATTTTCGTTTCGAAATTATTTATTGATATAAACATTCGATTTATTTTACCGTTGTCATTTATTGGGGCGGATATCGATTCAGTTTATAAATCCATTTCAATTACAAATCAAACAATTCTATTTATTTGTATTTTTAATTATACGATACTCAAATGAATTAGTTATATTTTGAAATAAACAGAAACACTACAAATCAGATACATTTTGATCGAATAGAAATGAAAAAAAAAAGAAAATTATTGAAAGAATAAGTTCTATACAAGATGTTTCGATAGCATTCATCTATCGAAATACGAGACAAAATACACAATACTGAATAACCCGGATACTGAAAGCAGTATCCGGATATAAATGGAAATAAAAGAGAGTAACGCAAACATACATATATTTATATGAATAAATGTATTCAGCTGAGTATAAATATATATATATATATAATATATATATATATATATATATATATATATATATATATATATATATATATATATATATATATACTGAGACACTTAATTGAAATTGAAATTTCGAAATATTTCAAATCAAACTCTCAGTGAGCTGTCTATACAAATGTTGTCAATCTATTTTTTCGAAGCGCACTTAATATGAACTCCCGAAAGTGATAGGTTCATCCTCGTTGACAACATTTATGTAGACAGATCCCTGATAGTTTTATTTGAAATATTTCGATATTTCGATTGAAAGTCTCAGTATTTACTAGTATAAATAATTCGTGAATCTTGAAATTGCTATCCTTTTGCCCGCCGTAACGTGATCTGAAGTGATTATTCATATACACATTGCAGACAGTTTTATGTGGTGTTCGAATGAACATGTCCACAAAGCCTCACGTACTCGCACTAATGTTGTCATGAGTAGAAATCTAGAACGCTAGGGAGAGTTTATTCGTCTTTTCTTCAATAGAGGGAGCTCACGTGAATTTTCACAAAGTGTTGTTCCCCTCATTCGGATCTAAGGCCTGTGGGGCTTTTCAAATTCATCGATTCTTGATTGAATACGGACTGATGATTCATAATACCGATGAGACAATTGTATCCTATTATCATTCAACAAGATCGAAGATTTTTTCGAAGCGTACTCAATATTCGCTCTAGATATGAAAGAAAATCATGGTTTCATTACTTTTGCATGATGTAACATGCTGTTTTCGGATAGAAAAGGAAGACTTCGAATAAAGAGGCAATTGTCTTATAAGCATTCTATTACATTTAATGCATGGTTACATACACTTCATAAATATTTTCAAATACATACTTCATTGTATAAAATATAAAGCTTTTTTAAAATACTGCAAAGGTAGATAAAATTTGAATTAAACCTAAAACGTAAATTGAAGGAACATAAAAATCAAATTTATATGCAACAATACTTAGGTATATACGTTAAACATTGCAGGATTATTTAGGGTACTGAGAGTCCAAAATGATTATTTTGAATCAGCATAACTCAGTTTAGGATCTCTATACAATGAATGAATTGAAAACTCCTGTAAAATTCGGGCAATAGCTGAACGACTTTAAAAATTTTTTCAAATTACAGTTCATTGTTACGAGTGATAATCTATCACCATTCTCAACTTCAAATGTTGATATATTTGAGTACAAATAAAAATTTTTGTCTCATATCCTCGCCAATATGAAAGACTATCAGTAGTTTGTCGGGAATTAATTTCAAAAAAATTTCCAAATTTCAGATGATCATGAAATGAAAAATCTGAAACAGCTTAAATGTTTCTAATAAATCAGAGTTGAACAAATTAATAACCATTATTCATTCAAATTCAATTAACCATTATATACAACTATTCTGAAACAGACTTTATATTGAAAAGAACATTTGGGATAATATATTATAGAATCTGAAAACTGAAATTAATTGAATCATCTGAAACAAACAAACAAACAAGATATTGATTAAATCGAAATTTCGAATTGAATGTTGGGACTTCAAAGTGGAAATTTTCGAAAAAGTATTTTTCAATATTTTATGACTCACCACTTAAATTCTAAAGAATAAAATAAATGAATTAACTAAAGTATCTTAAACAGTTTTCGAATAAATTTTGATCAAGAAATTGTGGATTCTTCATAATTTCATAAGTTTGGAAACTTGAATATTTTTCAACTCTTCATCGTTATTTCATATTGTTCTTACATGTCATTGTTTCAATATTTCACCCTTTAAATTTCATTCTTTTTTTAGCTTTCTTCAATTTTGAATTAGTAAAAGCGAGTGTTTTAATTTGAAAATCCACTGTTGGCAATTGTATGTGGTAACCTCAGTTCAATATTTTTGTATTCCCTTTGTTCAAATTGGTTTTGTTGCTCTTTCAGAAACTTAGTACGCTTCAGTTTTCATTATACATGATGTTAAAATTTATTCATTTTCTAATGTTCAACCAATTCAAACATGGTTGTTTCAGATATCTCAATTCAGTTGTTAGTTACTTATTTGCTTTATTCAATGATGTTGATGTGTACATATTATCAGAATTTTTTGTCTTCTGTTTCAGAATCTTCATTTACATTTAGAGGCAATGGAAGTTATATTGTTAACGACTCATCCTTACACCCCAAAACGAATATATATATATATATATATATATATATATATATATATATATATATATATATATATATATATATATATATATATATATATATATCCACTAAAACCTGTATAGAGACACCCCTGACTGTACAAAAAAATGTACATACGTGTATATATATATATATATATATATATATATATATATATATATATATATATATCTCAAGAATTCATTAGCAAAGTAGGCGACGAAAAATATTTTGTCCCAAATTCTCATTCAGATATCATAATACAACATATACAAAATAGAACAAATAATGAATTCTGCACAACAAAATCCATACTGGTTCTGGAAAATACAGGAAATATTGCAAAGATACGAAAATTGCATCTACATAATTGTTAACTAAGCACACAAAAGCTTTCCTTACAACTCATTCCCTTATTTCGAAGATTTGATATCACTGAGTCGTTTCAACATATTGCTCAGTTCATTGACATACATCGATTGATATGATACGACAGGCTGTTTTCCCCAATTATACAAGTTAGTAGTGTTTCCTCCAAAAACACTTCCCAGCACAGAAACTGCACTTATTGCTGGTAAATTCTTGGAGTAACATGCTTTTGTTGAGTGTACCTGAAGTCCATATTTTGAAGTGAATTTTTTGTCGCAATTTTGACAATGGTACTGAGGCTCAATGCCACATTTTTTTCTATGGAATGTCATATTTGATTTGTACTTGTACGTTCTGGAACAATGATCGCATTTGTATCGACTGTCTAGAAAAAAACAGTTGTTAGATTACATTTTCGAAAATCGTATATAATTGAAGGGATATATATGGTACTTAACGAGCAAACAACAAAGTAGGCTATTAAAAGGAGGATCAATAACAATCTCAAGAATTATATTCAAGTTGTATTTTCAACATAGACAATAATTTCCAAATTAGGAGAGATTCTTTCATCGTAAATATATAAATATAATATAATTAAAATATACAAATAAATTAGGGATAATTAATTTTATGTCTAAAATTCATATGGCATGTGAGGCTTATCTTTTGTTTGCATTTATAAGAACACATAGAGCATTTAAACTGTTCCTCCACTCCACATTCCCATTTTAAATGCTTATATAAGGAACTCTTATGTCTATAACTTCGACCACATCTAGGACATACGATTCTTGCAACTGAAAGAATAAGAACTATATGTATTTATTGAGGTTTCAATGGAATTCTTTCGATCAAGTTAGAACGTAATAATTAGAACAATAAATGAATTGATAAACAATTTATGAAAAATTATTTGCGAGCACAACACACATCAAGAATGAATGCTTGTTAACGCCATACTTTCAGAAGGCTTGACACTTGAAGTTAATTATATATGATATATGGAAAAATAAAAGAGAAATTGTATACCGTTCTATCTGCTGAAACATAGTGCAACATTTTTAAATTTTGGGGATATATATATATATATATATATATATATATATATATATATATATATATATATATGTATATATGATATTGAAAGTATACTATAACTTTATTTCGATAATTTTCAGATATTATTCAAAAAAATAGAACAAAAAATATTATAGCAGTGCTGGCTAAGTGAAACTTCAGAAATGTATTGTCTCTATTATCCTTCAAGGGAAAATTGTTGGAGAATATTGATATCGGTGCCTACATTTATTAGAAACGCAAAAGAGTTACTGTTCCGTGCTACAAGCTAGTCTTCAGTTGCGTCTCGCCCAAGAAGCGAAAGGCATCGTCTTGAATTCTCAAAAATTCTCTTGATTGATCACAGTACAGAAATATATTGAAAAGTCGTAAGCATCTATAATGCATGAATTACTTTCTTGTTATTAAATTACTACATCGACAGTTTCACAGGGCATAATCAGTTCAGGTGCTACATTATACAACTCTAGTTTATGAACAATTTCATCTAATTTGATGAACTAATGCCATCTAGGTTGCAATAGTACAAACTCAGGGAGTGGTCTACACAAATGTTTTTAACGAAAACACAACCCATCACTTTCGAAAGTGAATATTAGCATTTCGTTTCTTCGATAGAGGGAGCTCAAGTGTTCAGTTGATGAATGAATGTTAGCCTAATTTTGAAGTAAGAGCCAAGGCACGTTTGGAAAAGCATCGAATTTCGATTGCTTGGGTACATGCTACTGAAGAATCCCATGAAAGGATGGAGCTTATGTGTGGCATTTCCATTTAACAAGTTGGATGTTTTTCGAAACGCTCTTAATATTGATTTTCGAGAGTGATAGGATGAATTTTCGTTGACAACATTTGTGTAGACAGCTCTCTGAGAGTTTGTTCGAAATATTCTGAAATTTCGATTGAAAATCTCAGTTTTTAGTAACTCTGAAGTATTCGTGAATCTGAAGAATATATATATATATATATATATATATATATATATATATATATATATATATATATATATATATATATATATATATATATATATATATATATATGTATATAGTGTTAGTAAATACTGAGGCTCTTAATCGAAATATTTCAAGTAAAACTTTCCGGGAGCTCTCTACACAAATGTTGTCAACGAGAACGAACCCATCACTTTCGAGACTGAATATTAAGAGCGTGTCGAAACATTCATCGATCTTGTTGAATTATAATAGGATACGATTGTTTCATCATTATTACGAATCATCAGTCCATATTAAATCTATCAATCAAGAATCGATGACATTCAAAACCCCTCAAATTGAGGGGGATTTCTCTCAGTGAAATAATCACGTGAGCTCCATCTATCAGAGGAAAAACGTATAAACTCTCCATAGCGTTCAAGATTTCTACTCGTGACAACAGTAGCGCGAGTGTAAGGCTTCGTAGACATTTCATGCGAACACTACAGAACTGTCCGCAATGTGCAGGAATAGTCCCATGCCTAATCGCTCCTGATCACGCCGCGGCGGGCAAGAGTAAAGCTAGTTGTGTGGATAACTCCCTGAGAGTTTTATTTGAATTATTTCGATTAAGAGTCTCAGTATTTACTGGTATTGAATTATTTTTGAATCTCGAATGTCATATTCTTACCGCTGATGGTAAGAAGTAAATAGTATACATTGCGATGATTGCAATATTCCATTTATAGAATAGAAAATATAAAATAATAGAAAAATTAAAGAAGTTAAAGAAAATATAAGAGCATGAAAATACTGAAGGGTAAATGTTTTCTCGCTTTCAGTAATTTTTCACTTTCTTCTGTTTGGTGCATCTCCGCTCTTTTACAATTCCCAAAACTGATGAGGAGATTAAAGAAGTTGAAGAAAATACAAGTGCATAGAATCACTGATATTCCGCAAATGAAGTATTTATTACGCATTAGGAAATTACTGTAGAGTGTAGACAGTTTATGTGCTTGTAAATGCTTGAGTATACGTGTACACCTGATATCTTGTTCACACCACATCATTATTCTCAGCTATCAACACAGAACCATAGTAGACTCTCAGTGTGAAATCTAGATCAATTTGAAAACATCCGGATGAGATTGATATTATTTGTTTTCTTTTCTTACATATTATTTTTTTTCTTACATTCTTAATAGTTCAAAACAAGCACATTCGAATCTGAAATTATTATAAATAATACATTATTATAAATAATAGGAAACACATTTTCATATATGTAAACGTAGGTATGCCGAAAAGTGATAAGAAAAGTGAGATAAATACGGAATAATATTGAGTAAGTTATTTATTGAGTCATAAAAAAAATTATACAATGGTAAAAATACATATTTCACAAAAAACCAATCGACGGAGTATGAGATTTCAATGGAATAATAATGCGCAATTTTTTTGTGCTTGCAGGATGTGCCTGTTTGTTGCACGCAACCTGATTCATATTCTTTTGTATCTCAGTTATGCATTAGAACCAATGCAACACCAAAAATCCGAAAAATCTGAAACCTAAAATATATTGTCAGCAATGCAACAATATATTTTATAATGTATATTGGCGTTTTCAAATTTATTGTTTTTAGTCATGGTTTCATGACATGTCATGTATCATGGTTTCATACAAATACTCGGACTACAGATACATTCGCCTTCCTCCTATAAGAACCTGCGATGAAAACGCAGGAAAATGACCACTAGTCGAAAGATATAAAAGTAAAATTACAACTATCTGTAAAGAAATTGAACGATTCTGCAATAACAAAACAATGCACCAACGAAAACCTCCCCGAAAGGGTTAACATCAAAATGTCAACATGTCAAAATCAATTGGTATGTCGCAATAGCGAAACTCCTTTGTGTTTGCTCTGCATGTGGCTGATTACTGTAGATTTCTGTTTCGCCATATATGGACACAACGGACAATTGAATTGTGGAGGTTTTTGACATTCGAATTTAACATGCCTCCATAAAGATCTTCTCGCTTTGTACACTCTGTTGCAAACGGTGCAGGCATATCCTGAAATTATATCTTGTGTTACGTTACTGGAGTAAAAGGTAAACAGATATACTAACTTTCAGATTCTTTATATGAATACTTACTCAAAGAAAAGAACCTTTTCAGAACTACTACAAAAATTTATATACCAAAATTTGGCAGTTATTTTTTAATGTTTTCCAGTAAAAATTCATGGCAATATTCTCACAGGTATTTTGGAATAGCCTATTTTATCCAGTCAAATTAGCTCCAAAAATAGGCGTAGGGCTACATTATTTCGCACCCAGCTAAAAATTGGCATGGATATTGGGGACCCTATTTCACACAATTCATCAATTATCCACATCAATCCAACGTGTGAAAAAATTTATTAAAGGTCGAATGTTGCAAAAATCGGTTTTTTGAGTTTTCCAGCTAAACGGTAAGTTTTATTATAAAAATAGGTGAGACAAAAATTATTCATCATTCAATTATCTATAAAAATTGTTCATGCACTTTTTTTCCTAAGATTAACCATTTCGGAGATATAGCGATGCAAAATGTTGAAAAAGTTGTGTTACTCATAATACATGTAAGTATGTATGTCAATTACAGTTTTAAACGTTACAGCACGATAATATGAGTAAAAATATTAGTTTTCGTGGCGTGTACATACATATTATACAATTGTAAGAATATAAACTCGAAAATGAACCCAGTCCCTCATTTTATATGACTGAACGGCCTTGAGCAACATCTGTCTGCTATTCAATTGTCCGCGTGGCGACGCTCGTATACCTGCTCCTTTTTCAAGGGCCTAACTAGATAGCAGGGATACCAACTTGGGGTTTTCCCCCTAAATTTAGGGGGACAAATGTTTGTTGGGGTTTTTTGGGGGCTTAAAATTTTCAGGGGTAATTTTAAAGTTAGCCAAAATATTTAAATTCATAATTTAAATAACTAAAATTTAATTTAATTGCTATCTTGAATAAAAAAATCCATTTCTTGATGACAATGTTCAATACTATTTCTCAATGTACGTTGGTTAATGAAAAATTTTATAGTTAGTAAATAAATAATTTGATTTTTGTGTAAAATGATACCCTATAAACTATTCCTAATATTCTCATTTCCAGAAATTAAATGAAAAATTTAATAATAATGAAATAACATTTTAATAATATTAAATAATAATGAATATTTAATAATATTTTAATTTCAATAATAAAAACCACTCGAGTACCTTATAATTGCAAAATAAACCCTTAATATGTATTTTTTCTTAAAATTTTAATTTTACAAATAATTCTAGGGGATTTTAGGGGTTTTTCAACTTGACTACGGGGGGAAAAGATTCCACGACTTGGTAACCCTGCTAGATAGAATAGTATTAGTGTCTCAAGCATTCCTTCGTAGTAAGAGCACGTAGTTATTGCTTATATTTCCAAAGAAAATTTATGCAGTTTTGTGTTTGTAATAAAAAATTTCTCAATTTTGATTTATTTGTAACAAACATTTGGCCGAATGCGAAACAGTTACTGTTGATATTCATCAATACATTCATCATATATATATATATATATATATATATATATATATATATATATATATATATATATATATATATATATATACATATATATTCATCCAAAAGTTTATCCGCTTTTTCGAAATGCCAAAATCATATCTTATTTCTACATGCAGTAACTGGTTGCGACACGACAACAGCATTTTTCAGGAGAGGTAAAAGAACAGTTTTGAAATTGTTTCGAGAGACAAGATTTTGTTGATTGTGCTGACGTTTTCAAAGAAAGTATCCCTACTCCATAAGCTGTAATCACCAACAGGTGATTATTCGCTTTGTTCTTTCCGTTTACGGAGCTCCAAAAAAAATTACGTGCTAAGATAAGTATTGATACTTATCTTTTGCTAAAAATACGCATAAAAAACAAGTACAATTAGCTTGTCTTCCTCCAACCTCTGCTTCTGCTCAGCAACATCTATTTCGGGTATATTGTCAAGTTCAAATATGGCTCGGTAATGAACTAAACCCATAAGACTGGGGTTATGAGTTAATGGACAATATATTGGAACCAGTTAAGACTTTACTCGCTCCTGAACCGGAAAAACTCTTCAATTAAATTTTTTGCAATTGCAAAACGATGTGTAATGCTAAATGCGGCTGTAAAAAAGTTAGGTTGTTTTGTACATTATCATGTATCAGTTGTCGAGGCCAATCGTGCTCCAATGTTCAATCGCCAGTAGAAGAGGATTATTACGATATATGCGAAGAAACATCTGATGCATCGCTCTCTGAACAATTTATTTGTACCCACCAGGAAGAAGAAGGAGAAGAAGAAGAACAAGACAGTATAGATTATGTTAGAAGAGTATCAATCAGACGATTAATTTTCTCAAATTACATACTCATTACTTACACCGCTCTTGTCATTACAATAGTACCATTTTCAATTTAATAAAATAGCTTTTAACTGAACAGAACCACAATAGATCGTGAAATAGTCCTACCGGGCAAACCACGTAAAAAAAAACACTAAATGTACACTACCTCACGGGTGGCGCGGAAACGTGTGCATATTATGAGTAACACAACTTTTTCAACATTTTGCATCGATATCTCCGAAATGGTGATTCTTAGAAAGAAAAGTGTATGAACAATTTTTTTAGATAATTGCATGATGAATAATTTTTGTCTCACCTATTTGCATAATAAAAGTTACCGTTTAGCTGGAAAACTCAAAAAACCGATTTTTGCAACATTTGACCTTGAATAAATTTTTTTCCACACGTTGGATTGATGTGGATAATTGACAAATTGCGTGTAATGGGGTCCCCAATATTTATGCCAATTTTAAGCTGGGTGCGAATTAATGTAGCCTTGAATGTCAATATTATGAAAAGATAATTTTCAAATTTTAACGGTCAAGGTAATGATTGTGTATTTAGTTCTGAATTTAAGACGCGAAATGTTTGTGGTGATAAATTTTCTAATTATCCTCTAACTTCTATGACCTACTATTGTTATCTAGGTATATTCGTATACATCTACAATCTCACACAGACAAGATGTGGTTCTTGTCGCTGTGGTCCAAAACCTGAGTGACTGGTAATTGAGAACTGAAAGTTAATGAATTGTACCACCATAGATTGCTACAGTGAAGATGGGGTGGGTTATTGAAGTAAGAAAAATTCAATGCCAGGCGCCAGAGATTTGAAAGTCCTCGTTACAATTCAATTGGTTTTCTAGTGGATCAAACAACAACTCTTATAACAGTTCTTAATCTTAGTTCTCCATAACAGTAATATTCACTGGTTCAATAAATGATGATATGATTTTATATAGATATGCATATGTACTAAAATATAAGAGAAAATTAATAATGTGAAATGCAAAAAAAAAATAATCAAATAAAAGAGAAATTAATTATCTTGAAGAAAGGAGACGTGTTGAGACCTTCATCCAATTATATACATTTTCTTTTATAGAATTTTGCTTTGTTGAAAAGAATAAGTAACCAGTATTGGGATCATTGGATGGTCGTTGAATTCTTCTGGCATTTGTTTGTTATTTGGAAATTGTGAACAGAAGAAGTACCCTTCAGGGGATCAAAGCACGGGTTCTTGATTCACAGTAATTAATTTTATTTCTTTTGGATTTCGCTGTGTTTCCTTTGAGTACTGGAATTATTAAGAATCACCATATTGAGAAGGTTTGGCAGAATAGATCTTTGAGTCTAAAGCTGGAAGTTTGAGTACGCTTGGTAGGGTGAGAGTATTTCAGTACTTTTCTTGGAGAGACAATTGATATTTGATTTTTAAAATTTTATTAATCATGAATTCACTTTCATTTTATAATTGCTCAATTTACGTGCTGAAGATTTCTTCATATTTAAACACTCATTATGTATTTTTTTTGTGACGATCAAGTCCTCTTAGCTAAGAGAGAATTAATTTAACTTATGTTTGTTTCAATTTTTTTTTGCATTTCACATTATTAATTTTCCATCATATCTAAAGGCGGAGTTACACTGCCCGAGCATTTGTCGCGAACAGAGGTCTCGAACGAGCATTCAGGTAGTGTTAACAGTCCCCTCGAGCCGAGCAAGGTTCGTAAGGGAGGCTCGTTCGTGTTCGTAGTTGATCCGCCCGCTGTCGGTTTTCCGCCGAATCATCAAAGGGATGCTCGTTTTCCGCTCGCTCAGTGTAAACACCACAGGTTGTTTACACCGATATTCGCCGAATCGAATCTAGTTCCTGGCAAGTTGTTGAAAGAATAACATCGAATTAAAAACATTTTGAATAAAATTTGTCTTTGTGATAGAGTGGGAAAGTGAAAAGTGCTTACTTTTAATTTCCCTTTACGAGGGGTTCCCAGAGCTGTGGCAGCCCGACCACAAATTTTATTATAATGGAATAAAAAAAAGTGACGCCTGGGAAGCCATTGCGACTAAAATTGCTGAAGAGTCCACAGTCATCCTGCTTCAAATCATTCAGCAATGAGGAATAATTTCTTCCGCGCAGAAACGAAGACTCCCACATGCGGCGCCTTTTTTGTTCGCTTTTCCTTTTCTAGATGATCAAGAATTACAATTGACGCAGCTGCAATCGCAATTTTCGACAACCCGGGTGCCATCCGTTCACAGCAAATGCTCTCGAACAACTGATCGTCCGAAATACTCGGGCAGTGTGAACGGTGGGTTCGTTTTCGTTCGTGCTCGTTGAAAACCGGCGAACAACGAACACGAATGCTCGATGCTCGAGTATGTTCGGGCAGTGTAAATGCGGCCTAATATATATGTGTATCTACATAAAATCATATCATCACTTATTGAACGAAGTGGAAATTACTATAAGGGAGAACTTGGATTAAGAACTGTTATATCTGGCGGAGTTGTTGTTTGATCCACTAAAAAACCAATTGAGTTGTACCGAGAACTTTCAAACCTTAGCAGTCATATTACTATCTTGTGTGTGTAAGGTTGTAGATGTATACAAATCTATAGCTAGATAACAAAAGTAGGTTATAGATATATTTTTTAAATTAAACAAAATTATAACGTTATACTTCAGAGCCATGAAGAATGATTGAAATAATTCGAAAGCAGGGCACAGAAGGAAGAATCTTAATTGAATTCTTCGAAAAAACAGTATTACAAACCAGAAAATTTAAAACTCGCATAAAATTTAAAATATATTGAGGAATAATAGTAATCAATATTTATTATAAAAATCAATATAAAGTTGACAATACAAATGCATTTCATACATACTGTTTCGGTGGATCTCATTGTTTTTCTACAGCAAATTTATTCTTTTATTCGATATAAAATAATATTCATTAAACAACAGTGATATAACGAAACATCCAAATACAAAAAAGAAATTCACTCACATTTAAAAAACTGAAATATTATGAACTTCGTTTTGATACAATATTTGCAAATACTATGTTATAGAAATCAAAATGTTGATTTCGATAACATAGTTGAACAATTCCTTCTTTTCAAAAAGTCATGCAGATTCCTCCAGTAAAATTAAGGGTCCACCATTTTGTCACCATATAACTCGATCCATTGTAATCACTTGTAAAGGTTAGGAATTATGCATACCCACCCGTCTAATGCCGTATGGTTCTGTAGTTTCACTGTGTTTCATTCACTAGGTAGAACATTTTCATCTTTTTGACGTGTTCAAGCAACCCTCGATATTTCTAGTGAAGCTATTTAGAGCCTATATTCATTGTCTACGTTTCTATTCAATAATTTCTTCCCATTAAAACATTCTTCCCAACAAGAACATTTAAATTGCCTGTCAAACGTAAAACTTAACTATTCGGAATCTAGGTCAGAAGTTTTGATAATAGCTTGGCGCACATATTTTCCAAGTCTGAGGAAAGTTGTTCCTGATTATTGATTTATCCAATATTCGATTTCTACTTCAGGAACCCATTCCTCTTCCAGAACACAGTCCAAATATCTGAACTCATTAATCAGTTCCATGTGCTCAGAATTCAAATTATATTAATGTCAGGAAAACTTTCTGTAGACATAACTTCAAATACTATCTTTGTGAAGTTAATTTTTGTTTTCAAATTTAGTTGCTGGCCTAATTTATAGGGTACTATTGGGGTGTCATCTGGGTACAGCGCATGTCAATAACAAAAAACATTCTGTAATAATATAATTCAATTTATTAATTTCTATCGATCTTGGGGATGAAAAAATTGAACTGTTTGTAATTGTTATGTTTGAATGAAATATGGGCCTGAAGGTTGAATTTGTATTTCGATTTATAACCACAATATTGGCAATGAAACGAAGCTTCCTTCTGACATTCGAACTTTAAATGTCTTGTTGCATTGAAAAATTTTACCTAAAAAAATAAAATATAACAATATAAATTATGTATGATCCACTGAAAAATTAAGAATTCTTAGGAAATATTAATAACAAATTTGAATGAATAACCGAATGGAAATAAAAACCAGTAGAAACATTACATGCAAAAATTACGATAATTATTCAACATACTCACTTTCAATAAAATGCTATGGGAATGAGTTACTACCGTACTACTACGGTAAATTGATTATCAAGAATAATATTTAGTGGTATCTATGACTGTAATAACATAATCAGTTATACGAAAATAACGCTAATAAAAAAATAATGATCTTCAATATCTAAAAGTCTCCTTCGAATTTGTAATATAATTCAGCTTCAAGATTTGACACTTTCTAACCTCAACTTGAGCCTATGTCAATTTTGGTGAAATATAAGATACGTACAAGAAAAAAATCTGAAAATACGGAAACAAATTCCGATTGTTTCAACAGTGATATTAATTTGATCTTGTAGTTCGCATTATCAATGTTAATCCCATTATCGATATACCAAAAGTAAATGAACTAAATGTGAAAATTAACAGAAACTAAGAAAAAAATTGAAAAATTTAACATTTTGTTAAATTAAAATTTTGACAAAAACTAAGAACAGAAATTAAGAATCATGCAGAAATGGATATTACAAACCATTGAAAAAATGTTCAGAAAACAGAGGAAGAAGGAAAGAGGTAAAAAACTCGTTTATTGAAGTTGACTTATAGATAGTCGATCTAGTAAATAGTTCTTGAATTCCTCCCCAGATCTATTAGAAGATTTCATAGACAGTATCTTCAACTTTGAATTTATTTCAAAAGCTTTCAACAAGACAATATTCTTATCGCTTTTGATGAATTTTATCATTTTTTTAAAGCAGTATTTTGTGAATAATATAAATAAAAAATTAAAACGGTTTATTTGTACATAAAATTTGAAATAAAATTACAGTCTGAAAATAGGAAATCCAATAATTTTATGTCGATTCTTCATATGTAATTTTAGATTTCCTTTCTGTTTGCATTTATAATTGCATATGTCACAACGAAAAGATGGCTCCTTTTGACATTCATAACGAATATGCGTCATTAAGCCAGATTTTGATTTATATCTCCTTGGGCATTGTGGACACCAGTGAGGTGCATCTGAAATGAAAAAAATCGGTTATTACAAACAAATAGTTTGTGAAATTCATTTGTGTGTATCCCTATTACCTCCCTTCTGATAGCAGTGTTGAATACATCATAAAAATCCACTCTTCCAAAACAAGAAAGATCATAGTTTTCATCATTTTTAAATTTTACACATAATTGAGTACTATTCATTTCACGTAAATATACAGAAGACAATTTTTCTCAATTTTTCTATCAGAAAACAACTAAGGATTGAGGCTTGGATCCCAATGCGCATGTCAGAAACAGGAAGCATCCAACTTTGAACGAAGCCCTTGCAAATTCATACATTAGCCTAGATCCTCCTTTAGTAGGTTGGTTTAGATTTTAGAACGTTGAATTGTATTGTCAATTTTTCAATGAAAGGTCATACACATAACACGAAAATTGAACTAACACTTAAAATATCGAAATACAAACTTAGTAGTACCATCACCACATACGATACTGTATACACAGTGATCTCTTCGGGTACCAACAATATTATAAATGCAGTTTTATGTAAGGCCTAACACTGAAATCAATTCATTTTAATCACTTACAGGTTAATGTTATATACCTAATAAAGGATTTGAATGGAAAAGTTATCGGTATTTGCCGTAAATTTCTGACGAAACACCCTCGCAAATCGTGTGAAAAAGTACATGCACCACTTGAAAATGGAGAGTACCAGGAGACACATTCCAGAGAACCGTTTTACGTTTTTTTCTTCTTTACGTCAAACTGTGAAACATTTACTTCCAAGACAAAAGCAATCAAGGCGCATACTGCACAGACAACTGTAGAAATTGTATCCTTATTCATCGCTTAAGTGATCGAAAACTGACCAGAAAAATTTCCTGATTTGAACATTCCACTTTCATTTTTGTTAGATTCTTTAGTTCAGTAATCTTCTTTAAGTCCCAGGCTAGAAATTCTGAGAAAACTGATGAAAAATGCTATGAATGGTTCCCGTATCGATGTTAATTTAGGTGATGCCAACTTGACTGACATTATTTTGCAAGGAAAGTACTTACTTGAGAAATGAAGGAAACATTTTGAATTTATAAAAAGCTGAAATTTTAAGTTGACCAAACTTCCGAGACTTAATGATTATTTTTCATAACAAAAATAGGAGATCAACGATTGGAATTCAATATTTACGCAAAATCCATTTTCTGAATTATTCTACCCACACAATCAGAATATTTGGACTTTTGGACATTTCTGAACATCATGCGAAGTTAAATTTAAATTTGCTGTAGCATAACTCTGAGAAAACTTTATTTCCAGCTGCTAATGCATGAAAAATATTAAAATTTTCAGTCAGTATTCTATTAACATCTGAGGAAATCGTTTATAACGACGAAGCGCGTCATGCCATGTTTTCAATAAAAGTGTAAATCAAAAGTTTAGGTGTTTGAATTTTCTCTAATATTCAGTTTTAATTTTTACTATACTAATTATGGAAAATTACCACATTTAACCAGAGGTTAATCGCCTTAGTCTCATAAGAGAAAAGTGAGGAAAAATTCAATACAATTGATAAAATTTGAGGTAAATTATATTTCACAAAAAAGTTTCAAAATAAAAAAAGTATGAACGAAGATTTTGAAAAAGATAAATCAATTGAATTCAATTGCAAAAATGCAGATTCACCTCAATCTCATCGTTCAACCATAATATGCACAAGATTAGGGGAGTAGTATAAGAGGTGGATAAGGGAAGTGGTATACGATAGTAATCACACTGAATAAAATTACTGTATATATTTCCATTATTGCATATCTGTTCAATTATTACGACAAAGAGTTTCAATGATTGTAACGAAAAATTGTGTTAACAGTATACTGTTAATTTCTATAAGTATAAATTACGGTTGCCTGAGAATAATTTAAAGTTGTTTGTGAGTTATAATTCAGAGTATAACTTAGGATGAGTTGTCTGAATATATTTTTTCAACCACTTAATCACTATTAACTACTTATTCATCACAGTATGCCTATTGAATTTACACGTAAAAAAAAACGATATCTGTGATAATTGCCTATATTTGAAATATTATCTGTAAGTGTTGATATAATGTTTATTTGCAAAATGTGAACGCAAATTACTTTTCTGTTTACATTTATATTCGCATAATGTACACTTGAATGATGGTTCCTTTTGGCATTCGTATTTGATATGCCTCCCAAGAGAAGTTTTGAAGCTATAACGTCGTCCGCATTGATTGCAAACAAACGGTGGACACGGACCTGTAAAAAATAATTGATCACAACACTGTACTGCAATAATAGTTTTGTATTTTCCAAACCAAAATATATTATAATTACACTAAGAAAAAGAGATATACAGTCATAACATCTACAAAATTATGCATAAAAACCTTTCTAAAACTGAAATTTGGTCAAAATGATATTGGTTCTTTGAGTTTTGAAATCATAAAGAAATGAAGAATATAATGAATAATTATAGACTCAAAGTATATTTACTTTAAGAAAAAAATTTAGACTAAAATTTTACAAGCAATGTCGAATTGATATGAGTATTATTGTGAATACAAATTAAAGTATAGGTGTATTAGCATATATTTTGTTAGTACTACCTAAACTGATAATTGTACATTGTGTAAATCCAGAAATCCTTGTTTTCATTATGATTTTATATGATCGTGAAAATTTTCACTACTTTAGCGGTTACGTCAAATTGACAAGTATTCAAGGCTCAATGACATATCTTGAGAAGAGATTATTTGAAAAATTCAAAATTTGCACCGTGATTGAGCGAATGAAGCAGAAGACTGACAGAAAATGAGAGATTGCAAAACAATTTGAAATTGCTGTTCAATGGAGAAAGATGTTAAGATTTTCAAATGAAATTACGGCAATCTGAATAGCTGATATAATTTAAAAAAAGGATGGGACATAACGAAGAAGTATTATAGAACGTAGAATTGAGTTTAATCACTTTCGATGCAACAAACTTATCAATATATGACATTATTGAGTCTAACTCATTGTCAATTACTGAAAGTGTCAATTTCTTATTCAATGGGTGTCCTTTCCGGCTCCACTCGGTATAAATTGTAAAAACATAAATAGATTGAATATAAACTTAAATTCGAACACTTGAACTTATGATTTACACTTTATTGACTAAATAGCATGACGCGTTTCGTCGTTACAAACGACTTATTCAGATGCAAACAGAATAATTGTATTAAACTGAAGAAGTCGTTTGTAACAGCAAAACGCATCATGCTATGTAGTCAATAAAGTGTAAATCATAAGTTAAAGTGATTGAATTTAAGTTTATATTCAATTATAATGGATTTACATCAAGTAAACGCCAACTCTATCAAACATAGATAGAGTCGAACAAATAGTAGAGCATGTCTTTCGGAAAAATATATGGGCGAATTTTGTACGCCCATATAGACGCGGGTCAGATAGTATATATATATATATATATATATATATATATATATATATATATATATATATATATATATCTTGAAATTGATTTATTGCCTGTTTGAGGTATTTATTTTGAAAGTTTTTAGCATTAACAGGCTTTTTTAATATGAAAAAGTTTATTTCTGTTGACGTTTCGTTGTTATATTACAACTTTGTCAAAACTAATGATTAGTTTTGACAAAGTTGTAATATAACAACGAAACGTCAACAGAAATAAACTTTTTCATATTAAAAAAGCCTGTTAATGCTAAAAACTTTCAAAAATATATATATATATATATATATATATATATATATATATATATATATATATATATATATATATAAGAAAATGAACACTAGAACATTCATTTGAAAAATTGAAATTAATCAAGAGAATGTTATAGCAGATATATAAATTATATATCTATAATTTATATATCTGCTATAACATTCTCTTGATTAATTTCAATTTTTCAAATGAATGTTCTAGTGTTCATTTTCTTAAATATTTCATTCAGTGCCATAAGCACAAAAAATTTCATTTCCTTATATATATATATATATATATATATATATATATATATATATATATATATATATATGGTAAATACTGAGACTCTTAATCGAAATATCGAAATATTTCAAATAAAACTCTCAGGGAGCTGTCTACACAAATGTTGTCAACGAGAACATTTGAGAACAACTGAGAGTTTTATTTGAAATATTTCGATATTTCGATTAAGAGTCTCAGTATTTACTAGTATTGAATTACCTGTGAATCTTTGAACTATATATATATATATATATATATATATATATATATATATATATATATATATATATATATATATATATATATATATATTAAAATAAATTAAACTCTTGGCTTAATGTTTCACGATTTATTTAACAATATGGATAGTCAACACATTTAACATGTTTAACGCTCGAAACATGTTGACTATACATATTGTTGAATAAATCGTGAAACATTAAGCCAAGAGTTTAATTTATTTTAATATTCAATTATGTTTCACCAAGAGTTAAGCGATAATTCAATCTCATTCATATATATATATATATATATATATATATATATATATATATATATATATATATATTTTCGAAATTGATTTATTGCCAGTTTATTTTCAATGTTTTTAGCAATATCAGACTTATTTTAATGTGAAAAACTTTATTTTCGTTGACGTTTCGTTGTATATCACAACGAAACGTTTTTTGAGTTTTGACAAAGTTGTGATATACAACAGAACGTCAAAGAAAATGAAGTTTTTCACATTAAAATGAGCCTGTCATTGCTAAAAACTTTGAATAAATATATATATATATATATATATATATATATATATATATATATATATATATATATATATATGTGCCTGAAAAATTATCGTGTATAGCTCGTGCAGTATACGTCGTAATGGACGGAAAGAAACAAAAATAAAAGTGAAACTTCTGAGAGAAATTTATTTCATTTATTGTACAAAAGAAAGAGATGAATATATTCATAAATATATTTGTCATTTAAAATATAATAAATATGGAAATAAGGGAAATAATTATGAAACATTTGAAACACGAATTTCATTTCACAATTTTCGAAACTTAAAATTCAAATTCAAGAATAAATCGAAAAACTTTCGAATATGGTATTTTTTTTCATGCCTGATACGAATTTCTAAGGTATAAGTTAATAGTTAAGGTAACGGCGTTGACTAGAACTTGGGAAATTTTCTGCATATCTATTTAAACCATGCACCATTTGTTGAAACCTTATTTGCTTAACAATTAGAACGTTTTTATGTAAGATAAGAGGGTTTAACGTTTTTGATGTTACAATGGTCAATATTTATACTACTACGTAACTAAAGAATCTTATGTTTGTTGAGCATATGAGACTTCATGTTACCCTTGAGGCAGGCCCTATAATCACAGGTTCTCACAGGACAAATAAATTGTGGTTCTTTGCCACATTCGTAACGTAAATGCTGAATCAGTCCTCTCTTCCATTTATATCGACGATAGCAGTTTACACATTCGAATTTGGGATAACCTTAAAAAAATATATAAATTTCAGAAATCAAAATCAAATGTCTATCACTACAAAAATAATATAGCTTCGCCCATAGTTGCTTTTTGGAACAATCAGTTCAAATCAATAATACAATAAAAAAATTTATAAAGGCGCTTTCGTATATTTAAAGCTACTCAATTGTTGTGATATTGTATAACTACATATAATTATAAATATATGAAATATATGTATATATATATATATATATATATATATATATATATATATATTGAAGACTAAAAATGTGTAACGATTTTCTGTCCAGAAAATGAGCTAACGCTCGAAACATGTTCACTAATTCCTGTTGTTAAATATAATCGTGAAACGCAAAGAGTTTGATTATATATATATATATATATATATATATATATATATATATATATATATATATATATATATTAAAATTGCCTGTTTAGGATAGTTTATTTTCAATAAACTATCGTTTTTAACGATAACAGGCTTATTATAATGTTACAAACTTAATTTTCGTTGAAATTTCGTTCACAACTCCGTCAAAACTGATTAAAATAATGTATTTAACATTAAAATAACCCTGTTATTGCTAAAAATACTGAAATATATATATATATATATATATATATATATATATATATATATATATATATATATATATATATATATATATATATATATATATATATATATATATATATATATATATATATATATATATATATATATATATATATATATATATATATATATATATATATATATATATATATATAAATATATATATATATAAGAGGAAATAAGTTTGTGTGCTAATGACAGTGAGTGAAATATTTAAGAAAATGAACACTAAAAGATTCATTCGAAAAATTGAAATTAACCAAAAAAGTTATGAGCTAGATATGTGAACTTGTACAATGTTAATGAATATAATTAATTCTATACGTACTAGTAAAGAAGAGATGTGAACGTTTCATGCTTGGTATATCTATGATCTGGGAGATGTTTTCTATTAATTCCTATAGATGGAAGTATTCATTACATGACGGTATTCCACTTGGATTTATAAGAAGATGCTTAGGGATTGAAATCGTTGCCTCACTTGGACGTGGTGCAACTGACGAGTTCCTTGCAGAACGAAATAGCTGTCTCGAACTTCCATCAGGTGCGGTATCGATTAAACATTTCTCTCACATTTATCATACATCACACGTACACACATCTTTAGCTCTACTATAACATTAATTTGGTAAATTTTTTCGAATGAACGTTCTAGTGCTATATATGATTTAATATTTTTATAGTGAAAATTGAGATTACATTTCAAAAGTTTTGAACTCGACTGGGATTACGATTACCTTTGAAATGTAATTTCAATTCTTAATTTTCACTATAAAAATATTAAAACATATTATTCACATCCACACGTGGTTGGTTAAACACGAAAATGTACTGTACTGTACTATATATATATATATATATATATATATATATATATATATATATATATATATATATATATATATATATTTCTTGAAATTGATTTATTGCCTGTTTAAGATATTTCATTTTGAAAGTTTTTAGCAATAACAGGCTTTTTTTGATATGAAAAACTTTATTTTTGTTGACGTTTCGTTGTTATATTACAACTTTGTCATTTTTATATTTTGACAAAGTTGTAATATAACAACGAAACGTCAACAAAAATAAAGTTTTTCATATCAAAAAAAGCCTGTTATTGCTAAAAACTTTCAAAAAAATATATATATATATATATATATATATATATATATATATATATATATATATACCACGAGGAAAATATAATTGGGATAGCAGTCTTAGGGTAAAATAAGTACACTTTTCCTTTTTTACTCAAGCATTCGAGAATTATATATAATAATTATATATAATTCTCGAATATATAATAATGTTATATATATATATATATATATATATATTACATATCATATTACTTAGATATTCATCTTGGACATCAAGTTCTTTTTAATAATAAAAGAACCGTATGCCCTAGAAAAATATCTGAGTAAAACATAAAAATCTATACGTAAGATTTGTGGATACAATTGCTTTCATGTTCAGTTCTTAAATTTCAACATCTGAACTTTGTGTTTCAAGAAATAATCATAATAGCAAAGGTTTCATTATTTTATAATATAAGGTTTCATCTTATATTATACTTCAGTGTAAGGTATGAAAAATTCATTCGGATGCTTTTAACTAACACATGTTCAACTATAAAGAAGATTTTCAAAGCATAAATAGGAAATCAACTTGAACTGTCATCAAATGATGACAGTCAACAACGTCCTGATGACGGGACAATACAGTGAATCAATGGCATAGTTGAAAGCTACACAAAGCTACCATACAAAAATTTCATTGATAGATCTTCGAAAACATGGATGAAGTTTGAGATCAACCATAGAAGCAGATTTTCGCACTGAAAGAAATAATGGACGAGATGAAGATATATTACTAGTAATATTCAAGTTCTCTGAAACTGCTTAAATATCGAAAATATGAAATTTAAAAATGAAGTGAATAATTATTCGAAATTATATTTTGAACTTTCATATTATTCAACAAACTTTAGGATGTATGATAAATTTTTCGTAAACAAATACTTCGTCCATATTGCTCAATTTTTTCACCTAATTGTCTGGAACACAATATATTTTCTCAATTTTCTTTGGTTAGTCACACCATGTACATTTGATAAATGCTTCTATTTGGTATTTATTCTATTTTGGAACTTTGGTATTAATCGACAAACTTTTGGATGTACATATAATGAATCCGTGTGTCAATTTAGAAAACATTTCTTTTTTAAAGTAATAATTGGCATGCTTCGTCCACATTGTTGAATTTTTTTTACAGAGTACTCAGGAATACAACATATTTTCCCAATTGGCTTTTGTCAGTCACACCATGAACACTCACTAAATGCTTTTTAATATTTCCTTTGAGTTTAGATCTCCTACTACAAATACCGCAAGAATATTGCGGATCCTTTCCACATTGATTTCGAGTATGAAATAAATAATTTTTCTTCCACTTATATACTCTATCACAATTTTCACATTTAAAAGTATTACCTGAAACAAAAAGTATATCAAACAAAATTCACATACAGAGTATAGCACTCACATTTAAAAGTATTAAAGAAGAGAGATTTAATTTCGTTATATCATGAGCCACAAAACTTTGAGAAATTATTTCAAATAATATTTTGAATCCATAGAAAACCTTCAGAATTCTTTGCTATGAATATTTATAACAAATAGCTGTACTCTTTTATTTCGGTAGTCTTGAGAGGACAAATGTTCTGATAGTTGGAGTTTCAAACTACTATTCCGTTAAGAAAGTTTTTAAGACATGATGTTTTATCGAAAATAAACTATGGCTTTTTTTCATTTATTCAAAATGTTATTTGAAATAGTTCCCCACGTTAAGTCCATTTAAGTAGCCTTGAAAGGACGAATGTTCTGACAGTTGACAAGTGTTTCAAACTGCTATTCCGTTGGGAAAATTTCTAAAATCTGTTTCATAGAAAACTATGGCTATTTTTTTTATATATTCAAAATGTTATTTGAAATAGTTCCCCAAGTTATGTGACCGACGATATAAATAAATCTTTTTCCTACCCTCTTTGAACTGTTAGGGTAGTCAAACTCGAACTTGATGAAATAGTGGTCAAATAATAGTAAAAAAATATTGGTGAAATTTCAAAAGTTTTCTATGCTTTATAAAGATAAAAGCGAAACATCCAGCTGTGTACGCACGAATATATTGGAAGAAGGAGAAAGAGAACTTTCCATGTATATACATTAAAAATTAAATAAAAACCAAGCGGTCAAGTTTCACACACTATATATATTTTTGCTTGACCATTGTTTCGTGGTGTAACTTCAATTTTAAATCAAATGAACATCTATTCTCAAGACATCTTATATTATATATTGACTCACTATACAAATAGGATGCGTAGAAGTAGGGATAGGAGGGATACCGGTCTTGTAATCCCGGTCTTTGAAGGCTAGGAAGTAGGTGACAATTTGGAAAGAGAATTTTTGAAAACGAAGAAATTTGAGCAGAGGAGATGCAAAAGGATATCACGCAAGGAAAAATGAAAAACTTCGGATAATAAACGGAAATATTGCCAATCAGAAATTTAAACCATACCTCGAAGTAATCATTTATTAAATTTTCAATATCGTTAAAATAAATGTTACTTATTTGACATATCTATATTTTGTTATAGACCTTGAATCATCTTAAACTTCAGAAAAATTTAATGATGTGAACATTTGATCCATGCTCATGTTGTCAAGCATGATCACATCCAAGTAAAAGTGGAATGATTATATATATATATATATATATATATATATATATATATATATATATATATATATATATATATATATATATATATATATATATTACACACACATACATATCATATCACAAGAAAACCGTAAGCGCTAGAAAAATATCTGAGTAAAACATATTCGTAAAATTTGAGAAATCAATTGATATAATATATATATATATATATATATATATATATATATATATATATATATAGATACATATTCTAGATATATATACATACGCTTCCGTATGGTATCGTTGCCTGTTGGATATGTTCAGTTCTTAAATTTCAACATCTAAACCTTTTGTATCAAGAAAAAAATCACAATAGCAGGGATTTCATTCCTCCACAGATCAAGCCAATTTGTGGCTTGAAATCAAGCACAAATCAAGCTACACAAAGATACCATAAAAAAATTTCATCGATAAATCTTAATAGACATAGATAAAATTTTAGATCAACAATAGAAGCAAGTTTTCTCACTGAAAGAAAACGTGGACGAGATGAAGATACATTTCCAGTTATATTAATGTTCTCTGAAAATGCTCAAATATCAAGTATATAAAAATAAAAAATGAAGTGAAGAATTATTCGAAATTATATTTTGAACTTTGGTATTATTCAACAAACTTTTGCATGTATAATGAATCCGTGTTTCAATTTAGAAAACACTTCATTGTTAAAGTAATAATTGGCATGCTTCTTCCACATTGTTGAATTTTTTTACTGAGTACTCAGGAATACAACATATTTTTCCAATTGGCTTTTATCAGTCACACCATGAACACTAAATAAATGCTTCTTAACATTTCCTTTGACTTTAGATCTCTTACTACAAATACCGCAAGAATATTGCGGAGCCTTTCCACATTCATTTCGAATATGATATAAATAATTTTTCTTCCACTTATATACTCTATCACAGTTTTCACACTTAAAAGTAATACCTGAAACAGAAAGTATATCAAACAAAATTCACAAACAGAAGTATAGCACTTTAAGAGAGTTAAAGAAAAGAGAATTAATTTCGTTATATCATGAGTCACAAAACTTTGAGAATTTATTTCAAATAATATTTTGAATCCATAGAAAACCTCCAGAATTCTCTAGCTATGAATATTTATAACAAATTTCTATACTCTTTTATCTCGATAGTCTTGAAAGGGCAAATGTTCTGATAGTCGGAGTTTCAAACTGCTATTCCGTTAAGAAAATTTTTAAAATATGATGTTTTATCGCAAATAAACTATGGCTTTTTTTCATGTATTCACAATCTTATTTGAAATATAACTAAATCTGTTTTCCTACCCTCTTTGAATTGTTAATGTAGTAAAATTCAAACTTAAAAAAATAGTAGTCAAGTAATAGTAATGTAATATTGGTGAAATTTCAAAAGTTTTCCATGTTTTATTAAGAGAAAAGCGAAATATCTAGCTATATACGGACGAATATCTTGAAAGAAGAAGAAAGAGAACTTTTTATTTATTATGCACTAAAACTTGAATAAAAAGTTTCACACAATATATATTTTTGCTTGATGATTGTTTCGGGGTGTAACTTCAATTTAAAATTAAATGAACATCTATTCTCAAGACTAACATCTTATATTATATATTGACTCACTATACAAATAGGATGCGTAGAAGTACGAATAAGAGGAATAACGGTCTTGGGATCCCGGTCTTTGAAGGATAGGAAATAAGTGACAATTTAGAAAGAAAATTGTTGAAAACGAAGAAATTTAAGCAGAGGAGAAATATTGCCAATCAGAAATTCAGACCATAACTCGAAGTAAGCATTTATTAAATTCTTAATATCACTGAAAATAAATGTTACTTATTTGACATACCTATATTTTGTGTTAGACCTTAAACTTTAGAAAAAATTAATGATGTGAACATTAGATTCATGCTCATGTTGTCAATCTTGAATTCGATTATACTTTTTAAAAGTCAAGTTAGTTCGTGACTTCTTTACGAGTGTAATAAAAACAAATGAAGGTATGTCATCATATTATGTGTCAATAAAATTATCAAAATTTACAGATCTAAAAGTTGAAAAATACTAAAAACTCACTTCGTACTTTCATACTTTGTCAGCAGGCGAAAGATTCTGATACCAATAACATATTATTAGCGGTGGTATGGTTCAAAATTTTTAATTTTTAATAGATTACAGTAAATATTACTCAATTGACCAGTGTCAGATTTCTAGTTGGCACAGTTCTCATCTTTTCTTATGCGACACATTTCGAGGAAAAGCCTGGTCTTGTAATTGCAGTGTTGGTCAAGAATTGTTACAATACAAAAATCAAATATATGTCCTGTTTTTATTTGATGTTAAACAACAGTACAGGAGTTCTTCACGAGGCGGTAGTCACTTTTATGCTGTGTTACTCTCTGTTTGAGCCATTGGTTTGCTTGGCCTATACACGTGCCTTAACATCCCAAGCACGATAACGATTTATTGTTGTTAAGGTGGCAAAGTATGAACTGTGTATGTGTTTCTAGTAACTTTTAACTTTTAGATCTGTGAGTTTTGATAATTTTATTGTCACAGAATATGATGACATACCTTCATTTATTTTTAGTATACTCCTGAAGAAGTCACGAACAAGTGACGAAATATTGAGTATTGAAAAATAAAGTGTTTTCCTATATATATATATATATATATATATATATATATATATATATATATATATATATATATATATATATATATATATATTATATTACTTAGATATTCATCTTGGACACAAGGTTTCTTTTTAATTAATGAATAAAAAACCGTATGCACTGGAAAAATATAAAAGTATAAAAATATGAAAAAAACATATGTGTAAGGTTTGAGAAAGCAATTGCTATTATATATATATATATATATATATATATATATATATATATATATGCATCCGTGAGGTATCATTGCCTGTTGGATATGTTCCGTTATTAGATTCCAGCATCTTAACCTTGTGTTTCAGGAACTAACCATAATAGCAGAGGTTTCATTCTTCACAGACGGTAAATCAAGCGAATTTGTGTTACAATGTATACATAAATAATTACTCAAAAAATATAGACTAATCACCCAATCAAATGGTCCACACAAACGTTTCACTTCTTATATTTCACTTTACTGTAAGGTATGAGAAATTCATTTATACCCTTTTCACTAACAGAAGTTTAATTTTAAAAAAGTTTTTCAAAACACAAATAGGAAATCAACTTAATAAACTGTTAACAAACGATGGTAGTCAACAACGTCCCGATGAGCTACACAAAGATACCATACAAAAACTTTATCGATAAATATTCAAAAACATTGTTAAAATTTGAGATCAACCATAGAAGCATATTTTCTCACTGAAAGAAAGAGTGGATGTAGATATATTTCCAGTTATATTCAAATTCTCTGAAAATGCTTAAATATCTAGAATATGAAATTAAAATATTAACTGAAGAATTATTCGAAATTATATTTTGAACTTTTGTATTATTCAACAAACTTTAGGATCCGCCAATCAATTGAGAAAACATTGCAAAGATAAAGTGATAAATGATATGCTTTAAGAATATTGCTGAATTCTTTTCACATAGTACTCATGAATACAATATATTTTCCTAATTGACTTTCGTCAGTCACACCATGCACACTCAATAAATGCTTCTTAATATTTCCTTTGAGTTTAGATCTCTTACTACAAATACCGCAAGAATATTTCGGTGCCTTACCACATTCATTTCGAGTATGGCATAAATAACTTTTCTTCCATTTATATACCCTATCACAATTTTCACACTTGAAAGTCTCACCTGAAACAAAAAATATATCAAACGAATTTCGTATACAGAAGTAAAGCATTTATATGAGAGCTATAGAGCTATTTTCGACAGAATATTCATAATTCACATAATTCAAATTATATAATTCATAATAAAGCAAAATTTGAAAAAGCAATGTTTCCAAATTTCTCCATTAATAACCGAGAATATTTTCGTTTTCATACTATTCCTCAAATACATAAGGATACCGATTTAGTACAATAATAAACCGTAGAAAAAACCGTGTTGACAGCATTGACAGTAGTTTTCGTTCAGATTTAGGAATAGTAATTAAAATTATTGATTATATTGTTCAAGGAGCGGACGTCGAAGACATGTATAGGTCCAATAAGACCTACAGTTAACGCGGATTCGAAATGCCCACGAACAAGAAGGGAATCGAACCCACTACCACCATAAAGCCGACAGCGAAAATGGGATTCGGGAACTGAGACTCAGAAGCCTATTCAGAATAAGGTTCTTTTAGTATCTGTCAACGAGAAACAATATGTAATCACTAGAAAATATATTTCAACGCATAGTTAAAGGATTCACTGTCTTCCTATAGCAAGGCTTCTTCATCTTCAACTGAAGTATATTTTCTGAATAATTTTATGCTTTTGGCAACATCTAACAACGAAACATTTTGGCAAAGTTCTACTCTTCCATACCTCTTCATTGATGTTTTCAACTACCTAGCTAGGCAGTTGAATATGTTTTATAATAAATTATGAAAAGTGTCAAATCTTCAACCACTTATTTGCTGCTCAAGAAACCATTGAAGCGAAAACTTCGAATACTCTACCTTATGAAGATAAATCAAAAATACATCACAATAAGTTTTATAACTTAAATACTTAAACTCAACATAATTACTAAACCACATCACCTCAACATTGAACTTGTATTCAGAGATGAAGAAGTTTTCACTTTTTAAGTTGCATATTCACAAATACCTATATATTAACCGACCTAGAATATTCTGAATGTGATATACGCAAAGCGGCTGCTATATAAATCTAAATTGTTATTATAAAGATATGTACATAGTTTAAAGAATCTCACGTGAAAATATATACAGAGGGAGCCAGTGACCAATTATGTGTTGTCATTTCAAAAGTCACCAAACTTACCTTCTCAATATTAAAAACCCGTTTCATGATAAAAGTTATTCAGGCAAACCCCAGTGACCGGGGTAGACTACCCTAACTTTTCAGAGAGGGTACCTAGAAAAGGGAATGAATTTCGTTCTATCATGAGTTATATAACTTTGAATTCATACATAACTCCAGAATTCTTTCGTCCCTAGAATGCTATGAATATTTATGAAAAATAGCTGTACCCTTTCATTTCAGCCGTCTTGAAAGTAAAAATGTTTTGACAGTTGGAGCTTAAACTGATATTCCGTTAAAAAATATATTAAAATAGATGTTCTATCGCAAAAAAGTATGGCGATTTATTTCAAGTATTCAAAATATTATTGGAAATAATTTCCGAAAATCGAATCTTTTTTCCTACCCTCTTCAAATTGTTAGGGTAGTCAAACTCAATTTTGGTGAAATAGTGGTCTCAGGAAATTGCCAAAACAACTATACCTAATGCAAAATTCAAATATTTTCCCTCAATAGGGTATTTGACTGTTTACCAAAAATATCTCAAATTATTCGTTATAGCTGATGCATATTTCCCATTTGATTAATCCTCTTTAAATTTTTCTAATTTTTATGAAAATGACAGAGAAAGTTTGAATGAATAAGAAACCCGCCAAAGCACTGTTATACGGGTTACTTAATGTGGTGACGTCACGATGCAATAAACACAGTAACCGTCACATTGTATTACGACTGTCGATTGATAAATTTAGTGATTGTTGACGATTTCATAACTTTACTGCCTAAAATGTCTTATAAATGGTGCGTAGTGTCACAATGTATTAACACATCTATGAAAACCCCGGAGAAAATGTTTGTGAACCTTCCGACAAACACTAAAATTAGGAAAAAGTGGTTAATTCTCTCTCGTAGAAACCCAAAAGATATGGCTGTAAAATCTCACGCTTTCATGTGTGAAGATCACTTTGAAGTAAGTAAATAATGCCTACCGTATATTTCAAATATAAATAACGAGTTGATTTTATTACATGTTCGTTAAAGTCTTCTCTATACATTCTACTATATTTTGGGGTTATTATTACATACGTATTTTATTGTTGATCTTGAACGGAATAAACTGAATATTATTCCTATCTTTGTATTTTTATACTTCAGTATAATTAAAGATTTAAAATAATAAAACTTCAATACTTTTTGTAAGTTATATTTTAGCCAGAGGTCAATTAATGATGATAAAATTGTTATTGCAGATGGAGAAAGATATGGCAAACTATACACAATATCAAATGGGTTTCAGCAAAGCTATAATCATGGTTAAAGGGGCTATGCCATCTAAGTTTGAATGTCAGCTTGATAGCAAGAAAAGACTGTCAGACCCTACCATGTTACGAACAGCCTATATAAAACAGTTAAGAACCAATATTGATCAAGAAACAAAAGCTGCACCAGATGTGCAGCTCCTAGAACAAGCGCACTAAATGATGACAGTGATATACCATCGTACTTTATATAATATATATTTATAATTATTCAAAATAATTTCTTTGTTTTGTCCCTAACAAATAAAATATCTAATAAAACCAGGAAATAAATAACAATCAAACACACACGTACAAAGACATCAGAGAAATGAACGTTAGCCTTTGTTGGCTGTTGGCTTTTTTTCCTGCACGTTGGCGTCACTCGCGATTTAGCCAATCCAGTGCGGTTTCAATCACGTGATCAAATAAGAAATTTAACTTATTTTATTACTGATTTCTTTTAAAAATTATATATATATATATTTCAAAAATATCTAACGACCATATTGGTTTAAAATAATATTTACTATCAACCTAACAACATTTTGATCTATATTTTTATTGCAGGCAAATACCCTATTATGAGAATTCCGTAAAATGTTGAATAATATTATAACATTTATAACCAATTCAATACTCCTAATTTGCCAATCCTCTTCACTTTATCCAACTTTGTATAGTTCTAGTGATACGTTAAAAAAAGTAGTCGATTGTCATAAATAAAAATCATAAAGTGCTTCACATTTATTGTCTATCAAATGCGCAATCAACAATTAGCAAATGCTTTCAGAATTTCTCTTGTGGCAGCACTTTCCCCCATCTGATGCATTCGGATCAGATGCTTTTTCAAGTTTCCTTTGAGTTTTGCCGAATATTCACAGAGGCGACATTTGAATTCAGGAAATTTTCCACATTCGTATTTTCTATGAGTATTGAGACTTCTTTGATACCTATATCTTCTATCACAGTTTTCGCAAGGGAAGGCATCTGAAACATTCATTTCCTCAAATAAAAATTCATTAAAACAACATAATAAAATTATCCAGAATAACGAAATGTAATTTCAGTTGAATCGTACAATAGATACTCGTATATGCCTTATGAAATATTTTCGTTCATTTGTAGATCGAATGAAATTATAACTGTATTACTTGAATTTATAAACTCCTTTTGTTAGACAAATCGAAATAGATTATTTTCAATAAAGGTCATCTTCGAATGGAAATTGGATGATTCATGTAGATACATATAATTATGTAATAAATTCATATATGCGTTATTCATAACAAATTGCTTTATTTTCGTATAGAACTGTTCAATTTGAGTGGAAAAAAACAGGATGGCTTTCCACAGATGAAACACAAATACATGTATAAACTTCCAAGTGGAGAACAATTCTGCAAACTTAGAAATTAAGTATAAAAAATTCTTGAATAGGAAACTGAGGTACTAATAAGATCCATAAAAAAATTTTATTCGCATGTAGAATTAAACAGAACTGGCAACGTATAATCATTTAAATTACTGAGTAATATTCAGAAGTGTTGTTTTTGACTTGAAACAACGCAAATCAACAAAATTGAATTATTTTTTCTTCCTACCTGTAGGACGAAATAGTATTCAGATACATTCCTCATTTCATTCTATGATAAATAATAATATTATTTTTTTTACTCATAGTGTACAGTTGTGCTCTGTTTGAATTTATGTTAAACAACGCAAAACATATAAGTATTAGCAGGAAATTGTACTTCTTCCAATGACGTACATCAATTTCACTATTTCATACTTGCTTGCAATCAGAAAAAACCTCTAACAACATTTCGATAATTTAGAATGAAGTTTAAACTAAATTGATTCAAAATAAACTAATTTTAAATTGAATTAAACTCTTGGCTTAATGTTTCAGGATTTATTTAACAATATGAAATAGTCAACATGTTTCGAGCGTTAGTTCATCTTCAAGACTAAACTACAATAAGGAACGTACAACAAATTTATATCTATACAATGGATGTTAGTAGGGAGGATAATTGAAAATTTACTTGTTCATTTACGATTTCTTCTTTTTCTTCCAAGAACTGCTTATTTCAATTGCTCAAGGTACTCAAGGAAGGTCTAAACGTTTCCCTTTATTACCTGCGTGTAGGCATTTGGTTTTCTCAAAGTCTATGAAGTGGTTAGAGTTAATGTAATGTTCTGAAAATCCGGTTTTATTAACATTATACAAAATCGACCTTTTATGCTCGTCAAACCGAGTTTTTATTTTTCTACCTGTTTGGCCGATATAAAATTTTAATATTCAATTAATGTTTCACCAAGAGTTAAGCTCAGGTGCAATTGACATTCGATATTGGTGAAATTTCAACAAATTGGTGAAAGTTTTCTACGCTTTAGAAAGACAAAAGCGAAATATCCAGTTATATACGGACGACTATTCCAAACGGAGGAGAAATAAAGAAAACTGTTTACATATTATGCACTCAAAAATTTAATAAAAAACAATTGGCTAGGTTTCACACAATATATATTTTTGCTTGACACTTGTTTCGGGTTGAAAATCCAATTTTAAGAGTTAAATGAACATCTTCTCTCAAGACTTACATCTTCATATATTATATATTTACTCGCTATACATATAGGATGCGTAGAAATAGGTTAACAGGGATAACGGTTCCTGGAATCCAGGTCCTTGAATGGAAGGAAGTAGGTGAAAATTTAGTAAAAGAATTGTTAAAAACGAAGAAATTCGGGCTAAGGAAATACATAAAGAGATAACACAAGGAAAAAGAAGAAACTTTGGTTACAAAACTGAATAAATGTCAATCAGAAATATGGACCATAACTCGAAATAATTCTTATTTACATTTTTAATATCGCTAAAAATATATGTTACTTATTTGACGTATTTATATTTTGTGTTAGACCTTCATATCGTCTCAAATTTCGGAAAAATTAAATGATGTAATCATTTGATTGATTAATGATCATATGGTCAATGTTATTTATTCGATTATCCTTTTCAAAAGCGAAATACAGGTTGCATTATATATATATATATATATATATATATATATATATATATATATATATATATATATATAAAGAAATGAAATTTTTGTGCTTATGGCACATAAGCACAAATACAAGCAACTGAAATGAATCGTAAATTCAAATGAAAAAAATGCATAATAAACTGTGAGACTGACGAGTTCTTTGCAGAACGAAACATATGCCTCGCACTTCCATCTGGTGTGGCATCGATTTCAATATTTTTCTAACATTTATTCCTTGAAGGATAATGGAGACATCACATCGTAAACGTTCACATATCTAGCTCTAATGTAACATTCTTTTGGTTAATATGAATTTTTCGAATGAATGTTTTAGTGTTCATTTTCTTATATATATATATATATATATATATATATATATATATATATATATATATATCACTACAAAATAAAAAAAATATACAAAATATAAAAAAAATGGATATGATCACTTAATTTCTTGTGAATACTTTGTTATGAATAGTTTGTTTTCACTGGAAATGTTTTATGGCCACATGTTTCTTCAAGTTGGATTTAACTTTAGACTTATAACTGCAATTTTGGAATTCACAAAAGTATTGTGGTTCCTTTCCACATTCACGCCTCAAATGTGCCCTTAGATTGTAAACGTATTTGTACTGCCGGTGGCACCTGACACACTTAAATTTCATTCCACCTGAAAAAAAATTTCTGATTGAATAATTCTGACTGAAATTTCAATAAATTCTTGAATTTATGGATGACAAATTGAACTGAACTACAATGATATAATGAACAAAGATGAAACATTGATTTATTGCATCAAAAAATTGATCAGATTCTTCTCAAAAATACTTGCAGTTGAAGTGTTGAAGGAACTCAGAAAGCCATCAAATCATTTGTAAATTGAAAAAAATTACAATAATGGATATTCTTCAAAAATTCATCTGAAAAATATTAAACACGATGAACAGAAACAAAAAATTTTTTATGAATATCTAAACTTTCGTGAAGGAAACTATGAGAAGACCATATTAAAAATCTGTTGGTTGAAAAAAGGTTGATATATGGTATTTATCTCAAAATAACAATATCAAAAATGACACATATAAAATATAATAGGTTAAATATATAAAAACACAATTCTCTGTATATTACACCTGAACACAATAAATGATAATATGAAACAAGGTGAAAACATCTTACGGAACGCGGCCAAGTAAAATTATGTGGAAGCACTCACCGCCAACGAAGATGTCTTTCGCACTTCTGTAATCTACCCGGAGATGCTAGATGAAAAATGTTTTCAACTAGCTGAACATAGACACTGGCCGAGAAAGTCTCTACAATTTATTCAACAAATGAATACTTTGTTAAAAACAAACATCGCAGAATGAAAATATATACGAATTTATGAAAAAGTTTTTTCAAGGTATAATAAATATGAATAAAGAATAAGGCAAAACTGTGGCACTTTATTGTAATAACAAATCACTACATCACGTCATGATGTACTTTATATACATGAGATTTCAAATTTCCTTTAGTTTTCGACCTATATTCGCAGTTTGAAATGTGACAACGAAATTGAGGTTCTTTAAGGCACTCAAACCTTTCATGTGCTCTGAGACTACGTAGATATTTATAAGAACGTCTGCAGGTCCCACAAATGAAATTTTTACCTGTAAATTATTCACAATTAATCACAATGAAATCAAAGTCGAGCAATATCAACCGAAACTTAATGCCAAGATTAAACTTCATAATTCAGGGTGTTTAACTATGTACGCAGTTGTTATTTCTATTATTCTTAACGTCTTCTCGATGATGACGTGAATTCCAGTCACCGGATGAATAAATGATATTTCCATTCTGACTTAGTGAAGTTTTTCAGTAATTTGCAGAATAAGTATGATTCGCTTTATATATTTTCGTTTTAAATGTACAGTTAAAAAAATATACAAACACAAAAAATAATTTGTATTTAACAAATGTGTAAGTTGTAGACGTGTAGAAGTAGAAGATCGATTTATAACAAACCCATTCCTGTTTTCTGTCTCGATAAGTAATGAGATGCACCTTACAGGCCACTTCTGTTACCTATAAGGTTATAGAGTAATTGTTTGTACTTTTCTTCATTCACTTTGGAAGACGAATCCACTCTTTAATACATTAACAAAGTAATTGAAGATAATACAATGATCCGAATGATCTATTTGTTTATCAATAACACTTAATGTACAAATTCTAGATAAAACATCCATGATTCAGCTTTATATACTCACAAAAATAATCTTCATCATCGAAAACATCTAAACATGATTCCTTAACCACAAAAAGGACTTGCCATTTAATATTAACGGAGCATTAATGAAATAATGTTTTATATTAAACTACTTTATTTTCTTTTCAATGTTATAATTTTCCAATTTGATTTGCAATTGATATCTCGTTGAAATTAGTAGGATATTCTAGACTGTGGATATGATGATGTTCCAATAAGAGTGATAAAGCAGCACACTTCATTAATATTGAAACCTATCTGTTTCATAATAAATTGTGTATTTAAGTCAGGTGTTTGTCCAGATGCTCTCAAGAAGACACTTTTGAGACCCGGTTATAAAAATGGGAACTTAGATAATCTAAACAACCACAGACCAATTAGTCTGATCACCACTTTCGCTAAAATTTTTGAAACAGTTCTCTTTAACCGCCTTATAAACTTCCTTAAGAAATTCAAAGTTTTGTCGAAGAGTCAACACGGTTTCACTGACGCCAAAAGCACTAAAACCGCTTTGTTTGAATTCCCACGAAAAATAAATACTGTTCTTAAGGTCTGATCCCAGCAGGGCTCCTTGTGGATTTTCGAAAGCTTCTTTGGACTTTGTAGTCCACAGAATTCTATTGAGAAAACTTGGGAAGTGTGCCCTAAGAAGAGTCCCTCTCAAACTCTTTGAGAATTAGCTCAACAGAAAACAAATAACTTTTTTGTATCACGACGGAGGGCGAGTACTATCATCTGAAAGAACCATTTTAAAATGAGTACCACAGGGATCTATATTGGGACCTATCTTGTTTGTTAAATATATATACATATATATATATATATATATATATATATATATATATATACCATTTCATATATATATATATATATATATAGAAAATTTTATGGGTTATAGGTAAGGAAAGAGGCCTCTATGAATGAATTTTATCCAATTTGTTTGCCTGGTCTATATTTCAACTGTGTTTACAGTCTTCATCAGGACTCTAGAACAGATGTTTATAACAGAAATCATGTTGACATTTAGTTTAACAACTTACGGCTAACTAGGAAATATAAGTATGACCAATACCATCAACAGGAAAGATGTGAAATTACAAAGTGTAAGTGATATTTCACAGGAATCAAATATTAATGTTAAAATGTAAAAATCTTCAAAATATATAAAATTATCTTAAATACCAGAGATAGATAAACAGACGATCATATATGACAGGAGACACAGAGACACAAATTGTCACCGAAAAAAGTAACAGAGGTGATAGAGCAAATACCGTGACAAAAAAGTTACACTGAGCACGTACCACATATAAAAATTATGTCTATTAAGATTATGGGTTGTCTGCGAGGGTTATTTAAAATGGTCTGAAAGCAAATAACTATAAATACAACTCAACCCGGAAACGTCCGTCTTCTTATTTATGCTGTTAAGGTTGTTGTTGATATGGACCATTTCCAAAAAAATCCTTTTTTGGTAACTAACAGCTATATCCAGTATTCCCACATTGTCGAAATCAAAGTGATGTCCTCGTTTAGTGGAGTGTAGTGCCAAGGCACATCTGTCCGGCCGAAGTCTAACATCACTTTTGTGAAGAGTTATTCTTTTCATGGTCTGAGAAGTTTGACCGTTGTAGACTCCTTCACAATCTAGGCACGGAACGGAATACTGTAGATACAATCTGATGTTGATGATGTATATATATATATATATATATATATATATATATATATATATATATATATATATATATATATTCGTATATTGAATAAAAACCACAAGTCTTAGTTTCACAAAAAATATATTGAACAAAAGTTAACCAATCATTATCGGATAAAATAGAATCCAAAATATTATAACATCAAACTAAGATTTATAGCATATGTGCATTTTTTTCACATGTGATTTCAGATTCCCTTTGGTTTTTGATCGATAAGAACAGTTGGAGATATAGCAAGGAAATTGGGGTTCTTTGCAACATTCGAACTTTTTATGGGATGTCAAATTCCGAAGATATTTGTAGGATCGACTGCATGTTTGACAGAAGTATGGCTTGTCTGAAAACGTCAAAATGAGAAATAATTAACTACATATTTATAAAATAATGAGAGAGTAGGTAATAGAAATTTTTCGGGTGATTTTGAAATACAAACCCAGTTGATTCATTGGTGCATTTTAATTCAACTAACAGCTCAAACTGAAAATAAATATAATACTTATATTACTTACAAAACGTTAATAATTTAAATATATATATATATATATATATATATATATATATATATATATATATATATATATATATATATATATATATATATATATATATATATATATATATATATATATATATATATATATATGATTTTGCCCGTTGAAGATTTATATTTTTTTCAATATTTTTCAGCAATAACAGGCTTCATTAAATGAAAAATCTGTATTAAAGTTGACGTTTCGTTACTGATTTTCAACTTGATGGACAGAAGGTTATATATTTTTTATTGGTCCCTTGCTATGTTCATTATTGTGACGAGTGGCCCTTTGGAAATCAATAGAGCGAACACTTCAATAACAAAGAGCTCCTGAGTACTTACAACATGGACAGAAAATGTGATATTTTTCAGTACAATAAATCCTTATCGGTAGATTTGTTATATGCAATATAAATTGTTTTTCACTTGCTTCAATCGTACCCTAATTTCATTGTTGAGAGATTGTTGATCATCATCAAATTCGAAACAAAATGATCTGTAGACTTCTAGAGGAACATCTGGATAGAGTGCATATACTGAAAATCTTCCAGATCTTTTATTGTCGGCAATTTCAGATTTAAGAAATTTCAGAAATATTGAGATGACGGAATTGTTATTAATCATATATGTCTCTAGATGAATGAAATTTGCCTTCTTGTAGACTTGTGATTATTGGAAACTGTGTTTACTCGAGATTCAGGACACACAACACACAACATGAAACAACAAATATCTGTTACAAAATTGGGGATCAGATAACAATGAACAATGAAAGAAAAATTTTTTGTAAAATTAAATTTTTTTATTATTTCACAACAACCCCACGACAATCTTTCATCTAAATCATTAAATTAAAATGGAACGGAATATTCATAAAATAATCATTGTTGAAAAGCAGGTAGTAGGTACGTCAAATTTCAGTCGTATGTGTTAAAAAACGAAGCTTATGGAAAATATTATTCGAAATAAACTACTTAGATAAGACGAGCATGGATTAGAGAAAGAGAATAGTTATTAATTTTTCCAATGAATATATATAATATACACATATATCAATACACAATTCAAAAACTTCAATATTTCAGAGGATATATAGGTTCTATTTCAATTACAAGTAACATACAATATTTCATGATTCAATAATTGCAATTGGGAACATTTTCCTCATTAGGTTTTTTCTCAATGAAAACTAGTTTGAAATTCGCGAATGATTCATTATAAAGAGAAGACAAGAAGTAAGCAGTCTACATCAAAATATCTTAAACCATCCATTATAAATCAAACAGTTTGTGAAAAAAAGGATTTGAATGAATAAATTCTTCAATGTAATGAACAAAGAGTAAGCAGTCTACTTCAAAATATCTTAAACCACCCATTATAAATCAGACAGTTTGTGAAAAAAAGGATATCTATTTGAATGAAAAAATTCTTTAATGTAATGAATTTCATTTTCTTTCATACAAATGGAAGTATCAAACTCAATTGTGATTCGAATAATGCGAGCAATTATCAATGAACTCAAGTAATTAACCCACCATAAATAATTAATTATGTATTCCTTAATTTTTTTATTCTGTATTAATGATAAAAAACTGAAAGAAATTTAAATTTAATCAGAAAAATTCATGAAAAAAATTCAGTTTTCTGTGAATTTCTTTCATTTGATATTGTGACGAACTAAACAAACACTTCTACACAACGCAGTTCAATAATTTTCTAATAACAATGGACGGTATTAATATTTCATCAACATCGATTAGCGAATTACAAAAAAATAGAACAAATATTAAACACTGATCTACTATGGAAGTTAAAACTATGAAAGTTAGTCTAGGAGTTATTAATCAATTGAATTATTAGTAAGTTGTAATATGAAGTCTACTGATCGTCACCTTCAGAGTGATGAGAATGTGTCTATATCATGTACTGTCGTAAGAATATAACCGTTAGATTGAACAATATAACATTATATTCATATAAAAAAACATTTTGCATATTTTTCCCTCCTAGGCGGCGTGACCGTTGGGAAACACTGCTCTGCACAAACCTACTTTTTACAATCTTTGAAATACTACTGTGTAATGCATCAATCAGTTAAATAATGAGAATAATACATTTTTCTTATTCGTTTATATAATACACTATAAATGCCACATTTAACTCTTGCGGCTTTCAAAGTATCAAGGACAAATCTTTCACTGAGATGAAACCACCTGACATTATATTTATTTAACATCCACTGTTTTACAGGACAAGTCCTAATTACAAAACAGGAAATACAACATATACAAAAACAAAATTGGTAGTACAAAAAATTCAATTTTGTTTCATTTTAAATGAAAGAGTTTGTGATATCAATCACAACTGATGGTATGAAATAAAATAATTATAGAAGTAGAAAAACTCAAATGCTGAACAAACTTATACATACATATAAATTTAAACACACAAATACATATACATGCACATATTAACACTTATACAAACATAATTATATGAGTAAAGAATTCTATTCGTGAATACATATAGATAATTGTTTTATCATAGATTATGTATATCAAGGAAACTTGCCTTAATATCTGTAACAGAACAGTTGAAAATATCCACCTTAGCTCCTAGAATATTACATTGTTCACACATCGTGTGCAATGGCGAAAATTTTAGAACATTCGTTCTAGCTGCTGGAAGGTAGAAAGTGAATGCGCTTCGGGAAGAAACTCTTGGGACATTGAAATTAAGCTTTTGCAATAATTCCTGACATTTCACCTTATTGTTGATTATTTTATGCAAGAATATTATTGCATGGCATTTCCTTCGCGTACTGAGTGTGTCCACATTATGTCGACTTGTAAGTTTTTCATGTTGTACGCCTATAGGTGGATATATTCCATCAATTCTGAAGCTCAAAAGTTTCAGGAACTTTCGTTGTATAGACTCTAGTTGATCAATGTGTAACTGATAACCAGGATTCCAGATTGTTGATCCGTATTCGAGTTTAGATCTTACGAAAGCACAATACAATGTTTTCAGAGTTGATATATTGCCAAATTCCTTTCCAACACGAACAATGAAACCGTATACTCTACAGGCAGCGGTTACTGTAGCATTGATATGTGGCACGAAAGTTAGTTGAGAATCAAAGGTAACGCCAAGGTCAATAAATGTATTGGGTCTTTCCAAAATATTATCACCAATTTCATACTTGAAATTAATCGAATTATATTTTGTGGAGAACGACATTACATGACATTTGGAGATGTTCAGGTTTAATTTGTTGAAATCACACCAATTTACAACGTTACGCAAGTTTCTTGCAATGCGTTCACAGTCACCGATGCTGGAAACATAATGAAAAATCTTAAAGTCATCTGCGAACAATAAACCTTCAACATCAATGACATCGGTTATATCATTTATGAACATTGTAAAGAGCAGAGGACCAAGTATGGAACCTTGGGGCACTCCAGATGAAGCACAGTATTCAATTGATGTATACCCACGGCTAAAAACGCGTTGCTTTCTGCCTATCAAATACGATTCGAAAAGTTTGATGAGCGATGTCGAAAGCCCGAAAGTGCCTAGTTTATTCAATAGAATACCGTGGTCAAGCCTGTCAAACGCTTTAGAGAAGTCCATGTATATCACATCAGTCTGTTTGAGATTATCAATACCTTCAGCAATGTACTGAGTAATACATGTCAGATTTGAAATTGTTGAACGACCTTTCATAAAACCATGTTGGAGTGATGAAATCATGGGATTAACATGATGCGAAATTTTTTCATGTAGAACACTTTCAAATACTTTGCAGAAATTACAAATGATCGAAATAGGCCTAAAATTACAAATATCTGATTTATCGCCTTTCTTAAATACTGGGCAAACTTTTGATTGTTTCCACAATGAAGGAATCATACACGATTTTATGCATATGTTGAACAACAACATAAGAGGTCGTGCAAGAATATAGGCACAATCTTTTAAAATAAAGGCAGGGATATCGTCAGGGCCGGTTGTCTTTTTAGGTTTAACTTTTTTAAGAGCCACCAAAATTTCATTTTCATTGAATTCGGATATATTTAATAACTGAGCCGATGTGTTGTTTGTTGTTTCTCTATCGAACTGAGATGATGCTATGTACGATTTACTGAAATAATCTGCGAACCCATTCAATATTTCTTCCGGAGTATTTAGTAAATTATCATTGTAACTCATTACGTTAGAAACCGTTGTACCATATTTCACGTTATTGAAAAACGCCCAAAACTTATTTGGATTCTGATTTATATTTGATTCAAGAGATTTAATGTAATCACTGTGCAAACGACAAATATCAGCTTTTATTTTGGCTCTTAGTCTGGAGAATTCAATATACGCTTCATGGTTGCCTGTTTTTCTAAACAGGATATGACATTTCGCTTTACAACGAATATCTCTAATAACCGAAGAATTGAACCACGGAGGATATCGATTTTTGTGTTTCTCACTGAGCATCGGCACACATTTATCAAATATACTGTATAACTTTCCATATAAATAGCTACACGCATCTTCAGCATTTACAGCTGTCTCCAGAAAATTCCAGTCAGCATTACATATCAGGTCATACATCATCGGATAGTTTGCTTTACGAAAGTTATAACATTTATCAAAAGATATCTGGAAGTTTTTTGTTCTAACTAATTTTTTATTAATATTGCAGTGTACCTGAAGAGCTGGATGGTGTGAGTCTTCCGACACACAAGGATCAAAAAATTTCACTACCTCACAATCACGGTTATAAAACACCAAATCAAGAATTTTATCGAAGTTGTTATGCACAAAATTGAATTGAGTGATGTTAAAAATATTAGCAAAATTATTGAGTAGGGAAGTATATTTGTTAAGGTTTTCATTGTTATTAACTAACGATTCAGCATAACCTGTTATGTTAAAATCCCCCAGAATAATAACTTTATGTTCGTACAGAAAGTCAAGTGACTGCATTGCATCAAACAGTTGTTCATAGACATTTAGAGTTGTGCTTGGAGGTATATACAAAATTAAAATGAAAAGATTTCCAGTTGACATCTTTAGTTTAATCAATAAAATATCTACTAGAGTAAAACTAGAGAAAACTGTAGGAAGCTTAATCTGAGACGCTAAGATCTCATGATAAACAGCCAAGAGCACACCTCCTCCGCGTGACAATTCAGTTTTCGAAAATTTTCTATCAGCTCTGAAAACATTATAATCTTCCGAGAAAAGTTCTCTACCCGAAAAGGACGAATCCAGCCAAGTTTCCGTTAGAGCTACCACGTCAAATTGATGCTGTACTATATTATTATGAAACTGTACTGTTTTTGTTCGAAGTCCACGCGTATTCTGATAATAGATATTAAGACAAGTTTCACTCTTACCCATATTTGATTTGGAGTTTTCACTACACTGGAGAGGATTCTGCAAATCGCCACCTAGTTGCTACTTAAAGTTAAAGTTACTAATTCTAAACTTTTTACATGATTCAACATAAGCTGTACATTTATGCTTTTCCCAAACTGCATGATCAATATCAATATCTTTATTAGGTAGTTTGACACAGTTCGAGCATTTTTTGCTCTTTGATTTGCACTCTTTCAACTCATGAGCTTCACTGCATATCGGACAGGAAAGTGTTTTCCTGCAACTCCGCGATGTATGATTGAATTCGTTGCATTTAAAGCATCGATGAGGTTCAACTGCGTCGTAGACAGAACAACTGGTTAATCCAACAAACACGTTTCCTGACTGCAGAGCAGTCAGGAGCTTATATTAACAATTGCATGTAAGCTATCATTAAGTAAATCTTTAATTACACAGAAATATTCATAGGGGGCCACCTCTACTCATACTTCCCACAGAAGCAAGGGTCCGGGAGTTTTTGTAGTAGGTACTAATCACTAATACGCTGACCCCTAGACTAAAACTTCGACTTCATTTTATAGAAATTCACCGAAGTCAATTTGACTTTGCTGTAACTCAGCTATTTCTTGAGGAGACCAATGGTGGATAAGACGAAGATGCCCAGCCAGAAGATATTTCCTTTTGAATTTCAGTGGACAACCTAGAATATGGCACGGATATGCTGCTTCCTTATCACATTCGTATTTCTGATGACGCCATAAAGACCTCTTTGCTTTGTAGATTCTACAACATTTGGAGCAGGAGTATTGAGCTGAAAATGTGATAATATCAATAATATTTCGAAGATGGCAAAAATTGTAATACTTACTGCAATAGTTTATTAGCAATATATAAGCATCTGATCATTAAAGTAGATGATTTCGATGAATTGAAAATTCAACTTGTTCGATATTTTCTAATGAAATTTTTGGAACACGTTGCCGAGACGTGTAACCACTAGTCTTAGTAACCACTTCATCACTCTCTAGAGGAGTAGTCCTCTAGAGAGTGATTAAGTGGTTAAGTGACCAAGCTCAATTTCAATGAAATTTTTATATGTGTAACGAAGACAAAAATATCGTCAAAACCCTTAACTGCAACTCATGAATATTTACCCCTTTTTTATTCAATAGTGTTGGCGTTACTTCATGTAAATTCATTATAATTGCATATAAACTTAAATTCAAACACTTGAACTTATGATTTATACTTTATTGACTACATAGCATGACGCGTTTCTTCGTTACAAACGACTTCTTCAGATGCTTACAGAATAATTAAGAATAATCATTATTCTGTAAGCATCTGAAGAAGTCGTTTGTAACGACGAAACGCGTCATGCTATGTAGTGAACAAAGTGTAAATCATAAATTCAAGTGTTTGAATTTAAGTTTATATTCAATCATTTACTTCAGAAACATCGAGTTCGAATTCATCAATTTCTAATAAGTTGGCAAATACGACTTCGAACCCTTCTTCTATTATTGAAGATTTCCAGGTCTATTAATTTAACAAACTTTCATTTTCTTATGAAAAGATTTGCATTATAGTTGCTGTGTTCATAAAAAACATTGCAATGAACAAAGCAACATAACTGTACATTCGAATGATTTTTACAGATCTTTGTTCAATTAGATCTTCGGTATTCAAGTTTCAGTTATTGCAGTGACTTGCTAAAGTATTACTAATGTACTAAAAGCATTATTATTAATGTTAAAGAATTACGAGGACGTAGTAACGATTTGTTTTCTCGAGATACACCAATATAGAAGTCTTTTTTTGTATCAGTTCTGGGTTTTCATTCCATAATGAATATCATAGGTTAATTATTGAAATAAAATTAAGTAGGATATCTCAAAAAAAAATTATAATTCAATGAAAAATTTTCTGGCACTCAGTTATATTTATTGACTAGAATATGAACTCCAAGAATACAATATTTCTTGAAATATATCTGCAAAATCAGAACTAATGTTAATACTTGATGAATCGACCAATATGTTTATGATTAACATGCAACGACAAACTGAACTTTCTTTTAGTTTTGTAAGGGCAAAACTCGCAATGAAACTGAGGTTCTTTTCCACATTCCAATTTCAAATGTCTGAGGAGTGTAGGTCTATTTTTATAGGATTTTCCACACATTCCACAGACGAAGCGTTTACCTAGAAAACACATTATTTTTTAGCGTGAAAAATGATCCCAACTACACGAAAGAAATCATAAAATATCGAACTATACGAAGAATATCGAATTCGAACACAGAAAACAACATTTATAGAAATATCACAAAAACTTTTCAACTTTGAAACTTTTGGTTATCAGAAAACTTGTGATGAGTATGTGCTACATACCAGCAAAATATATTGAAGAATTAATTATATATTTTGAAAACCATGAATTTATGAAGCATTCAAACCTTTGTTGAAGAGTTTTTTGAATATCAATGACACTAAACGTAATAACAAAAACGATTTGACATTCTATTGACGACACTGTTTTGTTCTCATAATACGAATGGTTATATAATTCTATAACGTATTGATATGAAAACGTTGAAGTTTTATAATATAGAAATAATATACAGATACATAATATAGAAATGAAAAATTGCAGATATCTATCAAACAGCCTTCGTTTTTGGAGCCTACGGTAGAAAACTACGAACTAAAAACAATGGAATTCAATTTGAACAACTCATTTGTTCACTCAACTAAATTACAACCTTTCTGACATTATTTAAATAAAAATACTGTTCACATATATATTCGATATAGGCACATATATATCGAATAATTCAAAACTTTCGAATATTTGTTTTTTTTAATTTATTGATATCCTAATTATATGAATAAAACTAAGAAAATTATATGTATATATATATATATATATATATATATATATATATATATATATATATATATATATATATATATATATATATATTGTAAAAATTCGAATCTTGGGGTTTTCGGTTCAATTAAAACAAAATGATGTCAGTTTATTTCCAAATTACGTTTTGGTTATTATTTTAACCTTTATCAAACTGATATATGTCATATGATCGCTAAAACAAAATGAATATAAAAACAATGCTCACAAACGTGATTTTAAATCTTACTACAATATAAATACCTCAGACACAAAAGTTCATAGGTGACAGCAACAACAACTATATTGACGATTATACTTAATTATTCATTCATTAACTTATTTTCGTTGACGTTTCTTTGAAATAATCAATTTTAAAATATATATATATATATATATATATATATATATATATATATATATATATATATATATATATATATTTATAAGGTTTGAGCTTCTGAGTATTTGTAGTCTCACATTCTTATTTAAAGCAACTTAATATAAGAATATTTATACCTGGAAAAATTTCGATATACAACGTTCATTTTTATCAATAGTTGACGCTTCGTTAACAACTATACCTTTTTCAAAATTTTGAACAAAATCTTCTAGCAAAACATCAACAACTAGAGAAGATTTAACAAATTTCCTAGTCTGTTACTGCTTACAATTGGGAAAATGACTATATAACTAATTTCTACCAATGAAACACTCCATTGTGAATAAATAATAGAAGTTTTATTGAAATATTCAGATAATTCATGCGGATTTCAAATAATCTAAATGATGTCCAAATAAATGCTTCAACCTTTAAAATGAATTTCAATCCGGAATCGAATCAGTGTCCAAATGAATATTGTGAACAACTCCAATATGAAGTTTTAGGCTGAACTTCCTTTTGGTCATATGAATACAATACGGACATTTGTATTTTGGAACAATGCCACATTCGTATTTCAAATGTCTATTCAAATTAGCTTTTTGTTTGTATTTTTTTCCACACTGGTTGCAGACAAACGGCAAATCTGGAAAACACAGTACATTAGAGAGCTTTCAACTCTAAAAATTGAAAAAACGTTGAATGTACACATTTCCAAAATTTATTCAAATGATAAAAGAATTATTCTAAGAATTATATTTAATGCAGGTAAACTAAAATTAAGTAAAAGAAACTTACGTTGAAAACCTACACATTTTTCTATACGCAACGTTTTCTATATGCAACGTTGTGTTGACTCTTCCCAATATGTTTTGGGTGTATAAAACGTGTACGAAACAGTGTTTCGTGTTTTATATATTAATTTTTTATATATCTCTTCAAGTACTATCATCTTTAACTTGAACTACGCCGTTCTGACGATAGGCAATAACCTTGAAACATATGTAAACGGCTGTTATATAGAAAAATGTGTAGGTTTTCAACGTAAGTTTCTTTTAATTGATTTATTCAAATTCTTTTTCATGAAATTCAACACTTTAATAAGCTTTAGGCTCAAATCAAATGGGAGTTTATGACTCCTATAGTTAGACTTTGCGTTTCTTATCCGCTATAATGACTCAGTTTACCCCATAAAAATTTCGAGTTTATTCAACATCATTTTATGAGGATTTAGTGTTGTTGATGAAACCATTTACTATAATCTGAAACTCAATATAATGAATCTATTGCCGAACATTCTCATACTAGGGTAGAACAGAATAGGAGCTATGTTTTCAAAAATTATTTTCATGAAATTTGATGAATATTGCTTAGTTTTTTCGAAAACAATTATTTCGACATTTCAGTGAAAGGTGCTCTAAAGTATTACATGAACACTATAGGAGGCCTAGGGATCTTTGATTTGCTTGTTTTTGGTGACATATTGCCATTATTCCTAAGCCTATTACCTCATTTCTAAAATTATAACTAACGCTCATGAAACAATAAAAAACAGAATTCGTCAAAAACTAAATGCACTTACTAATTTTCACGTAAGCAAGGGATGGAAGCTGAAGATTTTGCTCGTTTTTACTAACAATGGGAAATAAATAATTGATATTCATATGGAAAGCCACATAATTCAACCTCAGAAGCAATGAATCATCTCTCTATAGGAGAATAATTAGTCTTATATAAGAATAATATGTAATGATAATCTAGCTCAATGAGTATGGACAAATGGAAATTAACATCAATTGATAATTTTTTGGAGATCATTTTCTATTCGTATATTTTGTTGTCATCATGAATTAAATAACTTTATTTTATCGAGATCACTATCCAAATATCAATATGAACGAAATGAAAGATTGTATTTGTTAAATTTCCATTCATTTAAAAAATTAAAGATAAAAGTAAATAAAGAAGTAAAATTAGAAATTATAATCCGAAAGAAATACAACAATGAAAACGTTTTCGATAGATGTTTAAGAAGTATTCATAATATAATTTCGGCAAAAATAATTCCATAAAAAAAACTTACTCAAATGTAATTCGTTTTTTCGGGCTTCTTATCTCTGTGTTTATTAAAGTAATGTAACTTTAAGTTATATTTTCTTTTGGTAATATGTGAACAGTGAGCACACTTGAACCAAGAGCCTTGTTGATCACCTTTTGACTTCTCGTACCTTCGAACATCTTTGGGATATTTCGAGCCCTCTCCGTAAGTTCGATCGAGATAATTTCCTACAAGAATATAAATATTTACTCATTTTAACATTAGTGTAGGTACACCTTATTTGATCGTATATTTCTAAAACAAAAACCTGTATGAAACATATTATATATTCTATAATTATCGTTATGTATATATATATATATATATATATATATATATATATATATATATATATATACATATATCGTTACATAGAATAAAACAAAGTCGCTTTCCCTGTCCCTATATCCCTATGTATGCTTAAATCTTTAAAACTACGCAACGCATTTTGATGAGGTTTTTTTTTTAATAGATAGAGTGATTGAAGACGAAGGTTTATATGTATAATAGCATCCATTAAATAGTGGAGAAATACTGTTATATTTGAGGTTTATAATGTGAAGTAAATAATTACATTGTTCTACTTATATTGCAAACTCAAGCTTTTATGGATATACCACAATAACATTTTTTTGTCATTTACTTTTTATGACAAATAATGGCTAATTTCGAAGCGATTTCAACCAATACATCATTATATATATATATATATATATATATATATATATATATATATATATATATATATATATATATTCAATATTTTGAGCAATAACAGACTATTTTTGATGTAAAAAGCTTTATTTTTGTTGGCATTTTGTTGCATATCACCACTATGTCAAAACAAATGAATAATTGAATTCTATGAATTACAAAAGATATCACAATAAACATCAAAGTTAGGTATTTTTTTGAAAAAAATTTAAAAAATTATGGCTTTTTTGTTTCTTTGGTATTCAGAGGAATAATAAAAAATTGATACTGAAGAAACAAATAAGCCAATTCGATTATTTTCAAAAAAATAAAATTGACGTTTTGATATTTATGGTAATTCATAAAATTCAATTATTCATTAGTTTTGACAAAGTTGAGATATACAACAAATTAAACAAAAATAAAGCTTTCAACATTAAAAATAGCCGTTATTGCTAAAAATATAGAAAATATTACTATTTTTTCTCGACATGAATGCACGAGTATTCCTTATGTATAAAATACATATCTAACTGCCCTAAATATTTTTGAAACAAAATTAATTCATAGCAGTACCCCCACGTAACTAGTTTCTAACGTTCTCTACATGAACTGAAATTAATCTATCTATTTCTAGCAGAAATATGATGGATTATCTGTATATTCATGACTTTTTAAAACAAGCGAGAGTACGGATAACAACGTTCACCTCCATCTTCATTAAGAGTAAATTAAAATCGAAACACTTGGACCAACTGAGTCAAGTGTTTTAGTTTTAAAATATTATTATTTAACATAATGTTTCACCAAACGATAATCGAAACCATGTAGTAGAAACATTTATTCCCTAAGTTAACTCATTTAAATTGAAAAAATGCTAGAAAATTATTTGAAAAAGTTAAATATATGTCTGTATAAATACTTGTAAACACTGAGAGTCTTAATAGAAATATCGAAATATTTCAAATAAAACTCTCAGGGAGCTGCCTACACAAATGTTGTCAACGAGAACGAACCCATCACTTTCGAGACTGAATATTAAGTGCGTTTCGAAAAATTCAAAATAAAAAAAATTGAAAATTGAGAGTTTTATTTGAAATATTTCGATTAAGAGTTTCAGTATTCACTATATATATATATATATATATATATATATATATATATATATATATATATATATATATATATATATATATATATATATATATATATATATATATATATATATATATATATATATATATATATATATACATATATATATATATATATATATTCCGTTCAGAATAATATAAAGGGATGAAAAAGTGAGAGGACTCAATGACTGTTAGGAGTACCCAGGAGGCATTATATTTCACATCTCTTTTCAGAGTCGAATAATTTTCACAAAAAACTACAATAATTATTGAATTGTGTGATGAGAATACCGAAAAATTATAGAATTTCATAGACCAGAAAAAAAGCATCCTGGAGTAAAAAATTGGTAACAATGTTCAATTTGATGTTTGAATGTTATTCGATCTCAGAAGAGTACGAAACTATCTGAAATATTTGACAAAACAATCAATCAAAATGTTGGTGATGGTAATGAAAAAAATTAAACAAATTTACTTACTTAAATTACTCTTTATATTTCGGATTTCTGATGTTCATATAAGGAGAATCAATGTACTCTGGACAAGTACCTGTTAATACAAAAAAAAAACTGTAAAATCAAAAGACGGCTAGAGAGCAAGATACATTTGGGAAATATTTTTCCAAAATTTGTCATCAACAAATATCAATTACATATATTCATAATTGGGACTTCTGAATATTGACCTCACACATAAATTTATGTTACTGAATATTTCTAGTAGAACTTCCTTTCAATTGTAAAATTCAGGTTTGCAATCTGGATGTTTATTGAAGTAGTGAATTTTCAAGTTGTACCTCCGCTTGGTTACATATTTGCAGTAAACACACTTGATGCTAGGATCATGACCACACTCGATCTTCTGATGTTTTTGAACAACTGCCGCATTTTTGAATACTTTCCCGCATCGATCACAACCAAATTTTTCTAAAAACAGAGATTATTCAACATGTAAGAGCATTCATCAATTTTATTATGTTTATCTGAGCGACGAATTGGTTTTCAATAGCTTCTACATTCCTGATTAGTATTAAGTGCTTTTAAATGAGGCTACTTATCTCAGGTGTGAAACATAAATATAAAAAACAAATAATATCAATAAACATACATTTTATGGAACAAAATTATACGGATAAGTATATTTCACGAATTTGAAATAAATCAATATAAAAGAATATTTTATTGATTTCGAAATTGATGAATAGCCTTGAGCTCGACGTAGACAATGAATTCATTCCGCATCTTCAAGCATTTTTTCACACAATTTCATTAGCAACACTTTTCACTGAAATTGTTAGTATTTCGTTTTGCCTTCCTTCTTCATAAATATAAATATAAAATAAAAGAAATAATTTGATTTTTGAGTGTTATTGGCCTAAAATTGAAGTTTTGAGTTATCTCAATTTCAACGTAGTAGGTATGCAATTTATTCAATTTATTATTTTTTTTTATTTTTTTTCTTTTTTTTTTATTTGATAGTGTTGGCATTTACTTGATGTAAATCCATTATAATTGAATATAAACTTAAATTCAAACACTTGAACTTATGATTTACACTTTATTGACTACATAGCCTGACTTGTTTCGTCGTTACAAACGACTTCTTCAGATGCTTACAGAATAATTCTTATAGATTATACAGATACAGATTATTCTGTAAGCATCTGAAGAAGTCGTTTGTAACGACGAAACGCGTCATGCTATGTAGTCAATAAAGTGTAAATCATAAGTTCAAGTGTTAGAATTTAAGTTTATATTCAAGTAGTATGCAATGTAATAAAATAGTGGGATTCAACGCATATTGAATCAAAATATTCGAATTTACTGTAATAAAGAAGTGATATTCATTATAATTTAGCTGGAGAAATTTTTCATTCCTTAAAAGCGTTGGAAAACGTATGAATTCAGAACTTCCTGCCACAAATTGCCGCCTTGATGAAAAGTTGCGAGTAACTAGGTATTATCTCTTGTCCCCCATTTGGTTTATGGAGTCTACATTCAATAGAGTTGCCAATAATTGCGACATTCACTTTGACTCCATAAAATTTATTATCAGGAGTCATATGAACAAAGAAAATTGATTAAAATGAATTGATTTAGATTGAGTTCTTTGTAATATTTCATTGAATGCTATAATCTAGATATAAGTTACTATTTTTTCAGATTAGATTGAGCTCCTTTTTATACTTATCTTTTTCATTTCTTTTATTTAATTATGTATTCAACATTGTTTTTATTTTCTGTAATTGGGTGTTATACCTGTTGAGAATAAAGAACTTATTATTATATTATTATTATCTCTTATGTTATCACAATATCAAAGAGAATCATAAAGTAAGTTTGACCAAAAAGATATAAACATCTTCTTTAACTTCTATCTCAAACAAACTCCCATGCTGCAGTTTTAACTTATATCAAATCAAAGTTTTGCATATTATTATTTGCAATCATATGAACTGTTTATATTATCGATATACTTAACGACTTCTCATTCAATAAATTACATGGCAATTAATGGAAGAAGTGAATACTTGAAAATTACCATATATATAATATAAAAAGTATACTATAATATTTTTTCGATAATTTTTTTACGAGCAGATCTGAAGAATCTTAGAATAGCAGAGCTACATATGTGAAACATGTACAATGTGATGCTTGTTCAATAAAGAATATTGAAAGCCGTGCCCACATTTGATAGAATCGCAAGGCAGTTACCGTTTCGTACTGCAAGGTTTTCATCCGTTGTGCCTCGTCAAACAAACGAAAGGCATCGACTTCAATTCTCGAAAATCCCCTTATGACCCAGAAGACAGACAAAAAAGCAATGCCGAATGCACATATGATGCATAGAATAGTATATATTACACATCCATAAGAATCAATATAAAAACATTAATACATCGAACACTGAATGTTCCACACATTCACATATATCAGCTTAATATATCCCTATCCGCTCAATATATCCGGGTCCTACGCATGCGCATTCTGTTATGATATCATTACCCCAAATCCAAGTTCGCCTCGTCTATATTCGTCTTTAATCAGGGAATGATAATGAGGGAAATATTTCGATCGTAAATAACTCGGAGTGGAATATATCCAAAAAAGATATATATCGTAGGGTGAAGTTAACTTCCAATATATTTATTTTTCTTTAAATTAATTGCTGGTAGGTGATCGGTAACATGATACCATCCATTGGGAGTAAGTCAGAGTTGGATATACTCGTATGTATCTCATGGAATGGGATTAAAGGGTACCTATATATCATCTAAAATAATGATGCACTTGTGTCCGGAGTGATCCCACCGTAGTATAAAAAATTGATAAAAAGTTTTTCATCTTATATTCATGAAATAAGGGAATTTCCATAAACAAATTCAAAAATTTCTTTATTGTATATAACAACTGTGTTCATTTTTGCACAATAATTATCCAACCATCATTAAATATCGCAACCATGCTTGTTAAATAATTCAAATTTCAAGACCTATAAATTCGTATTCTCATAAGTATCAATAATATTGTGATGTCGCTCCATATGTATTCTGAGATTGTATCTTCTTTTTGTACAATGGCTACAATGTGGACATTTGAAGCGAGGTCGTATTCCACATTCGTACTTCATATGGCTTAGCAGATGACAACGATGTTTATATATATTTCCACAATTCTTGCAAATGTTTTCTGAAACTACCAAAAAAAAATTAATAATGACACTGATTATTATAAATGCTACTGCAGCACACATGCGTCTAAATTTTCATAGAAGCACCAGCATCATTAATCCTAGAACCATAAATGTAGATTAGATATACATACATGAGTGAATTGTATAATTAGATACATTTGGTTAAATTTCTAAAAATTCCTCATTGTAGCCATATGTTTCGGGCTATCAACCAAGCATCAAAAGCTATGAGGAACTTTGAAAATAATACTCAAACCTTAGTGGACAAATTATATAAAGAAGAATAAAATAATACATAGAAAGAACGATGGAAGAAAACTTCTGCATATATCGAAAAGGCGAAAAATTTCACGTAAATCATATATGATATTCACAAATTTTATAATACAAATTTAACAATTGAATTTTCGGTTGATGCTTTCTTGGGGAAAAGAATATTATTGAAAATAACACAAATTGTTCTGAATGTTTCTATAATTTCACCGGTTTATAATTGAGAAATTAAAGTTATAGTCTTCAAAATATAGCATAATTACTAGACAACAATATTGAAAACCCGTATATTATAGTATATATTATACTATCATAAAATATGAATAAGTCTTCCCATTAGAAAAAGATCACGAAAGTAATACATCGAATGAATAAGGAAAGAAAACTTCTGCATAATGTAAAAAGTCAAAAAATGCCAACCTGAATAATGTATGATATTTAGATATTTTATGATGATAAATTAATTTCAGAATTTTAGATTGATGGTCTCATGCGAAAAAGAGAATTATTGAAATTACACAAATTGTTTTTCTTGATTGTTTCAATAATTTCACCAGTTTATCATAGTCCTGTATATTATTTATTATTATTATTTCGAAATGTCTTCTGAAGTATCACTGTCTTTAAAAGTAAGAGTAGCAGTCTTCGAAATATAGCCTAATTACTAGAAAACCATATTTGAAACCGCTGAGTTTCATTACTAATATGAGATATGAATAAGTCTTCACATTTTGGATGGATTTCAAATCATGTTTTGCCAGTGACATGACCATATTTTCTTCACCACAGAGATGTTCTGTATTTCAACTGCACATTGCTAAGCTAAATTGCAGGGGGCCTCAATCATTAACACCTATAATACATACGTATCATACACGGTAATGACTCAATTCGTCGTCTCTCGTCTTACCTGCATAAATTCATACAAAATTCTTTATAATGTTGATTGCATGTTCGCTGATTTCTTGGTGAAACATTGTTTAAAGTATTAAATAAGAACACTGGGCTTGGCTTCAGAAAATTTATTATAAATACTTGAAAATTCTTTCGCAGTGTTACCCCATTTTCAAAAGTTTAACTTTTGAGTTAAACTTTTCAAAATTGGGTAACACCCCGAAACAATAGTCAAGTATTTATAATAAATTTTGTGAAACCAAGTCAAGTGTTTTTATTCAATATACAATTTTATTGAATTTTGGTGCAGAGCACCCTGACCAGTAGTCTTGTTTTCCTAAATTTACTCAATCAGAGGTTCGGAACTTTCAGAAATTCCATTTGAGTGCGTTCATTTTCTTTTTGATTTTGGAAAGATTTTTTTCTTCGAATCAGGGATTTTTTGACACTGCAATAATGGGCTCTTGAAATTTGAAAAATTTTAGTTCCTGTAAATAAGTCCTCAAATTTCCAATGCTCGTTACTGCTAGGAAGCAAGAAAATATATAAAAAGATCGAAACTGCCAGTAAACTATCAATGAAATTTCGATTCCATACGTTCAATTTTAATGTCAAAGAAGTTAAACACAAGAGCAAAACTAGAGGGCGTATTAATTTAAATTAGGCACCTGGCCTAATCTTGAAAGACTCCAATAAAAATAATAAATTTGAGCGAACATGTTTCGATAGGGCAGCCCATTATCAAGAGGGTATTGATAATGGGCTCAACATATGTTCACTCAACGCTTTTATTAATGTATTATTTTTCTAAACATTCCTGAAACATTGAACCAAGTTCTCAATTTAAATTAATATTTTATCATGTTTCCCAAGAAGTAAGCGAAATTCAATCTAAATGGAAGGAGATTAAAATTGCGACATATTAAAATTTTATTGTGATGAAAAAACAATTTCGGTCCTATATAAACAACTAAACCAATTTACAGCACTAAGTTTAAAATCATTCACTTATTATTAGTATAATTGAATTACACCGATCAACAAAAATAAAATTTTTTTTTGAGTTTATAGTGAATATTTTCTGATAGTATACATTGAAAAGTAGGCTAAAACTTCATAAGTAATAAATAAAGTTTGCTTTTGTACCTTTATATAATGAAAAATAAATATATGCTGTTTTGATTTTTTAAGGAGCCGTTGCATTTAAGACGCAAGAGAGGGGCGAGGGTCGACTGTGGGCGTAAAACGGTGAGTGGCAGATTGTCACAGCAGTGTGTTCGTGCGCATTCCAAAGGAATACCGCATGTCATGTACCGCATGTCATGTACCGCGAGACCTACAAATGTCTTCTAAAACGTGTAAAAATGCCGTGGACTCTTTTTGCTATATTTGCGGCGAATTTATTAAAGTGGGAGCGATCAAATATGTAATTTTTTTGTCATCAAATGTGAAACTCTGTGAAACCTATCAAGCTTATTTCAACCTACCCGTACGAAGTCAAGATGAAATATGATAAAAATAAATAAATAATAATAAGATAAAATATTTTTTCCGACATTGTCAGAGGCTAAAATTAAAGGTGGTATTTTTGTCGGTAACCAAATAAAGATAATAATGGCCAGTGAGGAATTCCTACAGCTCCTGAGCACCCATGAAAAACAAGCGTGGATCAGTCTTAAACCAGTGATTTATGGTTTCCTGGGCAACAGGAAGGATGGGAATTACAAAGAGCTTATTTCGAACATGCTTGATAGCTTCAAAGTCATGGGTTGCAGAATGTCTCTTAAGGTATACATGCTACATGGTCATTTGGATACATTTAAAGACAACTTGGGTGCATATTCAAAAGGCCAAGGGGAACGCTTCCAACAAGATGTACAAAACTTCGAACAACGGTATCAAGGTCAAAATATTATGAGAACATGATGGGTGACTACATTTGGAAGCCTCACACGAGAAACTTCTTACTCATACAAAAGAACTATTCATTTTCAAACCTTCTTTTGTATTCTTTTCTGTATTTGTGTATTTATTCAGTGTTGATTTTATAATGAACGTTAATAAAAATTTATAATTTAAATTTTGTTTTCCTTTTAAATATAATTAAAATTAAACAACACAAAAATTTGAAATTCCGTTTTACTTTACACACACTTTATTAGATAAACATATTTTTTCCTTTTTTAGTTAGACATAAGTGAACAAAATCAGATGTACAGAACTTGGACTCAAAATTCATGTTGACCGGTGTTATTTATAAGACTTTATGCATCCCGTGTTTCCGTCCTAAATGCTTTTTGACCGAAGATCTATGTTTTGTTTTGTAGTCGCAATATTGGCATTGAAATTGTGGTGTTATGCCACACTCGTATCTGACGTGTCTCTGAAGGGAGATCTTATACTTGTAGAATTTACCACAAACTTTGCAAGCATACTTATCCCGATCTGGAAAAGGAGATATTAAAGATAAATTCTAGAACAAACAAATTATAACCTTGAAAAACTTCCTTGAAAAATTTGCTGTATTATTAAAAATACCATACATGTACACAGGATGTCTGCCCATTCAAGATGAAAAGTTCAACTAACGATGTTAGGGGTACTTAAAATCGTTAGTTCAGGGCATTACGTAATTATTTTAAAAATAATACCTTTTCAATAATAGCTTTTTACGTGAAAAAACGTGAACAGCTCTGTGAATGACATTTATTTGGTAACAATAAATGACAATTTTACAGGGTACCATTTCTATTGAAAGAAAATATATAGTTCAATATTCGAAGGTCTATGTCTATGCCTTTCCGTTCATGAAAACTTTAGAAAAAGAGGAATAAGAATTAAATTGTACCTGAACTTTATCATAAACTTTTTTCAACAATTTTGTCCCAGATATCTGCAAATGTACGATTTATTGATTAACGAACACCAATTATACAGTTTATATATATATATATATATATATATATATATATATATATATATATATATATATATATATATATATATATAAAGAAGACTCCGCGGAAGGAATTATTGAATCGAATGGGAACTTTATAGGCATAAATCGCATTTGGAAGCAGGCGATGACAAGTTGACATACGTTTCGATCATGTTACTTTTCATTAGAGCAGATTTATAACTCCGAAAGGTTATCAGCTTGGCACCACTACTCACTGATGAAATTAAAAAATAAACGTTCTTCTAGTTCCACATTTAATGAAAGTCAAGAAGCAGAACATTTCAATATACTATGCTGTTTGAATTAATTGGTACAAACAATTTTTTTCTTCGTTTGAAATACTGTAGTAAGTATGTGAGTACGAAGGTGGCTCAAACACCCTCACACCTGCTTGTTTACTACCTGAGGTGACGTGAGGGTTCGACCTTGACCATGATTTACCTTCGGATCGGTTTGATCTCGCCGGCAATTTAGTTGTAAACCTACCGGTGCGACAGTTGGTCCATTGTCCCAATTAATTCGAACAGCATAGTAGGTACACACACTTTCTTTTATCAGAATTGCAGATAGTATATTATTATCAGATCTTGAAGATCATTATGTAGTTGGCATTAGGACAGGTGTAGTCAGATAGACCTACCATGTCATAGTAATCATAATACATAAAATTTTTCATTACTATTTGCAATCTATACGAATATCTCCTTCAATTCTGAAGAAAGAGTATTGTTTTTTCTCGAGCAGAATGAACAATACTTATTGAACCATCGTGAATGATAATAAACTAAACAGATTTAAAAATTATTTTAATATTCACATTTCATTATCAATTTACAAATGATAAATACAACATGTAGGCTTCAAAAAAATTACTATTAATGTAAATAGATATTTATATGTATATATATATATATATATATATATATATATATATATTTAAATAATATAATATATATATATATATATAAAATATATATATATATATATATATATATATATATATATATATTATATATAGAACATTATTTTGAATCAGTCGTACGGCCAATAGACCTGTTCTTCTTTTGAGTGTAATTTTACACTAAGTTCTCTTAAATGAAGCGTCCTTATATGAGCATTCAAATTATCTTTCCTCTTTGATTTATAAGGACATCCTACCACGAAGCACTCGAAGGTTGCTTCTTTACCACATTCATATCTCAAGTGTCTGCTGAGAGAATGAGAATACTTATATGATTTAGAGCAACTTTGGCAGGAATAAGGATGAGAGAGTGTGAGACCTGAAAACAAAATTTTAATGTTAGAAAATATGAAAATTATAGGCGCATATTCTACCCACGCTAGGCCAATATAACAAAGAGTAACCGTGCTTCTATAGTTATCCACAACCTTATGTTAAATGGAGAATAATGTAGGGAAACTTGGACTAAAAATACTCAGCCCAAATTGTTCATAGAGCACATTTCTTTATGAATATAATTCCTGCATGCTTTCTAAGTTGCACCTGTACAATATAACCATGCCTATTATAAAACAGCTAAGATCAATTTATGAAGTGGAAAAAGATTTTAATAATATCTTAGTGAACTAATATTAGTCAATATTGTACAAAAGCACTATTTTCACATTTATTGTGAAAATCTAAGTCAACAAACCGATTTTGAACTATTTTGTTTTAAGGAAATGTGCGATATCAGAGTCTAATAAAACTTTTAGAGCTACATATTATGCAAATATATTTCAGTAATTAAATCAAAATACTTTGGACAAAACAGTTCAAGTTTGAAATATTTTTCCTCGTCGCTATGAAAGAGATATTCAAAATTGGTTGAATAATTACTCAAGTTTATATAAGATGAAGTTTCAATAGAAAGATGGAAATAACGAGGAAGCATTTCAAAGAACGTTTCTTCGCAACAGTTCATTATCATTATTATAACAGTTATCAAACATCAACCACCCAACAAACTACAGGCTCTTGATAAGTAAATTTAAGTAGGTTTGAGATTGGAAATATTTTTTATGCTTGTGAAAGTTGTGGTAGCACTCAAATTTACTTATTGTTTGCGATTCATTATCATTGAATCTATTGTTATTGTATCAGAGACAGGAGCGATGGAAATTATACCATAGGTTATTGAAATTTGGTTTTTATATCGAACGGGAATGTATATTACATTCAATTAGATGTATTTATACAGAGGTTGAAAAGCTTTTTTAGCAGCGGTGAACTCAAAATTATTTTCCTTAATTTTGTGAATCAAAAATGAATTAATAATTGTTTATGAATTAAATTAGATGTATTTATAAAGATAAATCACAATTGTCTTACAAGTGAATGGTTTTTTATTAGCAGCGTTCAACGCAAATGTATTTACGTAGAATTTGGTGAATCAACAATGAATTCATAATTGCTGTTGAATCCCTCTACTAAATTCAATAATTCTGAAAATAACATTGTCGGTGAGATGAAATTGAAGACAACATTTTCATAGCTTGAAGAACCACATAACTCCACTACAAGAAGTGCAGATACAATTTTCTGCCAAGTGACTGAGCAGAAACTACGAGCACCTCTCTAAATGATGATGGACTATTTGATTTCATTCCAATGCATTACGGCAAAAACTCGAATTTATGCACCACTAACTATATGAACATTCAAAGAGCGCTGGTGCAGGACACAATACACGTTGAGAAAAACTAATTTTCTATGTAGAATTTTACCTAGGACAACTGCAACTGGAAAACACCAAGCCCTCGTGATATCTTCATCAATGCACCTCATAGTATTTATACCCTCAATGCCTTGAGTTTCTCATTAGCTCATCTAACTTTATTCACTGAGACAAAAAATGAGTCAATTATTGTCATGCCTGTATTGGCGCCATTTTTCCATTCTGGAATTTCGCCTTCCACCGTTTTTTTCTTGGATTACAAGTTTAAACGTTCAATTTTTATCACAGAGCAGTATATGTTCCCCTTTCTCGTATTTTGATTGCATAAATCTTAAAAATTTCACACAATTTGATTGACTCACCATTTCTTCTCAGCAAATTCGCTTACCAAGGCTTGGTTTGAGGTGGAATAATACATTTTATGTCACTTACAGCAGATCAAATGTTATGTCACGTTCTCCGATCAACTGTGTATGTAATCTTAGTGATGGGTGTTGCGATCGATGTGATATCTATTTTGATCGGCTATCAGTTATCTTGGCATGCCACTCAGAACAGCGCAATGGGATGTCGTGATATTTTCCGGAACTTCTGTTGTCTACATATGACTTAGTTATAAATAATATTTTAATTTCAGTTTGTTCCATTTGTTTACTATATATTACTCTTGCAATCGATTTTAATTTCGTTTTTAATCATCAAATATATTTCGTTACTATATGGTCAACTTCTGCTGACCATATGTAACTTTATAATAGACAATATTTTATTTTTAGTTTGTTCCATCTGGTTGTTATTCAATACTATTTCAATTTATTTTAATTTAATTTTTTCGTGGTATATATTCGCTTACACTCTTTTTTTGTTCTTTTCCATTGTTTTTTTTTATTTACCATTATTTGTGTACAATTTGTTATTTTTTCTCTATAATAGGATGTATATCTGTTGGGAATAAATGTATTACTATTATTATTATAAATCACTGAAGATGATTCAAACAGGAAATTTTTAACATTTCAGCTACTCATTAATTTCAAAGACCTCCATTCTTTTTGTTTTGCCTCTTGGAGTTGTATTGAATTCTATTTTATTGGACATTACAACCTCAATAAGTAATTTACACGAATATTAATTAATAAAACAATATTTAAAATTTTTCCATAATTTATGAGAATTCTCAAAAATTATGAGAAAATTTTAAACACTGTTTTATTATGAATAGCAATTTTCTCCAAATATCGGCCTCATCAATTATCAATTCGTATATTAATTAATACACGAGAAAAGGTTTCATATTATTTCAGTTTAAAAATGCTTGTGTTATCAATCGTTCTAACGTACTTAAATCATTAATATATATTAATATTCCATTATTGTGAAATCTTCAGATAATTGACTTGATGAAAACAAAAAAGTCTCATTTTTATCAAGAATCATAATATCAGTATCAAACTGCACACCTGGACTTAAATCAGTTTTTGGGATATTTTAAATGTTATTTAGATACCTTACCATAAGTTATAGGATGATTGTACAAAAAGTCTAATATAAAGTACTATTTCAATAATTTACATGTCAATGCTTTCTATCAGAAACAAAAACTGAATATCACATAACTTGTCCATAGATGGTTGACAGAAACGCTCATGAATAGATTCAATAAAAGATAAATATAGAATGAATAACCTTCGCCGAAACCTTTAATTCGGCGAACCCGTGAGAAGTATGAAACTATTCTAATTAACCCTTGAAGAAGATATGGCTTATTCCAGCTAAAAGGTTATTCATCTTGAAAATGGAGAAAAAAAGAACAATATATGAGACAAACATTTAATGATTTGAATTTTATAACCTTCGATAAATTAGAAAACAGATATGTCAAAGTATCCTTTAAATAATTCTAAAATGGCTCTTTCTAAATAATCATCATCAATCATCTCAATTCGCACATCTGATGCATACCTCTTGTCTCAAAAAACTGAAAACATACATTTTTAAAATCCCCAGAGAGGTGACGAGTTGACAAAGAAAACCATCATAAATTTTAAACCTATCTTTGAAAAAAGTATTATACAGTAAATACATACAAGATGTATAATGAATTCAATAAAAAAAGAAAAAACAACAAAAGTTACAGACTTGTCCAAAACTATTATTCTGATACCATCATTCACGAATGATGCACTTTGGTCAAGTGAGTTGTATATGATTCCACATAGTGAAAGGTTTTTTGGCACACTGTACATTGGAAAGAAGGCTCCTTTTCACATCTATAGGTCATATGTCGTTTGAGATGATTTTTTCTTTTGTATCTTAAACCACATTTTGGGCACGCAAATAACTTATCTGAAAACAAAATAGTGGAAAATATTCGGTTAGTGAAAATAATCAAGTCTATACTAAATTTTTTACTACAGTTTTATGGATGATCATTATCTGCGAAGAGTCATAATTTAACTTCTACACAAATATAAGGTACTGTTGGAAGAGTTCTCCACGGGAGAAAAAAAATATTTTTACAGTACATAACATATGAATATTTTTTGTGATCTTGGTTGTAGTAAATGACAAAGAGGTTTCGCTTATCTCTTGGTGAAACATCATGTTAAAAACAATATATTAAAATTAACATACTTGACTTGAGTTTCACTGAATATATTAAAAACTCTACATATGGGTTAACCACCCGAAACATATTTGGAGTTTTTAATATTTTCAGTGAAACTTAAGCCAAGTGTGTTAATTTTAATTTACTATTTTTAGTGGTAATAATCCTTCCTCGCTGTTTTGACGGAAATCTAGCATTGTAGTGAATTGCGAGACTCGTAATTTTATGTTGAAAAATATTGATTACATATACAAATCTCACATAAGATGAAGACATGGCATATTATACCTCTTTGTCTTTGAATTGTGTTTCGTTATTCATTACAGGTTGGGAATTGGAAAGAAGGTTTTATGCCGGAAGCACTACATTAGGGTATTATGTATATATTACAATTTCAAATATCTGGTCAATTTATCGGTTCTTCACTTCTCAGATACTGGTCTGAATTTTCAGTTGCAATTTATACAGAATATGCATTTATGGAAAATATCACAGTATCCAAATAAATAAACTGTAACATCTCCAAAATTTCAACTTCCATAAAACGTTACCTACTGCACGATGCAATGATCATTTTCTTCAAAGTAAAGGTCTCTATAAAAAATAATTCACAGCTGAAAATAATTAATTGCTCATTGAAAAATGTTCGAATTACAATTGGGGGAAGAATACTTGATTCCCCAAATTGAAAGTTCTGAAATAAACATAAAAACTATCAAGTATCAATTTTTATATATTTATTCATGAAAGAAACATAATAATATACATTCGACATAAATAAACATAAATCGACATTGTATCATAAAAAAAATATATTTTGCATGAAGACTAAAACGATTCAAAAATAGAATGCAGAAATTTGAAACTGAAACATTCAATGTCATTGATGCACAACATCCAGTTATAACAAATTTAAATCTCTAATTTGTTATCAAATGTTTATTTTTCATTCGATTAAAAAATGAAACTTGACTAAAGTAAAAATAAAATGAAACTATCATCTACTAAGTAAACTAAATTTTTTTTACCACTTCAACTGGGTACAAAATATTCTGCTGAATTATAATGAAATAAAGCTTCTTACGCTTCATAAAATTATGTGTTTGATACAGAATTCTATGACTCGCTTATAGATTTTGGTTTTCTGTCCACACAACGTATGAATTCACATATATTGTATATTTACTTGCAATTATGAATACCATTATCAACATCAACTACGAAAGCAAATGAAAAATTAAGTTGATGGTTATTACAAAATGAAGAAAATAACATTCAATTTCAAAATTGGGAAGATTGAGATCTTCAAGGATGACATGACTAAACGTCAATTTTATGCATTTGACGAAGATGAGCATTTAACGTATATTTCTGGAAGAATTTCTTGAGACATTCCTGGCATGTAAACGTTGGTTCTTTTCCACATTCATATCTGATATGACTGGAGAGATGCCTTTTATGTTTATAACTTTTACTACAGCTAATGCAGAAAAATCTACCAAACAACGTGTCTCTGAAATGATTTTCTTCATGTCTCTGCTTGCCTAAAATATGAATATATTAGAATGATTTTTACAAGAGAATATCATGTTCAAATATTTAATATCTTTTGTAAATATATTTATATATATATATAATTTCGAATATATATTCAAAATTAATTTATTGCCTGTTTGAGACAGCTCTATTTTTGATATTTTCAGCAAAAACAGGCTATTTTCTTTGTTGAAAGCTTTATTTTTGTTGACGTTTCGTTGTATATCAACGTTGTCAAAACTTATCTACTTAAATTCATACTAAGTACTAACTAATATATAAAACATATTGAATTATTCATTTATCTTTTGACAAAGTTGTGATATACAACGAAACTTAAACGAAAATGAAGTTTTTAACATTAAAATAAGCCTAAGTATTATTGCTAAAAATATTAAATATATAACATAAATATAAAAAAATTTTAATTATGATATTTGCATGTCAATAATTTTATAAACGCTTCAAATAATAAAACCATATTCCACATGTGAAAAATATCTTCATTGTGGAATAAAAATATTATATTTTCATTATTGCCGGAATCACGAAATAGAGTGACACAAAGAAACGAAAATTGAATTAACAATTAATTTGAACATATGACAAATGTAGACAGAAATTGTTCTTTATAAAATTTATTTATATAAATGTATTCATAAAATAACGGAAAGTTATTTATTATTATGATGCCTGGTCAGGTGTCTTTTGTGCTTAAACATCGAAGTTCTGAAATTGCAACAACAATATATTTTTTTTCAACTCAGTGGTCCTACAGTTCAATGAGGGATACAAACAGCAAATTTGCTTCTCTGTGTACATTGCACAACGATTTATCATCTTTATTCAACATCTCAAGCCATACACAGACACCCATGTCTTCACCGGGACTCGAACCCGAATCTTACCGAACCATAGTCGGATGTTTTTCCAACTGAGTCAAATGGAAAACCGAAAAAGAATATTGTTTGTCTGACATCTATTCATCACATACTGACCTTGTCGAAAAGTCAACCCAAAACATCAACACATATAAATAAAAATTAAGCACCCCAAAGTATGTAGTAAAAATGTAGTATGTAGTAAAAATAACTCAGAAACGGCTACACCAAATTGGATAATTCTTTTATTTCTCCGTTTATTATTATATGAATGAGGTTCGTAAAAAAGGAAGCAAATTTTCAATAATTGAAAGGAATTTATTTGAAAATCTCAAAATTTGTAAACTGAGTGACATGTCGATGTATCAACAAAACATTCAGAGATTAAAATCAGTCTTTCACATATTTTTTTTTTCATGAATTCATCTCGTTTCTTAAATACATATTTTGCACCTTGTGTAAAGTCGCAATTTCGAGATTTCCCTCATAGATCTCTCTTGAATTGCATACGGAGAAATATATCTGCTCAAGCATCTATATTCTTAAAATATAAAAATATGTTGAAGAAATATCCGACGAGATATGTATATATGTGCGTATAATACTTCCTGTTGCTCAAATAAAATCTAAGTGTATGAAAAAAAATTGATAAGTTCATCAGAATGTAACTTTTGTTTATAAATTGTTTTATTGAAAACAATACGTAATAAAATACAGAAGGGAAGAAATATATTCAGTACAAAATATATTCAGCATCACTATGTCATTAGTAGACTCGTGGTCAATTTAGATCTCTTGAAATAAGTTCATTTCAGGCACAAGAAAATTGTATCGCATAGCATCCTCTTTCCAGTTTATGGGTATATCCTCATCATTTGATAAGTTCGAATTGCATGATTCTTTTTTAAGAGTACATTTCTGCATGTGTCGACTCAAATGATATCTTCTCTTGAAATATCTGCCACAAAACTCACATGCATGCTTGGTTACAACACCTGTATGCTGTTCGAGTTTATGTCTGGTCAAATGATCTTTTCTCGTGAACTGTTTAGCACACTTCGGGCAAAAGAAACGACGATCACCTGAAAAAAATCGAAATGAATATCTACGTTATGCACACCAAAGACAAAATTTGTTAAATTTTACACCAAAAGTATTTCTACGACAAATTTCTTCAATTATCATCAATAATACCAGAATGAGAATGTTATATATCTAGAATTCGAGATCAAAATAAGATCATCGAATCATAATTCAAATTCCTAAACAAAACGAAGTATGAAATGTAAATACGTTCAATTTTCGAATTTGCGAATGTTTTCATACTAAACAACCTTATATTGTCTTCAGCTTACATGTAAACCAAGTCGAATTTGCTTTTTAGCAATCCTGTCGTTTTCAACTGAAACATTATGAAAATTTTCTGCAGAATGATGAATGAAGTTATTGATGAATATTATTCAATAAAAAGATCAATGAACACATATTATTTATTTCAAAAATATACCATACAAAAGTAAAAATTCATATATTAAGTATATATACGTAGTTCTGAATCCATGAATCGCAAAAGAATCAACTTTTTGGTTTTAGTTGACAGTTAGTGTTATCTAGAACATGTATTTCATCAACATCATTATGTCTGAACAATAAATAACCACCAGAGATATATCAATTCCTAGTCGAAAGGTACAAAAATAAAGTTATGTACAATTCTTTGCATTGCTAAACTAAATGTGCTTTCATCACCATCAAAATAGTTGCTAATTCCATTCATCCCACAGACTTCTTAAAAAAATATTAATTCCTTCACAAATTACATTATATTTCCAATATAATGGAATATATATATATATATATATATATATATATATATATATATATATATATATATATATATATATATATATATATATATATATATTGATAATGGTATTAAAATATTATTCACAATTACAAAAAATTATAACATCACCTAGAAATGAAAAACCAATTATAATAGGTATATCGACTTAATAATGTGTTGCAAATAAAATACGAGCTCATTAATAAATAGAAAGTGTGCCGGAAAAATAAAAATATTCTCAACTAATTGAATTTCGAAAACAAAAATAAGTACCTATAGAAATGCAGAGAACAAAAAAATATAAAATGTAACCAACATATGCCAAATCAGAAGTAGAGGTAAATTCCTTCAATTGTGAAAATAAGAAAGTACTGATATTCAATTGAAAATAACACTGTGTGTTGTTTGCATATGAGCTATCCAAGACGTTTTTTGGTTGAACTTCATTTCACAGGTGTAACAAGCCAGAGCTTTACTTCCGTTACAATGCTTTTTGTGATGGTCCATTAGATATTTCCGTTTGAACAATTTTCTGCAATTTGGACAATTGTACCCCATTTCAGTGACAACTTTGTATGCATGTAGTTCCACGAAATGCCTTTGTACGTGGTCCTTTCTTTTGAACCTCTTTGCACATACGGGACACGTATTATCAATAAACTTTACGTTTTTCAACACTTCATTACGTATACTACTTGAGGAGCCTGAAATATAAAATAATTATTTTTCATAGTGATAAGATTTCAAGAAGCATGCTAGTTCATATGTCTACTTAAATGTCTGTTATGGATACACTAATTACAAATTGAAACTTATATATTACTACAGACCCTACACCAGACAAACTAAATATTTAAAACAAGTTTTTATATTTCAGTTTTATTGGTTTCAGATATTGTATTCCAGATCATAAAATTGACCGTAAAACCTAATTTAACGGTTTTAAATAGATCTCACCGAAATCTCATCCAGTATTCTCCACTGGATATACCAGATGAGATTCCGTGAAAATTCACATTGTCTTTTGTAAATGCTTATTTTCTTCTTCAGGGCTAAAATTGTAAAAATTCTTGGTAATGCCGTAAAAGGCGAAACTAGTCGAATAAAGAATTGTTCAGTTAATGATTTTTACACAAGTATTTCTTATTACCTCTCATTTGGACACCATACATGACTAAAAGTTCTTATAACTAAAATTAGCCCACTACAAATAATACTGCTGGTGAATCGAATCAATGAACCAAAGTAAATGGAGATATTCACGAATTTTCTGTACAAGTTCAATAAAAACACAATTTGTAAATATTTTTTTTGTGACGAAAATGCATTCACATAACATTTACATTAACATAACTCACATTAACACTGGTTGGTAACCCAGTTAATAAAAGAATAATTTTAAAGCTAGTGATGCACCGGTATTTTACACTGAATAAATCATAAACCATTTCATTTTTTCGTTATGTTTCTGTCAGTAGAAACCAACAATAATGCCAACAATAAAACTCTCTCGTGTCAGAATTTCGGAGGTTCATTCCATTCATACAGAAACTTCAACATAATAATATTTCCTATATTTGAAAGCCATTGTTTGAACATAAAAAAGTTATGTATAAACAAATTATATATAGCAATTGTTAAAATATTCTAATGATTTTAAAATTTTTTGAAATTGTGAAAATATTTGAAATATTCTCAAATTTAAGTTATTGAATAAAAAGATTATGTGATCTCTTTCCTGAAGAAAAATTGATCAACTCAATCTATATCTAAAAGTCTGTACTACAAATTGTTCCAAAAATGTAAGTTGCTCGTCAAATTATATAATCATGTGGCAAAGAGAAAAACTGAAAAAAAAAGAATCAAGAATATAAAAGGAATAACTTGAAGGAAAAAGAGAAAAACCTCAGATCCGTACAGTATAATTTATTCAGATTTCAAGAACTGAATTTGGATAAATAAATGCTGTGTTTACAAGCTAGGTGCCGTTTAAAATTACCCAATCTTGTGGAAGAATAGCTACAATTTTCATAAGACCATGAAAGTTTCGACTTTCCACAATCTAAATTTGAAATTGTATATAAATATGCAGATTAGATTATAACTTTCCACATTTAGAACACGGAAATAGCTTAGCTGAAAGTAATAATGTATCATTAATTTTGCCTTAACGTTTGTATTCGGAAGTGAATAACACAAATAACGAAAAGCATTTGCTAGAAAAGAATGTTTTATATAGTGCCTCTGTATGCACAAAAATGTCATTTAAAATGGAAAAAAGCTGCAAAGAATCTATTATTCAGATCCCTATTCATTATAATCCAAATTAAAAAAGATGCAAATGCTTATATTTTCTTATTTCCAAAAATTTCACAGCGAATATATTTCGAAAGGAGTTTGTCGTAAGTTTAAAACATTTCTTTGTTAATAACTCTGCTTCACAACATTGATCACATTAACGACCAATAAAGTATAGAATATATATATATATATATATATATATATATATATATATATATATATATATATATATATATATATATATATATATATATATATATATTCAATACTTGTAGCGATAACAGGTTATTTTCAATATAAAAAGTTTTATTTCCGTTGACGTTTCGTTGTACACCACAACTTTGTCAAAACTGAGGCATAATTGAATTTGATGAATAACTATAGATATGAAAACGTCAAACTTATTTTTTTGAAAAAAATCAATTTGGCATTTTTGTTTAGTATATATATATATATTACAAGAAAAGTTGTCGTATCGTCTATTATTTAAATTTTCTTCTTTGGGTACTCGGCAGTAGAGGCGAAATTAAGAGCACACAATCTTCAATCTGTCATCTATATGCGGTCACTATGTCCGGACACTAATGCGGTCCTTAATCAGAATGCTAAAAATTCGAATTCAAGAAAACTGCATTGGAAACACTTACATTTGACCTGTGGTAAAGACCAAAGACCACAAGACTCGTGGAGAGGAGTCCAACAGTGAAGTGTGACGTTCGTGTTTCGGTTTTGCCGGTTGTCAATCAGAGCTAACCTGGTTATTAACCTCGATATTGTAATAAGTATTTTGATGATTGTTAGCTTTTTAAAGGAAAATCTGAATATTTAATTATTGTGTATTTTCGACGTCCGAGACACCCGTCTCTTGTAGATGAGTTTTCTTCGTGTGTTTTTTTGTCTTTACTACAGGTCAAATGTAAGTGTTTCCAATGCAGTTTAGTTGAATTGTATTTTTATATTTGAATTTTTAGCATCCTGATAAAGGACCGCATTAGTGTCCGAAATATAGATGACAGATTGGAGATTGTGTGTTCTTAATTTCGCCTCTACTGCCGAGTACCCAAAGAAGAAAATTTAAATATATATATATATATATATATATATATATATATATATATATATATATATATATATATATATAGAGTTGTCACAATATTTTTAGCAATAAAAGACATTTTCGAACGAAAATATCTTTATTTCAGTTAACGTCTACTCTAGAAGCTTTGCATATTCACGTCCATGAATGTAACTAAAAACACTTTATTTTCGTTGACGTTTCGTTGTATATCACAACTTTGTCAAAACTAATTATTATTATTAGTTTTGACAGTTGTGATAAACAACGAAACGTCAACGAAAATAGAGTTTTTCTCATTGAAATAAGTATGTTATTGCTAACATCATTAAAATATATATATATATATATATATATATATATATATATATATATATATATATATATATATATATATATATATATATATATATATATATATATATATATATATATATATATATATATATATAAGTATTATATAAAGGTAGCTAGTTAGTTACTTACCGAACTATAAATAATGTTACAGATCTAAGATGAAAATACTGTGTACTTAGAATACTTACAGACATTAGTTTTGAAATTTGAATATTCAAATATTATAGGGAGAGATAAATTAGTTCTTCTTCTAAAGAAAAATATTCACGTTTTAATATAATAATTGCTATAATTACTCGAGGATGGTCTTACTAAACTGCTAAACATCCTAGACGAAAAAATTCAACAGACCAAGTTATAACAACACAAACGTAAACCTATACTATACCTCTATTGTGACACTATGGTTCGTACACTACCAACTGACAAACTGAACTAATCATAGGAAAAGGTAAAAATTTCCAGGCACAGTTCACAGGTATGCAAAATGTTTGATTTGCTAGGTTATATGTATTTCTTATTTGTTCCAAAAAATTTCCTTACCTGCAATTACCTGGAAATTCCAATCCCTCTACCTCATTATACTCATTTCCATTTGTATACAAATTTACGATTTTATTACAAATTTGTATACGAAAGCTTTACAGTGTGGGTCACTATAACGTTCTGCTTCTCAGCTTTTATATATATTATATATATATATATATATATATATATATATATATATATATATATATATATATATATATATATATATATATATATATATATATATATATATATATATATATATATATATATATATATAATTTCGTTTTATAATTATATAGAATTGAATGTTTCACGACTGTAGATACGTATTTCCAGTGTTTAATTGGGATTGCAGTCCCACAGGCAGACAGGAAAATAAGTTACCTCTTTAGTTTTTTCCGAGTTTTCGAAAATGTTTATTTTCTTCCACAGGACTAAAATTGTAAAATATTAAAACAGGTTATATAACAAGGCACTATTAAAAATGTTTCTTACAATTTCTGTGAAGTTTGTCCGAAAGTACATTTGTTTATTGAATTTTAAAAATAAGATCGAGTGTTCCCAAATGCATTGGGTTCGAATATTATTGCATTCTATGTGTTAAGTATATGACACTAACTGTATTTCTCAATTATCCTTTTCAAGTGGATTGTTTCCAGATGTGTTTTTAATCGCCCCGGGCGTTTCTAAAACTGCATAACGCTTGGTCGAAGTTTTTTCACTAACGAAAAGCGAATGAATTTATTTTGTGTATTTGGAGTGGATTTGTCGATAAATAGGATATCGATGTCCTATTTAGACGAAAATAAACATTTTCGGAAGCTTGAAAAATACTAAAGAAGTAACTTATTTTTCTGTCCTGGATTGCAATCCCAATTAGAAAATATACAAGTTATATATATATATATATATATATATATATATATATATATATATATATATATATATATATATATATATATATATATATTGAAAGTTTTTAGCAATAACAGGCTTTTTATGATATGAAAAAGTTTATTTTTGTTGACGTTTCGTTATTATATTACAACTTTGTCAAAACTAATGAATAATTAATTAATAATTAATAATTCATTGTTCTATTACAAAGTTGTATTATAACAACGAAACGTCAACAAAAAGAAACTTTTTCATATCAAAAAAGCCTGTTATTGCTAAAAACTTTCAAAATAAAATATCTTAAACAGGCAATAAATCAATTTCAAGATATATATATATATATATATATATATATATATATATATATATATATATATATATATATATATATATATTTGAAATTGATTTATTGCGTGTTTAATATACTTCATTTTCAATGTTTTTAGCAATAACATGCTTGTTTTAATGTCAAAAACTTTATTTTCGTTTACGTTCCGTTGTATATATATCACAACTTTGTTAAAACTAATTTTAATTAGTTTTGACAAAGTTGTGATCTACAACAAAACGTCAACGAAAATAAAGTTTTAACATTAAAATAAACCTCTTATTGATAGAAACATTGAAAAAAAAAAAAAAATATATATATATATATATAACTTGTTCAATATTTTCAGTAATATAAAAAATTTTCATATGATAAATCATTATTTCAGTTGATTTATTGTTGCTAATTGCAACTTTGACAAAGCTAATGAATATATTATTATTCTATATTAAATTAAATTAAACTCTTGGCTTAATGTTTCACAATTTATTTAAGTCTCAATCAAGTTCAATCTCAGTCATATTATTTTTCATTGCATACAATTGAATCAAATAAATACTTGCTAATTCCATTCATCCCAGAAATTTCTTAAAAAAGTATTGAGACTTCATTTTCACGAATTACATTATATTTACAACTATTATCAACTTTTCACATTTAAAAAAATAAAAACATCATCTAGATATGCCAGAACAATTGAAATTTTTATACCGACCTAAAAAGTGTCGCAAATAAAATACGAGCTCATTAGACCTCCGTAAGTGTGCCGAAAAATTAAAAATTGTTTTTTTCAATTAATTAACATTTCGAGGATCGAAATTAATATAGAAATTTTGAGAACCAAAAAAAGGGAAAAGAATCTTAAATGGGCCAACTCAGAAGTTTGATTCGTTTGATTGTTAATAAATAAGAAAAGTACTGATATTCAATTGAAAATAACACTGTGTGTTTTTTTCATGTGAGTTATCCAATACGTTTTTTGGTGAACTTCATTTCACTGGTGTAACAAGCCAGAACTTTACAATTTCCGTTACAATACTTTTTGTGATGATCCATTAGATATTTTCGTTTGAACAATTTTCTGCAATGTGGACAATTGTACCCCATTTCAGTTACAACCTCGTATGCATGCATGTAGTTGAAACAAATGTAGTTATATGTACGTGATACTTTCTTTTGAACTGCTTCGCACAAACGGGACATCCATTATCAATAAAGTCTACGTTTTTCAACACATTGTTACGTACACTACTGGAGGAGCCTGAAATATAAGTCAATTTTTATTATTGATGTCGTCTCTGTAGTCTAATGGGGGAGTGACACTTCTGAAGGAAGTGTACACACATGAAAACCAATCAATATTAACTCTAAAATAACCACTGAATACGTTACAGTTAATAATAAAACAACTAAGCAAATGAGGTCTAAAAGAAGACCTGCGTTTTCACCATAAAATTCACCAAATGGGCGAAAAGTAATCTAGTCTCGAAAAAAGATGATCCTTCAGAAAATTGTCGACTTCGTTTCCTGAATTTCATTTTTGTGGTGTTGTCCCAAACTTAATACACTTAAGACTTCATCTACGCAGTTCTGCAGAACTCAAAACACGTGCCAACGGCTGATACAAGTGCAGGTTTTAGTTTAAGCGTTTATTTCTGTCTCTTACTCTTCACTGATATATATATATATATATATTGTTGATTATACCAACATTTTAGTCCATTTTGCAAAGATTTCATCTTCTACTGTAACATTAGAATCTGTTTCAAGCTAAGTTTCCGGGAATACAAATAGACAAATAATTTGAGTGGTATACACATATTGAGCAAGTAAAAAGAGAAATTTGTTCTGTAATTTATACTCCCATGTGTATTTTTACTTCGTGTTGGAAGTAATCTATAAAGATAACTTTCAAGCTATAGCCTCATATTGTATCTTATTTTGGGGTAGTTCATCAACGCAGAAAAAATTTTCGTACTGCAAAAATTGGCCGTACGAACAATTTTGGGATTATAAAATCACAGGGACTCATGAAGCGATTTCAGACAAAATAACATCCTGACCATATGTGGACTGTATATCAACCGTTTCCTCTCATTTTTTCCTAAACACGATCATTACTTAAAGAGTGTAAGACAGAAACAACATTAGACAAACATTTTCATATTTATACCTGATATATTTATCTGCATTAAAAGAGTGGGGACAGCAATATAAATACTGGGGGTATAAAGTTGTTTAATATACACTGTTAAAAATTTCTCTGGAAATTTTACCAAAAAGTTTAGGAAGTTAACGCAAAACAATTTAGTAAATTTACTCAACAAGATTATTCAAATTTGTCAATTCAGTTCGATAAAATTACAAAATATTTATGAAATTCACTAAGTGATAATAAGAAAAAATTTGAATAAAATTAGGTGGTTTTGTGATTTTTACTATAATTAATTTCAAACATGACAATATTGTTTCGCCAACACAGTGGCTTCATCAGATGTTGATGATGAACTGAGATATTACATTGTGGACTGCTTGCATTTATCTTGAAGTGTATGGAAATCGTCAAAGAACATTGTTCTATGGTTCTTCAATAGAACTGAACTTTGGTATATCTGAACTTTTTGGTGAAATTTCCAGAGAAATTTTCAACAGTGTAAATTGCCTAAGTCAATGCAGAATATAGAATATCACAGACTCTTCAGGACATCGGTTCACAATCTAATTCTCAGATGTGAGGAATATAGTACAGAAACATTTGAAAGCTCACGTAGAGATAAGATAAAAAAGTATCAAACATCTCATAATTATTTTTGTATTTGTTTTTTTCCATCGAATTATTTCGACTTCTATAATTTTTCTTATACATAATTTTCTTATAATTATTTCCTGGCAGAGGAACATTGACTTATCCCAGAAATTATTTATCACAGGGATTGAGCTCTGTTGTGGCCCTTTCTCAATTATCAGGCCCGTGGCGGCGACATTCATACCGTTGATTTCCGATATGTCCTAGAAACTTCTTTACAGTCCAAGATGCAACACAGGTTAAAATTTTTAAACAGAAATAGAATATCACGGCATATCCCTGCACTATTGAATTAGCCCCTGACACGTGTTTTAAGCTTGTTGGATCTCGTTAGGAGTCGGCGTATATCAAGCTTCAGATGTACGAACATGATAAGAATAAAAAAAACAGCAAACGTTAAGTCACGAAGAACAAATTCACCATTTGTGGCTTCTAAATGAACACTACAAGATTTGAAGGCCTACTCACGTATCTCCAGTGGAGCGAGGAACAAAAAAAAATGTTTCATCCAAAATTCTGAACAGCTTCATACTTTCCAATATACTGTTCTACGGGGCCATTCAAAAATTTATGACACAAGACGATATGCTTTTTCAAATTTTCTTTTCTTGTTACCCTATAATAGCAGTGACTGTAGAGGCAATGGAATGTCTTTATCTGTGCACAATCAAATTTCAAATGCTTGTATAAAGAATTCTTCTTCGAGTATTTTTTGGAACAATTTGGACAAGGGTAATCTAAAAAAATATATAAATCAGATTAAATCAGTACACAACATAGCGAATAATCAATACTTGAATCCGTAATATAACGTTGTTATTTTGATAAAAATAAAAAATCAGGAGAAAATTTAAGTAACAAAATGAATGAATATATCTCCTCAACTTCAAAATATGAACATTATATACATAAATTATCAGGTAGGTAACTAGGTATGTTCGTAATTTTTGTATCAATGGTAATTGCTTATAATATAAAGAAAAGCATCGAATGACGAAATGTCTTGTTTCATTTATATTGAATTTTAAAATAAAAACAATTCTCTCAACAAATTATGGCTCAAAAAACAAACGTTTCTACCGCTTATTTAGTAAAATGTGAAAATTAATGATTAATAACTGGCGATTAATTATTATTTCTGAGCAGTCTATTTATTATCTGAAGTAACTATACATATAGTAAGAAGTTTTATTTCGTAATTTTTTGAATTTTATTATTTATTTGGGCATTTTCAGTTATTTGCAGTAAAATATGTCTAAACAAGAAACTCCTATAATTGCATTGAGTGCATTCGTTATTTATTTTCCATGTCCTGTTGGAAAATTGATAAATTATATTCATCAATTAAAAAATCCACGAACAAAAGTGACCCAGTAATTAATCGCTCTTTATCGAAAATTATTGATACATACTTTAATATAAATTTACGGTAAATTCTTAATGATGGCCAAAGGGCCAAAACAAAACTACCAATTAACTCACCCGTTTCTTATATCGAATGAAATACAATTGGCATTATTTTATAGAATTACATTATTTCTTGATAATTGTTTCGAGGTGTTACCTCATTTTCAAAAGTTAAACTGGTTCACAAATTAACTGGTTGAATTAAATAATTCTGTGAAACTAAACCAATTGTTTTTCATTCCTTCCATCAAGAGATCATGAAATATTTAATCAACTTCATTCGTTTATATTTGTAATATTTTATTCTGAATTTTGAATGAAATATAGGAACGAAATATTGCACTATACTGAAAGAGAATAACAAAAATTACAACAAATCAAATATTTACAGTCAGTAGATCCATCAAAATACAAATAACTCAATTTTAATTTAGGAAACATACTATCAGAGGCACTCATGTAAATATGTTTTAAGATAAGTTGGATGATGAGAGAGGATATGTTTCTTCAGGTTGTATTTCCGTTTGGATACGTATGTACAAAGTGGACAAGAAATTTTGAGTGCAGAAACACAATCGTATTTTCTATGCCAATTATAGCTTTCTATTTTTACATATCTCTTGCCACAAATGTCACAACAAAAACCTGAAAAAAGAAAACAAATTATTCATAACACACTAACAATATATACTTAACCTACCTCATATTTTCACAGAAGAATGCGGAAATAATGATATTAGTAATAACGTTTCAAAACAATGAGCGCATGCACTATACAAGGCGACTTCCATTGATAACTACATTATTATAGAAGCTTTCACACAAGATTCATTGAAGAAATATCCTTCTTTTTTTACAGAAAAAAATTCATTCTCTGTCCTAGATGCCAAGGGGGATGAAATAAAGTTTCAGTAAAAATGATATTTCTCAAACTAGAGAACTCATTAGGAAGCCGCAAATTGGTGCTCGCATCTTGATGATTTCGATGTTTTTTTCTTTAATTTTTGTTTCATATTCATGTTCTTACGAAACTCTTTCAGTTATAGATACTGATAGCTTTTTTATTTAATAATCAATAATTATATATATATATATATATATATATATATATATATATATATATATATATATATATATATATATATATATACGAGGGGCCGTTGACAAGTTCGCAGCCTAGACAAATTAATGAAAGAAAACTTCAATTTTTTAATTTTTATTTTCGACTATAAGCACCCTCAAGCGAAATATACTTCTCACATCGTGAATAAAATGCATTTAAAACATTGAAATAATATTGTGAAGATTTCTCTTGAAAATGGCTCTGCACGGCTGAGTTCATCCCATTGTCATCCGAAAATCTTCGACCCCTTAACTCCTTTTTCAGTTTCGAAAAAAGGAAAAAGTCACTGAGGGTCGGGTCCGGACTATAGCGGAGATGGTCGATTTCTGCCAACCCAGTGGCCTTTAAAGCATCCATCAAAACGCGAGCGGTGTAAACGAGTGCATTGTCTGGCAGAAACAACGCCAACTTACCACTTTACTTCGGTACGACTGCTTCACGTGCCTGACCCAATGAATGGGCGTAGTATTGACCATTCATAGTAGTTTCTTTGGGCAAGTAATCAATTAATTAAATTCACTCGATATCCCAGAAAATAGTCCCCCTGATCTTAAAGGCCGACTTTTCCACTTAAAACTTCATTGGTGGTCTTTCTCTTTCAGGTTTTGCCTACTGTCACAATGCGGTTACAAATTTCGTCCTAATCGTTCTGACATAACTCCAAAAAATCCTTAGAACACGCCAGTAGTCGTTGTTTGTCGAGGAGTGTTAGCATTCGCGATACTCAACTTTTTTTTTAAACTAACTTTTTTCATGTGTAAATTTTCTCAAAAAGAAAACTCTTCAGCTATCTGTCACAATTTTTTCTTCTATTCATTTCATATTTATTCTTATCTATTCAATTTATTCTTCCACCGCCAACATTAATTTTTCAACATATTGAACATTTTCTTCGGTCACTACTGTCACAGGGCTGTCCGGCCGGGGGTCGTCTTGACAGCTCTCTCTTCCTTTTTCACCATTGTAACAACTGATGACATTTCTTCAAAAATGTCTTTCGGCGAGTTGATTTTTTTACAAAAAATTTAATCATTGCGCGATGCTCAAAATTGCGGGAATTTTCAGTTTCTGGCGACATGGTATTGTTGTTTGTTCCAGGTATGAAGTGTTAATAAACCAAATTGAAAAAACGGGTGTTATTTATACTTACAAATATCAATTAGTGCCACAAGTAACGAGTGCGTATCAGTAACGAAATGACACGTTTTCGTTAAATAGGTCGTGAACGTATCAGCCGTTCCTCGTTTCTACATATATATATATATATATATATATATATATATATATATATATATATATATATATATATATATATATATATATATAATATATATATATATATATATATATATATATATATATATATATATATATATATATATATATATATATATATATATATATATATATATATATATATATATATATATATATATATATATATATATATATATATATTGAACAATATGAAGTTCAACATTCAATATGAAAAAACCGAATTATTAATTAATAAGTTTGACGAAAAATTTAAAATCGGAATTTTTGTCAAAATTTGAGAAATTGGCATGCGTTTCATATACTATTAATGGAAAAAAAAACAACAAATATTAAAGATATATTTGTATTTACACATTGTATGCAAAGTAATATAACATCAGAATTTTTAACACACTATAATAGTTATATTTGACATAACTGATATATAAACAAAAACAAGCTTTCGAACAATAATATAATTCAAATTTGAAAAAGCAAAATACAGAAATATGATAAATTTAGGCACTTCATGTATACAAACTGTGTTATGTTCATATATATATATATATATATATATATATATATATATATATATATATATATATATATATTTATATATATATATATATATATTTGATAGATTTCCTGTTTGATCATATTCTAACTGAAAATTGATATTTTCAGCAATATATGGATCAAAAGTGGAAGCATTTTATTTCTAGTCAATGTTTTTCCCTGACAATGGGAGCTTTATCAAAACAAAAATCAATAGTTTTCATTGAATTATTTAACATTATTCATCTGTTATTGTTTAGAATATTAATTTTTAGATTATATATATATATATATATATATATATATATATATATATATATATATATATATATATATATATAAAGTTTCGTACGACACTCATTCTCGTCAAATTTTAAACAAGATTATATCATAAAATTATAAATAAAAACTGTGTTGGACTGAAACTGTGAATTTAAAAAATAACCCACTGACTTCGTAAAGTTCAGAAAAAAGGTATCAAAGAAATACCAAACTCGTACAATTTGATTGAATTTCCATTCATATATAAAATTATAGTCAACTAAAATAACATGATATCATGTAGTCAATTGTTTGTTCTTATAGCAACTATTTCAAAGAATTTTCATTTTGTCTCACAATACCTCAAAGAGAGTAAGAGAGAAGTAAAGAGAGTAACACAAAAATGAAAACTTGGTCTTTTGCTCCAAATTCAGAAACAGAATTAGTAATTTGTTCTATTTTCATTGATATCTGGTATTGGTCAATTAATAAATTGATATTCATGGAGCTCTCTCATGCATATGAAGCATATGCAACTTATGTATATATATATATATATATATATATATATATATATATATATATATATATATATATATATATAAATATATATATAGTTTTTCACAATAAAATAAGCCTGTTTTCGGTAAAAACATTGAAAATAAACTATCTTAAACAGACAATGAATCAATTTTATATATATATATATATATATATATATATATATATATATATATATATATATATAACATTGATTTATTGCCTGTTTAAGATAGTTTATTTTCAATGTTTCTAGCAATAACAGGCTTATTTTAATGTGAAAAACTTTAGTTTCGTTGTACAACACAACTCTGTCAAAACAAATTGATAGTTTTGACAAAGTCAACGAAAATAAAGTTTTTCGCATCAAAATAAACCTGTTATTGCAAAACAAAGAAAATATATATATATATATATATATATATATATATATATATATATATATATATATATATATATATATATGTATATATTTATTTATTACAAGAAAAGTTGCCGTATCGACTATTATTTAAAATTTTCTTGTTTGTACTCGGCAAAACAAATTAAGAACACACAGAACTGTATTTTTATATTTAATTTTTAGCATCCTGATGAAGGATCGCATTCGAGTACGAAATATAGATGATAGATTGAAGATTGTGTGTTCTTCATTTCGCCCTTACTGCCAAGTACACAAAGAAGAAAATTTATATATATATATATATATATATATATATATATATATATATATATATATATATATATATATATATATATCTTGAAATTGATTTATTGCCTATTTAAGATAGTTTATTTCGAAAGTTTTTAGCAATAACAGGCTTTTTTGGATATGAAAAAGTTTATTTTTGTTGACGTTTCGTAGTTATATTACAACTTTGTCAAAACTAATGATATATTTTTATATATCATTATAATAATAATATATATATATTGATTTTTCATATCCAAAAAAGCCTGTTATTGCTAAAAACTTTCAAAATATATATATATATATATATATATATATATATATATATATATATATATATATATATTTATATATATATATATAAAGGAGAGAGAGAGAGAGTTTGGTTTGATTCACAGGAAAACTTTATAATTCTCAAATATCCATTTTATGTACCATCCTGACATGCTGGATCATCCTATCGTTGATTTTAGCTTTATACACGCAATTCAGTATAGGACACTGAATATTGGGCACTTTTCCACATTCGTAAAGTTTATGTCTTCGCATTGAACTAAAATGCTTATACGATTTTTTACATTCGTCACATTCATAAACTTTATCTTCCGTTACGTTGAAACCAGTTAAAGGAGGTTTCTGTTTTCCGCACTGATATTTCAAATGACGTCTACGGGAACCATCCGACCGGTAAATTTTTTCGCAACTCGGACAAGGAAAGTATCCACCTGAAAAAAACAGAGTTAAATCTTCACTAGTTCACTTCTCTGTAAAATCTTTATACTAAAGAAACAATGGATACTTTTTACACTGAAGATGGAGTGAGAACCTACACCACAATTGATTTTCATGAGCAATTTCTCGAACAAAATTATACTCTAAAAATTATAATACCATTATCAAATATCTCAAAATGAAGATATGCTAAAATTCAAACACCTGACCTTTTAATTTACATTTTTATTGACAACATAGCATGACGTGTTTCGTCGTTACAACAGACTTCTTCAGAGGCTAATAGAATTTCAGTTGATATTCTATTAGCATCTGAAGAAGTCGTTTGTAACGACGAAACACGTCATGCTATGTTGTAAATAAAAACTTGAACAAAGTTCAAGTGTTTGAATTTTAGCTTATATTCAGTTATAATCGATAACACTATTCAAAATCTCTAAAATTATTTATTTGAATATAACCAATCACTTGACATTTTCAAACTATGTTTTGGTACTGGAATCATTATTTCATATAGCATATCACCTTATTATTGTAGTAAGGAATTCCTGAATATTATATATTTTCTGATAACAATAACTAAATAAAGTGATTCATCATTTCACTCAAAATCATCTTACAGCTACTACACTACTTACAGCACTGAGACATAAAAACAACAGACCCGTTGAAATAATATATTCATGTAAAAATATTTTCCATGAAGAATGAAAAAAATAAATACAATGTAATTCTCATTCGAATTTGAGCATTATTTTTGTGTTAATTCTAAGTGATTTCGTACAAAATAACAGTACACAAAAATTAATGTTTCTTTGATATGAAACTGTTCTGGCGTTGATCTTTCGGCAAGCATTTATGACTTTTCAAAGTTGATTTTCTGCTATATGATTTATTACACGCAAAGTGATATATTCTATCACATTCGTACACTTTGTGCCTTGCAAGATTTTTGAGATGATTGTAACGATTTCCACATTTTTCACAAATATTTTTCTTTGAGGCATCTGAAAATAAATTCGATACATTATTACTTTGGTATATGTTCTTATTACTTGAAATATTAATCGAAGTAGAGGAGAGCGGGGATGGTTGACTTAATTATCGACTTAATCTCGAATATCTTTGATGCTCGAATTAATGTACGGAAACAGTTACAAATAGGCAGTATTCAGTAAGCTGAAGTACTAATTTTCAAGTTATGTATCTATCATTTATTACATACTCATATAGGTTATCGATTTTCTAAATTCATGAGTCCTGAGCAACCCACTCCATATCCAGGGCAGGTTGACCATAGACACGGGGTAAACACTGATTACCTAGGCGTTAATTAGTTTCAATAAAGAAGATTGATATAACACAAAACAGAATAATTCATTGAATGATGGTGACTTTCATCTAGCCATAAGCAAACTCAAATTTAAGATCAATTCTCAATGAAGAGAAACTTTTCAAACTTCCAAAAAAAACTCTAACAAAAAATTAACAATAGGTTTAGTTTATGTTTAAACAATAATTAAAATGTTAACATGTATCATATTATTCTAACAATAATAAGAGGTCACATAAATTTCATAATAACATTAAGGCAACTTGAATTTGCAAATATCTTTCGTAAATTTCCAAAAATCAACATAATTCTGAAAATAGTTCAGTCTCATGTTATTCATTATCTGAAAATCACTTGCTTAAAATTATCGTTGAGTGACGTGGTTCTAAACAGACTTGTATCTTGAACACATTTCACTCGTAACGAGAGATGAGGTTTTAGAATATTTCCCAACCAATCTTCACCAGCCAATAATTTTGTATACGCTCAATTGCCAACTTGCGTGTCTTATACGTTGTTCTCTTCAAATAAACTTCCGTTGATACTCTTCGCCATCACTAAATATTTGCCATTTTTAAAATACTTACCTGCCACCAAGACCAACTCAGATCTCATGAGGTTCGAAATACTGTCTGATTTTGCAGTAAATATAGAAGTGTAATTTAGTAGGTGAAAAAAAGACCGTCAAGGACTGTATACTGTTCTGAGGATAGATGTACATCAACTTTTAGTCTACCCGATCCCTTAAAATATGATGCTTACATTGACGGGGTTGTTTGGCTATTAATCTACTTGCGCCGAAAAAAATTAGTCGATCAACCCGTGGCGCTATGTCAGATTTTAACCGCCTGACTCGATCTAAACACAGACGCTTACATTTATCATTTTTCATTACAAAAATTGTTTCGAACAGATACAGACATATTAACAAAAACAAAAGTAACGAAAAAATTTACATTCCGACAACGAGAATGAAATATAATAAAAATTCAAAAACACCGCACGACACGACTGCGAAAGCAGACTTAGCACAAGTTCTCGCGTAACAAGAAGGCATCCTTGATGGAGTTAGGTACGAAGAAAACGCGTGACAGACGAGTTTCTGCTGCTTAGTTTACCTACCCCCTTTGTCGAAAAGTCTCCCCAACTCAAAAAGTGGAATGTTCGAAGTTATTTCGATAAACCATAACTTATTTGTAAAAATTACACATAAATTTAATATTTGCATTCAATAAAAACAAATTTAAGCTCATTTAACAAATGTTTTGTCTGAATTTAAGCAGTTCCTCATGAATATTATACCTACCTACATTTTTAGTATTTTCTACCACCACTATATGTATATATATATATATATATATATATATATATATATATATATATATATATATATATATATATATATATATATATATATATATATATATATATATATATATATAGTAGATACTGAGACTCTTAATCCAAATATCGAAATATTTCAAATAAAACTCTCAGGAAGCTGTGTACACAAATGCTGTCAAGGAGAACGAACCCATCACTTTCGAGAGTGAATATTAAGAGCGTTTCGAAAAATTCATCGATCTTGTTGAATGATAATAGGATACGAATGTTTCATCATTATTTAAATCATCAGTCCATATTTAATCTATCAATCAAGAATCAATGACTTTCAAAACGTCCATAGGTCCTATGCCAAAATGAGGGGAATTTTACTCAGTGAAAAATTCATGTGAGCTCCCTCTATCAGAGAAAAGACGTATAAACTCTCTCCAGCGTTCAACATTCTTACTCATGACAACAGTAGCGCGAGTGGAAGGCTTTGTAGACATTTCATTAGAACACCTCTGAAAACTGTCCGCATTTTGTAAGAATAGTACCATGCCCAATCGCTCCAGATTTAATAATACGCCCCGGCAGGCCAAGTTAAAAAAAGTCCTGAAAGTTAAAAAATTATTTTTAACTTTCAGGAACATTACACTCCACACCTCATTCCACAGGAGAAATTCAGTATCGATTTTATGATCCGTTTTTACAAATTTTCGAATTTCATTCACAAACAAATTTGAAAATTCTTGTCAATTGAAGTAATTATTGTAGACTCACATCATTTTTCTGTGAACATTCATTCATTCAAAATATACATTCAACACTAATATACCAAACCTATCGGAAAATTTTGTCGTTTCATGGGTTCAGAAAATTATTACTAATTTAGCAACTTAAAACAATTTAATTAAATATGGTAAAATATACGGAAGACAATTTGTACCTCATACCTAGAATTCCGAAAATATAGCTAGCAATGTATCAACCGGGTTTTTAACGCAAAAGGAGAAATTATTAATGATTGCAAGGCCGATACTTAGAGAAAATTAACATCTATATGAAATACAAATTAAAATTTTCTCATATATAATATAATACGCATGACGCGGGTTGAAAAGTACAACTTCTTGTCCAAATGCTAAACACTGAAATTTAAGTGTTAATTAATATATGAGAAATTTTAAATTTGTTCTTCGTAAGGATTTTATCTTGTTCTCAGAGTGTTAATCAGTACGAAATAGAAAACAATGAAAGGAACTGATGGGAGGCAAAATTAATTGGATCTTCTGTAAGAAAATATATAGGTACTTTTCTTTACTATAGGTAAAATATAAATAGCATAGAAACCCCGAATATCATTTCGTTCACAGGATTTCTTTGTGTGACAGGTGAGAATAATGAATTACCCTAATGAAAGAAAATACCTTTAGGAATATACTTCTACTGGCAGTTGCTTTGAATAGGAACAAGAACGTAGACTTCATTTCAATATATTTTCATGACTGTAATACGAAAAATTTTATTCCTGAATTGAAAACTATGATATACTAAACAAAATTGTCCAATATTTTTAAGAGTAAATGAAGGAGAAGCAACTTTATGAGAAACAATATGCAAATAGAAAAACTAATATGTAAGTAATGAATTGTCAAATTTTATTATAGCTTTTTATTAACAAACATATCACATTTCAGTTGTTACAAAGCACATAATAAATTTCCACTATGTTACATTAACGGTTCATCTTGAATAGAAATTCCGAAAATCACAGTCATATCAGAATATTCTATTGTGAACATGCATCAAATGCAACTTGACGCTACTTTTGTAAGTGAAAGTTTTCTTACAAATTTGACAAGTAAATTGTGGAGGTTTCCCACATTCGTACTCAGCATGCCTATGGTAGCTCGATTTCAGTTTGTATCTTCTATGGCATCTGAGACAGCAAAAATAATTGTCACTTATATAAAAACCTGCAAGTAGAGTTTCATGATATTAAAATTCACATCTAGCTATATTATATGAAAGTTCATGTTAAGCACTATCAGCCAATATAATAATTTTTCATATTGCTGGTGAACGAATTGACGATGTTCATTGAACGAATTGAACACTTTATTCTACATGCGTATTCAAATTTACATACACCGCAGTTACAGAACCCCCACCGATGCAATAGATTATAATACAGTAAAAACTCGATTAACCGGACTAATTGTTGTCGTTAGGCATCCGGATAATCGAATGTATGAAGAAAAGCGGTTTTTTTAAACATATGTAGTATGTACATACATATTATGTAATACATAATTACATACATATGTATTACATATATGTAATGTTATGTGTTTATTAAAAACAACAAATACATATCAACGAAAATCAACATTTATTAAGAAATTGTACTTGATGTACGTATAATTTGGGCGTAATGCCAGTTCCGACATATTCATGTTAAAATGAATTCGGCGCGGTTGGCAGTCCGGATAATCGCGAATCCGTATAACTGAGGGCCGGATAATCTACGTTTCTACTGTATTCGATCCAAGAGTCACGATTGAAGGTGCAAATAAATAATTACAGCATTACTTCCAGGCAACAACGCATATTGATTTCTCTGAGTGAACAAAATGGAAGATAGATCCATAGCTTTCGTCTTAATAAATTGAAATTTAATTGTGAAAAGCATTGTTTGGAAATTCTATTGAAGATTCAAATTCCGCAAGAAACACTTACAATCAATTGAATTAATACAAGAACGGAAAAGACAACATACTGAGGATCCAGATAATAAAAAATCTTTTACGATAAAAAAAACTATAATCTAGAAATTATATATCATTATCAATTATCTAAAATTGAAGAAAAGCTAATATTCAAACACTTGAAGTTTTGATTTACATTTTATTGACATAACAAAAAATCTTTTACGAGAAAAAAAAATTATAATCTAGAAATTATATATCATTATCAATTATCCAAAATTGAAGATAAGCTAATATTCAAACATTTGAAGTTTTGATTCACATTTTTATTGACAACATAGCATGACGTGTTTCGTCGTTACAAACGACTTCTTCAGGTGCTAATAGAATATCAACTGAAATTCTATTAGCCTCTGAATAAGTCGTTTGTAACGACGATACACGTCATGCTATGTTGCCAATAAAAATGTAAATCAAAGGTTCAAGTGTTTGAATTTTATCTTATATTTTAGCTTATATTCAATTATAATGGATCTATATCAAGTAAATGCTAACACTATTCAATATCTCTAAAATTATATATATATGAATATAACCAATCATTCGACGTTTTCAGACTACATTTTGGTATTGGAATCTTTATTTCATATAGCTTATCACCTTATTATTGTAGTAAAGAATTCTGAATATTATTCAAAAACTTCAAATGTCATTTTATTCGTTTATTAACTAAAGTGATTCATCATTCCACCCAAAATCATCTTACAGCTACTAAGAACTGAGACATAAAAACAACAGACAAGTTGAAATAATATATTCATGTAAAAATATTTCCCATGAAGAATGAAAAAATAAATACAATGTATTTCTTATTCGAATTTGAGCATTAGTTTTATGTTAATTCTAAGTGATTTCGCACAAAGTAACAGTACACAAAAATTAATGTTTCTTTGATATGAAACTGTTCTGGCGTTGACCTTTCGGCAAGCATTTATGACTTTTCAAAGTTTATTTTCTGCTATATGATTTATTACATTTATTACACGCAAAGTGATATATTCTATCACATTCGTACACTTTGTGCCTTGCAAGATTTTTGAGATATTTGTAACGATTTCCACATTTTTCACAAATATTTTTCTTTGAGGCATCTGAAAATAAATTCAATACATTATTACTTTGGTATATGTTCTTATTACTTGAAATATTAATCGAAGTAGAGGAGAGCGGGGATGGTTGACTTAATTATCGACTGAAACTCGAATATCTTTGATGCTCGAAATAATGCTCTAAACAGACTTGTATCTTGAACACATCTCACTGGTAACGAGAGATGAGGTTTTAGAATATTTCCCAACCAATCTTCACCAGCCAATAATTTTGTATACGATCAATTGCCAACTTGCGTGTCTTGTACGTTGTTCTCCTCAAATAATCTTAATAATAATAATCTTTATTTATATTCATATACACTTTATAGTACAAATTCTAAATTTCAATACAAATTGTATATAATTAAAAAGAATAAGTTAACATGCTTCTCCTAGTTGTATCGACTAGATATGAACAAAGACAATAAAAATTTTTGTCAACCCTCACAAATGTATAATACCTGTGGTGAAAGATTTTTTTTTATATACAGTAAATATTGTTTTGTATATTATTTTTTATACAGTAAATATTATTTTGTACATTTCAATCTTAATCTCTACAATTATCTGATACATTCAACTATATACCTAATCTTCCATTTATAAAAGTATTACAGTAGACCATCCCCACCTGAGATATCCATTTCTTTAAGGCTTTCTTAATTTTCGCGTTATTGACCATCTATTTCAAGTACATAGGCAATTTGTTGAAAATTCTAGGCGCTAAATAGATTGAGGAATGTTGACCAATTGATTTTTTTAAACTTAGGAACCTCCAGAGAAAGGTGACTATATCTGGTATTCAAACCATGCTCAATTCGTTTCGAATCACCTATGTTGTAGAACGTATGTTTCATTAACGTGTAACAATACAACTGATTTGAGTTTTTCACTGGACTTACCGATGTATGTAAGACTGCTATATTTGATATTGTTTTCGACTAGGGGATAAACCAAACTATTCGCCTTTTTGAAGTTTTTCTTTTATTTCATAGTATCTATTATTTCAGGATTATAATTATTATTCACGGCTATTTGCTTGATTTAATTTTTCTCGGTGTTGAAATTGGTTCTAGGAAGAGGAATATTTACTAATCGATGTATCAAACTATTGAAAACTGCTATTTTGTGTTGAAATGGATGCATGGAAGTATTATGTATAATACTATCTGTATGTGATGTTTTATGGAAAATTGAAAAACTATGTTTGTTAACCAGTTTCATTATTTTAAGATCTAAAAAATTAATAGAGTTTTCTTTCTCAAGTTCCAAAGTGAATGTAATGTTAGAGTGTAACGAATTAATGAATGTCTGAAAAGTGTTGAGTTGCCGAAGAGTACCTTCTTCAAAATTCTTTGATAAACTTCTGATATTACAATGAAAAACTTTGAACATTCTGTTATTACAATTTAAAACTTTTAAATGCTTGTCAATTTTATCCTTGATAAATGTTTTGTGAAATTCAACATCACTAAATACCTCCGTGCTTATATATTTGTTGTCGTAGTCTCATAAACTGATCCAGAGTCACTTTAAAAAAATCCTGGATCTACGATGTATAATCTGTTTGTTCTGTGATAATTTCTAATTGTATCATGTATGTTGGACATTCTGTGACAGATGTTGTGACTTGTACCAAACGATTTGTTCGAAAATTCGCAATTTCCGCATTTAAAACTTTCACTCTTACACTCACCCATTGAATGATTTCCCGCAAGACGTGCCTCTTTTACAATCTCCGCCCCTGTGATAAAAACCATTACATTTGTAGCATCTAGGAACGTATAAATTTTTGTATACTGGACATCTACTTACTATATTTTTTGTTGAATTTTTTTTTGATAATATTTTATTGAACGCTGAAATGTTGCAGTTAATGACAGCCCACTTTGAATCTCCTTTCTTCGTTTTTCGAAGCAATTTCAATTCAATGTCATCTGAATTTTCGATGAAATGATTTTGGTGCTTTATGCATTCGATTATTTCTTTTTCTTCAACTTTTTTATCTATATTGGATACTATTATTGAAGGCTTCTTCAATGTGGTTTCTCTTATTTCATAATTTGAACCCATTTTTTTTCTAATTGTTTCTTCATAGCATCCTTTGATTTATTGGAATCACACTTAATTAAAATGGTCCCATCTTTTGAATTTTTTAATGAATTTATTCCCACATAAATTTTAACAGGGTCGACTGAAGGTTCCATATCTATTCTCGTTTTAGTGGATGATTCTTCAGTATTATTGGGTTTGAGAATGATAAGTGGTAAATTATTTTTTTTTTGCGGACGATCAACTTTTTCACTCAAAGACAAAATCGTGGAATAGGATGGTTTTTTATTGTTTTCTTGTATTTCCGATTTCGCTATATTTAGGTTTTCTTCTAGTAATTGTATTATTTTGTACTTGTCATTGATGATATTTTTTAGGAGATGGACAGTCTCACACTCACGACAGCAAATACAAACATATTTCAGATTTCTTTTTTCCTGTAACATATATTTAGTTTCATCTGCAGACAAACCAGAGCAGCCACTACAATAAAATTTTTCGCATTCGTCACAAGAAATTAATTTCTTGTGCTTTGTCGCTGACGCGTTGCACTTCACACATTCCATGATGATTTATTATGTACTTAGAATCATAGCGAAAAGTCCTCCGAACGAAACTTATGGGTACCACATGTGTTGTTCGGTTGTTAACCGAACGGGATCTGAATGCCCAATTCCGCCCTTAAAATTTTTTTAGAAACGAAATCTGGCGAAAGTTTATTGTTGCGTATTCTGAATGTGCAATTCAGCCCTTAAAGTATGCACAGAAACGAAATCTGACGAAAGTTTATTGCCTCTCAAACAAGCAAAGCAAAGAAGAAACACGAGCGATCACTAAACGCGTCCGTCCCCGACAAGAGTACAGCTTAGACTCTCCATTGATATTCGTCGCCATCACCAAATATTTGCCATTTTAGAAATACTTTAAAAAGTATTTGATTGACTAAAAATCTTGATTGATTAAAAAAAAAAAAGTCTTGATAGAAGTCTTGGTAAAAGTCTTGATTGACTACCAAGACCAACTCAGATCTCATGAGGTTCGAAATACTTTCTGATTTTGCAGTAAATATATAAGTGTAATTTAGTAGGTGAAAAAAACAAGAAACAAGAACGTAGACTTCATTTCAATATATTTTTATGAATGTAATACGAAAAATTTCAATCGTGAACTCAAAACTATGATATACTAAATAAAATTGTCCAATCTTTTTATGAGTATATGAAGAAGAAGAAGTAACTTTATGAGAAACAATATGCAAATAGAAAGACTAATATGTAAGCAATGAATTGTCAAATTTTATCATAACTTTTTATTAACAAACATATCACATTTCAGTTGTTACAAAGCACATAATAAATTTCTTTTATGTTACATTAACGGTCCATCTTGAATAGAAATGCCGAAAATCACAGTCGTATCAGAATATTCTATTGTGAACATGCATCAAATGCAACTTGACGCTACTTTTTTGAGTGAAAGTTTTCATACAAATTTCACAAGTAAATTGTGGAGGTTTCCCACATTCGTACTCAGCATGCCTATGGTAGCTCGATTTCAGTTTGTATCTTCTATGGCATCTGACACAGCAAAAATAATTGTCACTTATATAATAACCTGCAAGTAGAGTTTCATGATATTAAAATTCACATCTAGCTATATTATATGAAAGTTCATGTTAAGCACTATCAGCCAATATAATAATTTTTCATATTGCTGGTGAAGGAATTGACGATGTTCATTGAACGAATTGAACACTTATATTCTGCATGCGTATTAGATTTACATACACCGCAGTCACAGAACCCCACAGATTCAATAGATTATAATATCCTTTCCAAGAGTCACGGTTCGAGGTGCAAATACACTACAGCATTACTTGCAGGCAACCACGCATATTCATTTTTCTAAGTGAAAAAAATGGAAGATAGATTCATCGTTTTCGTCTTAATAATTTGAAATTTAATTGTGAAAAACATTGTTGGAAATTTTATTGAAGCTTCAAATTCTGCAATAAACACTTACAATCAATTGAATTACTGAAATAATGGAAAAGGCTACATACTGAGGATCCAGATAATAAAAAATCGGTTACGATGAAAAAAATTTATTTGCGGCAACAAGAGCACCATGCTTTAATTTCATATGGGATTTTAGGTTGATCTTCTGGGCGAATAGTCTCCCACACAAGGAGCACGAAAATTTTCTAGGTTGATTACACTCATATTTGAGATGACGACTCAGTGTGCCTTTGTAAGAGTAAACTTTATCACAGGTCGGGCATACATATTTCATCACTGAAAGAAATATTCATTATTTATTTCTGTACTGGTTTTTTTACATTTGCTCGAAAATATTGAATAATTGATGAAAATAGTTATGATTTTTGTTGCTAAAGTGATGATGTTATAAATATGTAGTACTTAATATAATAAAAGAAATGAAACCACAGCTATTGATACTTTATTGAGGAAATCATAATGTACACGTTTATATGTGTTTTCTTGTTGCCATTTCGGTAAGTTGAGTTTAACGAATAGTTCGCATTCACAAACAATTGTTTGGGATTGCGAAAATGACACCAAGGTTAACTCAATGAGAAATGACAGAAAGTGCTAGCATCTGACACCTGAAAAAACTTCATACAGTGCTGTTTTCGCTGCCCTTGGGGAGCGAAGGAATGTATCTATTCACGTATGTATAAATACACATATATATATATATATATATATATATATATATATATATATATATATATATATAAGAGAAAGAATAGTTTCTTGTAGTGAATTTCTGACATGTTTTGAGAAATTACAACGAGCGATTCTACCACCTCAACCTATATGGAACATTACTTCATCCAATTGGACGAAATTGTTCCAAAAAACTAGACTTGTAAAATGTAGTATCTCAATTGATAAGGACGTGTGAAACTTTCAATGTAGATGTATTCATGTGACTTTCATTGATTCTAAGATTTGAGATGTACATTAATCCATGCATTATACATGCGTACAAATTACTCTATATTTCTGTCTTATAATCGACTAAAGGGTATATGAGGATTGAAATCTTTGCCTTTCATTCGTTTAACGTGGCGTGACTGATGAGTAACTTTTAGTACGAAACAGTGACTGTCTCACTGTGCTTTCAATAAATGTTGGCATCGATTTCAAGATTCTTTAACATTTATCCCTAGAAGGATAACGGAGAATCTAATATTCATAGAAGAACAATGGAGACATCGCATTGTTCATGTTTCACATAGCCAGCTCTGCTATAATATTCTCTGAAATAATTTGTCAAAAATTATTGAAAGAAAGTTAGAGTGCTCTTTGATAGTATAGTATATATATATATATATATATATATATATATATATATATATATATATATATATATATATATATATATATATATATAAGAGAATGAACACTAGAACATTCATTCGAAAAATTCAAATTAATCAAGAGAATGTAGTAGAGCTAGATATGTGAACGTGTACGATGTGATGTCTCCAATATCTTTATCATAATATATATATATATATATATATATATATATATATATATATATATATATATATATATATATATATATATATATATATATATATATATATATATAATATTAACATTCTCTTGATTAATTTGAATTTTTCGAATGAATGTTCTAGTGTTCATTTTCTTAAATATTTCATTCAGTGCCATAAGCACAAAAAATTTAATTTCCTTATATATATATATATATATATATATATATATATATATATATATATATATATATATATATATATATATATATATATATATATATATATATATATATATATATATATATATATATATATATATATATATATATATATATATATGTATGTATATGAATAAAGCTGTCCTAAAATTAACGCAAGATTTGAATTTGCCGCCATTTATGCAGTAATGCAGTAAAGTGTTGGAAACTCTAAAAAACAAATCGACAGTGTTGAGGGCTAGTAAAAATGTAGCGTTAATGATAGGACAACGTGTCTCCATTATTGGACCATATTCCAGTAATAATGAAATCTTTGCGGTCGCAGTTCGAAAATTTCATACGAAATATGGTTGAAATAGTGTTTCAATTTAGTCAACTGTGAAGTGATTCATTGATAAATTCTGGGGGACAGGATCCGTTGGGGATGGCTATACTGGTCGTCCAAAATAAGCCGTTACAATATCAACAATGAAGTAGTGCGTCGGAGTGTCAGTGATAATCCAGGAACCTCAATTCGGCGTCGTGAGCATGAATTGAGCATAAACTCACTCAAGATCTGTGTCTCTCTGCTCACAAAATTCAATTCAAAAAACAACTGATAGCCTTATGACCATGCGAATTATAGTCGACGTTTGACCAGTGTCGACGTTTACAGCATCAGAAACAGTGCTTTTTTAGAGACCGTTTTCTTCTTTTCGAATATTTTTTTCAAATTCTGAACATGGGATATTTGTACAAAACTTAAACCCATTCTTTTCAAGTTAAATTTGCATAACAATTTTTGGAAGCGGCCTTGAATTTTTTTTTCAAATCATGTACACGTTGTTCCGAATCGAATGACATATCGTTCATATTTTTGGGCGAAGAAAAAAGTTCGACCCAAAAGGCACTTGTTGATTAGACTAATAATGCACAACTGTTGAATAATAGTATATCTCTTATTCATTAAGAATAAGAGATAGCCAAAACTGCTCAGACAAGGCATATATATATATATATATATATATATATATATATATATATATATATATATATATATATATATATATATATATATATATATATCCAAATGGAAGAGGATTCTCAAAAATAAGATAATTCATAATGAAAAAAATGAGAGACTGGGTTCGAATCCTAGCAGAGTTCGCGTGACCCACAAAGAGAGTTTGCTGAATGGATTATTGAGCATCAACAAATAAATGCTGATTTTTCGAGCAAAATCATCCTAAGCGGAGAAGAACATAGATAGGTTTTTTGATCGCCAAAAGTAGCCCTCTTGGCGATCTGATTATCTGAATCCATATCTGATTATCCACATCGGATTATCGAATGACAAAAGTATATACAACTTGTCGGTGTTTGGTGTAGATTTTTGGCTGGAGGCACAATTGGAACTTTTTTGAGTCTGAGACTTTTTTACTGGTCAAGCACCTGTTACTGTTGCTCGATATCACAACATGATAGCACAGTTCATTTTACAGAAATCAGATGATTTTCACGTGGCCAGTATGAAGTTTCACATGTAGTTTCATCTGGTATAAAGCCCGTTAAACACTTAAACTACTACATGAGACATTTCCATGTGGTGCACTCTCTCGTTTCAGTGATCAGAATTGGCCCCCTAGATCGTGTGATTTAATACCATTAGATTTCTTTTTATGGGGTTATTTAAAATCACAGATCTATGTCAACAAACCTACGACCACGCCTGGATTAAAGGAGATTCAACGCTGTATCAACGAAATTTAGCCACATTCGTGGCTATTTCGACAAACGAGTGTATGTGTGTATGTAAAGCTCATTTTCCTAATGTGCTACTCCATAAATAACCACACCCTATGTACTTTATGATTCAATACAATTCAAAAACAAGACCCTATTTTTTCTATGTAATTCAAATCTTGCGTTATTTTTGAGACATATATATATATATATATATATATATATATATATATATATATATATATATATATATATATATATATATATATATATATAAATGCTTGAATATATAATGAAATGTCCAAATGAGGACTTACCGTCAATTTTCAGCATAATGGAATATACTTTTTTGTCTTTTACTAAGCTTTGATATTCCTATTTGATTAATACCAAGTTTGTAGTAAAATGAATCATATTCTACTCACCATCGTTCTCACGAAAAGCCCTTCATCATTTAACAACGGTGCCAAAGTTTGATAGCACTTGTGATTCTCGAAATAATGAACAGGTAAGCGTATAAATATATGAATAAATTTTTTTAAATTGATTGCTGAAAACATTGAATATAAATATAATAAATTTTAAATGATATATATATATATATATATATATATATATATATATATATATATATATTTATTTTGAAAGTTTTATAGGCTTTTTTTAATATGAAAAAGTTTATATATTACAACTTTGTCAAAATAATAGATTATTTGACAAATATATATAACAACGAAACGTATATAAAATTAATATATCAAAATATATATATATATATATATATATATATATATATATATATATATTTACTTGAATAGAGTTCAGATAGGTGGCCACCTGGGGCAGTTAGCTCGTGGAAATACAAGATATATTTGTGGAAATGATGTAATGAAACACAATGAAAATTTTTGACAATTTATTGATTTGTTTATTTATATATAATAACTTGGTCATAAAATGTTTTGTAATGAAAAAAAAATATATATATAGACATCTAATGATGTTATTCGGTATGTTTGAACGTGATATGTTTTTTTAGCGTGCCACTCTGAGCGAAGGTCTTATGACAAATTTTGCATTCGAATTGACGATTTTTCCTACATTCATATTTTATATGTCTTACTACAGTGCTCCTGTATCTATATCTTTTAGAACAATTACTACAAATATAAGTACCATCATTTGTGACGACATACGTCCCTTTTCCTGAAATAAATGAAGAGCATTAGGAATAATTAAGAATTATTATTTCCTTGAACTTCATAATTTAAGCAAAGAGGGCCTGAGGAAAACTGAGTATTCATTGAAAACAACGATATTTTGATATAATTATTCATTATTCCTAATAAGATTCATCATAAATAAACTGGTTTATAATTTATCATGTCACTATATAATCGATAAAAAATTGTCATATTGCATTCGCACCATAGTCAAAATTTGGCGTAAAATATCTGAAACCTCCGAAATCACACTTTTTCACTGTAGGTAATTTTATTGTTTTTTAAATCGATTCTGTCAACAACAATGATCTCGTTGGGCCGAATTTTGCGAGCGTTGCTGATAATCAGTTCAATCTCTAATAATTCTGATCTCAGAAAGTGATAGATGTTAATTTTTTGGTGTTGTCGATATAAACACTTTCACGATCCTGAGAAAGATGAATTTGACCACATTTCATATCTACATATTTTTCACTATAATATGTAATGAAAATAGTTAGATATAATAGAATCACTGATATTTAAATACAACCATAAAGACAATAAACTAAAAATTAACACAATTGACTTAAGTTTCACTGAATATATTAAAAACTCTACATATGTATCGGGTGGTTAAACCATTATCAAGAGTATATATTACTCAAGTACTCAGTAATATTTTATACTCTTGATAATGGGTTAACCACCCGAAACATATGTAGAGCTTTCAATTTATTCAGTGAAACTTAAGTCAAGTGTGTTAATTTTTAATGTTATAGTTTTTAACATAATGTTTCACCAAGAGATAAGCGAAACCTCCGTGTCATTTACAACTATAAAGGTTTTGTGAAATCCATGAAACGTTTGAAATTGGGAATAATTATTTTTTAGCGTCAAAAAAATTATAGATTAATACTGATATAGAATAAAGAGCAAAACTCTTCGTTTAATGCACGACAAAAATATATTTACAAGTTAATTTGAACCATAGCTACTCTACACACTAAAAAAACCATGATTCCGAAAAACGTTGAATATTTCGAAATAAAATCAAAATATGAATCAAAACAATGAAGAATATTTCATATTTCAAACAAGAAGATAATGATTATTTTCTGACAGCTCGATCTCTTTGCCTTCTATTTTGGAACCATACTCTTATCCTTTCTTCGGATTCACAAATCATTTTACTCAACAATGCTACCATTTCTCTGGGTGGATGCTGATTTATGAGGTATGCATGGGATAGCATGCCTCTTTGAATATGAGAAAAAGATTGTCTCTTGCGAAATACTGAAATTTGAAAATATTAGTACAAATTGAAACATGAAATAGAATGAAAATATTCAAACTGTAACGTTTCTTAATTTTTTCCTCTTCATGCAAAATGCACTAAGTAAAAAATTAGATATATATATATATATATATATATATATATATATATATATATATATATATATATATATATATATATATATATAAGAAAATGAACACTAGAACATTCATTTGAAAAATTCAAATTAATCAAGAGAATGTTATAGTAGAGCTAGATATGTGAACGTGTACGATGTGATGTCTCCATTATCCTTCAAGGGATAAATGTTAGAAAAATATTGAAATCGATGCCACACCTGTAGCAGTGCGAGACATATATATTTCGTTCTGCAAGGAACTCGTCAGTCGCACCATGTCCATCGAAGTGAGGCAACGATTTCAACCCCCAAGTATCTTCTTGTGACTCCAAGTGGAAGACCGTAGAGTTATGAATACTCCACAATTCCATCTATAGGAATCAGTAGAAAACACCTCTCAGATTATAGACACACCAAGCATCGAAATTTTACATATCTTCTATACCCGTAGGTATCTACTAAATTGCAATGTCTGTTTGACGAATATCATCGAACGATGCTTTTAAATGTCAATAGGTTGCGTTAGTAGTACGCTCGCGTTTATTCCCGTATTTCAGAGCTTATTCGGCGATATTTTTAAGGAAATGAAATTTTTTGTGCTTATGGCATTGAATGAAGTATTTAAGAAAATGAACACTAATACGTTCATTTGAAAAATTCAAATTAATCAAGATAATGTGAACGTGTACGATGTGATGTCTTCATTATCCTCCAAGCGATAAATGTTAGAGAAATATTGAAATCGATGCCACACTTGATGGAAGTGCGAGACATATATGTTTCGTTCTGCAAGGAACTCGTCAGTCGCACCACGTCCATAGAAGAGAGGCAACGATTTCAACCCCCAAGCATCTTCTTGTGATTCCAAGTGGAAGGTTACAGTTTTTTGATAATAGCAAAAAGTAAATCTTTTGGTTTACCAGACACAGAGTTAAATTTTTTGGGTATGTGACGAACAGTTTCCTGAAATCTACCCGACTAGTTTCCTTCACATCAGTAATTAATTTAAGAAATTAAATGAACAGTGAGAAAAAACGGTTCAGAATTAACTGAATTATTTCATACATTAAACAATACAAGTTAGTAAATGCGGCCAAGGTTGAGGAGAACCTCATTAAAATTACATATAATATCGGTTTGGTAAAAATTAGTTTATTAAAATCAGAATTCACATTCTTAGTCATAAATAGAAATGAAACCCTATGGACAAGAAAGGTTGATTCCATGAATGTAAGCGATATGAGATTTCAAACTACTTTTCTGAGTGAAGGCTTTGCAACAAATTTGACAAACGAACTGTGGAGGTTTACCACATTCATATTTAGAATGTCGAAGCATATTCCACTTGTATTTATACTTCTTGTAGCACTGCGGGCAAGCGAAGTCGTAGCCATCTAAAATAAAAATTTAATTAGAACATATTACACATAGAAACTTTTATAATATATTGTCAATATATGTTGAACACATTAACGAAATAGTTAGCTCACACCAAGTGCCTGGCATGAAAAATAGGTACCACTTTTTAGTTATTAAATGAGATGATGATTATAACTGCCCTATTGAAAAAAAAACATTAATTTGGCGACTTGCTGATAAAAATACTAATGACTACACACATAAAAAATATCTATTACTACACAAATATAAAACATAATAATTTAAAGCCCCTATGGTTAGACCAAGGGGTTGTTTATTGAACACCCTTTCAATTTACAATGTGAAAATTTTCAAGACAAAAATGCGTCGACGAAATAAACATGGATATGTTTGGTTTTGTATTGGGTAAGAGTCATCATAATAAACCATATTTCTTAATGAATACCAAAAACATCCTATAATACCTGATTGTAACACTCAAGCTAATCATTTATACTAATGAAGGATAATACATAAGTAAGTTTATATAATCTATAATATGTTCATTGAACATATTATAAAACTGTTCAACATGTTATAAAAATGTTCATTGAAGTCGAAATTCGAATAATTGCCTGGAAAGCCCTAAAAACAGCCTATTTCTTTTTCCCATACAAACGTTTTCTAACTAGAATATAGAGTCAACGGCTGGACCGATTTCACTATTTTTTTTGTTGTGTTTTTTGTTGTCAAGTAAAAAATTTCTATTCAATTTCCATTTCTAAATTTTTATTGTCAAGTAAAAAATTCTATTTTGTAAGTGACTACTCGAGTGTTGTATCGAATAATGGTCTTGTCTAAATTTTCCACATTTTTTTGTAAGCACTTACTGAGCCATTAGAGGTTCAGTACCAGTCCGAATTGGTTTCACTCCAAGTTCTGAGATCGTTCGGAATTGGCGTTGAAGTGTAGACAAGCGCAGAGTGTAAGAAAGGATAAGAAGCATTCAATGTAATGCTCTGAAATGAAACAAAAAACTAAAGATCTGATCACATTTTATTGTGTAAGTTACTATTCAAATGTTGCTTTAAATGATGCTTCTGTCTAAATTTTTTTGAACAAATAGGACAATGAAATCTTGGCTCCACTTGACATTCAAACTTCAAGTGTCTCACTAAAGTAGCTTTATGACTGTAAGACCTATAGCAGTTAACGCAAACGTTACCAAAATCTGAAACAGAACGTATATTATATTGGGATGGAATTGAAATCAACTTTTATGACGTAAATAAATGGTTGATAATCGGGAAGAACATTTTGGTTCGTTATAAAATAACAAATTAGACAATCTGTCTCTATTTTTGTATTGCTTCAAAATCTTACTGAAATAAACTCATACATAAAACCTCCTTAATCATATATTTATGTCAATATATATGTGAGAGCAATAATGCACATATATGAAATACATATAAGATGAAAAAAGTAACCTGAAAAAGTAATTACCAATCATGTACATATATATATATATATATATATATATATATATATATATATATATATATATATATATATATATATATATATATATATATATATATATATATATATATATATATATATATATATATATATATATATATATATATATATATATATATATATTTGTGTGTGTGTATTTAAAAAACAGTTTTCACAGACATCACCGATTAAAGTTTCGATTTTTGCGAGCCAAATAATAATTGGTGAGCAATTATTGCAAAGAAGTTTTTCCAATAACATATACTTAATTTATATTAAGTATTCTTATTATATGAGATCTTTCTAGCAAGTTTATATTTTATTATCTAACTAAGGGAGCGATAGCAAATCAGTAGACATTGGCTCTTGAGGATTCGTCGTAATGGAACGTTACTCGGCAGCAGACCGCAAAGAAAACGGTGAACTGACTGCATCTTTACGAATACTGTGCAATATGTAAAGGTTTCATCAAGCAAATTATGCGACAAAAATTGCTGGCATTTGATACGAGAACATCATTGGGAAAAGCAATACTGAAGCAGGAGTTCATAAAAAAGGGAAGAAAGCTTTGACAGTGTTAACCGGTATGTTCATCACGATCTCAATTGGGAAGCTCGAAGTGAGGTGGATGAGCAAAGATCATCAGTACCACCAAAGATTTCGGTCTCTACAGAATTCAATTCATGAAAGAAATAAATGCCAAACATATTTCGTTTCCGCATTGAACTCTTTGTCATCTTTATAGGTACGTAAATGAACTTTTGCCATTGAGCGAAAAGCCATAATGCAAGCATTAGACACCACTTTCTTCAGCGAACGCAACCGTAGTGGATGCTATGTCAAAACAAAGTCATTTATACACTTCTTCGAAGATGCAGGAGGTGTGCGAGTACAGTTAATTCATAGAGTTATGAGAAAATGTTGAACAATCTCTTGGCTTTTTTCGAATTTGCAGCATTTTCGAGGCTATAAACAGAAATTCTTTTCGTGGCAAATTCATCTCTATATACTTAGAATATATTTTCTCGTTCGCGCTGTCCATTTTAACAGGAATTATCTCAAATCTGAAAATATAAACAATGAAATTACTTCAGAGTGCAACTGAAGACAGTATTGGTAGCGAAATAGACGTAATAGAATCACACGGAGTCGTACGGCGTGTAGTCACTAAAGGGTTCTACTGAATGATCCCAGTAAACGCTCTCGTTTATATTTATTTAGACGATGTAATTTTCGATAAAATCTTAATTCGATGAAAACTTTATTTACACTTCATTGTATCACTAACTTATAAATATACCTACCTACCTACTTTCATTTCAGACATCGTGTATGAAACTGATCAAGTTATATAAGATATACTGATAAGTTATATACTGATCAAGGAGTATAATTCCTAAAGGAAAGGGGTAAAGTGAAATTCAGCTATAAGGAAACATTTTTATTAAAAACTAAATCACGAGAACAAAATGACAATAGCATTTAATAGTCAGAAAATAGTTGAAATGCGATGGGTAGTATAGATTCAAATAGTGAGGTCGAATTGCTTGTGCTTAACTTTCATATGCGTTGCTAAAACGTATTTATGTTTTGATGCATACGCACATAAAGTGCACTTAAATTGGGGAAGTTTTCCACAAACGAAGTTAACATGCCTTCTTAGATTGTCAATCCTTGTGAATAAATGGCCACATCTATTGCATGTGTAGACATCTCGCGACATATTAATACGGCTATACGCATAAGCAACTCTGCCTAAAAACAAAATTCAATTATTGAAATATCTTAGAAGAGAAAGCATATGAAATATCTAATTATCACCTAAGTTTCTACAATACTATCTACGAATTGGGACAAAGAGTTTATTATAGATATGTTCAATATAAAATTTGTATATAGATTAAATGAAAAGGACTGATTGAAAATACAGAAATTGAAAAGGATTGAAATACAGCATCTTGTGTTGTTAATGCATCCATCACTTGGCAATAGAGTTCCTAAGTTCCGGGCCCTCTTAGTTCAGAGCAAGAATTAACTGTATACATCAACTGAAGGAAAATGAACAATATGACGACGACGGCATATAAGTTGTCCAAAAGAAAAATAAAGGATTTTATATTAATAAACACTGAAAAATATAAAAACAAATAATACAGAAATAAAGAGTATATATATATATATATATATATATATATATATATATATATATATATATATATATATATATATATATATATATATATATATATATATATATATATATATATATTATTTCGAAAGTTTTTAGCAATAACAGGCTTTTTTGGATATGAAAAAGTTTATTTTTGTTGACGTTTCGTTGTTATATTACAACTTTGTCAAAACTAATATAATTAATATAACAACGAAACGTCAACAAAAATAAACTTTTTCATATCCAAAAAGCCTGTTATTGCTAAAAACTTTCAAAATAAAATATCTTAAACAGGCAATAAATCAATTTCAATATATATATATATATATATAATATATATATATATATATATATATATATATATATATATATAAATGACTCGAAGGTTTCGCTTATCTCTTGGTGACACATTATGTTAAAATAAATTAAAAATTAAACCACTTAACATATTCAGTAGAATAAATTTTTTTTCAGTAGAATAGATATAAAGTAGAATTTGATTTAAGTAGAGTGGATTAATTTTCAGTTTATTTTGAATATATCTATATACATATATGTAAATACTGATACTCTTAATGGAAATATCGAAATATTTCAAATAAAACTCTCAGGGAGCTGTCTACACAAATGTTCTCAACGAGAACGAACCCATCTCTTTCGAGAGTGAATGTTGAGAGCGTTTCCAAAAACTAATCGATCTTGTTGAATGATAATAGGATACAATTGTTTCATCATTATTATGAATCATCAGTCCATATTTAATCTATCAATCACGAGAGTTTTATTCGAAATATTTCGATTCAGAATCTCAGTATTTACTAGTATCGAATGACCTGTGAATCTTGAAATATATATATATATATATATATATATATATATATATATATATATATATATATATATATATATATATATATATATATATATAGATATATATGTATATGCGTCTTCAAGAAAAAAAAATCCAAATGAAAATAAACAATGATGTACAACAAAAACAAAATAATATATACAAATAGAATAGAATGTCATGTATTCAAAATATCAAAATCCTGCTTGAAACATTATTATTGTTAATATTTTTTGGAAGTTGAAAAATGATATTTACAGATAAACATGTCTAATGTCATAACAATTTTTTTTAAGATGTGGCGGTCCATCAAATCTTCAAAGGTTATGAAGGTTATGTTTCACTGCTTTATGTAATTTCAGTGTATCTTTTCTATGACATTTGTAGTTACACACATCACATTTCAATTTTTTCTCCGACCCACATTGTTTCCTGTGTCGATATAAATTAGAAGAAACGGAGAAACTTTTTCCGCATTTCAGGCACGAATTTGACCATTTAAATCCTGAAAAAAACCATATTATACAACATATTTTTTTTTAATTAGATGAGACTTCCCCTCTAGTGGGGTCTCGTAGTGAGCTTGTCCTTTCAGGACATTCACTCAGCAGCCATGTGAATTAGTGATAAAATACTTTTTTTTAGAACTCGTTCAAACCAATCTCTCATGATGTTTTGCGTAAAGAAAGCATTTGGGATAGACGGGGACACAATACGCTAACTAATCATATCGAATTTGTTTCTTCTTATACACACAGGGAAAGTCACGGATTAATAGGTACCTCAAACATTTGGGATAAAACAAAGGATGATTACGAAATAATGGACATTGACATGAGATTCTACCGACGTAAACACTGAATTTCAGAGGCAAATAAATGTAATAATGTCCTAATATTTAATTATTTTGAATTATTTACCTTTACTAATTTATTCCAACTCCTGAAGATGGCTTCACAACGGAAGCCGAAACGTCGAGATTATATAAATCTAGAACCGGCTCATTCCGAGAACCAAGTTTTATACATACTTCTGACCGCGGAAACCTTTCTGAACATTTCATATATATATATATATATATATATATATATATATATATATATATATATATATATATATATATATATATATATATATGAATAGTAGCTTGATATATCATTTCAATTATTTATGGATATTTTAAACTTATGTTTCCCATAGCTGCTTTATTTTTTCGAAAGAAGGCCAAAGCAAACATTTTTAGAAGTTATAAATTATCAGTATAAGAATGTGTTGAACTCTAACTTAATTGAATAATAAAAACATAGAATTTGTTTTATGACTCAAAAACCAAACATAAGCCACGATATAAATCTCTTAAAATTAAATAATCGCGTTGATCAACTATTAAACTACCTGATCAGTAGAAAATCCGACTATGGAGCAGTAAAATTCGGGTTCGAGCCCAGATGAAGTCATGGGTGTATAAGTTTGTCTATGATTTAAGTAGTTTAGCGATGATGATAATTGTTGGGTAATGTACATTGATTACAAGCCCATTGGCCGTTCGGAACCGGAGTTAAACTGTAGGTCCACTGAATTAAAAAAAAACTATTAAACTAAAAAATACTACTTACTTCCTATGCGCCATTACTTCAATTCAGAAATAATAACTTTATGAATAGATAATAACAATATGTAATAGAAAACAAAAAAAGCACAAAGTACAAATATTGGTCGCATTTCATCGACCTTGTTTTGAAAAAGGGGGAAAATATGAAAATGTTATAATATTAATATAAGGACATTTCATAAGAAATTAAGAAACTGGAAGATTCTCAATTCGTATTTATCTTTTATTTATTCGACATTATGTTTAACTGCTCTATGTAATTTCAGATTATCTTTTCTATGACATCTGTAACTGCAAAAATCACATTGTATGTTTTTCTCCATTCCACATTGTCTCTTATGTCGACATAAATTACGACTGGCGGAAAAAAATTTACCACACTGATCACATGAAAACCTTCGTCTCCAACCTGAAATGAGGAAATTCTGTCATTTATGGAAATTAAAACACAAAGAAAAAAACGTCCTACTAACTCTTATCAAAATATGAGAATGCGTCCTGTATAGACCAATATCATAACAAATAGGCATCTTAGAATATACTCTTACCAATAACAAACAGACTTGGAGAATTGAAATTTTTTTCTTTTTAGTTGAGAATCTTACTGAAAATTCAGATATGGACCCACAAATATTTGTATTGTTTTATATTGACATGTATTATTTTTCATAACAATATAAAAATATTTGATAAAAATCAATACAAAAATACGGAAACAAAGTTTCAAAGCCTTCTTTGCATAGACACGTTAGGTTTTGTTTTGGAACATATATTTTATTTTTGTGGAATATTTTTAGGTTATTCAGAAACAATGAATAATTTATGAGTTGATTATTGATATACGATTGGCATGTTGATCCACTCTTTTTCAGCAACATACTGAAAAGTTAGAGCAAAATTAGAAATATAAGTAATTATATATTCAATTAATTTCACTGAATTAGGAAATGAAATTAGTAAAACATTTTAAAAAAATTCTTTCGTGTTAATTTTTAGCGCCGAAACTTTATCAGTTTAAGAATGAAGAATTCACGAAAACCTTTGAATTATAATTATGACGAGAAAAAAAGCTTACATGCTTCAATTTCGTAGGTATATAACTTTTTTGTCATTTCGAACATCGATACTATAAAAAGACTGAAGTGAAAATAAATTTATATTTTTTTGAATTTTTTTCATTATATTAAACAATTACAAAACTAAATCCAAATAATTAACTGATATATGTGAAAAATTTCCTGTATTAAAATTGAAGATCAAAAACTTTCAAATTCAATTATTATTGTAGAGTACCTATTACAATTATTCTACCGAATTTATAGACTACACGTACGTTTCCACAAAAATAGGTATCGAATATAATTATTTAGAACAGCTGTTCCATTGAAATATCTCCAAAAATTTAAATAATCGCTGTGGAAGAAAATCAGCAGTATAATCCCAGTTTTTATTCCGAAAATTGTCACAGAATAATGTTTGGTCTGAAGCATAAAGTATTTCTACTTTAAATTAGAACACTCATATTTACACAAAATAATTTACAAGTTCACCCAGTTTCATGAATAACAATTCGATTAATAATTCATTTGATTTGGTCCAAATGCTCCTTCCTCATATGATCTCGAAGGCCTCTCTTGTATTTATACTGTTTTCCACAAAACAAACAGGAGAGTTTTTCGGTACGTCCACATTCATGCTTTACATGCCTATTCAAACCGTCCTTTTTTCTGTATGAATTAGGGCAATTCGAGCATTTGAATAATCTCTCGACACCTAAAACCGAAAACAGCAGTTATTGCACAATACATACAAGTCTACTAGATCTATAGAAGTGAAACCTATATGAGCTGTACAAACAGGAATAACGCCGATATTATATACATATATAATTATAAGAATTAATAATGAAAAATTGTATTCAAAAAAATTATTTCTCATAACATTTAATCTATATGGAAATAACACTATGAGTACTTGAATTAACTACAAAATTGATTAACCAGCTTTATAATCAAAGCCTGCTCTACAAAGTCTCTCTTGGGCCACTCTAGACTAATAATAATGAAAAACGCTAAAATACACCGGTTTTTTTTTTTTTTTTTTTTTTGAACGCCAGAGTTGTAATAAAGAAACCGCATAACATACTTATTGTTAATTTGAGGTTATTTGATATCATTCTTTCTCCAAAAAAGTTCCATTGGCAAAATTTCAGAACAGCTGATTTCAAGATTGACGGTATTAATTGTGGAAAAAGAGGTATAAATAAAAAGGGATGGAAATACATATTGTCCAGCCAGTACTTCCTGATTATTGATAAATATTATATTCGGCCAACATATTATAATTTAATATCACAAAAATCATACAAAGAACGAAGATATAAGAACACGCAAAAGAAAACATAAAACCTTCATTCTACAAAATTGTATCATAATAAGATTAAAAACCACTTCGGAGAACTGACTAGGACGAGACTACGACGTATCTTAAACAAAGACAGGTTATACTTATTTAGAGCCAGGACATTCAGCTGCGAAATTTCATTGGACTTGATAATTAATCCAATATTATACAAACGCCATGTTCACGTGTTTCTATTGGATAATTATTGATGAAAAGTATGCATATCTGAGGTGAATTAAATAATTTTAGTAGTAGTTAGTCAAGTATTTTAAAGAACAGTATTATAGATTTCAAGGATATTGAACCAAATCTTCGACACTAGGTCAATTCGCATTATTTCAAGAATTACACATTAAAAGTAGTTGATTGATTATAGATAGAACTACTCCTTATATCAAGTATAAAATTCATTAATCAGTTCTCATTGTTTTGCCACTGCATATAAAATCAAATAGTTCTAACGTCAATTTCAAAGCAAATAATTCATTGTTCTAAAATTAACTATCCAAAATTTTATACAAATAAAATTTGTATAAAATTTATAAAAACAATACAAAACATGTTTCTGAATTCAATTTGTAATATCAGTAATACCTTTGAACTCAGGTACTGTTTAAATTAAAATCCATTCTTTAAAATCATTTAACCCATATTAATCGCTTCAAAAATTTATTACAAATGAGCCGAATTTTTCATATACTAACACTATACAATTGGCGAAATACAGATGAAAATTTTGAGTCAGACCTAATATATTTACTCAAATATTTATGATGAGATGAAAATCATTAGATAACTTTTTACTTAGTGCACGTTTTAATTCAATAAGGTCATCTTGAAATATTAGTATCGAATTTACTAATAAATTCTCATATATTGAAGACCTGAATGAATTATAAAAAACAATAAAATTATAAAATTTTAAATTAAAAATATATAAAAAGTATATAAAATGAAATTCTGCTAATACAGACAAATATGTATTTAAATTGTTAAATTGCTTTCATTATCAGAATGTCAATAAATCAAATGATCGATGACATATGTCATAATGCCCACAACAAAGCGGCAATTAATGTGAAGAAAAACAAGAAAAAATTTGTCAAAACAAAAAATTAAACATTCTCAAATATTAACAAAAATATTATACTGAATATAATTGAAAACTCAAAATGTTCTTTATTTTGAAACAAAGAGGTATCAATTGAAAAAATCTACACCATATATTCAAATATTTTTTCTGCTGCATAGTTGCAAGATTAAAAGAATCTTTTTTCTTCAGATCCATATCCTAGAAACCTCTTCTCTTCTAATTAATTCAATCATATTGAATTCAAAAATTTCATTTCAGTAGAATAATACAATGAAATTCATACAATGATAGTAAATTCAGTTTTGTATTTGTTCATAATGATATTCCTTAGTCAAATTTTTTTCCCCTAAAACACCAGATTTGGAAAACCTTTCAGCAATGTCCAGCACCCCGCTGATGTGTGTTAAAATTACTCTTCTGTTTGAATTTTCTGCCGCACGAGCAAGTAAAGCGGGGTTCGACCCCACACTCGAAGTTTAAATGCCTGATAAGATGGGTTTTCTGCTTGTATGAACTGGGACACTTCGGGCATTGATATCTACCAAGGGATGTAATTTGATATTGCCTATAGCATCTGCTGCTCTGCCAAAAATCTAAAAAGATAAATCATTCTCAAAAACATTCGAACATTATAATGTAAAATCACCGCACACCTTGCGCTTATAGACATATGATATACATATGTGCTTGTAATCACGTATTCAACACATCAGTTTAAAAAAATATATTATATTTACATTGACAAGCACCGATTTGTAGTCTTGCTTCACACTGAATCTTACATTTCTTCAATGTACTCGTGAGTACATTCAACACCCCATTTGATGAATTTCAAAGACAAGAAACTTGTAAACATCGCACTTGTAAATATTCTTTATAAAAAGTATATTTGAACTTCCTTTCGATATCTTTTACGAATTATTCAAAAGAACATTATAGCAGAGCTGGCCATGTTAAACATGAACAATGTGATATTTCCATCATTCTTCAAGCTATAAATGTTAGATAATATTGAAATAGGTGTCTACATTGATTGGAAACTCGAGACATTTACTGTTTTGTGCTGCAATGCACTCTTCAGTTGCGTCTCGTCCAACAAACGAAACCCTCGAATCTCATTCGTTGGATGAGACGCAACTGAAGAGTGTCTTGTAGCACGAAACAGAAACTGTTTACGTTCCCAATAGATGTAGGCACCCATTTCAATATTCTCCAACATTTATTCCCCGAAGTAGAAGTCCCATTTTTCATCTTTAACATAGCCAGCTCTTCTATAATATTTTTTTGAATAATTGTACAAAAATATCGAAAGGGGCTTATAGTATACTTCAAATATTATTCCATAATATATACAACATAATATAAAATATACAATATAGTATAATATCGCATATATATATTGAAAACATTGTAACAATTTTTCAAACAATATTTTTCTACAGATAACTTACTTAACGTTTTCGCAAAAATCGATCATTTTTTATCATTAGTTATTATCGAAGGATCAGCAAATGTGGATAACTAACTGTCCTTTCAATTTGATTTTTAATTAATTTTTTTTAACCTTGAATTAACAGATTGAAAAAAATTTGTAGTACAAAATTGAATTTTGTATTTGCGCAACGTATTAATGACATCAAAACAAATTATGACTGAAATATTCATTGGACACATGGTGTCTACTCTTGATATGTTCTGCAAGTCTATATTTCCTTTTAGCCTTATAATCACATAAATAACACTCAAAAGAAGGCTGCTTTCCACATTCCAAATTTTGATGACGAATTAAACTAGTTTGATGCTTATACGTCTTTAAGCATCTATCACAGCAATAAGTACCTGAAACAAACTGATATTAATAAATCGTTATTACTTTTTTTGATATGAATTTTATATTAATTTCACTCGAAGTTGGTTACTGCATTTTATTCCGCAGAAGTGCTATTGGTATGTCTATACCCATTATCGATTAATAATGTTGCATTTTCATCCTGCACTACAGAACCAAGAAACAAATATTTTATTTAATATGCTTGTCACATAGCACATTTCAATGTCAATGATTCACTAACCGAAGTTGGGATTAAAACATAAACATCCACATATCTACAATAGAGATTATGCTTTTTATAGAAAAAAATAACAACAATATTTGCTCTATTGAGCCGAAAATACCCTCATCCAGTTTATTATATTATGAAACACGAATGAAAAGCATATATGGTATATATATATATATATATCTTGAAATTGATTTATTGCCTGTTTGAGGTATTTATTTTGAAAGTTTTTAGCATTAACAGGCTTTTTTAATATGAAAAAGTTTATTTCTGTTGACGTTTCGTTGTTATATTACAACTTTGTTAAAACTAATTAGTTTTGACAAAGTTGTAATATAACAACGAAACGTCAACAGAAATAAACTTTTTCATATTAAAAAAGCCTGTTAATGCTAAAAACTTTCAAAATATATATATATATATATATATATATATATATATATATATATATATATATATATACCATATATATAAATATTCCTCTGATAATGAAAATCAATAAGTGAATATACAAAAAAAACTAATTTGATTTTTCAAAAAATTAAGTTTGACATTTGATATCCATAGTAACTCATAAATTCAATTATTCATTAGTTTTGACAAAGTTGTAATATAACAACGAAACGTCAACAGAAATAAACTTTTTCATATTAAAAAAGCCTGTTAATGCTAAAAACTTTCAAAATAAAAATATATATATATATATATATATATATATATATATATATATATATATATATATATATATATATATATATATATATATATATATAGTTTCAAGATTCATAAAACATTCATACTGTTGAGTGAGTAAATATTGAGATTCTTGATCGAAATATTTCAAATAAAACTCTCAGGAAGCTGTCTACACAAATGTTGTCAACGAGAACGAACCCATCACTTTCGAGAGTGAATAAAGTGGGTTTCGAAAAATTCATCGATCGTGTTGAATGATAATCTGATACAATTGTTTCATCATTATTATTAATCATCAGTCCATATTTGATCTATCAATCAAGAATAGATGACTTCAAAACGCTCATAGGTCCTATACCAGAATGAGGGGAATAGTTCTCAGTGAAAATTCACGAGAGCTCCCTCTATCGGAAAAAGACGCATAAATAATCCTCAGCGTTCTAGGTTTCAACTCATGACATCAGTAGTGCGAGTTTTAGGCTTTGTAGACATTTCATTTGAACACTACAAAAACTTTCAAAACGCAGTCAAAAACAGGCTTTCTAAACGCCCATAGCCCATTCGAAAAAAATGTTTCGTTAGCGTAGGGCAAATATTTGACTGTTCCACACTTGGTATCTTTTTCGACATTAAGTGTGATTAACTAATATAATATTCATGCAACATTCGTAACCAAATATGAGTTTTTTCAGCAGTAATAATTTTACGTTTCTATTTGGTATTTTTTTTTTTTTGGTTCTATGTAGTATCTGTTACTCTGTTGAAGGATATTTCTGAAATTATTGTTCAATACAAGCATAGCAACTAGATATAGATATAGCTCTACCTGTTGGTTATTTATTATCACAATAAAACAACGAACAATCGTCCAATTCCTCCACAGCGTCAGCATATATATTTTTGTGTTTCTGTTTTTCTGAATATACATTTGACTAGTCACAATTTATATTATATTATATGTAATATAAATTAAATAATATATATATTATAATAAAATATGGACTTCATCTCTATATTTAATTTATAATGGAAAAAATACATCAGAAAGAAATTGTCAATCGAAAACTAAATGGAAATTATGAGAAACCTCAATCGTCCTACAATGATGGCACATTTACTACAAAGAAACACCATGTTTCATTTTACAATGATGTTGTAGATGATGTTTCCTTTTTGCCTTTTGGGGACAAAAAGGGCACTGTAGGTGAGCTTTTTTACCACATTCAAATTTCTGATGGCTCGCCAATGATTGTCGATGTTTGTAACTTCTTGAACAATTGATACATCGATAATAATCTGAAAACATTATTTGTTAATAACACTGCTATAGAAATCAAACTTGCAATTTCGAAGTACCTTCTTTTTTGATATATACTTCTCTTTTGGGAAAAAAATTGACACAAAACTAGGTTTTGTGTTAATAATTCTTCGGGAAATACTGTGATAGATAATATAATATATTATCTATCAGTTATACATATATTCACTATTCAAGTAATTTCATACAAAATTTACTCGATGTACAGTAAGGTAGATAGACACTACATCAGTATTCATCCACCTGATGAGGGTATTCTATACCGAAACAATATTATAGTCGACAATATTTTTTGAAATTCTCACAATGTATTCAATGTATTAATCTTTTGCCATAGAATGTCAACCGGTATCTACCTCCCCAACCATCAAATTCTCCGAGTATTTTCTAGAAATATTACTTTCATTTTTAACTGAAGGCTAAAGATGCGAATAAGGAGGAATTTCAAGTCTCCACTTCCAGTGCCTATAAAATAGAAAATGAATTTTGCAGGTTCAATCGCACTGATTTTCATATTGCAAATTATCCACAATGATATATATATATACGTCATAGGGAAAAGGAAGAACGGAAATTTGATTTTCAAACATTGAAGAACATAAAAACATATTTCAATTTAATGTTTATACAGTGTCAGTCGTAATACACATTGAATTTATAGGTAAGTCAACAAAAATGCATTTCACTCTATATGCTAAAAAGAAATTCCCTACATTAATTTTATATTTCTTAATATATAGATTAACAGCCTTCAAAATACAGAATATAAGAGCTTGTATTGAAATCAAAAACAGGAAATATTATGGTTATCAAAATTAAAAATACAACAATATAATGCTCACTCTAATTACCATAAAAAAAAAAACTACACTTATACCACTAGTGGAAATTATTTATTTTGTTCATGCTATTTTCAACCCAAAAATTGAGATAAATGACTGATAAACGTAGAGCTATATATTTTTGATTAGGAGCTATTCTCATCTATATTCAATCTGCAAATTGATATCAGAGAATTAGAGTGTATAAATGTCAAAATTCATTTCTTGTTTACTTTTCCATACAAATTCTACCATTTTATGAAGAAATGTATCAAAAAGTATTTACTTCGAAGTTTTGATGAAACCAAAATTTGTAGCAAATGTAAACGTTAAATAAAGAAATGAATTTTCCATTTTTGTAGTTATTAATTAATATATGATTGATGTACGCATCAACAAATATCAGTGAAACTATCAGTCAGAAGTATTTTAAAAGGAGATGAGGTTAATCGTCATAAACTATTAGATGAGTCAACTAAAAATTTGCAGTACAGTCATGATAATAATTGAAATAAATGCGAGATAGTAAGAAAAGACATTACTGATTTCGCTATTACTATTTGGAAAGTAGTATTTGGTACCTTGCACGCAGTTTTTATTAAATTACAATTAAATATGTTGTATTTTATTTCAATAAGTTCTCAATTAGTCTTATTTTCTGCAGTAAGTGGTTTCAGAACTATCTACATAGCAGACGAATCAATGGCAATATCCATTATATTAGTAACACCTATATTTTGTACATTTTATACATTCCAATGCCATTCAGCTTTACTAAGACATCATGAAGTTTTTCTGAAATAGTCAGATTTGGCATAAACCAAACTAATCGAAAAATAATTCGAAACCTTTTTCTGAAATGATATTTGTAATTATTTCGATGGAATAAGATCTGACAATGTATAGATCTATGAAGAGAATGAACTCAATACATTTTACTTCAGTACCAACATTGCATGTCTTATACGTAAATGACCATGCAATTCTTGCTTATAGTAAAATTTGCAGTTACATATGTTACACACAAGTTTCTTTTCTTTTCCACATTCTACACGCTGGTGTCGCCTGAGGTTATTCTTGATAGTGTAGGATTTACTGCACTTATCACAAGGAAATCGTTGCCGCTGATCTGAAAAACACTTGCCTGTTGTGAATAAAATTTCACAGAAATTTACTACAGGTGACATAAAATACGTATCACATTCATGGCCAACGAGTTCTACCTAGCAGCATGTTTAAACTCTTAGAAATATAATTCACAAACAAAAATTCCCTAATACTGCAAATAATTGGGTACTTCATGCTTTTTTTCGATAACATTCAAACGTAAAAAAGCGTGGAAAAGTCTACACATTAAAAATTGACTGACTTATCAAATACCTTTTCGCATATTCATTTCTTTACATTTTGAATATTGCGTATTGTCATCCAGGAGGAAATGTTTGAAACTTCCTGCGAAAAAAAAATATTAGAATAGCAAAAACTTACAAAAAAATATACAACACTACACATTAAAATACTGATACTGATAATCCATAGTGTAAATCAATAAGAGAGATTATTATTGAGAATTTAATGTGTTTTAACGCAGATAACAACAATTTTAGTTGAAAATTTGAGGTTTATTTCGTGTTACAAATGTTTCCTAATTGACCATTACAAACTCCATCAATTCATCTCATCGATATATATATTATTTACTCGTATATAAATTAAATTTCACTATTTCATCCAATCTGAACTTTATCGAAATTCGTCAACCAACTAGGAGAAAAGTGCGACGACAATAAAACTAACCAAACACTTATCGAAGCGTCTTTTAATGATTCAGTTTCTGTAAAATGCAATATTGATATCCCTTTTAAAGTTATAAGTTAAAAGTTATCTATGTCATTAGTTGGCCCCTCACGAGCACTAGGTATTAGTGAATGAATAAAAAATAATATTAAAACCTTTGTTTCTTATTATATAAAACACAGAATCATTTTCTACCACGAACACCATATATTTTCTTGGAAAAAGTAGTTTACCGATATATAGGATGTGTAAGAACAAAAAAAGCAATATAAAACTCCACGAGAGCCATTACTTTTTCCAGTAATGATGTGCTATTTCAAGTTATAATAATATATCTCGTATAAATAAAAACATTTGTCTATATACAACAAAAATGCTCAATGAACTAGACATATACGAGCTACTCACGCATTATCAAGAATGTGATATAGAATCTTTATATAGAACTCTTTAAATAACCCGAAAAATGTCGATTACATTGATCATTTTTTGAGACAGAGCCAAATGTTTTTGATTATAACTAACATAGAAAATGTTCCACCAAATTTGAGAGCAATAAATTAGCAATATAGTCTATCTCTCTATTGCATTTCATTCAAATCTCTTCAGTAGCGCAATTTTGAAAGATTATTCATAATCTTTCTATACATGTTATATTATAATTCGATTTCACAATATAAGTTTTCTAGAAATGACACTGATATATTTTTTCCGATTTAAATAAGCTGTTCTGATGCAAATTGTTACTTCTTTATTTGGAATAGAAAACAAGAAATTACCATCGTAGAAACAACAAATATAAATTTAATGATAGTTTATAAAAAAAGTCTACATTTCATCGTGTATTAATTTCAACTTTATGTATTTGTCGGCAATGTCGCTTCATGTCCTGCTTGTAATAGAATCTCGCTGGGCAATAAAGGCAGAAACATTTTTTTGTTTTGCCACATTCAATTTTCATGTGCCTCGTCAGTGTGTATGTGTTTGCATATCGACGTCCGCACTGCCAGCAAGTCCATTTCGTTCGACCTGCAACATTCTAGTCATATGCATTTATTCGACTCAAAGTTTTGCGTTACAGTCCACCCAGTTATATAGCCTCATATATAGTCATATAACCTCACCACTCAAAATGCTGTCCACAGCGACTACTACACTGCATAAATTTCATTGAAAAATTGATAATAAAGAAATTAATTGAGTGTATACATATACATATATATATATATATATATATATATATATATATATATATATATATATATATATATATATATATTGATTGGTTTCTGCCTAGTAGTCCCTGAAGACAAAGATTATTAGCAAGCAAGAAAAGACTAGTGATGATGTTATTTGAATTATAAAAGGGAGTTAGTTGATGACCTTAAACCAAAAAATTATAGAAAACATTCAAACCAATTCTGAGTATAAACATAAGTTTCATATACATACATTTACAGAATTTAAACAATGATAATTTACCACAAGTTAAATGGTTGAAATTAAATTATTCTAAATTTTCGAAAGAACGAAAATTCCATATTACAATTTCATGAGCTAATAACTCCAGAAATTAAATATTCAATGCAACAGAAGTACCGCTATCTATTACACCGATAATAAAGACCAAAATAAAAATACCATAAATAAAATTGATTCAGCGAATAATGTAAATTAATGAAAATTCGAAATAATCATCAGACAAAAATACTTATAATGAAAATCTCAATAAAATATACCCACTCTATTATATTACATTTTGATTTGTATATTTCGAAATAGAAAACAGGTATGAATTCGAAAAAAAACCTCCAGTAAATAAATAATTAATTAAATATATATATATATATATATATATATATATATATATATATATATATATATATATATATATATATATATATATATATATATATATTAAATGGCACTAGGCTTTTACTTTCACAAAAACTCATAAGAAAATCTACTTTTTGACTTGGCATATATATATATATATATATATATATATATATATATATATATATATATATATATATATACTTCCTCTTCTTCTTCCTTACTTATTCAATGTTCCGAAGAGCAAGTAACTATGATAGCGCGTCAAAACATCATTGACAAAGTTCATTATATCTAGCACATTTTCTCATATAATGTTGACTTTCTTGAATTTTCCATGAGCTTTCCACTGTTTTTACTATTCCACATTTCCACTTTGTTCCACTATTTTTTACAGTATATTAATACACTATTTGAAATTATTCCACTATTTTTCACAGTATATTTTATACACTATATTGACTTCCGTTTCTTATGTTATTCACCAGGGAGAAAATTTCTTGCAATCCAAGATCGTTTAATATTTCGCTGGTGTTTAATTTAATTCAATATATAATTTTTTTAGCAGTAACAGGCTCTTTGACGTTTGATTTTTGACGTTTCGTTGATTATTTCAACTTTATCAGAACTAATAATTGAATTTTATAAATTACTATGTATATCAAACGTCAATCGTCAAGAAAAGCAATTTGGCCCTTTTGCGTCTTTAATATTCAGACGTAGATTCGTCACTATGAAAAAACCTTTAAAAAACTCATGGTCAGCCTGGTGATTTAAATGAGTGTTTTATTAGTCTTTAAAATTGAATTTTACATACTTGAGTTTTGATATTATGATCCAAAAATTTGTACTTCGATATTTATTTCGGGTTTATGTGTGTGAAATCGATGGTAGATCAGTGAAAAATGGTTTTTGAGATAGGTTTTTGATGATTGTTGTGTGTTGATTCTATAAGTGTTATTCGAAAAGTTTATCGATTCTTAAAGATAAAATTGAGATATTTTATATCTGTTCTTTCATTTAAAGTATTTATTTATTCATTTTAATATAATTTACCAATTTTTATATTTTAGGACGTGTAACTTCTAGAATTCCTCTACAATTTTTGTCTTTTTTCACATATATGAACGAAAAAATGAAAAAGACGACGTTGCATCACTCTTCGTGTGTCTGATCATCATATGATCTAACCCCGTCAAACATAAAGCACTTATTGACAAACATGGAGTTTGATACGATATCTGATAAATACACGAACATGTTGACAAAAAAAATGAAATAAACGTCGATCAGTTAACAATAGAAGAGAAATTTTCAAAGCAGAAAAACTAAATGAATCAGAACTGACAGCTTGTAACATTTATTGTGAAATTTTTCAGCATCTTTGAAATTTTATAAACATCAATAATAAAAGAGTATAAATTTTTCTCAATTTCAAGAGAGTACAGTGTAGCAGCAAATATGAAATGACAAGGAATAAATAACATAAATATAAATTTTACCAAATCTGAAAATAATTCATATGAATATTCCTAAATAATTCTGGTTTTTAAAGAATCAAATAAACATTTATTGCTTTTAGTCATAAATTCTAAACAAATAAACACGAAATAGGAACACAAATAAATTATTTCTGATGTTCCGAAATGATTTGTCCCTTTTTTCTTTTTGTCGTCTGTTATAAAACCATATTCGTACGGTATCTAAGTCGATATTGACCTTTTTCGACAAACCCATCAAATCACTAGTTGTTGGTCGTGGGTTTGCTCGAAAAACTTGCTCAAATAGTTCCTTTACCTCAGGAAAGAAATACGTTCTACTTTTACGTTTCTGCTGAGTACCTAAAAGTTAGGAAGAGTTAGAATATTTTTAAGAAATTCAATAATTCAATAGTTTCTATATATTATCTTCCACCAAGCCATATGTAAATATCGTCTAATGAAATATATGAATAAAAATATCATTAAAAAACAAATTATTCCAAATACGAATTAGTCACTTATTTTTGCGAGGTCCATTACATAAAATTCAATAAACATTAAATAAAATAGTAAGTCTATGAAAGTAGTAGTACTCGTAGCGGTAGTAGTAGTAATCTTTATTGTAAAGAAAAGACATTTCTTTCTTATAAATGGTAGGAGTTTGACGAATCATTCTTCCACCCCTCCAAAAATAAAATTAACATAAACTAGAAAATAATACGAAATAGTAGATAAAGGTGAAACTAATGATTGAAATCTAATATGTATAAACTAAGTAAACTTAAGTAATTAATTCACCATTAAACCGAAAAAAGAATACATATAATGCACAAAAAATAACACATACAAAAATGTGGTGAGCATATTCACAATAAGAACTTTGCCTTGAAGTGCTGACAAATGGAAGCAAAATCTCAGCAGATATTTCTTGATATTTATTTTGGATTTATTGAAAGAAAGCTCTTTCGATAAATAGATAGGATTATAATAATAATAATTAATAATAATATAATAATAATTATTATAATAGATTGATTATAAATTATAATCAATCGATAATCAATCAATTAGACGATATTGAGTTGTTCCGATATTATTTGCGATATTTATATGAAGAATATTATGCCTGAATAATGCATATACCTGATGTATTCCAATATGAGAGCCTTTAATCATCACTTCAAACAGTAGTCCCATCAGAATTGTGTGCTTTACGATTGGAACAATATTCAAATTTCAATCGTTCATTGTTCAAATATATAATATTATAAATATATATATATATATATATATATATATATATATATATATATATATATATATATATAAATTGATTTATTTCCTGTTTAAAATTGTATATTTTCAAAGTTTTGCGAATAACAGGCTCATTTTATTGTCAAAAACTTTATTTTCGTTGACGTTTCGTTGTACTTATATCATAAAGCCTGACACCTAATTAATAAATTCAATAGTTTTAATAAAATTGCAATTCGCAACGAAACATGAACTAAAAGATTTTTTCAATTCATAAAAGCTTGTTATTCCTAAAAATATTATAAATATATTTATAATATATTTCTGTCTTCTTCTTTGTAGGTTGTTGTTCTCACTCGTGGTCATATTTATTGGGTAGTCAAAAATTCTACTTTCGTTTTCTGCCAAATTATAAATTTTTGAGGATGTCATTTAATTTACATATCTTTTTTATTGAATTTATTAATGAAGATTGAAAACTGAATACAGTGTTCAATATTTTGCTGTTTTTGTTTCGTCTTGTTTCATTGGGAAAATTCTAAATGGCCAACAGAATAGACTTGCAAAACATTTTATTCTATAAATATCCTGGAAATGCTACAAAATATCACAAAACAATCCATATATATTCATTATTTTGTGAATTCAAAAATAACAAAAATCCATGAAGAAATGAAAGTTAACGGAAAAATATCTACAATTCAACAATGAAAGGATGGATGTGATAATTTATATGTTATATTATTTCTGCAAATTGAATAAAAGAAAAATTCTGAAACTGCAATAGAACGGACAACCTATAAGTGTTTTCATATATAAATGAAATAAGTAAAAAAATATCAGTTAAATTCGAGATCTGAAAAATTGTCATGAAAAAAAAATTGTTAAACTCAGGAAATACAATATTTTCATGTTAGTTTATATTTTATATTGTTTATAATAACGGACTGAACGAAAAATATCCTTCTAAGCAGATTCAATATACAAATGTTTCGTTTTCTTGTGTACTTGAAGGTTGTCTTTACGTTTACATTTGTACTTGCACAAATCACAGAAAAAAGTTGCCTCTTTTCCACACTCGAAAACCAGGTGCCTCTTCAAACTTGTTTTCTTTGTAAAACAATTAAGACATCTCGCACATTGAAAAGCATATCCGAGATTTATCATAGAATTCAGATATCCTAAAATACAACAAATCAATAATTGACGCAACTGAAACTAAAACAATCAATTATATAATTTTAAAAAAATGAAGAATAAGTATTTAAATAACAAATTTCGAAAAATAAGAAATAATAATTTTTTTCATGAATTAACTTATATATTATAGAAAATAAGCTTGGGTCAATATCATTTTTTGTTTGTTGAAAAACTCCTATGGATTTTTTCTGCATCAACATTCTAACATTGAAGTTGACCAATTTATAACCGAGTTTAATCGCAGTCATGCATTTTCAATTTGTACAAATTTCAATGATAACATTATATGATAAGGTAGGGAAGAAGACACAAAACGTCACTAAAGACAACTTCAACCATTATTTGAGAAGAAGTCGCAACCCTCTATTCAAGCACTGCTTTAAACATCCAAATATGCATGAAAAGATAGGAACGGGAGAAATAAATATCCAAATGATAGTTTTTATCAATTTTTTTATTATATTATCCAGTCATATTTCTTGAAATAGTCGAACCAATTTGCTTACATTGAAAGAGCTGTTTCAATAACTATTAATTTATAATTTCATGAAGCCATCTTTCTCATTATGACATTAAAAATAAATTATTGGAAATTATTTACAACTCAACTGAGAGATCATCACAAATTACCTTACATAACAGAAAAAATAATTACATTATTAGCATGGCCAGACTTCGATTAGTTTTAGAATATTCATTTACATGAAAATTTCTGTTACATCTTAATAATCCTTTATTTATATGACGTACAATATGTTTCTGCATTTTTGTAACCACAACGAAATAATGTTTGATGAAGTCCTGTATTTGAATACACATTGATAAACACGGCGACTTTATTCCATTTGGATTTTGATAATCTCCAAGATTTTTCACTGCTTTTAGTTTCTCTGCAACAAACAATTATTGAGAATAACCAACATCGAGTTACATAAAATTCACGCCAGTATTACTAAATGAAAGAAAAACCAGCATTTCCATTCAAACATGTTTGTAAATAACACTGCCCAACAGAAAAATATAATTTTTCTATGTTCGAATTTTGATATACACATTCAATTTCCATGCATATTGAAACTAAAGTATCCATCATTCGTTTATGAAATCTTTTGCCAGCTTTGAAAGGATTAATAAGGGTGAAGGATTTCGATTGATTTCATAAACTAGGAATTTGAAATAATAGCTTCAAAAAAAAAAGAAGACAAGCTTAAATTTGTAGCAAAAGTCAAAATAATGCAAATATTACTGCAAATTCAAATACCACCTAGCTTGAATGAATACTAATTTAGTCTTCAATAACTACAGGGTCAAGCCAACTCTCTATTTATTTTCAAGGAAATGAAAGTCATCGATCCTGTTCAAGTGCAGTAATGTATTAACCTCGGTACTCTTTACATCGAACCCAATTCCAACAAAGCTCCAAGCACGATGATGGTGTACCTATTATTCGAATTTAGTATGCAATAACAAAATGAGGTACATATAGATATGAGGTGATAGAGGAATTTTCTATGTTTATATTACATTTTTATTCATATTAGGAATAACATGCTAATGAATGATTGCATAGAAATTATGCTCCCTTTTTAAACATTGGTTAAAACGAATTTCAAAGGTACCTTTTGACCTTCAGATACTTTTCAGAAGATCAGAAATAAAAAATACAATGACTTATCAATAAGAAAAATTTCAATATGTATCTCAATGGAGAGAAATTCCCTGGAGATTCGAAAAAATTAAGATTTCATTCCACTTGAATGAATAACGTCAATAATGCAGAAAAAACAGTTCAAAATGCAACTGATTGAAATTTAAACCTCATTTCATACCTAACAGAATATAATAGAACATAATAGAGCTTTCAAAGAAGAAGAAAAGTGCTCTGAAAAAGACTAGTTTTGCGAATATGACAGATGAAAGGATCTGAAGGATAAAACGATAACCATATACCTATAATTAACTTCAAATACCCCTTTGTCATTTACCCTTAACAGGAAAAAAATTATTTTTCATAAATAAAAGGTTAAAAATGAAATTCCCAAGTCAAACTGTGAAATATCGGGAGCCGATGATTTGATGAAAAATAATAATGAGTCACGAATCTGAACGAAAATGAATGACTGAATTACCAGAATGCTCTAATAAACCAAAAACCAAATGAGAAGTAAAGCAGTGCATGCAGACAAAATCGAACTATCAATTTCAACTGATCATGCAACTTCAAAACAGCATTTTGTAGACACATCAAACCCTTACGTTATGTCGTTTTGACTTGAGATGCGCTTTCAAAGCATCCTGCCGTTTGCATCTGTATGGACACAGAGGACATTTGAACATAGGTCCCTTCCCACACTCGTAAACAAGATGCCTTTTCACACTTCCCTTATCTTTGTAAGTTTTGTAACACTTCGCGCATTGGTAAGGTCCGTTATTCATGCCATATATGAATTTGTCGACGTCTAAAAATTCAAATTTTTAATTAGTTCGAAGCTCCTATTGAAAAACAACTAGGTACAACTCAGAAAAACATGTAAATAAAATTACAAAAATTATCATTCTACAACTAAAAATATGAGTCCATTCATTAAGGATATTTCTTTTGGTTCTACGGTTCATCATATCATAACTATAAAGTATCATAATAAGTACATATATTTGCCACATTAGATGTTACAAGTAAAATTAATCATTGCATTCATAAAATCGATTCAAACTCAATCTTAAGTTCAAAGATTCATAATATTTCACGGAAATATTATTTATATGGAGGTCCAAATCCTGACGAAGTCAAGGCAGTTTCGTACTATACTACTATACGTTCTCTGTAACTGGTCAAATAATCCATAAGACCTAAATAACAATTGGGAATTCGATGTATGAAATCGATTTATGCAATAGTTTTTTGTCGTCGTGTCGAAGAATATACAAATCAGTTTCGTGTATATGTCGTAATATATCCTTAATCTTACTAACAAAATGCCAAAATCAATTTGATTGTTTGGGAAATGAGTTAATAATTTGCAGGAGGTATACAACGAATGTTGAACAACTCCTTAATTAAAAACTCAGAGCCAAATATCTCAAAGGTCGAAAAATAGCACAATAAACTGATTGCTATAAAGTAGCACATTTTGAAACAAAAGTCTTTTGTTGACGCATGTTTTCTGTTATTTTTTAACTGATCCTCTGCTCTAAAAATTTGCCTAATACCTGGTTCCCTTTCCTCCGTTAAAGGTAAGAAAAACTAGGTTGAAAATATGCTTTAAAGATATCTAATGGAATATAGAAATTATATGTCATTGGATATTTTTGGTATTTCTGGGAATGGAATTTTTTGGCCACCGGATAGATGATATGAATGTTCTTCGCAGACACCATGTATGCCCATAGTCATACATGGTGTCATACTAATCATGCATGATAGAAAGACGACAGAATGTACTACGAAGCCCAAGGGAATAGGAGAAGTCTTATACTTCCATCAGCCTTGGTGGTCATTATGATTCTCCTGTAATTCGATATTCGGGGTGAATGTTAAAAATATGTTGAAGGCTTGACTCATGTGGTCAACTACTCAGGAGGTATGTTTATGTAGATTGTTAATGGAGTGAATTTCCCAGAAAATATGTTACTTGAATTCAGTAATGCATTTTTGCTGTATCCCAAATAAATAAATATACATATATATATATATATATATATATATATATATATATATATATATATATATATATATATATATATATATATATATATATATATATATATATATATATATATATATATATATATATATATATATATATATTTAATAAATTTTGAACTATTTTGAACATTGAAGTTTCAGTTGAAAACTTGCATCTCAATTTCAAAAAATTAGGGGAACTATTTGATACAAAACAAAATTTTATAATTCTCTAAGAAATACAGTACACCACAGATTTGTATTGTGAAAGCTTCCTCAATTTAAAATAAATATATAAACATTCTACAATGCATTTGAAAAGATACATCGACGTTATTACATTGAGTCTACACTAGTTGGTTTGAATTAATTAGAGGAGGTTCTAATTATTTTGAGTAACACTTTTTCGTTTAATACTCTAGCCACACATTCCTATGGCTTCGTTTGAACGTATTGTAGATTTCAATATGTCCATTCCATATATTCCATATAAACATAAAAACAATTCGAAGAAATAATTGTTTGTCAAAAAGCATCAAAATTTGTTCCTCCGTTCCTTCTATCAGCGACCTGGGATTTAAGATTTTTAAGTATTTGTTAGGAAAATGTTCCTGATTAGGTACTTCAATCAGGAAAATCTTTCTGGCAATTTTCAACATGGTTTCAATCCTACCACAATTGAATAGCTAATGGTTTAGAGGAGATGCTGAATACTCATGAGTTGCCTCAAAAATCGCGGGGAAAATATGACCCTGACCTGAAATATGAATTAAAAATTAATTTTTCAAATTGATGTTGAATGACAGGACTTATGAAAAGGTCATCACCAATTGATATACATAAAGTTATACTTTATAAGGAGATAATTGATTTATTTTTATTGACTTTGTATTAAATTTGTCGATAATGATTTAAGCAATTTGTACGTCTATGTATGAGGTTTTCTTTTTATACATCGAATGCTGAAGAAGATGGATAACCGAAACGTTTAATTTCCTTGTCCAGTTTTAGAATAATTGAGTGATAATATTGATATATCGACAGAAAATATTTAATAAGACACACTTGGCATAACTTATATTGATTACTTGACAATTATTTCGGGATATAATCCCAATTTTAATTTTTTTTCAATTAAACTTTTAGAAATACCTCGAGCAAATTATAGAGCCACTTATATAATATTATGAAAATAAACCAAGTTTTTCTTATTCAATATTAAATAATTACTCCACGAATGAATTCGGAAACATTTTTTTCAAAGCCAAATTTTCAATATTTCTTTACGAAAAAAATAAAAATTGTGAATGACTTGCGTGAAACTGAAAATTTATAAAAATATCTATCAAAAATATACTTACTCAAATTGATGTTCTATAATCCTGCATCATTCCATGTAGGTCTGCCTCGTTGATTTTTTTACATCGTCGCATATTGACATGGTTTTTGAGTGCTTGCTTATGCCAAAAACTTTTAGAGCAGAAATGACATATAAACGATTTGGTTTTTCCACATTCATATTTCTGGTGGTTGTAAAGACTAGTATGGTACTTGTACAATTTTCCGCAATTGTTACATATATTTTGGTAAGAAGAAGCTACAAAAAACATTCAATCAATTTAGAATTGAAAAACCTATGTTGATATAAAAGAAGAAGAAAAAGCCCATATCCATTATAAAATATTATCAGTGATATTGAGAAAAATCACAAAATAGATATCGAAGCAACTTGGACATTGAAGCATGTCCTTTTAGGATGAAATGGAATAAAAACTATAAAATTAAAAATTAAACACACTTGACTTAAGTTTCACTAAATATTTATTCACTGAATATTTTATTTTGTGAAACTCAAGTGTGTTGATTTTTTATCTTATATTTACATAATGTTTCACCAAGAGATAAGCGAAACCTCCTTGTCATTTATTGAAATGCAATATTTCATTCCAGAACATCCGTATTGTTCTGTCCCAATAGAAACTGATCGTGAATATTTAGGTGGTATGGTGCATAATGTATAAAAAAACCTACTCTAAAAATGTATGTACACTCAGTGATATATTATTAGAGCCATTACGCAAAATTTATATTTTTCGTTTTCGTTATTTTCCTTATATTTTATCTAGTAGGTATAAGAGATATTCAAAAATATGATATATGTCTTACACCAAAAATTTAGCGTTACCTTTATCATTTTCGTTATAACTGAATACGGAATTATTGAAAAATTCAGGAACACTGCATGAAGTTCAAACCTCTATATATTTGAACGACTTTTCGGTAGTCCAAAAGCCTGAGGTCGAATGCCAATATCGAAGTAGTGTATGAGAGTGTAGGTGACAATCACCGAACATCACTTCCAGAATCAGAATAACCAAAAACCACTTTAAGCTAAATGGTTGACATCTCCATGCTAACAAAGTGCCACACCTGCGAACTAATAGCTCTGCACAGCAAAGAAAACTCAGCGAATGGATTGCTAACATCAATATGTGTTTATGGCCAATATTTCCAAAATTAAGTATTTGAAGAACCCACATGTGTCAGAAAACAAACGCAGCCACGTCATTTTGAAAAGCAATACTTATATAAAGGAGCTGGTCACATCCTGACTCAGTGGTCGTTGATCTGGCAATATAATTATTTATCTTATTTAGAGTTACACCACTCAACAGTTTGATCCAATCACAGAGTGGAGAAATACAATTCAATTTGCAACTGTTAAATTGAACACTTGAATACCACATTTCCTAAATTTGTCCTGAAAGTGAATAATATTGAATACAACCAATATATGGGTTCAATAAGCAGTTCAGTTAATTGAAGTGACATTATTTGATAGTGTAGCCACTCTAACGTTCGGTTGGCCAGTACACCCAGATAGCATTATTTAACATTCCATCAACGAAATGAGCAACATTCATGCAGAAAAGTTACGAAAAATTTCAATGAAACAGTGCCTTTGTAACAAAGAACCATGAGGGCAATTTCACAGATGTATTTATTATAACATCACACAAAAGTTAGAATTCAATGATATTATATTATTTGATTATTCTTTTTTTCATTACTTTATCATTTATTATATATTATATTATATCAATAAGACACTAGAACATTCATTCGGAAAATTTCAATTCATCAACAATAACGTATATAATGCTTGTAGATTAGATTCGTTGCCTCACTTCGATGGACGCGGTCCCACTGACGAGTTCCTTGTAGATCGAACCAGCTGTCTTGTACTTCCATCAGGTTTACAATCAATTTCAATATTTCTCTAATACTTATTCCTTGAGGATATAATGGAAACATCACAACATATAAGTCCACATTAGCACAAAAACTATATGTATGTGCAAATATGCGTTATTCCTATATATGTGTGTATATGCTTATACATATTTTCATCCTCTATATATATATATATATATATATATATATATATATATATATATATATATATATATATATATATATATATTTATTTATTTAAATAGATCTATTGGATATATAGAAAAGAAATATATAGAAATATTATTGAAAATTTAGGAATCATTCTCGAACAAAACAATTTAAGTGATACATTGAAAAGCGTACAAATATTTCAAACTTGAAAATATTGTAATGTGAACATGATTTGAAGATGCGAAGAAGATATTGCTCTGAATGAAATACTTTACTCCTTAATTTTGTTAAATTATAAATTTATTTATGTAATGAACAAATAACTTTTTGATACAGAACCTCTTAAATGGGAAGATTGTGTACTCTCACAACATGTTTTTTCAAATTATATTTCCTCTTGAATGACAGGGGACATTCAGGACATTTGTGTGTCTTATTTCTTGAACAATCTTGTAGAAAATGTGATTTCATTGTTTTAGCATTCTTATAAAATTTAGCACATCTAGGGCACGCAACAGTATCTGCAAGTACATACAGGTTAACAAATACCTGAGATTTTCGATGACAATAAGAAATAATAGTGGTTTTATACCTGAAACCTTAAAATGTGAAGACATGCGTATATTCAATTGAAGATTTTTCGAATACTTTCACTTGAAACAGCACGACTACTGTGAATCCTCACTTAAGTAATTAATCGTAATCAAAGAATGTATAACAAAATTCATTTATGAAGGCTAATACTATACATTGATGTATGATCAGCTAAAAAAAAAAAGAAGATCACTCAAACCATAATTGAATAAACTATTTAATATATTTCTGGTGTTTATGTTGATAAAGCTGGTAGAAAATATGTCGAACCAAGAATTGAATTATTCGTCTATAACTTGAAATTTGTACCGTTTTTTGATACAATGAACATAAATATATATATATATATATATATATATATATATATATATATATATATATATATATATATATATATATATATATAAAGATTTTTCAATACTTTTGAGCAATAACAGGCTTTATTCATGAATGAACTTTATTTTAGTTGTTTTACTTCTTCAAAACTTGTCAAAGTTATCAAGTTCTGACAAGATAGTTATTGAAAGTCATATTATTCTGAAGATCATTAATTTCGAAAACAATTTTCTGGAAACTAGCACAAATAAGCGCAATAATAGAATTTATTCATACAAAAGTCAATAGTGACGGTATTCTCTTACTCTGGATTAACTCAAGAGAAGTCTGTTGCTTTTGTTCTGAATACAGAACACTGGAACTAAATCATAAACAAAAAAATAGAATGAAAGAAATGAAGGTATAATGTTGTATGAAATACATCGTTACATATATAATTCCCACAAACTCTTTAAATGAGCCTTTATATATATATATATATATATATAAAACAACACCGTTTGGGTAAAGGAAGGGTCATTGAGTACCACCCAAATTTTATCAAAGTACCTAGACGAAAAGCATATCACTAGATGCTTTGTTTCATATCGACTTTCAGAAGTTCAACGACATAGCGAACTATTAAATTAATATACAACTGCAACTCAGCAAAGAATTAAATAGCAAATGATAGTCTTTTTTTCTAAATTTAGAAGTTCCATTCATAACATCAAATAATGCAGAAAAATACAAAAAAAAGAGAAATCTGTTTCAATATAAAGAATGGAAAAAATTCTTCATTTTGTTCAATTAAATTGTCCAAAATTAAATATTTTAGAAACTTTTGATGTTGGAAATATTTGCGTTTATACACGAATATTTTCGATATTTGTTGAGATGTAAATTGGATTAAAACAGCTCACACCTCATCAATTTTTTTATTAAATAAATGTATTTCTTGAAATAGTAGGAGAGATCCCAATTTCACTACTGTACTTCTTCAATTTATGGCCAGGGAAGTGAGATCAAGTTAGAAATTCGGAAAAATCAAGCAGAAATTAGTAACATGACGCTACGTACAACGAACTGCTTCCTTTATTAAATTAATGTGTCTCGACAGCTTAGGTAATTGACACAGATACAAAAAATTTTAAAATTTATAAAATAATAAGTGAGGAAATTCAGATTTGTGTATACAAGTTGGTATTGTTCAAATACATATAGCAAAACCATATGTATTTAAGTTGGTGATTTGAGAATTTCTGTCAAAGTTCAGTTTTTTCCCTTTCAACCATATACGTATACCTAATATTCAGTCATAAGATTAAGTACAGTTAAGACTCGTGCAGAAAATGGAGGTCCAGAGGTTACCTCTTACTCTTCTCAAAATAACTTCTTACCTGGGTAACGGAGGATGTACATAGATGAAGAGCCACATAATGTTTAATCTGCATCGACTTTTACTCCAGTGATGTTGCCATAATGATTCTATTTTTGAACCAGAGGTTCAAATCTTCAGAGTTTAACTGTTACTGCATGTTTTATTATATGCGGAAATCTTTGAACAGAAATTTGAATTTTTAGCACTATAAGAGTATCTTAAGCATATGGCTGATTAACGGTCGAAGAGTCTACGAAGCAGAAGTGCAGGATGAGTTGAGTGACACGAAAGTATTATTCATCTCAAGAAGTCAAATCATCCCAATAAATCATTTACTAGAGGAAAAAACTAGTGCAGTGGAGTTGGATGGTTGTGCATGTAATGAGTTTGGTGTTCATTAATTATTATTATTTATCTGATGGCTAATGTTCATATTTGGTATACCGAAAAACACAAAAAACTCATTTAACATATTCAAGATTCATAATTTTCTTCTTCTTGACTGAAGAACAAATATTACTGCTAAACTTATGAATTATATATTCGAAGAGGTAATAAAATATATTGGCTGTTGATAACTAGTACTTCAGGATCAATTACGTGCGTAAGTGATAGTTGAATACAAGGAATTGAAAGAAACGTATGGTTCAGTATCATATAATATCAAATATCATAAAATATATCTGTAAATATAAATGTAAATTTTTACTATTTTAAATTCGCTCCCCGAGCAGTAAAATCGAAAAAACCCCGTTCAAAATATTACTGCAAATCAACATTGCACCTTCGAAATCTCACTGAGATAATTCTCAGATAAGAATTGTATATACATCATAAAACAGTTTTTCTTATTATGACAACTCTCTGATACATCGTCAGTTCTGCAGTTCCAACTGGCACTTAAAATATTTCAAACAAAAACAAACATTTGGGATAAAATTCAACTAAAGTTACTAAAAATAATGTAACATATTAAACACCAATATTATAAAATAATAACCTAAAATTGTACTTCAACAATAAATAAATATGACCAAACTAGAAATCATTTGATATCGAAGTGTTTTCGATAGTAATGATTCTTTAAGTGCTGCTTCCTTCTAAACGATATGAAACATAAGTGACAAACAAAACATTTCTCTTTGCCACAGTCTTGTCTTCTGTGTGAATTTAGGGTATTGACATTTTTGTAAACTTTATGGCAGGTTGGACATTCGTATCCTAAAATAAAATGAATGGATTTAGAACATAATATAAATTCATCGACTCCAAACACAATGCGGTTAGGGTTTTCCAGAGAAGCATTAATTTAAATTATGCATTCACATCCCAATGAGTGAAAACGCCACCACATACCAAGCTGGACCAAAAGATAAAAAATTTCAGTATTTCCATGAAGAACTTATATATATATACATATAATACACGAATTATCCCATTACATTTCTTTCAAAAAGAAATGTTAAGTCTATGTTAAATTTTATTACAAAACTTGTAACATAAGTGGAATTAACAAACTGCTGAAATCTATTTGAAAAAAATTACTATGGTAAAATTAATAAGTCGTTAACCAGTTCTAAAATATTTCATCTATATTTTATGTTTCCGATTTCATTAAATCATTCATGAATTGGTTGGTATCTTATTGTAGTTTATTAAATTATATTACACTAAATTTAAGACCTGTAAATCATTTCTTACCTAAAAAATAGAAGACATAGTCTCTGACAAAATTAGAAATAACACTCAGTTCGTGATGCCTTCAATTTCGAAGGAAAATTATAATTGTCTTCCATATAGGTTGTTGTATCAAAATTATTACCTTCAAATTGAATTTTTTTGTTGTGAATCATAAACGAAATATTCATCTGACAGCGCAGGTTCTGAATAACTATCCCTTTCTTATAAATAAAATCATCGACTATATAATCAAAAATCGCTTCTTAACTCTTCTTTATTCAGATCAACTTCACAGAAAATTTAACAGATGGACTGTTGTTTGCAACATAAATTTCTTTTCAATTCAATACACATTTTATTCATAGATGGCATTTGAAAAAACTTTTTCAATAAAAATTTGTTAGATAACCAAATTTCATGCACTTAGAGTATTTACTTGAAATTTTCTTCACTTTCAATTTCATAACTGTGATTCAGTAAAAAAAATTGAGCGGGAAATTCAATTTCCTGCAAAATTTCTGAAAATATTTCGTTCGCAAAAATTATATTCATTTCATATACATCTGCAATGATTTTTGACATAAATAATCTGTCAACAAGCTGTCAATATGAAGACTGGTTCAATAATAACAATTTCAATTAAGATAAGCTAAAATCTTTTTACGAGGGGAGTGTTGAGATATATTTCATGACGATCAGCTTTGTAGTTAAGTAACTGGAACTTAAAATACACATACTGAAACATTTTACTCGTTAACAAATCCACAATACTATTCTAATTCTTCCAATCAATGATCAGGCTTAAACAACATTGCCTGATTCCATGTAATCCACATTAATATTCATATCATGTTTATGCTTAATATGGCAGTTTAAATTATATTTTCTATGGCTCCTATGTTGGCAGAACGGACAAGAGAATTTGGGGGTTTTTCCACATTCATTTTTAAGATGGACACTCAAATTTCGTTTGTATTTGTAAGTTTTCCTGCACTTTGGACAAGGATACGAATTCCAATTATCAGAAAAAACCCTGAAATGAGAGAAGCTGAAGTAATAAAATGAAAAATCATTCTTTTTACTCACAATGAACACAAAAATATCTAAACCTACCTCTATATCATTGAATATCTAATTAGTTTGAAATTTGAAGATTCAAGCATAAAAACTAATATCTTGCATTAATATTGAAACCTAGGACGAACGTCTATATCAGTTCAAATTACTAACCCAATTCATTTCTAACACTGCAAACGTTTGTCTTTCTGAGGTCTACACAATTTGAACGAAGGTTGATTTTTACACACACAAATATATATAAAAGGAAGTGAAGGTTTTGTGCTAATGACACTGAATGAAATTATGACGAAAATGAACACTAGATGTAAACGTTCAATGCTTAGTGTGTCCATGATCTGAGAGATATTTTCTATCGATTCTATAGATGGAATTGTGAAGTATTCATTACTTAACGGTATTCCACTTGAAGTCACAAGAAAATGATGCTTGGGGATTGAAACCGTTGTCTCAAGTTGATGGACGTGGTAGGACTGACGAGCAATTTTGCAGAACCAAACAGCTATTTCACACTTACATCAGGTATGGAATCGATTTCAATATTTCTCTAACGTTTTTACCTTGAAGGGCAGTGGGGTCATCACATCGTACCCGTTCACATATCTAGCTCTACTTAACATTCTTCTGGTTAATCTGAATTTATCGAATGAATGTTCTAGTGTTCATTTTAATTCGTACATGTGAAAAATGAAATGAGTTTTTAATGATGCTACTGAAAAATCTTTCAGTTGCACTGAGCGATGAACAGATAATATGAAACCACTAACAAATATGAAGAATAACTCAAGATATTCTTCATAAAAATTCATAATTTTTTGAGACAAATGAAAATCTCTGAGATTGAATTCTCGCTTAACTCTTGGTGAAACATAAATTAAATTAAAGCTTTTGGCTTAATGTTTCACGATTTATTTAACAATATGAATAGTCAACATTAAGCCAAGAGTTTAATTTAATTTAAAATTGAAAATCGATTGAAAGAGTTGATAAATGAAATATTTTTATTCTTATTTGTTACTTTCATATACGTTTGAAGTTGTTAACCGTTAATTTCAGATTACTATGAGTGCAGTATTTCAAATTATTTTTAAAAAGTTGTTTTTTGTGTAGTAACATATCTTTGAATAGCTTCATATTTCCATAGTTTTCAGTATTGAAATTCTCTTAAATACTGGGCACTGTGCTTCTTCAACTTCGAAATTTCTAGCTGTATGGTTTCAAAAAATAATACAACGATTTTAAATAAAAATCAAGCATCTACTTTATATATTTTCGTAAAATGCATTAATATTTCAGATAAAGATTGTTAATTCCTGAAACAAGGTCAAAGAATTAGCAGGAAATCCCTACGGAAACGAAAATGAAAGCATGTATTGAAAAATATATATCATCTATAATTGAAAATATATATATATATATATATATATATATATATATATATATATATACATATATAGAAAAATAAATCATCAGTTTGTTCATTAAATTGCTGCTATGTGCTTTAAAGGTTTTTTCTCAATGAGAGGGTTGATTGCTGACACGAAAGCACCATTATTGAATAGCAATATTATTGAAAGCAGTATTGAATTCTCTAGTTCCATTGAAGTTCGGGAAATTCGTTTCAATTAGCAACGTACAATTAGAAAATAATTCTTTATTTCATTACTATACAATAGAATCATCATCAATAACGTCAGAACACGGTTTACAATACATTAATGTATGTTCGAGGCATAAATATTTATTGCATAGCGTGCAAAGGTTTCGTGTTTTACGATCTCTTGTTCGTGGACAAAATTGACATCTTCTCCTTGCCTTAGTTTTCTCTTCACTTTCTTGAGACTCTTCTGTTATCCTCCGCTGCTTACGTAATTTGCGCAAATTTAGAAGGTACTCTTTTTTTCCTTCAAGTTTCGGCTTAAAGTCATCATATACAGGAGCTGAAATTTACTCATTTAGGAAATTAAATAATCTATCTGAATCGAAACATAAAACTGTCCAAATGAATTGAATTGAAAGAAATCAACGAAAACAAATTCAAACTATTTCAATATTTAATTCAAATAAAAATTACTCTTCACTTTCCCAAACCTCATATTTTCAATTTGACAAATCAAATTAATCACTAAATAACAACTATATAATATCAAACGTAACACATTTTTGACATTACACATGAGCAACAATATAACAAACGAAACATAAGGATGTTGAGTCACTCACGGTGTTTTATGACAATTATTTTGTTGGTGTTTAATCATATTGTATCTATGACTGAATGGCCTAGAACAGTACTGGCAGCAAAACCTTTTTTCTCGATTGCACTCATTTCGTAGATGTCTCCTAAGGGAATCCTGTCTTCGATATCTCCTACCGCACACGTGGCAGTTGAAAATTAATTCTGAAAGTACGTTAATTAATAAATTCTAACTACTGATTGCGAAAAATTGAGTATCAATGTACTTCACATGAAGATTAGAAAAGGATATGAGAAGGACATCCATCCAAAAATAACACAACATAAATTGAACCACACTAACCATATTACCTCGTACGTATTATTTTGGCTTAGTGCTAGTCGTAACCTTGACAAAATTTTTTATATATATATATATATATATATATATATATATATATATATATATATATCAAACAATATCGATAATTACATAAATATATTCAATATCAATATCGAACGATCCGCAAATGCGCTTTCGAAAATTTCCATTATACTAAGGATTTATTTCTCCCTCTCTCTCTCTCTCTCTTTCTCCGTCTCTCTTCTATATATATATATATATATATATATATATATATATATATATATATATATTTCGAGAATATACATATATATATATATATATATATATATATATATATATATATATATATATATATATTTTGCCTGGCCTATATTTCGACTATAAACACAGTCGAAATAAAGGCCGAAGGCAAACAAATTGGTTGAAATTTATTTATAGTATTTCCTTCCTTGCCTATAACCCATAACATTTATATATATATATATATATATATATATATATATATATATATATAAATGTTATGGGTTATAGGCAAGGAAGGAGGCCACTATAAATAAATTTCAACCAATTTGTTTGCCTGGCCTATATTTCGACTGTGTTTACAGTCGAAATATAGAACTAGGTAAAAAATATGGTCAACACCTTCAACAAGAATATGTGAAATTTAAATTGTGGTTTGTGATTAAATTGACGTTTCCAGGCTGAGCTGCATTTGTAGTTATTTACTTTCAGATCATTTTAAGTAACCCTCGCCGACAACCCACAATTTTAATAGACTTTAGGTGTTACGAGCTCAATATGACTTTTGTTGTTACGGTGATTTACTCTCTTACCTCTGTGCTTTTTTCGGTGACAATTTGTTCTGTGCTCCTGTCATATCTGCTCGATTATTTATATATCTCTGTTGATTAGTTCAAGATAGTTTTTATATTCCTTTGAAAAGTTTTACATTCAACCTCAATATTCGATTTCCTGTGCAATATCACACACAATTTGAATTTCTCATATTACTGTTGATGGTGTTGACATATTTTTTACCTAACTAGACGTAGGTTGTTGAACTGAATGTTATCATGATATCTCGGTGAACATCTATTTTTTATATTTTTTATAGTCCCGATGAAGATTGTAAGCACAGTCGAAATATAGACCAGGCAAACAAATTGGTCAAAATTTATTTATAGTGACCTCCTCTCTTGCCTATAACCCATAACATTTCTATTCAAATTACAAGGCAATACTCCTTTTATCATTATATATATATATATATATATATATATATATATATATATATATATATATATATATATATATATATATATATATATCTGTACCTCGGAGGGATACAACAATACCTATGTCCATTTTCATAACTTTACAGGAGAGGAGTTTTAAACTTTTTTTCAACAAAAAGTGTTATTGGCACAGCTATTTGGTGTTGTTTTAAAACATGCTATATCCGGTTCTAACTGGTTTTGGACATAGTGCTCTATTCCTCTACGAAATATGAGACAAGCTGATTTCAACTCTGTAAGTTTTTATTAATGCTGAAATGCGTCACAGATTTTATCAGATATGTCCACCTTGTTGGAGAGCGCCCACGCGATCTTTGGCCCTCGACTTTCCCCTGGACCGCCAATCACCATATATATTATGCCGTGAAGCAATTGAAAGTAATTCGTTACTCTAAGTATTCCTTAAAATTTCCCAACTTTCAATTCTGTACAATATAATGAAAGGCTTATTGCATCGACAGAAATTTACGTCAATAATGATTACCTCCTGAGTGACAGTTCCAACTACCAATTTTTCAGTGAAGTAGATTCTACCATGTTGTAGAACTAGCTGTATTTCGAAATTATTCTTATCCAAATTCATGGTTGGAAAAGTGAAGTTCGATATATTAGTTAGCTTAGTTTCGATATTTATAGTTCGCCTAAGAAGAGGAAAAAATTTGTGATCAAATACTCATATTCAAAACATTAAACTCGATTAAAATAAAGGACTGAAGAAAATAATACATATTTTCAATCATCAATAATTATCATCATCATTCATTGTGAAAGTTATTTTGCGTGTTATGAATATCCGTTCAATTATGAAAGGATCAACCAAATTCCAAATAGCATTTGTTTTTGTCAACAAAAATCGTAATGCAAAATTTTCTACAAAATTTTGAATATTCAACTATTTTTATCGGATTTCGATATTTCGTTACAATTATATTCTGTAATTTTCTATCTCAATTCAGCATTTCGTAGGTAATTTCTCCCTCCTGGTACTTCATTTGTTTTGTCGAAGTGAAATTATTCAGTATTCAGTTCAATTTGAATTCGAAATTGATTCAATAAGATTTTCAAATACTCACACAGTTGCTAATAAGGTACCGAAGCGTCACATATATTATCATAATCGAACCATTTATTATGTTTGCCTTTGTAGTATTTCATTATATTATGTGATTAAATTTGGAGTATAACTTAGTGTCAACTGTATAACTTAGCTACAAAAGATCGATGATCTTTTCGAAACGTTCTTAATATTCACTCTTGAAAGTGATGGGTTCGTTCTCGTTGACCACATTTGTGTAGACAGCTCCTGAGAGTTTTATTTGAAATATTTCGATAAAGAGTCTCGCCAGTATTTACAGGTACAAATATTCTGTAAATCTACTTTATATATATATATATATATATATATATATATATATATATATATATATATATATATATATATATATATATATATATATATATATAATTCATTTATTGCCTGTTTAAGATAGTTTATTTTCAATAATTGTTTATTTTATTTGAATTGAATTTGATTTGAATAATAGAATTTTATGAATTTGTATAGATATCAAAACGTCAAACTTATTTTTTTTTAAATAATCAAATTAGTTTTTTGTATTTTTACATATTGATTTTTAGAATCAGAGGAATATTTTTTGCTTAGCAGTCGCTTCGGAAGTTTAAGTCTTCTTCGCCATGAGGAAACCTCATACCATTAGTTTATTATAAATATTTTATTATTCATTAACATCAATTTTTCAGAGGATTCCTCATGGTGAAGAAGACTACAACTTCCGAAGCGAATGCTAACCCAGAAATATTCCTCTGATACTAAAAATGTGTATGTGAAAATACAAAAAAACTAATTTGATTTTTTTTTAAATAAGTTTGACGTTTTGATACCTGTAGTAATTCATAAAATTCAATTATTCATTAGTTTTGACAAAGTTGTGATATACAACGAAACGTCAACGAAAATAAAGTTTTAAACATTGAAATGAGCCTGTTCTTGCTAAAAACATTGAAAATAATATATATATATATATATATATATATATATATATATATATATATATATATATATATATATATATATATATATATCACATCAATTAAATCAGTTTCAGCTATATGTTCTGTTATAATCAAATCACATGTTGGACAACTGTATAAACTAGAGCTTATTTAGAACTGAAACCTGCGCTTACCTGAAAAAATTTTCTTTTTGCAGCTAACCAGTAGGTATTTTCGATAATGAAAAATGGCAGAAACTAAAAGCCTTTTTAAATGTAATACATTGCGGAAATCTGCAATACTTTTCGTTTAAAATATATGAAACGGGATCAATCATCAAGGAAAAATTGATAGTGTTGAGAATAGTGAACACAATATAATTAAATATAACATTATTATTAATTATATATAATGATATTATTCAACAAGTTATGTTAGGAAGAAAATAAAATGCAATATATTCGTAACAAATTGTAACTTAACCTATTTCAATTTTCAGTGGAGTACTCAAATAATAATATTCCAATTCTGATGTATCAGTAATCAAGTATTATAACCCTCGACATTATGATGATAATTACAGCTGGCTTTATGTTTCATCATAATAAATCTATGTTTAAATTCTTTTCCACATTCACATGTCCATCGACCTCTCTGGTTACATTCATTTCTTAAGTGCCTCTTCAGAGAATCTAGCCTTCTGTAGGACCTATCACAATTTGGACATGGATGATATTCTGAAAATAGTGAGAATATAACTGAAATTTAAAATTCACTAAACGCTATCTGGACCAGTTATAGTAGGAAACGAGCAAACGACAAATACTGCCTTACATTTGCTATATTATTTCACTCATTTTATATCATGATCGTATATTTTTCGGATGGAAAAGTGATAAGACTAAAATGACAGAAATTATTTGTTTCGTTTCAATGCAATTCACATTTCGACATTCACGAGATGTGTGTATTCAATTAACAAGTTCTCGATACAAATTTTTATCTTTTCGTTTATCTATAATTTGATATGATCAGCAGTTCTGCTTAAAAACCCTTAAAACCAATAAAAATGAGGATATAACTATAAATATTAAGGAACAAAAAATTGAAAGATTAGAAACAGTAAGATATTTAGGCATTGTGCTAGACGAAAAATTGACTTTCAATAATCAGGTTCATTTCATATCACCTAAAATTTCTAAAAAAAATCAATTCTTTGAAAAGAATAGGAAAAAACCTGTCAACATATGTGAAATAATTGGTGTTCAAATCAATAATAATGCCACGTTTTGAATATTGCTCCACATTGTTATTTGATTTGACTAAAGAAAGAATTTAAAAAACAAAAAAGTTACAGAATAGAGCCCTGCGAACCATTTTAAAGGGCAATATATATACCCCTCTCAAAAGTATGCTGAACTCTTTGGAACTAATGTCTGTAAAACAAAGAATAGTCTTTGCTTCATATATATTCATATTTATTGAAATATATATTGAAAAATCAGTTGCTTCCATGTAATGTAATAAAAAATGTTGCATATGTCAGTGATGTGCATGGGTAGATTACTAGAAATACTGATAGTTTTTATATCCAAAGTCGTAAGCTCTCTAAATCTAAAAATAGCTTATACTATGACGGATTCAAGACTTTCAATAAGTTACCAAATATATTGAAAACTAGTACTAGTATTAAGATAATTAAGCGTGATCTTAGAAAGTATATTTAAAATAATGAGATAGGTATCTAATTAAAAATTGACAGTTCAAAATATGTATATTTGTTGTATAGCTTCAGCTAAATAAATATTATTATAAAAAAGTTTTCCATGAATATATTTGCAGAAATAAATGAGTTTATAAAACTTTTAGACGCCATAAACATGAGCGAAATCTAATGAAAAATTTTATGTCATTTATTTTAATATAGTAACCAAGTTTAGTCAAATGCATTTACATATAGGCTGCATTTAATAGTGTTCCACTAAAAATGCTGGATTCCCGTTTACATTCCGTTCAACTCCACCCAAGTGGTCCAAAAGAAATTAGTTTTATGAATGGTTTTTAGATGGAACCCTGTACATGTGAAATTAGTATTTATATATTCAGTTATAAATATTTCTTGCACTAGTGTTACCGCCGATAAAATCACTTAGGCAAAACCCTTTATTTCATTCATCGCATGACAGAAGTCATCATTTCTATCGTCCAATGCTACGATGAAGAGATTATTATGTTTGACAAATATAAATTTCTAGAGAATTAATATTCGAATATAAACTTAAATTCAAACACTTGAACTTATGATTCACACGTATTTACTACATAGCATGACGCGTTTCATCGTTACAAACGACTTCTTCAGATGCTAACAGAATAATATCTACATATGTCTATATAGTCAATAAATAGTAAATCAAAAATTCAAGTGAATTCAAATTTATATTCAACTACAATGGATTCACATCAAGTAACCACTAACACTATTGAATATAAAAAAATAAGTAAATAAAAACTTTTATATTCTCAGAAAAATTCATGCACCGCAGCTCTAGCTATGAACAGTAGATACATTTTATTCTGTGGTTGGTATTATATATATATATATATATATATATATATATATATATATATATATATATATATATATATATATATATATATATATATAAAAGATTTTATTTACTTTTTTTTATATATTTGATAGTGTTGTGAATTGTGAACTTGATGTGAATACATTGTAGTTGAATATAAACTTGAATTTTGCACTTGAACTTGTGATTTACATTTTATTGACTACATAGACATAGATATTATTCTGTTAGCATCTGAAAAAGTCGTTTGTAACGACGAAACGCGTCATGCTATTCAGTGAATAAAGTGTAAATCATAAGTTCAAGTGTTTGAGTTTAAGTTTATATTCAATTATAATGGATTTACATCAAGTAACCGCCAACACTATTGAATAAAAAAAGAATTAATATTCAGTTAATATATTAATATATTATATCAGTTGATGAATTTTTCGTTCACTCCATGAAATTTATTCTGATAAATATGAAATTATGAATCGCGATTTGTACAAATTGCCATCATAAAAATTTAGATTGAGTTTGGTGATGAAAATACATAAATAGAATTGAATATAAACTTAAATTCAAACACTTGAACTTATGATTTACACTTTATTCACTACATAGCATGACGCGTTTCGTCGTTACAAACGTCTTCTTCAGATGCTTACAGAATAAAATATTCATTACGTTATTCTGTAAGCATCTGAAGAAGTCGTTTGTAACGACGAAACGCGTCATGCTATGTAGCCAAAAAAGTGTAAATCATAAGTTCAAGTGTTTGAGTATATGTTGATATTCAATTATAATGGATCTACATCAAGTAAACGCCAACACTATCAAATACATAAATAGAACACTATGAATCAAAACTTGTCTATATTTATAGGGTTTTTCTCAAACACATGCAGAGATCTACAGATAATTTGTTATCAAAAATTACATCAGTTCGAAATATTGGCAACAATCGTTAAAAACTATTTCTCGGTTTTCAAAGAGTTTGAACGTCATCTTAACATTCCAAAGGGAGTCAATACATCTTGCTGTTTGTTATATCGGACATAATATTCCCGTCATGAGTAGTGTCAAAGCAATGTCTAGATCTTTCATGTATTTTCAAATCGTATTTATGTTTGAATCGTTTACCACATCTGCAGCACGGATATCTTGGTTCTTGGCCGCATTCAAACCTGCGATGTCTAACTAAAGAATGTTTAAGCCTATAAGTTTTAGTGCAATTTGTACACATGAACACTTCCGATAAATTTTCTTCGGTACCCTTCTGTCGTGCCCGTTTAACCTTCACAGTAGTATTTTCTTTAGACAAACTTGATTTCCCTATCTTTTTCTTCGTCTCTGAAAATTACGATTGACAAAATAAATTACGATTGGAAGAGAAATATATTCCGCGATCTCAAAAGTATATAAAAATAATCTTGAATTGCAGGTTCTTTTCATAAATATCCTTTTAAAGGAATATTTTAACTTGGTACATTTCATCATGCACAATTATTATAACAATCCACACAACAATACTATCATAAAGAACTCAATAATACATGGAACTATCCAATTTTTTTCTCTAATATAAAAGGCTATTTTATGACACCAAAAACACAAATTTCATCACACGATGGCTACAAAATATGTAGGTACTTACCTGTCAAAAAACTGACCCTAAGTCATGTATATATCAATCGAGTCAAGACGATTGATATTATACATGAGACGTATCAAGACATAACAAGAATCTTCATAAGGAAAATCTTTAAGGAAGCAATAATTTTATTGAAAATCAATTCAAAACAGTTATAAACTCTGATCTCGTCAATATATACAAATTATTTAAAACATCTAATTTTATATATAGTTAGAGTAATATATATATTAGAGTGGCTACTGGTGCTTCAACCCTTGTTATGGACATTTTTGATATGCTCTCGCAAATCTTGAATGTCAGAATTTTTATAGCTGCAGTCAGTGCAACCAAACTGTATTCTGGGTGCAGTGCCCTTACAAACTTTAACATGCTTTATGTGTTCTTCCCTAAGTCGTAGTATTTTACATGATGGACATCTAATTCGATCAACTGGTTTGGGTAATTCATGTAACTCTTTCTCGCATGCCAATTTCCTTTTCTCATTTTTGGGTTTCACATCATCAGGTGACATGCTCAAAAATAATTTCATTCTCTGTGATACTTTTTTGGAAGGCTTCAAACACTCAGATCGAAGTGTCGTTACTGCTACTTCTTCAAATTTTCGCGTATTTGGATTCGTAGGAACATCAAGAACCTGAAATTGTTTATTGGAATCTACTTCACGGAAACTTATGTGTGTTTGCAATTCTGATTTTATTCTGTCCAGACTTTTGGTTTTCAGACTTTCCTCTGGACAGTACATTCCTGAAAATAGTTATTATTAGAAAAGTTGCAAGAAATAATTATATATAGGCATGTAAAGGGTGTTTTTTTAGAGGTATAGAACTTTAAACTGCAATAAAACAACCATGGATCATTCGATGACAAAAATGTTTCTTTATTCGAAAGATAATCTTGTGGCATTACAATCTGGACGTCCAATTTTCGATGACTTTTTCCAACATTTGTGGCCGTATATCGGCAATAACACGGCGAATATTGTCTTCCAAATGGTCAAGCCTTTGTGGCTCATCCGCATAGACCAATGACTTTTTATAACCCCACAGAAAGTAGTCTAGCCGTGTTAAATCACAAGATCTTGGAGGCCAATTCACAGGTCCAAAACGTGAAATTAGGCGGTCACCAAACGTGTCTTTCAATAAATCGATTGTGGCAAGAGCTGTGTGACATGTTGCGCCGTCTTGTTGCAACCACAGCTCCTGGACATCATGGTTGTTCAATTCAGGAATGAAAAAGTTAGTATTCATGGCTCTATGCCGATCACCATTGACTGTAACGTTCTGGCAATCATCGTTTTTAAGAAATACGGACCAATGATTCCACCAGCTCATAAAGCGCACCAAACAGTCAGTTTTTCTGGATGTAACGGTGTTTTGACATACACTTGAGGATTATCTTCACTCCGAATGCGGCAGTTTTGTATGTTGACGTAGCCATTCAACCAGAAGTGCGCTTCATTCTGTCGACGATAAAATGGACGTAGTGCGCGATAAGTATTCCGCACAGAACCATTATTGTTCTGTGATGTATAACTTAATGTTCTATACCTCTAAAAAAACACCCATTATCAATGCATGTTATAAAATATCAAAAATGAATAGATTGTTTCTATTGGTCGATGTTTCATTGTGGGCTGAAAGTTCAAGCTTTCAATTTCAGTTCATGACAAAATAAAATATTTTATACTCACTTCATAAACTCAAGTTTTATTCATTTTATTACAACAAATTTAGGGTTTTTTGGGGGATAAATTATAGATGTGGTAAGAATGGATGTCGTAAGAATGTTACCAATGTTGATATAATTATTCACCTATAATAAAAAACATCTACAATTGAAATATGTTTTTGTACATGTAAAATTTCATTTAATTAGTACAGCCAATTGGGAACATCCTCACTCTTAGTGGAATAAATAAAACATTCGATCAACGGAAAAAAATTTATTAATTTTCAAATGCTGATATAAAATTATATCGATTAGATATACTACCATAACCTAAAAGCCAACTTATTCAATAATCATTCATCAAAGCTGAGAAGGTCATTTGATACAATACCGGGGGTAAAAAAATATAACAATGTGTGAAATTCAATAAAGGAACTTTTTCTGGTTATTACGTTACGGTAGAATCACAAGTTGCTAAGTGAGTATTATAAATTGATCGGTTTGGGGCACGTCTTCTTACGCAAATCTTTTCACCCTTCACCATCCATTCCAACATTCAAATATAGCATGAAATGTACATAGTAAACCTTAAATCTATAAATGTTTCATTGAGAAACTCTGAGCGTTCATTAAAAACTGAAATGATATGTAAAATGAGCAATACATACAATTTTGTGATTCGAATCGCTGAAAGCACCCAATGAAACAAAATGTCACAACTAAATATATGTATAGAAGCAAGCGGATTTCATAAACTATAGCACTAGACGAATAAGAAAAGTTCGGAATATCATAAAACATTATAAAAGCTGCCAGTTTTTTAACCTATGGTTTCTTATCATCTAACAATTGATATGAAAATTCCAGATGTGTTAGAGAGCATGTCAATTCGAAAATAAATAATATGAATAAAACAAAATCACTGAAATTCATGTATAACATATAACAGCGAAGCTAAATTCTATGAATAACTTTTATTGTATATATTTGACAAAATATTTCTATTAATGAATTCGAGCCATTAATTTTGTTTCATTCATCAGAATTGTAGAATTTAAATTTTACACAGCACATCTTTTTTCTGAATACAATTCAAATATGTATTGCGATAGTTAATATCATAACACGTTTTCCAACCACCAAACGTTGGATAAATATTAGATTAATATAACACTATTGCAAAGAGAGCACCTATCATAAACTTTTAACTAAACAAATAGAAGCGACTATTACAAATAAAAAAATGAATTATAATAAAAAAGGGTAACAACTAGTAGTAACATGTCAAAGGAACATTATCTATCTTAGCATGAGGCACAATGTGAATTTATCCGGTTATCACAAGTAATGGTAATTTCTAAATGAATTATAGCGCTAGCTATAACATTATCTCTAGGAACGATATTTTCGTAGTTTGAATAAAAAATATTTATTGAAATAATATCATGAATTGTTCTTGTTGCTTCCCAAATATCACATTTCAGTTATTGTCACAAGGGGCGATCGAATATATACATATAATCGCCAAGGCAGTTGTAAAAGAGATAGGGGATACTTCCCGTCGTATTCCTTTAAGAATACAGTTGGTTCCATACATAAAATGAGGAGTATGAGACTTATAATATATTTTCCAACCTGATTCCTCTTTATAATAACCATTTATAAAAAAAAAGCTGTTTATAACAATGTCGTACTTGAAAAATGGTTTTCCAAAGTCGTTGGTTATATCAAAATGGAGCACAGAAGAAAAAATATTATTTTTAATTAAATTACAAAATAACATGAGAAAATAATGGCAAAGTCGTATTTTCATAAACGTATCTTATGTACGTAGGAACTTTATCGTAGTATTATTGAAGAATCCTGATTAATTGGCATATTGTGAAGGAATAAATATTTCAGAAACTCTTACTTATAACTGGAAATTTTCATTCTTTGACAAAAGTACGAATGTGAAGTGTACTCTCAAAAAAAGAAAGGAATCTTATGAGAAGAGGGAGGACTGTGATGTATAAAACGTTTCAATTGATCAATTGCTAGTATACAACAATATTATTTGAAAATGTATAAAATTCATTTCCATTTTATGTAAATAATAGAAAAAAATGCACAGAAATTGGGAATGTCAATTTTTTATAAACGCACGTTTCCTTGAATTCATTTTTGAAGTTCATGAAAAAACTGCTAAAATGAAGATGGTACCTAGGATTATAAGACTATAGGAGGAGAAATAATTTACACCACCTTGAAAGAGTCATCAAAGAAATAGAAAATTTTTAAAGCTTCGAAAAAAGCTTTCACTCAAATATTTCAAGTTCATTTAAAATTCATACCCAAATGATATGAGCATTTTTTTCAGCGAATAATCAAACAATATGCATAGTGAAAAACAATATTATTGGGATTGAGAATTTTCATTCTTTACAACAACTTCTGTTTTAACGGCAGAATAGTCTATTTCCCGATGCATTCTTTCCATATGTCTAGCCATGTGCATTTTTTGTTTGGCTTTGTAGACGCAATAAGGACATTTGAACTGTGGTTCCTTGCCACATTCCCATTTCTGATGATTTCTTAACGAACTCTTCAATTTATAAATTCTACCACAATCAGAACAATCATAGCCCGAACCATCTGAAGTACTTCGGTTCAAAGTTTTTGATGTTTTGTCTGAAAGCGAGGTACTGCGGTTCAAAGTTGGAATCATTGATTCTTTAAATGTTTGACGCATTATCATCATTGGAAGAGCCAAATGTGACGGCCACTTATCCCATTCCTTCGGAACACTCAGATCTTCGGCTGGAAAGAAAAATATGTTAATAAATACAATTACAATTATATTTTGTATGAATATATATATATATATATATATATATATATATATATATATATATATATATATATATAAATCTATATTAATGCAATACTATATCTACAGAAGAGATTGTTTAGTAAATATAAAAATAAAATGAATGAAAAAATAATTTATTCGTACATGACACATACAAAATGAAATTAGCATAAATAATATTAACATGCGTATGTTGCAACTTTGATTGCAGAAATGAATGATAATGAAATATAATGTTAAAATGATTCTTATTGTCAGATGGAATAATAATTATCGTTGACCTCAGCACACATGCATATTCTAAAAAGAAGCAAAAATAATCAACATATAACATAAACTTCAAAACACCAAGATGTGATTGGATGTAGTCAAAAAAAAACATTAACGAATGTTAAAAAATAATACAATAAAATTATAACGTTGTCTCTAAAATTATATGTTAGTCTCCATAATGAGCTTAACCCTCGAAACGTTTTAACTAAACGTTATAGTTTTATTACTTTATAAATACATTCGTGAAACATTAAGCCAATAATTTAATTCAAATTAATAAATAAGGAAATATTCATCATCAATTTTTTGGATATTAGAAAGTAGTAAACATATGTCTACAAACCACTGAATTCAATTTCTATAAGAATCAACCAAAACCACATCTTGATTTTATAAACGCAAATTAGATAATAGCAAAAAAACACAAACACACTGAACGAATATTTAATTACTCAGTCTTCGTCGTTTTTCGGAACATTTCTGGATTATTCTCTTCTAAAAGACCAACTTTATCTTTATGTTGTCTTATAATATGTCGCATTTGATGAGCTTTTCTTTTACACTTCTGGGGGCAAAATGGACATTGAAATTGTGGCTCCTTGCCACATTCGTAGTTAAGATGGCGCTGCAACGAATCTTTTCTTATATAACTCCTACCGCACTGATAACACATGAAATGACCTCTGATTCTGTTACTCGATGTTGATTTTCGTTTGGGCTTTTCACTGTCATCTATTGTTAGTAAATGGCATGGATCCCAAAGAAGTGGGTTTTCCTGTAGTTCAATCTTCATTGGAAGTGCTGGAAATGATTGATTTCAGATACGTGTTCTACTATGATATAAGGAGTGTGTATTCAAATTTGACAATTACCTATCAACAATTCTACTCTATCATACGTATTAAAATCTATCTAACAGGTATTTATTTTTTTGTAAGAAGAACGTAGTAAATATTTAAAATATTTGTCATGGTTTTCGTTCTAAAATTTCTGTAGAACATGGTGGTGTAGAGCCAATGTACCTTTTTTCTATAAAATCAAGTCGAGTGTTTACCTAGGTTGATTATACTTACAGTTCTTCGAATAATTAAAAGCATAATCTTTTTTAAGTGAATCAAATTCAGTCACTGTTTCCATTAGAGATGAATACCCTACTCAAATTCCGAAAAACGATTTCATTCTGGAAAATTCAGCGTGACGTTATTCAAATGTTATAGCAACATCGAAAATCTCAATTTAAAAGAAGAAAATATCAAATGGTGAGAGACACAAACATGCAGCGTTGACAAATCTACATCCTTTACGTAGACTTGGGTAATTTACGTCATTACTGCAAACTTACAAATTTCAGTTACTGAAACTACGTAGTTTGTGCAAAATTGTACATAACAACAGAAAAACCAAACTCAATAGGTAGATTTTTCATTTATTTCTCTAGAACAAGTTGAAAGGCTTCCTTAAATAAACGAAGATTGTCCATTCCGTACAGCTGTGGCTGTGTGAAGGGAAGCTTTTTGCTGTAAACCTTTGACATTGACATAGCAGTGAAAATATCAAGGGTCTGTTAACTGCGATTGCTTCCATAAATAATAAAAAAGCTTCTAAAAATATCTTCGGAGGAACAAACAAAACATTTCAATAAATTAATATATGGGTATATATATATATATATATATATATATATATATATATATATATATATATAGGAAATATTTCCTTAAATATTATTTATATTTAAAGTTAGATAAATTAATAAAATACTTTGTTGATTTCAGAGAAACAATTCTGGTATTATTCAACCTTTATAACCTTTGACCCAATTAATAGAATAGACATTATAAAACAACATTCTCGTTGTGAATCACCATGGAAAAATTGCAGTTTACCTTTCAAGTACTAGCATCCGCAGATGGCAAATCAAATATACTGTGTGTAACCAGAATAACCACAACGGATGGACGTATTTTTAAAATTCCAAAGGAACACATGAATGCATCACATCATAAAGAATTAACGAAAACTCCGGCATATACAAAGGTCAAAAATGCGTGCTCGCAAAGAGGCCATCTGAGAAGAGTATGGATCAATTTAACCAACGACTTGAGAAATACTTACTGTGATGAAGATGACAATATTCAATTCAACGAAGGATACTTGGAAGAAATAGATGAAAAAGACGGTGATGCCACTGCAAATGCTTCAGAACAATCATTAGTAAAACTATTGGAAAAAATACTAGAGAAGAGTCAAAAAGAAACTGAACAAAATTCTGGTAAACTGGCTAATGAGTTTGCTATTGACAAATTTGATGGACGAAATATGAATGCAGAGCAATGGTGGGGTAATTTTGAAAAAGAATGTGAACGTTTCAATATTACCAGAAGTGAGAAAAAAATTGAGATTTTGAAATCATTCATGGAAAAAGTTTGTACAGATTGGTATGATTGTACATTACTAAAACTCACTATTACAGCAGAATGGAATGAATGGAAAGAATGTTTTTGTAACACATTCTCTAGTAAAGGTTGGTATCCAATAAGATATGCAATGTCATTTAAATATCAAGTAGGCTCATTGTTGGAATACTCAATGAAGAAAGAAAAATTACTATTGCAAGTAAGGAAAACAATGGATAGTGACACAGTTATTGATCTTATCGCCATGGGTTTACCAAATTATGTAGTAGACAAAATCGATAGGGAAAACATTAGGAAAACTGAAGACCTACACAATGAAGTAAGTAAATTAGAGCATTTAGTTTATAAAAAGCATCCACAAGTAAGAAAGGGTAAATCTAATGTTAAGGAAGGAACCGAAAAAAGACAGTGTAAAACATGCAAGGATAGAGGAAAAGGAACAAGATTTCATCCCGAGTCTGAATGCTGGTTAAGAGATCAAGAGAAAAAAGGTAACAATTGGAAACAAGTAAACAACTTAACTTTAGACGTAGAATTAAGTCCCGATGATCCAAAAACTAATTGTGCCACCATTAATTGAACTCAAAATTAGAATAAATGATTTTTTGGAAGTACCAGCGATCTATGATCCAGGTTCAAATATATCAATTATAAATGGTAAACTTATTCATTTAAAATCAAAATTTAACTATATGAGACAGCCTAATTTGAGAACAATTAATGGTGTTTATAAATCAGAGGGTATGATAAAAATAAAAATTAAAATATTAAATATAGAAGAATATGTAAATGTGTTCATAGTCAACAATGAAAATTTCAAGTATGACTTTCTAATAGGACTAGATTGTATACAAAAATTCAAACTGATACAAAATGAAAAATTAGAGATAGAACAAAAAGTTTCCGAATCTATAGAGTTAATGAATGAGTATCAAGTAAACTTTAATGAACATGTAGATGAAAATAATTTCAATATTTCAACAAACCATTTGAATCATAATGAAGAAAATATCATAAGAAACTTAATAGATAAATATAAAAATATTTTCGCGAAAGATAAGTACGATATAGGCACGGTAAAAGATTACGAAGCTAGAATAGACCTCATGGTAGACAGATATTGCAGTAAGAGACCCTATCGGTGTACAATCGAAGATAAAAAAGAAATAGAAAAACAAATATCGCATTTACTCAAAAAAAACTTGATCGAAGAATCATATAGCCCTTTTGCAGCACCTGTAACGTTGGCTTTTAAAAAAGATGAGAATAGCAGGTCAAGATTATGTATAGACTTTAGAGACTTAAACAAAATCGTAGTCCCACAATCACAACCGTTCCCATTAATAGAAGATTTGGTAGTAAAAACAAGAAATTGCAAATTTTTCTCCAAACTGGATATAAACTCGGCTTTTTGGTCAATTCCTTTACGAATTGAAGACAGAGAAAAAACGGGATTTATAACACAAGAGGGCCACTTTCAATGGACTTGTTTGCCCTTCGGATTAAAAACATCTTCAAGTATCTTCCAAAGAATCCTCAGTAACATAATAAGAAAACATAAATTATCCGATTTTGCAGTTAACTACATAGATGACATTTTAATATTCTCAGAATCTTTTGAAGAACACATAGACCATGTATCACAGTTATTAGAAGCAATAATGAAAGAAGGATTCCGGTTAAAACTCTCCAAATGCACATTTGCACTTGACTCAGTGAAATATTTAGGCCATATAATAAAACATAACTCGATATCTCCAATAAAAGATAATTTGATATCGATAAGAAATTTTCCTGAACCAAAAAATAAAAAAAATGTTCGACAATTCCTAGGTAAAATTAATTTTTATAACCAATACATACCAAATATTTCAATAACCTTAGATCCACTCCATAACTTATTGAGAAAAGGACAAGAATTCGTTTGGTCAGAAGAATGTCAAAAAGTTTTTGATTACATGAAGAATTTTCTTTGTACACAACCGGTATTAGCTATCTTTGACCCAGACCTGCCGATTCATATATATACAGATGCTAGTTTGCTAGGAATAGGTGCTGATTTAAAACAACCACAATTACAAGAAAATATAAAAACAGAAAAACCAGTAGCATACTTCTCCAAAAAATTAAGTGAATCACAAAAAAGAAAAAAAGCAATATATTTGGAGTGTATAGCTATAAGAGAATCCGTAAAATATTGGCAACATTGGCTAATAGGCAAACATTTCAAAATTTTCTCAGATCATAGGCCACTAGAAAACATGAACATTAAGGCTAGAACCGACGAAGAACTAGGAGATCTCACTCATTATTTATCGCAATTTGATTTTGAAATAATATACCACCCAGGTAAAAATAATTTAGAAGCAGACTGCTTAAGCAGAAACCCCGTTTTAGATGCTGAAGAAGATGAAGAGGACAAATTAAAAGTAGTAAACTTAATAAAACTAGAAGATATATTGAGAGACCAAGACCACAATACAGCAATAAAAAATAATATGGATAAATTGAATTTCAAAAATAATTTATATTACAAAAAAACAAGAAACAGAGACAAAATTTTACTATCCGAAGAGTTTTGTAAATATCTAATAAAAAAAATACACACAGAATTTTGTCATATAGGTATAAACCAGATGAAAAATAAAATATTGCCATATTATACAGCAGCAAATATATTAGAGAATATAATTAATACATGTAAATATTGTGAAATCTGCATTGCAAATAAATCCAGAGGACAAGCCAAAATAGGTTTAATGTCTCATCTAAGCCCCGCAAAGAAACCGTTTGAAATAGTTTCTGTAGATACCATAGGTGGATTCGGAGGATCACGATCCACAAAAAAATATCTACATTTACTAGTAGACCATTTTACAAGATTTGCCTATATACTAACATCCAAGACAAAAAACACAAATGACTTCATAAAACTAACTGAAAAGGTATTAAAAAGTCATAACATCCAAACAATTCTTACAGACCAATATCCAGGCATAAACTCCAAAGATTTCAAGATTTTTTTAAACAAAAACAATATCAACATAATTTTCACAGGAGTTAATGCACCATTCTCAAATGGTTTGAATGAAAGACTGAATCAAACTCTAGTAAATAAGATAAGGTGTGCAATAAATGAAAAAAAAAATAAATATGCATGGACAACCGTAGCACATAACTGCATAAACAAGTACAATGAAACAGAACACACAGTCACAAGATTTAGTCCAAAATACTTACTAAACGGTGAAGATACATCAGTATTACCGAAAGAATTGAAAACGAATAAAAATGACAACTTACTACAGAATATTTAAAGTTAGATAAATTAATAAAATACTTTGTTGATTTCAGAGAAACAATTCTGTTATTATTCAACCTTTATAACCTTTGACCCAATTAATAGAATAGACATTATATATATATATATATATAAAATAATTTTCTTGAAAGTTATAATAGAAAAAATAATCTAAATGAATTGTGAAACAACCCATTCGTTCAATCCAGTTACGTTCTTCATTTCAGTCAGAAAAAGCGCTTATAATTACGAACTTTTCTTCACAACTTTAACCTTTCTACATAGATCTCACGTCTGTATCGAAATCATAATTTATAACACCCCATACACGTAAACCACCGTCCGAGTTCAAGCGTCCGACAAAATCAAACAGAATTTCTCTGGCAGACAGAAACGAAATATGGTCTTGGTCAATCTCCCAGCGAAAAGTATGTCGGAATTAATTCTTATAAGATAGTGGACACATCGGCACTGAAGGTTCTCTATCGAAATTTAACTTTATCATTCATTTCCAATTTATTTACATGTTGAACAAAAACAAAACAAAATAATAGAATATATTCACAAATCAGTGAGAAAAAATACTTCGTAGTATCAAATGGGATGAAAATAATCATAAAAAAATAAATCAAGATAAAATCATAGTCAAATCAAAAAGGAGAACGCTCTATTCTCATTTAGATCCATTGCTAGATCGATGTCGTCAAGTCCGACGTTATGAACTTTCATCATATGTCTTCTAAAATTTCCTCTTTGGCGTGTTCGATATGTACAGGTGGAGCATTTATGTTGCGGTTCTTTGCCACATTCATACAATTGATGATTGCGTAAAGAAGCTCTCCACTTATATCCTTTCTTGCATGTCGGACAGGGAAAATTATATACTAAAACAAAAAATACATTTTAGTCTTGTATAATAAAATCTTGTGAAAAACTAAACCTACCATATTTGTCAGTTAGTTGCACCAAATAAGAAGATACAATATAAATGTAGAAGGATAAACAAATACATGTCAGTTATACATGTAACACACATCACAGTAATAAAAATACACTTCACACATTTTTAACAGTATTCCCCACACAATAAATATAACAACGTACCTATAGATTTCTATTCTCTAGATGAGTAGATGTGTCTTCTTTGCATTTGAACCCATAAGCATTCGGACTACATTTTCTGTATGTTTGGAGCTTTACAGCTGCTTCTTAACAACTACCTCTTGTGATTTAATAATTTATTTCATTTCATAATTACAGAAACGTACCTCTTTGAAATAAGCAGCGAGCGCTCAATTCCTGATAAATTTTTGAGATTTCAGTACTCGTTATCTCAGTAGTCAGTGACTTGGTAGCAAAATTGATACTGAGAAGGGAACCGTACTTACCAAGTAGACCATATTTTCATTTATACTATTCTTATATTCCTTCTTCAGAGATCAATACAAATCTTCCCCAATGAAAACTGGCAAACAGTTCTTTCATTTAAGTGGCATATAAGAAATTGTAGACATATGGATTGAGGGACTAATTTATTCACCTTGAATTCATTTTCATCTTCTATAATAATCAATTTTAATTAATGATAACAATAATTAATGCTCGCATATTAGTCCTGCTTACCTTCTGAGTATTTCATATTTCTATGAAATAAATATGTCCACGTTCTCTATCATCAGATCCTAAAGACGAATTAGAGATTTATGGACGTTAGTATTAGTAGTAACATATGGCTTTTGAGTCCAGACTCAACAGCCATAAATATGTTCAAAAAATAATACGGCATTAACGAATAAGAAAATCGGGTCTCAACATCAATTTGATCATAACAAAACGCTCAGAAAAAAACATAATATCAGATTTTTGGAAATAATTGAAATTCAAAATAAAGGTGGAAAAAAAAAATAGGACGAAAGCAGATACAAATTTGATTAGGTCAAGTTCTACGTAAACATTTTGGCATAATAAGAAAAATATTCACAATAATGGAAGTCACTTGCAACATACCAACGATTCGATGAATGATTTAGAAAAAAATATAAATCATTTATAGAAAATAGCTTGATGAATATTTATCTTTCATCACAGTGTGTGTGTCAAACTAAATTCAAATGTATGTGCTTCAATCAAAATTCAAACCTTCTGTCAACACTATTACATTTTAATTGAAATTTCAACTGTGAATAAAAAAAAATGCAACAATACCACCACTTGTTGATAGACTTAAGTACCTAAGAAAAACAATATATATATATATATATATATATATATATATATATATATATATATATATATATATATATATATATATATATATATATATATTGTTTGTACAATGAATGATTGATGTTCTGTTCAAATCTCATCACATCAAATTGTGCATTGTTAGATGAATTCTTTTTACAATTAAATTACAATTTGAAAATGGCTCATCGCCGAAACGCGTAAATGAGAATTTTATTGTAAAAACCTGTAGAAGAATTCTCTTCTTTTAGTATAATATAATATATGACCTACTCCCAAGAATCAGAAATTAAATTAATACATAAGGTCAGGATAAAAACTTAATAAAATATATATATATATATATATATATATATATATATATATATATATATATATATATATATATATATAGTTTCAAAGTTCATGCACATAATCAATCTTGTAATTCTCAGTTTATTGCGAAATTTTTATTCGAAATATGGAAATAATTCGAATGAAGCTCGTCAGAAGTTCTCTACACAAATTTTGTCAATGAAAATTCGATTTAAATTGAAGTATGCATTAATCTTGTCACGCACTCTACAAAAATCGACAGAGTTCATCTTGTTCCTTCGATCACGCTTATGTATCTGTACCTACAGGGTTGAAATATCGAAACTAGATTATTTGGATGCATGTCACTGACGATTCCAATAATAGGATAAAACAGAGCTATATTATCTCCAACGATTTCGTGTTTTTCGGCACGCACTAAATATTCACTCCCGGAAATGGATTCGTTTGTGTTTTCGTGAACAACATTCGTGTAGAATTCCCGGAGAATTTTATTCGAATTAATTCGATACTTCGAATAAAAATTTTAGAATAAACTGATGTAAAAAGTAATGTAGAAAGTTGATGCATAAATCATAAGATTATGAAAGAACAATGGCATATGGAGTTTTAGTTTTATTTGCAACATATTTCCAAAATAACAACAAAAATGTAAATGCTTCAAATAATAAAAATTCAATCGAACAACAATAAATATAAATAACACCATATTATACAAAATCTCAAGTTGTTATAAAAAATATTTTGCAGACAAATTTTTCATTCGTTTTTCATACTCTGTGTAGTCCATCAAATAATCAATATTTCCGTTATATATAACCCAATAAAATAAGTATAGAACAAATTCTTTATTCTGTTGATAAATAAAATGAAGTATTTTGTTCAAATTTGAAGTGGACTGACATAAAAAACACCATTTGATATTTTAATATTAAAAAAAGCATACGATAATATGAATTGGAGTGTTGTGACTCCCTGGTTTCATTTCATTCCAAGAATATTTGTAAGCAAATGAAGAATATGGTAAGAAGAGAGTCACTCACATTGGACTGCGTAAGTCTAACGTCACTAACGTGAGTGAAGAGCTTATATTGTCTACAAACAAATAAGTTTATTAAAGTAAAATCCCATGAATATATTTTAATTAAGTGTTTTCTCGTTTTTTGTGATAAAGGAACTTAAATCTGCGCATTTTGTATAAAGAGAGCAAAATTACCTTTTAAGCAAATATCCGTTTTAATTCATGGTATCGACAAGAATGAGAAAACGCTGAATAAAATATTTCTCACTAATCGATTGGCCGATAGTTGATGAAAATCCAAATACATAACTTGAATAAAACTAAATAGTTTTTTGATTTTCACTATAATTTAGTGAAACATAACAATAGTGTTTCGCCAACACAATGGCTTGATCAGATGTAGACAGCTTAGTTTATCATCTACATACTCTACTACCAACACAGTGGCACCATCTACATATGATGATGCCACTGTGTTGGCAAAACAATATTGTATTGTTTGACTAAATAATCGTGAAAATAAAAATCTACTTAGTTTTATTGAAATTATACAATATTTGTATTTGTTATGAAACTTTACCCTTATAAACTTTTGATTAGAGCTATACTAAAGCAGTCTATTCTGTAGATTAATCGGATAATTACAACGTCTTGTATTATATTCGTGCGACATTGTAATATGCCTAGTCAGATGTTCTGGTCTCTTGTATCCTTTGTCACACATAGTACATTGAAATCTACGGTTATTTTGGCAATCATATTTGGTATGTTTTCGTAATGATTGTAATTTCGTATACGATTTTCCACATTTTAAACAAGACAGCTGCTCTTTCAAACCTAGAAAGTACAAAAATGTTGTTATTGACAATATCAGAATGAGTAAAACTTCTGTCATGTAAAAACTATGTACTAGAGAAGTTTCACACAACCGAGTATGAAATAGGGCATTATCAGAAAATGAATATAATACAAAACAATTTCGAAAAAAATATGTTCAATAATATGTTCAGTTCTATGAAATTCTATAAAATTATTCAATAGCCCAAAAAATTTGTGAAGTGTATCAGATGATCATATAATTTCTTCGGAACTTATCCCGTTGTTCTAAATTATGCAAATAAAAACCATTGTTTTCATTTTCATAATCAGTAGAGTGATATATTCCAATTGTCCTACGAACTTATCCTTAATAAATATTCACAATTATGTAGCACAAACACACACATATATATATATATATATATATATATATATATATATATATATATATATATATATATATATATATATATATATTCCTTGAATTTTAAAATTTTTTCAAAAATACAATTATTCATCAGTTTGGACAAAGTTGTGATATACAAGGAAATGTCAACGAAAATAAAGTTTTCAACATTGAAAAGAGTCTGTTTGCTAAAACCATTAAAAATAAATCATCTTAAACAGGCAATAAATTAATTTGAAAAAATTATAATATATTTATATATTGGAGAGTGTTTATTTTATTTTGTTTGTTCAGTAGATGGAACCCACATTTAGTTAACGATTTAATGTTCGCCCTTTCCTATTTTGAAGATAGGATCCAGGTGAAAACCCATCGAAGCCTGATCGTTTGAATTCATACCACTAAATATTTCCAATAAGGATGAAAGAATTGTATGGTACTTCCATTCAACGAGATCAATGTTCTCCGGAACGCACTCAATATTCACTCTCGAATATGTGTTTTAGCAACAAAACCTATCAACATTTGTATGGGCAGCTCCCTGACAGTTTTATCGACTTATATATAGTTTATTGTTTATTTATTAGTAAATCAGTTGATCTTTCTAACATTCTTATGTGTAACAGGTATGTATGTACTCTTGATAAAACCCGCTAAGTGTAGGTAACTATTTTCGGAATATTACGATTTAAATTACTAGATGCGTCCAATTTTCTTGAAATTAAATCACACACGCTTTGAAAATAAAACGTTTATACGTTTTCAGACGGTTGCTTATATCAAGTTCAGCCAAAACTGATCGCTGGATTGATCATCATACTATTCTCGGTTCACAGTACAAATCATACTCTATTCTCTTTCATTATAGTTCAAAACAATCAAAAGATTCAGAAATTACTAGTCTGGTATTTCACGGTATCAATCATTAACCTGGGCTATAAAAATATCACATTCGGTGATACACGAACGAATATTTTCTCCTTCATTAATTATATTTCTCTTTTTTCCCTATTGAGAATTGTAGCTGAACTCAGTTCAATTTCACTACGATTTCTTATAAAAATACCCACTACTACTTGAAACGTTTTCGATCTGGACTGCTTCTACTTATACAAAATTTGTATAAATATTACCCCTTTCGCAACTCAAGAGGAAAACCTTGATTTTAAGTCAGGTGATTATATACAGTAGAGGCCAAGTCTATGGCGTCACTAAGGCATATTGAAAAAAGAATACACTTAATTTCATTTAGGTATATTATGAATTATTCCAATTATACACAATAATTCAATCGAAGTAAAAATTAATACTTAATCTCACATGTCGTCCCGGCCTTTTTATCTTCAGTTAGAGCGGCAGATAAACTTCATTTGCCAGTAACTAGATTTTTGCGTCTTTTCACTTCCAGTTAGAGTAAACGTTCTGTACTTAACCGACAGATGGGACCATAGATTCAATTCATCTTTCAAGAGGGTAGTCAAAAGTTTAACCGAATATGAAAAGACCGGTAAATCATGTAATTTTAAATCACATTGAAATACCTCACCAAACAGGATTCATATTACCTCACAAACATAATTCTTCAATTCCTTTCTGGATAAAACTACTCGATGTTTCTGGTAGAAATGAGACTGAAGACTTTGAACATATTTCGAAGCAAAAGAACATTTGTCACAACAAAATTTCGTAGAAGATCCACACGTATATTTGATATGGTTATAGATGGAAGCCTGATGTTTGAATGATCTTAGGCATCTTTTACATGTATACGGTCCTCCTGGAAATGAAAGTAATATATAGGTTCTATAAATAATTTAATTGGATGTATACAAGATATATTTACAGAGAAAAATTAAATGAACTAATATATACCTATATTATGTAAAGGAATCAATCTTTCAAAAACATATGATATAGACGTGAATGGTAGCATTTTATTTGGATTTACAAGAAACTTCATATTGATGATGTACAGAACATAGATGACGATTCAGCACATGCTTGTATTTGAACTGAACCCCACATACCATACAAATATGAGTGGGATTTTTTCCGCATTCGATCTTCATATGCCTTGCCAGATTTGTTTTCCTAGTATATCTTCTATGGCATCTCGGGCATATATAGTATTCGTCTGAAAGAAATATACTATATAATATATAATTGAATAATTTCAGTTTAGTAGCATACACCTAGTTTCTTAATTTTTTGTGGTTCACGCCAAATTTTCGAATAATCACATTTTAAAAGCTACCCCAAAAATATATCTGAATCTTATAAGCATTGGCATAGATTGCACTCATATATTATAGCACACAAAATTGAGTCATTTGAATGACTAGAATTGTTCTTATTGAGTTCTTGGACGCGATGAATTTCAGTGTCAGTGTAAGAAATAACTGATGTTTCGAAGGTGAACTGCCGATAAGGTTACTACAACGTGAAAAGGCAGTTCTATTTCCACATCTGAGGCTACCTGCAGAGATAGAGCATAGTAAAGTCGCAAGGAAGATTTTTTTCGAATTTCAGTATACGAGTATAAGTGCTTATACTATGTGTACTATCGACTGCAAAGATGTGTACGAACATGTGTATCCAAAAATTTGCAATGTTTAAAAAAAATTAAAACATTGTTGGTTCAAAATACGTTTGGTATTTAGATATTATATTTTGTCAAAATACGTTTGGTTTTTGCAGATATTATATTTTGCAACGGTAAACGATTGGACATATCATGAAATGCTATTATAAAGTGTTTTTCGTAAATTTATAGATAAAAGGTAGGTTATCAGGTTGACAGTAGATAAATCTTTAATGTACACATATACAAATACATTCACCTCAAACGATGCTAAACAATATATCGTAGTGTGTAACATTAATGTATTTCTATTTAGGGTCTGTTTCACAATTTATAAAAATCCCCTAATTATTTGCACTGGTAGTTGACAGTAAACTTCCTTAGCATCACTTTAAATGAAATGAAACAACCACCATTTAACGAAACAGTTCTTTACCAGTAGTTAACATAGTCAATTTGCAAAATAATGTTATATTCCAAGTGATTAATGAATACATTATTCATAATGTCCGGGAATTATGGATACTGGCTAGCTATATTGGATCAAGAGATTAATTATTATCTAAACTTTTTATGAATATATATAGATCTCTTGGGTGCAATTGGTGACACTAAAAGAGTACCACTTCGAGATGTTTAAATCAAGTACCTGAAAACTAGGCAATTCTAAAGGCAGAAACCCTTGCTTATTACTTATTACCAAATGAGACAGATTATTTGAATTCTTTAAAGTTTAGTTTATTTCAAGTTGAAAAAATGCTGTGAATGTTTTGTTTTTTGTTAATATTTTCAGTATGACATTGATTGAGATTATTTTTTTGTTTTCAATTGAAGTTGTTAACACTGAAAATAATACGAGTAGTAACGAAATATGATTTCTATTACTGTGTCCAATAGATTATAGACGTTATGTATAATGTACGGACAATTCAATTATTTGAATAGCTAAATATTGAATACCTCTGTTATTGTGTGATCGTATTATTAAGAAAAATTTACTTTCTTTTTTATCATTATATTCATCATATTGCGACTGCAATTTCATATGAAACTACAATTATTTATGCTTGAAAATGTAGGTATGCTCCGAAATTGCAGTAGCACTATAATAAATATAGTGATACAAAATAATTTGTATTTTTCTGTATAACTGCAATAATTATTGTTTAATTGCCATATATGATTGTTCATTTTCCATATTTCCCGGACTTGTATAATAACACATTTCAGTTCACACATCATAAGACACATAATTCTCACCCCTATTAAAAACATAATTGTGTTATCCTACAGTGGCTAATCACGACTTCGTTTTTGTGATCAAGATATTATATGCAGTATCTGAGGACTATAACTTGAAGAAGTTGGTAGAAAACGTAACAAATTATCTCCAACTCTTCACCCAATCGAAATTTCGAAAATTCAATCCAAATATATAATAAAATATTTCTTGACAATTATCGGAAAAGTGATTTAAAAAATTAAAGAATTCTTAAACAATTATAAAACAATGAAAATTTATACTTGAAACTATAACACTTAATATCAATTATATGTATATATAACTCTAATTGTAGAAACGATAACACTTTTTAATGATCAATTATAGAGTCTAACTCTGACTGAGTCGGATGTTTCTTTCTTATATGTTTTATTATATTACATCTAAGGTGACTTCGATTTCCACAAATCCTACAAGAAAATTTTGGTGGTTGTTGGCATTCGTACTTTACATGTCTGCGTAGAGAACCGGTATATGTATACTTCTTACCACACTGAACGCAAGGATGACCCCCTGAAACATTAATAAATCAACATTCAAGTAGAAGAGTGGAATGTCGTTCACAAATATACAGAACTTCCTGAAAAATTATTTTTTTTTTAACACTAATAAACTTCGGCTAAGAAACTAGCTATAATTTCAGAGTGTTCACATTTGGCTAAAGGGATATCTTTTTCGAAAATGGAAGCTTCTTGGTTATTTTATACTGAAATGAGTTACTGAATGCACTATATAACAGGAAATCTAAATATATATATATATATATATATATATATATATATATATATATATATATATATATAACATTATTAACAAAAAAGGTACATGCGTTTGAAGAAGCTGCAGTGTTGTCAAACGTGTTAGGAAACTGAATAATATGAATAATAATTAAAGCAATGAGTGAAAACCTTTCTGAAAGTGGTTTTTTCTTTCTGAAATATAACTGTAAGAATGATTTTCTCTCAAGGGAATTCTTAATCCAAACGAATAATAACTAAAGCTCAATTATTCATACAATTTCAATCAATTTCTTCTGTTTATTTTCAGACGCAGAAGTAAAAGTACCTTTTGTTTGATGCCAATCAAGAAAGCAGAAAATTGCAGTTCAAAATTGCATTCGCTGAAATTGTTTTCTTCGATAGTTGAACACATAAAAATTTATTAGCAACCAGTTTCATTCGAGTATATTTTTCATATATATTTTTGATAAAATGTGTTCCGTATTTCAAGTGACACATTACAAAATTTCTTTAGCAACTTTGCACTTAAGTGCTACTATCAATAGTATCGAAAAAGGTGTTTGGTAAAGAACAATATATACTTGCTTCTGTTCTCTCGTGGACATATCAAGAATTTGATCACATCAAACTACGAGAGGTTAATGTAGAAGCCGCAAATAGGAGCTTGCAACTTTTTGCGGAATTTCGTTGGTTTCAAGTAAAAGTTTTTATAAATTAAACTTAGTTGCGATATTCTGAAGAGAATCAAAAAGCTCGAAGCTGAGCCACTTTTTTATACAGACTATAACGAGGATAATAATAATAACTTCTACAATTCATTATATGGATTAACTATATTTGAAATGGCAATCTATTGGTATAAAAACAATAATTTATTATTGAATATAAACTTAAATTCAAACACTTGAACTTATGATTTACACTTGATTGACTACATAACGCGTTTCGTCGTTACAAACGACTTATCGTTTGAACGATAAATATATCGTTCTACAAGGGAAAATTTTCTCTTACTACCATATATATTCATTATACTGTTTATATTAATATGAATAATTGATATTGAACATGTATCTGACGAAATTCGATGAATATTCAAATTATGAAGATATTCTGAACAATAAAATTCTATGCTAACTAATGTGAAAATATATGGTCATAGAATATTGTCATTGAATATCATTAAATCAGAATTGGTCACACAAAACCACCAAACAACCGTTGAAATAATGAGTCTGAAAATGGCCTTCAAAAAGACTATTTCAACCAGCTGAGAGTTGAAAATAAGAATAGCCGTAGAAGATATCGGAGAAAAAAACTTTTATTGAATTTTTTATTTCATTAGCTTTTTCGTTATTCATAAAAATTGTACTAGGATCAATTAGTCTTCTGAATTTTTATGTTACACATTTTCAGTTCAAACCTATTCATATTTTTAATTTTCCTCAAAATTTATAATGTAAAAATCTAAAAACCTCCTGATATCGAAGTTCAGTTTCAAAATCGAAGAGCAAATTTCAATCTTTTGAAATTCAATTTTAAATATAGATAAATAACATATATATATATATATATATATATATTTATTTTGAAAGTTTTTAGCATTAACAGGCTTTTTTAATATGAAAAAGTTTATTTCTGTTGACGTTTCGTTGTTATATTACAACTTTGTCAAAACTAATGAATATATATATATATATTTATTGAATATATAGATTACAGGGTAGAGGTAGAAAATTGAATTAAATATATTTCCAGAATTTCTAATAGGAATTTAATTCAGAATTTCCTATTCTTTGAAACTTATCTATAGAGTTTAACGTTCTAGTTCGTTTCGTAGATTTCAATATTGACAAAAAATTTCTGATTGATTGTGCTCTGATTGAAGACGATATATATTTTAGAACAATCATAGTCGTAGTTTTCCTCAATTACCCGTCTTAATTCTCAATTTTTCAAGAGGTAAAAAATTCACTGAATTCAGAGAAAATGTTATTCCTAATAATGGGATAAATAAAAAATAATTCAGAGAAACTTAATGCAACAAAATATATCTACGATCGGTTGTTGCTCAATCACTTCTCTAATCCCATATTCTTATGATTCCGAATAAATCCTTTAAAGAATTCATATTTTTTTCTCTACATTTGAGTTACGGTAGGTACCTACTCGTTCATGAAATTTAAGAAATGAAATTTTATTAGAGTATGATTGTACAATCGAATGAAACAAAATAGACGTTCTTGAATTGTTTGAAGCTTCCTTGGAGACGAATGGAAAGAATTCGCAATTTTAAATAAATTTCAAATGAATCAACCCACGGCATGTTTATTCAAAATTTAATGTTATATTATATGTACTTACCCCTTTAGGCTATACACCTTTTCAGACAACAATTTAAATATTTCGGCTTTTTCTCATTTTTCCTCAACACATAGCGTAACGCAACATTATTATGTAACACTCACATTATCTTGAATATAGTACTAGTAAGGGAGAGGTTAGAGATGCAAACATCCGTCCACATGAAAAATTTTTCACTAAAAGCAGAATTTCATTTCAGAATTATTTACCTGTGTTAATAGCTTTCCTACCACAGGTACTGAAACTATTTCTCATGTTTGTCTACAGGGAATATTCCTCGAAATGAATATTTATGCAAATATGCATCCGGATCCGATAATCCTATTATTATTATTTCTCTACCATTTCCAACAGTAGCCTTATATTCAGATATACAAAATAAAGCCTTTCAAAACACTGTTTCATTATACAAATTGTCTTCCAGTATCAAATCAATTATATTAGCAAGTACCCAGCAAAATTACAAAATTATTTACTGTAAGAGTTATATTCGAATTTGTTCCCCAGATGAAGTGAATTCAGTTATTTCAGGTAAACTGTCAATATTCAGCTTCAAAACAATAATTGAGAAAACGATATTAATTTTTATTAAATATCATCTTCACCAATCCAAGTAAAATAAATATTAATTTTATAAAAATATTAAACTTTATCATTCTTCGCTTTCTTATCTTGCCGCTCATATTAAACAAATGAGTTTAATCAATAAATCCAAACATTTTATCATGTCTTCGCATAAAAACTCATACACATATTCAAAAAAACTTACGGTCCCAAAAATCACAAATTGATTGTACGACTATCATGTTGCAATCAGTATAAAAATGGTTATGAAATTATAATAGTGGTTTTCGTTCATCGAGTGGATTTAGGTAGAAATTGAATACTCAACTTGTTTCAATACTTGTTCAATCTCCAACAAAAAGAACTTCGATTTCAGTCTCATTTTCGGCAAAAAAAATTATTCAACAGGAAACAACAAATTAAAGTTCAGAAAAATTTTGAATATCAATTTTCTCACATTTTGGAAAAGCAGACAGATTTAAAAGGTACTGAACTAATGAGAAAAAGTAATGAAAAGTATTGAAGTAATGTAAATGTTCATTTCCTTTTCTCATACTTCGATGTAATTGCCTAAAATAAAGCTTTTTCAATATCTATTTGAAGTTGTAAATGTACTGCATTGATGAAACTGCAGTAGAGTGCAACTGCATTTTTTTTGGAATGATTCTTTCACTGTAACAATTTGGCAATTTGCTCTTGATCTTCTTGATTTCTTGATTCAATCTTGATCTACAAAGACTGATGATTAGGAGTTGTCAATGTAAAATCGCGTTTACCTAAATCTCATCGTATTCCTGAAAATCTCGATTGAACAATTCCTTTGAACTTAATTATTTCGATTCACACAGATTTTCATTAAAAAAGTTATATGTGTCTAGACATATATTCGACATATACATCTCTACTTTTACTCCAACATAATTTTCCGATATGAACCGCTTATTAAACTGTTCATTACAGCTATAATTTTATAATTATTTTGCTGTAAAGTTGAAAATTTCCTGCGTATTATCCTTATACCTTAACTGTACCTAGGGGTTGAAAATAGTTATTATCATTCTGACTGGTTCATCCGAGTAATCCAACAAAGCCACAATAAAAAATTGATCTATTTCAACTGATAATTTAATTATTTATAGGTTCATTTCTCTTTAAGAATGATGGTTTGGCAAAATTTAACTTGAATACACAATTCACCAAACTTTTACTTAGTCTGAAAATTCATTAGATAAGTTATCTAAAAGTAAAAGGCAGTAGAGCTGACTGAAATATAAAAAAAAGATACAGAATGTGATTTAATACTATTTCCTTCCTGCATTATTGAAAGAAATATAAGAACGTACAACCATTCAGATAAAATTTTATAAATGATGTAATACAAGTATTGTCACCAAGAATATGAATTATACAGAACGAAAAAATGAGAACAATTAGAATATATTGAAAATGTTTTTATGAAAAATGTAATAATGTTTTTTTTATGAATAAAACAATGTTTCCTCCGATCATTTACTATTAAGAAAATAGATCGATAATTTTGTAGAACAGGTTTAATTCATCTGATCATTGTGTAAATGTACACATCATATGTTTGTTCCTTATATGGTTTTTTATTTCATTTCTTCTATGATTTCTGTATTGGCAATATGCGCAAGAGAATCGTGGCAATTTTCCACATTCGACATTCATATGACGAGCCAAGTTCTTCCTTGCTGAATAAACTTTGCTGCAATTCGGACAAACGTATCCAGCTCCTGTGTGGAATCCTTCATATTCTACCAAGTTTTTGCACTTTTTCGCTCTCTTTGATTTTATAGAATTATCAAACACAACTTCAGGACATACTGTTTCAATCTTAATTCGATCAGGGTCTTCTTCAGTCGTTTCATGCGTGATATTATCATATACAACTTCGGAATCAACTACTTCAATTCTGATTTTATTCGAATCGTCGTCAGTTGTTGGATAAACTTTATCACTTTCAATAGTTACTTCATTATTTGCTGCAATATCTTCAATAGGGCAGTCTCCGTTAGAGACTGCTTCATCGAAGACATCTTGCAGAGACAGGGATGATGGTTGTGAAGCTTCCGATATCAGAGAACCAAAGGTTTGATTTGGATAAACCACTTCGAAAGTCCAACCCATTAAATTGGAGAGTTCCATTCCATTCGAAGCAGGTAAACTGTCTTCAACATTATCTATAACACAATGAAAATATTAGTTATCTTTAGCAAATTCATGAACTATAATGAAGCATAAAGCGTTTATAAAAGGTCAGACGAGTTCGGATATCATTCCAAACACGTGGTTACAAAGAAAAACAAAGTTCTGATCACATCAAATATGATGGTTTGAATAGAATATAGCATATTTGACAATATATGAAAATAGATTTTCAAAACTGCCAACCTTATGTGAAACATAAGGTTGGCAGTTAATTATTTAATAAGTTAGGTTCGTTATTTAAGTGAATCCATTATTGAGAACTGTATACAGATATTTCTTCGCATATCAACTATAATATAATCAATAATGTTAATTAATAAAATTAACTATAACATTATCATTACGTTAAGCTTGAGTATAAAAAAAACATTGACACATGAACAATTTTTACAGTTTCATGTAATAACAGTGTTAATGCTGCAAATACTTAAATATAATTTAGAATATATTTGTAATAAAATTAGATGGAACTGTATGATTTCTGGATGTGTAAACTACACAAAGTTGTATAATCCACATTTCCCGATAAATTTTAGTGTAACTTCAATTTGGGCTGTTGTGCTCAGAATATCTTTGATATTGCGTTTTAGTCCTAGTTGGTTACGAAATGTCTCATTTTTTGGACACCAGATGAGTATATGTTCAACTGTAAGAGGGATATTATCAAAGTATTCGCACTTGGGTTGTTCGCCTGATGTCATCAAATAACTCTGGGTCAGTTTCGTATGACCTATTCTTAGTCTCCTAGCTACTATTTTGTCTTGTCTATTCAGGGCTAATCTTGTTTCTTCTTGAATTTTAGGTTGAATTCTGTGCAGCTTGCTGGTATCATTTTCCCATTGAATTTGCCATTCTTTGATGATTCTATTTTTTATTGTTTGAATTTTGGATTCAGGATTTTGTTGCTTCGCGATATGCTCCGCTTCATTCCCTGGGATAGCCACATGAGATGACTCATTTTATTGAATATTATCATGTCCACACATAAATAAAATAAATCAATTATAAATACGTTTTAGAGTAATTTCCACTAAATTCCATCAACTGCTTTCAAAAAGTATGATTGAGCATAGTTACAAATATAATTGCTTTTTCTCAATATATTTTTTCATTATATATTCTCTGATTATTTTAAACTTCGGCAAAAGGAATAAGTGAGGAAAAGCATCAAGAAGAATGTTCAGAGGATTAAATAAAACTCAGAGTAGTTGCATTGAAAATATATTGAGTTTGTGTAAAAAATATAATGATATTTTCAAATGCCACTTTCAGAATTCAAAAACTGTATGGACAACATGATTTCGACTTTTTCGAAAGTTGTGTTCTACTTATTCATTATGTTATTTCATGTTATTGAACGTTAATGCTGAAAAACGAAGCTATTCATTATTATAATTAGGTTACAAAATATATAATTACATTACAAAAATAAACGTATGTGATAAGTCTGCAGAAAAAACAAAATTTTATTCAGAATGAATTTCACATAAAAATTACTTCTCAATGGGAATATCCTAACTGGATCATGAACTTATTAATAATTATGTCTATAGTTATTAATACAACGTTGATATAATTAATGAATTGAGAATAATATAATATCAAGAATATGACATAATATAACGTCAATATAAAAATATGAGCTACTGGTATTGACTCAAACATAAATTTCAAAATAAAAATTGTATTTTCAGATATCAAATTGGTTGTCAGAAGGACATCCGAATATGATTTTGATTCTCGTCCCTTGACATATTCAGGATGCATACATCAGGACCGCTCATCATCGACAAGATGATGCGTCATATGACTGCTTAGGATGCGTCATAGGAAGAAGAAGGGTGACACCTAAGAAGCAAATCTTTCATATTTCAAAAGGTTTTTATGCGTCTTCGATACAGAACAGAATTGATCAACATTTATATAGAATTTGTTCATCTCTGTAAGTGAAACTAGTGAGTTATTTAATCGATAAATTAAAACAACCACTCTGAGATAATGTTATTTATGAATGTACAAAGAACCTTTCAATACCTGTTGGATAAATAACTGAAATATTTTTCACAACTCCACTTGCAAATAAAATATATGTATTACAATAACTGAATACATAACATTAAAGCAAGATTGAGGGAGTGGACAGTTACATTTGCTTTATCAGTACCTGTAACAACAGACCCCAAAGTGCGTACTTTTTATCCTATAAATAAATAGGCAAATAAGCTCCAAATTCAACATCAACATTTCTGTATAAATCTAACATCTAGTAGAGAAACTTCAATTGCGGAGTCAAGGATGAATTCAGATAAAATTGCTTGTTATAATTCTTATTTATCCTCACACAAAAATAAGCCTACGAGCTGCAAATACAATCGATATAAATAAATCAATACAAACTAAAACTAAAAAAAAGTCACAGTAATTTTTCCGGAAACTTTTCTATGCCCTTCAAGAAGTTTTCCTATGAGCTTCAAGCAGTACTACGTGCATCAATAGGATAAGGACATTAGTAATTTAGTACAGTTGTGTTAACAGTGTTTCTTATACATGTTTCAACATCTATATCTTATTGTAATATTTCATTATATTCATCATATAACCGGATTGATCTTGGATACCAAATACATTACAAAACGAGTAATAATGACTTCAGAACACATGGCAAGATTGTAAGTACACTCGACACATTTATTGGGGGCTATCCTTCGGTCAAGAGGTGATACAATTGAATTAAAATAGGTAATAATATGTTTATTCACATAAACTTGATTTTATGCGAAATTTTGGAGAACAAAATAAGTAAAATCTTTATATGATAATTATATGGAAAATAGCGGGACTTCGTTGTTTCATTGAATATCTTTCTTTATTGTCGACTTGATTCCAATTGATCGATTTTATTTATAATCGTTCCAAATATTATCCTTCTCCAAGCAATTCAATGTATCTAATTTATTTAGGGAAATCAGAAACGCTGGCGCTTCTCTTTCGTAAGATGGTGATTTTGTGTGCTTCAATTGATGTGCTAATAAATACCCCTTCTTGTCCCATTATATAAAGTGTTTTAATATTCAATGCAAACACTAGAGATTTCTCAAAGAAAGTGTTTTCACATTTCAACTAATTAACCTTCTTCAAATAATATATCTATATACATATAATTATTTACAATTAGGTTATATATAATGAAATTGAACACGAATTTTTTTATTGTCTTCCTCTACCTGGGCAGATAGATGCCGCAGAAACCAAAATTTTCACTGAATTTTTAGGAAACATTCCAATAATGCCGAAGATTTTTTTTAACTGAAGGTCTTTAACTTAGTACAATGTCTTGTATATTTTGAACTTTGGTTTAACCATTTTTCCCAACATACAAAAGTAGTATAAATTTAAATGTCAATATTACAACAATTGCATTGTATCGATCTCTCAAAACCTTTCTGGAATTAGAAAAAATGAATTTGAATGATTTCGATCATTACCTAACATTTTGATTCTTGAAACTTTCTTTCTAGTTACAGTTAATGCCTTTGTTCTTTGAAATTCAAGTAGCAAACTATTTCGAAAACTTTGAAATATTCACTCTCGAAAGTGATATGTTCGTTCTCGTGGACAACATTTATGTACACAGCTCCCTGAAAGTTTTATTTGAAATATTTCGATACTTCGATTAAGAGTTTCAGAATTGAGATATTCAGTATGCATATAGATAATTATCAGGAAAAATATCGAAGACTTTTGAAAACTCAAATGAGATTAACAGTATTTTATTCATAAGTGATCTCTTCATTATTAAAGCAGAAACAATTCTTTTATCGTCCAATTTTACTACATTTATCAATTTATTTTTACGTTCAAACCATGAGCGAACATTTATGATGAAAATAAGAACTCCAAAACAATAGATCAAGAACTTTAACAAAACTATTATCCTATATACTTGGCAAGGCATCTCCTCTTCAAATAAAACACAACAAAAACATAAATTATCCAGAAAATTGGTAACAAAAAAATAAAATTAGAAGTACATAACGAATCCATACAACTGATAGGATTATTATCCTCATTTCTACTATTATAATATGAAAGGAAATGTCATTACAATATTGGAATATGTATTGGAACAGCTTCTTCGATATCACTACTAGGGATGATTTTGGAAATCATCGAAACTAAATCACTACCAAAGAACAATTATTAATTCCAACTGAAAATTTAACAATTGAAATAATTGTGATGTTATTATAAATTTTTCCTGAAATTGAAATATTAAAATACATTCAGAATAATATCCGAAATCAAAACACAAATCAGATGGTAATATGATCGATTCTTGAGGAAATTTGCCAAAAATTTTCAATTTTTTTCACATAAAATAAGTTGAATGTTTAAACAAATCTAGGATATATAAACCGATGGCTTTTGATGTGGGAAGCCAAAACGTAAGCTCGCCTCGCACGGTAAGGGCAGTGAGGGCAAGACAAAACGGGCTCAACCCCACATTCTTGACGCATGTGACGGCTCAGAGTCTTTTTATGATGGTAAATTTTTCTACAGTTCGGACATTCATAAGTGTCACGAGTGGGTGATGAACGACGTATTCTACCTCGAGGAGCTTTCACACCTAAAAATTAACAAAATATGCTTATCAGGATGATATTCACAATGAACATTCACAAACATCACAAATCATTCAACATGAAACATTCCTAATCAACATTCCTCAAGACTGAACAGAAAAAATGGATTTCAGTTAACTTTTCTTGAATAACTTCTTCATTGAATCAATACTTTCCTCCACATTTTCCTCATGACCATTGCTTCAAAATAGGTACTGGTAGGTACAACTGTTCACATTAAATTTCAGCATATAATTTCACTTAACACAATGTGAATAAATTTATATTAAAGGTGCTTGAATACTTGCTTACCTCTTGGTGAAACATAATTAAATATTAATTTAAATTGAACAATTGGCTCAATGATTCTCAAGTGTATTGAAAAAGAATACAATAAATTAATAATACTCAATAATCTTGATATTAGTCTCGATAAATCAGCTGACCGCTTGAAACATTATTAAAAGTGTTTCGTTAATGATATATTGTATTATGTTTCTTCAATACATTTGTGAAACATTTTGCCAAGTATGTAATTTAAATTGAAATTTATATCACGAATCCCAAAGATTATTTAATATTCCCAAAATTTCATTTTTCTTGCAAATATTAATACAAATAGAAAAATGGAAGAATATAGGAAGAACAAAATAGTGTAATATAAAGAATATTGTTATGTGAAAGACATACGGTATTAAAAAAATTCATATATTTCGAATTACATTTTTTCAATAAAATTCTTTGATCACATTGACAATATTATTCAATTCCTCACATAATAATATTAATTAATTATTTGACAATTAGCAGCTGGAAGTTACAAAACAAGTTATAAATAAAAACTATACTCCATTTGAAACAAAAAGGTTAAAGTTTTATTTGAAACATAAAGAACGGTTCAGTTCGTACCAAAATAAGGACTATAGATAGAAATGTAATCCGAATACCTAGAAAGGTCATACCTTTCAAGTCATTCTGACTAGACTAGTCATCCGAATGACTAGAAAGGTAGTATGTCTTATTTCTGCTTCACTTTTCTGCCTTCTGCTTTCTAAAACTAGGCATACCCTCAACTATTCACTATCAAACAAAAATTTAACACTAAAGACTAATAAGCAGTAGAAAACGTTAGAATGTAACGTTTTTGTTTTTTTTTTGTGAAAGACTATGAGTTCATAAGTTTATTACAATAATTAAGCATTTTGGGAAATCTCTGCTCCCGCCAAAAATGAAACACCAACAAAACAATATCATTATTGACAGATTGCATTTCAGAAATAGACCATGTAATGTCGCCACATTTGAGCTAACTCTATAAATCCACTACATTCATATTCAGTATAAATGAGTACTGTATTTCTCTATCTCCTCTCCATCTTTCTTATCAGCATTGACAGTTCATCTTCTTTTCCTCCTTGATTACCCACATGCGTGTCTTATTTCGCTCATTGCAAATCGTTCTTCCTTCAATGTAAAATTTTTAAAAATATGAATCTGCACTGAGAAGTACTCAGTTATATTGTAGTGTTTTCATTTCGACAGTACCATTTCTTTCTTGATCAAAATTACAAGTGATAAGTCCGTAAAGTGTGTTTTAGCTGTGTTTTTCTGACAACAGCATGACGCGTTTCGTCGTTAAAAACAACTTCTCAGATACTTCTTGGGATACTACGAGTTGTATTCTACTAGCACCTGAAGAATACGTTTGTAACGACGAAACGCGTCATGTTTTCAATAAGAGTGTAAATCAAAAGTTCAAGCTCTTGAATTTTATCTTATCAATTATAATGAATTTACATCAAGTAAAAGCCAACACTATTCAATATTATCAACAAAGTATTGATAACAACTCAAGTCTTCCTCACATATAGTGAAAAAATGTTTAATTAACTCGACAGATTTTTCGTGACGCTAACCCCTTATAAAGAAATCCATCAACTCTTGACTTTGTAGGCAGATTGAACAATATTTGTGGCATTGTACTTAAATATTTCATTTATTCATTTCATTAATTTCATTTATTAACACGTTGATGTATCGAAAGTGATTGAACTGTCAATTATAATTGAACTGGAGGTTTTTAATTTCGCAGCAAGTACGTACTTCTTCCATGTACCTCATCATTATTGCTGGATATTAATCAAAGAATGTTTAGAATCTGGCCCATTGCCTGAAACCAATGAATGTAGTGGATGTCGGTACCAATAGCGTCCATGTGACTTTACAGCTCGTGTAACACAATCCATAAGCTTAATTTTTAAACCTTTTGCCTTGTGCTATTCACTAACTACGTTCATTGGTCGAATAGCAAAGATTTGCTATGAATTCTGAATTCTAGGCAATCAATTTTTACGTTATAATTGAATGCAGCGCAGCTCGAAAGAGTTTAAACGCAACATTTATATATTCTTGATTTGGATTCATAGATTCCGTTCAAGACCATTTCCGCTTCGCCTTGCTCATAAAATTGACTAGGATATCTTTGACTATTGCGTGCTCTGATACTTAAGTTTGTAGGTACATCTAAATTCCTGGCATTTTGGAAAACGTAAATTCAACCGTAAATTAGAAAAATTATTCTTTTTCATAACCAAATATAGCACGGGTTTTGTAAGTAACGTATATGTTAGTCTATCCCAACTTACCGCAACTTCATTACTTAATTGAACTTTTAATATTGGGCGTGAAAGCTCAGAACTAAACTGCACCAATAAATTAAGTTTTCTTACAAACTTTTTGTAATAACTAATGAACTGATTATTTTATATGAATCTGTTTCAATGAAGCTGATGCATCTTCTAATTCTCTATCGATGTAATGTCAAACGCCATAAGATTGGACTAAAAAAGATTATAATAATATCAAAAGCGCTGAAAGAATATTTTGAAAAGTCAATAGAAAAGCTAATACTCATTAGAAAATCTGATATGGTGGTTACAATTTCTTATTATTCGCGGAATTTTCTCAATTTTTTTCTTCATAAGAACCTTCTCCTAACAACAGAAAACAACACAAAAAAGAATTAGCCAAATCGTTCATCCTTTCACCCGTGATGGCGTGACCCAGGAAAATAAATATATATATATATATATATATATATATATATATATATATATATATATATATATATATTATATATATATATATATATATATATATATATATATATATATATATATATATATTTCATGAACATTTATCGAGAAAGGAGAATCTTGTATTCAATAAAATATAACTATTAATCTCATTCGTGTATTACTCAAGATCTAGATTTTCATTTAATTAACATTTTCCTAAGGTGTTGAGTTAATTATACATATTTTTCACAAACTCGAAAATATGTCAGCGAGTTGCATTTGACAGTTTTCTCTCACGATGCGATAAATAATGATATTCTTCTCTTGATTCGAAGTTCATTATACGAAATACGTTGCAACTATTTTCCAATACTATCCGATATCCAATGATGTACTCTCTCTGTGTGTTTCTTCAGATCAAATCGATAAAAGAACGTCGAAGGGCACAACTCACAATGGATATTTTTTACTTTACCACATTCATAACGCTGATGGCGGCTTAAAGTGAACATTTTCGAATAGTGCCGTCCACAGTGGCAGGAGAATCTCTCTAAAACAATATTCCATTTCAAAATGACAGAAGAGCAACAAATTTAGTCAGAAAACTACATTATACGTATTAGTTCAATGAAGGAATATTAAAGCACAAAAAGAAGAAATTACGGTATTAAATTAAATTAATGTCTCTTAGATTCATTGGTAACAATTGCTGAAAATGTTCATATGCACATTATACACACACCACCATATATATATATATATATATATATATATATAATTTATATATTTAATATATTTATTTATATATATATATAAATAAACTTTTTCATATTAAAAAGCCTGTTAATGCTAAAAACTTTCAAAATAAATACCTCAAACAGGCAATAAATCAATTTCAAGATATATATATATATATATATATATATATATATATATATATATATATATATATATATATATATATAATAAGACAGTTACCTAAATGAACATCAATTTGAACCAGTACGACAATTTGAAATTATAGATTAATTTTGTAATATCCTTGTTTTAAAAAATTCAGCAAGTGTTGATTTATTCATAATAATTTGTACTCAATGTGTCTGTGTACAGAAATATCTGAATGTATGCAGTACAAGAATATTATATTCTATCTATAAAATAATAAAACAATATTTTTAATAACCTCTGAACATACATTCAAACATGCTTTGACAGAAAATTAATAATGAAAAAACATGAAATTTGGTGTATTCCTTTGATATCCGCTCAGAAGATTGAATGCCTGAAAGAAATGGACCTACCCCTTAAGCCCAAAATAAAACATGTCCCTCTATCACAGAAACATGCTTCCAAGGTGAAAAATATGCTATAAATATCAGTGTAGTTGACGATTACATTTAAATCTTAGAGTCAAAGAAATTCTAATACTACACAGCAAATCAGCACTGTTTAATATAAAAATAACAGAAAACTACAGTACTTGGTGAAAACAAACGAGTAAGACTTCCAAGAGCCTAGCAAGACACAACTAGCATGAATTGTGGAAAGTACTCTCCCTAATTATATATATGTTCATAATATTTGTTGGTTTACCTACATGAAACAGATTAAGGCTCAAATAATGTTGATAGAATGCAGATCGAAACCTTAAATAACAGCTCAATAGACACTGAAACACATCTAACAGATCAATATATAGTTTCGAGAGTATTATAATTCACTCTTTTCGAAATCCAGAAAATGTGGTTTGATCCTAGACATATTGAAATCGGAGCTTTCGATTTCACATACAATCACCAGTACATATACGTCTTATTGAACTAAAATTCAACCTTGATATGAATACGATACATAATTTTCAAGAAACATGTCAGCTAAAAGATAAAAAGGTGATTTTTCTAAATAATCATCAAATCAGAAGATATCAATATAAGATAATTTGTACTTACCTCTTGTACTACTTTCGGATAAATGGAAATTTATTTTCATAGTAGCAAAGTTATAATATTTCGAAAATAGAAATCTCATAAGTAGAGACCGGATTATATGCCTTTGCATATCAATAAGCATATTCAAATCATTCTCAGAGGTAATAGCATATTTCACCCAACATCTACAGGTTTTTTCGGTACAGTGTAGGTACTCTTCTGTGTTCCGAAATGCAGTAAAAGTGATAATATCGCGAGTCCAACCAAATTCAATAGTCACAAAATATAAAGTATATTGAATAATAATTGTCACTTTGGTAGTTTTCTTTGTGACTTAGATTTAAAAACAAATTGAACAATCACCCAGGTTTTGAACTTTTGTTGCCAGAAATTGAGTGCTAACATAATGCCAAAGTTCAAATTCTGTTTATTCAAATACCTCGTTTCCTCATTGAATGTGGACGTAACCTTTTCCACTTACAAAAATATTTTAAATAATCGAAGACACAACATACCTCTTAACATTTGGAGCAAAATTAATTGTTCACATTTAAAAACATATTAAATAAATTTGATGTCATGTAATGTTACTGCAATGTTTAATGTTACCTAAGATCCAATGATGATTCTCTAATTATATGCTGGTTTTGCAATGAAAAAAATGAAGTTTTACTTTATTTTAGGGACCCATAATTCATCATTTTATTATGCATATTCTGTCAAATTTCATAAATATTTCAAGAATTTTCATGCATATTGGTTTAAAGAGGTTTTTATGTGCTATAAAATCTGGTCTCTACTAATGAAAATTGTATGTTTGACTGCTATTCTGATTCCAGAAAAAAAAATATGTAACATTAGAAAAATTTTTTTTATTTAATAGTGTTGCGTTTACAAGTGTAAAGCCATTATAATTTTGAACATCAGTTATGGATAATAATGATTTTATTATACAACTTAGCATTAGAAAAATTGTTTTTGAGAAATATAGAATTGATTCAAAAAAGGCTTTTTACCTCATAAACTTATGAAAGCAATGGAATAATAATAGAATGTCATAAATAAATTTACTTTAAATTAATTATATCTCTTTCGAATAAAATTCATTATGAAAAATATCTGAATTTTAGTAAAGCTTGAAACACAATTATAATTAGTTGGAGTTCCAAATCAATCTTCGTCAAAATCTGTAAGACAAATAATTTTTATCGATTGACGAACTGAACTAACTTCAGGTTTCAGGAACAAAGAAACAATAAATAGAAAGTTCGTCTCTATGACTTTTTTGATCTAATTGAAGAAAATATTGCTGAATTACCATTCACGTCGAAGTACATAAATTTATGTTTTTCACCATCAGAAAACCTCAAAAAACTCATGGTAAGCTTTATAATTCAGATATTTGAAAACTAATAATTATCATATTGAATGATTATTTTCATAGTTGAACAAAACTTATCAAATCAAACAAAACTACATCTATAAACTGAAAATTTATTACAGTATTTAATAAATATAATGGCACACTCTAAAATAAATACATTTGCACAAAAAAATCAACAGAAGAAGACTAGAACAATGACACAGAAGATTATATATCAATAAATTAATAAATATATATATATATATATATATATATATATATATATATATATATATATATATATATATATATATATATATATAATTTGCATAAATGGCTAAGCCCAATACAAAAAAAATTTGCAGTATTTTTCGAGATTACGAGAGTAACCGAGCTACTCAAATAAAAAACAAATATCCAGAAGAAAATAACAAAAAAACGTCCTCATTTCTCAAATAATTTTTGAAATGAGTGAATTTGGAAAGTTCATTTGCTTAATTCAATAAACAATTGAAAACTGAAATGAAAATAAATTCTGAACATTAAGAGATAAATATTTTAAATATATGAAAAAATATATGAACTTTATTGTGACTAGTTTTTGTGAGTCCTTGATTAAAATATAACAAGTACATGCTACAATTGATCTACTTGATCTTGACTTCTCTTACGTAATTTTTGAATAAAAATATCGTGGGTATGTCGCATATGTTTCAATAAAATATACCCGTGTTTAAATCTTTTAAAGCACATCTGACAAGAAAAAGATGGACTCTGACCACAATCAAATCTAAGATGACGACCAAGTGTTTTCTTCTGTAGGTATGTTTTCTTGCATCTTGCACATCCATAACGAACCCCACTGTTGAATACTTTGAGCCTAGAATACTCCTCAAAATCGGCGGCATACAAGATCCTATTATCTGCAAAATTCCCAATAGTTTTCAGTTTCGAATTTATTAACAATATATAAACCAAACTGCACACTTACAACAATAGGAGAATGAATTACGACGTTCTTTCACAAGCAGTCGAATAAGTATCGATCAGATTAAAAAGCTCTTCAAAATGGAAAATATTTCCACATACACATAATTTCATGCCAAAAGAAAAATCTGCAATGATAAAAAATAAAATATCTACAAAGCAAAAAAATAATTGATAAATAAAAAAATATCTAGTGTGCACTTGTTGAAATTAAACTCGAATATATCTTCCTCTTTATATTATTATGTCATGGATGTGAATATTTTTCAAAAAAGTTGTTATCAATACGAATAAACATTTATTCAATCTTAGAAAATTGCAAAAGACCTTCCTTATTCAGTGTACATTTTGATACATAATTCAATGTCAAATTAAAACAAAATAACAGTTGGTATTAACTACCATACACGTAAGTACAAATTTTCATGACTTAAACTCAAATGATAGTTACCGTTGTTAAGAGAAGTGGAGATTTAATCAGTTTCAGTCAGTTATTCGATGAATTTTCATATCAATTACACTGTTGTTTTTTGAACGTGATATTCTTTACAATGAATTATCTGTAATAGGGTTGTTTGCGATATATGCATTATCTATTTGATGAACTCTAAAACACATCAAACGGTCATATAGATGATAGAAATAGCCCAAACAACTCCACTACTATTGTTTTGTCAATTTACGTTTATTGGTATCCAATTTGACCGATGAACACGTTAAGGAAAAAATTAAGATAAAAGAAATCCACAATGAAACAAACAATATGTGTATTTTTAATCCAGAAGACAAGAGTAGCTATAATAACATATTTTAATTGAATTCAATGTACATTAATTATTGATTTCAATACTAAGAATTGATTTATTCGAACTCCATGCGAGAATTTTGGAAATTAACGCTTGATAAAAGTTATAGCTCATTTTTTTTGAACAATCACCGGATTCAAACTTTCCCAACCAAATTTTTTATTTCTTAGAAGTTAGCAGAGTTAGGTATAACTATTCCAACTATAGTTTGTATGAAATTTCAGATCTCAGGACGCCAAACCCTCATTACTTTTGAGGTAGTGTTCAATAACGAAAACCGGCTGCTCTATTGGAGCGATGTATTTTGAATGAGGTTTCGCTCATCACTGGCGAAACATTATGTTAAAGAATGAATTAAAATTGAAACATTTGGCTAGAAATTCACTGAGTATCTGTACTACATAAATTTACATTCGGTGAAACTTGTGTTTCACCAAGTCACTGGTGCCAAGTGTTTCAATTTTAATTTATTTATTTATACCTTATTGAATTTTTTTAAGGTTACTTAAAACTTAATGCAGAAATGGCAAATTGAAAATTTTTGTTACTTTTGGAGCGGGCTTTATAAATACCTATGTAATTTTTATTCGTATAATTTCCACTAGTAACGGAAAATCAAATATAATATATGAAGGTTCAGTGAAGATACCAATATTCAGATATGAGTAGAATTCGACAATTCAGTATTTACCATTATTACTATTAGTAGAATAATTTCTTATACACGTATAAAACAAGATAAAATTTTTTTATCAGCTATATCGGATTATATCTACGGATTTATGAATACATAAAATCTTTCAGAAGTTTATCCTATTTTTTTGTCTGTAGGTAAATTTCACAACATGAAACGGGCACATTTTTCATTTAATCTGGAAGTATTTCAAAAATATAGATTTTTTCCTCTCAATTACTTTGGACAATAGCTGTAATACGCAGAGTGAGGCATTAGTTTATCTTTTAAATTGAAAATTTTGAGTTTCCGTCATTAATACAGATACGGGTATTGAATCGCCTTGGTTTTTTAAGTTGCCCATTCCAAATGGCTTCATATTAGCGAAATCATGAGCAGAAGTATAAAGAGGTGTTGGTTTATCTGGTTGGGGTAAAGAAGGAATATAATTGTTCCAATTGTTATGAACCCATACGTGGCGTTGCATGTGCTGTTTCTTCTTGAATCCTTTTTGACATATAGGACAGAAATAGGAAGGACCTTTACCACATTCTTCTCTTATATGATTACACAGATTTGTTTTATGTTTATAGCTGCGACCACATTTTCGGCAAACGAACCTTCCAAAGTTGAGGCCTGAAATGATGGATAATTAAATAAGAACTTCAGAAGGGGTTTATACCCCTACTATTATATTTTTAATTCATACAATATATTTTTCAAATTCTGTTTTTAAGGTGGCTTGATTGATGATAATCAGTACCTTCCCATTCTCATAATTATGACACGCCGGCGCCGGTTTCGCTTATCTCCTGGTGAAAAATTATGTTAAAAACAATAAATTAAAAATTAAAACACTTGACTTAAGTTTCACTGAATATACTACAAACTCTACATATGTTTCGGGTGGTTAATTCATTATCAAGAGTATACAATATAACTGAATATTGTATACTCTTGATAATGGATTAACCACCCGAAATATACGTAGAGTTTGTAATATATTCAGTGAAACTTAGGTCAAGTGTTTTAATTTTTAATTTATTGTTTTTATCATAATTATGTTCAGTAAATCTTAGTGAAAATACCACTGAATGCGTTGAAGGGTAATAATTTCAAATTTGCCAAGATGTAATTTAAAATATTGTTTTTCATAAAGTTATCATCAATTGAAAGGTATTCATCTACATTTTTTTCAATACAATTTATTAACCAATTTAATTTCCATTCCGTAGCAATAGACAAACAGCCTTGATTGAAGAAGCATTTACTTCAGATTCAAATTGACGATGTGGTGCAGTGTTATGATGATTGATTTTCAATTTTTCATAATGACGTTGGTATCATTTTCTGATGCAAATTAATTTTCATTGGCATCATTTGTTGAATCTCTCATTTTACGTAGATACAATTTTATCTTTATTATTGTAATTAATTATTTGCATCACATTTTCCTCCGAAGAGGGCACAAAAAAGTCGAAATATTGAGAATTGTTGGAATAAATGATCAATTAACAGAAGTAAAATCACTCTTTCAGCATAAATAACATTCTAAAATATCACACATATACTGAAATGATTTGTATATTTCTGTGAACCTTCTATGTAAATAAATAACACTATTGGGTAAAATTATTTGGAAACATTTAACTTGTCTGCTTAACTATGTGGAATTGTTCTTAAAAATATTTAAGTTAAACTTAATTACATCTAATACTATCTAATTTGTAACTAATGACATTTTGCCTTGATAATGTGATAACGTTGCAAAAATTACACTCAAATTTATTTGATTAAATTATAAAATATTCTCAACTACTGCAGTGAGAATTTAGAAATCTGAAAATTACAACGTTTACTTCTCTTAGAACACCAATTTCCAAGAGATCGTTGAAATATCACATAAGTAGCTTAATTACAATGATATAACCTCACCCCCTTATCAGTAAAAATAGGCAAAGTTCTTAACCCAAAGCCTCCATTTTTAAGTAAACATTGGTATATGCATTTTTCTACTATATTGTTAGATTGACGAGCAGCAAACATTCTAGGGATAAGAAATTAAGCCAAGGACTCAAAAGCAAGACTTGCTTCTTTTGAATGTCATCCAAAATAAGCATGGTAAAGACCTTTCACCCCCATATAGTGCTAACGTAATAATACGTAGGATTTTTTTATTTCAGTTACTATCAAAACAGTGAATGCCTTTAATTGATGCATTATGAAATGATGATTTCGAAAAAATTTCGTAGTGTGCATTTATGAAATGAATAATGTTATTATAATTCTTTTCATCTGGTATATACAAATCCACCTTCACAATTCAAATTCAATTTGGTGGAGAGATACAAAAAAACATGTTTCAAAAACAATTTATTTTTCCAAAATCAGTTTCGATACAAAAATAAAACAAGAAACTACAAACTAAATGAATATACTTTCAAATATATTAATATTATATGTATTTAGGACTGAAATGACAAATCGTTTCATAGGTCACAAATTTTTACTTCGCCATGATCTTTTTCTGGGAGAAACGATAAACGTATGTATGTTGTGGTACTCGTTCAACTGGGCTGATCGAGATTTGCTCGAGTATATCACAATGTGCTGGCATTTCCTGATATGGTCGATGTAAAATTGACTGCTCGATGAGAGTAAGCTTATAGATTTGCGCTGCCTAGCAATTAGCCATGTGGTAATATGGCTGGGCACATCGATATCGGGATGGGTAGATTGATATATGTTTGGGCACATTTTGTTATAATGTGTGACGTCCTCTACAGCGCTCTTTGCGCTCTGTAATCTGCCTTTCCGTGTGATACCGGGTGAGAAAGATTACAATGTCAAAATAAATACATAAGTATTAAGTCACCAAATCAACTGCAGAAAAAGAATGCTTTCCAATTAACAGCCTCAGTTACAGTATACCAGTTAACGCACTTAACTTATATTAATTAAGTATTCAATTTAATTATTTATTCAATGAATTATGAATTGATTATATTAATATTAAATATATGAATAACATCAGTATTGTGCCATTTTAACTATAAAAACAATAGTTATAACAACCAAACAATTATTATTAGTTATTATTATTATTATTAGTTAGCAATTTTTCATAGTTTTGTTTACCCTTTTTTGTCGGTTTTAAGTCAGTAACATTCAAACTTCTTTTAAAGTCTCTGTGATCAAATATACAAAACACAAAATTCTGTTCCGTTGTGAATTATAAGTCTAACTATTTTAAGAATAAACTAAATCCATATTCAGTAAATTTTCAAAAAAAATTTTGTACTCTTAGTTCAAACACAGTTTTAAGCCTAACCGTAAGTATTTCATTTTATTTTCTAATCATGTCCTATAAATGAATAGGATATACTCAGTTGGATTTTAGTCGTCCTAAACAATAGACTTATAATAACATGACAAAGCAGATAGTCAGACATTGAGCTTTGAACCTGGGTTGAAACAAAACAAATTAAACTATCGCAATGCGCTCTAGCAAATTTCGATAAGCGCTTTGTAAAGATCGATCCACGCTCGTAATACATCAGTTTTATCGATATAGTTTGATATTGTGCAGATTCACTGCATCTTCAGGTGTTTTAATCGGATATGGACAACCATATCGTATTTACGTTTGCTTTTGTGGCCACATATCGAACATGTGAATTGTGGGGGCAATCCACACTCGAATTGTATGTGTCGTTGAAGAATGTGTTTATGTTTGTAACGTTTGAAACATTTTGTACACTGGAATTTTCTATCGCTAGTGTTATCATTTAAACTTATTGGCAGGAAGCCCTCCAACGCTGTAACAAATAATGTAGTTTAGTTTTCTTAAAATATCGTTTAATTAAATTCGAATAAATGATTAAAAAAATTGAATAAATTCGAAAAATATCGATAAATTGAAGACTTTCATGAAAAATAATAGAATGCTAAAGTAATCACGTCTACAACTAATATTAAATGAATTTCTTTATGGCGTATGTATTCATTTAGTTTTAATTGATACAAAAAAAAATTTTCAAAAAAAGTTTCAAAAAATAGGAGTTAGATGACATTCATATCAAGTGAAAGCACTCTTCATCAGTACTATAAAAATAAATCCACACATTCAAATGAAAAATTATTTATTTAAACAAACATTATCCTACGTTGAAGTAAGTGTTAATTATAACATATTCAAAACTTCGCTATAGGTCTGAACAGCACATAACAAGATTGATATATGAAAATATAAGAATTGTTGCGAAATTTGTTGTTTTAAAAATGTTTGCCCAGTGGCCTAACACTATAGTTAAATCTAAACATTATTGAAATTTTAAATGAAATTTTTCAAATGATTTTTATTGAAAGCTCATCAACACCTATATATAATGTATGTATATCATCAATATCTATATATCAATAATTATACATATATATATATATATATATATATATATATATATATATATATATATATATATATATATATATAATATATACATATATATATTATATATATCAATATATATATATATATATATATATATATATATATATATATATATATTCAATGTTTTTAGCAATAACAAGCTTATTTCAATGTGAAAAACTTTATTTTAGTTGACGTTTCGTTGTATTTCACAATTTTGTCCAAACTAATCTTCATTAGTTTTGACAAAGTTGTGATATACAATGAAACGTCAACGAAAATAAAGTTTTTCACATTAAAATAAGCCTCTTATTGCTAAAAACATTGAAAATAAACTATCTTAAACAGGCAATAAATCAATTTAAATATATATATATATATATATATATATATATATATATATATATATATATATATATATATATTAATATATAATTATAGAGGCTGCTCCATTGGTAAACGGAAATACTCAAAGAGTGAATAGAAGTTACCCAGGAAGTTCTGCGAATACCCCATACATAGGGTCTGGCGATGTTATCAACCAAGGTACCTACAGGTGTTTTATTGCTTTTGATGATTTCTTCTTAGGATCAATACACCCCTCGCATACTTTCAATATTATTTGATGCTAACCTAACCAATGTTTCTTATACAGAGCCCAAATGCGCAACTTAGTAGTAACAAAAACAACCAGATCAGTATTAACAAAAATATAGAAACCAATTTTTTCACACAAAACAATTCTTGAAAACTGTTTGCAAAGGCTAAAAAAACTAAATAGAAATGTGCGCTCATATTTTTGCGCAGAAAATTAAACTACTAGAATATTGAACTTAATGAGATATTTTTAAGAACTTAAAGCCTAAAAATGATTACTTTTAACTTTTAGTAAATCGTTTGGGAAGGAAAGAAGAGCCCTTATACAAAGTACCTGACACGCAATACAACGTGAAGGAAATTTCTACCCTTTCCTGAGGGTGTCATAATATTTCCATGAATAGCTAAAAACCGGTATTGCAGGTTATTATGAAGAAATTCTAATAATTCCTATTGTCGTTTTCAAATAAACTGATTCATCTACAATCTAAATCCAACATCTCAAAAGACACTGTTAAAACGAATTGACCGGATAAAACAATAACGCATGAAAAAGAAAATTCTTCTAATAAAATAATTCTGATATAAATGATATGGTATTTATTGTATCTGAAGTCAATAAAAGCGTGCAAAATAAGTTTCCAATCCGTTTTAAATTTCAAATCAAATTTCTCAAGTTAGGTTACTTTACGTTAGGATTAGATTGTTAGGCTAAGTTGGGATTCTCTGGTGTAGTATAGAATAAATATTTCAATAAATAATGAAACAGGTTGGGTATTATTGATCTCTTAGGCCTATTCCTAGAGACTCAAAATTTCATTCGGTTTCACTGAATTATATTGAATGCTTAACAATTTCGTAGTGTTAGTAAAACTAAACCAAATATTTTTCTTATTAAATATTTATAAAGTGAATTACTAATAACCACAAATATTAACGTAGGCATTTTATTACTTTTGGCTTCGCTCCGAAATAGTGTTGCATTCGTTTTAACGAGAATTAATCATAAAACAAAAGATGGCACAGGTAGAAATATCAAAAAGATGAACTTTTCACCGTCTGTTAAACAATTTCACCTTACCTGTTTCCAAACGGCCTCCACCATGTTCATCCTTCGCATTTCGAATGTAATATTATTTTATTATTTGAGACCACCGAACGAGCATGAAGAAAACTTCAAGTTAAGAAAACAAAATTACGTGAAAACTTTATATTTCTTGGTAGGTACATACATGCTGAAAAAGCAACAATTTCATTTCGTGGCACTAAATCATAAAATTGCACCACGATTTTGAACAAATAAATGAATATATTTCTGTGCTTCTGCAAATCACATTTGTAGATACCTAGCAGAAGACTGGCTAGGTATCTACAAAAATCCAAACTATGGCTTTCTCAAAATTAATACAAATAACTTTTACTGTTAAAAATACTTTTTTCAAAAATTTTGAGCAACAATTGTGGCAAAGCCATGTTGGAAATTATAATGTTGGAATTGTAATCAAAATTTCACAACGACAAATTTGTAGATATGAAGACTGGCTATGTATCTACAAAAATCAAAATTATGGCTTCCTCAAAATTACTACAAATAACATTTACTGGTTGAAAAATTTTTTCTTCAAAAAATTTTTGCGCTACAATTGTGGCGAAACCATTTTGGAAAATTGTAATCAAAATTTCACAACGGCAAGTTCTGGGAATCCAATATCGATGGATTGAGAATTAATGAATATTTTGTAGAACTGATATGTATATATAAGTAAAATATGACTTTTCACTTCGAGTAAGAGAGTAACAGTTAAAGTTTTGTACTTAACTGACAGTTACAACCTTACGTTGAATTTATCTTTCGGTCAGGAACCCAGAAGCTAAGCCGAATATGAAATGACCGGACCTTAAAATATAAATGGCTAAGAATGGCTTGGTTTGTGGTTTATAATCTTATTTTAGCAGTCTAGGATCAACCTAATTAACAAGAAATTGCTTTACATCGAAAAATCAATTGCTACTTCAGAAGAGGAAGAATTAAGCGTTACAGAATACCACTTTTCCTGGCTTACTTTGATTCCATCATTACTAATTTTAGAGAATTATTGGAAAATGAAACACCTTTGATATGATGTTACATGTTTAACACTGTCTTTTTGATACTTTTAGAGCGTTGAAGTGTCCTATTAGATAAACTGAATGTAATCTACAGGGAAGATCCACAATCACGTTTACAGTAAGAGACAAAATATCTTCACTAAAATACAATTTTTGCTTTTGCATGAAATGTTGCGTAAATATTTTAGTAATACTTTTATTGTTCCATTAAATGACTGACTGTCTGGAAGAAGATGGCATGCAACCAGAGACTTCAAATTGTGAATATATATTACACAATAGTATTTCTACAAATAATTTCACAAAATTCAAATACTAGGTATATGACAACAAGTCTGTTAAATGCACTCAATAACACTGAGTAAAGAAAACAATACAAACTTCAAACTCAAAATTCATCTAACTCAAAACATGGTAACTAAGTGCGCGACTATCGTTGGTAAAAAAAGAAAAACTTTTGATTATCATTAAAAACTCCTGAAAGTATCGCTTCGGTATTATGAAAAAAATGAACACTAACAGTGCCTGTTTTGAGTACCGACATTAAATTTTCATCACTAAAAGCAAAATTTTAATTCGACAATTTTAACAAGCATGAATTTCAGGTTGAGATTAGAAGTGAATATAATTCGATATTCCTGCCATTACCTATGGTTCTGCTTTCCTTCGTGACGACATACCAATAGGAAACTTCATTTAATATACCCTCAAATTTAAAACAGATTAATCTCAAGAAAACTAAATATTTTGAACCTGTTAGAACCATTCAATGGTTAGATGTTATATTATTACTCCAAATCAATTATTGTGCAATAATCAGATTAAATGAAAAAGAATTATTCGAACACTGATATAATGGATAATTTATTTATTTTGAAACAAAATAAACGGTAAATGCAAATATGACTTCCTCATTTACTAGTGCAATTAATTCAAAATAATCTATTTATACAATAGGTGTTTGTTTTCCGTGATGCTTTTGATTTTTCCGCAATAATTTCATATTTGGAGGAAAACATCTTGCTCAAAACTGCGTTTATTTTCTCTAACTTGTATTAAACATTGTCTCTCGCAAGAATATTCATCCTATTTTTTCTAGGCAAATATGAAAACTCCAAATCCTTCCCGAACTTGATATTCTTGGTAATAATAGATATGAAATATACACATTCATCATAGCAGATTGAAGTTTTCAGGAGCATTTGTAAAAAAATGAGAATGATTCAAAGACCAATATTTAAATGTATTCATTTCATATCTAACAGAATAGAAATATCGAAGACTTCAGTTATTTCTGTGTAGTGAATTGACTAGTTCATCGATGGTCTCTCGTTAATGTGAAAAAAGCTTTTCCTCTTAAAAGTACATACTCATGATGAGATGCTGATACGACGATAATAAGAATACTTATGCTAGATCAACTGTAAAGCAAAATTGTACTCATTCGGTAATTTTCAGGTTACTTTTGTGACGATTTATTAAATGACTCCTCACGCTGGATTTGTGATGGAATTTTCTGGTACAAAGTATACATTGAAATTGAGGCTCTTTTCCACATTCATATTTGAGGTGTCTATCAAAACTTCGTTTATGAAAATAGCATCGACTGCATTGTGAACACTGGTATGACTTTTGCGCTGCTGAAATGAATTATTACACCAATTAGATTAGTTGACATCTTTTTAAAATTACGGCAAATCAGTAACATATAAATGGTGATTTTTTAAGCGTAGTTTTTTTTAATCGAATAAAACACGCAGTTTGCATTATATAGGTATTATAATAATAATAGTAATATACCTATTCAAAATTTTTATTGAAATTGATAACTTGGCCTTTTTAAATTTTAAAGATAATATTGTCCACGGCTCCGTATCAAATGATCCATTCGGAAGGTCCAATTTTTCGTCACTTTTTCGAGCATTTCGGCCAGTATCCACGAATTACGAGTGTTATGTTATCCTGTAAGGCTTCAATCGTGTTCGGCTTGTCCACATACACTAACGACTTTACATAACCCCACAAGAAATAATCCAGAGGCGTCAAATCACATGAGCTTGGCTGCTAATTCAAAGGGCCATTTCGAGAGATAAGCTGCTAATCAAATTCATCTTTCAACGTGTCCCACGCGTGTTTCACGCGCTGTGTGGCCTGTGCACCGTCTTGATAAAACCACATGTCAACCAAGTTCAACTCGGCCAACTGGGACAAGTTGCGTATTATTGCTCGATATCGTTCGCCGTTGGCAGTAACGTTGCTTCCACGGTCGTCTTTGAAGAAAAATGGACCGATGATGCCTCCAGCCCATAAACCACACCGAACTGTCGTTTTTTCGGGATGCATCGGTAATTCTTGTATGGCATGTGGCTGTTCATCACTCGAGATGCGACAGTTTTGTTTATTACACATCCGTTAAGCCAGAAATGAGCCTCATCGCTGAACACAATTTTTAGATAAAACAGCGGATTTTCATTTAGCTGTTCTAAGGCCCATTCCCTAAAAATTAAACGTTGTGGTAGGTCATTCGGCTTCAATTCTTGCAGAATTTGAATAGGGTTTCATGCCCAAATCAACACGTAAAATTTTCCATGTGGTTGAGTAACACATGCCCAATTGCTGAGAACGGGGACTAATTGACATTTCGCGATCATCATCAACACTGTACGCTACGGCTGCAATATTCTCTTCAGTACGCACTGTACGCATGCCAGACAATGTCCAAAAAAGTGAACTTGGTGCGAAATTTGGTGATAATAACACGAATTGTTGGTTCACCAGGTCAATCATAATATGCTCGTAACAAACGATAGACATTTTTTCTCAGAGCACGAATTGTGATAGTAAATTTTAACAATTTGCAATCGTTGCTCGTTTGTAAGTCTTTCCATGAAGAAATGGCAGAGTATACCGAAAACTTTTCACTTTGACAGATGACGTTTTGATGCCATTACCAACCAGTGCCGCCAACCTGAAAAACTTATTTCTTAAAAAATCACCCATTATATGAGTATATTGTAAAAACCTATCAAAGTTTTGCAAAGCTTTAATTTGTATCGAAACGCTCAAGACAATAAATATTTCTCGTTTGTTATAGCTATAAAGAATTTTGAATGAAAATGCATAACTTTCAATTTAATGATTAAATATTATCACAATATATAATATAATACAGTGTCCGTACTTGTATAACGATCATCAAATCGTTATCATTATACTTGGTTATCATTATTATATTCACTTTTACAATATATTTATGATACCTTTGAATTTAACATGAATATGTACAATTAGTTGGTGATTCCAGCGATAACATAGCCCTCCAACAACTAGCACTTCTTCTCATTTTTAATGGACATAAATATGTACATATTGGATTTAACCTGTATCATCATATCTTACGCGGGAGTGTTTGATGCTTTCTGTATTTTCTGGGGATATGATCTCTTCTTCGTTCTTTATGAATAGTTTCAGCAGTAATTGTTTTCTATGAGAAACTTTTATTCCATTTCTTTCATCGACCAAAAGAATGACATGATTATCTTCAAACAGTTTAGCAAGTTATTTGAAAAATAGCTGACGAAAAAACACGTCACAAGTAAAATAAGGTAATTATGGCATTTTGACCATCTACAATCCTGAATTTAGCATTCGTCATAATAATTTTAGTAAACATACGTGCCAATTCCGTATCTAGAAACAGAAAAATATGTCATCAAATCAATAACTGCAAGAACAATACCACCGCAAGTTGGTGCTTGTTCTCAAATATTTTGTGAATTATCAGCTTTATATAAAGGGCTTGAAAATGATACTCATACTCATATTGAAACGTGTAAATTGGGAGCGTCAAGAATTTTTTCCTTTCCTAAATTTTTTGCATTCCATTACACTCCATTAAAGAAGATAGAAGATTTTATTGTATCAACACTAACAGTAAAAACCAATACAACAGTTTAGGCTTTCACCAACACAAAACCTTATGATGAGCTCAAGGTTGATATCAAATTTAAACCGTTCCAGAGAATATTGCAATCAGCCTTTTTTATGGGATAGTACTGTTTTAATTTCTGTATTAACGTTTTAAGTACTATATTAATTTCATTCAGGTATTTTTGTTCAGAAAATTAACTAGGAAATACTAAGTTCCTTCCGATTATTTTGATATTATTGATCCCTAATTTGTTGATTAGTCTCGTAAGTGTTTTTTATTCAATTAATATTAAAGCACGTTTCACCAACAACAGATCATCGAATCATTTATGTTTTCTTTATCCAATAATCATGGATGATAAATGACTACTTTTACAGAGCTTCTAATCTTTCCAGAACTCGTTTTTACACGCTCATTTTATTTCTTGCATCCAATTCGCCATGGAAACGTGAAAACAAGTTTATTATCAACATATTCAATTTTAGATTTTCAGAAATATCTATTAGAACTTTGTAACTAAGTGAAGAATATTTTGCATTTATTTTTAGGTGTTTGTGGCATATATTTCGTACAATTATATCTTATTTGTATCTTACACTAATATTAAAAAGCAGAACCATCTGATGATCCGCGCTGAGTTTTCTGCTTGTAAGGAATATAAAAATATCCAAACAAATAACTTATGGATTTAAAAATGAAGTAAAAGATAATTTAGCATTCGATAAAGCAAATCCTAGCTAACTATGTATCCATTGAGCATTCAATTCATATGGTTCGCTGATGAAATATTAGGTTTAATAATATAGCTCTAACCTTTAAAATCGTTATAGCATTATAATTTTACCTTAATAAATTGATCACTGTGCTCAAAAGAAATGAAAACTGGGCATATTTCGAGTCGAGTTCATTGCCTTAACTAGTCAAACAGAAATTATTATAATATTTTTAATAATTATTTGAAACACTAGCTCAAAATTCTAAATATTGTTTCCTTATGGATATTAATTTTCTCCAAGTATCGGCCTCATCAATCATCAATTTTATCCTTCACATTTCGCGGAGTTATTTGCCATAATCCAATCTTTCTTATTCATTTATATTGAAGTAATACTTCATATATTTCAGCAAAGCTAAATATTGTATGTGTATCAAAAACATTCAAGTATTTTATTCTTTCATTATTGATGCAATTATTATCATAATATTTGCCCATTATTTTTAGTGTTATTAAATCTACCTACCATATATGTAGGTTGCAATGAAGCAATGCAGATTGCTTCATACCTAAATATTGTGTCTAAAAGCCTTTTCCAACTAGAATCTAGATATATCTTGACTTCAATGTACTTTTCGACAGTTTAATCATCAATTGTATGTTTATATTTAACCATTCAATAGAAATTCTGAAAAATTATTGCAAATTTCTGTAACTATGACAAAGCATATTTTAAGGGCCATGAACATGACGAATATTTTCTGAAAAGTGAATTCGTATTCAAGATTGCCAGATTTAAAACTTTTGATCTTTTTCAATACGTGTTATTTAAGAGAGTCGGGCTTTTATTGTGTTTTACTTATTTACGTAAATACTAGACAATAAGTGATATAAGGCCTACCTACAAGACTTTGGGGTCGTTGCTAGTATTACGTAAGCATATTTATTACAATTATTTAGACTTCCCACCCCGTAAACAGTAAAAGTAAGCAAAGCTTTTACCCTACTAATGTAAACATTGTTATATGCTTTCTTCTCAGAATTTATTAAAGTTTTTGTATCAATTCATGAACAGCAGTTAAAACTCTAGAAATAATAATGGCTCATGAATCATGAGATAGATGTCATCAAAAATAAGATGAGCAAATAAACAGCCGTCATTTATTTTATTTATTTATTTATATATATATATATATATATATATATATATATATATATATATATATATATATATATATATATATATATATATATATATATTTGTGTGTGTGTCACATAAACTTGAATGGCCCGTTTCTGTTTACTCAATTGAAACATGATTTTAATTGAAATTATCAGATTTAAAGTCAGTAAAGATTCACCTATCAAGCAGAATATTGTTTTCACTCCAGACTTCTTCACATTGAAAAAAAGGAGATTCGTGTGGAAAATAAACCATTTCAGTTGTTGAATGACAAACTCAATTAAATTCACGATTTCAATGAGCGAAGGATTATTATGTATTTATTTTATTACCATATAAAATAAATTTCAAATTAAGAATTAAAATTATGATAATTCAATTCAATAAATGCGCATCACATGATACGTGAATTTTACACTACTTTCATTTGCGATTTCTGATTTGTATTCGAGGCCCAATTGTACTTTAAAACCCTGTCTCAAGTAGACATATACACCAATTTCAGATTATACTTCAAATTCAATAGAGAAGTCACTTGTATGTAAGATAAGATTATATACAGAGTTCATTTATTAATAGACCTGAAATAGGACAACCGTATAGAAACAAAATAAGGACTAATGAGGAAGTCTTGGTTTTTCATTTTGCTTATAATAGGATTCTTTAAATTAATTTTTATTTGAAACTGGAAGAATTATGATCAAAAGCTCATTTATTAATATGTTCTCAAAAATTGGTCCTGTACCTTCCTGTACGTTCTTTGATTATTTAGTTAGTACATCCATCATAATGGAATTGAAATGCTGATTATTCCTCATTTTATTTTTCATCTCAGTCACTTGTAAGACACCAGTTAAATATATTGATAAACGTTATTGATCCTCTGAAAATTATACTGAAGTTAATGTCTACATTGAAGTTATTACAATTACAACCGAGGCACTCTATTTTTGAACGTTTCAATTGACTGTTGCAAGATTTAGTCTATCCCTTCAGGAAAACTTATTTTGAACTGCTCAAAAAGCAACACATTGAATCTTGTTGGTCGGTTTAAGTAAATATTGATAAATAATAAAATTGTTCAGCCATACTTAATGAATTAAAATTTCAGGTATTATTCGAGCTTTGGTAAAAATTTTTGAAATTTGTTCAGTTAATTTCTTAAACTTTCACAATCAAGTACTTGCGGTTCACAAAACAATTTTTTAAGTATAATTTTTTTACATGTTCATGTCAATTTTCATCAAAAAGATTGTGTCCTCTCAATCGTCTCTCACGAACACTTTATGTAATTTTTTTATACATTTACATGGCCCTTATCCTATTTATAGAAGTTCAATTGTTGCACATCAGATTTCTTAGTCTTTTTCAATTTCTGTGTAGCTTTTGAAAATGGCACTACGATAAAATTGTCAAGAAATCGATATAATAGTGTGAAACAAAGCCAAATGTTTTTCATTAGATATATTAAACAATGCTTGACCAAGAGATCAGCGGACAATGAGGAGATCCATCGTTGAAAATCCTTTGACTTGTCCACAATTGTCAGTTTATACTAATTTTGGATTTCCAAATGAGATAAAAATAAATCTATAATTAAACACATTTTACTTGCTAAGAAATATAAGTACCCCCTACATATCAGATTTTACATCCTACAATGTAAATAGATGAAATTTAGAACACCATTAAAGTCAATTATTGGTTTTAACTGAGAAACGATAGGATTAACTTTTCATCGCAGAACAGCCAATATATTTAAATGAAATCTTTATCGCATATAGTGTTCCATATTTTTACTCAAATTATTCAATTGAACTTTGGCTGGTAAACAAATTCAGATTTGTCTCAGTATAATTCAATAGCACCTGATATAACTGTTCCTACAAAAATTCAATTCAGCTATAGAAATATCTGTTTAATAAATTATCTCATTCGGTTTTCAATTATGCAAACCCTGCCATCAAAAATTCTTTACTTACCTTAAAAAGCTTCTCTATCCAAAGTAGCAACTGAAGACGACTTCACGAGAAATAAAAATGGGCATATCAAAGGAGAATATATAATTCCAATCAAGTACTGTATAAATAATTTGCCTACAATATTTTTCTGAATGAATGCGCAAATGTTATGAATTTTGATAAGAATACGGAAAAACTTAAATATACTACGAATGTTACTAAATTTTAAAAAATTTTTGTTTGACTAGAACGGAAATTAGAACTAGATTAAGTTTTAAATAAAATATGGCACGAAATGACTTGTGGCTTACTTAACCTATGAGATCACTCACAAAATTCATAATTCACAGTGGAAGCTAACTAACTGATTTTACAAAATACATCAAATTGCCCATAAATTATATTGAAATGCCAAATAGCAACTTTTTTAAAGAATGAATATTTTTTCAATTAAGGGCTAAATTTCACCAGCATTTTCATGATATTTAAGGGACTACACACATGGTATATCCAAGACTAATTATTTTTCAAAAACTTTACCTTCGAAAATAACCACATTATTCGAATAAGTAATATATATCTCTGGTCATTTCTACGATGAACATACGGAGATAGTTACTATCAAAATCATGAAAATATGTACAGAGAAAATCAGAGAAAATCAAATAAAATAATCGTAGATTACATTTTATAAACTATACTACAAGGATTGCCTTGTCGTTCTATAAACAGTGATGTTTTTACTAAATCTAGGCAACCTTTCATGTTTATTTTCAATGTGCCTTTTTAAATTTGACTGCTGGTGAAATTTTCTAAAGCAATTATTACACTGGAAACGTGCCTGTTTGCCACATTCGTAAACCATGTGTCTACGCATATTTCCTCGGTGCTTGTAGAGCTTACCGCAGTTGCCGCAAGGAAAGCCAGCTGTGAAGTCAGCATATTGTTGGAGAAACCACTTGTCTCCTGGAAATAAGAACTGCTGTACTAGCGATTTCTATATGGACTTCACACACTTCGTCACCTTCTTTTTCTATGCCTTCAAAATCTATGGAATGGGATAGCTATTAATAACATGGAATTTTTAAATCTTTATTTAAAAATTGAACTCTACATTAGTATATAAATATTTCATCTTTACTGACACCGGTGACGTCACACTGCGAATGGAATCTGTAACAATGGAAAGAATATTTCTGTTAACTTCAGACTAAATAAAGAACAAACTTGCAAGTTGAATGAAATCACTTGTTCCAAAATTCTCAATTTATCGCTACTGATTAATACAGTTATATTAAAATAAAGATACAGAATCTTACTTTCAGCTCATCCAGCATTCCGAAGAATTACCATATATTGCTTGAAAGAACAATAAATTTGTGTTCATTTCAGACAGTAATAACCTGAATGTTGCATCAAAAGTACGATCCTATATTTATATTATAAAATTAGGGTAGTAATCAGAATCGACATATAAGTATTTTGTAACAAGAAATTCCAGTTTTGCACTTGTTATGAGAAAGATATTCTTAGCTATAACAGTGTAGAAAGTGGAGAAATTCATTTCTTGTTCACATTCCGCTAGTAATTGTATCCTCGTAAATACATTGAAATCAATATTATGGGTTTTTAGCTTTCTCACTTGCAGAGTAACCTGTCCCGGTTAACATCTTTGCCACGAAAAGACATTTCAAAATTTAGGTGTTAAACCATTATATGTAGTTGTTTTGTAGCAGCTACAATATGTAGCGGAACATTAAAATTAATAATTTGCTCTACCTTCAACCTGTCAATAGCTAAAGATATCAATTCTTCAATGTTCATCAATACAAAGAATATTTAAATCCCGTCAGAAATCCCAGTAATCAAATGAACACTGAGAAAATTCACTGAGAAGCCGATAAAGCCGATTTTACAATTTAAATTCCAGTCTTTTAGCCAATACAAAACCAGCTAAATAATCAATTAATTAGATTATATTTCTCACCTGTAGAAATGAGACGTCTGCAGGTGCTCATTGGTCCCCAGATCATCATCAGTGCAAGCAAGGTCTCCATCATCAATTGTTGTGGGCGCCCACATATCCATTTGCTTTTTAAGGATTTGGAAAAGGATCGAGGATTTACCACATGTGGATTTATTATAGAAAAGAATACAAAAGAAAGGCAGAAGTTTGAATAGACCCACCTCCACCCAACCTAATTTTTCCCCAGCTCATTAAGGAAGAATTAGGCTTCTTACTATTCAAACTGATCAATTCGCGTTATAAGGAACAGATACGTCACTTTCACTATCACTGAAGTTCTATCAATTCCAACAAATTAATATTCTCAATGTGCTAATGTTTTTTGATGACAACGGAGTATATCCCTTCTAGAAAATCTTCTATGACATACTGCGCATTCGAATTGTTTAGCAACGCCACATTCATATTTAAGGTGACGTTCAAGGGTTGATGGCACAGAATAGTTTCGACCGCACCTAGGACACACATAACTTGGCAAGCCTTCTGGAACAAACTTTTCATTCATTCTACATTCAAAAAGCCAACAATAAATATAATTCAAAACACGTTTCCATTACACAATCGATAAAATAATCAATTGGTAATAATATCGGTATGGCACCGAAACTAATAACACATAATTTCAGCGACTAAGCCGAACTCATTAGAACATGCTGCCAAAATAGGTGGACACATTTGAACTTCAAAATATGTCACGATTAAACTCACTTCTAAAATGACAACATGGACTAAAGAGTTGTGAAACGGTTTTTACATCAGTTTGCTGTTGGCCCCCTAATTCCACAACATTTCCATCACACTCAACTTGCCAAAGTAAATTTTAGTCCACTATTAAATCGAGCAAAATTTCAAGGAAATTCAAATATAGTTAATATAAAAAAGTTATATATCAAAATAGTTAATAGCTCAATTCAAACTTCTTTCAAATCGTGACGGGTATTATAAAAATATTGTTCAAGAACAACGCTGAAATGAGCAGTGAACACAAAGAATGAATTTCAACAAATGTTAAAATTCATATTCAATGATATTTCATATTATATATCACTGGTTCTTCTTCAGGTACACTGAATGCACCTAGGCAATAATTTTCTAAAAAACAAAATTAATGACATTTCCATATATTTCTAAAAAAAATCAAGACTTCTGGAAGAAAAATTTGAAATAGAAATTAAACTTCTTTATATACATACCAATTCGTTCACTAGGAAACATTCAATTTGAATATTTCTTTAGTGATGTATAAATCGGTGCAAATAGTGAAGATGAAAATCATCAAAACATGTTGAAATTAAGCAATGTTTTGCTTTGAAAATATCAAAGTTCACAACAACTTCAACACAAACACAATGTTTTCATCTTCTACTAAAAGGTGCAATAATTTATGCATAAACACAAGAACCTGATTTGAAACTGCAGAACACTAACACCAACACCAAAACAAACAACAGTACATTGCAAAAATTTCCAGAAATCATCAAATGATTGATATCTAGACATACTGTTGAATGTATTCCAAATTTTGCATAGCAAGGCTTCGTAAATAATTTAGGAGGAACAGTTGAAGGTGGTTTCTCATTCTGAACATTGAATAAGAAAATGGTGTTTGAAATTGGCCTATCGAATCATGGAAATGTCCACAATTCTAATATAATAAGAGAGCACTATGATTTCACACACCATCACCTGAATATTTTACCTCATCACATGTTAAACACATGCAACTACAAGAACACTATCTTACGATTTCTCTAAAACAGGAAACTCAAGGCACAATTAAATGTGCCTTTCAGTGTATAACATACTAAACTTAGCATGTTACCATAAAATAAATCTATACAACTGAATGAAAGCATGCACAATAAAATTAGTGTTAGACCCGAAAATTGGAAAGTACATGAAATAGAAGGCCAACATATTCAAAGAAAGTACATAAAACAATTATATATGAGAACATTAATTGAAAGAATTCCAAGAGTACTCAAGTAGTATCATCATTCTTGCACAAGCCAAAAAAAGATTATGCAAATTGAATACTACAAAACGAAAACTCGGAAATGAAAAAATTAATTGTTTGATATACCTTCTATAACCCAACACAACATCATCTGCACCTGTATGGCAAAATTGATTCTTGTCTTTTAATTTACAAACCAAAACTGTAACAAGCGGGAGAAACCAACACCGAGACCTCAGTCCCTGATTCATTAGAGCTTAAATGTTTGCCTACCTCTAAAAATGATATAATACAAAAAACAGTATTATTGTCTTAAAATCTGTATTGGCAACATTTAAGTCTACACCAGTTCTCCCCCTTCTTACCTTCAAAGTGCTAAAACCTGCTAGTGCATGACAGAAACTGTATTTGTAGGATACCAAAACCTACAACGTTCAACCTGAACACGACCTATGAATCTCTTATTATTTCGCTCATATAATCAACTGAGCTTAGACAAAAGTCACACTGAATTTGAAATTTGGAAAGTTTTTCAAAATTGTTGCACCAAATTATTTCAATATACTACTTATTTCTTTGGCTGTTCAATAATTTCAAAATTAAAAAATTCACAAAAACTAATTTTCATATTGCTGTTTCAGTTAAATGTGCAAAAATTAGTCAAATTAAATCCATCTTCTGAACAGAAAACTATGGCAGGAATAATCTTATACAATTAATTTAAACAATCTTCAGTATTTCAGAATATTATATAGAATTATTAAACTTTTAAAAAATTTGTAGTCGTTCAAAAGACGATATAATCATTAATTATAATTATTCAATCGGTGATTATAATGAATTACGATGGAACACTAATCAAGATTCTCACTTTCATTATTGGAGGGAGAAAGGTTTTGCGAAAATAATACTAAATCTACAAGGAAAATCTAAGCTATGAACATAAGCATTGCAGAAAAACTATAAAAGCTAACTAAAATAAATAGAACCAAGGCCACATAATACAAAAAAAAATCAGAGACTGAAACTCAAAGGTGTAAAATTTTGCCATACAAAATGCAAATGCAAGGAAAAAACCCTTTTGTGAATCTGTTGGTGTATAAAGTTTTCAAAACAAAATAAATCAATGATAAACTGCAATTTCAATTCAATACACCAACAAAGAACAGAAGGGTTCAGAAATGAATAAAAAAATCTTACCTTGTGAGTCTCGATGTGCACCAACAGCCTCTTGTGCTGCTAAGAATACTTCATCTTGACTTTGATTACCTAAGTGCCAACCTCCAAAACCTGAAATATATTTGAAATGAAACATATTAAGTTTTCTTGGACAAGGAATATTTCTGAACAATTCATTAGATTTTGTAGCACTAACAGATACCGTCAAAGATTATTATCTATCATTCATAATGAGTAATAGTTGATATTTTCTTAAAAATTATCTGTTGGACTTTCATTCTGTTAGAACAAGAACTATTTCAATAATTATGTTTTTGGTGTATCAACAACTCGATGGAAAATATGTGAAAGTTTTGGTCATAAAAATTCCTGATTAGAATTGAAGTGAAGAAAACCACAAAATACATATGTTAAGCTTCAACTAAAATAATACTGAAGAATTCAGTATCTTGAAAAAATGGATATTAACTGAAAATAAAGTTAAATAAACCAAATTTTTTTGTGAAAAATCATGTGAATGATAGGAAGGAACAAATTAAAAGGGAAGAAATAAATCAAAAACAAAATTGGAAATACTCCAAATTTGAACTAGATTTAATTTCTTCCCAAACCTCCAACAATTACACAATAACATCAAACTAACATAGGAACAAATTCAAAGTAGAATTAGTTCCATTACATCATGAGAGAATACGGCCACCTTCAAAGCAAATCTTCACTCTAAAAGTGAAAAAAGAACGCAACACTAACTTCAAAACAGAAGCTAGAAAACATTCCAAATTCACAATAGATAAAATATTGATGCCTATATAACTCTCAGGTGTGTAATTATTTGAGATAACTTGAGAACCCTCATATCATAACTTGACTTGTTCACAAATGAAGATTTCATAAATTTAAAAAGTACATAATAATTTTCAATTGAAACTTAAAATATGATAGGTTACCATATTCATATACTATTTTCACAAAGTAGTACATCATTCCAAGTAACTTGAAACTACTTCGAAAAATTATGCTTCTTACTACTGATATTCCATAAACCATTCAAAATCCAAACTGTTTAACAGTATTTTGAAAAATATCAAAATACAGAATGAGATAACTTTGAATTTTGAAATCATGTAATTTCCAAATACAAATATGCAACAATTGAATATTAAACAAGAACTCATTACTCAATGTGAAAACAGCATAAGAATTAACTATTACAGAACAAAAAAATTTTCAAGATTTACGCTTCCAGGAACTTGGAGGCATAATATTCTAAATGAATGATTTTCGATAAATGTAAGGTTTTCTTCAGTTTACTTTTATGATATGAATAATATCTATTAGGTATCAATTCAACAAAAAGCACAAATTGAAATACGTACTATGGAAACCTAAACAAGAATGAAATTTAAATTTCTGTCAATGAAACCAGAAATCCACTGTAGTTTCTATATTTTCAACGCACAAAGCATGTATATGAACATCAAGTCTATGAAGTAATGTTAAATAAATTAGATAATTATGTAGTATATCGGTTTTTTCTAGGATTAAGATTCATTTTAATATTAAGTCTCTTCAAATAATGTTGCAAAGTTGTCCTTTTGATTCGAAAATCGATAGAGGCTTGTGTGACTGAAAGTCCGAGGTTTAATATCGAGTGGAGAGCCATCTCTACAGCAGGTTTAGAATATTTCCTCAGAGGCAATCCTTCCGTAAGAGGTTCTATGTCGTATTTTGAAACTTTGTGACGCGGCCAACCCATACAATGTGGAAGGAAGTTGTGTTGTCTTCCAGAATAATCTAAAAAACAACACAACTCCTAAGTATTCCACTAGACAGGATAGGTGACCTTTGAGAACCATCGATATACCAGGTCATAAAATGATGAATTATTTACCGAACGCCTCGAACTTGAAATATCGACAGTTATGAAAATAAAAATTAAATCATACCTTGACTTGATCCTTCGCCCATATTGCCATGACTAGGCCCTGCCCCATCATCCATTTGTTCCAGATTACTCATGTCATCATCATCTAATGTCAAATCTTCAATACTGTCCTCATTCATTTCGTCAACATACTCAGACTTTGGTTCAAGCATCAGTTCTGTATGTGTTTCTATTTTTTCTTTTATTATAGGAACTTGGGGAATTTCATCGCTCTGTTTATGCCTAAGTAATATATCAGATTTGGTTTCTAAGGGTTCAGGCACATCGGCAGCTAACTTGGAAGGGGCAGGTAACGAAATGGGAATGTTTTGGGCGGTTGTTCCATGATTACTATGAGACTCTGATGAATTTGAATGTATGTCATGATTATCTAAGTCTTCACTTTTTCGCCTTATTCTTTTCTTCTTTCGAGGACCAGGGGATTGCGATCCTTCTCTACTATCATCCCTACTACGTTGTTCTATCGTTAAACCTTGTACTTTGGGTAAAGATGTGACTGGTTGAGGACTTTTAGGTTGTACTGGAACTGAAGGTTTAACATCTCCTTTTCTATTGTCAGAAAGGCCTTTAATTTGTAAAGATTCTGCTGCCTTTAATAATGCTCCTAACTGATCCTGTGATATGTTAACTTCACCCCTATACATATAGTCCATCATTGCTTTGAGTTCTTGAAATTTAACATCCTTGAGAATAAGAATTGGATGTTTATCGTAGTGTTTTGACAACAGTAACTGCGAAAAAACAGACGTAATGTTGAAAAATATTAAAAGTTAAAGCTTTAGGAATATAAAAAAAAACAAAAATATTCAAATATGTAAATCTCAATATTCACCTCAAAATACGGACTGCAGGCTGATAAAACTACTTTGTGTGCGTTCAGGCATTTTCCCTCTGCAGCCAACGTACAGTCTACCAAAGTGCCGTTTTCCAATAATGTATCAAAAACAGCAACCAGAGTAGATTGATGATTATTCCACCGCAAACAAAACTGTTGATCGTCGTCCATTGTTTATCTGGAATAGAATTGAAAATTTAAATATTTATTGAAAACTGTATTTGCTATACATGATCAATAAGTGTAAGCTGATCAATATTGAAATTGCAACTCCCAAAATTCCTAACATACTATTGGCCCACAGTAGCTTACGGAAATACGTCACCAAATGGTGGGGGAATGGAAAGCATACCGTTAATCCGATTCAATAATGGCCGCTTTTCCGACAAATGTCAGGAAAATGGCGAAGCGTCATTCTCAATTTGTAAACGATTATCTGATATTATATAAACTAATAACAAATTCACAATTTTGAAGTGAGCACAAATCAAACATTAGGTTATAAAAATCACGAAAATTCAAAACATGAGTTGAAAGCTTGAAGCTACAAAATAAGCTTCCTAACTTTCCTAGTAATTTTGAAAAATGGAAAAAATGTGCAATTTCCAAATGAAATTTTCATGTGATAAACAATTACACGATTAATTACCTATTTTGGCACACTTAAACTAAATATCACAATTTTATATTCACTTGTATTTGAATATATAACCAGACAACATGAACGTATGCTTTTTCTTGTACTGGAGGCCTTTGACTAAAAGCTGCCGGTGAGGTGGCTTCGTTTTCGCAGCCGAGCTACTTGGTGACCAACTGAACCCACGAGTAATGACGTCACTCAACTGCGTCGTATGTTCAGGCGCATAGACGCTGGAGCTGTATCCAATAAAAATTCAAGCTTTGGCGGCTGGGCAAGAAAACAGGCAAGCTCTAGTAATATTTTGCGTTACAGATTCACCAGTAAGTCCAGCTGGCGAGGCAGAATTGAAAACATGAGAGAGAATGGAGAAAACTCCAAAGAGAGAGCGCAGATAGGAGAGGAAAGAAACGAATTTGATCCACAACAAAATAGTGAGGCTGCCTGCTCTAATCGTACAGTCCGTTTTCCTCAGCGGTTTTAATTTTTTTTCCTCGCGAATCTATACGTTATTTAATTTCTTGCATGTTATATTTTGTGATCTCCTGGAAAAGTCTGGCAAACAGGTAAGGATCCTGTTTATGCCAAACATTTAGGCTAATTACTCATCGAATCAACTCTGGAAAATTTCTTAATAATAGGTCTACTACCGTTTTATCACACTTATTCTTCTGTTTCGCAATGAATCGAAAGCAATGGATCATTTTCTTTGGATCATATTCTTTGCCAGAACTTATTTGAAGTTTTATTACAATCATATTCGAATTGAAACTGGCGCCATCCTTTACGCAAATGCCCTACTTAGGTCATGCGTGTTGTTTAAATTGGGCAACATGCGCATCCATCCCATTCATAATATAAATTAAATGTACTTATTAAAATTATACTAATAAATATTTTTCAATTTAAGTTATGTTACCACAACAAGATTCTTGAAGATTTCCATTTTATGATGGAAATTATAATAAAATTTTAATAATAAAATATCTGTTTTGCGCCAATTTTAGGCACTTTTCAAAGTTCTGTTGTTACTTTTACAAGAAATATTATATTTGCATGTTGTGGTTTCCTTTTGAATAGATTTATCTGAATTCCTCCCATTTTTTCCTTCAAATTTCAAAGTAGAAGTGAAATTAGGTTTAAATAATTTCTTCTACATGCAGTTCCCTACCTTCGTATTTTACCCTTGATAGTAGCTCGATTTTTCCGTTGAGTTCTCTTAAATTCAGCAACAAATCATTGATAATCAATTTATCTCCTATATGAAATAGACATTTTTCGCTGAGAAGTTTCATTTTGTTCAATTTTTCAGGATTCCTGTAATACAAATAGAAGATACATATTTCTCATATGAAGACAAAAGCTTCTTTCGGTCAATCAGTATAATAATTTTATACTTTATATCATGTGAATTGCAATTACTACTACTTTTTGTTATAACTCAGCATTTGAATTTTAAGTTATAATATGCCACTGACTTTTTCGTTTCTCTGTAATTAATTATGACAGATTTTACGTCAACTAATAAAATATAAACCCAATTAAATTATCCCTTTTAGATATTTTCAAAGCAAAATAGAATTTGATATTTACCTTTCACGAAACACGGGAAATATGTGATATTTAGAAATATATGTGAGACGGAAATATATTTGATCGATTATATTCTATTATGATTATGTATGTCTCTCCAAAATGAAGATTTTTCTTGAACTAAAATGCAGTATTGTTTAAAACACATTTTATGCTATTTTATGCTCCAATTCAATTTTGACGTCTATTTTCATAAATGTAATGGTGTAAAGTCCGCATTTGAAAATGGTATTTTGCTGTTGATGAAGTAAACAAAATCTCCTGTAATAGATAAACGCCATCTACCGCTTTGAAATGAAATTTACCGATTCGGAGATTGGCTTTTTGCTTCCCTTTGTAAATTGTACCATACATACTTTGAAATGATCTTCTATATATCAAACCTAGCTACGCCGTTCTGATGAGATGCAATAAGCTTGAAACGGCTGCTTCCAAATGCGAACTATATCGATAAGATCCTAAATAATTTTATGCATGGTTGCAGTATAAGTAAGCACTGTTATTCAGGGTTTTGGTTTGTAATTCAGTTAAGGTGTCCTTGTTAAGCGAAGATCAAATTTCTCAAATGAGAGAGTTTATTCAGTAATCATATATGTAAGCTTATTCTTTATAAGCTTACATATATGATTACATTCATCTATTTCATATTCTAGTTTTTTTGACTCAAACTTGGGTATAAGGTTCTGATGAGATCCAACATGCTGCAAACAAGTAATCATAATATTACGAATACAAATTTTATCAGTACTTCAGCGATAAATAGTCTGTGGTTATATATAAAAAAAATATAACTTATACAAATTATAGGTATAGCCAACCATTGGAAGCAGCTGTTGACATGGGTTTTGAGCTTATTAGTCCTCTTCAGAACGGGGTAGCGAAGTTCAAAGTGTTCGAACTTGTAAATGGAAGAAACAAAAAAATAATCCTGTAAAGGAAATCATCACATTTTCTCCTCTACCGGTGTCAGTTTGTTTAAATTTCCTCCATTTTCAGGTCCGTACATATTGAACTTTGCTACGCCGTTCTGAAGAGAGCCAATAAGCTCGAAACACATGTCAACGGCTGCTTCCAATACTCGGGTTATAACCATAATTTTCTCTTATAATAATACCTATAAGCTCCTGGAAATCATTATAGTAAGCTAATTACTTGAAAAGTTCAAAGCTTGACCTTCTCGGCTTGTTTTTCAAAGAAGAAATCTACAATGCTGCCACCCGAATTTTTCAAATCGTCAACTAAGTTATACATCTTTTTAAAAATTGAATGCAATTAGAATTAACCCATTCACTTTGATTTTTACTATTTAGGAAATTAATAACAAATAACCGAGGGTAAGCCCCCCTCCTTTAACCACCACTGATTGAGAATGTTTTGTAGAGAAGAATTCCATAAGACTTTCATTCAGAAAAATCTTTATTACGTTGCAAAGTTTCGTTAGGTGTATTTTATAATGAAAAGATAATTGGTATCTATAAAAAAAATTTCAATTTATCGAATTCCCCCTCTTTTACTGAAGGTATCATTCAAATTTGGAAAATATGTAATCTCTGTATCTCAGCATTTGTTATTTCTCTATTTACTCAAAAATATTTGATATGTTATTACGCTGAGGATTGCATATGAAAACAGTTTGTTATTAAAAATAGCTCTGTGAAAGACATTGCTTATCTCCGTATGTGGTTTGATTTTGCTTTGAAACAACAACTCCGAGAATTACACAGAAAATTTTAGAGCTACCTCGTCCATCCGAATTTATTGTATTGTATACGTAATTGTAATTAATATTAATTTTGTTGGAATACACAGAATGCTATTTTTTATAAAATTTAAGTTGTCTTGATTATAATAACAATTCAGTCACATGCACATACTCGATATTTATCGAATACAACTTGATTGAATACTTTGACTATCAAATACAAGAATTATAACTTGGATCACATGGATTATGAAGATTTCTATGGTGACGTTTTTACTTTAATTGAATACGTTTAATATACATTGAATATTTTAATTATTTTTCTGAATTAAAATTTCTTGATATAAAGAGGTTATTTGTCTTCCCTTCCAATTCAATAATATTTTCTATTCTTGAGAATTTGCGTAATTTCGAAGTCTTCATCGCGGTTGAAGTTATAAAATTGAATGAAGAAATTATTAATATAGCTCGTTTTAGGAAAACACAGATGACACATGTGCTGGCCTTGATGGATCTCGTGATCAAAACGTTGTATCTAGCAGTTGTAATTGTGGAAATTTAATACGAAACATACAGGGTTACAGAGAAAATGAATGAGTTCTTTATTCTCAACAGTTATAATACCCAATTACAGAAAATAATAAAATAATGTTGAATACTATCTAAATAATTAAAATGAAAAAGATATAACAAAGAGTTTAATCTAATCTAAAAAAAATAGTAACTAATAACTACATTATAGCATTCAATGAAATATTATAAAGAACTCAATGTAAATCAATTCATTTCAGTCAATTTTCTTTGTTCACATAACTCCTTATAATAACTTCTATAAAGTCAAAGTGAATGTCACAATTATGTGCAACTGTATTGAATGTAGACACCATAAACCAAATGGGGGATTGTATTAGGGAGTTGGTCCTCGGACTCTCGAGGTGGAATAATTCTGTGGTACAAGAATTTTGCCTAGGAACATCAAACATATCAAAAATACTAATATATATTGAAGAGCTTCAGATCACTTATATAGAAGAAGATGAAGAACTTTCTTCAAATAAATTCGTAAATTTCTTTACTTAAGATATTTTTTCATTTTGAAATATATATTCAGTTGGGCCGTCGTTTCTCAACCTATCAAACACAATGTTCATGGCGGCCCATCCTCTCATTTCACTGAAATGGTCGCTTATCAACAACGAAGTTACTTAAATTAATTATTAATCCCGTTTTAAAATTGTTAAATTAATCACGTTGTGTTCCAATATTAGATAGATTCGTCAGTTAGTCTGTGATAATGCGTAAGTATTACCTATCAAAAAAATTGAACTCTGTTTTGGTCAGTATTTATTATTTCGCGACTTGTTACTTCATCACTAAAAACTTGTTCTTGAAAATGTCATACTAGGAAATTGCAGTCGGAAAATAATAAATATTGTTATAAAAAACATATTGCATTTATCTCTATAATGCGTTATATTTTCTTTATAATTGCCTTATGCAAGGTTTGTTCGAAAGAATAGGTGAATTTTGAATTTTTCGAAAAGTATTTATTTATTCATCAATATCCATTTTGCCCCCTTCAAATTAATCCCCCTTTGATATAATGCACGTATTGGGCCAAAACGCTTTCTTTTTGTCTCTTCAGTTTTGTACCTATATGGGAAAAAGTCGCAGGAAGACAAATCTGGTGAACACGTTGCTTAAGGCATGATTACGGTGTTGATTTTGGCCAAAAAATCACGAACAAGCATTGATATGTGAGTTGATGCATTATCCAAGATTTGTTTTTCTACAATTCTGATCGTTTGAGTCGTATTGCTTCACGCAAAGGTTGCAGAACTTGCTTGTAATATTCCTTATTAACCGTACAACCTGTTGGTAAGAACTTATACGCCGTTGAAATCGAAGAAAACAGTAAGGAAAACTTCACACTCCATCGAACTTCGAATCGGCCGTGCTTTGTTCGGTCTTGGCTCTTCTAACCACTTTCATAGGGATGTTTGGTCCTTGGTTTCGACGCCATAACCATATAGCCATGGTTGACTTTTGGATCGTCGTTGACGTTTTGAGTTTTGCTCAAAATTCAGCAATATCGAAACAAACTTCGCTGCCATACGTATCGTACCCAAAACATCCAAGAAAATTGCATGGTGTGTTCCGATTGATATGCCAACATCCTCTGCAACTTCCCTAATAGTGATTCGACGATTTTCCAAAACCATTTTCTTCACTGTTTCGATGTTTTCTTCGTTTGTTGACGTGGGCATCTCCAGGACACCCATCGTCATGAACATCTTCATCGGCCTTTTGTAAAGTGCTTGTACCTTTTGTAAACATTTTTTGGAGACAAAGTAGACTCTCCGAATGCCACAGTAAACATTTTGAGTGCGTTGGAGCATTTTATTCCATTTTTATTGCAAAATTTTATAGAGATTCTAGGATCCATTTTTTTCAAGTAAAAACCGAAGAAAACACAAAAAGATGCTAACCTGTTCAGTTGTCAAAAACAAGCTAATAATCCAAAATGACTAATAATGTGAACATATCGAAGACGTATGTGTGCCAACATAACAAAAAATTTCGATAATAGAATGTGCAAAGCTCGCGATAATTCAAAATTCACCTTTTCTTTTGAACATACCTCGTTTATCAGAGAAAACTTGTAATATTTTTGATAATAAATGCTTAACCATATTTTTAATATAAATGTATAATTGAATATAACTTAAATTCAAACACTTGAACTTATGATTTCTTTTTGAACATGACCTCGTTTACAAACGACTTCTTCAGATGCTTACAGAATAATTCTGTAATTCTGTATTATTCTGTAAGCATCTGAAGAAGTCGTTTGTACGACGAAATGCTCATATTATAATGGATTTACATCAAGTTTTAATATAAATGTATAATATCGTAAAAGTATTCATTATAAATTTTGTGAAACCAATCCAAGTGTTTTTATTTAAATTGATGACTGATGAGGCCGATCAACAACAATACACACGACGCGCGTTTCGAAGTACTACACCTTTTTCAAATGCTGAATTAACAACAGATGTAATTTGGAAATCCAATGATTAGAAAATAATATCTATGATATAAAAATGAATCGCAAAATGTGTTGGTAAGCGCATAAGTCAACAACGCCTGGACCAATTTAACCAATTATTTTTTTTTAATGTTCGTTGAAGTCCAAGTATGGTTTTTACGGCGAGAAAAATTAGAATAATTGCTGGGAAAACCCTAAAAACAGCACATTTCTTTTTTCCATACAAACGTTTTCTAACTAAAATGTAGAGTCAACGGCTGGACCGATTTCACTATTTTGTTGTTGTGTTTGTTATTGTTAGGAAATTGTTAAAAAATTAAAACATTGCTTATAAAACTAAAAAAATTAAGAATACTTAATAATATGAGTAAGTAATACTTATTTATTCCCAAAAAGATGTAAAAAAACTGAATATTTTATCACACATTTCGGTTAGTTCAGAGCTATCACGACTAATTTTAAAATTTCAATTCTATATAAAATTTTGGTAAGTTTGGATAGACGTTACATACACGTTACAGCATAGTACGTGGTATATTTGGTTACAATTAAGAATACATAGCTTTCTTAAATTTACAGTTGAAATTTCGTTTCCCAAAAAGGTTAGATGTACAAGCTTATAAGTCGCAGAACTCGCAATGCAGCAAGTCGAAGATATAAAAGAGCAAGTAAAACTGACGAGCAACGCGAAGCTTGAAATGAAGTTGAACGGAATCGATGGAATCGAAATTAACAATATAAAAAGGTTGCGTTTAACTCCTATCGACCTGCATTTAATTATAACGTTGAAATAAATTACAGTTCACAGAAAATCTTTGCTATTGGACCAATGAACGTTGTGTGTCAATATTTCAAGACAAATTTTAATTGTTATTGATAAGAAAATACTACCAATGATGCGACAAAATATTACGCGAAGAGTCAATTCAAATAGACGCTATTGGTACAGCCACCACAGCCATTATATTCATTGGTTTCTGGGAATGGACTAAATTCTGAACATTTTTTGACTTATATCCAGCAAATATCTAATAAAATTAATGATGAGATATATGGGACAAGTACCTGATACGAAATTAGGACCATGCCGTTCAACTATAGAACGGACAGGGTAATAACTTTCAATACATCAAACGTGTTAATAAAGGAATTTTTTGATAATTCGACTGATTTGAAATTACAGGAAGTATTGCAATACCTTCGTAAATGAGTAAGTCCCTGCTCGACACGGGATAAATATTAAAAACAAGATAGTGTAGCACAAATAGTAGAACATGTCTCTCCGGCTTTCTGTAAAATATTCAGATGAAAATAAATGGGCGTACAAAGTTCGCCGGGTCAGCTAGTAATATAATATAATGATTACAAATACAATATTGTATTTGTAAAATTACATCTGTTATTAATTCAGCATTTGAAAAAGGAGTAGTACTTCGAAACGCGCGTCATGCCTATTGTTGTTAATATATGAGAAAATTCTGAATATTGTTTCATTATGTTTTTATGTAATATATTGAACAATGTTTCACCAGCGAACATTCAATTAATTTCAATTTATTGGGTATATCTGTTGAACTTCATGTTTTACTTGAATGAAATATAAAGTTTATTTAGGAAAAAAAGGAATTTACAAATAATTATTTACAGTTATATGAAAAGTAAGAATGACGGGACTCGTCCCAATAAAATAAACTCACTTACTAGAAGTGAGACTTAATCTTAAGGGGGACGTAATTACATTTACCTGAAAATTATTTGCCCCTAGTATTTGAAAGGTGATTCACTGAATCATTATGAATAACCATTGCTTGGGTAACATAAATATTAAATGACAATTGAATGACCTTTCAGATTGAATAGTCAAGGAATTTCCAAATTCTAATAATCCAAATGTTTTGAACTTCTAACAATATAAGCATGTTTTTCCCTTTTCTCTAAATAAATTTTATGCACTAGTTTTTTTATTTTTTCTCGATATGTCCGCTTGTTTGCCCACTCGTTTTTGTTTGGGTGAATTTGAATTATGGGTGAAGTCGGAAAGTTTCCTGTGGCCATAAGCCTACATTCGTGAATATCTATTTGGACACTTACAACTGGCACTACAAGCAATGGCTAGAGGAAACAGTGCTTTAATATATCATTGTTGATGACCGCAGGGATATTATAAAAAGCCATGGAATTGCGATTTATACATCTGTACTCAAACTTATCCACACTATAGTATAAAATCACTTCGAAATTAATGAAAAATTTTCTTGCGGTGAAAAGTACAAATGACAAAAACACAATTCTCGGTATACCCGCAACTCTATTGGAAGCAGCCGTTGACACGTGCTTCGAGCTTATTGACTCTCCTCAGAACGGCGTAGCCAAGTTCAAGATGTACGAACCTGGAGATGGAATCAACAATAAAAGAACACACCTGTAAAGGAATTCTCCACTGCTAGTCCTCCACGTGAACACATGTTTCATATATGAATGAACATATTTTCATTCGTTATTAACTTTGTCGGTTGAAGACTCCGTAAAGGATGAATAGTCGCCACATTGGCGATACGTTGACCATATCCCCGAATTCGTAGAATTCACGTGGAGGCCTAGCAGTGGAGACTTCCTTTACAGGAGTGTTCTTCAATTGTTGATTCCATCTCCAGGTTCGTACACCTTGAACTTGGCTACGCCGTTCTGAGGAGACTCAATAAGCTCGAAACACGTGTGAACGGCTGCTTTCAATTGAGTTGCGGGCTATATCGAGAATTGTGTTTTTGTCATATATATATATATATATATATATATATATATATATATATATATATATATATATATATATATATTCGTCAAAGTCTCACTTGACATTATCAAGTACCAGTGCCCAAGTTACAAGTTATCAAGTACAAGTGCCAGTTCCCAACAGGCACTCAACAAACCAACGGATGTATTCCCGGAACAATATACCATATATATATATATATATATATATATATATATATATATATATATATATATATATATATATATACAGTACAATCGCGATAACGTGAACAGAAAAAAACCAGCGTTGTTCACAGAATAGAGGTTGTTCATATTACCGGAGGTCACTAAAATACAAACTCTACACCATATTACTATACTCATTTATTAATTTTTGAAACTAAAATATACTTTAATCGAACTTTAGTAATTTATAACGGTTGAAAAAATTGTGATATCTTAGTTTGCACTTTTTTGGTAGAAACACTGGCCAAGATAGCCTTCTCTTGAATAGATTTCAATACCAGAATGTCGCTGATATTTACATTTTGGGTAGCCCACTCAATGGAAATTTTAAGGGCTTGAATAGCTTCATGGTGGCTTATATCATCTGATCGTTCTGCACCAATAATTTCAACATCATCTGATGTGCTATCTTCATCCTCTTCATCACCGTCTTGGAGGTGGTTGCATGTGTCCATATTCCATGATTCAATTTCTTGGGAAGAAATTTCTATCTAAAATTGAGTGTTTTAGTAGACAAAAAGTTGAACGTCAGAACAAAAAACTTACAGGTCCTATGGCTTCCAATAAAGTCATAGTATCCTCCACAATATCATGGCTCTTATTGCCCCATCTTTGTTTCAAAACACTTAGAGGCAGGTCATCTTCATTTGCATTTGGTTCGGCCATTAAGTTATGCCAGCACTTGGATATCATATCTGCATCTAGTTTCTGCCATGCTGCTGCTAAATTTAGCATTACATCCCTTAATGACAGTTTCTTCAGAGCAATTCCAATAGGCTCATTGGTATTGAGTATAGAGCTCAGTAAACTATTACGATAATGTAGTTTCATAAGTCTTAGAATATTCTGATCCATTGGCTGAATCAGGGGGGTGACATTTGGCGGCATAAACATCACAAAAATTTTTCCATTGTTAGCTTTCAATTCTTCGGCAGGTGGATGACAAGGAGCATTGTCTAGAAGCAAAACTGCCTTTTCTTCTAGTCCTTGTCCTTTTAAGAATGATCGAACCTAAATTTGAATGAAGGCGCCAAAATCATGCATAGAACAAAATGTTATGAAGTACATATGTACTCACCTCAGGAACAAACTGTTTAAAGAACCAGTTTTTAAATATTTCCCCGTCATCCAGGCATTCTTTGAGTGCCTGTAGATTAGAGGATTCACAAAGTTTTTGAAACATCTAGGACTCTTAGCTTTGCCTATTACCAATGGAGTCAACTTATGGAGACCTGAAGCGTTTGTGCATCCTAAAATGGTAACTCTTTGCTTGGCTGTCTTCATACCTGGCGCGGTTTTCTCGGACATAGAAACATATGTTTTTTCAGGTAGCAGTTGCCAGAAAAGGCCAGTTTCATCCGCATTATACAGTTGATTTTCATTCAAATTAAGCTCCTGAATTAACTGCATCAACCTTTGTTTGAAAGGATCGACAAGCTCGGGCTGAGATGATAACTTTTCGCCTGTTATTTTCAAGAATCGAATTCCAAATCGAGTTTTGAAACGTTGCAACCAGCCATCACTCGCATTGAAATTTGCAATGTTCATAGCACTTTTCAAATTCAATGCTTTTTGTTTAATAATTTCTCCAGATACAGGCATATTTCTTTCTCTTTGGACTAAGAACCATTTATAAAGTTTTTGCTCCATTTCGGGATACTCCGCACTTTTTAACGTGCATTGTTTTGTCGGTTTTAACGCATTTGAAACTCTATTCAAAATCAGTGTTCTTTTCTTTTTTATGGCACAAATTGTCGATTTTGCTACTCCATATTTCTTTGATAGGAACGTTACACTCATACCGTTATTACACTCTTCAATCACTTTTGCCTTATCATATAATGACAAACATTTACTTTTTATTTTAGACATACTCGTATTGTAGGTACAAATATCACGTTAGTATTTCAGTACTCTCTCTAAAAAACAACCAAACTAATCTCAGCCACCTTCGAAATACGTAAGACGAAATCTCGGACAAGTTTGGACTTGAAAATTTCAGTTTACGCCTTCACAACAGTCAATAAAATCAGTTGCCAATAGTGTTCACATTATCGGGGGTTGCAGCTGTTCACGTTATAGAGATGTCAATGTAAGAAAAATGTTGTTCACGCTATTGAGCTGTTCGAACGAGCGCGTGTCCATATTATCGCGATTGTACTGTATATATATATATGACAAAAACACAATTCTCGATATAGCCCGCAACTCAATTGGAAGCAGCCGTTCACACGTGTTTCGAGCTTATTGAGTCTCCTCAGAACGGCGTAAACTCGATAGTGTAAACTCGATTTAACGAAAAACTCCCGAAAGCGTTGAAATCACTCGTCTTTGGTTGGATTAGCTTGTTTTCAATACAATGATGCACTCTATATACCGTTACACCCACTCTCAATAACGACAACATGACAACATTAAGTAATAAAACTACTCTTAAGTAGTGAAATCCGTGCAGCTGTGTACGCTTTATTATGCTGTAATAAACTTGATTTTCGGCATCATATAAATCAAACTTTTAAAGAAATTCCTTCTTTCGTTCACAAATTGGGATTGCACGTGTAGACTGTTGTTGACCATCACTAATAAGTAGGAGTCTTAATCACATTCTTAGTTGCTCACAAGCTTTGAAACTGTAAACATGGCTAGTAAAAGAAAATCACTTTGTATTGACGAAAAGTTTTACTGAGACTTATACGAAAAGTACTTCCTTTATCAACAAGATGCTTCAGTATGGCAAGACGTGAATAGAATAATTAAAAAATTACAGAAAAATAACTGGTTCGGCAAAAGACATCAGACAAAACTAACAGAATATACGCAATAGCGTTCAAATAAGATTCTTTTTTATATACATAATTACTTGAAATAAACTTTTTCTTTCCATAATTCTGATTTTTCTTCTCTCCATTTAACGACAACTGTCTATAACGCCATAAAATGTGGAACCCCTTCAGTCTCATTACATAGAGTTAAACATAGAGTATATCTAAATTATATATATATATATATAGCAGAACATGAGCTAAACTTTTTCAACTGACCATGCCAAATCTTTTTTATTATCAATTACTAGAGACCTATTCATTCAATCTATTAACATATCTTTTTTGAAAAGAAACTTCATCGTCATCGTCACAAAAATGGCAATCTGATATATATATATATATATATATATATATATATATATATATATATATATATATATATATATATATATATATATATATATATATAAGGAAATGAAATTTTTTGTGCTTATGGCACTGAATAATAAATAATATATATATTCGTAACTAAGTAATTTAGACGATGTTTGTATTTGTAATGTTACTATTGTGACACTAATAATAATCTAGCATTATGTTCGATAAATATAAAATTGACCATGAAAAACAAACTCCTGTAAGTTAAAAATATGATTTTTATTTGCATCTACCTAAAGTACGTAGCTACATAGAAGAAATGTTTTAGAAACATGTTTCATATTCGCATCATATAAGACTTAGACCACATAGCCTACGAGAAAGGCAAATAGAATTATTTCGTACACTGATTATAGAGCACAATACAAAAATAATTATAGATAATTGGGAGTACTAGCTAAGTCCTTTCTAGGCTACCAAAGTTTATATGGTTTTGTTTGTTTGTTATACTCTTACGAAATCAAAGACTCTAGATCTGTGGTATTATTTACCACTCTGATACCAGATGTAAATCTGATATAAGACTGAATTTCACCAAATTCCCACAATTGTCGAATTACTCGTGTTGGAAATTTTTCAATGCTTTTCCTCAAAAAAATCCGCACTCTATCATTAAGTTCAGACCACTATTAAAGAATATTCTGATAGATAATCTGATATATATTTTATCATCTAGATTTTAGATAATCTGATATATATTTAGAGATTTCTCTTATAGACTTTTCCCAGTATACTATCTAACTTGTTTTTCTTTTATATATTCTTATTCTTTTAATAAGTGTCTTTTATATTAAGACTTGTGTTGAACCAGTTATTCATGTCAACCAATAAACTTACAATCTACTCACTATTCAGAGCACTTGATAGAATCTTTTGTAATGTATTGTATAATAAAAAACCACTTTTCTTAATACAACAAAACTCTGCATTACACTCTATATATTATTCGTGCTTCTAACCTATTATAGAGTTCAGTGAGTTAGTTGCCCAGAAAATATATCGTGTATATCAAAAATTTTATGTATAATTTTCACCATCACTGATAGTCAGTAAATATATCAACTGAATAACGTGAAAACCTCTGAAAGTACATCAATGAAGAAACGATACTAAAATAAATACTTGAATACCTTTTTATCTTCCTGTCTTCTTTCTCCATTTATTCAATAAAGAATGCGTTACAATATACCGATGAGAATAAAGTAATGAAATATCATTGTTTGATAGCGATAATATTTTTTATGGAGTCTTATAGTCTTCAGTTTATATTTGAATAGTTTATATGATATAACTGTAATATTCTATTGTTTTTCCATTTATGTTATCGTCCATTTGATTCAAATATCACATTGTTTTCTTTCATCTTTTATTTCTTAGGTCCAGTTTTATATTGGTTTCGAACATTTATGTTGTTATTTTTGGTGTTACAAGTTATTCAAGTGTCATTCATTTTCATGTGGAGGTATGTTGAAAATTCAAGGTCACTGAGAACTTATTTTTTTTAATTAATGAATTTTTATTAGAAAGGGACGTTGAGAATTTGCAAATACTTATACAAATTATTGGCAAATAATTGAATGTGACTTTTCTAATCTATGTTTATGTTTCCAGATATATTGAAAAAATTTCGATGTTTATGATAACATATTTTGTTTGTTACTAATCTAAACTTACTAGTTCTCTGCAATCCCGCATCTTGTCAGTGACGAAATATACCTTATTAAAGAATTCGTTAATAACGAATTTTTGCAAACTTTTCTGATGACATTTAAAATGTCTTACTTTCGTGATGGCATATAATTCTTCTCTTATGTGGTCTTCTCTTACATTCGAGGGTACAGCTTCTGAAAACGGAACTCAAGCTATACCATTTTCACTCCAACTTTTTTTTGTATGACTGAGTATTTGCCTATTGTATATATATATATATATATATATATATATATATATATATATATATATATATATATATATATATATATATATATATATATATATATATATATATATATATATATATATATATATATATATATATATATATATATATATATATATATATATATATATATATATATTTTGAAAGTTTTTAGCAATAACAGGCTTTTTAATATGAAAAAGTTTATTTTTGTTGACGTTTCGTTGTTATATTACAACTTTGTCAAGACTTAATATAACAACGAAACGTCAACAAAAATAAACTTTTTCCTATTAAAAAAGCCTGTTATTGCTAAAAACTTTCAAAATAAATATCTTAAACAGGCAATAAATCAATTTCAATATATATATATATTAAATTTTGGCTTTTGGAATGAAGGAAAACAACATTCGTCGACTGTTTTCACCAAAAATGTATGTAATGGCAACACGCTGCAAACGTAATCGCATTGACACGGATTCGAAATTACTGTATTAAATAATCATATTCAACTTCTTCAGTACCAGGAATTTCACTATTTGACATCTTAGCTATTCTAGATGATGTTTTATCCGAAATAATATCTTAGCCCGTTCAAGCTAGCGGTGAACATTCTCGATTTTCTATTGTCCGACTTTTCAAGGAAAGGTGGGGTGATCAGGTAGCGAACAAGAGAAAGGCAGTTGCCATTTTGAAGCCTGGTTTAGGTTCGAAGGAAAGGAAACCGTTGGAAACTTTCAACCGTAAAAACAACCGTCTGCTTCCTCAGTGGCGGCCCCGAAATTTTCACGTATTTCTCGCAAACGCTGATCTCAACTGCACATTCCTGAAGTTGATCAAATCGCACCTGACCATAATTTTCACAATTCGTAGAAATATTTATGATTTAGCATATTTGTTGTGCAATTATTTCGAGTACGTGTTGGTCATTATTTCTAGACAGATTCGCCTCGATTTATATCACGTTTTTTTCTGAATTCAATATAATAATTATATTATGATGGTATTTTTTTCTACGTGTAAATAGAGTGATTCATCTTGAATAGGTACTATACCGAAATAGGGGCAATCATCAAACTATTTTTGATAGTACCTACCTCAGTGCATCGTCAGTAAAAATCTATGGAAAACCGAGATTTCTTATCAATAACTTTTGATGTTCGGAAAATATTTGTTTTTGTAGACGTTTTATCTTAATAGAAATATTTCAAACATTCCTATTTCTTAGGCTAAAAATCCAGGGATGGGTAACTCCGGACACAACTATTCTTTTAGTGGATATATATATCATTCATTTCCATTGCATGAAATAAATATATCTAAGTCGTCATTTTTCAAAATTTGTTCTGTTTGATATAGTTATGTTTATAATATGCTTAGCAATATCATGCTGTTTGTAATGCAAAACTTCATTTTTGTTGACGTTCGTTGTTTATTACAACTTTATTACATTTTTTATATAATTACCTAAAACATTAGTTTTGACGCAGTTGTAATAAATAGCAAAGCGACACAAAAATAAAGATTTTTTCATTACAAACATTCTTTTATTGCTAAAAATATTGTAAATCACATAAATATATAAATATATTTATGTGAATGAGAAAAATTTTATTAAATCTTGGTTACGTTCCGCTACTAATTATAGCTTCATAAAGAATTTGAAACAGTTTTCATTAAATGACAGAATTATAATAAAAATATTTTTCATTTAATTTCAAAGTTTTCATAAAGCTACAATTCGTAGGGTACAATCAACTATGAATAAATTTTTCCATTTTGAGGTCTGTTATCAATAAAAATATTAGTTTTGAGTAAAAATATAAACAGACAAAAAAAATCAATAAAGAAAATGGGAATCGGATATATATTTTACGGATATTATCTCTTCCGTAGTATATATATATATATATATATATATATATATATATATATATATATATATATATATATGTTTGAACGTAGAGATTCACGGATATATAATATATTGTTCCGGGAATATATACTTATCCCAACAGGCACTAACAATATATATATATATATATATATATATATATATATATATATATATATATATATATATATATATTAGAGATATATATCTTTCATGGATATACTTCCCTTCGCAAAGTAACTCTGATTCGTCGAAACTAAATCGTGTTACCGCGCCGATGAGAGACGAAGTTAGACGAGGCAAAATTCAAGAATACAAAATTCATATATGTTAACAAATCAACATTTACGTTCAAAATTCATTATCATGAATTTTATTTATTAAACAAGGATTAATGTCTCATAGATCTTGCATGATTAACCTTGTAACATTCTCACAATTTATGTTAAAGAATCTTGAGGAAAGAAGTCAGGTAGATGTTGTATATACCCATTTAATGAAAGCAATTGATCAAATGAGTCATAAAGTAATGTTGTACAAACTGAAAGCCAAGTCAGGTTTCTCCACAGATCTAAGTTTCCCTAATTCAGTCTTATTTAAGTAATCGAACACAATTTGTACAATTTGAGGGTCATAAGTCATATGTATATACAGCCATTTCGGGAGTACCACAAGGCTCTAATTTAGGGCCATTGTTGTTTCTTCTTTTTGTATATGATTCAATAGACTGTCTAGCAGTTCATAGTCTCATGTATGCTGATGATTCAAAAATATATCACAAAATTGAAATAAGTTTACAGGATGGCCTCACTGCCGTTTCTGATTGGTGTTACCACAAAACTCAATTTTAATGTAACTAAATGTACCGTTGTCACATTCACTAAAAAGAAACGCCCTATACAATTTGACTACACAATTCACGAAACCATTCTGACCAGGGTCACCGAAATTCGAGACCTCTTTAAGAAATTCACTTTTGTACCTCATTTAAATAAAACAATTTCAATAGCATTCAAATCTTATGGATTTATTGTACGTAATGCTGGACACTTTTCAAATACGAAAACACTTATGCAATTATTTAATGCGCTTGTAAAGAGTAAATTAGATTTTGGATGTAGATATGATTTGGAGTCCCATTTACAATTCTCATAAAAATCATTTAGGGGCGATACAACGAAAATTTCTCAAATATCTAATTTGGAGGGAAGATCACGTTCATCCGGCCAGAGGATATAGCCAAACTGATCTGTTAAACAGGTTTGAAGCTAAATCACTCGAACTTGGCAGGTACTTGTTGTCTCTGAAGTTTGTGTATAACCTCTTACATGGTTATATAGACTGTCCTACCCTTATTGGCTCTATTGATTTTCATGTTCCTAGACAATATTTGGTACTCCGAAAACTAATTCCCTCGTACAATTGTCCATTAGATATATGTGTTCGATATCCGAGGATGTGCCTGACAAATGCGATATCAACAGTGACCATTTGCTTTCATTAGTCGAGTTTACTTTGAGTCTGCATATATAGTGAATTCTGAAGTAAGCTATAATCTCATGGTCTATTATTTATTATAATTACTTTTTTTATTGATAATCATTTTTTAAACGTTTGTATCATATCATTAGGTGTTAATACTGTATATATTTTTTTGAATATTTCCTGTAACTGGGTGTTTTTACCTGTAGGAAAATAAAGATTTATTATTATTATTATCATCATTTATTATTGTGTAAAATTAACTCAATTTATTGTAAGCTTCAATCCTTCCTAAAATATATTGTTTCTAGATGTAAAAACTGACAGCATTTCTAGTGTTAAAGGGTGTACATCGCTGATACATGTTACATTTTGTATTAGAGTAATATAGTGTCATAGTCTTTCATATACAGAAAACTAATAATGTTAAAATCTAAAATTTAAATGGATAATGAACTAATTTTCACCACTGAGCTACCACTAGTCTATAGTAAATGTATTTGACAGGTGAATAGATTATGAGGGAGAAAAGATATGTACATGTACTATTCACTTTTTAATGAATGGTTGGATATGTAATTCTGAATTTTCCAAATTGCTTTTTAGTGCATTTCCATGCATAACCGTAATGATTAGAACAGTTCAACTTTCAAACGAAAACATGTTTCCTTGAATAATTCAACTTATCCAATAGTATTTGCATATAAAAGTGGAATTCGAAAACAGTTATTCGAAAAGCAGTAATTGAGAGCGCAGAAAACAGGTGCCATTCAGTGAATTTTCACCTTGTTCTACCGATGGTGCTATTACCTAATATATATTATACCTATAATACTGAAAAAGTTAACTTTCTTCACTATAGATTCAACTATCGAAAAGAAATATATTTGCTTGTTATACCAGTTTCATAAAAGTTCCAAACTTCAGTAACCGAAAAATTTTGAGTTATTTACAATAACAAAATGAGCAATTGATACAGTATTCTGCTTTATTATGAGGGACTAACAGTAAGTAATAAATTGGTAATTATATATGCCGTTTATTATAGTTGGGTCCTATTTTCAAATAGAGCTACTTGTTCATTTATATTTCAGAATGTATTTCTGATTCTCAATAAGAAACCGGGCATTCATTTGGCTTTTATTATTGTTCTTATTGCTTTCTTCATATTAAACGTTTTAATGCTTATTGTTTTACTGTAGTGCAAGAAGACAATAACTTTCTATGATTAATCAAAGTTTTATGTTTCTAAATCGTCTTTGATACAGGTTTGGAAGTACTTAAATCTAAACAAACCCTAATTCAATTAGTATTTATCAAAGACGAACGTTATAGATACTCAAAATTCAAAAGTTTGGAAGAGTCCTATAATTCGGGCTTTTGTCATGAGTTATAAATACAATAAAAACATAATATTTCAACACTCTTTTTTGATAAATATTCAATGAATTATAAAATGACAAAGCAAACACTCTTTTCTAGATTAACACAATTTCTGACCTACGCAAAAAAAAAGAAAATGAGAGTTCGAACAAACTTTGAATTCTCATTTTTCAATAAAGAATTTTGTGTGAATTCTTTATATTTACATAAAACTTAAACGTTGAAGGTACAAACCAAGAATATGATGAATATAATATATATTCATCACATATAATATATAGAATATAATAAGCAAACTATTCTGAAACAAGAGCTAGATATTTAAAACCCAAACTAAGTGTTCTTGCAGGGTTTCTTTCATTTTGTGTCCGACCTAAAATAGAATTTCAGCTTAAAACGAAAAAGAAGTTTGAACCTTCTTTTAACCTGAAAACGAACATGAATTGTACTTGTAAATATATTAATATTCTCTTCGAATTGGATTTGAATTTCCACTTCAATCTTGATGGTTTTTCACACCTAGAGAGAAAGATCCGATACAGATAGGCTTCAAAATAAAAAAAAGTTTTATTGAAAAAGTTTTCAGGAAGTTCTAGGGCTCCGCAAACCCTATGAGGGGACACTACATGTAAATTACAATGGTGGTAATGCAGAACCACAAAGCTTTTTTTAAAGCTTTCTCTATAATATTCATTTCAATAAAAATTTCGCAAAAACTAGTGTTGTTTATTTCAGGGCTCCCTCAATTTTTTTGTAGAAATTATTGCTCTATGCTTTACTATGTAAAAAAGAACAGAATAAGACACATTTTACGGTACGCGGCAATACACAAACTTTACAAATAAACAAACCGTCTTTTGTCTTCGTCTCTTTTATGGCCCGAAACGAAACCAAATATTTGGCGGTTACTACTATTTTCATTGCTTCTCACTCTCAGGAGGCGACGAGCCTCCACTGGATTGACAAAGCCCCAGGAGAAGGGAGAACGTTGATGAATAGGAGTAAAATCGATAAGAAAAACATAGTGGTTGAAAAGAATGCTGAGCGATCTACTGACTGCACCAATACAAACCCTGAAAAGTGGAAATAAAGTGCATTTGCTATGCTTCTGTCTCGTTCTCTATATTTTCTCTCTTTCTCAAATGCTACATAGATAATGTATATAACATCTTGAGGAATTCCTTTCACTTGGTACCTGAAGTATTTTCTATTCGAAGTACCTCAATGAAATTCCACAAAACTAAAATTAATCTTGAGTTGGAAATAAAAGAAATCAATTGAGATTTCTTTTTTGAAAAAAAATTAAAATGATTAAGATTGAATTCTCGCTTAAATCTTGGTGAAACATAATTAAATATTAAATTAAATTAAACACTTAATGCCGATTATATTTAACAATATGTTTAGTTTAATTTCTTGAGATTAGTTTAAATAGAAATCGGAAAAATTAATTTATAAACTCATTTACAACACACTGTCTAGTTTTCATGATCAAGTTTTTTTCTTATAAGCTAATCTATCAAGCTTAATAAAACGACAATTTTCCTGATTTTATTCCATAACGTTGTTACATCTTATTCCATATTAATGATAGAATTTATTTTTTTATTTAATAGTGCTGGCGTTTACTTGATGTAAATCCATTAGAATTGAATATAAACTAAAATTCAAACACTTGAACTTGATTTTCACTTAATTGACAATAAAGAATACTGTAAAGTATTCTGTTAGCATCTGAAGAAGTCGTTTGTAACGACGAAACGCGTCTTGTAGTCAATAAAGTGTAAATCAAAACTTCACATGTTTAAATTTTAGTTATTCAATGATAGAATTGACGAGTACTCGTATAATTCAATAACTTAAGTATATTATTATCTATTTTTCGAGATAAATATTTCCAAAATACTGCTTTTTTATCTTGGTACATAATCGAAAAAAAATTATTTTGTAGACATCTGAAAAATATTGAAGAACACTTCATTTAAGATCAAGCATTACGTGAAAAATTGTGGAAAAAGCAAACTCATTTATTTGTTACTTTCAGTGTACCATCTGCCTGAAGAAGTACACTTGCCATCTGAGATTATTGATATAACATTGCTTCTCGAAGTAGTCCAGTGAAATGAGGTTTTGAATTATTATTCAAAAGTCAGGCCGTGAATTTTATTCATTTCCTGTTCATCTTTGAATATGAGTTCAATTTTGCATACATTTAATGGATATTCAGTTGAAATGTTTTTTTAATTCATTCGGTGAGTAGAACAAAATTAGGAACTACCCCAAAAATCACTCACTTGAAAATATCAAGTGAGTGCTTTTCGAGCTAGTTCAATTGGGAAACATAAATATGAATAACATAAGAATAAAGTATCAAACAAAAATTGAGGATAAATAATAACAACTGAAAATTTTTGTTCGATTGTCATGAGTCGCTTTCGAAGTATCCGGAACAGAAACCGAGATATTTGTAACAGAAACCGAGATATCTGGAATAAACAATTACAATTTGTAGGTCAGCCGGATGGAATATGAAAAACTATATTGAAACATCGAAATATGTGATTTCTTAATAGCATCTAGAAAATCTTATGAATACTGTCAGAGTTATAATTTCTTATCTATGTTCTATTAGTCCATCGAAAAGTTACATTTGACCTTGAGTTTCTCATAAGATTTTATTGTTTGGATGTGAGAGATGGAGGTCACTAGGAGGTTACTCCAAGTTTGTGGGGTTGCAACACTTGTCCCGCGGCCCTATATTGGAAAAATTGGTGGAAAACGCCTTCTTCCCTATATCTCACGAACCATATCCCACAAAAAATTTGTGCAGATATAAATTACAATATAAATCAATAGAATCAAAATTAAATTGTTATAAACAAAAATATGAAAAAATTTTGCAACAAATTCTCTTTTTTGTTATATAACTTTTTTAATTATTATTTTACGACAAAATGACAGGCCAATATTGTAGAGTCTTTCAACAAACATTTCATCTTTAATTATTTTCGATTTCTTGCATTTATGGGGGATTTAGAACGCTCCAAATTTCAACACGTTCATACTGTTGGTGAGAATGCGGTGGCAATAAACGTCTAGCCCCAATAATATTTTTCATTTTTATATATAGTTTTTATTTTTTTTATGGGTAAATGTTAATCGCTCAGGGTGACGATTTACAATTAACTTACGAATCAATCCCTCAGTAACTTCATTTGTCACACAAAACGAAGCTTTCGAAGAAAATTAAGTTTTCCTACACCAGTTCTACGAGCAAGGTTCATCAATTCAGTTTAGGTCCAGTAAAACACAGCTTTATAATTAAATGAAATTAAACACAAGGCTTAATGTTTCACGATTATATTTAACAATATCAATTCGTCAACATGTTTCGAGTGTGAGCTCATCTTCAAGGCTAAAGTACAATCAGGGTTACCAACTCGTGGAATCTTTTCCCCCCGAAGTCAAGTTGAAAAACCCCTAAAATCCCCTAGAATCATTTTTAAAATTGAAATTCAAAGAAAAAATATATATTATGGTTTTATTTTGCAATTATAAGGTACTTAAAAGTTTCTTATTATTAAAATTAAAGAATTATTAATATTTATTATTATTAAATATTAATTATTATTTAATATTATTGAAATATTATTTTATTATAATTAAATTTTTCATCTCATTTTTGGAAATGAGAATATTAGGAATAACTTATAGGGAATTATTTTACGCAAAAATTAAATTATTTGTTTACTAATTATAAAATTTTTCATTAACCAACCTACATTAAGAAATAGTATTGAATATTGTCGTCATGAAATGGATTTTTTTATTCAAGATAGAAATCAAAATTAATTTTAGTTATTTAAATTATGATATGAATTATTTTGGCTAATTTTAAAACTACCCCTAAGATTACCCCTGAAAATTTTAAGCCCCCAAAAAAACCCCACCAAACATTTTGTCCCCCTAAATTTAGGGGAAAACCACCCAACTTGGTATCCCTGACTACATTAAGGAACGAATAACAAATTTATATCTATACAATGGATGTAAGCAGGCAGGATATTTGAAAATCTACCTGTTCATTTACGATGTCTCCTTTTTTCTTCCAAGAATTGCATATTTCAATATTTTCTAACAGGTCTAATCATTTCCCTTTTTTCCCTTCGTGTAAGCATTTGGTTTTCCCAAAGTCAATAAAATGGTTGGAGTTAATACAATGTCCTGAGAACCCGGTTTTAGAGTTGAGAACACTGTTCAAAATGGAGATATTATGCTCTTAAACACGAATTTGTATTTTGCTACCTGTTTGGACGATATAAAACGCTGGACATTCGTTACAAAATTTTATAAATCCCGCTTTTGTCTTCCACATTAATATTTTCTTTATTATTCACTAAAACTGAATAAACTAAACTAAATATTTATTTGTTAGTACAAATGGTTTTATCTATTTTTCCTTCAATCTTTCCCAAGTGTTTTCGCTGGGATGAGGTATGAAATGAATAAAATAGTATTTTTGTTCGCTTTCTATAATTTGAGAGGGATAAATTGAATTTAAGAGATTTTTCCGTTGCTTTTTTCTTATAAGTTTATCTATTATCTTTCCATCATGACCATTATTATTTGCTAACAGTTTCAATATTTTCACTTCTTTGTTAAACTTTTCATCGGAAAGCGGGATGTACAAAATTCTATGTATAAAAAAATAAAAGGAGCTAAGTTTAATATTTAATGGTTGATAAATATCTTAAGGAATTAAGGTATCTGTGCATGTAGGTATTCTGTATGTATAAAATGTTAAAGAATCATCTTTCCTAGTAATGGTCAAATCTAAAAAGATTAATGTATTTTGGTTTCTATTTCTTTTGTGAGTTTAATGGATTTCAAAAAGTTAACTAATTGTCTGTCGCACCCACTCCAGATACAAAAAACATCGTCTACATACCGTTTTTGAAATATAATATTAGATTTTCAAATACCCCCTCTGCTTACATCCATTTTATAGATATAAATTTGTTGTTCCTTTATTTATTATTTATTATTAAGTTGTTATTGTAGTTCAGTCTTGAAGATGAGCTCACGCTCGAAACATGTTGATGAATTGATATTGTTAAATATAATCGTGAAACATTAAGCCTTGTGTTTAATTTTATTTAATATTCAATTATGTTTTACCTAGAGTTTAGCTAGAATTCAATCTCACAGCTTTATAAGCTTGCTCCGGTTTATAAGTATTATTTTGTATGTTCTTTCTGGGTCGGTTTCGATGTGAGAATATTTCATAGCATAGAGAAGAAATCAGAATGTTTGATGATTAATACATTTTTCAGAAATGACCGGACAACATTACTGTCTGAGATGGAACAATTATCAAAGCAATATGACGTCCGTGTTCCATCAACTATTACGCAATGAAGATTTTGTTGATGTAACTTTGGCATGCAACGATCTTTCCTTGAAGGCACACAAAGTAAGTCTAAATACGTGTTTTTGCTGAAGATTCATAGAAATATATTGAGCGAATGTGAACTTCCATAGGTTCTTAATTGAAATACATTCAATTATGTTTCTAATATGAAATATTATAACATCTTGTTCAATAGATGCTTAAACCACCTGTTCTTAAACCATTAATTCTGAAATCATCTAAAAAAACCAGTATTTAGTGATCATTTTGACACCTCCTAAAAAAATTCTTTGATTTAAATAACTTCATAGACATTTTTATTTAATTCAGTGGACCCACAGTTTAACGCCGGTTCCGAACGGCCATTGGGCTTGTAATCGACGTACATTACCCAGCACATATCATTATTTAAGCTACTTAAATCATAGACAAACACCAACACCCATGCCTTCAGCGGGGCTCGAACCCGAGTTCTACCGCACCATAGTCGGGTGTTCCGACTAAGCTACGGAGACCGGCTTCATAGAATTAAATGAGTTGAAATTAAATGGTGTTAAATCACAGTATCTACAAGGCTGTTCTCTGATAGCAGACATTACACCACCAGGAAATATACCATGCAGTATTTCATTTTTTCATTGGCTAGATGGTATGTGGCTCCTCTTGGGTTGCAATCACTTATTTCTGATTTCTAGTTTCGACAGAAAAACTGTATTATCATGTCGCAATCTCAACCGCTTATAGCCACTGTTTGACCAGTTTTATCTTCAAGAAATTATGATCGAATGCTTCTTTAACTCAAACAATATGGTGCATAGTGTGTTGTTTTTCAACAGTCGTGGGTTTTCTACAAACATGAAATACGGAGATTTGATAATGTTTGGTAATTGATTCGTCGATGGTCATGAAACTACACTCTATTTATTCATTTATTCATTTAGAAATACACCATTCAAAAGCTTAAACCGATTACTAAGTGAGAAAAATACTATAGAATTCACGATTATGTGGAATAAAATTAGAAACAGAACCAAATACTTATGTACAAATACAAATAGTTCATTTGAACGATATTACTCTGTGGAAAACTGACATTGAAGATCACCCACAAAGCTACCCGAAAAACTTATATGTAAAAAGCTCTTATCTGAACTAATATCTAAAAAACAATCAGACGAGAACTCGTCTGATATCGCCAGGTACGAATGCCAATATGTCAATGATGTCAAAAACAAATTCTATGAACAGGTGAAAAGACCAGAACATTAGTACAACCCAGAGGTGAATACAAAATTTCCTGGTTTCGACATGGCAATTTATTTAAAACACGAAAATTTATTAGGAAAGAAGAAAATATTAGTCAACGAAAAACCTAATCAACTTGTACAGAAACATTATACTCAAATATTTCTCTAAAGAAGATTAAATCTTGTAATTGGTAACTGATGAGTATACCTTATACCTGAGATTACAGTTCTTGAGTTTATTGCATTTTGAGGACAGAGACGCTTTGAATATTCGCTGAAAGGTTCTTGAAATTTGCGATTGTTGCCGAATGGATATTTAACGTTTTCACAAACAGTCTCAGGCACTTCTACGAAGATGACATTTGAAAGACTAGGTTTTGGACACGCAGTGAAAAAATATTTGTACTCACGCTCTATTTGAACCGTTATCCAACTCGCTTTGTCAATACCCATGTTTTGATACTTTTGTTTTTCCCTAAAAACATTCCCGCTTAATTTAAGATATTTCATTTCATTTTTTTTCCAACACATTTTTATGAATGCTAGCTACTCTTTGAAAAGCTCTTTGTGCATGTTCCAAAGTTGGGCTTACAGTTTAACGGCAATACCAACGGCCTAAGAGCACGGTAAGAATCGAACCCTCCATCACGAGTAAGCCGCACGCATATTTTCTCTCTATACTGCTCGAATACTGAAACGATTTTTTGGATACATCCGTCCTAATAGAAAAATTCATTTCGTTTTTTATACCTATATTTATTATTTTACGAATGCACTTTAGTAGTCATTAATACGCTTGAAAATGTGTTCAATACGCGTTAATGTGCTTGAAAATGTAGTAATTCTACGAAACTAGAGTCGCAAAAATATATCTAGTGATAAAAAACAAAGTGTATTTTCTCTATAATCTTATGTAGGTTATAGAGAAATAGGTTAATATTAACAATTACTTGTTTGTCAAATTATTACTTTTTTGTATAGCTGAAGTAACATTTGCGGAGATTTTATTTGTTGAAATTATTTTAGATGCTTTTAAGATGACAGAACATTATTTCTCTTATTCGTTTAACGTTTATATAATAAAACATAATAGCAAAACACCAACTAACTAATTGTAAACGTGAAAACTACTAAATCCATATTTATACTAAAAATTTAAATAATAAAATCATTTTTTTCATAACTCAATATTTCCAATCAATTATGCAATATTTTTCGTACTTCAAATTATTTTATAGCTATGTTTTTCCAAATGGCCAGAAGGTTAAATTTTCTGTTATCTATTTCCTTAGGTCAATATTTATTGACGTAACCTGTATATTTTCATACAAAGATAAGATTATTAAAAATTCAATGCGGAAATAACATCACTGCATTCTGTTATTATTCTTTGATTATTTATAGATATCAGTGCTCGAAATATATTGAAAATTTGATTACACATGTTGCAATCATGATCAGAATGATGGAATTTTTTGCATTTCCAATCCAGTATGTTTGCAGAAAAAATTTCATTTAAAAATGTGTTGGTATTTGAAGAAGCTCCGCCAGTCGAAGCACCGCATTTCAATACAAACCTACAAAGTATCTGATGGAAAACGTGCTTTAAACGGACAATTGAACGGCGAAAACTGGTTTTCGGTAGGAACCGAGGTCACATTTCAGTCAAGAAAGCCAACTGTGGAAAAGAGGACGCTAAATTTTTCTCGCTCCCAAGAAACTGAGAAGGCAAAGACATTACTTGGAATTAACATAGCTCAACTTCGTTCCACGTATTTCTTTACTCTATCAGTCAGAAACCGTTACTCAAGACCACAATTTGTTCTAATTATCCATTTCACTGAAATAAAACATTATTTTCTACTGTAATGAATTATTACAATTATTTGGAATATTTATCAAACTTGTTAAAATCGATCTAAGATTAACCTCATTTTAACCTCTAAGTGACATAATAACATAGAACATAGAAGGCTAATTTGTTTTCCATTTATTTCATTTAATTCAGTTGGAAATTAATATGACGTGATATAAAAGGTTTCTTCATATGCCTATAAGTTTTTGTGCAAAAAAATTGATTCATTTCGGTGAAAAAATATATTTTCAACGAGAATTTTAATGTTCATTTGATATTTCTATAATAGTAGTTACATTTGGAACATATTTAAAACCTCTGCAAACGATTTCAAGGTGAAGTCTTATCTTTACATGTCTCAATAAAGGCAAAATTAATTGCATTGTGACATAATATGATAAATTTGAACATAAATATTACTATTTCATAGAATTTGTAGAGATTCATTCATTATTGTGGATCAACTTGTGAAGTTCATAATATAATTTAACTTATAAAACTCATAAATATTTTTTCACATTATTGTAAGTGTGATTGTGTATTATCATATATTGAATTGTTTGTGAAAATACTTGTATTCAATGTTTAAATTGCTCAATATACTATTATTTGTATGAGATGAATACTTAATTTGGGCACATAACCTGTGAATCGTAAGGTCGTTTTAGATCACAGAAGGCATGATCACATCACAGAACACATCAAATTTTATGATGACGGTCATAGAAACATAATGAAAGATACAAAATTGAAATATTCTGGAGCTGAGAATTTTCTATCGGACTGTGGAGGATTGTGAAGACAACATTCGTGAGAAGGACGCCGAGTTAGAAGTTGGAAAATTGAAAAAGTTTTTAATATGAGATATCAGATAAAAGGGACGACGAGAGAAATATAGAGAAATTTTATTCAATTTTAAGGTGTATCAATATTTCAATCCAATTTTTCTCGAACAAAGTTGGGCCCATTGGTCCCACTTCGAGAGTGAAGAAATAGAAAAAAGAGATATACATGAAAGGAGGTTTTGAGATATTTCATCCAAATTTTATAACTGAAAGTTTTATTATTATATTATATTATTTTATTATTCATTTAGTTGAATTAAATTCGGTAATAGTACTATTTGTTCTACTGTTTTCATTCAATTTGTCTAAGATAATTTTTTTCATATAAAATTGATGAAATGAAATAAATATTTGGTGGAGAAGGGTGCTCTAGTTTTATCATTACAATAATCCCATCCTTTTTCGAGAATATCTGTTAGGACTATAATCAACATCACGCCAAATTGAAGACTTTGATTACTCTGTTTCGATCTTCCAAGCTCTCATCAGTAGCGTCTGTGCGACGAACTGAGATCATAAGCTAGACTTACTACTTAAAACCATCTAACAAACAGATGAAACAGCAGTTCGAAAGGAAGGTCGGAAAAAATCACCCTACATCACAAGAGGGTGTAGTGATAATAATCATGTGTATTTATTTTTTGTATCACTTGCGGTGGCACATAAAGAAAGTTATAGTATACTGAAATATATTTTATACCTGAATTTTAGTTAAAGATAATATTCTGATTTTTTTAAATATTTGCACTGAAAAAATACACGTGATATCGTTTAAAGGGGGGTTTAGTCTGAAATCTCACCATACATGAGTCAGGTGGGTCAGGATGGTTTTAATAATAATAATAATATAATAAGTTCTTTATTCTCAACAGGTATAACACCCAATTACAGAAAATAATAACAATGTTGAATACATAACTAAATAATTAGAAAAAAAGATTAAACTAAATAACTAAGAAAAAGATTTAACAAAGAACTCAATCTAATATAAAAAAAATAGTAAATTATAACTACATTATAGCATTCAATGAAAGATTACAAATAACTTAATCTAAATCAATTCATTTTAGTCAATTTCCATTGTTCACATAACTCCTTATAATAAATTCTATGGAGTCAAAGTGAATGTCACAATTATTGGAACTCTATTGAATGTAGACTCCATAAACCAAATGAGGGATTTCATTACGGAGTTGATCCTCGGAGTCTCTAGGTGGAATAATTCTGTATTACGAGAATTTTGCCTAGGAACACGAAATTTCAAAGCGGATAAGAGAGGAGGACACTCAATACTATTGTGCAGTAATTTGTACAAAAATTTGAGTGATAAAGTTTCTCTCCTGCTCTGCAATGAGATTAAACTAAATCGACTCAATAATTCGTTATGATTGACTCCTCTCTGTGGATAAACTTTATCCTCCCTCCAAACTAAGAATTTCAAGAACCTTCTCTGAATAGCCTCAATGGTGATCGGTATAGAGCCATGATTACTAACTTTTCCTGAATTCCTGAATTGAGCAACCATGATGTCCAGGAGCTGTGGTCTCAACAAGACGGCGCAACATGTCACACAGCTCGTGCCACAATCGATTTATTGAAAGACACGTTTGGTGACCGCATAATTTCACGTTTTGGACCTGTGAATTGGCCTCCAAGATCTTGTGATTTAACACCGCTAGACTACTTTCTGTGGGGCTATGTAAAGTCATTGGTCTATGCGGATAAGCCACAAACGCTTGACCATTTGGAAGACAATATTCGCCGTGTTATTGCCGATATACGGCCACAAATGTTGGAAAAAGTCATCGAAAATTGGACGTCCAGATTGGACTACATCCGAGCCAGCCGTGGCGGTCATATGCCAGAAATCATATTTAAAATGTAATGCCACAAGATTATCTTTCGAATAAAAAAAATTCTTGTCAATCGAATGATCCATCGTTGTTTTATTGCAATCTAAATTTCTATACCTCTAAAAAAACACCCTTTATTTTGTTACGAAAATTTGTAATTCACTCTCTTTCACTTATAAAGATATTCTTTCACAATGTGAAGATAAATCTTTTCATTATGTATTATTCTAGATCTACAATGATAACTATTTTCATTCGTTTTACATTGTGGTGCCACATTGTCAGAGCACCGTTTTATGATATTTCTAGAATGAGGGGCGGAAGTCATAGCAACTGGCATAGCATTAGGACCTAGGCGGTGCTTAGGTCCGCAGGGCGATATACTTCCGCTTGTTTTCCTTCCCAGGGTACCGCTCTGTTACAGGGAACAGTATTTTAGTCGATATTGATTTTGCTGGATGGCAATTGCTCATTGGCGAATCATAATAACACAATTGTTCCATTTCCTATTTCGACAGAAGCAGTTGTATGGCAGGAATTGTTAAAGTTTTCCTTTTCTTTGTGAAGATCCTCTTCTCATAAGGATCTCCACTGCGTAGTTCTATCATATGAAAAGTTATTTGAAAAATAACGGTTATAATTTTTATTGAGAGCTTAGAAACGAAAAACACAGGTTACTTACAAATAAACAAAAATTCACATAGAATTATATTTATTTTACTTTTTGACCAGTTTTTATGGAAAATAATATGTTTCAGCATAGCTCCTTAAAATGAAATTCTAGCTCTTTCAGAAGCACTTCTATCGAAGTGCTTCTGAAATAATGCTGTGACGAACCAGGACGGGGGACATCCCAGGGAGTCGCGACGTACACTGATCCTCTACTGCGAAATCGTAATTGTTCAAAGACAATCCATGATTTTCCGATATTTTGAATAAATTACGGTATGAAATATTCTTCATATATTTCACAGTACGGTGACCATTCTTTGTAATTATTAACAAAATGATCAAATGGTCAAAAAAAGAATTCTAAAAAATTAATGAATTCGGATTGAAATTCAAAACATGCATTTTGAACTACCAAAACATTTACTAATATTAGGAAAAAAGCATCTTAAGAAATCTATTTTATTCAGTGACGGCTATCAATTCCAAAAAAATTAAATCATAGTAAAATTGAAAATTATTAAAAACACAAAAAAAGATTGTAGGAAGTAAAAAAAATTCAAGTTCCACTGGCCTTTTAACTCTATTAAATGACACAACATGTTAATATTTTTCAAGGTAAGCGACACTGGTGAAATAAAGAGGAAAAATAATTGAATGATGCAATATTCTGAAAATCTCTCCATAAAGAGGTAAAAGTTTTTCAACAATCGTTTTCAAAGCATCATCACGTACTGAAAAAATCATTATATAAAGAAGAACGTCTAACCACACATATATATATATATATATATATATATATATATATATATATATATATATATATATATATATATATATATATATATATATATATATATATATATATATGTGTGTGTGTATTTTAAATATTCTCTTCAAAAGTTATTTAAGAGAAAAAAGTATCCAAAAGTATCAAAATCAAATCTTCACTGTTGCTTGGTGATGAAGGAAAAACGTATTTCGAAACGTCGTCATGAAATATTGAGACATATTGTGCTAATTAATATAATTACTATTATCGATTCAGGCTATGACCAGTATTTTGCGGAATTGAGGCCAAAACAATTCACATTACATACAATGATATCTTAACGTATATATTTAGAAATATCTTTCCCATTTCCAGGTTACTACTTGTTCTGCTTTCTTCTATTTGTACTCTAGAAAATTCAATCATATTGCATTCGTTAGTTGAATTGATAATATGTTCATAAAAATATATTCATTTTATTGAAATATGTAATATGATGATTTATGTTCTGGATATTGTAAAATTTTTATTATTTATGATTATTTACTATTAATATTAAATTATTCATTTTTCTATAATCTTCGCGACCATCACAGCGACAATGTTTATTTTCTCAATATTCTGTGAGAATTTTAAATGAAACGATGTTTTTTTCAGGTAGTTTTGTCCGCTTGTTCTTCCTATTTTCAAAAATTGTTGCTGGAGAATCCATGCACGCATCCTACTATTATTATGCCCCCAGATGTTTGTTATTCGGACCTCAAATTTATTATAGACTTCGTTTACAAAGGGGAAATTGACGTGTCCCAAGAAGAACTCCAGGTAAGTTAACTTAGATGCCAGAAAAAATAATAATCGTCTGATAAAATGAAAAATTTTGAAAATTGTTAAAAAGTTACTAGTTATATATATGATAATATAAATAAAACTTAAATAATTTTATTATATAGGTAAAATACAGGGATGAATTCCACATAAATTATTCAATTTTCTCACTTTATGCTTCGGGCTGCTAATCCAATGTAAAGAGATATTCCAACATGTAATAACTCTTGTCGAATAAACTGAATTATTTTCATGGAATTCAGTTCAATGTTTTAATTTATAGATACTAGTACTTCGATCGTAATTATGTCATAATTAGTTCACATGAAATATAAAAAACTAATTAGAAGGATAATTTATTTATCTCCAAGTGAGATGCTTATCATCAATAATTAGAAATGCTGGTTTTTGTTGAGACTATTCCCAAGAAATATTACAAAATTTCCGTTATTCAAGAATTTAGTGGCATGTAAAGATAACTGCGAGTCGAACAATAAATAGAACGTTGATGCGTTTGAGAATCTTCATTGTAAACAAACCGGATGAGTTTCCTTTCTATTATGTCGAAAAAGGCAATGATTTGAAAGCAGAGAAGAGATTGTTGATAGGAAGGAGAAAAACAAACGATTTCCTTTCCTGTGTTTTTGTTGAACTCGATGACATGTTCAAGAAAATCATTTAAGCTACCTATAATACAATATTTCTATCAGTCTTAGGGATTTAAAACGTATTGTTGCATTCAACCAATTTATTTTTACGTCAACTATTTTTTTCATTTTATCGATATTTTATATTTAGGATAAGTAAAACTACTCTAGGAAAGAGCGAATGTCGTAATATTTTATTAAACTTTTGATAATACATCTACAAAATAATAATAAAATTCTTTCTGGACCCAATTATTTGAATTTGCTCTCTGCTCTTGTTTCTGCATAATCTCATTAATTCTCATCGAATAAAGTATTTTTCTTTTTGAGTCCGTAACTTTCCTTGGTACTTTTATCCAATTTTTTCTCTGCTTTGAAAACTTTGATTGAATAAAAGTTTCAAGGAATTATTTCCTCAATAATAATTTCAACATTCCTTTCAATTTGAAACATTAAATTAAAAAATTTTAATTTGAAACTCAAAATAAAACTTGCTGAAATGACAACTCCAAAATAATAAACGTGCTTTTAATATTTGTTTATATTTGAGACTTATTTTGTAGTTACCCAGCATATATCATTATTTAGACTTCTTAAATCATAGACAAACATGCCTTCAGCGGGCCTCGAACTCGAATTCTACCGCATCATAATCATCAGCATAGAGATCAGCATTTTGTAGTTATGTTTACAGTTGTTGCCTCATTTTCGAGACTGAAAAAAAGGGTTACTGAATAAATTCATAAAAATATTCACAAAATTGAAATTGTTAACAATTGAAACAGTTTCAAAATTGAAATGATGAAACTGTAGCTAAAAGCGATGATGAATTGAATTATTTTTCATCGTTCATTGTTACGTTTGGGAAACATTGAAAAGAAACTAAAGATAAGATAAAGGTGAAGGTGAAGGTGAAGGTAAAGGTAAAGATAAAGGTAAAGATAAACATAAACATATATAAAGATGAAGATAAAGATAAGGATAAAGATAAATATAAAGATAATTTTCGATTATCAATAGATTCCAATTTATTACCCTTTCTCAATGCAGTTTTATACATTTATTCAATCTTTCCTCGAAGATGAGATCGAAACATCGCGACAAAGTAAACGTAAAGTTAAATTAGACACTAAAACCATCAGAATTTTTTATTGTGAATTTATAACCATAAAAACAAAATAAGATTTCGCATTTTTTGATTTATAATTGAAACGTTTCAATTCAACATCGAAACATATTAAAACCATATATATTTATTAAAAAAAAAAAAGATTTCGCATTTTTTGATTTATAATTGTCAAACGAATTTATATATTTATTTCAAATATAACGAACCTGCTTTTTAAAGTTTGGCAAAAAAAGTATCATATTATATTAATATAATTTTATTATTATATGGGTCTAGTTTTCTTTGAAGTATTCGTAATGTTAGTTGAAATAATGTTGGTAGACTTGACCACTTTATTCATAAATCATCCATTTACTGTCATTCCTTCCTTTTGCACAAGCGATCTGCTTTGGCTTATACCCTTTCTGAGAAAGAAAATCTTACTCACTTAAATTGAGCTTAGAGAAACTACAAAAGAAAGCTTTCGTGCAGAAATTCGGAGAAAAGTCAGGTATTGTATCTAGGATGCTTTCTTTAAAAGGAAACGATGCAATTTGCTAAGGTAGATTGTTAAGTGAGGTACAGTAAATAGTTGTAAAAACGATGTTCATTAGGAACTCGGGAAATGCCATTGAATATTCCTGCAACGTGGCATATTTAGTAATTCCTACTCACTATTAGAGAAAGAAATCAGACAAGTCATCGAAGTAAATTATTTGCTTATATTAATCGCTTTACATGTTAAAAGCAGCTTAAAGATTTATTTACGAATTTCATGAGAAGATTAAAAAAAATTCTTCTAAATACTGTTACAGACCGATATATTATAAATATATTTCAAAATCAATTGCCTGTTTGAGAGTTGTATTTTTAATAACAGGCTATTTTCAATATTGAAAGCTTTATTTTTGTTGACTTTTCGTTGTATATCACAACTTCGTCAAAACTTATAATAAGTTTTGATAAAGTTGTGATACAGAACGAAACGTCAACCAAAATAAAGCTGTTAACATTGAAAATAGCCTGTTATTGCTAAAATATCAAATATAACATATATATATATATATATATATATATATATATATATATATATATATATATATATATATATATATATATATATATATATATAGTTTATTTCTGTTGACGTTTCGTTGTTATATTACAACTTTGTCAAAATATATATATATATATATATATATATATATATATATATATATATATATATATATATATATATATATACGTGTGTGTGTGTGTCTTTATGTGTGTGAAAAGAATATAGAGCATTCATTCTAAAAATTTAAATAAATCAAAAGAATGTTATAGTAGAGCTACGTGAACGTGTATGATGTGATGCCTCCATTATACTAGAATTTAATGTTGAAGAAATATTAAAATCGATCTCATACCTGATGAAAGTACAAGACAGCTGTTGAGTTCCACAGGAAACTCATCAGTTGCACTACGTTCATCGGACAATAACTCAAATTTATGAACTGAAATAATGATATAAAATCCCTTGTATCGTATATCCCTTGTATGTATAACATAAATATCCCTTGATATAATAAAATGAACACCAGAACATTAATTTTCGGATGAAAATTCTAGTGTTCACCTTCTCAAATTTTTATTCAGTAATATTAGCACAAGAACTATATGTATCTGTGTGTGCACATATATGGATTCATATGTATGTGTGTATATGCTTATACATATTTTCATTTCCTATGAAAATATGTATAAGAAAAGCTATGACTAAATTATGAATCAGGAGGAAAATAAATTTTAGTACTACTAGCGCCATCTATTGCGAGTAGAAGTAAACGCATGATATATTAAAGTTACAGATTTCTGCAACACTATTAAATTTCTCAGAAACTTGAATTGTCTAGATTTCTATTTGTTATCTGTTTTCTGAATTTAAAATAAACCAGACAATGTTCCTCGTCATCTCAAAAGCATTATCATTTGCATTATTTTATTATAACTCCTCGTAATACGTATAGAAAAATGAGAATTATTTAATTTATTGTCGGATTAGTTCTATGCAAGTCGGAAGTGTTTCTAAAAACGCCAATTTGCAGATTAGTAGGTTTTTGTAGCACTTTAGTATATTTTTATAGAGGGCTCATAACGAGCTAATCAAAAATTTTTGAGCTAACAAAAAAAACATTTTAAGAAGACATTTTAAAAAATGTATCTAACATTGAAACATTTTTCACTCTTTCAGTGTTTGCGCGACGAGTTCCGGAGGAGTCTGATGGGGTATTTTAAATTTTGAAGACATTTTATAATAATTTTGCAATTTTTAGTATTGTGATTAGTAAACTCAAATATAAATTATATTGCGCTATGATACCATTGTTGTTCATCCATTTGATAAAGGTCAAAAAATTAACTAATAGGTATGTATTGAATAAAACACTATTGTGTTGTATATCATTATACCGTAATGAATATTGAATTCGATACCACACCTGATGAAAACTGCAGACTGTTCCATTCTAAAAAGAACTCATCAGGTAAGCCACGTCCATGACCGACTGAAGCAAAACTTTCTTATGATTCGGAGGTGGGAAAAAGCTGTGTAAATTTCAAAAAATACTCTTTTCTTTACCATTTCATTGTTGTAATGAATGAACATCAAGTAAAGGCCCCCAACATTCAATTTGCAAGTAATTTTGTGTAAGATCTCTAGTTGCTACATTGCAATATGAAAAAGTTTAAAGTATCTGCCTCACCACATTGATATACTGAAATTTTTCTTCTCGGGGAAAAAAATTACGGATCGAATGTCCTCATGGGAATACATGAAGTTTTGTATGTGCACATCAAACCATTAAGCTTGGAGATTGAAACTCGATCTTGCTGTAATTCGCTTTTTTCACCATTTCAGTCTATTTGTTTTGCAATCTTCTCATATATTAGACAAATCCCTGAGTGTTTGAGGAAGAATATGGCTATGTTGGGCATCTTGGCGTGTGAAATCCTTATACCTACATATATTTATGATAGTATTTATTTCTGTACAATGTTGTCTATTGGCTAATGATTGAAGCCAATGCCAAAATTCAAATTAACACACTTGGCCACGGCCAACTTTAATCGCCGTTTGAATTGGCTTAATTTTCACTAAATATACTAAAAACTGAAGTAATATTGTATACTCTTGATAATGGGTTAACCACCCGAAACATAGTAGAGTTTTTAATATATTTAGTGAAACTAAAGCCAAGTGTGTTAATTTTAATTTATTGTTTTTAACCTTATTTGACGTTTGAGTTTTCTAACTCAACCTTTTCTATTTTCTATTTTATCAATGGTTTAGCTTCATGTACTAAAATTGTCATCTCTAAGAAGTTCAATGTTTCCTCAGTTTGTGCAGTGAGCTTAAGAACTTATTGTGCATTGTTGAAATTTCTTAAACGTGTTGCATATTTTGTGTGTTTGTTAGCATCATTTTATATAATTGAACAAATGTATCATATTCCTTTATCGCTTTGTTTCTACATTAACTGCCACATGTATGTATTTTTGGAATCGAATATCAATTATTATGTACAAATGGTCTGGTTTCTGTATACTGATGCTGCTTTATTGTCCTCACAACATATAAAACGAAAACCCTCTGTAATCAATGAATAAGAATAAGTTTTAAATTTAATAAAGTTGATTGAATATTCGCTGATAATTCTTGATAAAACATTGTTTAATATGTTGAATAAAAACGCTTGGCTTAGTTTCACAGAATTATATTGTTTTTTGACAATTGTTTCGGGGTGTTACCCCATTTTCAACAGTTGAACTGGATAGTTTAACTGGAGACGGAATACAAAAAATGTTTACTCTTGAAAATAGGGTAACACCCCGAAACAATTGTCAAGTTATAATATAATTCTGTGAAAATAAACTTACAATGTATCAAAATATAAAAAAGAAATATATAGATATGGTTTTGTTACTGAATATTCGAACTTGTGTTCATCTTCAGATCTTCGACTGAGTAACATAATAATAATAATAATAAGTTTCTTATTCTCAACAGGTATAATTCCCAATTACAGAAAATAATAACATAATGTTGAATGATAACTAAATAACTGAATAAAATAAATGAAAAGAAATATTACATAGAGCTCAATATAATCTAAAAAAACTAAAAAAGTAACTAATAACTGAATTATAAAATTAAATGAAATACTACAAAGAACTTAATATAATTCAATTAATTTTGGTCAATTTAACTTATTCACATAATTCCTAATAATAACTGCTATGGAGTCAAAGTGAATGTTACATTTATCAGGAACTGTATTGAATGCATACTCCATAAACCAAATGGAGGATTGTAACGGGTGTTTTTTTTTAGAGGTATAGAACTTTAAGTTGTCATTACTGTTGAAGATGGCGACCGATTTGACAGCTGAGAAGTGATTTATTCTCAGTTTGGTTTGGCAATTCATCATGAATAGACTGACGCCTGAACAACGCTTGCAAATAGTGCAATTTTATTTCGAAAATAATGGTTCTGTGCGGAATACGTATCGCCCACTACGTCCATTTTATCGACGTAGCACTTCTGGTTGAATGGCTACGTTTACAAACAAAACTGCCGCATTTGGAGTGAAGATAATCCTCAAGTGTATGTCAAAACACTGTTACATCCAGAAAAACTGATGGCCAGAACGTTACAGTCAATGGTGATCGGTATAGAGCCATGATTACTAACTTTTTCATTCCTGAATTGAACAACCATGATGTCCAGGAGCTGTGGTTTCAACAAGACGGTGCAACTGTCACACAGCTCGTGCCACAATCGATTTATTGAAAGACACGTTTGGTGACCGCCTAATTTCACGTTTTGGACCTGTGAATTGGCCTCCAAGATCTTGTGATTTAACACAGCTAGACTACTTTCTGTGGGGCTATGTAAAGTCATTGGTCTATGCGGATAAGCCACAAACGCTTGACCATTTGGAATACAATATTCGCCGTGTTATTGCCGATATACGGCCACAAATGTTGGAAAAAGTCATCGAAAATTGGACGTCCAGATTGGACTACATCCGAGCCAGCCGTGGCGGCCATATGCCAGAAATCATATTCAAAATGTAATGCCACAAGATTGTCTTTCGAATAAAAAAAATTCTTATCATTCGAATGATCCATCGTTGTTTTATTGCAATTTGAAATTCTATACCTCTAAAAAAAACACCCTCTATTAGCGAATTGGTCCTTGGAGTCTCTAGGTGGAATAATTCTGTATTACGAGAATTTTGCCTAGGAACACGAAATTTCAAAACGGACAAAAGAGGAGAACAATCAATACTGCTGTGCAGTAATTTGTACCAAAATTTGAGTAATAAAGTTTCTCTCCTGCCCTGCAATGAGATTAGGCTAAATAAATTTCGTTATGAATCACTCCTCTCTGTGGAAAAACTTTATCTTCCCTCCAAATTAAGAATATCAAGAACCTTCTCTGAATGGCTTCAGATGGCATGTGTAAATAGGATGCTGCCATACTCCAAGTTGCTACGGATCAGAGGAGGAATTAAGGAATATTATATTCCTACTTTTCATCATGAAAAGAAAAGCTCCAGTAGAAAATGATGATATGGTAATACAAATAAGGAAAATTATTTGATAATATCCAAAATATAGAGGAAAATACAGGTCCTTCAAGAATGTGAGAAGTTTTTATTTTGAAAATTCAAATGGTGCTAAATAATTTTATTCTACTTTTTTCAATTGAAAAAATTTTCTACATTTTTGACTGACGGTAAAAAATATTTGTTTCTCAGCAATACTGCTTTCGGATGAAATGGTATTTATTCATATACCTAGTACAACACTTGAATTCTGTTATAAATGATCAGTCGTATGTTTAACTATTGTCGACTATTTAAGCTCGTCACACAATGTGAAATTTTATTCATAAACTCATAACGCTTCTTCTCCTGTTCATAACAAATATTTTATCATTATTTTATTATTTACGATGAAAATTAGAATCAATTATAACTAAAGTAATAATAGTTATCTATATTTGTTGGCATTCTTGTCAAATTCTAATTAATTACGAATAATGTTGATGAATAATGATGAAAAATCCATGTGATGGTAACCCAATAGTTTCTAGTTGTGTTTTCGTTGTTACGCCAATGTCCCTTGTGACTCCCCCGCTCCACAACGACAATAAAAATCAATCGGCCGGGGAGCTATGTTTTCAGCAAAGGCTATAGCTGCGCCCGGCAAGGCTGCCAAACGTGAAACCATGAGAGGATCCTTTTTGTTCGTTCGGCCTTCCTTCAGTTGCACTTCACAGGAAATCAGCTATGTAGGCGGCGTGGCGGGCGGCAGCTTGAGTCTGCGAAGCAGATTTTCTCTCACCCGTTCAACTAACTCTAAATGATCTTTTCCAGTCAGAAACAATATGAAATCGAATACTGGAAACGCTGGAAACATAATTAATAGGTAATAAAAATGTTTGTGAAGGAAAAATGGATTGTCCACTACTTTCTCAGATATTCCAATTGAAAATCCCACGTATTCCAATGAAAATAATTACTTACCGATCCAAAGAATATTGTTTAGGAAGTAGCAACTATTTCATAAATCCCCAGAATAATTGAAAATCTTAATTGTTGAAAGTTTATAGTTACAGTGGAGTATTTAGATTCACTAATGTTAATTGATCTCTCGTACAACAGTTAATTGAAAAATATAATTCAAAGCATTAGGAAAATATATTTAAGTTTCCTCGACGTGTGTGTCGGGCTGCTAATCCATTATCAAGAGTAGATACAACACAATTTGTTTTCTTAGAACTGTATCCAAACTGTCAAATATGTTTATCAAGAATATGATTATGTTTTATTATTATTTAGGTACATAGCTAAAGAAAAATAATTCATTTCTTTGATTTTTCTGTTTATCTGAAAATTTTCCTTTTATGTATGAGCTATGGGCGAACTATTTTCATTAGTAACTTTTAATTTCAACCCATGTGTAAAGACTCAAGTTTATCTAGACGAGTTTTAATAGATTTTTCCATCTGTTTTTCCACGATTTATAGATGGATTTTATTTTTATTTCAATAGGAAAAGGGCCAACCGACTATCGAATGAATTAGGAGAGAAGAAAAAAAATTCAAGAGATTTATAAATACAGCGGAGTATAATAGAGATATATAAAAATCACAATTTTTATATATTTTTTAATAACTAGATTTAGTCTATTCCTGAATTTCAGAAATTTTAGAAATACTTACTTCCAATAATTATTAAGATTGAATTTCGAACATTAAATAGAAAATACAAAATAGAAAACGGTTAGAAGTTGTATATATGTTTGTCGATTAATCAGAAATTTTTGACACGATTTTCCGCTAGATGATTAGATAAAAAAGATGGTGTCGGAATGAAAACATTACACAACAATTTCTCCAAAGTTTGCCAGATCAGGAGACTAAAAAAATCAGGTCAGTAATTTTAATTTTCGCACTGCTTCAAATAATACTGCGAAAACTACATTTTTATAAATTATACTCACTTCTTTTTTTTGACCTGAAGGACCGAAATAATGCACACAGTAGTGTGGAATTGTTGAGTTAATTGAAAATGCCTTCAACTAAAAACAATGATGCTGATGGGTTCACTTGTTTAAACCCGAAAATTTAATGAAATATAAATGAAAAAAACAACATACTATAAATGTGGAAATATTTATTTCTTGTTTACGCTTCGCAACAAATTGCATCTTGGTCAATAATCTGACATAAATAATTTTCACTAAATCATAGAATATTAAACACAGAAAGAAATTAACGATCAAAATTTGGATATCTAGTTTTTTATATATATCGGAAGAATTTCAAGTGATTCTTTTGAAGATAAATGCTTCACTTAGGACTTCTAACATGCATCTAATATAAAAATCAAGCATTAGCCTGTCCAAGGATTATGTCACATTTCAATAATTATATTTGGAACAAAATTAGTTTTGTATTCTTCCACTTTATGAATATATAATAATGTTTGTAATATATAATATTAATTATACGTAATAGTAGTTTTCCAATTACAAAAATTATTGAAAACTAATACATACTATCATAGGAACTTTATGATTCAGTGGAGTAAATATTTAATTTTGAACATTTCACTATCTTCGAAAATAGCTGTTGTAGTGGTTATTTAAACAACACTTTTAAAATGAATGAACACACCATTTTCTACATTTACACACTTTTATCAAACAATGGGAAGTACGTTTCAGTATTACGATGGGGTTTTCGGTTTGAGTTCGGCTTAGAAGAGCCCTAAGTAGTAATCAATCGTCAGGGATACCAACTTGGGGGGTTTCCCCCTAAATTTAGGGGGACAAAATGTTTGGTGGTTTTTTTTTGGGTCTTGAAATTTTCAGGGGTATTTTCAAAGTAATCCAAAATATTTCACATCATAATTTGAATAACTAAAATTAATTTCAATTTCTATCTTGAATAAAAAAATCCATTTCATCATGACAATATTAAATACTATTCCTTAATGTAGGTTGGTTAATGAAAAATTTTATAATAAGTAAATAAATAATTTATTTTTATGTACTATTTAATAATACCCTATTTCCAAAAATGAAATGAAAAATTCAATAATAATCAAATAATATTTTAATGATATTAAATCATAATAAATATTTTAATTTTAATAATAAAAACACTTAAGTACCTTATAATTGCAAAATAAAACTTTAATATCAATTTTTTCTTTGAATTTTAATTTTAAAAATAATTCTAGGGGATTTTAGGGTTTTTCAACCTGGCTACGGGGGGAAAATATTCCACGAATTGGTGACCCTGGTAATCGTAGTCGTATTCAGTTCGACACAATATTTAATGAAATAATGTGAATCTAGAAAATCTGAAATGGCTTTACACCAAGTAAGGAACGTTAAAGTATTACGTAAGCAGATTTATTACAATTATTTATCTCCCTCCAATCTCTCAGCAAAAGTCTTACCTCCAATTTTTCAGCTACTAAGGTCTTACCTCCTCTCTTATGCTCAAGTAAGCACTGGTACCTAACTTTTTTTTATCAATTTATGCGCAGATGTTTTAATTATAGAAATGAGAAAATGGATTTAGATAACTTACTTTAACAAACTTTATTAATATAGTATCCAACATACCAAAAATGCATTTTAACTATTACTGATGTAATCACCATCTAGAGCAGTGTTTTCTAACCATTTTTGCGCCATGCCCCACTTCAATCTTTTTAAAATCCTCATGCCCCCGGAAAGGATGAAAAAGTTATAATTAAGAATCGCGAAAATTGCCCCCTGTAGGACGTGGCCCCACGTTGGAAAACACTGATCTAGAAAGACCCATCTGCCCCACATGTCATCAAAAAATAAGCAAAGCGTAAACCTTCCGGTCCCCCTATAGTGCATACATAAAACTTGAACGTCCTTTAACGGCAGTAAACATGGAAACATAACCATTGTTTAAAATTTAAAAAAAGTTTAAAATGACTACAACTTTTACCAGTATTTATGTTTTTCGTTGGTTTTGAATAGCTTTGACTGTAATTCTTACTATCAATGATACTTTACGTTCTGTTGATCTCATTGTTTTGGTATACCTATTCAGAATTAATCAACCCTATTGGAGATCCGTTTATTTCTTGTGATTAATGAATATTTTAGGTTTCGCAGTCGTAATTATTTGTTCACTAGAACTCCAAAATTTTCCAATATGGAAATCAAATCTTCACAAATGATAACCAGTCACGTAAACTCCACCTTTAAGGAGATACAAACCGACGAAATATTCGCAAGGAGATCACACTTCTTTTCATTCGATGCTTGGTGCATATAAATGCGGAAGAAACAGAAAATACCGTCGAACAATGTGGGTCAAGAACTCAAGATTATGCGAATGGCACGACAAAGAGAATGTTCAATAACTTTCACTGCTCTGTGGACGGAGTGAATTTCGAATGCTTTCATCGTTTACAGGTTGTTTACTTCCAAACCATATATTTTTCCCTTTATACCAACGTTTAGAATTGATGTTTGAATTTATTCATTTGACAGTGAGTCTATTTACCTTTAAGGATTTTTTTGGAGTTTGAGAAGTTTTCAGCTTTAGGCAATTGGTTTCTTTCTATCGAAATGGATTATAATAATAATAATAATAAGTTCTTTATTCTCAACAGGTATAATACCCAATTAGAGAAAATAATAACATAATGTTGAATATTTAACTAAATAATTAAAATGAAAAAGATATAACAAAGAGCTCAATATAATCTAAAAAAGTAGTAACTAATAACTACATTATAGCATTCAATAAAATATTACAAATAACTCAATCTAAATCAATTCATTTTAGTCAATTTTCTTCGTTAGCATAACTCCTACTAATAACTTCTATGGAGTCAAAGTGAATGTCACAATTATTGGCAACTCTATTGAATGTAGACTCCATAAACCAAATGGGGATTGTATTAGGGAGTTGGCCCTCGGAGTCTCTAGGTGGAATAATACTGTATTACGAGAATTAAGCCTAGGTACACAAAATTTCAAAGCGGACAAGAAAGGAGCACAATCAATACTATTGTGCAAGTAATTTGTACAAAAATTTAAGTGATATAGTTTCTCTCCTGCTCTGCAATGAGATTAAACTAAATCGACTCAATGATTAGTTATGATTTACTCTTCTCTGTGGATAATCTTTATCCTCCCTCCAAACTAAGAATTTCAAGAAAATTCTCTAAATAGCCTCAAGATGGCGTTGATGGTAAGTGGAAATAGGATGCCAGATCATGCTGCCATACTCCAACTTACTACGGATTAGGGTTTTAAATAGTCCTATGAATGTTGAGGAATTATTAAAATATTTGCCATTGCGTATAACGAATCCATAAATTTTCGAAACAGATGAAATAAGTTGGGTGATTTTAAGTGATTCAAGGGTATATTATCGATTTTTCTTGAATATTCATGAAATTATTGGGTCATATAAGGCAATCTTTGAGAAATATTTAGTGTCATATCCAATATTATTATATACTCGTAGATACTGTAAATTCTTCAATAATTGGGATATTCAACGAAGACTTCTGTCGTATAATTTATAAGATCCTGGGCTAACTTTGATATATGATATTTGCTTAGAAATAATTGTTGAGTAAAAGAGATGTTTGAAATCGGCTTCAAACCTATATTCAAAAAACACAATTCAATGAAAATTCATAAATATAAATTGACATTAACTACTGATTTGGATGGAGATCGTAGTTGGTTGTAGAAATATTGTTTTTATTTCAGTTAGGGAGATAAAAAATCAAATCTTCGTATCACGCTTTCTGTTTTTTTTTGTCAAATTTCTACTCATATCTACTCTACTGAAAGTAATATTTTTGTTGAAATAAACATTTTTATTGTCTCAATTCGTTCAGAATTGCCTTTCTCGTTCCAAATTCAACGTTTATAATAATCTCTGAAATGAAATTGTCAGTTATTTTACACAATTTTTCATAGTCACTGCTTTTACAGGAATTTAAGCACTCATGAGTGTTCTTCAGTATTAGAGTAATTCCTCTTTAATACAAAAAATATTACTAAATGTTTTCATATATTTTATGAGTTAATAAAGGGGTTAAAAAAAGTAATATACATTTTACGACAAGGAATTCGAATGTTCACTATATCCAGATATTCTGTTTATAACTTTTCAGTATTTATAATATTAATATTTATAATCATATTAATATTTGAAAATGTAATATTTTATTATTTTTAACATGCTCAGGACCTTTTCGATTTTACAGAAATAGCCATTTCACTAGAATATTCACGAAACTTTTTCAATCATAACGTAATGATCAAATTCAAATTGATATAAGTATTAATTTTAATTAAATTTATTCTTTTCTAACTACTGAAATTTATAATCTTATCTCTTATTGTATAGCAATATGAAAGTTGGAAATAATTTAAAGAATAAAAAACTGTTTTTAAATTATTGATGTATAGAAATATGTATTGATAATACGATCCCTTTTCAACAATTTTCACTAAATTACGTGTATTTTCATTTCATTTATGAATTATTCAGTAAATATGATTATATAGATAGTATTAAAAAAATGTTTCTAATAATCGCATAATTACAACGTACGTGATTTCTAACAGATTGCATAACAGAATTCAAATCGGGTTTTCAAGAATACTCGGTATAGCGAAATACACGCATTAATTATCAAGAAGACCAGACAAAATGGTCAATCGGTGAAGAAACGACCTTTACATGCAAAAACAGTAAGGAGCGGCTACGAGTGTATACGGACGGAGGCAAAAAATGGAAGTCCTTGTCGGCAAAAAGCCCCAATTAAAACCGAAGTTGTGTAGTGCGTGCGCGGAACATTTCTCGATCTATCACGGCCCCAGCATCCCTAGTAGGTAGGCTCTGCTCTGTGGCCAGTCTTACTTCACGTCTCTCTCGAACCCAGTGCCACACGAAGGTCGGCGAAGGGGCTAAAACCGCCCCCAGTGTGTTCAACGTGCCACCGACCCGACCAGGGTGAGTAGCCATTGCATTTTACCTATAACACTATATTCGCTGGTGCATCGCCGGCCGCCGCCTGCACACTGACTCCGCATCCGGTCACGATATCAGCGTCTTCTGCTTCTGTTTTGCTCCTTATATACATCCGCCGTTGCTTCACCCCCAAATTCTTCTCAAGTTAGGACAGCTAATCACCGACTTTAGTAATTCACTTTGCCATCGGTGACTGCTGTGTTGATGTGCAACGTTAGGTTATTCGTGTACGTTTTGTTGAAAATTTTCAGAAAGTTGTCTGGGCTTTCGCTTTCTCACAACTCGACGACGCAACTTATTGATTTGGAATCGCCGCCGTGTTTCGCGAACAGGCTCAGAAATCAACTCGAGTCGTTTTCTTCTTGCTGATAAAGATTTTTATCGTATTTCTGTACGAATTTTAGGGCGGATGATTTTTACTAATTTTCAGTAACAAACCTAAATCCTGTTGAAAGAAGAACATTAATTTATTTTTATCAAATTTACACACAAGATTCTCTTCGAATTAGATACATTTAAAGAAATTGTTATGCATTTCTTTAAAAATATTATAAAATCTATGATTTCGTAGTCAATGCAGCTATTGTGAAATGTTCTTGATTCACTAATTTCGGAAGAGGAAAAATAATGTCAGACATTTTGAAAATTTTCATCTCAATTGTTTGAGAAAATTTTATCTGGTATGGAGCTTCATAATTTCCCAATGACGTGTATGATTTTTGTTATGAACGTTATTATAAACCAATTTCAAGGAATAAATGTGCATTCATGGAAATTTCAACAGAGAGCAGCAAAGGACATAAATTTTCACGTGTTCTGGAAATTAATAAATAGGTCGATGTTTTTGTCATTTAATAAGATTGTCATTAAGAAGAGTAAACAACAGCCCTTCGACAATCCATAGAATGGATAACTTTCGTAATTTTCGAAGTGATAGATTTCAAAGTGCAAACAAATAGGTATTGATTAATAAAAATGTTGAATAAAATGTATTAATTTTCAAGAAAAATTATAATAATTATTTATATGGTTCATAATAGACATTTTAGCGAATATGAATTCATCAATCATTGAGAGTTTTTCAATATGTATCAAAAAATACCATTTTATTCCTTGCAGAATTTAAGTTTTCAGTGCAAAAACTGTTGATTATTCATGAGAATATTCTTTAGCACAGTTCATATTGAAAAATGTAATGTTTCAAAGAATGTTATTGTGTTGATATGATTTTATTGTGCCTTTTTGATTTGAACAGCTGAACTTTTAAGTACATTGGGAATGTATATCACAGTACTGATACATCTTCTAGTAATACGAAGATTTTTGAACTTTTTATTACTACAAACCTCTTACCATTTGAGGAATTTTATTGTTAACAATTAGCCTCAAACTTCATAGTTTTCGAGAGTATGGATTTATTCGCCTTTTTATTGAGCAATTGGTACATTCAAACATTAGGTTTCAGTTTGGAAAGGAAATCTTCAATATAAGTTTGAAGTTATGAAGAATTAATGGTTTTTGCACTTAATTTTTTTTCGAGGTATTAGCATAGGTTTAATCTTCATTCAAAGCCTACTAAGATATAAATATCTATATAGTTCTAATAACAATAATAATATTTCTTCTAGTGGTATACCTTCTATATATATATTTTATATATATCTAGGTATATTTCTGCTAATAATATACCTTCTAATATTTTTAATACGGACACTTCTTGCAAAACGCATCAAAAATTATATATTGCGGAGTATATAAATTCTAAACTATGAAATTTTTGTTATCTAGATTTTTTTTTAAAACAAAAGGATAAAAACCTAGATAAATAGAATAAAAATTTATGAAAATAAGTACAGATGTACTCTTATCATGAATAACAGGGGATATAAAAGAGCGAAAATATTTCATGTTAGTGTTAAAAGATGGGAAGAAAGGCTATATCTTAAATTCAATCCGTTGAAGATTTTTTTCTCCGACCAATGCATCGCGAATGCTGGTTTTGAAGCAGTTTTCCTGTTCCTTGGCTTCTTCAAATTGAGTAAAAGAATTGTAAATATCTAGTGAAAGATGGATTCAGCACGAGAAAACTTATATAAATAAAAACTTTTGTTAAACTTAAATTATAATGAAACACTAATTTAAATTTTCTACAAGTACCTTCCTCATTTGTCATTAAAAACAAATTGTTTTGGTACAGACTTTGTGCTCTGTCTAAGTAAATGTATTTATTTATTTAGCAGAATTGCTACATCATATTACAAAATATAGTAATAACAAGTTAATTAAAATTAAAATAATGAAAAGTAGAATACTGTGAATTAGATTAAGTACCAATATATGTAAATAACATAATATAGTAGAAAAACAAAAACGTTATACTTAGCACCTAACTAATATTACATGATAAACATCAATTAGAGTACTAGCAGAAACAAGGCCCAATTGAATTATAGTGACTTTAAACTGTATTGCATTTCGTTGAGATGAACGTTCTGAAAAGTCTTTTAAATACTTTTAAGCTTTCACAGTTTTTTATATCTGCAGGAGGTCCATTAAATTCAATTAAACCTTTATACAAAATAGATTTGAGCTTTTGTGTGGAGTTACATTTTCCAAGGATAAAGTCTGTTTTGAAGTATGTACATCTTCAAATAATCGAACTCAATAACATAATTTAGTCGAATCAAAGTTCTTTGTATATAATAATAATAATAATATTTATTTAGCTGAAGCTATACAAAAAATCTACATATTATGACTGTCCATTTTAAATTACATACCTATCTCATTATTTAAAATATACTTTCTTAGATCACGCTTAAATATCTTAATACTAGTACTAGTTTTCAATATACGTGGTAAATTATTGAAAACCTTAAATCCGTCGTAGTATAAGATACTTTTAGATTTAGAAAGCTTACAACTTTGGATATAAAAACTATCAGTATTTCTAGTATAATACCCATGCACATCACTGACATATGTAACATTTTTTATTACATTACATCGAAGCAATTGATTTTTTATTTTAAATATGAATATTTATGAAGCGAAGAGTATTCTTTGTTTAACAGACATTAGTTCCAAAGATTTCAGCATAACTTTAACTGGGGTATATCTATTGCACTTCAAAATTGTTCGCATGGCTCTATTCTGTAGCTTTTGTAGTGTTGAATTTTTTCTTTAGTCAAACTAAATAACAAAGTGGAGCAATATTCAAAATCTGGCATTATTATTGATTTGAACAACAATAATTTGGCATATGTTGACAGATTTTCAATATTCTTATCAAAAAACATTGATTTCTTTGGAGATTTCAGATGAAATGAAATCAACATGATCATTAAAACTCAATTTTTCGTCTAACATTAATGCCTAAATATTTTACTGTTTACTCTTCTAATTTTTTGTTCATTAATCTTTAGAGTTATATCCTCATTTTTATTAATCTTAAGAGTTTCACTTGTATCCAAAGCTATGAAGTTAGATTTTTGCATATTTAGGGATAAGATGTCACATAACCATTTTTTAATTGCAGAAAGGTCTCTATTGATCCCCTTGTCATATTCTTAATATCTTTGCTACATATATAGAGCATACTATAATCAGCGAATAAACGTATAGAACATTTTTCACATTGGAGACAATATCGTTTCCATATAAAGAGAACAACAACGGACCTAAGAAACTTCCTTGAGGTACGCCTAATTCCACTTTCGTGCTATCCGACAGCATGCCATTAAACTTGACTTTTTGTGTTCGCGAGTCCAAGTAAGATCCGAACCAATCATGAACTACTCGCTCAAAGTCTAGCTTATTCAGTTTTTTCAATAATAATGAACTACATAACGTTTCAAACGCTCTTTCAAAATCCAATAATTTTACTAAATCCATTTTTTTTATCTATAGCATTATACCATTCCTGACATATGTTCAGTATTGCTGTCTCACAAGAGCAATTTCTTTTAAATCCTGCTTGCATATACATGAATTAATTTTGATTGAAAATAATTCGTCTGTGGCATATCTATCAATCGTTTTTAGAATGAATTAATAATTATCTTCATATTAATATCACCTCATTACGAATCCTAGATTTTCTATATTTCTAGTGTTGTAACAGTGAAAACTACCAAATTTTGAAAACTTATTTTCATTTTCCATCACATAAATTAGACAGTTATAAATATACATAGATACAAAGTATAGTTAATATTTCATTTCCAATAACTACACAATTGAAAGCCTGAAGTAGTCCCAGTTAAAAAATGGCTCTAATATGACTTTTTGAAATATGAAAACACATTTCAGTATTTAAGATGGTTAAACATTTCATTATTCACTAGATTAGATTAGAACATTAGATTAGTGATTAGAACATTCTGTTTGTTCTTGTACAATCTAATTATCACTTCTTAATAACTTCTTATTTCTGTTGAATTCGCATTAGATTGACAAATATTTTCATATTCTCCTTATGAGAGTGTACATTCATACGAAAGTAACTTGGGATTTTGTGCTGTAATAGTCTGGCTGTCTCGAAATAATCAGGCAAATAATGTATAAATAATAGAAACAAAAGTGGACAGAGCATGGAGCCCTGTGGAACTCTCAGGTTAATATTTTTCTTATCATACAAATAATCTTTTATTACCTTTACTCGCATTTCAGAAGTATAGTTTGCTATCTAGTTAAGAAAAATACCGGTGAATACCAGATTTCAAAACTTACTAAAAATAACATTAAAATAAGACAAGTACTTTTCAACAATGATTAATAAAATAATTAATTAATAATGAAAATGTTGTGATTATTTTTGTACCATTTTATACAAATTCCAGAATTTATTATAATATTCGTTCCAGTATTTCAAATATTAAATAAGAATTTCTTCATTCCTATATGGTTTTTTGTTAATTATATCAAAGAAAATTACTTTTCATTTACTTTATGCAAAAATATACTTGTTTATAGTATTTCAAAAGATTACGTAAAGTATCAAAAACTATCAATACTAATGCACTGTTCAAATCTTCAATTGAATTCATGTGTTCTATCGTATTTTTCGAAAGATACATAATATTAAAATAAAAGTTTGAATGGAACATACCACTAGCGCCATCTAATTGAAGGGACTGCTTTGAATAATGATTCGTAGTACGAAATTCTTACTCGTTCGTTGGTTGGTTAAGTTGCTTTGTTGTGTTGACTTAAATATGGACATTCATATGGATATTCATCAGCTGATAGTAATAATGATATAAACATTTGATTTTCAAGGTAAGACTGATATTGATATAAATTGTAGACTCGAAAGGTTAGAAGACACGTTTAAGTTTTATATGGAAACGTTTTTATGCTAAAACGAAGAAGTATTTCGTTTGATATGCATGAGAGAGTGCAGGTTATGATTGTATTCATGAAAAGACTATTGAAGATACGATGACCCTGGATTTGGTGGTTGAATTTATGCAATTTCCAAGAGAAACCAAATATAAAATTTATTATACATACATGCTTAGTAATAATTAGCGCGATGGAAGTTTAATAACGTATTCATTTCATTATTGCATTTTGTTTCAAATGGAGCACTTTTATTAGACTATTATCAATAATCAATTTAAAACCGTCATAACGTTGAAAACGTTTTATTAATAGAAGATTTTAATGAAATTCATAAACGGGAATATTTGTAAAAATTATAATTTTTCATTCGAGTAGGTGCTTTACTTGTCATAAAAAGTTTTTATTATCATTGAAAAACTTATTTTTATATGTTAATTAAACGTATTTCAACAGCAAATTTCATACAATTCACATATTGTATGTCTTTGTTATATTATTGTAATAAGGAAAATATATGTAAATTACAAGTCCTGTAGAATAAATTAATGAGAATATTATTAAGTTGTAATGGATACTCTGTAGTGCCAAATATGTTAAAAAGACTAAATTCTCTTAGTGTTGAACGGTTGATTTATGAGTCCAACTTAATAAATAAAACCAAAATAATAGTCATATATAAAATTGTAAATAATTTAGCACCAAAATACTTGTTGGTACAATTGGTTAAAAGGTCTTCTATGATGTCATGCAAATTGAGGAATATCGAAGAATATCACATAGAAAAGTATACAACAGGCACACTATATAAATCTCTTTTTGTCGGTGGTCTCATGTTATATAGTCAATCACCTGTAGTAGGAGTATGTTAAGTTATCACAAAATGTATTCATATTCAAAAAACGATTGAGACATCATCTTTATTGAGTAAATAGCTGTAGGTACACATAAGAACGTAATATGTTAAATTTTGTGAAAACTAGCCAAAAGCTAATGAAGATACTATTGTTATTAATTGGAAAAATAACTTGGACCAAAGATACTCTAACCTAAGAGTAACAGCAATCAATTAAAAAATCGAAATTGAAAATAAAAATAATTTTCAACTCAAAAGGGTTTAGCTACTAAAATATTAGATAAAACATAATTAATAGATAAATGTGATAAATTCAATAGAAAAAAGTGATTAACCAGTGCTCGTCCACAGGTACTCAAAAACTAAACGAGTAAGAGGTAGAGAAATAAACCCAAAATTACTTCCAAAGTGGGCTAAAATAACCTATGTTTACAGAATGGATTATTTCAATATATCCAGTGCTACGGAAAGAAAGTTGTCGACATTTTATATTATTATTATTATTATAAAGGCTGTTCCAAAACTAACGCAAGATTTGAATTAAATAGAAAATATAGTTTTTAGTCTTTTGATTCTAATTTTTGTAGTGAATGTACATAGGTAAGGTTATTTATGGAATAATATCTCGGCCAAATGGACACCACGGCTTTGCATACATGTATGCACTCGTTTGTCGAAATTTTGCTTGACCTTTCTGCATTTTCCATGATGCAACGTTGAATCTCCTCCTTTAATTGCACGCGTGCTAGTGGGCTTGTTGACATAGACCTCTGATTTTAAATAACCCCATGAAAATTCTAATGGTGTTAAATCACACGATCTAGGGGGCCCAGTCTGATCACCGAAAATGTCTCATGCTGTAATTCAAGTGTTGCACGGGCTATATGGCATGTGGCACCTTCTTGTCGAAACCACATATTAACAACTGCAATATCATCCAATTTCTCCAGAAAGAACTGTGTTGTCATGTCGCATAAATGACAGCAAATTTAAATCTTGCATCGATTTTAGTAATAGGTATAATACGTCAGAATTGAATGAGATTCTAAATAAGAATCATTACCAGATTGAAGATGTACCTACACGATATAGCTACATTTGGTGAATGGAAAGAAACAATGCCATTGATGAACGAATTAATTTGAAGATTATAGTAATTAAAGAACATTTATAATTAAATGACTATGTCAATAAGTAATTAAAGCCAATGTGCCGCAATTACTTATACCTACTTATTTGCATTTAAATGCATTTTGTTGTCAGTTGAAATGAATCAATATTTTAAAATATACCGATTGTCACAACGTTAAGTTCATTTACATTTTACGTATTTCGCTACAAATGAAGAAATATGTATATAGGATTTATCATCAGAACATATCAGTTCAGATTATAAGCGAAATAAGAAGTTTCTGCCGTCTCCTATGCCTATGCTATAACAGAAGCTGTAGGACTACAAGATTTGAAGGTCAATGAACTTTTAACGTATGAATTCACTATACAGACATAATGCACGAGTTAGATCAAACTCGCGAATCTAAACTAAATCAAACTAACTATGAATCAAACTAAAATCGCGAATTAGTAGTGATTTCACTTATATGATACATTTCAAAATGTTGTTCGAGCAATCCATCAATATTAATGAATGACATATTATTTTCAGATACATTTACATTATGCTAAATGTGATCTGCACAAATTTGGTCTTATTTCACATTTATTTCAATCTACTTTGTTCGTTAGGATAAATGAGGGAATTTTCCATTTTTGACATTATTATTTGACATAACAAATAATCCTTGTTCATCTAGAACAGTGGTTCTTAACCAGTCCGAGAATGCATAACAAAATAGAAACACATTGAATATTCTATAAGTGTTGACATAAAAAGATTCAAAAAATAATTATTTTCTCAGTGAAACTAAACCACAAAAATATCAGCAATTAAAATACAATATGTTTAATTCGAAAATAAAAAATTCTTTCCTTCCAATAATATGGAGGAAACATTTATTGAGGAAACCTTGCTAATAACTTATACTTTCCTGAAAGAATTTGTGGCTCATAGCAAAACACAGATTTTATTACGTGGACCCTTATCATTAAGACGTTTAGAATCACAGATCTAGCACCTCTAAATATTTCGTCCTACCATTCAGAATATGAATAGATATAAGAAAAAGCACTTCAATATTTCAGAGATCGTTTTCATACAACGCTGTTTAATAATTTAATTCATTTCCTTGTAACCTGTTTTATTTCAGTCTAAAGATGTACCAAGACATTTGGTACCAAGTGGCGATCTGTTGTAATATTTATTTTTGAGTGTAGGTCAGTATTACAATTTGTATCTCATTTTCTTTTGTTTTATAATCGACATATTTTCATAAAATATAAAAGTAGATCTTTGTTGGAAATATTAATTATTATTATTATATTGTTATTGCCGAAAAAACACTAATTGTAACTTCAAAATATTTGGCTACAGGAATTACTTAAGAAAACTTTTCTTATGCACTTTCTCCTAACTTAATTTCATGGAATATATTATAATTAAATATAGATATTTAAACAGTTTTTTCATGACAAAACTACTTTCACTGTTGTTGTACCTTCCCTAATCTGTTATATTATATCAGACACGATATAATTTATTCAAATTGAAATATTCTTCCCAAAATTCTATCTGACAATCATTAATCTGTTTTATTTAGTAGTAAAAAATATAAACGTTGTTACATTAACACACATTGCAACAAATATCAGTTGCAATTTGGTGTATCGCAGTTGGAAGAGCGTACGATAGGACAATGATACTATTCGGATTCGCCACATAGTCTAAGAACTGAGTGACATTTTTGAGTAGGTATTTGAGGCACCTTGAAATTTGGTTATTTATATTTTCTGTGTTACCTAAATACAATGCCGACACCTGGCTATGATGTGGCTATTGGCCGAGCCATATATGTACTTTTGAAATTGTAATTTGAGAAGGAAAAAAAACCTTGAAGCAGTTTAAAGTTGATAGGTTCAAATTGAATACATAAGAAAATATAAAATATAGAAGCCAGACCATTTTAATGGGTTTGATATCCAGCCAGACGTTTTCAAAGTAATTTTTTGGGAAAATTGAAACAATATATTTGAGGTACTTCAACATTTCTGAATAATATTGTCGTAAAAAATTGATAATTAAAAAAATCTGCTCATTTCAGTAGATTCTTCTACCTGCCAGACAACCTAGAAGGTTGTGCTTAAATGCGAGTAATTAGAGCTATAGCATAAGTATAAAAGTGCGAGGGACTTTATCGGCTATTCTCTCGGTAATAACACGTTACGCTGTCATCGCCTGGACAGTTCGAATTTTGAAACAAGTATAGCATCGATTTTTTTCAAATTTCTAGTTTATTTTATTTCAAAATAAAAACGAAAATTGATCTAATTTCTCATCAAAGATGAAGAAGACAATTATGACAATGAATAAAGAAATTAAATCAATTAATCAATGATTTCGAAATCATTAATCAAACGCTCTCTCTCTCTCACACACACACGTTAATACTTACGCTATACAACTGGTCACTCGCACCTATGTACAACTTCCTAGGTGGTCTGGCAGGTAGAAAAATCAACTCAAATGATCTGGCTTCTTTTAATTATCAATTTATGATGACAAACAATATTATGTATATACATATCTTGAAGTGTGTTAACCCTTTACTGCACACATTTTTATTTTTGTATGAAAAAAATCTACAAGATAGATTTTTGGGTTTAGTGATTGAAAAAAATATATAATAAAATCTTCTTCAAGAAAAATATTTATTTTTTAGAGAAAATTGATATGTTCCATATCTTCTACATTAAAACAGAACGGTGACAAAAATTATATCTAGACATTTCTAGGTAGTGTTGCATTTCTGCTTCACAAAATAAATGTATTTACATAAGTAGATAAATCGATTATCTTTATAGAAAGTTCAAAATATTTACATTTTAGGTATGGAAATATCGTCATTATTTTTGGAAGCAGTTCTGGGTTTTTCTTCAAAATAAATGCATTTTACATTTTTCACAAAACTAAACTAGATGAGATACATAGGGGAGTCTTAAAATCTAAGGATCCCATGAATACAGATGTTACAACATTTCTTTCAATAACTTTGATACATTTTTGAGATCTGCGCACATATAACGTACAGTTGGTACATCAATCAGTATTTTGCATTTTTGTTTGATTATTGATTACGTATCTGACACCACTTTCTATCATTGAGGAGATGTGACTTTGGTTACGACGAAAAGCCCTTCTTTTAGGGTGAATGTGTATTCTTGGATAATCCTGCTTACTCGACAACGATGTTTGATAGCAGGGTTGTGCGTCCTTGAACCGGGTATTGATTGCCACCAACGAATCAGCATCACTTTCCCCAGCACCGATTGCGTGATACAAATGCGAGATGATGTCGTTAGAAAATCCCCGAAATTTAGTTTCGTTATTATGCTTTACTTTGAAAAAGAAATATTATTTATGTAACTAAAACAAGATTAAATGAAACATTTTCTTTCAAACTGTTTACTGTCTCAAGGGTTGAAAAGGTCGTTGAATGACGCAGATTGAAGAGAAAGTAGTTTTGACACAGGATTTCATTTAACCAAAATCAAAAAAAAAAGAGTCAAAAAGGTATAATAATGTGATTTTCTATGAGGTATACTAATGTGACTAAGTGAACATATTTTTGAAATAATGTTCGAGTACCTATATGAACTGAATGGAGTTATGTAATTCGTACATAACTCCTCCTTGGCAGTCGAATTTCCTCTAAACCAGAAATGAATGTCGATATCAATTATAAGCCAAAAATGAAAACTTTATTTTATATTCTTTGTGGTGCTGCAATCAAATATTACATTCAAAAATATATATCAACTATCTTTTATTCACATTTTTAATTGAATTTCTTAAATCCAACAATTTTTCCAACAAATTTAATAGCTGACAAATTGGTTGAGGCTTTCTGTGCCAGTTGTTGAACTAGTGTTGTCCTGGTTCGGGTCTAAGGGCCATCGTCGGATGGAATTTCTTCCTAACGTTTCGCTAGGACGAGTGGCGAGCTTCTTCAGAGGTCGTTCCATTTCTGATTGTGGAAGTAGAGTGACAGTCTACTAACTGACTTATAATAAGCGTTTATTTCCAACAGGTAACTACCCAATTACAGGAAAATACATAATGAATAAATTTGGTCACTGAAAATATCAATAACCACATAGATATACAACATTATGAAATAATTATAATACTAAAAAAACAATATCAAATATGATGATCTAAAACTAAAATGTCAATATCTAAATGTTCAATTATAACAATAATATAGGAAACAAATCACTCAGAACTCCATTGGAAGAAATCAAGATACCTCACTGTTAAGATTTAAGTACTTATTTACGATAGAAACAAGTGAGTCCCAGTGCAAATCACAGCAGCTTGATATCTGGTTTGCAGTAGAACATACAAAGCTAAGCGGCGATTGCGAGAGAAGATTGGTTCTGTGGGTTTTTAAGTAAAATGTCTGGCTTATTCTAGTACACCTAGGAGGAACGAAGAAATTAAGTTTGCCCAGAAGCTCAGGACAGTCGAGATTATCATTGAGCAAATTGAATAAAAATTTCAATGCATTCAAACTTCTCCTGGTGTGGAGGCTTCTAGTGTCAAACCTCGATAGCAAACAAGCGTGATCACAACCCCTAGGTGGATATAAACCATCCTCTCGAAATGCGAGCCATTTCAGGAACTTCCTCTGCAGTGCCTCCAGGCGGTTTATGTGACAATTATATATTGGTCGCCAAACAAGACAGCCATACTCAAGTTTGCTTCTCACTAGGGCATTAAATAAATGGACCAGTGTTGACGAACTCGAAAACAATCTAGCATTGCGGACGATAAAACCATAAACTTTGCTACATGATAAAATTAATTGATTGATATGAGGTATGAATGAGAGTTTTTGATCAAATACTACGCCGAGATCCTTAACCTCCTGAAGTCGAGTCAGATTAACACCTTCAATGTTGTAATCGAAAGATATCACATTTCTCTTCCTAGTAAAATTCACCACATTACATTTCATGACATTCAAATGTAAACAATTATTGTTACACCATCGGCTGATATCATTTAGGTCACTTTGTAGCCTCAAACAATCATTCATAGATGACACGCTCTTATAAATTTTAATATCGTCCGCATAAGCTACCTTCATGCAGTCCACCATCTCTAAGAGATCGTTAACAAAAAGGACAAATAGTAGGGGTCCAAGATTGGATCCCTGCGGCACTCCTGAAGTTACTCGAAATTTTCTCGATTTGGAATTCTCTATTTGCACAAATTGACTGCGATTACTCAAATAGGACTCCACGAGAAGTGATAAATTATTCGAAAATCCAAAAAGCTTCCTAGTTTTAACTATAAGTAGTTTATGGTTTATCTTATCGAAAGCCTTCTGGAAATCTGTATATACAACGCCAACCTGCCCTGCTCCGTCCAACTCCTCATAAATGAACTGAGAAAACTGAGCCAAATTTGTAGTGCAAGATCTCCTAGTCATAAACCCATGCTGCTCAATTGCAATACTGTTTCTGATCTTAGGATATATGCTATTAAAAAGTATAATTTCAAACAATTTAGAGAAATTCGACAATATAGAAATTGGCCTGTAATTACCAATATGTGATGAATCTCCCTTCTTGAGCACCGGAATAACTTTTGCTACCTTCCATCTTGTAGGAAAAATGCTGGTCTTCAGAATGAGATCATATATATGCTTTAGCGGCATGATTAGACTGTCAATACAGTCATATTCTGACTTCAACAGCTATATGGTTTGTTAAACAATAATTAGGTCTTATGTTAAAACACATAAATGGACATCAAAATATTGATTATTTCTCTACTAAGAGTTGAAGTTTTGTTTACAGGCAACCTTAGTAGGTACAATAGGTAGTTTTGATTCTAAGATCTCTGATGGTAGCCTTCGTTATATTCGTGTTTGAAATCTGATTTTTGAAAAGGACACTTTGCGAGAACACCTTCTGTGAAAAACGTGCTACTAATGCCCTATGAAACAACATGGACTAAGCTTTCACGACCTATTTGTTTCGTGAGGGCTTATTTCTTGTTGTTTCAACTTTATCTGAGGTTGGACAATGTTTTTTGATCTATGCCGATATTTTTGCTCCCCCAGAAAACTAAAGTGAGAGAAGGCATCTTCGTAGTACCTGACTTTCCCAAAATGATGCTGAACACTATTTTTCTTCATTAAATGTCCTCGAATGAAAAAGAATTTTGGGTATTACTAGTAGATCATAACCAAGAGAAAAGATACTTAATATATTAGGCATGATCTAAATGATGGGTTTAATATATTAGTCATGATCGTTTGATGAGTTTAAAGGTTCATTTTTTGATCTATCCTATTATCCCGAATACTTTTGTTATCGGAGATGAGAACTAGTATATTAAAGTGGTGAGAAACGTTGCTAGGGCAACATTAACACGATGAGGGGACTACGTAACTATAGTGACGAACGTCACTTTACTGATTCCAGCAAGCATCTAATTGAGAAAAAGCAATGAAGGGAATATTAATAGTGAAGTTGTATATTGCTCCAAACATATGTCCAAGACATTAAACAATTTTTGGGAAATTAAGCCAAGTTTTTAAAATTATATTATACTTATTAATTCAATATTTTCCCAGTATATTTCCCTTTTGAAATCAAATCTGCTCCCATACCGTCAGGAGTAAACAATTTGTATGGCTTCTTTATGACAGCAGTAATTCAACTGCCTTACTCTTGTAATAGTGCTCCTTTCATGTCTTAGTGGGTTGAAAGGCCTCTCAAAAAAGTTCTTATATTAGTCTCATTAATCTTAAAAATTGAACGTTTCATTAAGAGACTCAATTATCTTTACTTTAAGATCAGAAGTTCTTAAATAATACAAACATTATTGAGTGAAACCTTGTTGAGTTTAAGAGACATAAACAACCTCGACCTAGCATTTGTACATTTCAACTTTATTCTAGTGTTTATGTTATTACAAAAAGCTTATTTTTTGCAGTCCCTTCTTAAAACCGCTGACCAACTGAAAATAAAAGGTTTGTGCGAATCTAACCCTCAAGAACAAAACAGCCCAGGCATCTTTCAATTTCACTCCAGTGGTATCACAAGGATACGTAGAGCTCCGTTTCCAAAACTTGACCACCATTTGGACGATCACAGATTATTTAAATTGCGGAAATTGAATTCTCCAAAAGTAGAACAAAGCGAAGGCGAAAGTGGCGTTTGTAACGCAGGAAAAAATGTTGATCCGCCAGTGAATTTAGATGATCAAACAAGCAAGAGGGTTGAACCCGAACAAACTAAGCCGATAAATATGAGTAGCCAAGGGTTGCTAGCCGGTCAAGTAAGTAGATATGTTATGTATATATACCGTATTATATGCAGAAAATTTGTACTTCCTCTTTTCAATTTTGCAAGAAATTACTTGCTATATATATTTCTTCAGATTATGTTTATCCGAATCAGCAAGTGATACTGGTGGAAAAACTCTGCATTGGGTACATAACGTTAATGCTATCAATATTCATTCCTATATGGACCAAACTGTTGACGAAGATGTTTCTTGACTTAGTCTTCAATTCAATCATTTAATTAATTAAGTTCAATTAATAAATATTGGAAAATTTCATATTTTTCTCATGACAAAAACATATATCTCAAAGATAAACCTGAAAATAATTTCAACATACTTTATAGACTTAGCTTGATATACAACTTCTACAAAGTAACTAAGGAAGATAACCAGCAGGTATACAAGTACAGCATCCCTAGTTGTTCTAAACTATCTAGCCAATAATTAGAGGGTTAATAGAAATTCAATTTCCCAGGAAGACGTTTCCAGACTATTGACAAGGTGGCTGTACTAAAGTACCATTATATATTGTTTGCCGAAAATTTCTTCATGCCAAAGAAAGTATTTCTATTCTAATGATAATAGTATCAGCCTTGTTAGAGTCATTAATAATTTATTCAATAGTTTGAAGAAAAGTAGGTTAATTGCCAACTTATAGATGACTACTACAAAGAAAATTTAAAGGATTCAAGTTCTATTGTGATTGCTTATAAAACTTATGAAATATACAGCTTTCGTGAATGAGACCATTCGATGCAAGTAAAAAGTCATTGATAAAACATTCTGTAAGATATACTCACAATTCTATGTCACATTACATTTTATCCTCAGAAAAAAGGCTCGTTCCTTAGACAAGATTCCAACCTATGAAGAAGGAAGTATAATTCCTGACTGCCTAAAAATTTTCAACTGATCAAAAAACAGAAAAAATTTTATCATGGATCAATGCTATAGTGTAACGACATGAATATCTCTGTAGTTGCATTCATCCCTAATTTATTGTAGACAATATGTTATGAGAATCTTATAATTCACTTATATATTGCACAGCTATATCAGCATCTGCAACTATGGGTTCAAAGAATGAGCAAGGAAAGAAAGAAAACAGTTACAAAAAAAATTTTCGTCGAATTGAGAAATCGTTCGTCTGCATTATAGAGAAAATCGTAAAACCCGTCAATAAACTTTGTATCTCTCTCTATATACATGCCTATTCCTACTGAGGGAACAAAGGGCAGTCTCGAGAGGTTCATCGGTGTTCACAGGATTAGCTAGGTCGCTAATCCTGTGCATCCCGTCAACAAAACATTGATAATTCATTTAGTTTATTGAGATATGTAATGGCATAACACAGGATAAAATTTATTTTTCTTTTTCTGCATGAAAAGATAGGTTATATTTTAATTTTCTAAAATACTGGTTCTTATACACTCATTATATATTGAAGAAAATGTACCTCTAAAATCTCTCAAATGTATATTCCTTGAAAATGTTATAAAAATGATTACTCAGTATTTTGTCCATAAAGAATTCCACACGTGCTTCAGTATATTCAGATATTATTGAAAATGTCTTAGGTACCGCACATCACAATCATTTATTTGGCGAATGAGTGGCATATAAATTAAAAATAAGTGAAATTGTCATCGAAAGGAAATAAAAATATTCGATATCAAACCTTGCTCATTTTGGCTTTGTTCTATTAAGATTGATATGAGTGTTTTTTGGAAACATTCACCAAATCATAAGAAATGATTTGGCACAAGTGATAAGCACCCACCATGACGAATTTCTTGTTATTATCGCTGCTATGAGGCAAAGAATGTTAATTTAGAAATTAAAGTATTTTTCTTAATAATATATATATTATTCTTTTTGTTACTTTATCAATATTATTTTTATTATGTTCGTCTTGAAAGTAACAATTTTTTATCGCCCTTCAATTCAGACAATATTTTCCCAATTTGGGGTCGACACCGATGACTTCCCTCCGGAACCGCCTGCACCTTCGGCAATCCCCGTTGGACATGTTGACATGGACCACTCGCCTACCAGGACTTTGCTCAATAGTAGTTCCATCCATAGGACAGACATCTCCGATAATAAATATGAAATAAAAAAGGAAGCCATAGATATCAAATTTGAAACTTTGCGATCCTATGATCAAGATTCCCTACTGGAGATGGATTCTCATAATTCCCGTTTATCAGGCGCCGATCATTCGAGAGACAGCCACGATGATCAGGATCCGTCTATGCACTCCATGTTAGTCACACCTGAACTTATGGGGATGATGCCGGGAGTTTCAAATAGATTAGGTAATATCAATCAGAAGCTACAACCGATTATTTGCTTAATTTTTTCATATATTTTGGTTTACAGATGAATTAAATGGTGATCTTTCTATGGGTAAAAATGGTGGTGATGCGTCTAGAAACCACTTGGGCGGGCCGAAGACCTGGACTCAGGAAGATATGGATATGGCTCTAGACGCCCTGAGAAATCACAATATGAGTCTTACTAAGGTAAGATAATTTATAATGAAACAATATTTAAAATTTTCTCATAATTTTAATACAAATATGCATGACGACGTTTCGAAGCACTACTTTTTTATCAAATGCTGGATTTATAACGGGTGTTTTTTTAGAGGTATAGAACTTTAAGTTGGCCATCTTTAACAGTTTAATATTACTGTTGAAGATGGCGACCAATTTAACAGCTGAGAAGTGATTTATTTTCAGTTAGGTTTGGTAATTCATCATGAATAGACTCACGCCTGAACAACGCTAGCAAATAGTGCAATTTTTTTCCAAAACGAGATTGCCGTTGTTCCCGATTTTCATAAGCGAATTTTGTTTAGCGATGAAGCGCACTTCTGGTTGAATGGCTACGTCAACAAACAAAACTGCCGCATTTGGAGTGAAGATAATCCTCAAGTGTATGTCAAAACACCGTTACATCAGAAAAACTGACTGTTTGGTGCGCTTTATGGGCTGGTGGAATCATTGGTCCGTACTTCTTTGAAAACGATGATGGCTAGAACGTTACAGTCAATGGTGATCGGTATAGAGCCATGAATACTAACTTTTTCATTCCTTAATTGAACAACCATGATGTCCAGGAGCTGTGGTTTCAACAAGACGGCGCAACATGTCACACAGCTCGTTCCACAATCGATTTATTGAAAGACACGTTTGGTGACCGCCTAATTTCACGTTTTGGACCTGTGAATTGGCCTCCAAGATCTTGTGATTTAACACCGCTAGACTACTTTCTGTGGGGCTATGTAAAGTCATTGGTCTATGCGGATAAGCCACAAACGCTTGACCATTTGGAAGACAATATTCGCCGTGTTATTGCCGATATACGGCCACAAATGTTGGAAAAAAGTCATCGAAAATTGGACGTCCAGATTGGACTACATCCGAGCCAGCCGTGGCGGTCATATGCCAGAAATTCATATTTAAATGAAATTCACATGTCATTCATATGTCATATTTAAAATGAAATGCCACAAGATTATCTTTCGAATAAAAAAAAATTCTTGTCAATCTAAGGATCCATCGTTGTTTTATTGCAATTTAAAGTTCTATACCTCTAAAAAACACCCTATACTAGTATTTGTATTAAAATGATGAGAAAATTTCAAATTTTGTTTCATTATGGATATTAATTTTCTCCAAGTATCGCCCTCATCAATCATCAATAATATAATATATTTGTCAAGATTTAATGAAAATTGGTTTTTTCTTCTGACGTTGTGCAAAAAAGTCATCAAAAAGAAACAATAAAATGTTTGCTTCAATATTTTTAAATACCTTTAGAACTAGTAGTTTTTTATATTTTGAATGCATTCTAAAATTAGATATAAGAATTTTTCTCCAAAGCAATTGTACTTTATATCCTCGATTAAAAGGCAGGTAGAAATATGAAACAAGATTTCATCATTACGTAACTCTGTAACGTACGGGTAACTCTTGTTTACATTATAACGTGTCTATATTATAGTATGAGATTATTCATTTTCTCAATCAAAATTCGGAGGTCTAATTGTTAATACATTTCAAAATAAAACTAATGTCCTTTGGATCTATAGAATAAAAAGTATTGAATAAAATAATGATTGGATCACAACATTAGAAAATTGTAATTTCTTTCAATATTTTCAAAGTCATGTGTAGTCAGTAACATTCATATTTTGATAGAAGAAATAGATAGTACAGTAAAATATATTCAATGCTTTATATGCATTGGTCGCTTTTTATCAAGTAAAATTTTGATTTGAATTGTGTAACAGACTGAAAATAAATATATTAGATATTCATATTTTCATAAATATGATTATATTATATGCACATACAATTTACTGTGAGCATTATAAAAGGCATATTTTTTGCTTCATCGAAAATAAGTCTTTGAAATCGATTAAAATCATTCATATGAACTGAAGCTAAAATGAAAGATAAGCAGAAACACAGGAAAGTTTTATGAATGAGAAATAAAGTATCATAATTACCAATTTACTTAGATCTAAAAATACAGAAAATTGAAGCAGTATTGTTTGACGTATGACGTATTGATTGTTTTTTTTTCTTGAAGGCATCGGCCACTTACGGAATTCCCTCCACTACATTATGGCAAAGAGCTCATAGATTAGGAATAGATACACCAAAGAAAGAAGGTCCAACAAAATCCTGGACAGAAGAAAACCTTAACAGCGCTTTGGATGCTTTAAGAACAGGAACAATTTCAGCTAATAAAGCAAGCAAAGCCTTTGGTAAGCATTGTAAATTAGTTATATTGATACATTTATATAGAGAATATTATTTTCTGTATACACAAAGTGTATTAATCTATACCTACAGATATTTTTATTTTGAAAAATTTTGAGAACTTTCTGGTGAAGATTGAGTAATTTTGAAACAGATAAACATAAAGTGAATATGGTTTAAGAAGTGAGCTTTCTAGCATCAGTTTCCAGTAATCGTCAATAATTTTAGGTAAATTTAGCGTTGTTAAAATCACTATTTATAATCATCATCAGTCATTTTGAGTTCATTATTTATTGAAATTTCATGTCATTCACATTTTTAGAAATGGGCATTGTCAACTTTTAGAACAATGGAAGACCATATGTGGTTTCTACTATACCATTGTAAATTTTGATGTGTCAAAAATGGAAATTTTTTCTAACATGTTCTAATTTTTTTAACAAAGTAGAAAATTATAGTTTTGTCAGATCTATATTTCAATAGTGAATGTTAAATGATATACATGGCATAAATTATGAAAATACTATGATATGCTTTTATATCATCAATATCTATGATTCATTATAGGTTCATAAGATATCAAGTTGTTATTAGGTTGAAATATCCGTTGTCTATATTGATAACATTTTCTTTCTGAGAGAAAAATTGTATGATGAAACATTTTTTAAATAGGTATTCCAAGTAGCACATTGTATAAAATAGCAAGACGAGAAGGTATCAGATTGGCAGCTCCTTTCAATGCTGCACCAACGACATGGACGCCAGAGGATTTAGAAAAGGCACTTGAGTCTATTAGGTCTGGTCAGACATCTGTTCAAAAAGCTTCAACAGAATTCGGTATTCCAACTGGTACACTTTACGGCAGATGTAAACGTGAAGGTATAGAACTATCTAGGTCGAATCCAACACCTTGGTCAGAGGATGCTATGGGAGAAGCACTGGAAGCTGTAAGGTAAACATTACAGAAATTCGAAAATATATAATTTTTTTTCTATTGAAGCCAATTCAAATTTTAAATAATTATGTATAATTAAAGGATCCTTAGCCTATTTCACGACGTTTCAATAACTGTTAAATTAAATTTTAGAAAATCTACTTTTAATTTTGCCGTTGTCATTTAAAGAACAGACAGCAATATAAACATCATTTTACATGTAATGTTGCTCGTTCACACAATGTTTTCCTATGTTATGTCGAAACATAAGAATTGACCACGAAAATAAAATATCTTATCGCAACATTCATTATTTATGATCAAGAGACATTTTGGTATTGTGTAAACATGAACGCGAATAGACTTATTCATTATTCAAAAAGATTACAAAGCCACTAATTAAAATATACAATTTTTTTTCACAAATATAAACCATGTTTTGGCTTCTTTTGAAATATCAGATACGTACATTTATTTGGAACTAGCTGACCCGGCGAACTTTGTACGCCCATTTATTTTTCTCTGAATATTTTTCAAAAAGCCGGAAAGACATGTTCTACTATTTGTGCTACACTATCTTGTTTATTCATTAATATTTATCAATTTGTGGAAGGTTATAAGGACGTTTTATAACCTCCCTCCCACTAAAAATGCCATATATATGAATTACACACACAAAAACAAAAAAAAAGCCAGGAAGGTAGGTATGTTCTACTATTAATGCTACACAATCTTTTTTTTAATATTTATCCCGTGTGGAACCAGGGACTTACTCACATAGGAAGGGACTGCATTACTTCCTGTTATTTCAAATCAGTCGAATTATCAAAAAATTTCTATATTAACACGTTTGATGTATTGAAAATTATTAACCTGTCCGTTCTATAGTTGAACTATTTTTATTGTTCCTAATTTCGTAACAAGTACTTGTCCCATATATCTCATGATTAATTATATGAAATATTTGCTATACATTAGTCAAAAAAATGTTCAGAATTTAGTCCCGGAAACCAATGAATATAGTGGCTCTGGTGGCTGTACCAATAGCGTTTATTTGAATTTACTCGTCGCGCAATATTTTATCCCATCATTGGTAGCATTTTCTTATCAATATCAATTAAACTTTACCTTGCAATATTGACACCAGGGGCGTAGCTACCGCCGTATCAATTGTAAAGTTATAATAAATAAATATTTCATTTCACAATATTTTTTTTCTTTTGTGAAAAATCTTTACCCCCATATAAGGGCCTGCAAACAAATTTTTTATACGGGCCCCGACAAGGCACGCTACGCCACTGATTGACACACAACGTTTATTGGTCCAATAGCAACGATGTGCTGTGAAATGTAATCTATTTCAAAGTTATAATTGAATGCAGTTTGACTTGCTCTTTTATATATATGACTTGCTGCATTGCGAGTTCTGCAACTAAGTTTGTACATCTAATAGCTAGCATTTTTAAAAACGAAATTTCAACTTTATAATCAAATATACCACGTGCTATGTTAGTAACGTGTGTGTTAGTCTATTCAAATTTACCAAAATTTCATATGGAAACTTTTAATATTAGTCGTGATAGCTCTGAACTAACCGAAATGTGTGATAAGATATTCAGTTATTTTACATCCTCTTTTCAAGAGTTAATAATTATTTCTTACTTAAATTATTAATTGAGTATTCTTAAATTTTCTAATTTTACACGCAATTTTTAAATTTTTTCCCTGACAATAACAAACGCAACAAAAAAAATAGTGAAATCGGTCCAGCTAGCGGTTGACTCTACATTTTAGTTAGAAAACGTTTGTATGGGAAAAAGAAATGGGCTGTTTTTAGAATTTTCCCGGCAATTATTCTAATTTTTCTCGCAGTAAAAACCATCCTGGACTTCAACCAACATTTTAAAAAGAATGGGTAAAATTGGTCCAGGCGTTGTTGAGTTATGCGCTTTTTTATGCGCCAACATATTTTGCGATTCATTTTTATATTATAGATTGTTCTTTAATAAGATATAGAAATGAACATTGATTTTTCTTACAGGCTTGGGCACATGTCAATTAATCAGGCAGCCATTCACTACAATCTTCCTTATTCTTCGCTTTATGGACGGTTCAAAAGGGGCATTAAATATGACGCGGATAACTTAGACGTCAATTCGGACAGTAATTCCCACCTGGATGTTGCATTTGGAATGGATTATGCCAATCCTCATCCTCAACAGATTCAATATCAGAATCAGGCGAATAGCTGAGATACAATTTTCAATTTGGATTATTATTAGTTCAAATGAACAAATACTTTCCAACGGACTATCGTTTAAGAACGTATGCCAATTTTCGCAGGCGCTTAGTTGAAAAATGTATTTAAAATTGACACTATTTGGAAGAATGCTGTTCTTCAATTATCCTCAGGATTACATTATGTTCAATCCTTTGAGATATTTATATAAATTTTTGTTCCGATCAGATGATCTTTCCTGCAATACAAAGGAAAAGCTTCCAACAATGATGGCTCCTCAAAGATAATTTGGCAAATACATAACGACAGTGATGACCGTATTTGAAGATAGATCAAACGGCATAACTAGCGAAACTATACCAATTTAGATGTAATTTAAAATTTTTTTTTATTATAAATATGAGAATCAAAAAGAGAACTTCATGTTTTATCTCCTATATTTATTGAAATTTGATTTGTTTTTATTGAGTTACCGTGATGATCAAAAGTGCAATATAAACCAATTTTTAATCTTTACTGTCGATGTACATAACTGATGTATAATATTGTATTGTAGTTCACTTTTTTATTGTTTAAAGAATTATTGTTGAAATTCATGTTATGTTTGTTGTGTCCAAAATTAGAATAACATATAATTTTTATACAGTTCATGATATATACCTACTTACATTAAGTATATATACATTTTATAAATACTGAATAAAATGTTTTATTTCGTATTATCAAAAGTATTTCAATTCTGTGAATTCAAATAAAATTTTTAATGAACACAGATTTTTTATTACAAAAAAATTTGCACCTTAAATATTTTATTAATCATTGTATTTCAATGAAATATATTGCACTATATAACATATTTATAAGCACTAAAATAAATAGATAAATACATGACTAAAATCAATCCAGAATAAAAATGTAACTGAAACGGAAAAATTATGAAGTTATAAGGATTTAATAAATCGTTAATTGGATACAGTATTTACCAAATTTTTAAATAAACTTCACAAATATATTCACATTAGATTAAGATAAAAGCAAAGGTATTTTTTTCTTCACATTAGAGTAAATATTTCCGCATATTAAGTTTTGCCATTGGCCTTTGAATGAGAATTTAACATCACACCAATAGTCTTCAGCATAACTATAAGGATTATATTTTTTATCACCAGATTTTGAATTTATTTGCTATTACTACAAAAATATATTTGTATATTAAAATGAAACTCAGATCATAAAACTTACATACTAATAATACACATATAAAAAAAGATATTAAAATATTTGAGTAGGTATTATATACACCAGTTAAAATCATAAAATTCGAAATTGTTTTAAAATTGAATCACTTAATTTTCTTGTAGAAATACTCCACTGTCATGTGTTTAAAATGTCAAATTTACGTAAAAAATGTTTGCAATGATTTATCACTTAAAGGTGAACAACATATTATTTGTCAAAACGTTCTTTCAAAGTGCAAACTATATGTTTTGCACCAACTTAGAACATAATGAGCAGTAATATTAATACCTACTGCAGGTACCACATGGAGAAACTGTGTTGAAAATGCCATAACTAAGCCACAAGGCATAAAGAAAGAATTCAATATACATGGAAAAGCATTTGAATGATATTCCTACAAGAAATGCAAAATATGAAATCTACTTAGTTTAAACTAAGATCAAATCAAATTCTCTGTTAGCTACACAAGAAAAAAATTTTGAAATTATTCATTTGTGTAGATACATAATGTTGCTTTGATAATAACAAATAATATAAATTTAATGCAAATTACTATATAAATTCAATAAATATGTTTTCTGATTTATCTCGATATGTTCATTTCAAATCATAACAAAATTGATAATGAGAAGGTTCAGGAGGAATAATCGGAGGATCTTGAGGTATTGTTATCCCTTCAGCATCCAGTAATCTCAGTTTGATTTCCATTGAAAGTAAGGTATCCAAATCTTTTTCACACTCCCGGCTTCTCATTCTATTTCCCAATAATGTATTTATTCCATCTGTCCAATAAGCAAAAGTTAATTCATCAGGAGCTACACAGTCAAGTGATTGTAAGTCAACTCCTTCCAGAGCCAATGAAAATGCTAATTGATGACAGGCTTTCCTTCCTTTCATGTGTGGGCAATCTTTACCAGTCAGCAGGGCTCTTATGTCAGATACTGCTAATTTAGAGGGCAATTCTTCAGCGGCAGGTGTACTCTTTTCATCGCAGTCGCCATAGTGAAGAACTTTGTGATTAACAGATAATTTAATAAACCAAAATTTATCCTTGATTCGTTGACCTCTAGTTGAGTACTTGGTGAATCGTGTGCCTTCAACTAGAAAGGCAAGCCGTTGTTGTTGAATCAAGCATACAATATCTGGAGTTATTTGTTCTCTCAATTCTACAATTGGTCTTGCATGGGATTCCCATTCCTCTCTAGAGGTTCTTTCTAGCTGCCATAACTGAGTTATTTCACTGTATGTAAGAGTTTGTAGTCTTGCTTTAAGCTGGTCTAAGGAAGATGGTGTATCTGTAAGAGCTCTAACAATTTGTTCACGAACAACACTTGCAACTTTACAAAAATCCTCAGAAGTAGCGCGCATCTCCTTCCATGTTTTGTTCAATAAAATAATGCAAATACAATAGCATTCCTCAAAGGGATGATCGTGAGTGAAAAACAAAGGTTGAAATAAAGCACCCTGTTCAGATGGAGAATCTCCAATTTTCAATAATTCACACAAAATTTTTACCAATTCTACGCTTGCTCTTCCAAATGGACATTCATGTTCATCAGCTCTACAGCTATTCTCTAACACTAATTTGGTATAGCTATCAGGATGGTTTCTCGCAAAATATATCATACAATCAAGAGCTAATAATCCTGGAGGTGCTTCTGTGAAATCCAAAGCTGGATTGATGTCATTTTTAAATCCAAGTTTTTTGTAATCTCTAGTGAATCCGCTTGGACCTCTTGTTCCTAATGCACCTTCACTGTCAAAAGCTATACGCCTAAGTTCTTTTATTTTATCATGTCCATCTTGGTCCTGTGAAAAGATAATTTTCTGTTTTAAAAAATCGTAATATATATTTAATAGTCGGACTATATATATAAAACAGACGGATAGAAATCGTGAATATAATAGTTTAACATACTTTGGAACCGTCAGTCAAAAAGTCAAAACCTTTTTAAGTAAATATAATTTAATATTTCATTTAAAACGAACAATAATTTATCGAGACACATTAAGAACAATAAAAACAAAATTAAAAGAGAAGACAAATCAGGTGTTTACCAATTGAATTGTGGAACATGTCCCGGTATATATATATATATATATATATATATATATATATATATATATATATATATATATATATATATATATATATATATATATATATATATATATATATATATATATATATATATATATATATATATATATATATATATATATGTAAAACTAGTAGAAATTTCGGTACTAGAACACAGGAACATAAATATAGCTTCGCGCATAATAAAAGTAATTCGAATTATGCTAACCATTTATTAACAGAAAACCATACTTTTGATACGAATTTCAAAATTTTACACAATATAGAGAGAAGTAGTCAATTAGATTATTGGGAAATACTGGAAATAAATCGGCTTAAAAATTCTAGAAATTTGCTCAATGAACAGATAGAATTAAACAATTCACCCTTGTTAAACCTTTTCACTTAATAGAAATTATATGTCAGAATGGAATATCTTAGGTAAAACCCAAAGTCATAGAATCCCAAATTCCCTGATATTTATACCTGTGTTTTTCAAAATGTTATTATTCTGTAAGCATCTGAAGAAGTCGTTTGTAACGACGAAACGCGTCATGCTATGTAGTGAATAAAGTGTAAATCATAAGTTCAAGTGTTTGAATTTAAGTTTATATTCAATCATAAAATATATAAAAATATTTTCATTTTTCAGTTCATGGATAAAATGGATATATTACCTGAGGATCCATTTTAGTCATCATTCGTTGTTCAAGTAAACCCAGCATTAATGTTTGTAGAACATATAGCTGATGAGCCATTTCAGCTCCTTCAGCTGCCCCTGTCTGCAAAATGTTGTGTTGAATACACATTCTCAATTGCTTAGAGTTCAAAGTAGTAGCTAAAGAACGACGTTTTGAAATATCAGCCTTTAGGAAGAGAGCATTTATTAATGCCACTGCATTCTGTTGCACCACAGGGGCCGCTTGTAAATGTTCCACTAGAGAACCAATTGGAACCTCCTTTTCAACCTAAAAATTTAATGAATATAAACCAACAAATAATACATCATCAAGATCATAAATTATGAAATGAGATATGTAGTTACTGTAATACTGTAGTTAAAAAATGAAAATTTTCAATATTAAACCCTACTTTAGCAAGAACAGCAACAATTAACTAAAATGTAGCATATAATTGAAAATACTTAGCTATATGCAAAAAAAATTGATTAATGCAATGGATATACTTTTAGGGCTACTGACACATTTTCCAGAGAATAATGAATAAATGTACTTTGATAACAGTGACAAATTCCAAGCTTATAAGTTTTTTATATCTGTCAATAAGTTGTATTTTTTTAATTTAGAATATTTATATTTTGTAAAGCCTCTCGATAAAGTTCCCAAACTATAAATAAAAATTCTCATGAAACTGAGGAAGGGTTGGTGACCCCTAAACCTAAATTTAAACATAATTTCACAACCTAAAATATGTCCATAATTATATCCAATATATATTATATATAAATATTTATATCTGCAATTACTAAACCAGTCTAGTAAATAAAAAACCAATTGCTATCTTATAACTGCTATCTGTAGCATGGAAAGTTCAAAAATAATGTTTTCAGAGCTAATGCATTTACAAGGTTTTTTGTTCTGAATTACTTCCAAACTGAAAAGCAAGATTGTTACATGTACTTGAGGCTAGCTAATGAAGTCAAAAGTCACATCTTTTGACTTTTAATTAAAAGAAATGAAATAATTATGAACTCGTATTTTTTAGAAATTAAATTTGAAGGGGGATATTGAAAAATTCACCTGTCCATAACCTTCACTGCTATTTAAAACAACATTTTCTAAAATTGATAAAGCGGACTGTGTTATTTGAGATTCTTGCTTTGTATTCACTAAACTTGCTACACGAGTAATAAATTCCCCATTCAATATATCCCAAGAGACACTCCCATGCTCCATCAGTTCAACAAATGATAATAGGGTGTTTGCTAAAACTGTTCCTTTACATTTCCCTCCTTCAATCTGTTTGATAATCAGTGATAACCCTTGCTTATTGATAAAGTCGAAAGCAAAGGTCATATCAGAACTTAAACTGGAAAGATCACTAACAGCTCTAGACTTGTCTTCGAGTGTACCATTTTGTAACTTTTGCAAAATATCCTGTGCAGTTTTAGAGGGGGAAAACTGTAATCGCAAAATAGATCCATTCTTAATTTCATTTCTATTTTTTTCTGTTATATAGTTTTTATTATTATTTTCATTGAACTGAAGAGCATATTGTTCTGGATCAGTGAGATTCCATCCATTACATAGTTCTTGAATTATTCCAGTAAGTGGTTGCTTTTGATTGAATTCTATAAGCTGAGCAACTTGATCAGTCATTTCAACAGCTATTTTTACTATGTAAGAATCCTTCATTGCTGGCATTTTGCAAGATTCAATTGCTGAGATAAAGTATCGAGATTAATCCTTCTAACTACAGAATCTACAATTCAACTAGTATTCTAGGTATACCGTAATCTACTTAGCTCGCACCATCTACAACTAGCACTTTTCTTAATTCCGAAATACCTATAATAATGATCCGGAAGATTTCTTGTTGTTCGTATGCAAGCTAAATCATGCTATAATTAATCCAGAGAGAACATATGATTAACTATGAGGTTCTCATATTCTTAATGGATATTTCCTCTCTTTCGGTCTCTATTTACAAACAGAGAAAATGACAGAAATAACTGTCACACTGTCAGTAATATTCACAATAGTGATTGTTGGTATTAAAATACACGTATTCTGGAGCGGTATCTAAGTAGAATGGTTCGTCGCGGTACGGAGAAACAAAGTAATCAGTTCCAAGTTTCCGAGAAGCCCAACATTATTGTTTGATCAAATACAATGAAACGAACACATTGGCGAATTCATTGCCTAACGCTAGATTGTAATGGGTAATAGGCTAAGATAATCGTAGTTACACTAAGTCCATGTTTACACTTATTCAGTATGATGAGTCAGTTCCGTTTATAAAAATATTACTCCGTATTTTTGGGTCGTTCGGAATCGGCATTAAACTGTAGGTCCAAACAACTGAGCTTCATAGGTCTCTGACCACTGCTCTTTGGACAATGGTATTAATAGTTTTAACTTATTTAGCAACTGGGGGGTCAGTTATCGATATTTTCAATCGGAGAGAGAACGACCATGCATACGCATATACTCTGCTCAATAACGATTGTTAATAACGAACAATCAAGCAATTAATGAACAAGTTCATATTTATGCGTACCGAGCGAGTGTACAGGTTTCTACGGGTCCGAAAGAATGAAGTGCTATGAGTACTCCACTTAACAAAGAAATAATCGATATGATGACTATCTTGCCTCTAGGCACTGTATCGTTACGTGTCATAATTTGAATCAACCTAACGTTACCTGACATTTCTAAGTTTACAGAATAAGTATCAGGACTCGTAAAAATATTATGGGTGTTTGGAAGTTTTCCATTAGTCTGAAGCTTCGACTAGTTTACAGTTTATACTCAAAAACGGAGCTATGACTGAATCATGATATTTTAGTCAAAAGTGTTAAAAAATCAAGCTTTGGTCGATCACTATAAATACAAATAACAAATGAAACGATATTTAGTCATACGGCAATAAGTAAACTAATGTTTTTATGTAGAATACTTTATTAGGCATAACGTCCGTTTGTAAACTAACTGAAAAATAAACCTAGCAGAAAACCCGAATAAAAAACAAAATAACTGTATCACATATGACTAATATGAAACAATAAAGCAATATCAAACAAAGTGAAGAGAATAATGTAAGAATAAATTACATGATGAGATTATAAAAATGTAATTTTTTCAAACGTGAGATTATCAATGGATTGGAAATAGACAGAACTGTAATTTGAATTTTCAGAATGTGAAATCTGTCCCAGAACGTGTCCCATTTGAATATTCAAATTTAAAGACTTGAACTTATGATTTACACTTTATTGACTACATGGCATGACGCGTTTCGTCGTTACAAACGACTTCTTCAGATGCTTACAGAATAATCTGTAAGCATTATTTTGTAAGCATCTGAAGAAGTCGTTTGTAACGGCGAAACGCGTCATACATGTAGTCAATAAAGTGTAAATCATAGTTTCTTTATTTGTTTATATTCAATTATAATGGATTTACATCAAGTAAACGCCAACACTATTAAATAATGAATGAATTAATAATAGACATGAAATCATTCTATGTCTACTGACAATTCATTACACAAAACACCCTGACCTGTGGTTCAATACTCCTCCAATTCTATGAAAACTATCACATATATGGTGAATTCTTAAAAACTTTGTTTTTTGCCAGATTGGAACCTCATTGATTGATTTTGATTTAGGACAAATTTGATAGACATAGGGTGATGAGTATAGAGAAAAAAATATCAGAGCAGCACTGACAGTGGTGTATAGTAGGGAAGAGTGAATAATAATAATAATATTAATAATAATGGTAAGTTTATTAATTTCAAAGATTATTCGTATAAAGTATTGGAATAATACTCAAATAAAACTGAAACTAGCCACAAAAAATAGCAAGCATTAAAAGTTTGTTCAGAGTTGTACTCAAAAACTGCACGTTTTGTAGAATCAAGAAAAAACCTGCTGCCTATCTACTTTATTGTTGGTAAAATTCTCCAACCTGTTTTTAATACTTCCAAGTTATTTAGCACTTTGACGTGTTGAAGCTATTTATTCTTTCTGAGGATGAGGACAATTTTTATTATTTTTAGACTTATTTTCTTTCAATCATTCCTTTCAAAGTTAACTTTAACTTTGTTAACAATAACATTTTCAGTCTCATTATTCTTGTTTTATTGATTATGTACTAATTCTTATGTATGTAATAAAGAGGAAGAATCAATCTGAATAGATTGAAAAGTCTGATTCGGAGGTTAGACGTCAAAGGTGACAGTCGTTTTTTTCCGTTAATTTCGTAAATTCAAATTGAAATCAGTTTAAATATTTTCATTCATTCTCGTCTCCTACATTAATTTGGGTAAAAAGGTGTGTGTTTTGTGATAGGTGGTGGTTTTTTTTAGCAATAAGATCCCCATAGGGGATTTAAAAAATGGAGGAAAAAGTGGGGTTCCCTGTGTCCTTGCCGTTATTATCCCAATTGACTCCTAAATCACAAAGAACATATAATTTCATAAGCAATCCCGATAATAAAGAAGATGAGTACTTTTCAATTGCAGATTTTTCTGTGTTAAACAGGGAGATAGGATGTGTTATTGAGACAAATAGTGAAGATGATGAATTGTGTAAAGAAGCAGAGGCTCTTTCACAATCAATAAAAATCTAGTACGTAAGGGTTCCTCTAAGAAGAATAACCAAAAAAAACTAGCAGATTATAGAAAAATGGTACATGAATTCTCAAATGCGGTACTAACTCCATATTTAGTTATGGTTGAATCAATATCAAGTGAAAATGTAGGCAATATTCATCTAATGAACTTAGGAAAAAAAATTGATCAATAATAGAATCAAAGGTATTAAAAATATTTTGAAAAAAGGAAAGAAAAGCGTAGGTATATAATTCTACTCAGGATTAGCAGCTAATACTTTTGTAATGTCCTTTAATAACAAAGATTATTCAGTTTTTATACCAACGAGATTAGTCACTTGCAAGTGAGTTATCAGAAATATAGGATCAGATATTTCAAAGGAAGACATTTTAAACAAATCAGACTCGAAAGTAAAAATTACGAGTGCGAGACCCTTTAAAAACGTACCAAACTTGAATATGAGGTAGAATATATAAATTCAACAACGTGGTTGATTACGTTTGAAGGTAAAATTTTGACTGAGCTATAGCAATATGCAGTTGTAGGGCTCAAATATGTCTTTACATTCTACCGGTGGTATAATGTTACAAATGTCTTCGATATGGACATATCGAACATAATTGTAGGACTAATAAAAGATGCAGAAATTGCGGTCACGACCATATTGAGAATGAATGTGAGAATATCGATAAACCTAGTTGTGTGCACTGTGACTGTGGACATGTCTCCACAGATAGGTCCTGCCTAGAAAATACATGTCAAAAAAGAATAAATGAATTAATAGCAGTAGCAAACATTTCATATTTTGAAGCAGTCAAACAAGTTAAAATGAACTATATGGACCCACAAGAACAGCCGCAAATGTACCCTAGTCTACCACAGTCAAAAACTAATTCCGAAAAAATAACTCTGATAAATGTTGCAGATAGACGAATTCTACAAAATACAACAACGTAACCTACTCCTTCTTATTCATCATCTGAATTCAGTCCTTGAAAAAATTGGTTAGCAAGACAAATGAAACGCTTAGCATAGACAGAGTTTGGAATTTTTCCAACATAAAAAAATAATATGTTAAATAAAACAGAAATAGAAATGTGTCAAAGTCTTAAGGAAATAATAGATTCTAAGCTAAAAGCGAGTTTGAGAGGGTCAGACGATTGTATGTATGAGTGGAGGTGGCTTGGTCCAGTTGTCATCACTCACAGAATTATTAAAAAAAATTTTAAATTATAAAAATTTTATGGTAGAATGAATAAATACACATAAAAAAAAACAGTAATAAAGTTGAAAAATCTGAAAAGAAACATTTGCACTACACCAAATGGGTATGGGTACTTCGAAGATCTTGGTTACAGCAGGCCACAGCCTAACTCTACTTACAAGCCATGAACTAGGACTTGGCAACACCGCATCTGCTCTATCCGGTAGACCGATCGGTTTCGAACATCGGTCTACTACATGTTAATAATTGCCTTTTCAGAGAAATTTTCAGCGAAACGGTACTTTGTATAAAAAAATAGTTTTAACAAAAATTGTAGATCATACAATTATCTATAGAAATCAATAATACACTTTTTTTCTAAGAAGAACTATGTCTAAGTTATAGTGATTAAAATATTGTTTTTTTAGTATGCATACTAACAAGTTCACTTTATCAGTTAGAATTGACAATATGCTATAAATTACATTATTTTTCATTCTCAGGTGAGAGTAAGTTTAATGCGTCAATTCCTTTAAACCTTTATTGACATGTGTACAATAATTTGGACAATAGAATGATTCTGATATCATATTTGTAACAAGCAAGCAAATTTTCCAGTTGAGACTATCTAGTTAATTTCAGTTGTAAAATCCATTTTAAATCATTAGGAGACAGTTTATTTTCATTGATAAAAACATTTACATGCATATATGAATATACTAAAATCTGATTAATAATTTGTATACTGTTTATTTGTGATCATTCAGTTACGTTGGATGGAAAAACTAGAGTGTAAAAAAATGCTGTTAGTTTCAAAAGTTTTTATATTCCACGATTTACATATTGAAATCTTTATTTATAATTGGATGTTAAATCAACAAAATTACAAATTGAATCTGAGTTTTCAAAGGCTTCATTCAATTTCTCACAACGCGTTCCTTCAATGCTGGTTCTTTCAGCTGGATATTCTCTTTGAGAGTGTACTGTTTTTGATAAGTAGGGGTAAATAGAGAAAAATACTTGGCACTGCATTTAAATTGAGTTTAACTTTATCCATATAGCCTTATGTTGACCAATCTAGCAAACGATGAATACCTTCTCTAGTAAGTGCTCCCTCTGGAAAATGTTTGGCACAAACTACAGAATATTTTGTGGGGTCCATTATGCCCTAGAAATATTTTTTAGTCATTGATTCATTAGATTTCCATCATATGGAAAACGAAATACAGAAACTGGTGGTTCGCCGGCCTCGAGGTAACTTTTGTAGTTTGACTTGCATCCAAGCACACAGCAATGACTTGGCATGTTAATTTTTGTGCTAATATCAAGAACAAGACTTATAAGAGATTAGTTCTAAATAACTACTAAATCTAACAAAGGGTAAGTAACTCTACTAATCACAAAAAGGAACAATTCTAGCAAATAACGCTTTTGTTAATGTCTGAACTACTCAGTCAAAACATCAGTAATCGGTAGCTATTTACATACAAATTTCAAAGGTATTCCTTAGTCTGTAGCTGAAAAAAACACAGTAGCACTTTCTACACGCTATACATCACATAACAGCACAACAACTAAAACGCAGATTTTTGTTTTTACACAATTATGAGATGATAAAAGTTAGGTATTATTTCTACCTCTCCAGGTATAACCAAAAAAATCACAACTTATAACACAACAGATATTCCTGTTTAGATAAGACATTTGCGAGAAATTTCTTTTGCTTGTTCTTCACAACTTGAAACAATAGCACTTTTCACAACTTATTTTTGGATTTGAATGTTATTTCTCTCGTTAAATAGCGATTTATTCAGTAGCAATGACCAGAAACCATTACAATGCCATTACACAATAGTAGATGACTGTAGCCTCTCTATGTGGCCGTAGATGCTGTAGATATAGTTGAAGGATGTAAAGACGAAGAAGAAAAATTAAAAAGTCTATAACACAAAATATTGTTTGTTTGGTCTTTTAACACAAAATATTTTTAAAGATTGTTCTGTGGTCTATGGATATATTTGAGGTTATACCAAAATTCATATACATAATTTGAATTGTTATAACATAACGAAATATTTTTATTTTTCCATGAATGCGAATATGAATTTTTATTGAAAAAGATGAATTCGTGTTCTGTTCATCATATCAGGTTTTATAAACCAAAACCAAAGGCGATTTATTGTATGTGTCTGCAACCTAATAGAAAACTAGGTTATAAATTAGCACTATCCAGGTAACTTTTATTTCATATTAATAATGTACAAATATTTTTCAAACTTTAGTTAGTTATTTAGAAGAGGAGAAAACTCAGAATTGATAACAAATTTTTTATTCACTTCTTCTGCAATGAAAATGACGAATTCGAAAAATTATTGGTTCTCCTGATTTTGAGGAATCGTCTTTTTTATTACAAAAATAGTTTGGGTATACCATAGTTTGTAATACTATTATGTGGACCAATATTTTAATTCTAAAGTTTTTTTCCCTTATACCATTGAAGTAATAAAATGTTTGTATTATGTTTAAACTTGCTTAAGTTGCATATTGTTATTGAAATCATCTATAAGATGACTTGATTGAACTCAAATAGTTATCATTGTCTAAGCCAAATTATTGTAATGCTGGATATATGTATATGTTCTAGGTCCGATGCTAGTATTGAAATATGGAATATAAACCAGTCTCCCTACATTGAACGAACAATTTCATCAAATGTAGAAAATTACACAATTGAGGGTTTGGGTTGGTTTCAAGATAGATTATTTAGTGTTGGTCTACATGGACTTTTAGTGGAATATAGTCTACTGAAATTGTGTATAGTTAATAGAACAAGTGTAACCGGAGAAGCTGCTTTCTGCTTAGATATTAATGAGAAGAACAGGCAAATTGCTGTAGGAACAGAACAAGGATATTTGAATATTTTTGATATCACTGAAGATAATATTATATTTAATAAATTCTTAGATAAGCAGGAAGGTCGAATATTGTGTCTTAAATATGATTCTACAGGTTCATTTGTGATATCTGGTGGTCTTGATGCTATAAGGATTTGGAATGTTTCATCAGGTACAAAATATAAATAATGAATTTCGATTGTTTTTTTATGTAAACATCAGATATTGGGAACAAAAATATTTTTTTAGGTCATGCTCTGCATAAAATGACTACTGGTAGATCTGAAGCTAATAATCCAACAATTGTATGGTGCTTAGCCGTGACACAAGACTTCACTATTATTAGTGGTGATTCAAGAGGCAAACTTACATTTTGGGATGGCAAAATTGGAGCTCAAATAGAAAGTTACCAGTCACATCGTAATCATATTCTGTCATTGTGTTTGTCAGAGGATCAAACAAATTTATATTGCTCTGGAGTTGATTCAAACATAGTAAATTTTGTGAAAATTCAAATGAAAAATGGTAAAGAGAAGTGGGTAAAAAGTATTCATAAAAAAATTCATAATCATGATGTTAGAGCTCTAATTTTGACAGATGGAAAGTTGTATTCCGGAGGGACTGATGCTTACTTAGCCCTTAGTTATAATCAACCAAAAACTCTGATACAATATCCCCCAATATTACAAAATCCCTGTATTACCATTTGCAAAGAAGCAAGACTTATTATGTTGAGGTATCCAAAATACATTGAAGTTTGGAGTTTAGGTGAAACAGACGAAGTTGTTCAATCTACTAACATAATACCTCTGAAAAAAGAACCTAAAAAGCTGATCGTATTACAAAGGATAGTAAAGAACCATTGTGGTGATCATAAGAAAGAAGGTATCATTTTTGCGGATATGTCTGATAATGGGAAGTGGATAGCTTATGGAACATGCCTAGGATTACGAGTTTTTCAATTTATTTATGTAAGTCTTACTTGAATGCATTCATTTTCAAGATCATTTAAATTATGAAATATTTTAATGTGTCTAACTTGTGAAGTTTGAACAACTTTTTGAGATTCAAGTATATTTCTATAGCTAATTATGAACTAATTGTTAATCATGATAATGTCATGATTCTGTACGAATAACTTGGGCTATGTATTATCATAATAATTTCATGGTTTAAATTTTTGTGCTTTAGATATTGTCTTCACTTGTCCAATTCTTGTTTTTGTTTATTTTTTTGAATATTTAAAAATTATTCCAAATGTCAAAGAACAACTAAATTACAGAAAATGCGATATTATTACAATTCACACAACACAAAAAGGTACATAATTATTATATTCATTTATAGTTTTTCATCTGTTTTGGGTGTTGATTTCAATAATTCTATTGCACTGAAGGGAAACCTGAAGGTGAAATAATATTACATAAAATTATATAATAATTTGAATAGAATCATTCAAATTATTTTTCATTAATTTGATTATGGAATTCTGCATTTTGGAGTTTTAGACTGTTATAGCCTATGAATTGTTTATTGTACTTTATAGTAGATTGAAACATTTAGAAGATATTGAATTATATATTTTCTAAGATGCTCTAATATTAGATTTATTCAACCTTATATGTGTATAAGGTTGTATATAAATTGTATATATGTAAATTTTTTTTCAGGAGAATGATGAAAATCCTCAGCTTTTGAGAGTTGAAAACACTGGTGATAGAAATGAAGTTCATTTAAGGGGAGTTTTTACACCCGATAGTTCTCAGCTCATCACAGCACTATCCGATGGATCAATAAGAATTTATGACATTTCAGATGCTAGTTTGTCAATATCCAGAAGACTAGATTGTGAAGGTATGTCGTTCCTTTGTTATTTGTTGATTCTTGTTATTTCGTAATGTCTATGCCAATCTTTATTATATCATTTTATTTTAAACATATTGGCTTTTATTATTTTAGTATAAAGAAAACTCATATTAAATTTTTGTTATTCAGTTATTCATCTTTCAGTGACTAGATAATTCATTTTTTAGTTTACATATCGGGTTCAAAAATTGGTATTTTGCAATAATATTAAATTATAAAATATTCTGACTGAGATTGAATTCTCGCTTAACTCTTGGTGAAACATAATTGAATATTAAAATAAATTAAACTCTTGGCTTAATGTTTCACGATTTATTTAACAATATAAATAGTCAACATGTTTCGAGCGTTAGCTCATTTTCAAGACTAAACTACTATAAGGAACGTACAACAAATTTATATCTATACAATGGATGTAATTAGGGAGGATAATTGAAAATCTACTTGTTCATTTGCGATTTCTTCTTTTGTCTTCATTGCATTGAACATTGCATTAACTCTAATCACTTCATAGACTTTGAGAAAACTAAATGCCTACACACAGGTAATAAAGGGAAACGTTTAGACCTTTTGGAAGCAATTGAAATAAGCAGTTCTTGGAAGAGAAAAGAAGAAATCGTAAATGAACAAGTAGATTTTCAATTATCCTCCCTACTCACATCCATTGTATAGATATAAATTTGTTGTATGTTCCTTATAGTAGTTTAGTCTTGAAATGAGCTAAAGCTCGAAACATGTTGACTATTCATATTGTTAAATAAATCGTGAAACATTAAGCCAAGAGTTCAATTTATTTTAATAAAATATTCTATTTTATTGTTCTATGCTGACCTACGTATTGATCTACATTGAATATGAAATCTAAATATGTAATAGTAAAAAATCAATGTTTGCTAGATTAATACACTTTTATTTAGAATTTAACAGCTGTGACTACTCCTAAGAATCAGAGTAAACCATTGCAATGTTGAAAGATTAAGTGGATTTAACATTCGTTAAATTTTGAATAGAAATGTGGAAATCTAGAAAACTGTGTTTTATTTCAATTTTTTTGTTGAAATGCATCTATGTCAAGAAAGGTTTCTAACAATCATATTTCTTTCATTATTTTCAGAACTAACAGATACAATTACATTCTTGTGTGTGTCAGATGACGGATCTTATTTAGTGGCAGCCGATCCAGCAAGTAATACAGTAGTGTGGAAAAAAAACAATGACTCATGGAATTTTTACTGTAAACTTCCAAAATATTCTTGTGCACCTACTACAATGGCACTTCATCCAACTAATTCAAGTTTACTTATTGCATATTCAGATAGTAAGGTAAATAATTCTGAAAAAGTGAAAAGTGCTTTATTATTAATTGTAATATTCCTCAGATAATTGAATATAATATAGACGAGAGAAAATTTACAGAATTTTCAAAATCCCTTCAAAAATCCATACCAGAGGACTGGACCGAACGGTTTTATTCTATCCGAAATATTTTTTACAATGTACAAACAAATCAGATTTTGTTTCATGACGAAAACAGTATGATATCCATCAATCAAAATAAGGTAGGTCTTCATTATATTTTTATATCGAGTAATATATTTCGAAATTTTTTCGAAAATAATTTTTTCTCCTTGGATGTGTAGCATTACAAATATGTTCTGGAATATTTTCGTAACCCTTTATATAGGAAATATTTAATGATTATTTATATGAATTTTTGATAATAATTAATTGATAATTCTTGAAGGAATTAACCTCATTTATTGATTAGTACATATATGTATAATAAAGTAGGTTGAATGTTCGCTGATCTCTTAAACAAGGAATTTTGAAAAAAAAAATACAATTCTGTTTATTAAAGAGGGGGAAAACTGCCATCATGCTGGCATTAAAATGATTGCTCTCGATACGCACGACCTCTCCCGTTTACGACATAATTCAATCAGAACCTGTCGATTTGGAAACGGGACACGAAGATTACGCGGTTGACAGATGAAAATTGCGTGATTGTGGAAAATACAGCCTGCAGGAAGGCAGCTGAAAAGTTTGGCGGAATCTTGAATTAGACATTTTCCCTCAATGCCGTAAATTCAATGTATCCCCGCAGTAAATATATAATTTCAGCAGAAATTAGAAGTCATTTAATTAACTCATTTTATAACATCAGTAACGAAGTAAGCTTAATAGTTTTTGACCATTTCAGTGTTAATTCTTTCAAAATGGCATTTCATTTTTTATGTATCTACCTGTAGTTTAAGGCTGTGAAAATATTCTAAGGTTGCTATAAGTGCCCGTCTTCTCTCTTCACCGTGAATAGTGAATCGGTGCTCAAAACACGAGATAACTTCATATAATTAATTATTTGTAATACTGAATTATTATGTTTAATTCTAAAAGTGACAAAGTGATCTTAAATACAGCAGTTGGGAATTTATTTCGCAACGAATATTGTTTTCAAGTGCATCAGGGAAGTGAACGAAGGTCGTTTTAAATTTAAGATATCGTAATCCCATAGGAAACAAATTTCAGGAGTTATATCAGAGTATATCTGTGTGAAGAGCAGTTAATGTCAATTTGCTAGGAAAAACTTCACGTACTGGTGGCAGTAACGAATGGAACTATGTTCTTTAGTTATAGTCAGAGAAGTTTTGCAGTTTTAACACCAAAAAAGTGTTGAAAATTTGCATATAACGTTCTGAATACCCCCTAGCATCTTCAAGAAAGGCCAAAAATGAGCTTCGTCTTTTTCACATCACTTTTACTTTTCAAGTAAAAATTAAATTGACTTCCGTCAATTTAATTTTGTTGGTATGCAGGTTTAGACTCTTATGTAAAGTGTCATCTAATGATGATCTTTGCACATGTGAAGTACTTGCGTGCGTTTAAATTAGAGGGTTCACAAACAGACTGTTTAACAACCTCAACTCATCCTTCCGTTCTTCATGATCTTAATTATGTAGAACTTAATTGGAGCAGTTATTACAAAAATACTTGTAGTAGTTTGATTTACTTTCTTATTGGTCCCTTTCAATTTTTCTACCCATTTTCCAAGTATGCTGTGTGCATCTTGTAATATACGAAAAGGAAATCACTCAGAAATGCTGAAACTAATTTTTTGAACAAACGTTTTAATAAGGTCTATCATAAAAAATACAGTCGTAATGCCTATAGCATTTATTTTTATGATTGAAATGCGGAATACTCACATTTATATCTTACGTTCCACTTGATTGTACTGAAAAATGAAAAAGAAGTAATCAAGAATACTGATGCATTAAAAAGTTAGCAGTCATTACCACTCTCATCTTCAGTTGATATTAAAAGTGATTCAAGTAATTATTGTATACGGTTCTTGCATTCTTATTCATCATATCACAAAAGTTTTCGATTAGATGTTAGCGTCGTTTTCCGACGTAGAGCAAAGCATCTGGATTAAACTTGAATTCCTTGACAATATAATTAATTCCTTATACATGCCATCATGTCTTACTACGAAGGAAATTTAATAGTGTGCACGGAAATTGCATGCCACGAGTTTTAGGGAATTATCATGTTTGTTCATTAATATACTCATCTCAGGGTAATTGATAATCCATGTAAGACGTATCTTCCGGTATCATTCAGTATTGTCTTGATAAATACAATTTGAAATAATGCTTCGTCTAGAGTTGTTCTTCGTAAAATTTTCAATATCTATTGTTACCTGTGTCGCCTTGTAGAAAAACTCACTTTACCTTAGCCTTAGAATGTTAGAGATATCGATAACAAATTGCATAGTGTTATTACTATTTGAATGCGTTATGTAACGGGTGTTTTTTTTGAAGGTATAGAACTTTAAATTGCAATAAAACAACGATGGATCATTCGATTGACAAGAATTTTTTTTTATTCAATAGATAATCTTGTGGCATTACATTTTAAATATGATTTCTGGCATATGACCGCCACGGCTGGCTCGGATGTAGTCCAATCTGGACGTCCAATTTTCGATAACTTTTTCCAACATTTGTGGCCGTATATCGGCAATAACACAGCGAATATTGTCTTCCAAATGGTCAAGCGTTTGTGTTGACGTTAACGTTTCTTCCACAGTCGTCTTAAGAAAAATGGACCGATGAAACCACAACAAACTGTCGTTTTTTCGGAATGCATCGGTAATTCTTGTATGGCATGTGGCTGTTCATCACTCCAGATGTGTGAGTTTGCTAATTTACATATCCGTTAAGCCAGAAATCGCTGAACACAATTTTTCTATAAAACAGCGGATTTTCATTAAGCTGTTCTAAGGCCCATTCACCAAAAATTAGACGTTGTGTTGACGTTAACGTTTCTTCCACAGTCATAAGAAAAATGGACCGATGAAACCACAACAAACTGTCGTTTTTTCGGAATGCATCGGTAATTCTTGTATGGCATGTGGCTGTTCATTGTGAGAATTTACATATATCGCTGAACACAATTTTTCTATAAAACAGCGGATTTTCATTAAGCTGTTCAAGGCCCATTCAAAAATTAGACGTTGTGTTAGGTCATTCGGCTTAAATTCTTGCAGAAGTTGAATTTTATAGGCTTTCAAACCCAAATCAACACGTAAAATTTTTCATGTGGTTGAGTAACACATGCCCATTTTTGAGAACGTCGACGAATTGACATTTCACGATCCTCATTAACACTGTACGCTACGGCTGCAATATTCTTATCAGTACGAAGTGTAGGCATGCGAGGTAATGGTTTAAAACGATACACATTTTTCACAGAGCACGAATTTTGATAGTAAATTTCAACAATTTGCAATCGTTCCTCGTTTGTAAGTCTTTCCATGATGAAATGGCAAAGTATACTGAAAACTTTTCACTTTGAAAAATAACGTTTGGATGCCATTACCAACCAGTGACGCCAACCTGAAAAACTTAACTCTTAAAAAATCACCCGTTACACCAACATATTAAATATTATTAATATTATAAATATTATTCAATATTTTCGTGAAACGTTAAGGCAAGAGTTTAATTAAAATTATTAGTTATTCATGTTTCACCAAGAGGTAAGCGAGAATTCAATGTGAGATATTGAATATAAACAGTCTTTCCGTGATTTTACAAAATTCGGGAAGAAGGTTCCTCCACTTCCAGGTGGATCCGCCCGTGAATACACATATCCTTTCGTACTGATTAGATTCGTCGAAGTCGAGCACTTTATCATCCGGAAGTGAAAGCGCACCGACTTCGACTCACGTCAAGCGTTAATTTACAGGACAAAGACGTATAGTCGGTAATCAATCGTAATAATCCATTGTTCGACTTGATACACTTGCCATTGTCGGGAGCTGATTGTATCATCATTTGCATTTACTTTGGCGAGATCGTAACCCCCACGGGCGGATATGGCTCCCATCTCCCCGGGAAACCGGAGATAACATCGGCCAGACGATACATCAGTGTCCGTTGGCCATTCCGCCCGCTTAAAGCAATGGACCAAGAGAGAAGATTAATTAATCCGGACTCATTCATCTAGAAGATTTCTCATCCATAATTAAATCTGACTAGTTATCTTGCTCTTTGAAAAAAAATTACAAGCTCGTAATTTGACAATTTTGAAAATGTCACCGACTCCATTCAGTGCGTGTCTATGTAACTAAACTCCTAATCGGCTGTACTGATTCTGTGTTCAAAAATTTAAATATTTTTGGCATTTTCGCGAATGATTCATATTCTTAGTTCGTTCCACTACAAATATATTTTCAATTAATTATTTATTTATAAGTAATTGATCTTGTAATGTTTTACATTGAATCCTGCAAACAACATCGTTGCACTGCTCTGATTTATAATAATAATAATAAGACATTCATTCCCAACAGATATACATCCAATTACAGAGAAAAATCACAATTTACAAAAAATTTCAAATTTGTACACAAATAATAATAAACAAGAAAAAAATTAACGAAAAAAAAACAAAAATAGAGAGTATAAGCGAATATATACAACGGAAAAATTAATTCAAAATAAATTGAAATAGCATTGAATTTATTGATATTATTGATTGTTATAATTTATTCGAAAATATTGTTCGATTTTCGAATTTGAGACGTGAAATTCAATGTAGTTTTTTTCGAATAAGTAAGGTAAGCGCTTCATATAAAATTTTTGAATAATGCCACAAGGGGTTCTCTGCTAAAAATCCGATATGAGTAATATTTGGAACATAAAATTGATTGAATCGAAGTTCGCTGATCTCTTGGTGAAACATAACTGAATATATTGAATAGAAAGCACTTGGCGTGGTTTCACAAAAATTATATTGAATTAATTGCTTGATCATTGTTTCGGGGTTTTACCCTGTTTTGAAAAGGTAAACTTTTGAAGCTTTTGAAAATGAGATAATACTTACCCCGAAACAATTATCAAGTAATTAAATTAATATAATTTCCGTGAAACCAAGTCGAGTGTTTTTTATTAAATATATTTTGAACATAACCTAAGTCGATTGCGCTGCATTGTTTTGATAATAAATCGGTTTGATTGTGTGCTGCTTTCATTGTACTCTACGTTTACTGAAAATTTTATGTCTATCATAGCTTTCGAGCTTTAATAATTGCATTAGTTTTTCGAAAGATTTCCACCCTAGGCTTTATAAAAGATATCTTTAATTTCACTCCGTAAACCTTACTATTTAGACCTGAATTGTATTTATAAATTATGTAATGAACAATTAATTATATCAACAAAATATTACAAACGAAACTACGGCATGTTTACGAAATGCACCCAATTTTCTTTAGTATATTTCATAATATTGAAAAAAAATGTCATTGAAAACATACTCGATTTTTAGATTTACTCAGATTTACTCGAGTCGATAGATTTGATACCTATATATTCCCCATTCGCTGTAGTTTTAGTATCTATCAGTTAGAAAGTTGAACATTTCGGTCAATTAAGGTTAATGTTTGACAGGTGTCTTTTGTTAGTTTTAAGTGTTTTGATTTTGTAAGTTTGCACATTTTTAGGACTTTGATATATTAATAAGTGGAAATTTGAACACACATTGAATTAATACATGCTACTTTCAAATCCAACTGTATCCAATATATCCTTCCATTGCCGCAAACTTTATGTATGAACTTATGTAAGTTTCCATTTTGATCTTGCTCAGCGGTTCCCAAACTTTTTCGCTCAATACATTCGATTATGTTGTAACCAGATAGAAGAAGATATGTAAAGAAAAACATATAGAAATGGCGTATTCAAAAACCCTTGATAGGAAATATCTGTTTTTCCGGTCATAATGCTTCATCACCATAAAATTTAGAATCATCTCGCACATCTCCATATTGTATTTTCCAGTCGCTTTTACCGCAATTTATAATATACTCCTGGGGATCTGTTTGGACCACTCTGGCAAGAGTGGTCTAATATATTTTACCTGTTTCTGAATAAGTCGCACATGTTCCACATCATTTTGAGGGATCAATCGTTTTCACAATACTATAAAATTGTTTCAACTTATCATTAGTTGGGACAAAAAAATCTAATATTAAGAAATAACGGCGCTATTCACTTCTTAGACATATCTTTGAAACCATAGTTTATAACATTACGTTTGTAGAATGGAAGAATGGATTTACAGTTTTCAATTATATGTATATATCGTAAACATGAGTAAATCATCGTCGGTGCAAAAAAATATTGGTATTCTCTTTTATATCTCTTACTAGCGCATTTGTTTCCTCAACACTGGGGCGATGAAGATGAAAATATAATTAGGGCTGTTGATGGTTTGGTCATAAAAGCAAGAACTGAAAATACCTTTAAGAATATTTGTCCTCGTCGGATGATTACATACTGAATATCCGAACCGAAATGCAAATCACGCGGCTAAACCAGTTTCCTGAACTCAATATAAGTTATCTGTAGCCCTAGCCGCATCTGCACATCTGGGAACGACGCGACGAACTCTGAGGGGAAAGGGTGTGGATGCTACAAAAACAGGGTTGTCTCTTGTTCCGTCATTCACAACCACTATCCGCCGAAGTATGTTAAGTTTTTCTTCTGATGTTATTTTGATAGCATTATTGTCTTACATTTCATGTGTATTTTCCCTATATGTATTCAAAGATATTTTTATTTTCATAGGAAGCTCATAATAATGACTTTCTTGCATCTTCCTCTTATAATGTCCTGTTATTCGTTAATATTTAGTTAGAAATTTAATGCTTCGCTCCTTTTTTTCGTTCCATATTCAAAAATTGTCCCTTCTGTGAGGGTAGTGTAAGATAGGCACTAGACACTATCTTACTTGTGCATCTTCCAATCAAACAGTTTCTTAGTTTAGTGCAGAAGATCTCTATTCAGATTTACATTTGGACTTGAATGATTTCTACAGCCACCATGGTTTATTTTCTCGATTATATGTCTCCATGGGCCGAAGAATTTTCCTCTATTCAATATTCCCCACATTTTTAGCTGGAAGAGAGTCAGTGCAAGTCAACATTTGTTATTTTTGCCCTATACGGCAAAAGTAACAAATTTTTTTCTCAAACAGTTTTCTTGTCTCAACAGTTTCTCTGTGTATTATGCCACTTTGTTTGATGTCCTCAAATTACTCTTAATTACTCAACTTTTTAGATGCGAATTAATCTAAGGGTGTTGTGGTCCATGTTTAATGTAAATTAAATTAAACTCTTGGCTTAATGTTTCACGATTTATTTAACAATATGAATTAGTCAACATGTTTCCAGCGTTAGTTCATTTTCAAGACTTTTCGAGTCTGGTTCGCCCTATTCACTTTTCGCCCCACTGGTTGAAAACTTCGCCTCTATTTACTACTTTACAAAACACTTTTCACCTCATGTGCTTGATTGGTTAACTCGTTTTAACGAATTGTTAAAATTAACTGAAAATAATTCAAAATTAAAACTGAAACAATTTTTTCAAAATTATTAATATTTAATAGTATTGGCGTTTAGTTCATGTAAATCCATTATAATTGAATATAAACTAGAATTCGAACACTTGAAAATTTGAATTACACTTTATTCAACTCAATAAAGTGTAAATCAAAAGTTAAAGTGTTTGAATTTAAGTTTATATTCAATTATAATGGATATACATCAAGTAAACGCCAACACTATTAAATGTTTAAAAGAAGCTGATAACGACTTTTCGGCACGATGGTTCTTTTAGATGTTACTTAGAAGTGCTATCAACACGCAGAATATATAGTTTTTAACAACATGTCTGAAGAAAGAAGTAAAGGTTGTTTTTTTTAGAGGTATAGAATTTTAAATTGCAATAAAACAACGATGGATCATTCGATTGACAAGAATTTTTTTATTCGAAAGATAATATTGTGGCATTACATTTTAAATATGATTTCTGGCATATAATTGCCACGGCTGGCTCGGATGTAGTCCAATCTGGACGTCCAATTTTCGATGACTTTTTCCAACATTTGTGGCCGTATATCGGCAATAACACGGCGAATATTGTCTTCCAAATGGTTAAGCGTTTGTGGCTTATCCGTATAGACCAATGAATTTACATAGCCCCACAGAAAGTAGTCTAGCGGTGTTAAATCACAAGATCTTGGAGGCCAATTCACAGCTCCAAAACGTGAAATTAGGCGGTCACCAAACGTGTCTTTCGATAAATCGATTGTGGCACGAGCTGTGTGACATGTTGCGCTGTCTTGTTGAAATCACAGCTCCTGGACATCATGGTTGTTCAATTCAGGAATGAAAAAGTTAGTAATCATGGCTCTTTACCGATCACCATTGACTGTAACGTTCTGGCCATCATCGTTTTTGAAGAAGTACGGACCAATGATTCCACCAGCCCATAAAGCGCACTAAACAGTCAGTTTTTCTGGATGTAACGGTGTTTTGACATACACTTGAGGATTATCTTCACTCCAAATGCGGCAGTTTTGTTTGTTGACGTAGCCATTCAACCAGAAGTGCGCTTCATCGCTAAACAAAATTCGCTTATGAAAATCGGGAACAACGGCAAACTCGTTTTGAGCCCATTCGACGAATCCACGCCTTGCTTGATGATCGTTCAGCTTCAATTCTTGCACGAGTTGGATTTTGTAAGCACACAAACCAAGATCCTTCCGCAAAATCTTCCATAAAGTGGATGAACACAGATCCAATTCCTGTGCTCGATGGCGGATGGACTCATTTGGGTCTTCCTCAATGCTACGCTCTACAGTAGCAATAGCTTCTTCTGTACGGCGTCTCTGGGGATGCGAGTTATCAATAAGAGTAAACGTGGTGCGAAAAGTTCCATGGTTAATGGAATTAACTGCTCTGATGGACGATTTTGTCGACGATAAAATGGACGTAGTGCGCGATACGTATTCCGCACAGAACTATTATTTTCGAAATAAAATTGCACTATTTGCAAGCGTTGTTCAGGCGTGAGTCTATTCATGATGAATTGCCAAACCAAACTGGGAATAAATCACTTCTCAGCTGTTGGCATTACTTCAACAGTAATGCCAACTTAAAGTTCTATACCTCTAAAAAAACACCCGTTACATATTCAGTATTCTGTTAGCATCTGAAAAGTCGTTTGTAACGACGAAACGCGTCATGCTATGTTGGCAATAAAGTGTTAATCAAAAGTTCAAGTGTTTGAATTTTAGTTTATATTCAATTTTTTTAAATTGTTGAAAATTAACCTAGAGTTCCAATGCAACTGGTTGCAGTTATATTCATCCGATTATAATCGTTAGAACAATAAACTTAGGGACGGTCCTGACCTCTGGGGGCATAGAAAGGTCATACTATGATTGATTATAATACGCGAGACGGCATTATCCCGACTGATGGTTACTCACTCCGCCACTGAATAAGACAAATGTGCAGCCAAATGCGATTAGGCGAATTACAATGTCGTCAGCCATCTGATTTCCACGTTCGCACTTCTGGGCAAAATTAGGCGGCTTCACAAGAACGATTCTAGGACTTGTATGTAAAATTCGTGCAAAGGTAATTTATTGTTGGAATATCGCACGCCTCCAGGTCTATTTGGTATTGTTTCAGTTCTACACGCTCTCGCTCTTTTTATCATTTTATTTCTTTTTCAGGCACATTCGTATACCTTCTGATTGATATATTGCGTTCTCTTGAATTTCAAGTGAGAGTAATTAAAAATACTCTGCAATTAACCTAGAATTTGAATCTACACTTATCTTATACCTTTTGCTCATGTTCTCATCTAAACTAAACAGATTTAGATTTATTTCAAATTGGCTGTTTTCAAATTTCAAATGAAATTCTTGAAATTAACAAATAGAAAGGAAAGTAATGCTTATTTATTTCAATCAGCACATATTCATTCGAATTTGTTTCAATTAAAATGTTCATTCGTCACCTACTCATACATTTTTGAACAAAACCAAACTGAATAATTGAATCAAATCAGACTGGATGAACAGTAGAAAAAGAGGTGTTTAAATCAATAATAATTAATCTGAAAAATAAAACTTGAAAATATACACTTTAATTATGTACATAACAAAAATAGAAAATATTTAATAGTGTTGGCATTTACTTGATGTAAATCCTTTATAATTGGATATAAACTTAAATTTGAACCCTTGAACTTATGATTTACACTTCATTGACTACATAGAATGACGCGTTTCGTCGTTACAAACGACGAAATTTCAGATGCTAACAGAATAATCTATTCTGAGAATAATCTATAACTTCATTATTCTGTTAGCACCTGAAGAAGTCGAAACGCGTCATGCTATGTAGTCAATAAAGTGTAAATCATAAGTTCAAGTGTTTGAATTTAAGTTTATATTAAAAAATGAAAAAGTTCAAACACGACAAAGTTAAATGCATATCTTTCTCTTTCTGTTTATTTAAAAATGCTCCTGACCCAAGAGAGATGAATTTTTTCATCAAATTTATTATGTTAGCTTCGTTATTGCTAGAAGTAGCAATGATTTTTTTTTTAAGAAAAATCGAAAAATTTTTCTAGAAAAATCTCGACAAGAGACTAATTATAATAATATAATAATAAAATTTATTGAGAAACATTCCTTACATTGTAAAATTATATTAATTCAATTGATATAATAATTACAACTAAGAAGAATTCTCACAAAAGGACTGAATTCAGTTTTGAGTTTGATCTTCCATTCAGCCTCGAACAAAATATTGGCTCAGTTTATATTCACTATAATATATAATAATATTTGAAAAGAAAAGAAAAAATAAAATTACCTTAATAATATTGAACATTTGAGAAAATTTCGCATAACAAAACATAACATAACAAAACATAACACAACATAACATAAAATAACATGACATAACATAACATTTCACATGGTGAGGGACATTCGTAGTAAAAAAATAAACAAACATATGATACAAAAATTGATTCATTATTGCCTACATTCGAATCATCGAAGTACTCTGCCACACTATAGTATGCCTTTGTTAACATAAATCACTTAACTGTCTTCTTAAACAAATGAGCATTCAGTAATTTCAAATTTGACGATAAAAATGGTTGAAGATTTTAATATTCTGATGATAGAGTGAGTGTTCAAATTTTCCTGTTTTATGCTTAGGAATAAGTAACAAATCACTGTTCCTTGTTGAATACTCATGATTAGTATTCAATTAAATAAACCTATCTTCATTTTCTTTAACATATAGTAAACATCTATAAATATATAAATACGGTAAGGTGAGTATGTAATTATTAATGAAGATAGGTTTACAAGATGTTCGTTGACGAATATTGAATATTAATCGAAGTATTCGCTTCTGTGTAATAAACACCCTATTCATTTCTCTAGAGCAGCCCCACAGCAGAATATTTTAATTTAGATGACTATATACAAGACTGTAATACACATTCATAACACAGTTTCTAGGTACGATGTTCTCAATTCTAGAGATTGCAAAAAATGAATTACTCAATTTTTTACATAAAACATCAATGTGTGTTGTCCATCTCAATTTTCTGTCTACATAGATTCAGGAGGTGTCTACCTTTTGTCACATTTTATCTATCTACAAATGCCTTAAAATTTAAGGGGATAAACTGTTTTATTATAAAATATTTCTTTCGAAGTAAAATAAACAGAAATTAAGCTCTATTTATACTAAATTTCAAACTCAAATCTTCGATAATTCCCCGGCGATTGATTTATTATATAAATTAGTCCGTATTGAACTCTCGAAACAAATATTTGTCTTGAGCTTCTTGGATTTTAATGAAACTTGTAAAATATGTATAACGCTTACGAAGCAGTTTGTGGATTATTTCCCAGCGGTTGCTGTTATGTATCGCAGAAGTGGAAACAAAGTTTCCAAATTAGATACATTTCTCTCAAATCAAGAACTCCTCTAATTGGCAATAAAAGCCTTGGTTTCACATAAAACAATACAACAAAACAATTATTATTCTGCTTGAACATCTTGAACACAGGGCTGCGTTTAAAATTGCCGTTTGAATTATTCAGTTATCCGATGCATTTTGTGGCGATTTTGTGATGATTCATTGTCGATTCATTAGAACCATTCATTTGTTCAGACTATTGATTTCACTTAGCATAAACTGAATAATTAATGAAATAATAAATGAAAGTTTTTTTATCATCTATATTGTACCGAAATTGAGAAATAACTTATGAAATAACACAAATGAATGAGCATTGAAACGACGACATTGACGTACATAGGCGACTTTTTCTATTTACGAACTGAAGAGGCAGATAGTTTGTGAAAGTTCGTCCTATTTTATTAACAATCAGCAACTATTTGAATGTTTAATATCTTCTATAGTAACAAAATTAATATATTTAAGTACCGGATTTTGAGGCGAGTTCTACAGTGCGATAGTCCCATCTTCCAAACACTGTTCCACGATTGGTTGATGGCGTAACCAACAGATGGAGCGTCATGTGTACACATACCATCAAGTTTCTGCCTGGACATGTTGTCTAAATTGTCTTTAATTCTCGAATTTTAAGATTTTTTTCATTTCAAAGAGGGGGTCGTTTGTAGGCGACTTTCAACATTTTAGTGTACATTATCCCCTTCAAGAAATATTTTGCGTCATACTTTTTATTACAAGACACTCTACTAAATTTTCAATACGTTAATGACAAACTTTTAATTTGTTTACTTTTGAAAAGAACATGTTAACTTTTCTTTTAATATCCGATTTTTGCACTCATTTAGATATGTGAGTTAACGTAAATCTGTAAGTGGAATATGTATATTCAAGTTATAGGTTTGTTCATTTATATATTTATTTGTAAATTTATAAAATTTTAAGAAGAATTTACTCAAAATTATTTGAAAGATTATTTAATAGAATTTGTGGTATTTTAAATTCAATGATAACTTTATCTTTGGGGACGTTCAATTATTGAGTAAGCACTAGAGAGTGTGGGGTGTCTTTGCTCTGCTTAGTTTTGATGATATCTTGCCTTGGTTCCTAAGACTATTTTCTTATATCTAGAATTATAACTACTGCCCATGAAACACTAAAAAAACATATTGCATTAAAAGAAAAATGCCTGTACCGACGTTTGTGTAAGCATGAGACCTTTGATTAATTTGGTAACATTAGGTGGTAAATAATTGTAATAAATCTGTTTTCGTTGAAACTTGAACGATCCCTTTATTTATTCGAAGGGGGTCGGAAAAAATCACGAAACACTATAAGGGGTAGGAAATATAGTGAGAATAATCACTACATCCCATTGTAATTATTTTTTCGTGTCACCCGCGTGATACATAAAAAATATAGGTATGTTATGAGATATATTTTATATCTGCATTTTATTAAATACTGGTATAATTGTCTGATTTTTATAAATGTTTCATTTGAAAAAATACACCTGATTTTTGTTAGGGGGGTGTGTGGCTCAAACCTCACCACGTATCACCTGGTTGAAGGGGGCTTAAATAGTTGCTGAATTCACGTGATTGATAGGTGGCCATCATCAACATTTTCCTATACTGCAGTAATATCGATAAAAAATTGATTTTCCTTGTTATAAAGGTTACACCACTGTTGTCTCTTGGGTTTCAAGGCAATGTTCAAAATGTTATACACATATTGAACATCCATTGTCGCCACATCCGACCTGATGTGGTGACAATGTATGTGGACATAATCCGCGATAACGCTACAATGAGTAAATTAATTTATGAGTATAATGCCATAAAAATTAAACCCCGTAACGACTGACAATCGTTCCACTCTAAACTGAACTTTGAATCGTTTTAATGGTCCCTTGTGTTACTTCCAAATTGACTCACATGAGTGGTATTTTACGTTAGCTTGGGCCGCTTCAGTCCACTTATAATAATTGTAAATTACGACGTTTCGGGATGCTGCATTCTATGCTCCGAGAAAACGTAAACTTGGTTTATATGTGCCTAGTAGCGAATACTTGTACGGGATTAATGAATTGCATTAAAAATTACGGCATACAAAGTCTTCAAAAGAATTTCTGAAATCATGTCGTTTCTACTATATACTGAAGAGTTTATTCTACGTATTTGACGATAGAATTTTCATTAGCCTTGCCTGTTAATTCAACTATATATGAAGATAAGTCTTCTGTCTTATTTATTAGTTTTGGGGATTCGGTTATAGATTCTTCAGAACTATTGATATCCGTGTATTAATAGCTTTGTTCGCGGTCAGGATTCTGAACCGATTCAGAACTAATTCATAATTGATTCGGATTGATTTATTACGCATTCTCGGTTATGAACTGGTTCGGAATTATTTCGACCCGCGAACGATTTTAGAACTAGTTTAGGGAATTTTCAAATCATTGTTGTTCTCATCCAATCATATGCCGTATACCAAAACTATCGTGAATGCGCAAGTCAAAAAAAGTCAAAAGTCGCCAAACTATCGTGAATGCGCAAGTCCCGAACTTACAGTTCTAGATTGATCTTTCGAACCGGTAGAACCATTTCCGAATCGATTTCGAACCAGTCCCAGTTCATCCGCGAACACAGAACTGTAACTGAAAGTTCGGAACTGGGTGATCCGCGAACGCCAAAATTCAAACTGCTCATGCGAATAGTTCTGAATCGGTTCAGAATCCTTACCGCGAACAAAGCTATTATATTTAAAACAGTTAGAATAACATATTTTCTGGCAATGGAGCCTAGTTTTTAGTTAGGCCTCTAGCAATACATCGCTCCACACTGTTCGGTACAACTAATTTTGGCTTGATGAGTACACAAACAACCAGACAGATAAAAATTGTTTTGAAAATTTATCAACTCGTGTTGTAAGTGATCAAAAATACATGAATATTTGCCCATCATAGGCTCTACAGTATGGTGTATATAAAGTAGCATATGAATAGAAACTAGTGAATGTATTGTTTTTATGACATTTCCTATAGTGCCGTGGTTCCCAACCAGTAGAGCGCGCCCTACTTGCGGGCGTAAAGTGATCCAATGGGGGGCGCGACCATCGACTTAGGTATTTATTGTTCATATGATCATTTAAGTCCATTAAAGTTTTCAATGTTTGTTGTGTTTCCATCTTAGTTGAGTTGTAACGAGGTGGTCGTGATATTTTAGCGTAAACTTGAGGGAGCGCATAGGGTAATAGGCTGGGAACCCCTGCTAAAGTTGGTTTCGCCTATCGCATTTTTGGATTTCATCACGTGTCAAATGTCAGTGCGACTCTATATTTTGTTTCAATACATCTTAAACACGTCAAAGAGGCTCTTCGAGTATTTAGTAGATTTATTACAGTTATCAACCCCCTCCCCATTGTCGGCAAAAGTAAGATCCTATGCTTACGTAAACTTTATTATATACAGTTTTCTTTTAATGTGTTTTGTGTTTTTGTTGATTCATGAGCAGCAATTATTCTGGAAATTAGAAAATGGGTTTAGGAATTATTGCAAGACGTTATCAAAAATATGCAGAGTAAAGATTCCTCCGACCCGTAATAGTCCAAAAGGTTTTCGGCCTGACCAAGAAAAACTATGTTTTAAATTTTTTTTTAATTTTTCTTTAATTTTTTTTTATTTTTCAACATAATCTCCATCAACACTGATACATTTTTCATAACGGTGTTCTGATTTAGTTATACCAGTTTTAAACGTAGATTTGTTAAGCTCCTCAAAATACTGATTTATAGTTTTGATAACTTCTTCGTTACTCTCAAATCTTTTACCGCAAGCTATTTTTTGAGGTGAGGAAATAGGTAATAGTCCCTGAAGGCTAAGTCTGGAGAATAGTGAGGATGCGGCATCAATTCAAACTTGAATTCGTGGATTTTGGACATGGCAACAATCGACGAATGCGCTGGTGCGTTATCGTAATGAAACAAAATTTTTTTCTTCGCCAAATGATGTCGTTTAATTTGCACATCGTCCTTCAAACGTTGCAATAAGTCTGTGTAGTATTCACCAGTGATATTCTTACCCTTCTAAAGCTAATCAATGTATATAATTCCTCTCGCATCCCAAAAAAACAGTAGCCATAATCTTGTTTGCCGATAAAATTTTTTTTGCCTTTTTTGGAAATGGATCCCCCTTTCCAACCCACTCTTCTTATTTTCAGGAGTGTATTGATGAACCAAGTCTCAGCAATAATTATGAACCGACGCAAAAATTCGTTTGGATTACGTCTATACATCGCCAAATTTTCGGTGGAAATGTTTTTTCGAATCAGTTTTGGTCAAGGGTTAGCAAACGCGGTATCTATCTTGCAGACAGCTTTTCCATGCTCAAATGGTTGTGCAAAATATTTCGCACACGTTCAGCTGACATCTTACAGGTGTCAGCTATCACATGTTCTTTCACTCTGTGGTTTTCCAATACTGTTTGATAGATTTCCTCAATTATTTCTGAAGTTGTGATCTCAAGGAGCCATCCTGATCGAGGCTTGTCAGAGGTGCTCACACGACCCATTTTGAATTCAGAAACCCACTGTTTAATAGTTGAATATGACGTGGAGGAGCCTTCTAGTGTTGAATCCACTTATTTTATTTTTTTGGTTTAAAATCTTTCAAATAGAAGTATTTGAAGACAGCACGTTTCTCCAATTTTTCCATTTTTACGAAAACAACGGACAGCATCTCGCGCAATGTGCTCTCAAATGCAAACTAACGTAGCGATTGGACTGAAACTTTACATACAAGCTCAATAGGAATGGTAATCAGTAGGACGAATATCCAAAAGTAGACCTAGTGGTGCCATCTCTTAGCCAGGTCGGAAACTTTTCATCCCACCCTCGTACATGAGTCGCCCAAAGTATCATCAGAAATGTGTGGTAGGACTATTTCAAAGACAGCTGAAACAATGTTATTGGTAGATCTAATAGTGTTCGTCATTAAAACGATTGATAATCTAATTGTGTCTAATTAAGTTTGTCAACCCTGTGTATAGCAATCATAATTATATTACATGAGACTATTCTTGTATGTGAAATATACCTTTGATGGACGATATGTTAGACTAGGGATCGAAGTTAACACAATTATTCCAGTTCCCAATTATGTTTTTATAATAGGACTCGAAATTGTTAACCTCATTTTCGGAAAAGCATGCCCGGACGCTCTCAACGGTTTGCATTTTAAGCTCGGGAAACGAATAATGGCGACAGACGAGCGAGCACTCACTCGAAACCGTAACGAAATGTCGTTAGCGAAATATGGCGAATGCAAATGTGCAATTTCGACTTAGCCAGCCGGATCCACCTGTGTGACATAAAGTAGCACTCGAATTCATGATTCAAAACACAACCGATCCATAATAATTGTCCCGAAAATGGCCGTTCGAAACGTTTTAACGACGTTTGGTATTCGAAAAATTGAAGCGAATTGCGTCAGACGGGAATATGTCGATAATGCACATCTACCTACTGCATATGTTTAAGATAAACTGACAATGTTATCATTTGAAAAATATTTCCATTGAAAAGTAACGGTTTTTACTTTTGTAATGAATGAAATGAATTTTAAAAGTAATGAATCGAGGTAGCTAAACCTGAATTTCAACTCTGAATATATAATAGAAAAATAGATAATGCTAATTCATCGCAAGGATTTGATTTTAGGTCGAAATTGAGCTTACAATTTTTGATTATTTGGAAAATATCATTCAACAAAAACGTTGAATACTTAATCTGATTTTTTCTAATTGAGTATAGATCAATTGGTTTTGGTATATCACTCAAAAATGAGTTTTTATTTACTATTAGTTTTTAAGTACTTCAAGAACAATGTTTGTTAAATTTGTTATAAGGCTTATCAGTTTCAAAGTGTAATGTTGTCTCTTTCACAAGGAAAAGAGACCGAATTGAGTGTGATTATAGCGTCGGTGGTCAGGTTCTTTCTCGTTCTGATAAGGTGAGAGATCTTGGTGTAGTCTTCGATCAGAAGCTTTCCTTTGTTCCACACATCACCCAATTTATTTCGTCTGACTCGAAAATATATGGATTCGTTATACGCATTGTCAGAATATTTTAATAATTACTCAACATTCATAGGACTTTTTAATACCTAATCCGTAGCAAGTTGGAGTATGGCAGCATGATCTGGCATCCTATTTACACTTGCCATCAACGCCATCTTGAGGCTATTCAGAGAAGGTTCTTGAAATTCTTAGTTTGGAGGGAGGATAAAGTTTGTCCACAGAGAGGAGTCAATCATAACGATTTATTGAGTCGATTTAGTTTAAACTCATTGCAGAGCAGGAGAGAAACTTTATCACTCAAATTTTTGTACAAATTACTGCACAATAGTATTGATTGTCCTCCTCTCTTGTCCGCTTTGAAAGTTCGTGTTCCTAGGCAAAATTCTCGTAATACAGAATTATTCCACCTAGAGACTCCAAGGACCAACTCATTAATACAATCCCCATTTGTTTTATGGAGTCTACATTCAATAGAGTTGCCAATAATTGTGACATTCACTTTGACTCCATAAAATTTATTATTAGGAGTTATGTGAACAAAGGGAATTTACTAAAATGAATTGATTTAGATTGAGTTCTTTGTAATATTTCATTAAATGTTATTATTTAGTTATTAGTTACTATTTTAGTTTTTTTTAGATTAGATTGAGCTCTTTGTTATATCTCTTTCATTTGAGTTATTTATTTAGTATTCATCATTATGTTATTATTTTCTTTAATTGGGTATTATACCTGTTGAGAATAAAGAATTATTATTATTATTGTAAGGCGTAATAACTGTATAAGACAGTGTACTACGTTCATCTATTTTGAACTTGATACACTGCTGTGTCTCTTGATTTAATATGAGATGCGACTTATTTGAGTTGAAGACAATCAATGTGATAGTAAGCTGCACGTATTTTGAGTTACCTTTCTTAGATGTAGTTCTCACGCTTTGCTGGATTAGTTGTACGATCTGTTAATTTTAATTAATGTATAACACAACACCATCATACCTGGGTAAAGTTTTCTGTGGTTTCCTTTACCATCAAATGTCTGATGAATTGAAAATCGGACATTTGACCAAATGGCACGTAATGTATAAGACATTTGACCACGTAATGTATAAGCCGGCCACAGACGCAAAATATTTCATAAATATTCATGAATACTCGAAATGAGTATATGTTGAAAAATATATTTTTTTTGTTTTTTTTTCCATACTTGTTAATGTGAAAATAAATTCTGTTTTATTATAAAATGCAGACTAATCTGCACGTAGCATTTGAAAAAGGTGAATCTCATCGAAACATACGTCATGCAGTATTTTTTTAATATATGTGTAAATCAGTTTAACAATTGTTTTATTACATAAATTAAATCATGTTCTGTTCTGAAAAAGTCGGTTATACCGACGAAAGACAATAAAAGTGTTGATCAAATTCCAGTATTTGAATCATCCTATAGTTAAATAGATTTGCACCAAGCAAACGCCAATACTATTAAGTAATTTGTAGAGTTGAAACATATAATTTCCTTCTCGGTTTGAAAACTATCTTTCAATAAAAAATCTCTGAGGCAATCCTGAAATCCTTCTGTTTAGAAAATCTCAAATTTCTTCTTCCTGTTAACGAAACAAGTCTATCATTTGCATGGTATTCCGAGGATATTTCAAAACATCATTGAAATGTATACGGATATATCATTATTAAACAGTATTGCGTTTTCACTGAAAGTAATAAATCGCCATTATCCCCTTCTTTCCTCAGTAATCCCGACTTGTGAAAAATCAGGGCGATTATACGGGACATAGAGTCGGCTTCAATTTGCCATAAAAGATTTCAGACGTTAGTTAAGAAATATCTCCGACTGTCGGAAAAATAAAGTACGACAGATATACACAAAACGTGTACATTATAAGATTGATATAAGATCTGCGGTTTAATCCAATTTCTCTGCTGAAATGAGATTCGAATCGGAATATAGCGAAGACAGTGGCGGCCCTGTCTCGTTATATAGAAGGATGGTATTAATCAGAGAAAATTTAGAGTATGAACAGAAAGATGTTTCCGCGTAGTAGTTTGTCGTATGATACAGCTTCGCGGAATTGAAAATTTACGATTTAGTCAGCTCTAGTAGTCAGCCTAGTAGTGAACTCACTAGGGAGATCTGGGTTCGAATTTAGGGTAAGACATGAATGTGGCTATATATGAATTTACGCGCTCATGAAGTTGAAAATAGCCATGTAATTCTACCAATATTGTGTTCTATTCATTTTCCATTAGCCACTCTTTACAATAAATATAGGCGTGTAGTCCCACGAAGTATACGTACATTTCTATTCTTCAAGATATGTACGTGCTTTTTTGTTTCATTTGTGCACATACGGAATACGCTTTCTGTATATATATTACAGTTGTTTCTTCTACCAACTGTGATTAATTTAGAACATACCTATTGAAATAGTAGTTCCATTTTGCATGTGAAAGTTGAGTTGTATAAGTTGTTAGTTTTCACTAATTCGAGTTGTAAATCTCTTATTCTTGTATTCTTGTAAAAAGCAGTGTACCTCAAAATATAGGACCAACGCTTATTTCGACTATGAACTGTTTTTCAAATTTTCTCAAGTTGAAAACTAATTTGTGTTTCAATATCTCTAATTCTAACATCAGAAAAAGCTATGTCTCTCAAAATATAGAGCTACCTTGTACATTTACGAATGACAATATTGACTGCATTTGTTTATTTCAGTAGATTCTTGAAAATGAGCAACTCAGTTCATAAATGTGGTTTCATCTTTTCTGCTAAGTTTTCAATTACTTTTCACAAATCTATACAGTTAAACCTATTCATTTGATGTATCAACGGATCTACAATTTTTTCTTTCTCAGAGTTTTTGCATTATGCTGTTTCCCAAATACGCAGATTATTATGACAATTGTATTAATTCTAGTGGTCGTATTGAGAAAAGCGAAAACGGATATTTATGATATGTTTAAAGTGGTGGAATGTCAGTATATTGGTAAAAGTAATACATGACACGGAGGTTTCGCTTATCACTTGGTGAAGCATCATGTTAAAAACAATAAATTAAAATTAACACACTTGACTTAATTGAATATAAACTTAAATTCAAACACTTGAACACATAGCATGACGAGTTTCGTCGTTATAAACGACTTCTTCAGATGCTAACAGAATAATAACAACTAGAATCCAGGAACATAAATATAGTTTCGCGCATAACATAAGCAATTCGAATTATGCTAACCATTTATTTACAGAAAACCATACTTTTGATACGATTTAAAAATTTTACATAATGTACTGAAAAGTAGGCATTTATATTTTTGTGAAATAGTGGAAATAAATCGCCATAAAAATTCTGGAAATTTGCTCAATGAACAGATATAAATAAACAATTCACCTTTGTTAAACCTTTTCATGCAATAAAAATTATATTTTAGAATGAAATATCTTAGGTAAAGACCAAATTCATAGAATCTCCAAATTCCCTTGATATTTATACCTGTTTTTTTCAATTTGTTGTTATTATTATGTTAGCATTTGAAGAAGTCGTTTGTTACGACGAAACGTGTCATGCTATGTTGTCAATAAAGTGTAAATCAAAAGTTCAAGTGTTGAATTTTAGTTTATATTCAGTTATAATGGATTTACATCAAGTAAACACCAACACTATTAAACACTTGACTTAAGTTTCACTGAATATATTAAAAACTCTACTTATGTTTCGGGTGGTTAACCTCAGTAACATTGTATACTCTTGATAATGGGTTAACCACCCGAAAGTATTCAATATATTCAGAGAAACTTAAGTCAAGTATGTTAATTTTAAAAGTAATACATACTCTATATTACACAAATTCAGTCATGGATCATTTCTTATTTTTCCATAATGCAATTCTCATGGCAACATATGTGTGGAGCCCATGGCTTATTTTGGTTTCCCACCTTTATACCAAAATAATGTTGATATGCAGTCTTCACAAAAGACGTCAAATTGCGTTTTTGTAACGCAAACGATATTTCGCCACAAATGTAACAAAAATTATTAACTAACTTCACACATTTTCGTGGTACGTTGATTTCTCTCCTTTGAACACTCCAAAACAAGATTATATGCATGAAATACTATAAATTTCACCATTACAGCAATAGTATCATATTTGGCAGTCTTATGGCAGTCAAATTATAATTTTGACAAATAAAATTTATGTGTATTTTGACAACTAACAACGTTGCTAATTTCGAAAAAAAGTAGTTCGTATCTCTAAAGCTATAGCTAATCGGTTATTTTAATGGTGGTTTTTGCATTCAGAAAACGAAGACAGACATAGGACTAATTTTGAGACCGAAACAATTTCATTGTTGGTCAGTGTTATTGAAAAATCAAGATTTATGGATTGAAAACAGTGATATTAATTTGTCTTAGAAAATTGTTATTGACTAATTAAACTTACAAATTATTTGATTGATTCCTTGCAGCAGGAGTATAAATTGTATAAATTTATATTCGTTTATTTTAAGATAACGATTTGAACTGAATAATTATCTGTTTTTTTTTCACAATTATTATAGCAATTGAATATGAAAGATTTAATTTCTTCATTCTATTATTAATAATGGATAATTCCTAGATTGAGTTTGTTCATCTCAATCTTCTGCTAAGCAGTTTGGTCATGTATTTTTCGATTCAACTAATTAAAACGCAAACGAGTCACCCCTGTATTATAAAGGGATTGCGGAAACCGAAAATACAAAGATAGGGCTTGAATTAGTCGACTTAATTGTTTAATTTATAACTCCATCCTTTGCAGAAGCAAAGAGACGTTGAATTTTAATCTTCGGATTTGCTTTTCAATTCGATTTCGATTTTAAATTGAATCGGATGGTAGGTTTACCCATCCTGAATTGTATCTGATTTTCCATTTGCATTCGGCGAAATCTCATTGAAATTTATCTTTTCGTTCGGGTTATTCATTGGGAGATTCTTTATTGGTGATGTAAATTTGCAATCCTATACATATATAATTTGGGAAATATTTTGGAGAGATATGTCTTGTGTTATTAGATACCACGGAATTGAATTCTCAGCATAGAATTATAGATTCTTTATAAATGGTTTTTCATTTGAATTTTGAAATATGCGCATTACTTTTGGCCTCTTTTCTGATCGAATTGTTCACAATAATTTGAATGAAGGATGATAAGACGATCTGATAAATTTTGTTATTTTTTCATTCTCTTAATGAAAAAAAGTAGCTTTATTGAGTTTCAATTTTCTGTTATTGGTAATAAGTTACAGTTATTGTTCGGACAAGTGCGGAAAATTTATTTTTCTGCGTGATAGTCGCCGCATTGCAATTAATGATTGTTTTATAATTTATTTGTGAATGTCGCAAACAAATTTTTAAATTATAGCCAAACATCAAACCATGTATATTTCATTTTTCTAAATGTTTCAATTATTAAGATTTACTAAATTCAATTATTTCTTTCAGACGCAACGGAAAAAAGAAGGAAGGAAAAAGCCAAAAATGGAAAATGTTGAGGAACAAGTACATGAAATGAAAGTATTGAGGAAATATAAGGTGAGCATCTGCGACCAATGAAATATTCATAAGTTTTCTGTTTTTGCGTTCGTAAAAAATAATAAGTCTCTAAATGTAGCAACTCGAAAATTCCGAAATAATTTTGAAAATTAAAAATAGACATTGTTGTACGAATTCCTTTCTATGGTCTGCCAAAGTTTTTATGTTTTCTATATCTTCTACTTTTCAAGTACTGAGTTATACTTGTCGTTATAAAATATAAAAACTACGTCATTGATAAATATGATAGTGACCAATGTGTTCATATAGTTTCTCTCACTCGCAAGTATCAACAAAAATAACCTAAATTCACAGTATTTCAGTTTATTCATTATATTTTAAAATTTGTTTGTTATTAATTTCACATTCATAACTTTTCGATATTTATAAATTTTTGTATACAAATGATACGTTTTCAACTAGTGAGTTATATTTGCCATTATAAAATATAAAAAGTACGTCATTGATAAATATAATAGTGACCAGTGTGTTCATATAGTTTCTCTCACTCGCAAGTATCAACAAAAATAACCTAAATTCACAGTATTTCAGTTAATTTATTATATTTTAACATTTGTTTGTTATAAATTTCACATTCATAACCTTACGATGTTTATAAATTTTTGTATACAAATGATACGTTTTCAACTTCTGAGTTAAATTTGTCATTATAAAATGTAAAAACTACGTCATTGATAAATATAATAGTGACCAGTGTGTTCGTATAGTTTCTCACTCGCAAGTATCAACAAAAATAACCTAAATTCACAGTATTTCAGTTAATTTATTATATTTTAACATTTGTTTGTTATAAATTTCACATTCATAACCTTACGATGTTTATAAATTTTTTTATACAAATGATAAGTTTTCAACTACTGAGTTAAATTTGTCATTATAAATGTAAAAACTACGTCATTGATAAATATAATAGTGACCAATGTGTTCATATAGTTTCTCTCACTCGAAAGTAATCAACAAAAATAACCTAAATTCACAGTATTTCAGTTTTTTCATTATATTTTAAAATTTGTTTGTTATAAATTTCACATTCATAACTTTACGATATTTATAAATTTTTGTATACAAATGATACGTTTTCAACTAGTGAGTTATATTTGTCATTATAAAATATAAAAACTACGTCATTGATAAATGTAATAGTGACTAGTGTGTTCTTATTGTTTCTCACTCGCAAGTATCAACAAAAATAACCTTAATTCACAGTATTTCAGTTTATTCTTTATATTTTAAAATTTGTTTTTTATAAATTTCAAATTCATAACCGTACGATGTTTCTAAATTTTTTTATACAAATGATACGTTTCGTTTTTCTGTACATGACGGTATCACTCAAAATATTTCACACAAATACATACAAGATATTTCATTTAGAGGTTACTGACCATAAACCATAAGAAAATGAAAACAAAAAATAAATATTCTTTTCTATCGTACTTTTATTTATTAAAGAAAATCTAGGACAGATACTTGTACTCAAAAGTAATATATTGATGAATATTAATTATTCTAAAGGTAAATTTCTTTTGTTGCAGCACCTTGTACACATGGGTAGATTATCCGAGAACGAAATTGTGGCCGTAGAAGTGAATCCGTTTACCTTACTGGAGCAATTGCCACCAATTGTTATGCACAATAAATTTGGAACTAAATAATAAAATTAATGAGATGAATAAGAAGTTTTATAATGTTATTCGAATTGAAAGATTCATAATTTACAATCGAGAAATATATTGAACCATTTTTTAAAAATATATATTCTTTATTTTGTGAATATATTCAAAAGTACAAAATTACTAAATATTTTGTATACCTACCTATTTTTGTTATTGATGCTTCTCACCTGGGCTTTAATTAGATAAAAACAAGTATTCATGAGTGTATAAGTATAAAAATGCAGGTAACTATTCGATTTAATGAAGTACCTCATGTATTAGGAGAAAATCTTGCTCCAGAGATTTCTACTGATTTTGATCAATTACAATACTAGATTTAATTTTTTTAGGAGTTTATGGCAATATTGGATAGATTCCTCTGTTACTTTGTGTTAATGCATATTATTTTTGAGAAAAATATATTTTGTTTTTTATCACTTTATTTATTATATTGAGACTGCAAGTCCGTATTATTACTACATTTTCAATCACATTAAAATGTAGTAATACTACGAAACTGCAGTCTCTAAATGATAAATCAAAAAGATAAGAATAAGGATAAAAAATAAAGTATTTTATTCTATAATACATATTGACATTTTATCTATAAATTGACATTATTAATACAAAGTTAGGAATATAAGAGACATGAATATAAAATACGTCTCGGATAGTAATGCAAGTTAAACAATAAATATTGTAGTTTCAGTTTAACATAGTGAATGTACATAGTTAAATGGTGTGAAAGAAAAAGAAATACTCTGAAGCTATGCTTCATAAGAATGCGATGGCGTCATATAAAGCATATTTATACGAGAACCGTTCACATGTGTATAAACATCCTAGTTTAACTAGGTAGCGGTATCACATTCGGTACCAACCATTACTGACGTCATCGCGGTTACAATACTCCCTCTATATGACGCAGCACATTTCTAGGAAAGTAGCTTTAAGGAACATGATACTGAAATAATGATATTGCACGCCCTGGTTTAGAAGAAGAGGTAGGTATTTCATCAGAGATGTTTCTGTATCAAACAATGCGGTTCTTCCTTGGTACCTAAGGGTACCAATTGAACATTTGTAAACTTAACATTATGCAAATTTGTTGTTGTGGCTTTTCTCTTAAAAAATTGATATTACCTGAGGTCTCATTGTCGAAGCAGTGAAAAGTTTGAATTCTTCCTTCATATATATGGGTTCATTAAAAATGCTATGTCTTGCTATATTTTCAAGATAGCCAAGTGATAGACAAATGCTAGAAAGTTTTGAGGGTTAGTTACTTAAAGTTTAACTACCAGGGTTGTAGTGGAGCGGGATCGCGTGCGAACGGCGTTCCCACACTGGTTTCATTCAGTAAAAAAAACTAATAATAATAATAGCAAATAAAATTAAAAACACTTTTTCAAGTGCCTTAATGAGAAACCTGGAACTAAGACCCTTGAGGCCAAGAGAGCTGCAATCAATGGTAAATTTTGTGATATTCCCTTAACAAGTAGAAACAAAATAACTGCTATTAATAACTAGCAGTTGCTATCAAGTGTGATTAACAGCCTTAAACGAAGACTTTTCACAAGAAGAAACAGTAACGCACCATCTACAGCCACAGGGACCAACAATTATGAAAAAGAATATGAATCTTTCTTTTGAGAACTGAAAATACTTGAAAGTAACAACTGGCCTCCAGAAAAATATGTTGGATACCGTGAACAAGAAATCGAACATCTCTGTGCAAGATTTGGGTTGAATGCAAATAAATTTAGAACAGCTTCAGAGATTACCTGGAAAACACTACTACAATTCCGAAGGACTCAAACCCTCTGATAAACTGCACAAAGCTTATTCCTTGCTGTTCATCAGAGTGTGAACGTGGCTTCAGTCACATGAATATTATTATATCGCCAACACGGTCAAAACTGACCATCGAGCACGTATCAGCATTAATGTTTATCAAGTTGAATGGAGCAAGTATCCAGACATGGAAACCAGATAATTACGTCAAGACATGATCAAGACGACACCGCACAGCTGATGACACTAGAACTCGATGAGCCAACCTCTAACCTGACAAAGAGGAAGATGCAGTTGCCATTTATTTGTAAATACATTATAAAATTTTATTGAATATGTTCAGTTTTTAATCTTTGTGTTTGAATTTGTTAGTAAACGAATTCATAAAAACATGTTACATCTTCTATTTTTTCTTTTTCCCTGTGATAGTTTTATCCCTTCTATCTAGGGCCCACTGTTGATTTATTCCTTAATTCAGCAGAGATTTGGTGTAGAGAAATTGAACAAAATAATATAATACGGATTCTCAATATATTATAGACTTTATAGACGTGATTCATACAGAATACTAGAGCTTACTAAAATCTGTCAGAAAAAAGAAATCATAGAATATTCTCATAAACTAAATGGTCTTAGTACAGAATTGCTATTTCCAACACCCCCGAACCGAACCTCCCACTCTCGAGGGGGGGGGGGTGTTGCTCAGATCACTTCCTCCCATTGGTAGCTCAGTATTTAGCGTTCCCACACTGAAAATTTTGCCACTACTCCACTGTTAACTACCTGTTATGCGCATCCAAAAGTGACTAAAGATCCTTTTTTTTATTGATAACTTTCAAATATGCATAAATATGAATATTTAAAATATTTTCTTCATATTATCTAAAACATAATCTCCAATTGAAAGTTTATACATTTCTGAAATTTGTTTTTATCCTTTGCTTATGAAGTTTTTGAATGATTTCTGTGAAACTATAAACTAAGTCTCTTTGTAAGAATTCGTTTAATTAATGTGTTAATGTTGTCCCCCAAACGTTCATTACAACAACAATAATGGACGTTTAAGAATTAATAATATTTTAATAATAAACATAATGAAAACGCCAGTTCTAAAAGCTGGAGGTTACACGGCCGTCTGAGTTTATACCTACCTACTAGATCTGATAGATAATATTGACACATCAAATGTCGTGACGTTTGATGTGTGCTGAACATTTGAAACTATATCATAAAATTAGATCATCGGACAACTGTGTTTAACTTCAGCTCGCGGTGGATCATGTTGCCAATTGTGTGAGGATAATGATTTGAGTTTGAATGTATGGAGTGTGATTTTAGCATAGGACGACAGGTTCCTTCTCGTTCTGATATGGTGAGAGAATGGTGTATTTTTCGATTATAAACTTTTCTTCATTACGCACATCACCTAACTCAATTCATCTGCCTCGAAAATATATGGATTCGTTATACGAAATGGCAATATTTTCAATAATTCATCAACATTTATAAGATTATTTAATGCCATAATCCGTAGCAAGTTGTAGTATGGCAGGATGATCTGCCATCCCATTTATACTTGCCATCAGTACCATCTTGAGGGCATTCGAGTACGTTCTTGATATTCTTCGTTTGGAAGGAGGATAGAGTTTATTCACAAGGAGGAGTCAATCATGACGAATTATTGAGTCGATACAGTTCAATCTCATTCAGGATAGGAGAGAAACTTTATCACTCAAATTACTGCAAAACAGTATTGATTGTCCTCCTATCTTGTCCGCTTTGAGATTTCCAAGGCAAAATTCTGGTACAATTATTCCATTTACGAGGGGCGGCTGATAAGTTCGCGACCTAAGGCACTTAACGAAAAGGTATCATCTCGTTAGGGATAGCACAACTTGCGGCACTAAATGATAGTATAAATAACACCCATTTGCTCAATTTGATTCATTAACACTTTAAACCTGGAACAAGCAACAATACCTACCATGTCCACCGAAACTGAAAATTCTAACAATTTTGAGCACAGCGAAGTGATAAAATTCCTTGGAAAAAAGGAAACTCGCCGAAAGACTTTTTGAAGAAATGTTATCGGTTCTTCAGGATTCCGGGCAATCATATACAATGGTGAGAAAAATGGGCTCGACTTTTTTAGCAAGGAAGAGAGAGTTGTCAAGACGACCCCTTCCCGGGCCATTCTGTGACAGTAGTGACAGAAGAAAATGTTCAAAAAGTTGAAAAATTACTATTGGCTGAGCGAAGAATAAAATAGTGGCAGGTAGTTGAAGAGTTACAAATTAGTGAAGAGCGAATCGGAGAAATTTTACAACAAAATTTACAGATGAAAAAAATTAGTGCGCGTTGGGTACCGCGAATGCTCACACTGCACAAACAACGACGACTGGTGAGTTCTAAGGATTTTTTGAAGTTATGTCAGAACGATTCGGACGAAATTTGTAACCGTATTGTGACAGTAGAAGAAACGTGGATTCGTCAGTATGATCCTGAGTCCAAACAAGAGACTATGCAGTGAATTAAAAAAGGAGAAAGACCTCCAAAGAAGTTTAAAGTGGAAAAGTCGGCCTCTAAGATTATGGCGACTATTTTCTGGGATAGCGAGGGAATTTTATTAATTGATTAGTAGCCTAAAGGAAATACTATGAATGATCAATAATCGCCAATTTATTGGGTCAGGCACGTGAAGCAGTCGCACAGAAGAGACATGGCAAGTTGCCGTGCGGTGTGTTGTTTCTGCAAGACAACGCGCCCGTTCACAACGCTCGCCTTTTGAGGGATGCTTTAAAAGCCACTGGGTTCGCAGAAATTCACCATCCCCCTTATAGTCCGGACCTGGTTCCTAGGTGGCGAAGATTTTCGGATAGCAATGAAATGACGTCAACCGTGGAGAGCCATTTTCAAGAGATATCTTCAGAATATTATTTCAATGGTTTCAAAGAGAAATATATTTCACTTGAGGGTGATTATATTGAAAAATAAAAATTAAAAAACTAAACTTTTCTTTCATTTAGTACGTTTCATTTCTGCAGCCATTCGTAGAGACTCCAAGGACAAACTCGTTAATACAATCCGCCATTTGGTTTATAAAGGCTACATTTAATGCAGTTGCTAATGAATGTGACATTCAATATGACTCTATTGCAGTTATTATTAGGAGTTGTGCGAATAAAAAAAAACAATTAAATTAGATTGAGTAGGTATTTTTTTATATTTCGTTTTATTTTATTAGATATTAGTTATACATTATTCAGCATTATGTTATAATTTTCGGTAATTAGGTATTATACTTGTTGAAAATACAGAACTTTTTTTTATAAACACAAATTTAAAATTTTACATGCCATTTTTTTGATATGCGTTTCGAAATACTTAATTTTCATATGCTAAATTAACACTGCATCTGAAGTGGAAGTTGTACGTCGAAACGCGTGTCTTGTGAGAAAATTTTAATTTGTGTTTCATTATGTATAACAATTTTCTCCAAGTATCGTCCTTATCAATCATTAATATACATAATCGATTAGGTTCTATCTGGCAATCAATCGGCTAATGGCGATCAATTCCATAACTAATTTTAGTGGAATATTATTAAATATTCAGGTTTTGGAACAAAAATTGTTCTTGAATGAATTACACAGATTAAAACTTGTCACTTCTGATTGAACATGTTTGAGCATTACTGCCTTCATAGGATTATGATAAAACTTGAATGCTCTTTGCATTCTGTTATTCCGACGGCAAAATGTTAATCCCATACTTTACGTCACCGAAATGGCTCTTTATGGATTCAGAAGTTCGCAACATCCTATTTGCAAGTCCAAGTTTTGCCATCTCACGTTAAGTATAAAATCCTAATGTAAACTTCAAAGGGGCTGAATGTCCACATAGAAGATTTTAGATAGTCCGTTTGCAGTACTTTCCATGTAACTAATTTCATACAGGAAATTTTCTATATGCCAACTAATTTCGTGACAACCAGAAATGTAGGAATAATTTAGTTCTTGAATAAATAATTCATATTGTACCTTCCGAATATCAATGAAGCTCAATATTCCGTTATTACATCCGAAATACGTTAGTTAACTGAAGCCTAAAATTAAAAGAACTAACTCTTCAACTTTGATTTACCGAATATTTATGTTTTTATATGCGATATATATGGGAAAAAATATTATTGGAAACTTTATCAACTTATTAGCTCTCAAAACAATCCTATTAATAGCTAATCCTAATACTAAGCTAATCCTATTTAGGTGTGGTCTTCGCTAGATTATTATGGTTTAACTTAGTGTTTGTTTCATGTCAATCGTTTCACAAATAAAAAAGTTATGCCAATTTAAAAAATCACGTTGAATGTTTGTTAAACCGTCTATATCTAAGTATTCTTCACTGTTCAATATTGAAGTGTTCATTGACTGAAACTTCACTACTCTGCATAATAGTGGTCTATATAAAATTATGAAGACCTTTATAATACCCGACTATATATTATTAGATTATGTAGACCTATATATTACTAGACCTATATATCAGACAAAGCTGTCATATAAAACGGTGAAATACAAAAAAATATGTATTTGATAAATCATTAATCGATTGGGCCGATATTTGATGAAAATCTAACTACATAATTTAATTATTTCATAGTGTTGGCGTTTACTTGATGTAAATCCATTATAATTGAATAAAAACTTAAATTCAAACACTTGAACTTATGATTTACACTTTATTTAGTACATAGCATGACGCGTTTCATCGTTACAAACGTATTATTCTGTAAGCATCTGAAGAAGTCGTTTGTAACGACGAAATTGCGTCATGCTATGTAGTCAATAAAGTGTAAATCATAAGTTCAAGTGTTTGAATTTAAGTTTATATTCTACATAATTTAAATAAAACTAAGTAGTTTTTGGATTTTCAATATAATTTCCTAAGATACATTGACAACCTGACACATCAAATCACCTCCCTATTCAATGACATATTGGAAATCAGAATGGCTAAGTATAACACAGTAACTAATAAACAAATTTTATCCAAACTTAAGGATCTACTAATAATTTTCTACACTAATGTTACTAAACAATAATGTGATATACAAGTCAACATGCTTCGTTTGTGAAGGCACCTTGAAGGCCTGGTTCATAAAGGATACACAGCATAACAGTGTTTACCGCCTTATGACGAACTCCTGTGCTTTTATTTAACATTTAAAAAATTCAGGGCACACGTTTGACTTTCCAATGTTAGGATTCTTGATCAACATTGCAATTATATTAATAGTCTATTCCAATAATAATTCAATAATATTCAATATATTCAAGAATATTCAATAATAGTCTATTCCTTGAAATGTGTCACATAAAAAAGATAAGAACTGTGTAAACCCTTGAGGAATTCACGAACTAGTGACGAAATATGGAGTTGATAAGGAAAATCAAGTATTTACACAGACCCCAATTCTGATGTTCTAATATTTAATTTCATTCATTGTACGGTTGAAAGAACACGAGTATAATTTATAATTTATATTTATAATTTATGTATATATATATTATATATATATATATATATATATATATATATATATATATATATATATATATATATATACATATATATATTTTGAAAGTTTTTAGCATTAACAGGCTTTTTTAATATGAAAAAGTTTATTTCTGTTGACGTTTCGTTGTTATATTACAACTTTGTCAAAACTAATGAATAATTGAATTTTATGAGTTACTATGGATATCAAATGTCAAACTTAATTTTTAGAAAAATCAAATTAGTTTTTTTGTATATTTCTAAAAATTAAGTTTGACATTTGATATCCATAGTAACTCATAAAATTCAATTATTCATTAGTTTTGACAAAGTTGTAATATAACAACGAAACGTCAACAGAAATAAACTTTTTCATATTAAAAAGCCTGTTAATGCTAAAAAATTTCAAAATAAATACCTCAAACAGGCAATAAATCAATTTCAAGATATATATATATATATATATATATATATATATATATATATATATATATATATATATATATATATATATACATCCCACCATCATTACGAAGACCATGCATTTGCGTTTTACCATCATTATGAAGACCATGGAATTACGACGACCATATACGGTCGTCGTAATTACATGTACTCTAAAACGATTGCTTATGTTATGAAACGTCGTCTAAAGTTGAAAACTCAATTTTTGTTGTGGTCGTCATATTGTTGATCTGATGTATTTTTCGTATATTTTTAGTTCACAGTAAATACGTGGCTGGCCGGGTGGCGTTTTGAGAAGCCGTATAGTTTGCTGTATAGTTACTTTCAGTTCACCGACTTTATGACGACCGTTTTATTCGATATTAGACGCGGCATTTGGCAACATGTTAAATTCCAGGAAGATGTGAACTGTATCGGCTGGATGTTTTATTAGCATCTAACTTCAACAATATCTGTTCGTTGCGTGAAACAAAGAGGCAGTAGATTCATCATTTTTTCAAATTCATTATTTTGGATCTCTTGGTCTCACAAATATAATTATTGAAGTTTTCTTTATACTCGAATTTTTCGAATATATTTTTAGTGATGTTTTATGAATTTGATGTTTCATTTTGATTCATCTCGGTCTCAGGAGACAAAATAGTTTATTTTGGCTCCTTTTGATCTCAGGAATACATACATTCATTCTATTTATTCTCTGTAAAAATATATTTATTACTGAGCATTCCATATATTTTTAGTGATTTCTTTATAAAGCTTGTTCTATTACTTAGGTTCTCTCAGATAATAAATACATTCTTCAATTAATTTTTTATATTTATACGGATTATGGACAAATCGAGATACTTTTTTTGATAATGTTGTTTCCTTTTGAAAATTTCGTTACATTTTTACGATTTCACCCATACAATAGATAAGCGAAAAAATTCTCACAAATACAATCAGCTACACGTTTTCTCAGGAATTATTGCTTATCCAAATAAAAGTTTTCATGCAGCATATTATACTTATCGTGAATGCCATTTCTCATGATGAACGTTTCAATTAATTTCGAAGTGAGTACCTACTGGTAGACTTGAGGTAGCAAAATTGTCCTTATTATAGCATATTATGAATAATTGCAGACAATTGTTTTGTCCTTGATGGGTTGCGTACTTACGTCTTTTCGACAATACGCGCTCTCAGAATTACCCTAAACATTTTACACAAATATTTTTTCTGTTTCTGAGATTGATTCAACTTTCATGGTATCGAAATTTGATTGTGAATATCAGAAAAGTTCATTAGTATAAGCGAAATTAAGATGAAATTTATAACCCAAATCAAATCATAATTGTGGAAAATAATTTCTTTATGGTATTTCGGCAGGTACTCCGAAACAAGGGAGTTGTTTCCGAGACCTATGAATAAAAATGTTGCATAGGATACAAACAGAAATGTTTCGGTGGTGCAAATTCATATCACAATAATTATGAAATAATATAATCTAATATTAGGGACAAATTGTTCCAACAAATTGAAAAACATTATTTTTCGGGTTAAATATTTCTGCTGATTTTCATAATAAAAAACTTCTTTGCAATGAGAATTAGGATGGTATATAAAATTGCCCCAATTAAGTCTTAATAAATTTAAGCACTGAAGGTACTCGAGTTTCATTGGAACATTAACTAAAACTGTAACGAATTTTTTTAATCACTAAAATTTATTTCCACCATTCTGGTTGGCGTTTTTTTTGTCAGAGTCGATGAAACTTTCACTATTTTTTCAGAAATCAATTTTATTCGAACAATTATCGGTAGAATTCTCAATAGAATTTCGATGGAAAATTTCTTTCTCTCTAATTTTTACAGAAGATATCAAACACATTGGTCACTACCTATCAATAAATTATCGACTCGGCTACTTCAAGTTCATCTTCATTATAAAAAGTTTCAGCCAAAACCAGACGTATGCCGAGTTGTATGCTACATGATTTGTATGCCCAAGATAACGGGTTCAATTCCCGGAGAAGTCCTTGAAAATATGGCACGATATTTCTCGTAAGGCAAACCTCCAAAAACGTTCCTTCCAATAAATATCCTCGAAAGTTAAAAGAACTTCCAAGTGACTATGCCACAGTCATTTGAAAGAGTGATGTTAACATTCTGCAAAATTAATGTGATAAAGGAATATAAACTAGAATTCTGAACGAGCAAAAGAAGCTGACGGAAATCTTCAGAAGGTGGTTGCTTATGGAAAAGAAAAGCAATAATAAGAGTATCAGCAAGATGAGTAAAATCAGATAACTTTTTTACTAAGAACACAAAATCGATGTCACGATTCTCTCGGAAACAAATGAAGATGACGAAAAACTACAAACTAAGAAACTACACATTCTACATAACGAAAAGTACTGAAGGAAGAAGAAGATAAATCGTGATCGAAGTTCAGAGTAGAACAGAACTGAAAATGCTGAAATTACAACAAAAACTCAATACGAAATATAAAGAATTGAAAAAAACATATTAAATTGCTTGCATTCACATGTATACTTATAATAAAAACGAAACAATTTTTGGGAACTTTTACGAAGAAAGGTCCTCAAGAAAGCAGCAGGGCACGTTGCTGGAAGAACATGGACTGAAATTGCAGAACAACAATTTACATTACGATGAATCTAGCAAAAACTATAGAAAATAACGATAAAACCTCCGCAGCACAAACTCAAGACTCACCGATATATTGGATATAGCCCTGCTGAAGAATATGAAGAGAAATTAAGAAATATAACCAACATAAGATAAAAAACCTGACCAAACTGAAGTGTCAAACGAAATAAGCAATGAACTTGCTGAAAATAATTAACGAATGCACTGCATTAAAACGCAGGAATTTGTCAGGATTTGCAGGAAATTAATTGAAACACCGGAAACGCCAATACGAAATAGGTTGTCAGAAGCAATTCTATACTGAAAAACAGTATAGAATGATATAGAAACAATATAGAATGTCCGAAGAAAACTCAAAAAATCAACTCCACAGCAGAAAAAAAAATTCAGAATTAGGTAATACTGAGTGATAAGCTGATGTACTAGAAAGAATACAAGAAAACAAGGTATCCTGAAGACAAGAGGAAACAAAATAATGAAAGACGTGAAGGAAGGGACACCAAAATAAAAGGAAAGGAAGTACTTATCTACAACGGATAAATAGTCTTTGCTAGAGCAGATGGACAAAGCACTTGTAGGAAGATCGAAGGATTGGAATGTGCCACTAATAAGATACTATAAGACACTTACTATGTCTTTTTCGCTAGAAAGAAACAAAAAGGCCGATATGTATGAAGAAAAATTCAAATCCAAAATTAGAAATGCAAAACTCGAATTCAATACAACTAGTCTTGTTCACCTGTACCTTTTTTGTGAAATTTTTCAATAATCCGAAAATTACGAGAATGGTTTCATTCGATTCGTATTGTTAAAAAAGTTTAAGGAAAGGTCCGAAAATGCGCTGAAAAAAAATTACAAACGTTATAAACAATAAAGTGAGAAAAAACGTAGGGGTTCGATTTTTATCAATATCTCAGGAAATATTCAAAATTTTCAAAATTGCAAAAAAGTTTCAAAAAGATGAAGACATTTCCTAAAAAAAAGCTGCAAATCCCGAAACTGAAGCTCTAATATTTATAATTTTTACAGAGCCATGAAAATAAAGCCAAAAGCAGAAACTCTGGTCCCGCGCACGTTGCGTCACTCTGACACAACGACGAATAAAATTATTTAAATATATCAAATAATAATATTAAGGAAAAATAAAATTCTTGGAGATTTTTTTTTCATGGAGTATTCTTTTCGAGCTGACAGTTAATATTAGAGCCCAGATATTTATTAAACTAATACCCTAGAATTTTTTTTACTTAGTAAAGACATTCTTAATAGTATAAAAAAGAGATGACATTAATGAAAAATTTTTATTTTCCACTTTTTTATTAATAATTGAAAGTTACAAAATAAAAAATAGTGGATAAGAAATTTCTTTCAAATCTTCATCATTTTGAAGCCTCATCGTTAAAAGCTACTTAAAATATATTCTGTTTTACTGTTATTGTTTGAATAATTGTTATTAACAAATAAAAAAAAATTTCTTATTCACTATTTTTTATTTTATAACTTTTATTTGTTAATAAAAAAGTGGAAAATCAAAATTGTTTCATAATTGTAACAGAGGTAATCTATTTTTTATACTATCTAACGATGACTTTACTAAGTAAAAAACATTCTAGGTTATTAGTTTAATATTGTTGTTATATAATGTTGTTATAATGGGTTATGTTAAAATTGGGACAAAATTTTTTTGACGCTGATTATTGTTTATTTATGTATCCCAACACTCCATGAATTTTATTCTTCCTTAATATCAATATTCAATATATTTAAATAATTTTTTTCGTCGTGTCAGAGTAACGCAACGTGCGCGGAAGCCAGAGTTCCGCATTCGACCCTATTTTCGAAGCTCATTAATATAAGAGCTGCAGTTTTGGGATTCTGAACTTTTTTTTAGCAAATTTCTTCAACTTTTTGAAACGTTTTTGCAAATTTGAATATTTCCTGAGATATTGAAAAAAAACCCGAATCCCTCCTTTTTTTACTTTATTGTTTATAACTTTCGTAATTTTTTTCAGCGCATTTTTGGACCTTGCCTTAAACTTTTTAGGTAACAATACGAATCGAATGACACCATACTCGTTATATTCGGACTCTATTGAAGAATTTCACAAAAAAAGGCTAAATGTGAACCAGACTAAACCATGGTCCGGATAGGAAAAAGAAAAGAACAGTCGCAGTTCGAAGATGAAATAGAGCTTAAACTTCCAGGAAGGTAGAAAAACATAGTAATACGCTGGAAATACGAAAAGCCTCAAGAAAATACGGAATAACCAATCGAACACTAAAGAACCTACCGAAATAATGAAGGCGATAGCAAATCTGGACTATTGAATGATTGAGTTTGAAGCATTGCCCGAGAGTATGGAATACATCAGAAACAATTAAGATGAAACAAAGCTGAAATATCCAGATATGAATAAAGCAGTTATAGATCAAACAATATACAAACGAAAAAAAAATAATAAAAAGTATGCAGAAGAGTGAAGCTTCATTTCACGACACCAATTTTGATTCAGAAATCAACACGCTACAGAAAATAACAAGGAGAAGATTTTACTGAAGAAAAAAACATAGAAACATAGAGAAAGAATTCGATAGAGTAAGGCACCAAGGATTAATATACACAAAAGAGCAGAATTCCAGCAAAAAATAGTGAAGTTAATAGAATCTTACTTGAACGAGAGGACAAAGAGAGTTAGAGTCGTAGACCTGACTGTTGCCTGCAGAGAAGGAAAGAGAAGAGGAGCAACAGGGATCTTTAAAGAATCAGGTCTTGGCTCCTGCTGTTGGATATCTCAACGGCGGACAAATCAAAGAGGAAAGATTTCAAAATATCTCAGTTTGTGAAGACACAGCGATCTAAAAGCCGGATTCGTCGAGAGATGCAAAAGTGACTACAGAATGATTGAATAAATATAAAAGAATATTACGGGAGACTAAGATCAAGAATGGACCTTGAGAAAACAGTGACAGTTCTATTCGACGAAAAAGAAGAAGAATCGAGAAGGGCCTAGAAAGTATAAAAATAGCAGTACGAGACATATCAGGAAAACCTAAATTACAATAGGCAAATTGAAGAAAACTCAAATATAACGAAACAACTGAATTCTGTTTCATATCCAATAGAGAACGGAGAAAACTAGATATTGAGGCAAAATACTGAAATCGTGAAGGTCGAAGTGGAAATATGGCACACGTCAGATAACCCGAATAACCAACAATTCGGATCAACCGGATAACCAGCAATTCGAATCCCTCAAATGAGAAAATGCTGAACGAGTTGCAAATTGCGAGAATTAAAGACAAAATAAACAGACAAACCAAGAAGTTTATAGAAGAAATGGAACAGCACGGGAATGAAGAAGTGAGACGAAGCATAGAAATTGAGTATGAAAGGATCAACAAAAGACGAAGATTGAAACAATGGAACAGAAAAGGTGAAGGGAGTATTGAAACGAAACATAAGAGGAAACATAATCCCAATATTCGTCACTTGAACCGAATCCTCAGAGAAGATAAAAAGGATTCTCAAAAGATTAAAAAAATTGTCAGGCAGTTAAGTTATATAATCCTGTGAAAGTAGAGAAGTATTTTCACAGAATATAATTCTGCGAAACCTATAATTCAAATCGAAAATATTTTTCAACGTAATATCAATCAATTTTATTGAACAAAATTGTTAAAAGCTATGTCCTCAAAAAAAATATTTATTTTTCGCCGCAAATTGTGAAACTGATCACAGGATTTTTATTTAACTGAGCAATTTATGGGTGTTGGAGTACCTATATAATTTCGAACAGGTTGTTAGTATTTCAACCAGAAGTTTATGCGGTGAAGAATTTGTAATTGATTTCTTTTATATTTGACCATGAAATCGTGAATTTACTGTAAAATCATCCCATTCTTTTTTCAAATATAGAGTTCTTAATTAAAATGAATATAATTGCAAAATGGGCCATATAAAATTTGTACGAAATGCGTATGCCGAAGTAGATATCAATCTCAAATGCACTATTTAGTGTCAAAGTTCAAAAGTCCGAGTCAAAGTTACTCAGAACAGAGCTAACTATATATGACGTATTTGGATTTGAATTGAGGGAAGTTTCCGAAAACATGACAACAACGCTGGCCGCTGTAATGTTCTCCTGAAAAATAATTCTAAACTATACGGCTGTTGTAATGATGTGAATCTGTATTTGAACGTATATTGCGGTCTTCATAAATACTGGTTTTATAAGGTCTTCACAATGTTGTTGGGATGAAAAAAATCCAATAAAAAGCGGTCATCAACTGAGGTCGGATTTCAGTATAATAATCAAAGAGAAATAATTCTTGCGAAAATATACACGTGTATACTCACTAGTTCTACCGGCTCTCACAATTCACGTCAATGAAAGGTCGTCGTAATGATATCGGGATGTATATATATATATATATATATATATATATGGAAATGAAGTTTTTGGGCTTATGGCACTGAATGAAATATTCAAGAAAATGTTAAAAACATTAGAACATTCATTTGAAAAATTCGACACTGGTGACGAGTTCCTTGCAGAACGAAACATATGTTTGTCTCGCACTTCCATCAGGTGTGGCATCGATTTCAATATTTCTCTAACAATTATCCCTTGAAGGATAATGGAGTTATCACATCATACACGTTCGCATATCTAGCTCTTCTATAACATTCTCTTGGTTAATTCGAATTTTTCAAATTAATGTTCTAGTGTTCATTTTCTTGAATGTTTTGGAGAACGAAATGTTATTGCAGGTAGATACATAAGCGTATCTCAATAACCAGAGACTGACGTTGTATTTTTAATTGAAACGAAGAACTGGTATGATGCATTTCAAACACGTGTTCCAATATCAGGTGTTCCCCTTTCTTTGGTTGTATGGAGAAATTATTTCTCGGAGAAAACCGTAAGCAGTTCACACTGTTCCTTTTGCACCGACCTGCAACGGTCTATAAATGAAACAGAGCTGGGGACCCCCGAGACCCAAGAGGCATTCTGGTTTCTCGAAAAAAAAATTATGAAGTTACAGAGTAGCAGAGTTTTGATCTTTTGCTAACGGTATTGTTGGTATAAATACCATATATCCGTGACTCTAGTTTAAGTCGTGTGCTAGTTGTACACAGTTAGAGTGTACAACTCTATTATTCAATCTCAACTGTTTATTTATTATTTCAGATCTAATCATTTTCATAAACTAGATTTTTGAATAAGAAAATGTCTTCAATTCAACATAGAGTTTTCATTTCTTTGTTCCTCTCTGCTGGGTTTTTACTGTCAGGTATAAATTTTCGAATTTTTAATAATTTTTTCACTGAAGTTTTTCAATAGTTTATTTATTTCACTTGATTTTTGAATACAATTTATTTTATATCTATATGTGCTCAGAATATATTGGAAAATGATAAGAGATAAATTTGACATCAAGTAATGAAGTAGGTAATGAATTTCATTTTCATAATGATTTTATGAAAAAATGTATCGAACTATTCTGTAACTTTTGATTTTGTTTAGATGAGAACCTTTATTTTTCACAGTATTGAAAACGACTGTAGGTTATCAGTTATTAAGGACATACAATCACTGTAATTTTCAGTAGGAATTGAATAAACATTGTAATTACGTAACTATTTTGACTGCAACGTCCAGCTCGAAGTTTTCAGCATCTTGTATAAATTCTAAAAAATTGTTTTTAATATAAAAAAATATCCTTACATTCACATATTTCCAATGTTAAGTTCTTGTAGAACGATTGATATTGAATGAATATTTCAAAATGCTATCCATTATATTCAATTTCAGCAATTGAATCGAACGATGTGAATATAATTGAATTGCATAGTAGATTTTGAAAATAAAATAATATATTACGTGATCAAAAAAAGAAATTACTAAAAATAGTATACCTACTGTTGAAAGAGCTTCAACGAGAGAGTATTATTGGATATGAAATGCCAATATTCCATTATTACCTACGGCACAAAATGAAATTGAGAAATGAAATATTTCAGCTGCTATGGACGACAAAGAAATCTTCGCTAAAACAGTGTATGCTGAAGCTAGAGGAGAACCAGTCGAAGGACAAATATGGGTTGCCTGGGTTATAAAAAATAGAGCCTACGCAAACAAGTCGTATTGGGGCGGAAGAAGAATTGGGGATGTCTGCCGTCACCGTAATCAATTTGAGTCATGGAATGGTAAAAACGACATTGTTATCAACGAACCTTCTACTTACCAGAGAATTAAAACATTAACAGATAAGTGAGTCAATTTTTTGCTTGATTCATACGGAATAAAAATTATAATGGAATCAAATAACTGTCATATTTTCTGAAATCTAATTGAGGACATAAGAGTAATATTGATGTGAATAAGTCAATGATCCCTTAATACCTATTTCTAGAATATTGCGTAAAACCAAAAAGTTGAATGCAATTAGTTTTTATTTGAATGATTAATATCGAATAGTTTCATTCTCCGTAGCTTAGTCGGTAGAACACCTGACTATGGTGCGTTAGAACTCGGGTTCGAGCCTTGCTGAAAGCATTGGTGTTTGTGTTTGTCTATGATTTAAGTAGTTTAATGAATGATATATGCTGGGTAATGTGCACTGATTACAAGCCCAATGGCCGTTCGGAACTGGCGTTAAACTGTAGGTCCACTGAATTAAAAAAAGAAAAAATTTCGAGTCATACATTCTTTAACTCTTCTGTTATTTCAGTTATTAAATTATATAAACATATTTATAAAATATTCAAAATTTTCAGGATTTACTCTGCACCAGCTCATCAAGATCCCACAGGAGGTTCTGATCATTTCCACAGTAAAAAAATGAGCAAATATCCTAGTTGGACTAAAAACTGCAAACAAGTCAAAACCATTGGAAAACACATATTTTATAAATCATTCCGCTAATTCCAATCCAAAAATATGCTGTTATATATGTACCTACATTCTGATGCATTCGAATGCGTAAATGAAGCTGTTGAAAGTCAAGGTTATTTCAGCCAAATACTACCAACATCGATTAAATTTATAGAGTTCTCAATAGTTTTGTGTTTCATTTAAGTCTATTCGACATACACGTGAAATATAAAATGAGAAAAAAAACTCTAAAGCATTAATTAAAATCGAAATTATTCAAATGAATGTTATAACTGTACTGACTACTTGAGTATCAATATCTAATATATAAAATTCTCGTGTCACGGTGTTCGAACTTGAACTCCTCCGAAACGGCTTGACCGATTCTCATGAAATTTTGTGAGCTTATTGAGTAGGTCTGAGAATCAGCCAACATCTATTTTTCATCCCCCTAAATGTTAGGGGTAGGCCACCCCTAAATTTTTTATTTTATTTTTTTGACAAAATTTTCAGTTTTTATTTTTTCATGATACAACATACAAAAATACATGCAACCCTAAATTTTCACCCTTCTACGATCAACCCTTATTTTTTATAGCTGTTTATTTCTTTGGCGGCTTTATGATATTGTTGGCAGGCGATTTCAGGCAGACGTTGCCAGTAATTCCCCGTGGAACGCCTCCAGATGAATTGAATGCTTGCCTAAAGGCATCACCTTTATGGAATAACGTAAAAACATTATCGCTAACCACTAATATGAGAGTTCAACTTCAAAATGATCAAAGTCCCAGTTGAAGCGACATCTGGATTAATTACTCTTACCAACGACTTTTGCCGATTTGTAGACTCTCAATTAGCTCTTATTGAAAATGTTTTCCCAAACATTAGTGAGAATTATCAGAATTATGCTTGGTTAAGTCAACGAGCAATTCTTGCCGCAAAGTATAATGATGTACACGCACTGAATTTCACCATTCAATCAAAAATTTCTGGCGATTTGGTAACATACAAATCCGTTGATTCCATAACAAATCCAGATGATGTAGTAAATTATCCAACGGAGTTTCTGAACTCTCTGGAGTTACCAGGATTTCCACCACATAACTTGCAACTCAAAGTTGGTACAGTTATTATGATATTGCGTAATTTGAATCTACTGCGACTTTGCAACGGTATTCGACTTTCGGTAAAAAGACTTATGCCGAATTTGATTGAGGCAACCATTATTAACGGAAAGTACGCAGGTGAAAATGTATGTATTCCTCGAATACCAATGATTCCGACTGATCTTCCGTTTGACTTCAAACGATTGCAATTTCCAGTTCGCCTTGCGTTCGCAATGAAAATTAACAAGTCGCAAGGCCAATCGCTAAGTGTTTGCGGGATAAATTTAGAAAATCATTGTTTTTGACATGGGAAGATATACGTTGCGTGTTCACGAGTTGGGAAACAATCCGCTTTGTTTGTGTTAACGTCAGACCAAAAAACAAAAAATGTGGTTTACCAAAGAGCACTTCAATGAACGAATAATTTGCGGACACGTATAAAGTTTATATTCATTATTTACTTTGCATTCACTTTCATTTACTTAGAGAAGTCAACTAAATAACACTACATTTTTGTAATCGAAATGAATTCATTACTGTTGTGAAATGAAATAAAATTTTTCCTTTTCAAATATAAAAAAGTTTTTCTTCATCTTTTAATCACCAAACGAAATGTTACATAAAACGAATTCATCTGGTGGCGAAACGGAGTTCGCCGGGTTTGCTAGTCTACTATATCAGGATAACAGTATCCGTCAAGGGATACTGTTAGAGAACAATTTAATCGGTACCACACTTTTTTTATATTTTTTTGGGTTCGTCATCTTTGGATATTACCCATTATATCATTTCTTTATATAACCGCTGAAACTCCTTTTACCTACACAAATGTCCATGTCTCACCCGGGATTCGAACCCAGATCTCCTTAGTAAGAGTCCGTCAGTCTCCCACTACGCCATAGAGATGACAGAAACCACATTGGATAAGCACAATACCCTATTTCGTTCTACGAGGGAAGTAAAAAGGATACTCATATAGTCAGTCCTTAGCAAGTCTTAGTTTTCTCTTAAATATTTCATTCAAAGAGTCATAAGCAAAAAAATTTGTTTTATATTCTTATACTTTTTTCCTTTACCCGAATATGATACAAGCAAGAATATTACTTTGAAATCCGTGGAGTATGTCTCAAATGAATCAATATTACTAAGTACTTCTCTGACGAATTTTGGAGATTGCAGTGAACATAAAATGTTTGAAAATAATAAAGAAATAATATATAAGTATAGATAGGACGAAACATTTCTGCAATTCTGTAAATCCAGATATAAAAGTAGCTGAGAATAATTTAACTGATAAATCTCAGCTAACTACTTCTTTAAAAATTAAATTACTTTTGTCAGTTTCAAATTTGTGGCAATTATTCTAGACTGGTCGAAATTTTTAGTCTTCGTCAACAAGTTTCAATATCAAATCGAATAGGAAAACAACAGCAAAATAGTTGAAAACATTCAAGATAAATATATTTATATTCTGAACATTTTTCGAAGTTATCGGAAGCTTCAATAGTTATCAGTTTTATCTCATAACTTTTTCAGAATATTTTTAATAGATACATAATATGTAAATTATTAATTTCCGTATACTGACATTTTTTTCTTATTTGAATGCTTCACTCATACCTTAGTTTGTCTGAGTACCTATATTGTGGGCAATAATTTTATGTGAACTACATGTTGACTCATTTCTTGCGCGAGGATTCATAAATATTTTTGATTAATTGAGTTCTTTATTAGGGATTTCCCGTCTTGCTTATAATGTCAAGTCACAAAAATGTTTTGGGATTGCCTGACCTGAGTAAATAAATATATAAATCCCAACAGAGATAAGAGGAAAAGTAATATACCCGCTATCATCGCGAATATAAATAGCAAGAAGTCCCATATTCAATTACATAGTGCATTCAAAGATAACAAGTGAGAATTTTGTTTCCTTTTATATTACCTGTTTATGAGTCCAAGTGAAATGCGTTTTTTCGTCTTAGTGCTATTTAACTTTCTGTTCACTGCGAAATTGTTTGAATCAGGTAAAAATTCTGAACATATCAATATAACTTTCAATAATTATTTTATCGTGTGAAAATAATTATTCCTATTATATTAAATTGCTGAAGATGATTGATTAAAAACATATTTTAAATTTGAGAAACCTGAAGTATGTCGTCTAGACAGTCCTTTTTTTAGTGAAATAAGTATTATAAAAAATTATAAAAGTTATTCTAGCTTTTGTGATCAATAATAATTGTTATTATTATTAATTATTTTCAATTTTCTGAAAAATGCAAACTTCTATATTCAAATTTGATATTCCGTTATAATCTATGTTTGTAATCATCATTAGCTAAATGACTTATGTACTAAATTGAATGTATTTCCACTAATAACCCTCTGCGATTGCTGCGGGTAATTTGCAAATAAAAATTGTTATACACATGTTTTTTCAAATTGATTCGAAAAAATATGAAATATGATTTCTATGTCGTGTTATTTGTGTTTTCTACTGATTTCATGGTAAAATATGGCGAATACTGAATATTACAAAGAATTTACAGGAAAAGCAATAATGATATTTCCTGTGAATAATTTTTTAACGCAATAACCTTAGTGAATATGAAAAATGATTTCGAGTTTAATGGGTTTTTAAAATAAATATAGGTAAACATATTCCATGACCATTCGATAAGAGCATTTTTGTTGCTTGGTAGAATAATTTAAATACATTCAACATTATTTTACATGTTTAGTAGTTTATGAGTTGACAGATGATTTTATTGAACGGGCGGGTAATAACTTTATTGAATTAGTGCAATACTTCATAACACTAATAACTATACTTCATAAAAATGGGAATTGTAAACATAAAAACAGAAGCTGTTATATTTCTCTACATTTTGGGCCCGATAATAACAGGTAAATTGAAAGCATATCTAAATGAAAAAAAAACTTGAAAGTTCATATAATAAAAACAAGAATTTCAAATGAACTGTTATATTTTGAGAATAGTTAGATGGAACAAATTTAATTTGCTTTTCTTTATTTTAAACTTTTTTTGTACTTGTAATCTGCTGCATTACCCATCATATTTTATAACCCATTATAAATCCATGTCACACTGCATTAAAAACAGTAATCTGAAGAAATTACCTAATTTAACATTAGGTATAAAAAGTCCTCAATGTAGCAGGGAATTGAAATTATATTTATTTTGAGAATTAAACTATGAAAAAATTATTCCCAGAGAAAGATATCAACATGAGTATACATGAAATCAGTAAAAACATTTCATAAAACCGTTATCACAATTTATTTATCATTTTAAACCGCATCATGTCATAATTATTAACCATTTGAAGGTATATAACTTATATATGAAATACGAAGTTAATTTACATGAATTAAGAATTATTAGATCAAAGTGATACTAGCATGATTATAATTTCAAATATTTGAAATATTTAATCTGATTATATTGTGTCATTTATAAGTTATTTTGTATTTGCTAATTTGTAATTCCTGACATACTCTGATGTTAAATTAAATTTAATTACAACTGAATAACAAAAAAATTGAATAAATATTTTTTGATATAAATTTGATATAATTCATTTTCTGAATTAATTAAATGAAAAATTAATCAATTTAATAATTGATTAATTAATTTTAATTTTTTTTATTAAAACTTGAAAAAATCAATTTTTTAAAATTTTGATGCTACTAGAATACTGACTGAATAAGTCGTTTGTAACGACAAAAAGCGTCATGCTATGTTGTCAATAAAAGTGTAAATCAAAAGTTCAAGTGTTCGAATTTAAGCTTATATTTAATTAATATTAATTATCATCTGCATTTTTTGGTATTCCCTTATTCCCTAAATATATCAATTGAATTCAATGTATATGTTGTTTAGCTTATAAGTTTATAAGGAAAATTCTCCATTGTAAGCTTTTGGCTATTGACCATTACCACAGTTTCAGCTTTAACTGATCGGGAAATATTTGCAAAAACAGTGTACGGTGAAGCAAGAGGTGAACCTGTTGAGGGGCAGATATGGGTTGCTTGGGTGATTAAAAATAGAGCAAGGGCTAATAAAAAATACTGGGGCGGAAGCAAAATTGGTGACGTATGCCGACATCCTTATCAATTTGAACCTTGGAACGGCAAAACTGATATTATAATAACAGAACCAGCAGTTTACAAAAGAATAAAGACTCTTACAGACCAGTAAGTACCACAAAAATGATTATGAAATATAAATTACAAATCTATCAATTTTTCGTATTAAAGATTTTAAGAGATCAAAAACACATTTTTATATATTCATTACTTTATATTCTGCCTATATGTGAAGATAATAATATTCATGTTCTATTATTACAGGATTTATGATGATCCACCAAGTCAAGATCCCACCGATGGAAGTCAATACTTCCATAGTACTTATATGAAAAAATATCCAAGTTGGGTCAAAAACTGCAAAAAAACTAGAACGATTGGACATCATATATTTTATAAGGCTCTGCGTTAAATATGTATTATGAATTATTTGAATATTTAAACGCACATGTTCCAAATTCAAATTTTTCCATTTTACTGGAAAGGTTTGATTTTTTTAAATTACAAACGTTTATGTGGATTATGGTGAATCAGAAATTCCAAATTCATATGCTTACGACATGATAATTATACATATTATATTATTAATAAAGTATCTAAAAAATGAACACTCTCCTTTCTCGAAATAGGACTCAAATAGTTAATTGACGAGGGAGTTATGTGTTGAAATTCCATGTGAAACTATTAATTTTAAACTATTAAACACATCTGAGACCCCACTTAAGTCTAATAGATAAATAAAATTATTTCATTTGTGTACTGATGAAGGTATTGCATATGGAACGAAAATTTTTTTGAAATTATTGAAAGTGATTAATTTATCAATCGCTTTAAATACGATTCACATTTAGAAATATGATGGATAAAGTCAGTTGTCAATAATAATATCTTGAAATTCTTATTATTTAATGAGATTTTAGTAAACTAATATATTATTTAAACCAATTTGACCAATATATCTATCGATACTGAAACAAACAATTTTATCATTCATGAATAAAAATAAATAAATTATAAGATTGAATTCTCGCTAAATCTCTTGGCTTGTATCATGAATGTAATGAAAAATAATGCAATACATTTATAACTTTGGGTCGACATGTTTCGAGCGGTCAGCTCATTCATAAGACTAAGTTAAATAAATTCTATAAAACAGATGAGAATATATAGAACAGTTAAGAACTTCTTTCGCAATAGCCTACATTTAAATAAAGAATAGTGAGAAAATTGAAAATCATTTGCTAATCGTCTGGGAGTAAATTTATCATTCCCTCCAATTTAATTTTGTTCAGAATCAATTTCGTCAGGACACATATATAACGATCTGAATATCAATCCAGAAGATTTGCACTAGTTCCGCTATAATATCGAGTTGATAGGAAATTGAAATTCTATTGATATTGATATTAAGTTTGGTTATCAAAAACGATCAACTTTCAATCAAGAATTAGATGTAAGATCGATCGAAACTCGAACAAAGGAAAATTAATCTAGTTCATAGAGTAATTGTTTGTGTTTGAAATTGTTGTGAATGAAAGAAAAGAATAATATGACAATTATTTTTCTAGGTAATAATATACTTCTTTGGATATATGCAACAATATCAGTTGAGATTTGCATTTATAACACCTAAAGACCAGAGATGCGATATATTTGAAATACTTGTATTTAAAATGCAAATACAAAATCAAAATACCTATTTTGTATTTTGCATTTAAATGCCTTTTAGTAAAAAACATTCTGTATTTTTTTCGAATTACCTTTCGCGATGTATTTTGCTTTTGTAAGTTGTTTCTAAAGTATTCTCGACAAGACTTCGTTACCTGGAGACTAAACATTGTTCCTATGATCCTCTTTTGAGCCCTAAAATCTGACTTCAATTCTGTGCTACCACCACAATTCAGAATTCCGTAGTTTATTATAGAATTTATTTTGCTGTGATAATACATCTTAATAATGTACATGTCACAATAGTTTCTTAGCTTGTAAACTGCAAAGTTTTGTACAGCCAGTTTTTTACACAATATGGATAAATGTTACTTTCAATCCAGATGAGCGTCCAGAAAAACAACCAGAAATTTAAATGTTTGAGACGTCCTTAAGCTGGTACGATCCACCGCTGTTAGAAGTGGACTCTCCAGTGGTACCACTCCATTGGGTGTAAACATTAATAGCCGCGTCTTATCTTCATTAAGAACAAGACCATTCATAGAGCAATACTTTCTCATTCTAGACAGACAATCATTAGAGCGAATCGCTAAGGTACCCACATCTTCAGCTGACACAAGAATAGAGCTGTCATCTGCATACAAGGTGACGTCTCCATAATCTGACAAATATTTAACCAAGTCATTCAGCATTAATATAAATAAAATGGGCCCCAATGTACTGCCTTGAGGTACGCCAGATTTAACACATGCTCCATCAGAATAATACCTTACGCCGTCTTTCCAGATTGAACAATCTGTGATCTGCCCGATAGATACGATTCAATCCACCTCAGTGGTACGCCTCCTATGCACAAGCATTTAAGCTTACTCAAAAGAATGGCAAGTTGACAGTAGCCTCACTCAGATCGAAAAATACACTCATAGAATACCTCTTATTTTCAAAGTTCTTCAGTATATTATTCTGCAGGGGCAAAATGGCACCTTGAGTGCATCTATGCTTTCGGAAACCATACTGATGCGAAGACAACAACAGAGAACTATCAATAAACGAGGACAATCTCACCAAAAATATTTTCTCCAATACTATGGAGGAAACCGACAATAAGGCAATCGGTCTGTAATTCTGGATAAACGATTTATCTCCTTTTTTGTGCAATGGAGTTATTAACGCTGTTTTTTGCTCAGTTGGAAAGTAGCCTTTCTTGGGTGATAAATTTAGGTCAAAAAAGTCAGTCAGAGGAACCACAATATATTCAGCTACTGTTTCACCAGTATGCACGAAATCTCGTCAGCCCCAGATGAATTCTTCGTCGACACAGATAATATAGAATTAATACTTCGGCTGGCGAACCTGGCGTAAGGAACATCGAAAAAACATTCATTCCCAAAGAATGTTCTTTGGTTATTGATAGCTTACTTGTTAATTCTTTCACAGATTCAACAAAATATTTATTGAAATAATTTGCGATATTACTCGGGTTATTCACAGATTCATTCTTCATATCAGTCATGACATCTGGAATCTCATGTTTTTCTTTAATTGAAACATTTCGATTGACTGACAGACAGCCCGCGACTTATTCTCCGCATTCACAATAAAACTTTAGGGTAATCTTTTTTTTGTTCTCAATATGTTACGAGTGTGTTGTATCTTCAATTTTGAATAAATGGATTTTAGCCGGTCTCCGTAGCTTAGTCGGTAGAACTCCCGACTATGGTGCGGAAGAACTCGGGTTCGAGCCCCGCTGATGAAGGCATGGGTGTTTGTGTTTGTTTATGATTTAAGTAGTTTGAATAAGGAAATATTCTGGGTAATGTACATCGATTACAAGCCCAAAGGCCGTTCGGAACCGGCGTTAAACTGTAGGCCCACTGAATAAAAAAAAATATGGATTTTACATTATTGTCGCATTTACTTAAAATGTATAAGTCTCTGATAAAATTGCTCTCATCGACAAGTTGTGTCGTTATCCATGGATTTTTTATATGTATTTTCTTGTGACGACGAACAAGAGGAAATGCCATCTCAAATATGCTCTTAAATGTAACAAAAAATGTTGAGAACTTATGAACGAATGACGCTTGTATTGCCGAATTTGACCGATAGAGGCGCCAGGCTAAACGCTTATCCTACAATAAAAAAGTATTTTTGAAATACAACACATCCTTACCAAGTTCAGCACCGGTAGAAAGACTTTTTCGTACGGTGGGATGATTATGCAACCTCACAGAAGAAGAATGAAAGATGATGTATTCGAACAACTGGTATTGATAAAAAAAGCAATAAATAAAAATTTATGTTTATTTTTTTCACATTTTAACAATACCAGTCCAGTTGTTATTGATAAAAGAAAAGTGTAATAATAATAAAATAAGAACTAGATACACAATCAATCGAAATGGCCACACAATTCACAAAATAGAGCCATGGCTCTATTTTCGTTAGTCCTGTGTTTTACATTATTTTAAGTGAGTATTATTATTATTAAAAACACAACAGAATTTATTGATACTCGTACCTACTGATAAATATGTCCAAAATGTCTTGCATAAAGTGCCATGTTATTAAACATTTTTGTTCGGCTCAGCATTGTGTTTCTATTTCTCATAATAAATACCTAAACTAAATAAAAATATCTGGGATTTGGTAAAGGAGGTAACTTATTTTGAAACAGTATTTTGAAAATATCTATTTTGCTTGTAGCATTTGAAATACAAAACGCAAAACTATTTGGTATTTTGCATTTGAAATAGTAAATTTGAAAAGTATTTTGCATTTTGTATTTCAATGCTTTTTTAAAACCATTTTGTACATCTCTGCTAGAGACAGCTTGACATATGATATAAACAGAAAGAGTACGTCGCTATTTTGATCAAGCTCATTCAAAAGGACTTTTTGAAACAACATTACCTTCAGAATTTCATAAATGCTCTTTTGCGCTACATTACAAATAAGTTTTAAGTTAAAACAAAACTAAGGTTAGTTTGCCATCATTGAATCGAGGAGCAACGAGCTTTCCATGGAAATTAATTGCTTGAATTTGATTTAGTTCTCTCGTAAGCAATAAAATATTTAATTAAAATTACGGAGGTACTAAAACCGTCTATGAAAATTGTGACGGTCTCTATTAACGATTTCATAAAACAGAGGGTTTAAACACATAACATTAAAAGTATGTTTAATTGCATATAATTCATTTCATTAGGTATACCTACTATAAATCGTGTTCCAAATTGCGACAGGAAGTCGGGTTTTCCTTTGCTTCAATAAAGAATCAAATGAAATTCGCGTTTTAAGAATCATATTGTTGCAAAGAAGAGCGATCAAAATTAGTGAAGTGATGCCGCATTCTTAGAAAAATATCTGTATATGTACCTACGCAAGTCACATAATAATTAAACCTTAGTTATGAAGCAAGTAAATGTTCGATATTTAAGAATAAAACAATAATACTGTATGATTCGATATAGGCTATTTGATTCTATTAAAATTATATATTGTTTCTCTTTTTCCGCGATATTGATTGGATTTAAATAATAAATGAGGAATCAGAACATCTACCTGATGAATAATCATTAATGATGAATGATCATTATTAAAGTCGAAAATCGAGATTTTTAAAATGTGTTCCAAACGTATCAACATGAAAAAAGTGACGCCCCCGGGTGGGCTCGAACCACCAACCTTTCGGTTAACAGCCGAACGCGCTAGCCAATTGCGCCACGGAGGCGATGAAAAATTGAAATGTTAGCTACTACTTACTGCACCAAATACTACTTGCAGCTCACGAGCCACATATACTTTGAATGTACTTGAGTTCCTTATTCATTTTGTGAAGAATGTCCGTGACCTTAAAGAATTAAAGTACGAAGAACTTTCAAATGACATCAATTTGTACTCTATTATTAGATGATTATCTAGTTACAACGTTCGATAAGAAGATTAGTTTCATCCAATAACTTCACTTTATTTTAATAGTTTCGGAAATGTACTTATGTGAATCACTTCATTCCACTTTGAAAAACGTGAAATCAAAACAGCGATCAGTACCTATTAACTAAGCACCATCTCAAAGAATTAGGCACCTATATACTGAGAAGTGAGGTCATCAATGATTCACAAAAATCTGTAGAATTATCAGATAGGTAGACTGAATGTGTTCATTTGTGATATTTGAATTTAATACACATATTGTCTACTTCTATTTAAATGGTCTCAGAAAATGAGTATAGTTTGTGTGAAAAGATTTTATTGAAATACTTTTTGCATATCTTTGGAATAGGTATGTATTCGATTAGAATTTAAGATTTAAATTTTGAGAAATAACTGGACTATCAAGGAGCTTAGCCACCCCTGTAATAGACACAGTTGAAGTTCATCCTTATACATCCTCAATAATTTCTTCGTCAGTTAATATTTGGAATCCAGGGTCTTCACTATCGTAGTTCAGCCACTCCTTGATATTCTCTTCATCACACCCTTCACCAATGCTAAGAACTTTCATTATTTCTGTTATTTCTTCAAAATCGTCGTGTGGTTTTATTGCAGAATTAGATAGAGTTAATTTTAATAATTTATTCCATGCCCTTTTCAATGTTTGCGATTCCACAGAGTTCCACGCTTCTACCAGCATATAACAACAATCTTTTAAATTAATTTCTTTAAAAAACTTTAACATCGTTTCTATTTCACTATCATCTACCGACAAAAGGCGACGCAGTAGCTGCTTTCTGTATAAACGTTTTAAAGTTTCAATGACACTTTGGTCCATAGGTTGCAATATCGATGTTACGTTAGGGGGCAAAAACTTAACCGTGAACTTTCCATTTTCTCGATTTAGTGTTTCAGCGGAAGGGTGCGTTGGTGCATTATCTAATAACAACAATACATCACCTTCTTTTCCCACTTCCTTTTGAAATTTCTTCACCTCAGGAATAAACGTATTTTCATACCAAGTAAGAAAAATATCTGTGTTCATCCACGCTTTTTGTTGGTTAGCGTAAGTTAACGGCATTTTAACATTTTTGAAACAGCGCGGATTTTTTGATTTTCCAATAAGTAGCAGTGGCAATCTATGTGTTCCCTTAGCGTTTGCGCAAACCATAACTGTAACTCTGTCCTTACTCACTTTGTGCCCCGGTGCTGCATTTTCACGACGCGATGCTAATGATCTGCTTGGTAGAGATTTCCAATTAAGACCTGTTTCGTCCGCATTGTATACAAAATCTAAATCGTATTCTTTTTCATCTAGAAATTCTTTTAATTCGTCTACAAAAGAGTCGGCCGATGCAACGTTAGCAGACAGTTTTTCTCCCTGAATCTCCAGTTCTCGAATTCCACGTCTAGATTTGAATTTTGCTAACCAGCCACAGCTCGCCTTGAAAGAAGTAATCGAGATTCTACTGTACACACTCGATAGGCTATATGTTTATAAGCAGGATATATCAAAATAATACAACAATTTATTTGTTCACAGTTTATTTTTTATCCTAATATTATGAAATTTTGTTTGGGTTCTTTTGGTAATGTATGCAAAGGACTGATGAATAAAGGCCCCACTTGTTCTAAGGAATAATCTAATGTACTTCTCCATCCAATCATACCTGAAATGAAGTCATAAATATAATAAGGCATAATCGAAAAATAGAGATACCTTACATGTGTTTTTATGTTTGGGCTGAGTTGAATATGAATAGAAAACAATGAGTTCATACAATGTGAAAGTTTTGTGAGAGTTGAACAATATTTTCTGAATGTTTATTTCACATATTGAAAAAAAAGTTAACAAAGGATAACTTTTTAGTGAAACCGTACTGAACTGGACTTACGTTAACTAATGTTAAACTGAACTGAATTTTAAAAACGAGATAACACCTCGAAACAATTGCCAATCAATTAATTAATATTGTGAAACTTAGCCAAATGTTTCTTATTCAATATATTAATCAATGTTTCACCAAGATATGTTTATTTTAGTATAAGAGTATTATAACATTATTTGCTAATCGTAATATTAATCAAGTGAGACAAGAACTGTCTACATAATATCAACTGAAAGATGAGTGGGCCTTTTAAGTTGCTCAAAATATAGTTTTATGTTTATCAATTTTTTCTGACGTGGAATGATGACAAGAATTCTAGAAGTTTGTTTCTATATTTTTGAATTTCTAGTATCTGAGCTGCAAAGTATTTATACATTTTTTTGTTCAGTTAAATTTATTCAGTAAAATGGATGATATTGATTTGTTTGCATTTAGTTGATTCTAGAAATAATAAATCGAAAAATATGGTTTGTGAAAAATTATACAAATTTTGAGTTTTTGCATATTGGTTTGACATTTTGTACAAAGAAATCAAAAGCTACTACAGAACTTCAGAAAATACAGAAAATCTTTTGAAAATCTAAAGTTCAAAGGAATGAAGTGAGAAAAGAGAAATTCAATCAATAGGTAAAAACATATTTCGAATCTATAAGAACTGCAGAATATCTCTCGAACCAAAAACAAAAATTTTGAAAATTGTATAAATATTTTGAATATTAGATACCCATAACACTGCGCAACAAAAAAAAATTTAACGTTTCTTTTACTTCATGAGTGAATTCTTAATAATGTTGGGCTGAAAAAACGAAAATGGCAAGGGAAAATTTATTAGCTCAAAATTTTTTGATATGTACATGATGAAAATTATTGTTTCTAAGAAATTAGTAAATATGAATTAGATATGTTAACAACATTTAAAGCGTGATTGAAGTATCATTAAAGATATTTAACTTAGAAATTATTCAAAAAACACTAGCAAGGTGTTTACATTTACGAATAATCAACTGATTCCTTTGATCTCGCTCTTACAGCTTTCCTCTTGTAAGTGACCTATGGAGCATCTTCACATTCAGACTAGCAATAATCTGCAAGCATTGCTTCATCAAGATGTCAATCTCATCTTGGGTTTCATCGACGGGATTGGAAAAAGTGGATTTTTAGGGGCATATTCCAGCCGAGTTGGTTGTATTTTTGTAGAAGTTCAGTAACCAATTGAGGGTAGTAATCATCTCTTTTGTTCCCTGAAATTCCATGCATATCTTCCTTGAGAGCTTCCCAAGCTTCCTTATCTTTCACTTCCAAAACTAAATCGAATACAATGTCCTTTACAAGTTAACGTATTTGTGGCCCAACAAAGATGCCTTCCTTGACCTTCGCATCACTTAATTTAGGAACTTTGTCTCTTAAGTACCTATTTGAAAGCCTAGTCTTATCCGTTCATAGCTTTGACAAAATTCTTCACTAAGCCCAGCTCGATATGTAAGGGTGGAAGGAGAATTTTTTTCGAATCTACGAGTGGCTCGGCAATTGCGGTACTTTCATACCTAAATAATGTTGATTTGCAGTCTTTACAACAAAAATTTAACAAAAAGTATTAACTTGAATTCAAACACTTGAACTTATGATTTACACTTTATTGACTGCATAGCATGACGCGTTTCGTCGTTACAAACGACTTCTTCAGATGCTTACAGAATAATCTGAATTATTAGAAATCTAGAATTATTCTGTAAGCATCTGAAGAAGTCGTTTCTAACGACGAAATGCGTCATGCTATGTAGTCAATAAAGTGTAAATCATAAGTTGATGTGTTTGAATTTAAGTTTATATTCAATTATAATGGTTTTACATCAAGTAAACGCCAACACTATTAAATATTTAAAAAGTATTAACTGAATTTACACATTTCCGTGGCATATTGATTGCACTCTTTAAAACACTCCAAAACAACATGATAGCACTAAATACGTTAAATTTCCCCAGTACCACAATAGTATTACACTCAGTAATCTTCTGGCAGTCAAATTATAATTTTGACATTTAACAATGTTATCGAAAAACAAATTTTCTGCAAATTGAAAAAGAAGAATTTATTGAATATAAAAAGTAGCTCTAATCTATAAAACAAGAGATAATCGTTTCTTTTAATGGTTGTTTTTGCATTCAGTAAACGAGAAGACATAGGATAGGACTAATTTTGAGACCGAAACAATTTCATTGTTGTGCAGTGTACTCATTAACCTGTTCTTTGGAATACTTTCGAAGATGAAAATATCTGGTTATCTTTTTTGATAATGGACAATTCAGACATCGAAATTTCGATTGAAATTTAATGCAAAACCAGAGAAATAAATATTATGACGTACATAAACGTAAGTAATTTCTTCTAAGAAAATAATTTGAAGTAGTGTATCCTATTATTCAGAAATTTCTTTAATTCAAATAATTCGAGTAAGTGCTTGAAAATACCTTGAGTTAATGAGAAAATGTGAACGTTAAATTACAACTAACACGTAATTGCTTTTCTAGTACACCGGGTACATCACAAATTATACACTGATTTGGATTTACCGACGCATTACAACATTAGAACCCAAGACAGCGGTAAAAACATTTCTTTTTATTCTGTTTTCCTTCAGCTGCAAAGATTAAGCAACTGAGTGAAATATGAATCCAACTAATAGCGGAATAATGTATTGCTGCTGTGCAGTCTGGAACTCGTGAGTTTATTGCAGTAATTTTGGATACGGACAGTTTGAGACAAAATGTTGCAGCGAAGTCATGGTTACACCACAGAAGCGTATGGAAGCTTTGTATGAAATCTGCAACATTTGTTCACTGAATTAATATAGCTGACGATTATCATATTTCTAGTTGATTCAACTAGAAATATGTTCTATCAAGATTCTTGATAGAACAAAACGAATCGTAAAAACGCATTTGACATTCGGATAAAGAAGTTATATTTATATAGCTTCGTCATTTGAATGATTGCTTATTTTCTCCTTTCAGAAGAAAGTAAGCCAAGGAAGGAGAAGAAAAGACGAAATGACGATTTGATCTTTCTTTCTTCAACGATATAAAAATTATCTTTTATACGATAGAAAAAAAAATGCTATTTTTTTCTTTCATTCAGACGAATTATATGATATTGGTTATTATATAGGATAAAAGGCTGCAAGAGTCACCAATTACAAATTGCAGAATTCCGGTTACAAGGAATGAAGGTAATAAAACTCATGTATTGATACAAAAAACAAAAATAAGACTTGTAAAATCAGATGGAAAGCTATTAATTGAGGATGAAGGCAATTTAGATAAAACTAAGTAGGTTTTTGATTTTCACTATAATTAATTCGAAAACATAACAATATCGTTTCGCCAACACAGTGGCTTCATCAGATGTTGATGATAAATTGAGCTATTACATTGTGGACTGCTTGTATTTATCCTGAAATTTCTGGAGTTATCCTGAAGTTTCCACACACTTCAGTATAAATACAAGCAGTCCAAAATGTAATAGCTCACTTTATCATCAACATCTGATGAAACCACCGCGTTGGCGAAACGATATTGTCAAGTTTTTGAATTAATTATAGTGAAAATCAGAAAACTACTTAGTTTCATTCAAAATATGTATTCAGATTTTTATCAAGTATCGGCCCAGTTGATTAATGATAAGAGATTAAGTAAGGATAGAAGCTTAAGAAAAAGATGATTCCAAAGTGGTGTCAGTAGTTTTTCTTCCACTTTTCTGGTAAAGTTTGTTAATTTCCACTGCTTCTTATGAGTTTGATTTTGTACTTTCCTCTCTACTAAGAAAAATAAGAATAGAAGAACAACCAAATTATATGCCCTGAATTCCAAACGTTTCTCGATGTATTCTTCTTTTTCTTTTATTCGCGTTCTTATAAATGAAAGTTCTTTGTTTATGATATATACTAACACTTGTTATTGCAGTTATAGGCAAACTAGAGATATATAATTGTAGTTATAAAAGTTGCAGTGATTTCAAAATTTGTTTTATATCATCATATATTTAACTAGAATACTTCCACTATTAATTATTAAATAAGTAATATTTAATTATAAGTAATTAGTAAATGAAAAATTAATTTACTAATTTTATACTTTGAGCTATCCTATATAATATATGACTAATATATTGACTAAAAAATCCGATATAAAAATATTGACTAAATGATCCGATGATAAAATTATGTTTTTTTATTAAGTTTCGTGTTAAACTTAGCTAATTAAGAATTCTATCACGTACTTTGCTTGGGAAGGTACTATGAAACTATATTTACAAATAATTAAATATATCCTGCAATTAAAATACTTTGCAGAAGTTCACATAATTCTATAATATATTCCACATATATTTCGGGGTACTAACCCATTATCAAGAGTTTAATACAACCATAGTCTGATTATTTTTATATTACCTACTATGAATGAAATTTCGAATATATTTATGTGAATATATTTTTGATTATACCATAAATTCCAAAATATTTAACTAAGTACTATGCAAGAAACGATTTGATATAAATAAATGAAACTCAGTATATTCAATTAGAACAAAGTGACGGACAAATCTATACAATATGATCAGATGACTTCTGAAATCATCTACTTGATATCATATATGTCTTTATCATTATTTCAAAATGTCTGATACAAATTTTATTCATCTTTTCAATTTTTTAACATTGTAACTATATCATTGATTCCTTCATTATCAGAGTGTGTATAACTACGACCAAATTTTTCCTCAATTTTTGCAAGAGTTTTGACATGATTGACACCTCTCATTTAAAATTTCCCATAAATCCGGAATATTGAATGGAATATATGATTATTTGAAATTTACAATTTTCGAAAATACTTCCTAAAAATCTTGAAATAACATGAGAAATTTGTTTTCATAGTATTGTTTCAATATTTTAGAGCAACAAAAAATAATTCTCAAATTAGTAGTTTTGACAAAATGAGGTACGAATTTGCTTGGAACAATAATGAAAAGAAAAAAATTCATTTTCATTTTCCTTGATATATTTAAATGATCATTCAGTGATGTAAGTAAAAAATACTTTTATTATCAGAGAAGAACTTGTTGACATTTTATCAATTAACTTTGAGAACTAAATGTAATAAAGAACTTCTTCATCTCTACATATTCGCTCTGCATGGAATTTTTTCAATTAACTTCGAAAAAATGAATGTAATGAATAACTTCCTCATATTTACATATTCGCTCTGCATATTAGATTGATATATTCGTATTTCATTTTTTGAATGTTTCTTTTCATTCATCCTGTTATTTTCTCAAATAGTTTTTTATACTATCCATTATTAAACACTAATTTGATAATTTTCACTTCTTTGAAATCCTTCTACTTCAAAATTGTTGTATGAAGAAGTGTTGGTGCCCAAAAATAATCTCTCTCATGAAATAATTTATTTTGATGCTATTTTAACGTTAACAATAAAATTACGTTCCCATGGTACAGACTACAGAATCTAATAAAAGCAAATGCACTTTCATTAACTCGCTATTATAGCTCTCCGTTAAAACGTATTTCTACAGCACAATTGTGGAAAGAGAATAGTTTTCATTTTCATTTATGTGGAATAACTAATGTTATCCTCTTCAAAAACTAACCTGGTTGTAATTAATTAAATGTACCTTGCAAACAACAATGTAACGTTTTCTTTCCAACGTGATATATTGAATACGTCTGCGATAGTGAAGCATTTTACTGCATTATTATGAAGGAATATTTTACGAATAAAACGTGCTTTAGACTTGAGTACAATCGCTCTTTTGTTCCGAGAAAACACGTTTGAGAACGTTACGTTTTCGGTGATTTCAAAATGCATTGAAATTTCCACCAAATTGTGGTTTTCACTTTTGATATTTTCAACATTTTTATTGTTAATGAAACAATATTTAGAATTTTCTCATAGCTTAATAAAATTCGCATGACACGTTTCGTAGTACTACTTCTTTATCAAATGCTAAATAACAATAGGTGTAATTTTACAAACTCTATACTTATAGCTATTCTCACAGAATATACCAGGTATATTCTATAACTAACCTAGAGTGAGGACCATAGAATACAACTGATGTTATACAAAGAAAGAATCGTATACCTGAAATTGAACACAGAAAATCAGGGTCTTAAGTCAGATATACCAACTAAAAATGTGGGAAAAGGTTCAAACAAATCATACAAGATAAGATTTCTAAAAAGATAAAGGAAATAAAAATTTTTGAATATCGAAAAACATAAAATTGAAAGTAAACTAACTAAACATAGTCAATCTAATTTACTACCTGAAATATTGTAATTGAACAAATTGAGTAAAGGGCTAGAATTAACCTCTAATTGGCTATTGAGTAAAAGTCCTAAATTTTTGAATTTATTGATATTTAACGATTCTAGAAGATTTAGTTTGGAACCGTTATTCTCTCTATTTGATATTTATATAAGTGGGTGTACTGATTAGAGGAGAGTCACACATTTAAAACACTCAAAAGAGTCACACACTTCAACCACTTATTAGAGGAGAGTACCACATTTAGTTCAGAGTTCGAAATATTAAATAGAGAGAATAACGGTTCCAAACTAAATCTTCTAGAATCGTTAAATATCAATAGCTTCAAAAATTTGGGACTCTTATTGAATAGTCAATTAGAGGTTAATACTAGCCCTCTATTTAATTTGTTCAATTACAATATTCCAGGTAGCAGATTAGATTCATTACCTATGTTCAGTTAATTTACTTTCAATTTTATGTTTTTCGATGTTCAAAAATTTCAATTTTACATTATCTGTTTATAGATCTAATTTTGTATAATTATTATATATTATTGTGTAATTTTCTCACATTTTCAGTTGGTATACCTGACTTAGGAAACTGATTTTCTGTGTTCAATTTCAGGTATACGATTCTTTTTTTCTTTGTATAATATCAGTTGTATTCTTTGGTTCTCACTCTAGGTTAGTTATAGAACATACCTGGTATATAATGTGAGTAGCTATAAATATTGAGTTTGCAAAATTACATTTCCGTGAGCTTCCTTTATCAAATAAAGACTCATAATTTCTCCCTAGCATTCTAGATTCCTATTCATGACATGTCTTTTCGTCGACAGAGGGAGCTCACGTGAATAGTTCACGAACTAATGTTCTATTCATTCGGATATAGGACAGGGGGTCATCGATTCTTGATTGATTGTTTAAATGACTGATTATTCATAATAATGATGAAAAAATTGTTACTCATTATCAATCAACCACACTTAAGCGCTCTTAATATTCTCGAAAGCGATAGGTTCGTTCTCGTTGACATTTGTGTGGATAGGTCCCTGAGAGTTTTATTTGAAACATTTCGATTAGGAGTCTCAGTATTTACTACTATATATATATATATATATATATATATATATATATATATATATATATATATATATATATATATATAATTGAATTTTTAAACGAATTTACATGTCTTAGTTGACCGGTGTATATGACGAACAGACGTGTCCTGTATATGCACAATAAATGAAATGTTCAGAAAATTTTCAGCGATTACACAAATAATTCGTTTTTATTCACAGGTACTAGTTAACAGGTAGGAAGTTTTGACCAATAATTTTGTTGAAAAATAATTTCGTGTACCGAATCCATAAATTAGAACTAAGCCATAAGATAGAAACCTTTCTGTCTCGAAAAATATTTCTTTATGAAAGGTTTAATAACATTCAGTTCTTTGTGATTTTGAAAAATTGATTATAAAAATTAACTCTCAGAATGATTCTTACTGATGGAAATTCATTACATGGAATATTCTCTCATTAATTAGTGACATTAATAAAAGGATGAATGCTTTCATCTTTACTTCATCAAGAGAAACTTCAAAAGCAAAAGCACAGAACAATACAATAAAGCCTCAGTTCTATTCGCCGTACTGTATTCCCGCTGCTTCTCAAGCTCTAATTAAAATAAGTGGTGCCCTTTCGCGGCCAAATGGAAACCGTATATGATTACATAAATTGCAATGTCGGCTGCCGTGACAGAAACGAAGAAAGCACTATAAATTCCAGTTAACCCGGAGAAATTCGGAATATACTTCCTTTTTTTGAGATCTACCTGTTTCCTTTGATATTCTTTCTGGAGATCATTCATCATGATACAAATCTCGGAATGCAACAATCTGAATTTATACAAGTAATAAGAGTCACAACGCTATTTGAAGAATTTACAACATAATGAATAGTATAGGGGCTTATTAACCGACCGGTATAATGACCCTACGCGCTCTTGGTTCAGTGGTGCTGTTGGGTTCGATTCCCACAGTGTTCTTAGGTCCTTCGAATACGACGTTAAACTGTAGATCCAATCGAAGCTATATACTCCTAAGTCTCTGAACTCCGCCCTTTGCATAATAATAAAAATTTCAACTTTTCTTTGAATAATAAACGTAATAATTTATCAACTTAAATGTTGACTTAAAAAGGTGACAAAGCCTCCTGCCACCGACGTCCCGCATCATACCATGTCTAATATCGGCTCCAGATATGCTGACAAAGAAGTGCCGAACTACTGGTTGGACTCAGCTAGAATGTTTCCCGAAACGGACGGCATACCTACTTCTATCTATCCGAGAGATGGTTTCCCTAATATATTTTTACCTGAAATACACAGTCCAAGACCCGTTTGGTCTTCATCTGTGCGGGAAGACGGGTGCCCATATGAATGCCAAATTTCAGAGCCAATCCAGGATATAACAGGGGGATTTCAAATATTTGCACTCAAGGAATAAGAATACAGACATGACGCCTGGCAAAGATTGTGCATCAAGAACTAGCAATGAAATTACATCTACTACATAAGGCAACGGAGCCTAACTACAACTACATTCCGGAGTTATTTTTGGGGAATAACCTGTTTAGACTTTACTGGAACAGTACTATCTTGACCTAAACAATTCCTCACAATTGGCCTGACTTTGTCTTGATTGAAAATAGAATCAGGGAAACTATTTTTATCGCGATGGCCATTCCAAATGCAAAAAACTTGGGAAAGTTGAGAAAGAAGGCCGATAAAATACCGAAATAAGGGGAACTTGAAATCGAATGACAGAAACGGTGGCAAATGAGCGTAGCCAAGACCGTTCCAATCATCACAAGGTCCATTGGTATAATTCAAATAAATTTTCTGTCAAACATTCGAGAATTCAAGGACTTGTTGAACATATCTATAAGGAATTCCAGAGATAGGTTCTACTTTCCACATCAAGAATTGTCAAGATGTTTCTGGATGGAAATCTACGCCACGAAAGCCCACCAGGGCCCATATAATTTGGAATAGGCTTCCACAGAGCTCAATTCTTCTGATATATACATTCTCGGATGAATGAAAGTTTCCCCTTGAGGAAGGGCGAAAGCAATAATGTCCGGGAATTTGAGCATGCTTGGAAACTAGGCTGGTGTAATAACTGAATATATTTTTTTCAATTTGTTTTGAGAAATATTATCAGTTAATTCTGTCGATCATTCAATAAAACCGTGATTTGAGGAAGCAAATACCTTTTCGCTAATGAATGACCAATATTATTTACAAAAGTCTTGAGAAAGGCTTAAGGATCCGAAATATTTGGGTAACTATACCATTTCAACTAATCAAGCCTTCTACTTCTCTTGCCATTGCTGATGATGGATGCCTAAGATTTTGAGATGTCTTCAAAGTTTTGATGATCTGTTTTATTTTTTGACCAGTGCTTTCATTGGATAAAAAGCGGAGAAGTTTCAGTACAAACTGGAGAGTCTTTGCTTTGGTTTGTCATTATTCAGTTAATATATGCTGCAACGTATAAATTGATGGTTCTCATAGATATTTTCACTACTGAAAGTTAAATTGAAAGTGTCTTCAGTCACATACAGCAATAGTAATCAACACCAGGACAGCTTTTATCTACCAACTGTAAACCATTAATGCAAAAGTGGCTCGTAGTACTATAGTAGTACTTCTGTATCGACATATAGATGATGATTTCATTATTAAATGATGGTTTGTTTTTTGCATTTCTTCATATTATCATCCGTGTTCACAGAAATTCTTATTCATTTTATATGATAGTATCTACTTTTGAAATTTGACTGAAACTAGGAATATTCGATATTTTTAAGTAATGTCCATTGAATTTATTCGTTCAGATAGAGAAGTTCCCAATTTGAATTCACAAAACGTTTGAAAAAATATATCGATGATTGTCCATTAACATAAGTCCAAGAATATATTTTGATAATAATGCATTCACATTATTTTTTGATAGATTTTTTTGAAATCAAAAGAGAATGTCTGAGCCACCCAAATGAATTTTTGAGGGGACTCTGGTCCTCTCATTCCCCAAGGATTCGGCCCCATTGTATATAACATATCTTAGACATATTTTGTCTATAACATAACTAGAGGTTGAATGTGATGTGCGACAAATAGTTTAAATACTAGAAAAAATAGTTCAAAAATGTACCTATAGTTGTTTGTATAGTTTGGGGTATTCATTGAACATACGTGTACTTTACCTGAAGAAGTTATAGGCACTCGATCTGATTGTTTAATATTCCATCCTACATCATCATATTTATGTTGAGGCTTTTTGAAAGTAACAATTCTTTGAAACGTTTCCTTTGATAATTTCATACGATCCAATTCTCTAGCAGTTATCTGAAATGGAAAATTCATTAGTAGCAATGAAATTATATATGTTATGAAATTTTCACCTCTTTCTCTTGCAAATAAATGCCCCATTTTCTCTCCCAGTTTTTCTTGGCTGACTGTTCTTTCTCCAGCTGTTCTTTCCTTCAAATAATATATAAATTCATGAATGTATTCATTTATTCTATTGAAATAGTTTCGTTTACTTACAGTGTATTATATGCAGACAGTTCTCTGTTCGCCATGGTGTTAGCAAAGTAACTATGTTGCCATGTTTGGTCGATATCCCCAAATAATACTCGTATGAAAGGGTTACCTAAGTGTAACTTATAGCATCTTGGAAATATGATGTAGAATTTCAGAAACATGTAATTGTAAATTTGATTTCAATATATTCATAGTAGAAGTCAAACAGATAATATCGATCCAGTTTTTCAATTTGAAGTATGATATATAATGAACTATATGATTCGATATATGATATAAAATAAATTAAACAGGCAATAAATCAATTTAAAAAATATATATATACATATATATATATATATATATATATATATATATATATATATATATATATATATATATATATATATATATATATATATTAAAATTGTTTTTAATCAATTTTTTAGCAATAACAGGCTCCTTTTGATATGAAAAAGTTTATTTTTGTTAACGTTTCGTTGCTATATTACAGCTATGTCAAAACTAATGAATAATTGAATTTATGACTTACTATTGATATCAAAATGTCGAACTTTTTTTAGAAAAATCAAATGAGTATCTTCACTCATTGATTTTCATTATCAGAGGAATATTTCTGGCTCAGCATTCGCTTCGGAAGTTTTAGTCTTCTTCACCATGAGGAAACCTCTGAAAAACTTATGGTAAGCCAGGTGATTCTAATATTATTAGAATCGTATTACAATGTGATGGTTACAGTTTTTACTGCATCGTGACGTCACCACATTAAGTAACCTATATAGCAGTGTTTTGGCGGGTTTCTTATTCATCAAAACTTTCTCTGTCATTCTCATAAAAATTAGAAAAATTTAAAGAGAATTAATCAAATGGGAAATATGCATCAGCTATAACGAATAATTTGAGATATTTTTGTGGAAACAGTCAAATACCTTATTGAATCAACTGTCGATATTAAAAATCATGAAGTGCGCAAATAATGTGTGATATTAGATTCAGTCAGGTTTAACGTTTTTCTCAAGCTCTGATCGCTATGGAACTCAATCACAAAAACGGTGGAATGAAATGAGGATTTCCTATCTTTTTTCCTCTAACGAATGAAATTCAATATCTGAAAGGATGGAAGAGAAAATCCTCCTTCTTTCATCGGAACGAGAATTCTCAGAGCATAGTTTTTTGCGTTATCCAAGAAATTCACAAAATGATATATAATACATGAAGGAAAAGTTGTCAGCTGTATAATATATTGTTCTTACTTTCTTTGCATTTTATTCGATTTTTCCATACGTATACGCATAATTCAATATTTATGAAATTAATGGGTTTTTTGTGATAAGTATTTCATATTGATTGAGCCAAGTCAAAAAGTTAAAAAATTCGTGGTTTTAAATCAAATGACATCTATTCTCAGAGAAATTCCTTTCTTATCTTTCACTATAAAATTCGCTGATTTATGAGAGAGAACAATCGAAACGCCGACTTTGTTCTTTCTTATACTTTGAAATAATCCTGGAGAGGTTTAAATTACGATTAGCTAGTTTCTCTTGATCCAAAAAAAGAAATTCTTCTGATTGCTCGAACTTCAGATTTCGGCTTCAACTTCTCGATTCTCGTTCGTTTAGTTTTCTTCTTATCCGGGAGATTATTTATTTCTTTAAATCGCTGTAGACTCCCAGACGTTTTAACTTTTCCACTTTGGAAGTGGATTTGTTGCCTCAGGCTCGTCCATGTTTCCGAATAGAGTTTTAGTTTCACTTTTACCAGCAGGCGAAAATTTTTCTCATTTGCCATGTCATGGTGAATGCTTGAATTTAATTTTCAGATAAAAATTTACTTTTGTGGAATTCACTTTTATTGAGAAGTGGAATTTCGTTAGAAAATTATCAGGCCAATCAGGTGGAAGAAACATGCTTTTTTGAATAAATGAAAAATATAATAAATGATGAGTTTTATATAATTTCAATAAAAATGTCAATTGATAAAGTTGATTCAATGGTGGCTGATCTCTTGGTGAAATGTTGTTGAAAGAGTATTATGAATGAAAAACACTTGGCTTTCAGAAGCTAGACTCTAGATGCAGTCTCTAACTTTTAAAAATGGATTAACACACCGAAAAAATTGCCCAAGCAATAATTTAATATAATTTTGTGGAACCACGACAGGTATTTTTTATTCAATATAAAGGGTGTTTTTTCTAGAGGTATAGAACTTTAAATTGCAATAAAACAACGATGGATCATTCGATTGACAAGAATTTTTTTATTCGAAAGATAATGTTGTGGCATTACATTTCAAATATGATTTCTGGCATATGACCGCCACGGCTGGCTCGAATGTAGTCCAATCTGGACGTCCAATTTTCGATGACTTTTTCCAACATTTTTGGACGTATATCGGCAATAACACGGCGAATATTGTCTTCCAAATGGTCAAGCGTTTGTGGCTTATCCGCATAGACCAATGACTTCACATACCCCACAGAAAGTAGTCTAGCGGTGTTGAATCACAAGATCTTGGAGTCCAATTCACAGGTCCAAAACGTGAAATTATGCGGTCACCAAACATGTCTTTCAATAAATCGATTGTGGCACGAGCTGTGTGACATGTTGCGCCGTCTTGTTGAAACCACAGCTCCTGGACATCATGGTTGTTCAATTCAGGAATGAAAACGTTAGTAATCATGGCTCTATACCGATCACCATTGACTGTAACGTTCTGGCCATCATCGTTTTTGAAGAAGTACGGAATGATTCCACCGCCCATAAAGCGCATCAAACAGTCAGTTTTTCTGGATGTAACGGTGTTTTGATATACATTTGAGAACTTCACTCCAAATGCGGCAAAATTCGCGCGATACGTATTCCGCACAGAACCATTATTTTCGAAATAAAATTGCACTATTTGCAAGCATGGTTCAGGCGTGAGTCTATTCATGATGAATTGCCAAACCAAACTGAGAATAAATCACTTCTCAGCTGTTAAATCGGTCGACATCTTCAACAGTAATGCCAACTTAAAGTTCTATACCTCTAAAAAAACACCCGTTATATAATGACAATCGATCTCTTGCACAAGGGTTGGTGGAACATTGTTGAAAAATTAATCAAAATTAAAAATAACAAGCTAATTTTAATTTGTTGATTTCACTAGACGCATGTTTCGGGCCACTAAACTACTGGCAAGAGTTTAATATAAAGTTTTCAGGCATAAACAATCTATATGATTAAAATATTGACTATAGGGTTGAACTCTCTGACTCGAATTCAATGTTTACACCTGGGTTAATCGTTGAATTTGAATCAATTGGTCCTAATCATTTCTACCTAGACGTACCATCAATTCTATCACTCAAAACAGTTTTGATTGAAAATAAGTTTAAATGAACATAAGTTTACTTTATTATTAACAAAAATACGCATGAAAGCTGTTTCAAACATTTCTAAATTAAATACAAACATTTCCAATTTTTACTTTCTTGAACATATTAAAAAACCATTAAAAATATTCTGTGTTGATATAACTTATTGTGTAATGTTGCCACGTGAATATTATGACTTCTCTAAAAATTCTCTTGAAATGCAATGTTGCTCTTGTACCCAACATAAATAGATCAAACTGATAAATAAATAACATCTTTCGATCGCTAAAATTACTATGCATATTATTATATTCATATAAACTAATAATAATAGTAATGAAAGAAAATTTTTACAATAATAGCAACTGTGAATATTGACTGTTGAGAATTAATTTTTCAATGAATTTTATTCTCATGCCATTCCTACATTTTATTTCTAAGAAATCTCTAACATCAGGATTCGTGCTCTTTCGAGTTTTTATTCATCCCTGTGAACGATTATTCGATACATTGAGGAATTATAATTAATTATTTGGCTTATCTGACTGACGGCCTGACCTGGAAATGAAATCAATCAATTATCCCGATTTCTTCAACAATGAAGTAATCATTCATTCTTGTTTTCGAAAGTGATTGATATGAGTTAATCCTAAATACTTATATCAGTGTAAGGTGAAAAATAGCAATGAACCAGAATCGTTCACTCTTTTCTGATTGATTTTTCATATCAGGATAATAAACCTTGTAACATTTCAAGTTTTTCTTAATTTTGTTATGCCTGAAAAATGTTTTTCATGAAACATTCACTCTAAATTTACTTCAATTGCAATTACATATTTCTTTTTCTTGGTTTAGATGTATGTCCTGAAGAAATGAATAATTCCTTCGAAATAATTTTGGTAAATGAAATTGGTTTTGTTCTTAACAGGTGTTTTTTTAGAGGTATACAACTTTAAGTTGGCATTACTGTTGAAGAAGGCGACCGATTCAAGTGATTTATTCTCAGTTTAATTTGGCAATTCATCATGAATAGACTAATAAAATAGAAGCAAGGCGTAGATTCGTCGAATGGGTCCAAAACGAGATAGCCGTTGTTCCCGATTTTCATAAGCGAATTTTGTTTAGCGATGAAGCGCACTTCTGGTTGAATGGCTACGTCAACCAACAAAACTGCCGCGTTTGGAGTGAAGATAATCCTCAAGTGTATGTCAATACACCGTTACATCCAGAAAAACCTACTGTTTGGTGCGCTTTATGGGAGGGTGGAATCATTGGTCCGTACTTCTTCAAAAACGATGATGGCCAGAACGTTACAGTCAATGGTGATCGGTAGAGAGCCATGAATACTAACTTTTTCATTCCTGAATTGAATAAACATGATGTCCTGGAGCTGTGGTTTCAACAAGACGGCGCAAAATGTCACGCAGCTCGTGCCACAATCGATTTATTGAGAGACACGCTTGGTGACCACCTAATTTCACGTTTTGGACCTGTGAATTGGCCTTCAAGATCTTGTGACTTAACACCGCTAGACTACTTTCTGTGGGGCTATGTAAAGTCATTAGTCTATGCGGATAAGCCACAAACGCTTGACCATTTGGAGGACAATATTCGCCGAGTTATTGCCGATATACGGCTACAAATGTTGGAAAAAGTCATCAAAAATTGGACGTCCAGATTGGACTACGTCCGAGCCAGCCGTGGCGGTACCAGATATCATATTTAAAATGTAATGCCACAAGATTATCTTTCGAATAAGGAAAAATTCTTGTCAATCGAATGATTTATTGCAATTTGAAGTTTTATACCTACAGTTTTATAAAATAATAATAAAATTTTGTTTTAATAAGAATACAATACGAACTTAACTTAGGTTAGGTTGGACAAACACATAGAACAAAATAGAATGTCCATAGATTAACCATAGATATATACTAATACTAACACCCCTCTCAATTCAAGGGTTTTGATATCCTAAAAGGTTAACAAAGTTATTGAATTGCCGTTTTGGCAAAGCCTTCGTGAAAATGTCGGCTTCTTGGTTTTCTAACATAAATATTTCAAAATAACTTGTTTCTTAAAAATAATATCTCTTATAAAATTATAACGAATATCTACATGTTTCATTCTCTTTACAAACTTATCTTCCCTAGTAACAATTAAATACATTAAGCATCCTACAAGTTCTCTAAATAGTTTTGTTTCCATAGGAATTCCTTCTTTTGATTTCAAGTTCACTTCCATGGGAATTGACTCACTTTTACTATCTTGCATATTGAATTTTTGAAGGAACTTTCCAATATATTGTACATGACTTAAAGTGATTATTTGTTCTTTATAATTTCTAATTACTTCTATCCCTAAAGAATATTTAACCTCTTCTAAGTCTTTCATTTCAAATTCGTTTCCCAATTTACATTTCTTCTCAGGTTTCCTTAGCTTCTCGGCTTCAGCTCATGCTTTTCCATAAACTAATTCTCCCAGATCTGTTTCTATGAATTGCTTCAGTTCATATTGATCCAATATTGATTCCATGCGATATTTCCAGCTTCCAAAATTGTTTCCTTCGAATGAGCACAATTTCAATTTAATATCTTTCATGTTCCCAACGTGGTTCGACGATTTTCTTCTGAATTTCCAAAAACTATATTCGCACAACAAATCCTATTCATTTTAGTGTTCTGGACCCATAACCTGTTGTTTTTGTGGGTTGAAAGGATTAATTTAATTATTAAAAAAACGTTTATTCCGATATATATATATATTGAGAACAAAAATACAATACTTGTTTTAATAAGAATACAATACGAACTTAACTCAGGTTAGGTTGAACAAACACATAGAACAAAACAGAATGTCCATAGATTAACCATAGATATATACTAATACTACCAATTCACAGGAGGTTTGATATAAGTTATGCTGAAATTATTAATTGCCTTCTTCACTAATAGACACTATTGGATAATGGGCTTAGCAATACTTTTGATATCCTCCAACTTTATTCGGTATATTTCTTCAATTCATACTCAAGATATTTAATAGATGCTATAATCTTATGCCCCTAAGTAATCGTTTAATGTCCTAACTTACGAGTGACTTCAAGTGAAGCAAGGTTCTTCACTATTTTGTCGGACTTCTATTGCCTCTAAATGTAATTTCAAATTCTAAATATAAAATGAAAATAAAAATGCATAAATTAATATAAAATGAAATTAATAAATTCTTGCCATCGATGAATATACAGATGGCTGAATCAGAGATCGACTTCACACGACGTTTCGGTTAGTAATATATCTCTAACCGTTCTCAAGTGAAAACAAGTGAGAGCAGTTTTCACTTGATAACGGTTAAAGATACTTTACTAACCGAAACGTCGCGTGAATTCGATTTTTGACTCAACCATCCAGTCTGTACATCGGCGATGAAAATGATTGATTCTATGTTTTTTATTTTCATTTTATATTTCTATTTCAACGTTTAGAACATTAATTATTAATACAATTTTCCAATTCCAATAATTTTATCATTTCATTTTTATTCAATCATGGTTTGTTTCCTAACTTGAAATTGAAATTATAAGCAATAGAAATATATAGTGAAGAATCTACATCTGCACAACATCTTCAAATAAATAAAGGTTGTACCTCTCATTCAGAGAATTGAAACTCGCGAGTCGCGACTCTGAATGAAGGCCACTTGGCAACAAAGAGAGTACTGAATCAATTACAAAATTTAATTAATAACGAGAACAATGAACAACAGAATAGAAATTATGAAGAAATTTTGTACAATCCCTCCTTTGTATCAGTACTGTTATACTAAGAAAAAAACTTAAGCGACGTTTTCCAGCCTCAACATCTGAAGACAGACGACAGAGAGCACGTTGTAAAAGAAAATCAATACATAAATGTTAGAGGAAGTTGCCGGTCTCCGTGGCTTAGTCGGGAGAAGACCCGACTATGGTGTAGTAGAACTGGGGTTCAAGCCCCGCTGAAGGTATGGGTTTTTGTGTTTGTCTATGATTTAAATATTTTAAATAATGATATATGCTGGGTAATGTACATTGATTACAAGCCCAATTGCCGTTCGGAACCGGCTTTAAACTGTAGCTCCACTGAATTAAACAAAAAAAATTAAAGGGAGACCTCTTGATACAACTTTTTTATCATAATATAATCATAAGTAAAATCTTATAAATAAGATTGAATATGATATAGATAATAATAATGATTAATTTCGTAGGAGCTAGAATGTATCCACTTCAAGGCGCTGTTTATGACTGCATCATGGTGAATCAATGTCTTCAAAACAAAATATTTCGGTTTAGTTTCTTCGCAAGGTTAAGGATTATTTGGCTTCTCTACGCATTTTCTCAAAAAATATTTCAATCCAGCTCTATCACACATCGACTAAGTCTTTTCATTTCAACTGAATATTAACCTTCATTCTGTTGTTCTTCATCGCCTTTGTATTGAAGAAATCAATTTTATTGTTCGCTATAAAGTAAAAGCTCTCTTTTTGCGGGGTATACGTTCCGAAAATATGCCGCAAATACAGAAACCGAGAATATGGAATGCTAATTTATATGAAATTATAGGCGATACGTTCCTATCAAAAATGACAAAATGAAAAAATATTATATGAAAAAATTCATTTAAATGAAGTTTTTGACCATATTGCTTAATTATTAAGTTCAGGCTTAGGCAATGGTTTGAAGAATTTTGTTATTTGTTCTTGATTGGCAGTTTTTAAAGGTTCCTTCAATTCAGACTGATATTAAGTAATGACTTTAGCAAATTGCTTTTAAAATAAGACTTCGTTTCATAGATTGATCAATTTTCATACTTTGCTGTTCGAATTAATTGGGACAAACATTTTTTTTCTTCATTTGAGTTACTGTTGTTAGTATGTGAGTACCAGGATGTCCCAAACATCCTCACACCTGCTTGTTTACTACCTGAGGTGACGTGAGGATTCGACCTTGACTATCATTTACAATCTGGCCGGTTTTACCTCACCAGCAATTCAGTTGTGACCCTACCGTTGCGACAGTATGTGGTTTCAATTTTGATACGTGCTGTATTGTCTTGTACAAAGATGGATATCACTTCGAGGAAGCGTTCCAAAATTATCGCGCTTAATGAACACACATCAATGACTGTAAGAGATATAGCTGAAGCTGTTAGTGTGGGAAAGTCCGCGTTTCGAGAATTTTAAAAACATTTGAAGAAAGTGGCTCATCGTCTCATAAAATAAAGATATTATTTTTACAAAAAAGAATAATATTGCATGCTAATAAACTCGAACCATCAAAACCCTTATTTCATCGAAAGTCCATACTTTAACAGCTATATAAATTAAATGTCTGTAAATTGATATACAAGTACCATAACCAACTGGGTTTAAACATACAACAGACCATCAGAGGATTTAAGTGCATAATGCAACCCAAAGGTTAAAGGACCCACACTTTGAACTCTTTCTGTAATCACGGGGCAAAAAACTTCAATAGTATGAGAATTCCAAACACATTAAAGCGAGCCAAAGAAGTTGAACGCTTCACCAAAAGCACGATTACATACACAGAATAGAGAAATTATTGAGAAGTCAAGATCTACTTGTTTATTAAATTTAAGTCATTAAGATATTTCAGAATTTATTATATTTTTGTTACTTTTCAAACATTCTGTTACTTTTCAAACATTCAATAAATTTTGAAAGTTCGTCTCTAATGTAATAGAGGTTAAGGCCTGGATTATCTCTTGCTCCGTAGGTTGAAGCAAGCCGTCATATTGGGAGGAAAAAATGTCACTTTATATTTGGATGCATAATTTCAAGTTCGCGAGGTAGACCTGGTGCATTATCCGAAACTACATCCCCTCAAAGCATATATTCTTTTTTTTAAATTCAACTTCAAAGAGTCAACTTCCGAAACAAAAAACTTCCGGAACCACTTACAAAAACTAGCTATCAGATCCGCGAATAAAGAAATCTATTGCCGCGAATATAGAGATTTGGTTGCATTTTTTCAATCCGCTAATAGTGAAACGCGAATAAAGGAAGCGCGAATAAGGAGCTTTTACTGTATTCGAAATTTGCTAAATTGAAAACACCTCAAAAATATTTTTGGAAGTTTTCTCATTCAATTTATCAATTTCAAAGATAATCTGAGATAACATAAAAAGTTGAGAAGGTCGTTGAAGTGGTACCGGAGCACCAATCAGAAACGTAAAGTTTACAAAGTTCATGAGTAACCTAAGTAATACTGCCGAAGCAATTCCGTTTCATAGGTTACAGCCGACCTTAGCGTACATTTAATGCCGTTAAAGGTAACAAGTAAAAATGGAATAGTCGCATGTAGTGCTGTTACATCTAAGTTTCGGTCATTAAAATGAAAGTTATGGTTTATTTTACTGCTTAATTCAATCGTAAAAAGTTTACAGTTGCAATTTCGAATGACTGTATACGGTATATTGCAATGTATCCTTAGAAATATTAATATTATATATTCAGATACGGAAAAGCTAGTTACCTATTATTACACAATACGAGAAAGTTGCAGAACTTTCCTACCTTCAACGAAAGTTTGGTTATTTTCGTGACTACCTATTTCGTTTTATTTCCAGGATTCGGGAGGAGCAACATTTTCAACGAAATTAATAACTTTCAATGTTGAACAAGGTCTATAAAGGAAATTATCATTGAATAGATAATTTGATTAAAATAGTTGATTGAGGAGGGAGATACCTATTTGAAATTCCATGTCAACTTACTAATGAATTAATCACATTCAAATAAAACCCTCAGCAAGCTGTTTACACAAATATTTGAAAAATTTGAAATAGTTCGATATTTCGATTAAGAGTCTCAGTATTTACTAGTATTGAATGATTTGTGAATCTTGAAACTAGCTACACTTTTGCCCACCTGGGCGTGATCTGGAGCGATTAGGCATGGGACTATTCGTACACATTGCGGACAATTTTCTGTAGTGTTCGAATGAAATATCTACTGAGCCTTTCACTGGCACTACTGTTGTCATGAGTAGGAATCTTGAACACTAAGGAGAGTTTATACGTTTATTCTCCGATAGAGGTAGCCTATGTGAATATTTCACTAGGAAAAATTCCCTTCAATTTGGTATAAGACCTATGTTCGTTTTGAAAGTCATTGATTCTTGATTGATAGATTAAATATGGACTGATGATTCATAGTAATGATGAAACAATTGTATCCTGTTATCATTCAACAAGATCGATAAATGTTTTGAAACGCTCTTAATATTCACTGTCGAAAGTGATGGGTTCGTTCTTGTTGACAACATTTGTGTAGACAGCTCCCTGAGAGTTTTATTTGAAATATTTCGATATTTCGATTAGGAGTCTCAGTATTTACTAGTATTGAATGATTTGTGAATCTTGAAAATAATACATATATATATATATATATATATATATATATATATATATATATATATATATATATATATATATATATATATATATATATATATATATATATATATATATATATTATATATTAAGGAATTCTCAATAATTTCAAAACTGAACTGAAAAAACAACAAAATGCTACTGATCATAAAAATTCCTATCATATCTTGGAAATATTATATGACCTCAGAATGTTGAAGGATTTCGTTTGATGGAAAATGAGAAAAGCAAAACTTACGGCATGAAATATAACAAAAGTGTTCACAATCATAATTCTCTAGATTTCCTCCGAGATGATTTCAGTATTTGTATGTGCATTTTCATGGAGAAAATGGGCAAAAATTCAATCATCGAATAAAAAGATTCTCTTGAGTGTTCAATTTCTTTTATGCCTGAAAAAGAATTGTGTAAATTCTTTCATAAATTCTCCATGAGCATGTGATGTTATTCTGACTTTCGTGCTTTTGTGTGCTATAAATCATATAAACAGAAACATCTCCGAATTAAAATGAGGTTTTTACCTAGGTATTCTATAATGCATATGTCATATCTTTTTGAAAGATATACCACCAAATTGTATTAAATTCTCAGCAGTATTTGCTTTGCTTATTCAAATTGCTTTGAAAAATAGTTCAAAGGAATTGTTTTGTAATTTGATGTTGTACGGTGGATGTTTTTCGTCCGAAAAACGTGAATTGTCTCTGAAACGCAAGTAGAATTTTTGCGATTTTATTAACATATGCGGAAATCTCATAAACCTTAAAATGCTAATTAATTTAAATCATATTTACGCCATGAAAGATTCATTTCAATTTAGTGATAGAGTTAATGAATTTAAGTTACCAGATGGATACAAGATCATTTCGTTGGATTTGGTTAAGCTGTTCACTAATATTTCCATTGATAGTATTTTGAAGATTATAGAAAAAGAATGGGACAGGACTGTTGGTGTAACAACCATGGATTTAAAGATGTTTTGCATTGTGATGAGATTTTTGTTTAGATCAAATTATTTTATCTTCCAAGGTACCATTTACTCATAGATTTTTGGATGTCCGATGGGTAGCAAATTGAGCCCTATCTTAGCGTCTATTACTATGTCCACACTTCTGAGAAGCTGAATACCACTACAATCGTTCAAGTTACCTTTTTTATATCAATATGTGGACGATCTCATTTTATCATTTCCTAACAGTGGAATAGATGAAATTCTCACAATCTTCAATGCTTTCGATCAACATATCAACTTCACAGTTGAGGAAGAGAGTGATAATTGTGTCCCTTTTTAGACACCAAAGTAATCAGAACGAACAACAATATTATCAAACTGGATTGGTTCCAGAAAAAGACTTCATCGGAAAGATATATCCACGCAAGATCAAATCACACTTGGGGTATAAAAATCAACTTGATTAAGGGATGTTACATAGGGTTAGATCTATATGTCATCCGCAATACCTCAGATCTGCTGAAATCAGGCTCTTTTAATGTTCTTAGAAAATGGATACTCGAGATCTTTTGTGTCGAAATGTTATCAGCACTATTCAGTCACCGTTTTTCCAGGCCTATTGATGACACCACTGTTAACGATGATGTTCTTCAAGAAACTAGTTCCATCCGGTATGTTTCGTTGCCATTCATTCATGGTTTGACACAGAGGTTGACCTATACTCTTGGTGGTGTTCCCAATATAAAAGTGGCCAGATATAATCCATGTTCTGTTCGTAACCTGTTTAGTAAGTTGAAACACAAAACGTCAACACTAGCCATGTCGGATTGCATTTATCGCATACATTGCAAGGATTGTCAGGCAGTTTACATCGGTCAGACAACCCAATACTTAAAAAGGAGGTTAGCTATCCATAAAAGTGATGCCAGATTGCAACCACAAAAAGATGCGCACTGGCAAATCATGCGTTTTCTTTAGAGCATAAGTTTGATTTTGAAGATCAAAAATTCTCTCCATCGAATGTAACTACAAGAAAAGAACATTCTTGGAGATATGCTACATTAACAATACTTCTAATAACATCAACAAAAGAACATATATTGAGAGTCTTAGTTGTGTTTACAGCTACTTGTTATCGTTGGATGAGCCTGGCCAAATTTCCAATGGCTAAGATCATCGGTGTTGTTGATTGTTTTCTGTATCAATACAGTTTTGTACGTTGATGTGTCTTACAATATGTTCTATGGTTTAACCTCGATTTAGGAGTTTATGTACATGCCATTTATATATCGTACGTCGTTACCACTACTGCATTTATTTTTAATATTATCATTATAATTATTGGATGCCCTTCTGTATTGTTTTTGTTGGCTTATTGACTTGTGTCAGATGTAGGTTTACCTTGTTCTGCAAGTTGTAACTGATTGATTAACACCTGTCTATATTCTTAGTATTTCTGAGGAAGAACGAAATTCGTTCGAAATATAGAATTGCTGACGATTAGTCGTTTAAATTAGTTCTGCCTACCTTTGCCGATAACCCGAAATATTTTGAATATATATAATATATATATATATATATATATATATATATATATATATATATATATATATATATATATACATATATATATATATATATATATATATATATATATATATATATATATATATATTTTCAGGGGTGACCAACCGGTCGATCACAACTTTTACAAAATATTGAAAAAATTTCACGAAAGCAGATTTTCAGAAAATAATATATCAGGAAAATGAATAACTATGCTTTGTGCTATGTTCAGTTATTCGTGAATTTCGATTATTACATATACGAATACATCAAAACGATGTGACGAAAATACCATAATTCATATATCTCGCTAAAATCGAATTCGATAATAAATTATGCAAGTTTTCCGAAAATAATAACGAGAGCTAGCCTAAGGTTTCGCTTTATTCTTTTCGAGTCATTTACATAATGTATTCTGATGTATGTTCTACGTCTGGTTCCTCGTTGGAATCCTCGCTTCCTTCCTATTTATTTCTACCAATTTATGTGCATGATTTATAACCTACCTTTACCCAAATCCGGAGGATATTAGGACAATCTCGAGATACTTTCAGCTGAAAATACCTATACAGTTTTCCTCTGTCTGGTGGAAAACTACATACGTGTATTGCGAAGGTGGTAGAAGCTACGTATTCAAAATAAAAAGATAATGACATAATGCCAAATTGTTAAATATTTATATATATATATATATATATATATATATATATATATATATATATATAAATATATTATATATATATATATATATATATATATATATATATATATATATATATATATATATATATATATATATATACACCGAAAATTATAGTAAATGTAAAATTTGGTAGATGTTGACTTACTGAAGTCGTTATTATAGAATTTAGTCAGAAATATTAAAAAATTACAAAAAGGAATTTGGAGAGTAATCTATTTTAATATGTACCGAAAGTTTAGTGTACTCAAATTCAAGGTTCGATTTGTGAAACACGAGCGCACATAAGGATGAATTCCGAAAGGCTAGTAACATCTGCCGCTTTCTCATGAAAGGGCGACGTAACAAGTAGGCTTAACTTTTCAGTCTGGTGAAGACGAAATGGAATACCGCCTGTGACATTCTAAGGCCAGTAATGGACGAAATGAAATATCGTCTATAAAATCTAGAGTGATTCATGGAGGAAGTGAAATATCGCTTCTCAATGTTGAAGCAGTTCATGAACCAGAACAATGAATAGGAAATTAATTTATATGGTTGTAGGTGGAATAGCTACTCAGTTTAAATTATTAATTATTTCCATTCTGGTTGTTTATCAATCAGGATTTGGGAAATGAATGTAAAATTAGATGCGTGAAATAATATTTAGCTGTTGATTTGGGGATATAAGTAATTAATAACAAAAATTAATTGTAGTACTAAATGTTGTACTACACTGCCTAACCTACAAATATTAATGAAATTTGAGCAGAAATAAATCAAAGAGAAATGTTTCGTTTTACTAATCATTAAGAATTTACAGCTAATTTAAATCATATTGAGATCAGCTTCAAGTAACAATATAAGAAAGTAAACTATCTGAAATTGAGATCAATTTGAATACTGTAAATGTTTGCTCAAATATGTACCACTTGCTGTATGTTCAAAATTCTTCGACAGACTGGTGTGAATAACACACCAACAATGATGATTCCGCTCTGAGCTCTGATCGTTATGATCAACTAGCTTTTTGCCAATTCTGCTGGACATTGTCCTCCAGTAGTTTATTTCATTCATGGTGCTCTTGCTCCACTTTAATCCGGTTTATCTTTCTCTTAATTTTGTCGAAGCATCATTGTGATTGGTGTACTCTGTTGCCCAAAGGGTTTCAGTGCTACTCTATTCAAGAACTTTTCTAGTACAGCTTCCGTCCGCAAGTCTACGTGACCACCCTAAATCAACTTCAAAGTGGATATATGTTGATATAAGAATATAATATACATTGAGATTAATATACGTTGTATAGAATCTGTTACTATAAGCAATTGTATCACAAGTTATCTTGGTATCCTGTTAGTGTACTGTTTGTTTCATCGCTCTTAAACTACGTGACAACCCTCAATCTACTTTGAATAGGATCTATGTTGATGTAAGAATATAATATACATTGAGATTAGTATACGTTGTATACAATCTGTTAATCTAAGCAATTGTCTCATAAGTTCTCTTGGTATCCTGTTATTACTGTTTGTAACGATTTTTCGATCTCTCATAAGGTACGTGGCCACCCTTAATCTACTTTGAATAGGATCTACGAGTATGTTGATATAGGAATATAATATCCATTGAGATTAAAATATTTTGTATAGAGTCTGTTACTCTAAGCAATTGTATCACATGGTCTGTTCGTATACTCTTATTATTATAAGAGATTATGATTTGCTCAGTATCTGACACAAATGCGAAATGTGTTTCACAATGTTGTCGATCAACATTGCTTAAGGACAGTGAAAGTGGTGGTACTGCGGACAGTAGTACTGAATGTAACTGTACAGGAAAAAGTTTTTTATGGAGTAGTGAATAATTTTGCTTCTTCAAAATCACGAGATGTATTTAAAACAAAATTGGAAACAATTAGTGGAATCGGTGGTAATAACTATCGATATAATGTCATATAAAATATATTGTTAATTTTTAAATCTATAGCATTTTCTTTTGTTCAATTTGATGTATAAAATGGGGTGGATGAGGATTCGAAAAGTTTTATCTATTAGAAAAAAAATCAATGACTGTGGACTCAAAATTTCCAATAAATGCATTCAGATTTTGATTTATACTTCGAAAAATTCAGATCCATGTTGAAGAGGAACTGCATATAAACTTTATCGTACAAGATGCAATCTTCTTAATCAGGAACTGACCAATGTCTAGTTTTTTTACTTATGAGTCAAAGAATTGCCTATGAGAGAAACCATAAATCTTATTATAGAAAAATAGGCCACCTTCACTGCTTCAGGCAATTACTAGTACTGAAAAATTCCTAAGAAGTTTATTACGACCTACTAATACTTTGAGAAAATTTCAGAATGATTTGCACCTTGTTGATTGGTAGCATTTATAAACACAAAATTTTTGCTACATTGATAAATAAAACACTGCAACAAGTATTGCCACAGTTCATGAGATCAATAACCCAGCGCTTTACTCGGCGTCAACTCACATCAAAAATTATACGAATTATACGGTGTACACTCAGCTTTACGATTTGTGGAGAGTACATCTTTTATGCAGCCGACGACATTTAACGTCCAGGACAGAATAAGCACATATTATAAAGGAGAAATGCAATTTGTATATTTTATAGTCAGTGCTGTAGATAATATGAGACGAGCGTACATTAAGAACGTATAAAATTTCCATAATCAACTAAGTATTCGACTCCACTGAGAAATATTTATTTGTCAACAGTTTTATGTCAACCTTTAAACAGTTTTTGAGCTCTAAACTGTGGAATCGATCCTGCTGCTCGGTTATTTTATTTATTCGAAAAGAACATATAAGAAAAGGTAACTTTTTTGCTTCCTCCAATGTATCAATTCGAGTGTTTCAATTCACTTCAAGTTTTTCTTCGACTTTTAATGGTTTTTTGAATAAATAAAAAATGGTCATTCATAGTAATGATGAAACAATTGTATCTTATTTTCATTCTACAAGTTCGATGATTTTTCGAAGCGCACTTAATATTCACTGTCGAAAGAGATAGGTTTGTTTCGTTGTCAACATTTGTGTATACAGTTCCTTGAGAGTTTTATTTGAAATATTTCGATTAAGAGTCTCAGTATTACTTTATAATTTTATATACATGGGTAAAGTATCAAATCCCTTTGAAATCAAAACTGGTGTGCGGGAGGAAGACGAACATTCACCAATGCTTTTCAACTTTGTGCTAGGAAAGATCATCAGAGAATGAGAAAATAATATGAAGGACATATAAGTGGGTATCAAAAAAGAAAATTGAATAAATGTCAAATGTCTCGCTTTTGCAGACGATATTACTATTATCACAGACCTCAGAACTGAAACGATTCTCGCCGTAGAAAAACAACATCAAATTGCACAGAAAACCGTTCAACAAATTTCTCATGAAAAAACCAAACACATGCAAAGAAAATCAAGAAAACAATCTTCTCTAATCAGAAAACTTGAAATTGACATGAAATTCTGCAAATCGGCTATTTTAAATACATCCGTGAAGTTATGCCTAAGGCCTGCAAGCTGTATGGGCGAACTATAATGAAAAGTTCATTCTGTGGGGCGCCGAACTGAAACAGTATAGCACAACGATTCTTCCAGAAGCAATCTACGCAGCTGAAGCATAGGTCATTGACGTTTTTTCAAGAATTAGAGAAATAGAAAAACAAGAAACAAAAATTTTCTGAAAGATTTACGGGTCAATCAAGAGAAACGGCATGAACTTTATCAAAAGGCAAATACGATAACGAAGAAATCAGAAAACGACTAGCAAAGTTCTATGCAGATGTCTACAGAATGAAACAGTCCAGAATATCGAAGAAACTACTTTATATAATTATAAAGAGTGGGAAGCAAATAAAATGAAGCAAAAGTCTTAAGAATTGCGAATTCTCAGTAGAATTCCTGTAGTTCTCGTGCTATATTATCGCACTTGTAGATATTCGCTTTATTCGCTCAAAGTACACTATAATCTACTATAATCTGAAACCGTAAACCTAGATGGCGCGTTACTTCATCAAATTAGATGAAATTGTTCCAAAAAATAGAAGTGTAAAATGTGGTACATTAGTTGATAAGGACATGTGATACTTTCAATGTAGATGTATTCAAGTGCTTTTCATTGATTCCAAGATTTGAGATGTACATTAATCCATGCATTACATATGCATACGACCTACTCTATATTTTTGTCTTACAATCAATGAAATGGTATGTGAGGATTGAAATCGTTGCCTTTCATTTGTTGAAGTTGTCGTGACTGATGAGTACCTTGTAGTACGAAACAGTGACTGTCTCACGCTTTCAATGAATGTATTCATCGATTTCAAGATTCTCTAATATTTATCTCTAGAAGGAAAATGGATATTCCAAAATTCTCTAACATTGATCTCTTGATGGACAATGGAGTGATCGCAATGTTCATGTTTCACATAGCCAGTTCTGCTATAATGTTCTTTAGAAATATATATATATATATATATATATATATATATATATATATATGACAAAATATATATATATATATATATATATATATATATATATATATATATATATATATATATATATATATATATATATATATATATATATATATATATATATATATATATATATATATATATATATATATATAAGGAAATTAAATTTTTTTGTGCTTATGGAACTGAATGAAATATTCAAGAAAATGAACACTAGAACATTCATCTGAAAAATTCAAATTAACCAAGAGAATGTTATAGTAGAGCTAGATATGTGAACGTGTACTATGTGATGTCTCCATTATCCTTAAAGGAATAAATGTTAGAGAAGTATTGAAATCGATGCCACACCTGATGGAAGTGCGAGAAATAATAAATATAAAAATAATAAATAATACTCCAAATAATAAATATAATAAATAATAAATAATACTCCAAAAATCTTCTTGGAGTCACAAGAAGATGCTTGGAGGTTGAAGTCGTTGCCTCACTTCGATGGACGTGGTGCGACTGACGAGTTTCTTGCAGAACGAAACATATGTCTCGCACTTCCATCAGGTGTGGCATCGATTTCAATATTTCTCTAACATCTATCCCTTGAAGGATAATGGAGACATCACATCGTACACGTTCACATATCTAGTTCTGCTATAACATTCTCTTGGTTAATTTCAATTTTTCAAATGAATGTCCTAGTGTTCATTTATATATATATATATATATATATATATATATATATATATATATATATATATATATATATATATATATATATATATATATATCTGATAAGGATCAACCTTCGAAACTAAATATTTTATTCAGTAGAAAATAATTGTAATTGAGGATTAACTGAAGAGTTCCGCTTGTGAGCTTAATTGAAAACTACAGTATTACAGAATTCGCTAAACGATATTGTTGCCATTATTGCAGATAGCTATCTACCTCTATTTTCTAAGCAAATATATGGTATCATATCCCATAAACGTCTTCGAGCTTTTCTAGAGGAAATTATACGCGAAAGTTATTTCCGTCTAAGTTGTCTGGAAATAAAAATTTCATGGCAGCCAACGTTACATTAAAGTCAGAGTTGCTCGTTTTATTACTTAATCAAGTAAATGAATTAATACGTCATATATGTCACTGATTTGAAGTAATAAATATAGATTTAATTTTTCTCTTGATGCATCGAATGTGGATAATTATCCACATAATTATAATCATCTCGGAAATTCATTCCTTAATTTCGAAATTTATATTTTACAATCTTGCTTAAATAGAAAAAAACTCACCATGATATTTTCATCCGAGAGTTCATAAGTCGTCAGGTTTTTGAATGTCAATAATAAAATTCGACAAAATAACTAATTAAATTAATGAATTTTCAACTGATGAAAATGTAAAAAGCAAACTCATTTTCAGGAGAATGTTTTCACATGAATTTATTTCATGTCTTAAAAAAATGTTAGAAAATTGATAAACCAAATAATTAGTCCACTGTTTCTTATTGCATCATTATGCCATCTTCTTGACCGGGGGTGTCTAACTTGCAAGGCGTCAAGAGTCATAATTGAAATCTTCTTAATGTTAATAATAAATGTTTCAAAACTTTTTTCACAAGGACAGTATTAAAGAAAATTTCTCAATTTTGTATGATTACCTTCTGCGGGCCACAATATATGGAATGGTGGACCGCCAGTAGGACAGTCTTGTTCTCGACAAATGTACAAATATACTCGATGAATGTAATTGGGAATGAACCCAATTACTAGTATTGCTCTAAAACAGTATTTCCCAAACTGTTTTGTGCCATGCATCACCTCAAGCTTTCTAAGAGTCTCATGCCCCCCAAAAGGGAGAAGAAAAAATCAAGAAAAGCGAATGGGTTAAACTCGTATCAAGTCGATTTTGCTCTTCTCAAAATCTCAACAATTCTCAACGAATTGCTCTTCTCAACAATCAAATTTTCCCCTGTGGGCCATAGATCCCAAGTTAGCTAACACTACAGTAAACTATAATCCATCATAACTTTCAATGATCTTCATGAAATCAATAATCTTCAATGATCTTCATTGAACAAACGGAAAAGCATGCGATAGACTGAATATATATATTTTTTCAAACTATTTCGAAATCCGAGAACGTCAGAAATGCAAAGCAACTAGACATTTTCGGTATTAATAAGGCATTAGGTGTTAATTATCCCACGGCCTACTTCACACAGGCCATAAAATGAGTATCTGGCAACCTTGTCGCTAGTCGTCTATGGAATAATACAACCCCAACATTAGTTGAGCTGGTATACTAATGCAAATAGGACGCTTCTCAAAACTTTGAAGTTAAATAATTTGACCTCTTGGTAGAAATTCTATTTTTTTCAATTGTGTACAGTGTAAAACATGTGTTGTGGTTGATAATTTATTGAAGTCTCAACTTCAAACTATAGAAAACGGAGTGTTGAAAGTGATTACCGATTTCAGTGAAACGAAATAAATTTTGCGTTTATTAAGATATTCGTAGATTGAAGTTGATGGTTCCAGTAGTAATCCTCTTTTCATCAAATGTGATGATAGTTTGAGGATAACAGAATATCAAATTATAAAAATGAAGTGTTTTGTGTGTACCGATTTAATCGAATCGAAATCCAATTTGTGTTGTGTTTTGAGTACGGATTATTTACAAATAATTTTTTTGTGAAATATAGTGTAGAGGATAGGTGTTCCGCAGGTGATTCAGTAAATTTCAAGATTGAAATAGGTAAGTTTCTAATAAGTATATTCTCTTAAAATTACCAAAACTTGTAGCATTCGAGGTTGTTAATCAAATTATAACAGCACCCTGAAGGCGGTGGGCAACTAGTATTGACCTTCAGTTCCCTGAAAATGAATTTTTGAAGAGTAAAGGAATGAAATCTGTGCCACGAGATAATTGGGCTCCAACAAAACATTCAGTTGTTTGTGCCTTGCATTTTCTTGAAACTGATTTCATCAGCGCAGAGAAATTTGTTTCACCAGGTGGGATTGTGAGCATATTTAAAAGAAAAAGATTAGTCCCTCAATAGTGGTTCCTTCTATTTTTCAAAATTTACTGCAGTATTTGTCATAAAATGTGCCCTTACCTAGGAAAATCCCAAAGCAAAGGCGAATAAATTATTTTGCTCGAGAAGATTATTGAATTCTCGTAACATTTTTGAACAGTTAGATTTAATTGTCAATTTTCAAGATTTAATTCTTCATTACTCCTGATTGTTGGATTGTTAATATGGGTTCAGTTAACTACAAAATTCATTTTTACCTTCTTAATTTAAGAGAAGAAATTATTACCATAAGTACATGTTAGTAAAAATATTTTTGAATGGAAAAAAGTTGTTGTACACTGATTCAAGTTGGATTTTATCTATTGACTTCAAATTGGATAGGTGGTCTCAAATAGAAAATTAGTTGATAAGATACAAAGATATTCCAGACATAGTGGATCAATCTTTCTCATATTTAATCGAGGAAAGTTTATGTTTTTTAAATGAGGCATCGATTAAAATTAGTTGTGATATGCTCGAAGATTTTCCAGAAAACAGGGATACTTGTTTAAATAACCTACGAATTTGAATTGATCAAATAAAATTATTACTTCCAAAGAAGAAACGATACTCGTCTGATACAATAATTATGAATTTCATGTTATACACTCTTTCTCCCTGTCCTTATGATTTAATGCAGAATTACTTCAATTTTCCTACAAAAAGATACAAACAACTATTTAAATTATGTCTCTGATTCTTTAAAACCTCATGAAACAGTTGTTGATCTATTAATAGATGAAATATACATTAAAAAAAACTAGATTATAGAGCAAATAGTTTGATTGGTGTCGGTTGTAATGACCATTCGTTAGCCACAACAATAATAATAACCTAATCAGAAATATAATATTTATTTATACTCAGGAAAATAATTCAATTTGGGTATTTCCTACAGCGTTTCTTTCAAGGTTCCTTTTCTCTCAAACAATTGAATAAATTTGCTTAGGCAACTACTTATTCATGTAAATAAGTCCCACTGACTAATAGAAGTATTTTTTCGCAATGGGGCTTCATCGAAAACATCGTTGTTTTCTTGATATTTTACATTGTTCTGTTACAGAATATATGTTCACAATACCCAATATAATATTTATATTATATTGGGAATTGTCTATTTCATTTTATGTTATAAATACGAATAATATTTCTTATTCGTTCGCAATAAACAAAAAGAGTTGAAATAATGCTCGAAACTTTCGTAACAACCGATTAGGAGAGTATACCACTAACTCGAATTTGGCAAACCGCCAGACAACGCTCGTCATGGCCTGTTTGAAGTAGGCCGTGATTATGCTTTCCTAAGACATAAAGGTATCAATATATTGATGGTATAAACTACATTCAAAACTTCTTATTCCAAAACGAATATTCATCATTATAATTACTTTCTACTAAAAACAATCACTCAACTCTTTGAAATTGCCACAATTTACTATTTTCTTCAAAACTCCACATAAGGCATTACAGATGTGTAAAAAATTACTTCAGATAATGATAAGAAATAATACAGGGTTTTAAGTCCCGAATCAAGTAGACCACAAGTTTACTAAACCATCATATTGATTTTCAAAAATAAGTAATCATAATAATGTTTTTCACAAAATATATTTCTATATTATGTATCTACAGTATATTCATTTCTATATCATTTCCGCAATACAGAAAATCTATATGTCTTCGTAGCTATTCCTATTTGGCACCAAGAATCTATAATGAATTGCCATTTCAATTAAAAAATACGATTAACATTAAAAAATTCAAGTCTGCCATAAGGAACTGGATGAAAACAAAGGACAGATGTATGATTCATCGACTGGTGAACATTTAAAAGCTAAAATGGTTATAAAACAATATATGATAGTGTTACACATTTTTATAATATTGATATCCACTTCTCCCCAATATTGTAATCAAATTTTCAGTTAATAAGTTTTTTTCAAAATCATTGAAATAGATACCTTGATATGTATATAAGTATTAAATATCGCAGATAATAATGAATAGACATTATTCATACTCACCACAGGCTACGGTCCTTGTGAGAAATTTATTATCTTTGTTTAGGAAACATAATTGAAAAGATAGAACTTAAAATTTTAATAGTTACTATTGTTTTACCTATATAATTGTATAACGAGAACATTAAATAAAGATTATTATTATATTATTATTATTATTATATCACTACTTCTGAACTTCAGTACTTGATTTCTCACATTTTTGAAACGAAAATTCTTCCTCAAAAATTATGAACCTTCAAGTTTGATTGAAACAATTACTATTAATTATAGTTAGAATACGATGAGAGCTTTACATCATATTTAATATACATCTTGTATAATTCCTACTCTTATACTCTTAATTTTAATAACTGGCAAATACATTATGACAATCCGTTCGTATCTGGATGCTGCAAAATGACTTCCGCGGAAAGTTCGAAATATCTTTGACGTGCACTTGGAGCCACCAGGGCAATTTAGTACTTAATCAAACACGTTCTTCGGAGTAATATCGGTCTGGCCCTATAAATTATGGCTGAGAAATGACATGAAACTTTAGCATCGAACTATTAAATTGGCTATCCAGTGAAACCAGAAATTGGAGATATCGGGTAATGAATGCACATAAAGTATGAATCCCTAAGATCATCTTGTTAAACTACCTACCATATAATAAAAAGGAGAGAAGAGGATTTATGTCGGAAATGGAATACTCGTATCTTAGATGCATCTTTCAAAAACAAGTATTATTTTTTGTCATATTTAAATTATGAAAAAACTAGATAATTGATGTAAAAACAGCAATAATGAATGGATATATAGGCTGTTCATTCAACATAGCAAATAAAAATTGTGGAAAAGACATAACGACATAAAGTTGAATTTTTGCTGATCTCTTGATGAAATATTGACAGAAATTATATCAATGTATCAATGATGTAAACATATTTCAAAAATTTCAAAAATATTTCATATATTATCAACCACAATATTGTTTCGGTATACAATACATTCATCAGGTAGATGAAAACTGAGTACAGAAATGAATTTACTCAGTTTGTATACTCCCACTAAACTTAAGGTTGAGTAGGGGGGAGTTGTTAACCTTGAGTTGCCTTTAAGTGCTAAACCAACATGGATGTAAGATTTATGTGGGTTAAGGCCAATGTAGGTATTGTTAACAACGAAGTAGTCGATTCCATTGCCAAAAACGCTGCAAATAACTTGGTTGAGGTATCAAAGTGTATGTATGATGACATATTGCTTCATTACAAGAAAAAATTGTAAAGAAATGGGAAATAGAATTCAAAACAAATCTCAAGGGATTATGGTATAAGAGTATCCAGCCTTTGCCTTTATTAAAAACTTGGTTCTCTCAAGATCATCATAATAGACACTTTATTAGAGTTGTGTCTCGACTAAGATCTGGAAATGCTTTATGTCCTGAATATCTGAATAAAATTGGACTGAAGGAATCTCCATTTTGTGAATGTGGGGAACTTGGATCTCCAAATCACTTATTGTTATCTTGTAGTAATTTCCTCCACCATTGTATTAATTTTCTATCGGAATTGAATAGTCCCCTGTCATACAAACAACCTTTCAATCTAGCAATTTTGTTGTCGCTCAAGGACATGAAAGTATTTGAATCAATAGTAGGTTATATTAATATACTTCAACTGAAATTTTGAGATCAGCGTGGCATATTCCTTTGTATTTTCCTGAATGTAAATAATCCTTTCCTATCCGAGGCTTGGCCATGTTTGTGTATGAAGAAAAAAGTCGCCTTGATGAGCCCCTTGGCGCATGTGTCCTAGTAAATCCTATGAGTATGGTCACTATCAGCGAAAAAAAAAAGAATAACCTGTTGATGGCTGATGACTTATTGTTAAGGCCAAAAGATCCTTTAGGGTCACATTGAATTATAAAAAAAGTGCTAAACCAGTTTTCTTGTATCTATTAATTTCGATACATTACAGGAAGTTTCAAGTCTTTGTCTTCTATATGTAGGATCTCGTAATTGTTGTTGAAATTATGTTCGATGTCGATACAGTAGTTTGCGAATTTATGTTAAAACCTGATTTTTTTATTCTGGTAGCTTCTTAGGTGTTCTCTTATAAGAGAAACAATATTGTACGTATAGCACGTATACACGTATCTTCTTCCTCAATCAACTAGTTTTATTAATTGCTTGACGATTGTTTCGGATTTCTTTTTCAAGAGCTAAACTTAACAGGTTGACAGTCAGGTTTTCAAAATGGGGTGATTGTCGAGAAAATTGTCAAGCTATTCATATAATTTTTGTGTGAATAAGCAGAATATTTTTTATTCAATATATAGGCATGTTAATAAATTATGAATATAATCAAAAATATGGCGTTTCGGAGTTCAGTTGTAACATATGTCACTAGTCTAAGTCACTTGACAAGTGACATTAACAATAAATTATACAATTTACAAGAAGTTGGAGGCTTTAATATCACATATTTTTTCTCAGCTGCAACTATAACTGCAAAAATTTTTAGCAATTCTTGCTGCTAATTAATACTTTCGTTAATTTTTATCCCCAAAGAAATTTCACGATATTTAAGTTTCCCATATACCATACAGTGCTAAATAATACATATAAAGCACTGCTTAGTTTTGTTGAACCCACTCTGAAGTGTTTTGAAGAGGGAAAGATGTCGTATACACTCATCTTGTATTCGACAAAAGCCTACGACTGTGTGTCACATGAGATCTTACCCGGAAAACTAAAGGCTTATGGATGCTGCGCGGATAGCTGTTCAATATTGACCTCTTATTTATCTTTTTTTATATTTAATAGTGTTGGCGTTTACTTGATGTAAATCCATTATAATTGAATATAAACTTAAATTCAAACACTTGAACTTATGATTCACACTTTATTGACTACATAGCATGACGAGTTTCGTCGTTACAAACGACTTTTTCAGATGCTTACAGAATAAGTATTTTATAAATAAAAAATATTTAAAATACAGAATAAATGAATATTTATTCTGTAAGCATCTGAAGAAGTCGTTTGTAACGACGAAACGCGTCATGCTAAGTAGTCAATAAAGTGTAAATCATAAGTTCAAGTGTTTGAATTTAAGTTTATATTCAATCTAATTTATCGAAAAAATTCCAGACTGTTTTTTACAACAATAGTTGGTCATCAAGGAAGCCAGTTAATATAGGTGTTCCACGAGGATCTTTTCTATTTTTGGTGTTCATTAATGATTTACCACGTTTTCTGGTAATATTCCGGAACATTTTATTTGCTGATGACACTACACTCTCCGCAGTGTCGGGTGAGCAGAGAATTGCACTGGTCGAAGGTAACGAAGAAATAATAATTGCCTCAAATTGGTTTGCCTCAAACAGGTTAGTTGTCAATGATGGGAAGACGGTTAAGATGATTTTCACGTTGAAGAGAACTGCTGATTTTTTCCGAGTATTTCTTCAATGTTTTTGGGAGTTGTGCTGATTCGAGTCACCGATGGGTTGCCCATACGGATTCGTGGGCTTCTAAGATGTGTAAGGGTGTTATTCTGCTCGGATTTTTGGCTGATTCATTCTCACCTTATGTATTGAGGGCGGTATATTTTGCACTGGCGGAGTTCTTGATTCGCTATACCATTTTGGCCACGGGTAACTGTGCTTCTCATGTTAGAATTTTTAGAATTCAAAGAAGAGCCATACGTATATTGGCAGGTTTAAGTTAACGAGAAGATTGAAGGCAGCATTTATGAAAATCAAAATTTTAACACAATATATATATATATATATATATATATATATATATATATATATATATATATATATATATATATATATATATTCTTGAATCCCTAAAATTTGCACATGTAAATTTACTGTCATATGTCAAGACTGGCAGTACTCACGGATATTCCACCAAGCATGGTGATCATCTGAGGACGGATCTGTGCAGGTTAAGTATCACTGAAAAGGGGCCATTTTACATGTCGAAAAAATTATTCAATAAGCTTCCCCTGTCTGTTAGGAATTTGGAGATTCCTACTTTTTCAAAAAGTATTATAAAGTATTTCTGATCCAATCAGCATTTTATGATGTGAATGAATTGTTAGACTTTAAGTTTTGAAAGTGATGTCATTTTCTGACGTTTGTAACTGAAAATTTTAAGTATGACAATCTTTTTAATTCATTTCTGAATGTTTCACATTATTTTGTGTGTTGACGAGTGCAAACAATGTGAAGAGTTTTTGTATAGCATGAAATAAATATTATTATATTATATTATTATACAACAACTAGTGTTCGATGAAAAGGCCAAAAGACTTCTATATCATCAAACCAACTGAATTTACATTATAAGATTTTTTTAAGTATACATTATGTATCAGTTTATACAGACGATTAGTTTATGAGCTGTTTAATATAACGATTCAATTATTTTTCTATAGGTTTGCTGAAATTGAGAAGTTACAATCATATTTTTCACTTTAATTCTTGAGTTTTCTATTATATCTGATTACCTTCATCAAGAGTTATGAAATCATGTAAGGTTATAGTAGTAGTTCTTATTTAAATTTTGTGAAAATATTTCAGATATGGTCATTAGGACTCTTGAAGGCTTTTCCTCGTTTTTTCCTTTCGTCATACAGTAAAACGTGCGCATAGACATAGTCAAAACTTTTACATACTTGTTTTCTGTTTAATTTTTATTCTTATGTTTTGTTAATGTTTATTAACCAAAGAAATAATTAATAGTCATTTCCAAAATTCCTTTTCGGAAATGACGTATATATCACAGAAAAATGTCTCCGTATAAATTAATTTCAGAGAAATTAAGAGAGGACTGAAATCGCCGAGAGAAAAGTGAAAGAGCGAACTTAGATGTCTGAATTATAAATGATAATTTCCGGCTCTTATTACGACCCCATCTCAAGAAAGTAGACTTTTTACTGGAGTAACATGTAATATTAATTGAGGAAACTTCTGATTTACCAGAATTCACTTCTAGTAAGTGAAAGCAGGTGTATTTGAGGAAATTGCTACTCTCGGTGCTGAAGAAACCAGATTCATGAAAAACGCCGACACTTAAAATGAAATGGAATATTCACTTTTGTCCTCAGTAATATATGCAGGGTGGATCAATTTTTTGATACTTATGATTATTAATCCTCATTCAGGATGTTTTTCTTATACACTTCAACATTAAATACTTGTATTCTCTGCTGAAATGGTATACGAGGAGTGATCAAAAAGTAAAGTGACTTTTTATTTTCATCAAAAAAAATAAACAATCTTCGCAGAGTAACCCTCAGTTCCTGCAATTTCATCGCAGAGTAACCCTCACCAAAAATACAATAAACATGTTTTAATTATTCTTTCAATCCTTAAAGTTCTTCTGACGAGCTCTTTTCAGTACAGTCTTCAGACCATACAGCGATGCGGTCTTTATATCCACAATCGTTGAAAAGCCCTGTTTTTTCATAGATTTCTTCAGTTTCGACAATAAGAGGAAGTCACACGGGAAGAAATCTTGTAAACACGGTGAATGTTGCATGACTACAGTGTTGTTCTTGGCCAAAAACGTCAGCAATTTTGCCACAAATTTCGCTGATACACGTATCATGACCAAAACATCCGTTAAAAGGCTTGGAATGAACCAAGTGCGGTACCGATGTCATGAGCACCTTCTCTTATGGTAATTCGACTATTTCTCAGTCCTATTTTTCTCATTCTTGAACGTGCACAGCGTGCTATATATCGCTCAGAGTGAGGTACGTTAATACTATGTTCTCCGCCTTCTCGGAAGAGTTTACACCATATTTAAAAGTTTTTTTACTGAATGTAGACTCACCGTATGCCACTTACGTATGCCTCTTTCGAGATATTTAGAGCACTTGATTTCGTATTTATACCAATTTCAGTGTAAACTTTTCGATTCATGTTATTTGTCCGCAGTAAATTGCCGAGCACGGTAAACACTTCAAACCTCAATGTGTTTCAAAAAAAAAAAAAAAAAAACAATAGATTCAAATTAACACACTTGGCCTTAGTTTCACTAAACATATTTAAAAAACTCTACATATGTTTCGGGTTGTTAACCTATTATCCAGAGTATACAGTGTTACTGATATATGCGTTTTAATATATTTAGTGAAACTAAAGCCAAGTGTGTTATTTTAATTTATTGTTTTTAACATTATGTTTCATCAAGAGCTAAGTGAAACCTCCGTGCCATTTAAATGAAAACTATACACTTTAAATGTTCCACAGGTGTTCAAGAAAGGTGTACCAACATAACAAAAAATCCGAGATCGAACGGAAATAGCCCGCGAAATTTGAAAGGTCAGCTTACTTTTTGATCACTGCTCGTACTTAGATATTATCGGAGTGTCAATCAGTCACAACTTCAACCAATTCAAATTTGTGAGTCAACTATATTCCAGGTATTCCTCAATATGTTTCTATTTTATCAATATTTTATCAATATTCACCACCACTGTTCTATATCTCACATTCCTAAGTTCTTGGCACGTGACGTGACTTTCTGGTGAATGTTATTTCACTTCTCCGAATAAAGGGACAATATAGTTTTCAAAGCAAGAGTTATAAAAAAATGATATTCATCATTTTACTCTACTGATCCACCACGAAATTATTTATATATTTACAATTCAGTCAAGAACACAGCACAACTTATATATATGAAGAAAATCTATGAAGAAGTCAATGAAGAAAAAATATGTGTCTGATTTTAAGGTGGGTATGGGTACTTATTCGACGTAAATCCTCATCTTTTAATGAGCCTCCTCAAGGGAGTTTGAAAGCACTTCCGTAATTATCTGTCAAGAAATCAGCTTATCAGAATACCATGAATGTTGAACCATTCAAAATCCACAACTTCATGAAGAAGTTTCGATAAGTTGATCTAGTAGCTACTCGGCAGACCTTGATAATTCCAGTTAAACTTCTACCAAAGTTTGAAACGTTGCCTATGTTTATCAAGTGGGTTCCCGTAGGAATATTTTTGAATCAATTAAGATGCCTTTCTTTTTCAAAACCTTATATATTCCAAAGGATATCAAAAGCTGTCTTCGTTATATGTTGGCGAATGGTAACTTACTTCAGGAATGTGGTTATGTACTTTGGATATCTTCAAATTGATACAGGTTCAATGAAATTTACATAAGAAATAATTATTTCATAATAATGTATATTTTAATGCGATGAGTTAAGAATATATTAGTAGAACTTAACACTGAGACTGATCATCGGCTTGAAAAAATGATTAGTTTTATTTAAAAATAAGATTATAATTGAACATTTTCGATAAAATAATAATGAATTCCATAGATGAATTACCAAATGGTTGAATAATCGAAATCGCTTTCCGAATATATTAGAAACACTATTGTTTGAGAAGAATTGATTTCAGACTCTTTCATCAAATATACAGCATTTGCATAAGAAACATTTCAATCAATAATTGTAAATTATTCAAAATCTATAGTTCAATTTATAACACCTTCCTAGATTTCAATTTTTTTTCCATAGAAGTTATTCAATTCATTCGACGTGTTTTTCGCAGTGCTAATTTTTTGTCATATTTATTGATACAACTATGACTAAGCAGAAATATTTTAAACTACATGAAATAATTTGCGTCGAAATTATTCTGGAATAGAATCAATCATTTCAGATCCTACTATCGTATTTTTAAAAAATAATCCATTGAGTGTTATGCAGAAGTTAATTGGCATTATTGCTATTGTTTGTTTCATCGTTAGGGCTGAAAACTGTGGATTTGAAACAAAGAACTTCTCAAGGCACACTGAACACAGACAATTCTATACAATAGCTGAAGCCGTGCGTTCTTTTACGCAAAATATTCAATTAAATGCGGATTGTTTGATGTTTCAGGGAGTTGCGTGCTGAAAACAAATTGCTGGTTCCGAAATCCGTTGAAAAACTAATGAAATGTGAAGGCAGGTATTCGATGGTGAATAGAAGTATTGGATGGAATAGAATGTGAAGGTATATAAATGAAAGTTGTGTATATAGGCATGTACAGGTACACACGAATAAACGAATACATATAGGTGTATATATTCACAAACATGAAAAATATTCAGGAATTGCGTTATTAGCTGTTTGGTTTTTCTAGAAAGGGACAATTGCATATTTTGTCATTCTTCGTTTCAGTCGAAAATTTGGTCGGCTATGAGAAATAGTGATAGATAATTTTAAAAAACCTAATCAATTATTAGGTTTATGAAACACTTGTTTACAAACCGCAATATTTCCCTCTTTTGTTTCAATGCGGAGAGATAAGTACTTGTGCTGTATTTACGTATTTGATACGACTCTCACTTTTTTTTAAATGGGTAGATTGGGAGATAAATAACTTCAATATGGAGCCTGGTAAAAAACTTCTTAGTTCAAGTGAAAAAAATGGAAAATTATGGCGTTTCGAAAAAGGAACATTTACCAGCCCAGAATCTTGCTGAAAAATTATTGAACATGAGAAAAATTTTCGTCTACAGTGGCAGTCAGGAATATGAACAAAAAGATGTTTTTTGAGAACTGACTGACTCCGAATTGAGAAAGTGTGTTATGACTAGTTTACGCGTGCTCGGAGCCAAAATATTCCATTACCGGAACTTGAGTGAACGCCAAAGCTGATGAAAGAGCAGAAAAATTGAATGACACTACCTTTAGAGCATCTACAATTTGAACAGAGGCTCACAATTTGATTTTACGATCTTATGGTGGGAGAGAGAAAATTTGCTCTTGATTCGAAATGTGGCCTCAAAAATTTTATGATAGAAGATTTGCTTGTAACATGGAAATTTAAGAGGAAAGCATGGATGACGCGGGGGTCGATGTATAGTTGCTCGAATTTGATTGAAAAATGGCAACCAAGAAACAACAAATTTCATTATTTCGGGAATGCAAAACTCATTGAAATTGTAGTTATCTCTCTTAAGAAGACACCTCCAGCAAGAGGACAACATGTTTATATATATATATATATATATATATATATATATATATATATATATATATATATATATATGTATATAAGAAAATGAACACTAGAACATTCATTTGAAAAATTGAAATTATTCAAGAGAATGTTATAGTAGAGCTATATATGTGGACGTGTACGATGTGATGTCTCTATTATCCTTCAAGGGATAGATGTTAGAGAAATATTGAAATCGGTACCACACCTGATGGAAGTGCAAGACATATATGTTTCGTTCTGCAAGGAACTCGTCAGTTGCACCACGTCCATCGAAGTGAGGAAACGACTTCAACCCCTAAGCATCTTTTTGTGACTCCAAGTGGAAGACCGTAGATTAATGAATACTCCACAATTTCATCTATAGGAATCAGTAGAAAACACCTCTCAGATTACAGACACACCAAGCATGGAAATTTCACATATCTTCTATACCCGTAGGTATCTACTAAATTGCAATGTCTATTTGAGAAATATCATCATACGATGTTTTCAAATGTCAATAGGTTGCGTTGGTAGTAACCTCACATTAATTGCCGCATTTCAGGGGCCAATTCGATTTCAATATTTCTCTAACATTTATCCCTTGAAGGATAACGGAGACATCATATCGTACACGTTCACATATATAGCTCTACTATAACATTCTCTTGGTCAATTATATAATTTAAGAACACATAAATTCAAAATGAACAGTTCCATTGAAGTATTATTATAAATATAATACTTCAGTATGCCATTAAATCTGAATCAAGTTGAAATCAATATTAATTTCCAACTGAATTTATTAGTCATAGTCAATCCCAGCAGCTAAAACGGGAGTCTGTAAATGATAACGTCCAGCTTTTTAATCTACAGATTAACGTGGAGTGAATGAGATTATAGAAACAGACACAGATTTATTCGGAATGAATGCCGTAAATAATTTCAAACGAATGACTGGCTTTAACTAGTCAGATATAAAGTTGTGTATTTGGAAGCGAACTTCAAGAAAAAAATACGAATGGAAATATTAAAAATATAATTAGCAGGGGGTAAAAATTTTCTATAATATTAAATTATATATACCTATATATATATATATATATATATATATATATATATATATATATATATATATATATATATTTATTTCGAAAGTTTTTAGCAATAACAGGCTTTTTTTGATATGAAAAAGTTTATTTTTGTTGACGTTTCGTTGTTATATTACAAAATAAACTTTTTCATATCAAAAAAAGCCTGTTATTGCTAAAAACTTTCGAAATAAAATATCTTAAACAGACAATAAATCAATTTCAAGAAATATATATATATATATATATATATATATATATATATATATATATATATATATATATATATATATATATATATATATATATATATATATTGAGATATATATATATATATATATATATATATATATATATATATATGACAAAAGACACAATTATCGGTATAGCCCGCAACTCAATTGGAAGCAGCCGTTGACACGTGTTTCGAGCTTATTGGCTCTCCTCAGAACGGCGTAGCCAAGTTCAAGGTGTACGAACCTGGAGATGGAATCCACAACAAGAGAATATAATATTACAACACCTTGAACTTGGCTACGCCGTTCTGAGGAGAGCCAATAAGCTCGAAACACGTGTCAACGGCTGCTTCCAATTGAGTTGCGGGCTATACCGATAATTGTGTCTTTTGTCATTTATACTTTTCACCGCAAGAAACTTCTTTCGTTCGTTATATATATATATATATATATATATATATATATATATATATATATATATATATATATATATATATATATATATATATATATATATATATATATATATATATATATATATATATATATATATATATATATATATATATATATATATATATATATATATATATATATATATATATATATATATATATATATATATATATATATATATATATATATATATATATATATATATATATATATATATATATATATATAGACGATATTGCTATCATCACAGACGACAGAACTGAAGCCATTCGCGCCGTGGAAAAACTACATGAAATTGCGCAGAAAACCGGGTTACAAATTTCTTATGATAAAACCAAATACATGGAAATAAAACCAAAAAATAAATCTCCTCTTATGACGAAACATGGTGAAATTCTGCAAGTAGGCAATTTTAAATACCTCGGGGAAGTTATACAGTCCTCAGGTTTAAACCGAATCGCTAATGGACAGATAATAACCAAGCTCCAAAGGGCCTACAAACTGACATGGGCTTACTATAACAAAAAGTGCATTTCGAGAGGCGCCAAATTGAGGCATTATAACACAACGCTATTCCAGAAGCAATCTACGCAGCTGAAACAATGGTTATTGGCGGCCATTCAAGAATTAGAGAAATAGAAAAACAAGAACGAAAAATTCTCAGAAAGATTTACGGGCCAATCAATAGAAACGGTATTTGGATGAAAAGACCTCAAAATGAACTGTATCAAAAAGAAAATACGATAACGGAAGAAATCAGAAAACGACGAGCAAAGTTCTATGCACATGTCTACAGAATGAAACAGTCCAGAATACCGAAGAAACTACTTAATATAATTATGAATAGTAAATGCGGAACAGAGTGAAAAAAGAGGTCCAAAAGGATCTACAACAGATCAATATAAAAAATCTCGAAGATCGCACTGAATATCGCTATAAAATCGCACATGTAAAGTTTGAGCAAAAATCAAATCGTCAACCTGGAGTAAAGTGGACAGATGAACGGAAGAAAGAGCATTCAGAGAGGATGAAGCGTTTTTGGGAGGCAAAAAAGATAGAGCAAAATTCCTAATGATTGCGAATTCAAGTTCAGTCGCTCTCCTCATGGGGAACAATCGAAATAATAATAATAATAATAATATATATATATATATATATATATATATATATATATATATATATATATATATATATATATATATATATATATATATATATATATATATTTGAAATTTAAAATATTATCAGCTGTCGGTGCATGAAATTAAACTTCATAAATTAATATTGTTGATCTTGAAATATTATAACATTCAGACAACATAAGAGAGACGATTACAACTTTGTCCAAAATTTTTCAGAAAAAGACTGAATCCGAATTTCGGGATTATATCACTAGACAAACGCAAAAAATATTCAATCATTTTAATCCTCTTCTACTTAAAATAAACTGAGGAGTTTCTAACTTCTCGAGGCGAAACAGATTAAACGTCTTGTTAATTCTGGAGGCCCCCCAAATCGCGTTTCTCTTTTAAATGGCGACTTGGTAATGAAATTCACTCGAAGCGTAGCTCGAAGTTGCAGTCAGTTAACTTCATTATTCGATAAAACTAAAATCTTCGGGCGTTAAAACTACAAACTCACTCTGCACGGATGAGAGTGGCAAGTTTCCGCAAGAGCAACGTGAAATTTTTATGTTAACTAGTGTCGTCCCGAATTCTTAATTACTGCTCGTGTATGAAGCTATAGTTTGGGAGTTGGAAAATACTTCCCGACTCGCTCCAAGGCGATGAAATTTCGAGTATTTTGCAATTATGTAGATTCTCGATTCCATAGTCGAAAATCGAGGCAATTTGATGCTTTCTCTACGAAACTTTCCATCCAAAATTGGAGTTATTACTACAGGATACTTACGAAGTAACTATTCGATTCTTTTTCTTTTCAAACTCATCGTCATCCTTGAAATGATTTTTGCATTGGGTACTCACTATGAACAATTCGGGATAAATCAATGGAATTATTTGTTTCAAAGTTGGAAAATTAGTGATATGCCTTGAATCTGAAAATGTGATTCAGATCTAAGTTATTTATAAATTCAAACGGACAAAAGGTCATTGTTTACTGCGAGTGTGCTACAGTGTACTAGGTGATCTCAGTAATACTATGATTTCTACAAGAATTCTTATTATTGAAAACTTCAGAGAAGAAGGAAATTATTCCGATTTTGCTATGTAATTTAATTTTCATTTCTGTTTTTATTGTATGAAATGTGGTATTTGGCTGTATTTGCTCTGCTTTCTCCCATCTAATTCGGTAATCAGATGGGTGAAGATATAGACTGGCATTTGTTAACTCAGCGATCAATTCAATTATGTTTGTTGTGTTTTTTGAATGTAGCTACTGAATTATGTTATGTGTGTTTTTATTTGGAATGGTTCTATTAACTATAAACTTACCAAGTGACGTTCAGAAAACGGTTACGGAAAAATGAGTTTATAATGAAGGTAACGACAGATGCCTTCGATGTGTTATTCAAAATGAGCTTATTTGATTAAAATCTAGAAATATCTTCCAAAATAATGGACTGATTCACCTAGCAAATTATTCTCAAATATGTATTCCTTGCAGAACATAAGAATGAGATTAGAAGGTCCTCTTCATAGCAAAAAGGCCTTCACATGTCATTCATACAGGAAAACTGAATTTTTCGGAAAATGACATTATGGGAATCAGCTGAAATTTTCCTTGAAAATGTTCCATTAAACAAAACATAATTATAATTTATCGTTCTACAAGTAAACTATCTGCCAATTTCGCTAACATTTTACGCACTCACGATTTTGGGTTTGGGTGAAATATTATCATTAGCAATTCAGAGCAAAATATTCGTATCAGATTGCCTTTACATTGTTTTTTGTTTACAAATCTCCATCAACATGACGCTAACCAAATCACAGGGTTCAAACCACGCCTCAGAAAAGGAATGAACGATTATCAATTTTTCAAACGAGTATTATGTTCAAATTGGTTGAGACTTTCGCGGCCAGTTGTTGAACTAGTGTTGTCCTGGTTCGGGTCTAAGGGCCGTCGTCGGTTGGAATTTCTTCCTAAAGTTTCGCTTGCACGAGTGGCGAGCTTCTTCGGAGATCGTTCCATTTCTGAATGAGTCCATTTCCAGAATCAGCAGGTTGTTCCATTTCTGATTCTGGAAGTAGACTCATTCAATAATGGAAAGACGTCTGAAGAAGCTCGCCACTCGTGCTAGCGAAACGTTAGGAAGAAATTCCTAACCGACGACGGCCCTTAGACCCGAACCAGGACAACACTAGAGTAATATGTTCCCTTATTTTTTCAGACACACAGAGATATAGATTTTCATAGATCGAATGAGTGTCATGTAGGTTCTCAAAATGAACCTCACTTGAATTCTATATTCTATTGAAAAAATATATATTCATTGTTATCTTTCTTTCATTTTATTTCATTTATATATGAACTTCATTTGGGTAAGCATACTTGGGTCATTGCAGCTATTAATTGCAAGACGTTCAAGAAAACGATGCTATGTGAAATCATTAAGGGATTCTCTGGGAATTGTTTGTTATTTGCCCAGTTCTTCATGGTCATTCATTAAGCTCCAGAAAAAACTTCGACGTTTGTTTCGAGCACTTTGAACCACAATTACGTATGGATTGAAGCAGTTGAAAACCTATTATCTTTCTGTTTTATTGATTTTTCAACATTGAATGCGAAAAAAGATTTGCATTATGGTTCGAGCCCCATTCTTCTGGAAGCATTATATTCCGCAACATACCCAAAATAAAACATCAACTCAAATTGCTATATATATATATATATATATATATATATATATATATATATATATATATATATATATATATATATATATATATATAGAATAGAATAGAAATATTTTTATTTTCATAAATATAGTGAATGCATATACATTATACACAATACTAAAAAAACATGAATACACAATAAAAAACAGAAAACAGAAGGACACATAACAAATTACTTAAGATAACATTCAAATAAGAATGTTTCCTTGTGACTTATAGGATTACACCTATAGGACGTTCCAATTGATTCCACATTCTTTTGTACAAAACAAACTTTATTCGGTGGCATATGGTCTAATCTGTTGGCTTGTTTCTCCTCGAGTGGAAAAAATTCCGAAAGTTGAACTCCCTCAATACAACCCCTTTGGCTAAGAGTCTTCATTAAAAACTTTATCATATAATTCTTCCGATGAAATACCTACGCTGAATGCTGAGTTTTGTCACTGAGTTTGCAACTTTTTAACATAAAACTGTGTTCCCTGAGAAACAGGCGCTAAATAACCAGAGATATCTTCTTCTGTAACATTACTTCCAGCAATTCTCCCAATATATATCCACTTTTTTTTCAACGCACCCTGTATGCCTGAGGATGTATAAACAACAAAATACCTGTTGTTCCAACTTTCGACGAATTAACTCTTTTATGTTTGATAACAGGAATCCATTCTTTATCCGTAGTACTTGATGACAAAGTCAAATCTTTGTTTACAATCTGTATTTGGGGTTGAACTTTATTGTCATGTATGGAATTTCTAGTTGCGTTGTGTAAGGGCTGGAGAGCACTAGGCATTCCTTGATTCATATCGTTAATTGCATTCAATAGAATTGCTTTAGCATACGTTAGATGATTTCTCGTTATTTCTATTTTTTCTACAACTTTAGAATTTTTACTTGAATTTGGCCCGTTTATTGATATTAGTCTGGTTGAAACTCATTTTTTCCAGAAGTTTATTATTTTGCTTGAATATTTCATTTTTGTCATTCGATTCTTCAAATAGCTTTTTCAAGTAGACATTCTCAATTTCCAGAGGTCGTAACCGTTGGGTTTCAAATAATTTTTGTTCTACATAACTATTTGCCTTATAAGTAGTATCTTCTCCTGTTAAATTTGATTCAATATAATTCCTCTCATTAAATTCAATCTTCTCTCTAAACATTCGTTAAGCTTTTTCAAATGATTATTTTCTCTTCAGTATCTTTTCTGTATCCAGATTCGCATTAGTTAAATCCTCTATTTCTTTCCTAAGCAAATCGTTAATCCCTGTTAGTTCTCTTACTTGAGACATAAGAACACCAACATCATTTACAAGGTGAACACAGTTTGGACAATAAAATATTAGCTTTCTCCTCTGCAACTGTAAAACTTCAACTTCCGATGCAGATGAATCAGTGCAATCTGCACAAAAAGCCGCATTACATTGGTCGCATTCAAAAAGGGTCCTAGATGATGGCTTTGAAAACCCTACCTTCTTACATTTACTACATTCCATCACAAGTTCCGCCGAAAAATATATATATATATATATATATATATATATATATATATATATATATATATATATATATATATATATATATATAAAGTATACTATAAATTTCTTTAACCACTTCAAGATACTACGATGAATGACAGCGAGCGTTTCTACAACAGCAACTTAGATGACATTATTTCATCAAATTAGATGAAATTGTTCAAAAACTAGGGTTGTCTTTATATTAATCTATGCAATTTATATGCACACGACTTATTGTTAATTTCTCGATCTTATCCGATCGATGAGAGGGTATGTGGGGATTGAAGTCGTTGTCTTGCCCTTGTTAGACGTGGCGTAACTGATGAGTACCTTGTAGTACGAAACAGTTACCTGTCTTACGCTTTCAATAAATGTAGGCATCGATTTCAATATTCTCTAACACTTATCCCTACAGGGATATGTTTCATGTTTAACATCACATTGTTCATGTTTCGCATAGCCAGCTCTGCTTTAATTTTCTTTTGAATAATTTTTCAAAAAATTATCGAAAGTTATAGTATACTTTTTATATCAAATATTTACAAGTGCGATTATATAGCACCAGAACTACAGAATAATTTTTTTGTAGTAGATGCCAATAAAGATAAAATGAAAATTTCAATAGGTGAAACGAAATGCATTCTGCTATAAATGTAATCAATATTGAATTTCGCTTTTCTGAAACATTATATTAAAATATTCAATTCGTATGGAAATAACTCTCATAAATCACTTAAATTTTTTGTGCTTGAGCGATAAAAATTTAAGAAATCGCATTGATTCTGAACTTTCGTCTTGAAACTCATGAATATGCAAGACAAAAGCTGCGATGAGATTTTGCCGCATAGTCTCTAAAAGCGAACTGGATATTCAATTGCAAAAAGAAAAAACTTATTACTTTTCCTCCACATAAACTCCGCTACTGCTCTCCGATGTTAACACTTCATTGATCTCAAAATCTGAACTTTCCATTACTTTTATTCACCACATTATGACTTTTATGCCACTTATATTTCATTTCGTTCAGAGACAATGCGGGTCTTAATGAAGAAATACTGAAAGAAATCGGTAATTCTCCTAATGGAAAAACAATAGCAACCCCGAGAACAATACCATTTAAGTCGGTGATATTTATTTTGAGATACATTTCCGAACGGGGGGTCTATCAACGGATGTGCAAATAATTATTCTTTCTTATATGTATTTGGTATCAGTTTTGAGGGAAACTGAAGCATTCATGCATGATTACAACATTATTTACTGATGTGAAAATTCTGAGGTGAATAGATACCTTCGTATATCAAATTTCTTCAAACACAAAAAATACACTTCAATTTTACCGATAGAGCAATTATGAGCCAAATTTGCAGAAATTTATCAGACATCGGATGGCAATTGTAACTGTATTTATTCTTGTTTGAAGGCTATTATTTCAATCTTTCTACACCTAGACCAAGTCTGTTATTTTTGCCCTCAAGTAAGTTAATTCCATCGTTGATTGCTAGAGTATGATTTTTTGCATTTCTAGGTGGGTTCTTAATGTTATTTTGTTGTGTTGGTTCAAATATTAAACACAAACATTAGCGAGTGTTCGTGTTCGACTCAATCTCTTAGTATAATTTTAAATTTTTAGTCAACAACAGTTTCTCAATAATAGTGGAGAACACATTTTTTTCAGATTAACACAAATAGTTTGAATTAAATTATATGAATCTAGAAATCAATGTTGTTTCTATTGTTTGGCTAAATGAAATATTCAAATGTTGTATTTGAATAGATATGTATTCCAAACTACCTACCTGTTCATTAATCCACCATAATTGTGATCCCATTTCAAACACGAAAAGTTCTGCTTTGAATTTTATAATTACTGCTCAAAAATTGCCACACCAGAAACCTTCGAATGGATACTTTACGCTAGAGAAAAAGAATAATAACAATAAATTTTAAAAAACTTAATACTTCTGGAAAGCATTCCACTATTTCCGAGTCATTGGTGTCAGCAGGATTATATGGCGTCATTTCGGTAAACCTTATCCGCCACACAAAGTATAATGAACACATTTAGTGCAGACCGAACAATTTTCTATGTTCCGGGAACAATACGAAGTCTGCATTCCAACAGTCAGAGTTTTGAAGTCTAGGAATGATTTAAACGGTCCATTTAGCCTTCGCAAGAGCACAAAATGCGGTCGACATGTGTGTTCAATAACCGCCACCATCAACAAAAACACAAAATTAATATTCTTGCATTAGAGTAATGGTATATTCCGACAGATAAATGATGGTGAATAAAAGTCATGATGACTGCCAGAGTTACATTGGGGTTTTCTTTGTAGCACGTTGTGACAAATATCAGTTTTTCTTTGGATCTTTTTGGTGTGTATTAATCACTTTTATCGTTTGGTTTTGTTAGATTTCGAATAAAAGCTATACTTGGGAATTGCAGTGTCATTTCAGCGGATCAGGATTTCTCTGTCGTTAATCAATTGCTCAGTAATTTTTTGTAATGAATACTAATTTGTATGTTATCAGGAGAGTTAGATATCGTCTAAACGATTGTTTTTGATTAATTACTGTAAACACAATAAATGAATTCGAAAAATTATGAAATGCATCATGTGAATAATAATAAAAATATACGGATTCAAAGTAAGTATGTATTCAGAAACAAAACTCATACGGAGAATGCGTAGCAAGGGTGCTTACTTTTTTACGAATAGAATGAATGAAAAATTTAAACACAAATTTATGAATTAAAAAAAAAATGTCAAATACGAAGTATTTAATGTATATAAAATGAAAGATATCATTAGTATCAAGTAAAGCTGCGAATATCCTGATACGATTGGGTAGATATTGATAAAGTAATAAATAAATAAATAGATGATCGAAAATGTGTGTTATTATTAAAAGAATATTTGTTTGAATTTTAATTCTTAATGTAATGAAATTTTCAACAATTAATTTTTACCCGATTTCATGTATTTTATTGTTCAGTATATTGAAGTTATTGTAGTAGATTTTATATCAAAATATTTGATCCCTATTATAGCTGAAAAATGATATCTTGTATTCAAATTTTTTATTCTTGGGATGAATTTGGTGGTATATAAAACCGAAAAATTTCAATTGATTATATCTGGAAATTTGAAAGGATGTAAATTGGAAAAAGAAGTTCTAAGATAAAAATCATAAAGTTTACACTAATTCGAGAACATTAAACAGTTTCATAAATTGAAAATATGCCATGCATATAAGATGTATTATAAAGTTTAGCAAAACAACTCCTCATTGGAAAATCGATCCGAAAAAAAATTGCTATTTATCCCAGGGAAAAACAAAACTGCCAATATTTTCAATATAAAACCATCGTTTTTCCCTTAGAAATGTTTATTTTGCCAGAAATTGTAGGCAAAACGCCGAAAATTTATCAAAAACGAGAGCTCTGTGTTTCGACTTCGGTGATCGAAATTTGAGCCTTCTTCTTATACATATATTTCGCAAGATATATTTTCTGAATATGGAACCTTATTCATAATTATTGAAATCTGATACAATTGATTCATATTCAAGAATTTGTTGTGAATCGGACAGACATGCTGCGTAGGATTTTATATATATATATATATATATATATATATATACATGTATTCAGTACAAGGTGAGATCCGTACATATGATAGACAACCTGAGATCCACTAGTAGAAATCACTTTAGCTTTGAATTGTTTTCACAAATTAGTCTAAAGATGCGTACTGGTCAATGATATGAACCGAGGGGTAAGATAAATTAAAATTTTTTTCATACACCAAGTATGAAGGTAAGTAGAGATCCATGATAAATGTAAGTAAGACGAGATCCGATATACTATTTGTATAGATACGCTGTACAAGACGAAATCCAGCGATGTTGCCACTTTATACAGAATTTCGTTTACAACTCGAAACAAGATGATATATAATTACTGTGATTATTTCTGATGGAAAATCAAAACGTGAATGATTTAGTCATTTAAGTATTTGACATTTCGCGTTGTTCATCTTGCACAACGTGGATTTCACAAATTTTTTTCGGTAGAAGATGTGCGTTGTGATACTCATTTTTCTCACAAGTTCCTTTCTTGATGGCATATATCATACAAAATTAAATACAGCGAACTTGTCACCTCATGCAGAATTTCGTTTATAAATCGAAAAAAATTGAAAAATATTTCGAATATTTCTGCAGGATATGCAAATTGAGAATATTCATTCATTGAAGTTTCTCATATATCATGTTGAGCATTGTGCTATTTTTCGTTATATGTCGTTGCAAAAAAAAATTTTGTTCGACTTTTGAAGGTAACTTAGTTCTTTCGATAACATATTGATTTGTTTGGATACATGGCTTTTGTATGACTTTCAAGATTTTATTGATGAAAAGAAAATGCTACAATTCGTGCATTCACATGCATTTTGTAATGTGTGTGAAAAAAGTATTATTAGTGTTTCATTTTTTTTTATATGAATGAAGTTTATTTGGCTATATTATATGGATTACATTATTTCTTACAATGAATAACTTCAAATAAACTGATTAACTCACTGAAGTTCAAAACTTGTACGTGAGAGTAACTTCACAATACAAAAGGTATCATAATGCAAATTTGAGAAAAATTAATGAAAACTGAGGAAATATAACAAAATATGACAAGTGGTAGGTGGTATTAGTTCATACAAAAAATTAATGTTGAAAATTACATTAATATAATCTTCTTGAATGTGAATTCTACGCTAAAATAAATGTAGCTTAGCTCAAAATTTTTCAAGAAATTACAGATAACAATGTCAGGCATATAAGCCTCAAATTTGTTACTATTAACGTTATCCGGAAATGTCCAATTCTATCCTGTAGCTGAGAATTTGTTTTAAACGGGGCTCTTATAGGCTAATTTACAGAGTAGAGTACTCTACAGAATACTTTAAAATGAGAAACACTCTGTGGAATACCCTACTTCTTACTCATAGAATTGCTTTGAGTTTTCAGTAGAAGGCATACCTCTTGTATAATTTTTTTTCAAATATTATCTGAAATTTCATAATCAGCTTGACGATTTAAACGAAAAAATAATAAAGGAAGAAAAAATTTGGGTATTAAATAAAATTTTCGAGTGAGATCATTGTGAAGAATATGTACTATCCTGATGAAGGTTTAGAAACAGAATAATGAGGGGAATGTCTCCAATGAAAATAATTCAGATTTACATAAATACGAAAGTATAGAAATACACAAGATAGATTAACATAGAAATGATGATATTTTTACTGAAGAAACTGAACAAGATGAAAATGTTCATTCACTAACAAATTTCGGAGGAAGTTTCTTTACACTGAAGCTTTCATTCGAAGTGGATAATATAATTCATCAATATGTATGAATTATTCGCTTCAATAGTACCATTCTATTATAACAGCTGAAATAAAAGTGAAAACCACATTTTATATACCTATTTGTGAAAAGGTATCAATATTTTATCAGGCTACTCATGAATATATAAACAGGAATTAGGTTGAAAGAACGAGGAAAAATTCTTGACCAGTTCAATATTCAATTACGAGATTTGGTAAATGATCAATCTGAAAAGATATCGTATGTTGAGTTAACTTGGAGGAATAGAACATATAAACATAAAGTCGGCGTAAAAACATAAAACCGTACAGTCATCGGTAAATAATCAAGTTGGAGATAAGGAAACGAAACAAAAATCAACAATATGTGAGCAGATGAAGCATTTGAATGAACTTAATCCATCCAGAGGTTTGAAATACAAGTGAGAATGAAATTTCTGAAAATGGGTTGAATTTTAAAAGAGGAACAAAAAAAATTATCGCATAGTAGTTCAACAAAAACACTCTCATTAGTTTCAGAATAGGTATTCGAATCAAATTGTGTATCAAGCCTTCATGTGTATAGGCCATTTTAATTGATCAGAAGTAATTCATAATGATATATACCTATATATAATGCTAATTAATAAATTTTTGATATTAAAGAATTGTTCCAATTATTTTCCAGATTGTTGAATGGAATCACTCGAGATTTGAACACATTTCAGGAATTTAAAAAAATTGCATAATTATAAGTATATTGTCCACTGGAATAATGTAGTGGACATTATATATAATAATGTGAAATTCTTGAAATGTGTCTAATAAATTCATAGTTTTGACATGGAATTTCAACACGTATCTCTCTTCTTAATCAACTGTTCACTTGAGAATGCATTCGTTTTACTAAATTATAGTTGACTGCAAATAAATAATCTATAATGATGAAAAGCAAATGAATGATTTATTATGATGAAAATGAAGTTCTTTTCTGCTATAATAATTGAAATGATCTGATGACTGTTATAATATAGATAATTTGAATGAATGAACAAATGTTATTTGTTATGAATATTACAAACAGTATATATTATATTATATAGAATAACTTCTCAGGTTAGAACAACCAGAAAATGACTTTTCATTTTTTGTTCGTGATTAATAACCTACCCACCTATTATACTTTAGGAATTTTTTTCAGGATCCATATAGATACAACGCGATCAAAATATTTCGCAAGAATTGGTAATAAATATTAAGTGAGCGTTTAGTTCAGTTTTTCTAAGGAGACGTACGTTTCCTTCATGTGACTAGTGCACTTTATAAGATCTGATAACACTTCGTTTGCTTTTCAGATCTGAAGAAGTCGTTTGTAAAGACGAAACGCATCATGCTATGTAGTCAATAAAGTATAAATCATAAGTTCAAGTGTTTGAATTTAAGTTCATATTCAAATATTTAATAATGTGAAATTATGATTAGAGTCATGATTATAGTTGAATAAATATAAAATACGAAGTGTCTCATATTCCTCTACAGTGCTAATTTGTGTATGATAGAATTGTTTGGACAGCGACAGTTTCTCTTTATATTAATAACATTCTGCGCGTGTACCGCAGAATGTTATTTCTTTCTTAGAAAAAAAAATAAACTGCGTGATTATTTCAATGGTTTGAAATCGATCCTATCGATCTGAGCGAAAAATTAATTCCAGGGAGAATATCTAGATATCATTTCAGGGTATTTGAAATTCTACAATTTGAGCGTTGAAATTATGCATGAACCTATTCATCATGGTACCTTATCGTCATTTGAAGACATTTGTTTATACAATTTTAGCAAATACACGAAACTGAATAGTTATTGAAAACAACGCATTCTTTAATCTATAGCCATTTCAGGAAACGTTTGTTTCTTAACACATCAGGTGCGCCATGAGATCAATGAAAATATTAATAAATGATTATATTATATTATATTATCGAATATGATATAATTCCTCATATATGTAGGTGTTTTGTGGCAGATGAATCGAATTTCATTTGAGCGTGAATATTAAGAATGTAAAATTTTTCGAAATATGTTATGAATGTATTTTTGAAATAAGGACACAAAAGTTTGATACTATTAGCATATACCCTGTATAACATTGAGAATTTTAGAAATTTTAGCTCTTTCATTTCATGAGCAATAAAAATCTGTTAAAAATGAATATTGATCTTTCAACTCGAACTGTAAGAGAATCTTGGTCAGCTGAAAGTTGTATTATCAGATCGGATCATTTAACTGATATATATATACATGATATATAAATACTATTCCGAAATATTTGCATTACTTGATATGGATTCACATATATTGATTGACCTACCGTATTATGCTGTTTCATTTTAGTAGAGTAAACATTTAGATTCTGACTAATAAAATGATATTTTGTCTGCTCAGCCTTCATCCTTAGAAAAGAGCAGTTTATATTATACCTACAAATTTTTTCGTAAATATGGAAATCTTGCATTCTATAATCTCTAGACATTTCACGAAATGTTTGTTCCCACATCAGGGACAATAGGAAATGAAAGACAATCGAAATTTAAGTATAATATAAAACAGGCTTAACAAAAAATATATTTCTTTTAGCTATCGATACTTGTGAGGATTTCATGCACCTTATGGTTAAAATTTTTGTCATTATTCTACAGAAAACTATATTTCAAATAAGTGTTTTCTGTCTTTGTTCAAATAAGAAATACTTGACCCGTTGTTCTACATTATTTCTGAATTCAATGTCAACTATTGCACTTATAGAAATAAATTGTGGAAAATTATATACCTACCTAATTCCTTATATATGTAATTGTTTCGCGAAATATGAATCAATTTCAGCGTGAATATTCAAATTACACAATTATTCTAAATATGTTCTGAATATATTTCCGAAATGGGGGTTCTAAATTTCGATTTAACATCATTTCTCGTGTATAACATCAAGACCTTCCATGAGCAACAACATTGTCTGAAAAATGAAAATCAAAAATATTGACATTTCGACTTACACTGTATGAGAATCTATTGAAGATTTAAGTTGTATTGATCTGAATAGTTTACTGAATCACCTGGTTTATGTTTATAAACATTTAAATAATCATTTAAATCATTTGCTGCTCAGAAATATTTGCATTATGTATCGTTGACAAATATCGATTGTTAAACAGGATTATACTGTTTCGGGAAAGTTTCATATTATATATTATATTGAATGCTTGGTTCATATTTTGAAATTATATTCTCTGATATTGAAGATTTGAGTTGTATTGATCTGAATACTCTTCTGAATCACTTGGCTTATAAATGCTACTCAGAAATATTTGCATTATGTATCGTTGATAAATGTCGATTGTTAAACAGGATTATACTGTTTCGGGAAAGTTTCATATTATATTTTATATTGTATGCTTGGTACATATTTTGAAATTAAATTCTCTGATATTAAAGATTTGAGTTGTATTGATCTGAATACTTTTCTGAATCACCTGGCTTATAAATGCTACTCAGAAATATTTGCATTATGTATCGTTGACAAATATCCATTGTTGAACCGGATTCTACTGTTTCGGGAAATTTTAATATTATATTTTATATTGTACGCTTGGTTTATATTTTGAAGTCATATCCTCTGATACTAAAGATTTAAGTTGTATTGATCTGAATACTTCACTGAATCACCTGGTTCATAAATGTTACCCAGAAATATTTGCATTATGTATCGTTGACAAGTATCGATTGTTAAACCGGATTTTACAGTTTCGGGAAAGTTTTATATTATATTTTATATTGTATGCTTGGTTCATATTTTGAAGTCATATGCTACAATTCGTGCATTCATGCATTTTGTAATGTATGTGAAGAAAGTATTATTAGTTTTATAATTTTTATCTTATCAAGTATTATAATTTTTTTTATGAATGAAATTTATTTGGCCATACTATATAATATATCATAATGCAAATTTGAAACAAATTAATATAAACAGAAGAAATTACGACTAGTGGTAGTGAAATTAATTCATAAAAGGAAATAATGTTGGAAATAACATTGATATAATCTTCATGAATGTTAATTCTATGCTAAAAAAAAAGTAGCTTTTATACACACATTTTATATACGTATTTATGGGAAGGTATCAATAATTTATCAGGCTACTCATGAATATAGAAATAGAAATTACGCTGGAAGAATAAGGAAAAATTCTTGAGAGGTTCAATATTTAATTACGAGATTTGGTAAATGATCAACCTGAAAAGATATCGTATGTTTAGTAAACTCCGAGGAATACAACACATGAACATAGCCTCGGAACAGTCAGCGGTCGTTAATCAACATAAGGAAACGAAACAAACATCAATAATATGTGAGCGGATGAAGCATTTGAATGAACTTAATCGATCGAGAGGTTTGGAATAGAAATGAAAATGAACATTCTGAAAATGTGTTGAATTTTAAAAGACGAACAAAAAAAAATTATCGCATAGAAGCTCAACAAAAACTCATTTGTTTCACAACAGGTAGGTATTCGGCTCAAATTGAAGCCTTCATCTATATTAGCAATAGTAATTGATACATAAGTAATTCATAATGATATATGTACATATAATATATTGCTCATTAATAAATTTTTGATATTAAAGAATTGTTCCAATTATTTATTTTCCAGATTGTTGAATGGAATCACTCAAGATTTGAACACATTTCATGAATTTAAAAAAATAACATAATCATAATTATAATTATACTAATTATATTGTTCACTACAATAATGTAGTGGACATTATATATAATAATATTTAATAGTATTGTCTTTGCCTGATGTAAATCCATCATAATTGAATATAAACTCAAATTCTAACACTTGAGCTTATGATTTACTTTATTGACTACATAGCATGACAAGTTTCGTCGTCACAAACGACTTATTCAGATACTAATAGAATAATCATTATTTTGTCCTTTGTAATGACGAAACGCATCATGCTATGTAGTCAATAAAGTGTAAATTTAAAGTTCACGTGTTCGAATTTAAGTTTATATTCAAATATATAATAATGTGAAATTATGATGATGGTCATGATTATAAATGAATAAATATAAAATACGAAGTGTGTCATACTCTACAGTTCTAATTTGTGTGTGATAGAATTGTTTGGGCTTGCTGCGACAGTTTGTCTTTATATTTATAACATTCTGCTTGTACCGATTAAAAATAATAATCCTAAAGAAAATCTTTTAATGGTTCGAAATCGATCTTAGCGATCTGAGCGGAAAATTAATTCCAGGGAGATATCATTTCAGTGTATTTGAAATTCCAAAATTTGAGCGGTGAAATTATGCATGAACCTATTTATCATAGTACCTTATCGTCATTCAAAGACAAAAAGTTTACACAATTTCAGCAAGTACACGAAACTTAATAGTTATTGAAAACAACGCATTCTTTAATCTATAGCCATTTTACGAAACGTTTGTTTCTTGCCACGTCAGGGGCGCCAGGAAATGAAAAACATTTGAAATTGGTAACTATATTTCTATCGTGCTTTGTTACTTATCAGAAGTTTTTGCACCATATAGGTGAAATTTTTATCATCCTTTCTACAGAAAACCACATTTCAAACATTTGCTAACAGAGACCTGTATGTCTTGAAGACGTTTTCAATATAAGAAATAATTCACACGTTGTTCTGTATTATTTTTGAGGTCAACTATTGCACTTATTTTATCGTCATTTATTGCCAGATCAATAGAAATATACATCCAGCTGGTCAGTAGATCAATAAAAACATATATCCACCTAAACAGACAGATCAATAAAAATGTAGATCCACCTAAACAGACAAATCAATGAAAATATGAATGAATAATTATATCATATTATATTGTCGAATATGATATAATTCCTCATATATGTAGGTGTTTTGTGACAGATCAATTTTCATTTGAGCGTGAATATTCGAAATGTAAAATTTTTCGAAATATGTTATGAAAGTATTTTTGAAATAAGGACAAAAAAGTTTGATACTAACATCATATCCTCTCTATAACATTGAGAATTACAGAAATTCACGCTATTTCATTTCATGAGTAATAAAATGCTCTGAAAAATGAATACAAGAATATTGATCTTTCGACTCGCACTGTAAGAGAATCTTAGTCAGCTGAAAGTTGTATTATCAGATCTGATAATTAAACTGATATCTGATATGTAAATACTTTTCTGAAATATTAGCATTACTTGATATGGATTCACAAATATCGATTGACCTACGTATTATGGTGTTGCATTTTAGTAGAGTAAACATTTAGATTCTGACTAATCTAATGATGTCTGCTCACACTTGATCTTAAGAAAAAGCAGTTCATCAGATACCTGCAAATTTTTTCGTGAATATGGAAATCTTGCATTCTATAATATCTTTGCCATTTCACGAAATGTTTTTCTTCCCACATCAGACACAACAGGAACTACTACAACTAGTCATCTATTCGACAAAAAACTATATTTCAAATGGGTGTCTTCTGTCTGTTCAAATAAGAAATACTTGACCCGTTGTTCTGCATTATTTCTGAGGTCAATGTCAACTATTGCACTCATTGAAATAAATTGTGTAAAATTATAAAAGTACCTAATTCCTTATGTATGTAATTGTTTCGCGAAATATGAATCAGTTTCAGCGTGAATATTCGAATTGCCCAATTATTCTAAATATGTTCTGAATATGTATATTTGAAATGAGCGCTCTAAATTTCGGCATTAATGTCATTTCTCGCGTATAACATCAAGAACTTCCACGAGCAACAAGATTCTCTGAAAAATGAATACAAAAATATTCACATTTCGACTTACATTGTATGATAAACTATTAAAGATTTAAGTTGTATTGATCTGAATACTTTACTGAATCGCCTTGTTTATAAATGCTACTCTTTTCTATTTTGTTCGGGGTTCATTCCCTCCAATTCAATAACTACACACTGCAGTATTGGGGGATACGTTTGCGATCACTCACATGTGCTTATCATTATCAATATAGTAAAAGTAAAATATTGAAAAGATTTTTTTCTACTATAACACACCTCATAAATATGTAAAAACCGGGATATGGCGGTATAATCTGTTGTCGAATGAGGAATATATGTTATATTCGGATAGGCATTCCAATTCAACGTTTATTCATGAAAATATATTAACCTTCTAACATGTCAAGACATAAATTACTTCAATTTGAAATTGATTAGATCTTCTTGTTCTGCAACATAAGCAGAACGCTACATTTTTAGCATTTCGATGCAGCTTGTCTAGGCATTTCATATTTCAACGTAATACTCATACCCGCCAATTTAAAGTATTTAGTCTATAATGGCTTATCAATGTATACAATAAAGGAATATCTTATCCAAACAGCAATATATTTCTCAATGTTCACCACATAGGGAGTTTGGACTGTTGCATATGAAACTTAAGAAGACATATGTCCGGGCCTCTATAAACTTTATGACTTTCGTCCAATTTTTCCCTTTGAGTTAAAAATACAGATGAATATAGGATCTATGGATTGCGCAAGATTGGCTATCTCTGCACCTGCTATAATTGAATATCAAGTAGTTAAACTACTTCAACTTAGAAAAATTAAACTTGAAAATATTCAGGCATCTTATGAAAAGATGAGCGGACAATATTCCGAAGTCAAAAATTTTTATCGCGATTTTTCTATCAATTCTGCATCAGTACATTAACAGTTTTCTCCTACTTGAACATGAAGGAAATTGAAATTTTTCCCTTTTCTGTATCTATGTTTGAAGGTTTTCAAAAGAGATTTAGGATATGTGAAAATGGTTATTTATCACTTGTCATGAATAATTTACTCAGGTTGAATATCAAAAATTCAATCTAGAATTCAACCCAAGAAAATCATTCATAACGAAGTGATCGGAAGAATTTTTCCAACAAGAGTTTTTTCGGAAACCTTTCAAAAATAGCTCCAAAAAGGAAAAAAAGCGTAGATGTTTCATTTAACATTTTCGCACTAGTAATACTCATGCTCATGTAAGAAAAATAGTTAGGAAACTTATGCAAAACCAATGAAAACAATTTCACTTAATTTTGAAGAATGTTAGTTATTATTATAAACAGAGGCACTCTGTGCTTGAGCGAAAGTTGCACCTGCAGTTTAACGCCGTTTCCAAACGGCCCAAGATCATGATGGGAATAGAACCCACCAGCACCAAAGAGCCGAAAGCGTTTTAGAGTCACTACACCATTAATTATTTGTTCATTCATCTATGACGAGGGGACCATGGATTCGGAAGAGTATATAATATTATTTTATTCTATCAGTAGATTATTTACACTAATTACTTACCGGATTTTTATTATCTTATAGAAGTTGACGTAATATTTTTTATTGAATATATTTGTATTAACTAGTTGTATTAACTATCACTAACTTATTCTCATCTCAATAGAAAAATAATGAATTTCGTTCCAACAGTTTCGTGAAATGAGTTGTTTCGAGATAAATTTTTATTTCCTTTTGATTCTTTTCTAAAATAATCTAATGACAGTAATAATATACATACTCCTCCGAATCCAATGACCCCTCGTTCATATTTTACGGAGTCATAGAAAAAAATTAAATCCAAAAGTAATTCAAATAAAAATGAACTTCAATTCTGTCCAAACAAATGTATTCTAAATGAATAAGTTCTGAAACTCTAACGAGTAGATATTGCTCTTCATGAATCGATAATATTTACATTATAATACATTACTTTCGATAAACCATCAAAATCCATTTGTTTTCATACCTAAACACCGAATTCAAACGTAACGCCGAGATACAGTACAACGCGATAGTGTCATATTACAGATAACGACAAGAAGTCCAAGACGTGCATGTTGCCAAACCTTTGGATCTCTACTTTGCGTTATTTATCAAACTTTTATACAATGGCAGATCGGCCCCCTATAGGAAGGTTGGTGAACTAAAGTTGTATATAATGTGATATTTGGCTGAAAGACGAGATCCGACCGAAAATCTGGAAATCGGCTAATTCGGCCAAATTATCCACACCCACGACGATATACACGTTAAACAAGGTGAGATCCGAAATCGGATCTCACCTTACCAAACGGATCTCGACTTGTACAGAATTTGTATACAAAGGATCTCACCTTGTAGCGCTTTATATATATATATATATATATATATATATATATATATATATATATATATATATATATATATATATATATATATATATATATATATATATATATATATATATATATATATATATATATATATATATATATATATATATATATATATATATATATATATATATATATATATATATATATATATATATAATATAATTGAAAATTATAATATTATTATAATATTATATATTAGCAATATACATATAATATATTCTTATCACACTTCTGAGAATCACCTGGCTTACCATGAGTTTTTCCGAAATTTTCTCATGGTGAAGCAGACTAAAACTTCCGAAGCGAATGCTAAGCCAGAAATTATGCTATAGCTGATACTAAAAACTAATATGTGAAAGTACAAAAAACTAATTTGATTTTTCTAAAAAATAAGTTTGACATTTGATATCTATAGTAACTCATAAATTCAATTATTCATTAGTTTTGACAAAGTTGTGGTATACAACGAAACGTTAACGAAAATAAAGTTTTTCATATTGAAAGAGGCCTGTTATTGTTGAAAACATTGGAAATAAACTATCTTAAACAGGCAATAAATCAATTTTAAATATATATTTATTTATATGAGCACCTAGCAAATGATTAACATTACAAGAGAACATTCGAAAAGGTTTCTGAAGGTTCTGGGATAGAACATATTTGATTATGTTTGTGATTATCGCTATTTGGAGTTATTAATGAATAATATATCATTTTACTGTGATTAGATTGAATTGCAAGCAGATGAAATTACCGTGAGAACAACAGTTGTATACAGAAAAATACTTATTGAAGTGCAACATGAAATAACAAGCATAAGAAGAATATGAAATAGCTCTTTCGTAATCAGAAAGTATCTGCTTCCTTATTTATGACTGTCAATCTCCAAATTGAATACCTCGTAAATAGTTTAGAATACCTCTGAAGTTTCCAAGCTTAATGACAGTGATCAATCGATATTTCGGGATCATTTATAAAAGGTTCAACCTAATCACCAATTTCACTATTTTTGTTGTAGTATCAGCTTCGTGTTAAATAGACGTGATTCAGTCGGCGAGGTAGATTTTAGTAGTGAAAATAAGAGGAAATATTTACTCTAACAAGCTTATGTGGGTCGAATGGTTGATTGACTGTTTAACGGTATGTGAAGCAGATGTACTGGGTTAGATTTTTGGGTGAGGTATGAGCATTTGTTGTGAGTTTATGTGTTCAGGGGCGTCATTCGGTTTTGGGCATTACATTCTGTACAAACTGCCTTCACATTATCCATATGAACATACACATACGTCTTACCTGGGATTCGAACCCATATCATCTACTTGACAAGTATTCACCCTACCCTATAGGCTCGGTTGAAGCCTGCCGTCACAGACAACACTGTGCAACAATGAAATCGTTTCGGTCTCAAAATTAGTATTATCCTATGTCTTTTCCTTTACTGAATGCAAAAACAACCATTAAAAAACCTATTAGCTCTAGTTTTAGAGAAACGAGCTTCATTTTATATACTTTTTCGAATTGCGGTAAATTTATTTTTGGAAATTGGCAACGTAGTTAATTGTCAAAAAGCACATCAATTTTATTTGTCAAATTATAATTCGACTTTCAGAAGATTACTAGGTTTGAAAAAAAAGTAAGTATGATACTATTGCGGTTACAACATTTTATAGTATTTCGTGCGTATCATCTGGTTTGGAGGGTTTAAAACAGAGAAATCAACATGCCATGGAAAAGTGTATATTTAGTTTGCCTTACAAGTTATATTACGAGAATGGCTGAAAAAAAAACAACGATTCATAGCTTTTGCTGTGCCTATGATTTGGCAAGAGCCCTCTAACAACCTAGACGATTGCTCTTTTTGCTTGATGCCGTCTATGAAAGCTGAATTGTCGATGAAAAAAATGAAAACTGTTACCCGTCCATCAGCTACTTGATATAGCTGATGGAACGTTTGGGTTGATGACCTGTTTCACATTCATAGAATTTACCAGTTTCTACACCCCTCCAGACTTATGAGGTCGAAGCAGAAACTTAATACAGTGTAGAAGGAGAACTCAACGAGTCTGCAACATCACATGACACTGTTTCTAAAGGAGAACATGGTGATCGATCGCATAAAATGAATCAACCGGAGTTGAGTGCTCTCATTACAGATTTTGATTTGTCAAAGGAGCAAGCAGAACTTCTAGGATCAAGGTAACGGCTATGGAATCTTCAACAGAATGATGTCAGGGTCACCAAGTACTGAGAGTGTAATACGTATTTGATTCCTATTTTGAAAAAGGAAATAATTTTGTTTTCATTGTGATATTGATGGCTTGTTGAAAAGTTTGAATATGAAGCATGATCCAACAGAATGGGCACTTTTCATAGATTCCTCCAAGCTTAGTTTGAAAGCTGTGTTGCTTCATAATGGCGACCGTCTACCTTCCATTCCTATTGGTCATGCAGTTCACATGGAGACTTATGCAAACATGGCAAACCTCTTAGATTCAATCAACTACCTGGAGTATAAGTGGAACATCCACGGTGATTTGAAAGTGGTTGAACAATATTAAGAATTTTCTCATATATTAACAACAACCCCCATGACGCGCGTTTCGAGGTCATTTGTCTAACTTCTTGAGAGCTCGTTTAATTTCCGTCATTGTCAACATATAGAATCGGAGATGTCTTCCTGGAAAATCTTAGATAGAACGGTTATCTTGTAAGGAAATTTCTCATCTCAAACTGATGTTCCTTTTATTATATCTTAGTATCTTCATTCTTTTTGTATGCTTTGTATCCTGAATTATTCGAATTGCTCAGTTTCTTGTGTTCATATCTCTGGTTGATTTTATGGTAATTTACTCTGTAGCGCAAAATTTGTTAACTATTTATGACTTTTTTCTGTTGTAGAATTAGATTTATGCATTAGATTAGATTAGGTTTGTTGTGTTATATTCTCAATTAGTTGTTTTCTCTACTATTTTAAAATTCAATTCATTTTTGAAATGGATTCATCATGTAAATAATAAAATAATAAAAAATTAATTCATCATATAAATGAAACTAGGGGATATTTTTAGAAATTCTGTGTTGTTTATATCGAAATTGGTAATGAATGGACAAATATTTCAGGGGATACCATTGTTGTTCTCTGCAGGCGATAAACCCTGAAAACGTCATTTTTGTATTAACACACCATCGAAAGCGTTTTTTCTACAGAAAAATAGGAAAGATGTGATGAGACATGGTAGCCTTTCAGAGAAAGCGTTGTTGAATGTGGTGGATGAGATAGAATATGGTTACCCAACCTGAAACTTTCATAGGTGAACTGGAGTGGAATAAGGGTTCTTTTAATGCCCAGTACCAGTTGATAGCGTGGCAGTTTTCATCAATTTGGTGGTAATATTTTATGACGTAATTGTATTGGCCATATTGAAAAACTTACCATAGTAAATCGTCCCTAAAAGGTCAACATTATTTTGTTCGGTTCATGTTTAGCAAATAGACTTAATCTACGATCTTTCACTATGCCACGTCAATCAACTGATATATAATTTCGTTTGCTGCTACTTCTTTATGAAATGCTGAATTAACAACCTGAATCGAATGCTGAATTAACTTTGTTCATGCATCATTTGATAAAGAAGTAGTACTTCGAAACGCGCGTCATGCGTATTTCTGTATATATATATATATATATATATATATATATATATATATATATATATATATATATATATGAGAAAATTCTTAAAATTATTTCATTATGGATATTAATTTTCTCCAAGTATCAGCCTCATCAATCATCAATTTGAAAGTGATTGCTATACTCTTAAGGGTGCAATTATGGTACACGAAATACTGCTGCTTTTTATGTACCTATGTCAGATAGTAGGGATAGAAAATCATATTATATTCAAGCATTTTGGCTTACAAGAAATCTAAACCCTGATTAAAACGTAATTGTCGAGCCACCCGTAGAACGAAAAAATGTTCTTCTCGTAGATCAAGCTGGGCTTGATGAAGAATTTTCTCAAAGCTATGAACCGAGAAGGCCAGGCTTTTATATACTTAAGACACAAATTTCCTAAATTAAGTGATGCAAAGGACAAGGAAGGCATCTTTGTTGGGCCACAAATAGGTACGTCAATTTGTGAAGCACATTGCTAAATGTGGTTTTAATAAATTTTTTCTTTGTCATATTCGTTTTTCTTAACCCAACATTAGTAAAAATTGACTCAGAAGTAAAGGAACGTTCAACCTTTTTTGCGCAGTGTAATACTGACACTGAATGTTTCGAGAAGATTTTTAAGAAAACGACAGAATGAGAATATACACCTTGTATTATTCTAAATGTAAAGAACAATATCGATTTCCACACAAAAATTTTACACATATAAAAAAAATAATAAAATGTAAAATTCTGAATATTTTGATTCACGGACTACCATTTATATATTCGGGAACGAATAAAGGGTCCGGAACGACGTCAGATAGGTTTCGAACAGTCACATAATACAAACGTTATCGCTACATCAATACGCAGTGGAATAATAGACCACGGGAATGGAAACGTGAATCCATTTATTAAAATTGAATGTTTAGTTTAACGGGACACAAAACACTAGGGAACCAACTGAATAACATCTATTTCACGTTTGTATTAAAACAATAGGTGACGTTAAATAAACCCTTCGCAACCTGTGACCTGAGTCGAATATATCATAAACTGTGAAATTACACATTAGTCTGCCAGCCAATCTAGTAGCTTCAATCGACAGAAGGGACATATTCCATTTGTTTCGGATCGATAATGCTGGTGAACCCAAACATATAATAACTACAATATATCTTAACATAATTCTACAGTATTAGATGACGATGAACTTGATGAATATAGCTACTTCAGGAAAGTTGTCACTTCGCTAATACGTTTTGAATTTTATGTGGAATATAAAAAGGAGAAACTCAATTATGAATAAATACATTTTTCCTCATTCGAAGCATTCTAATGAATGCTATTCAATCCTTCATTAACAATCTGTGCTTGTGAGAAAGTTGAACCTACAGTTAAAGGCCGATTCAAAACGGCCCAAGAACACGGTAGGAATAGAACCCACCAGCACCTGTGCGCCGAACGAGTATAGCTCAATTCACGTCTACAAAATTTTATTTACAAAGTATTTACATGTAAATACTCTAATATGTAGTATCTTCAACTATCTAACTCTAATGCTATGCTGTTCGAATTAATTGGGACAAAGGATAAAAATCAATGTTTTCGTAAAATCTTACCTTTAAATGAAGTACATACATACAAAATAGCGTAAATCCTTCATATTAATATGAAGTATTTATTTAGGATATGTCCTCCTTTCGCAGAAATAACTTCTTGAACTGGTCTAGGCATCGATTCCAATAACTAGCCCAGATTTTCTTCATTCGTCATCATGAAACCACACCTGAATTGTACTTATAATCATTTTTTCTTTTGTAGTGCAATCCATTTTTGCCAGTCGTTTCTTTAAAATATTCCATAAATTCTCAATGGGATTGAGATCAGGTGAATTTGCCCGGCCAATCGTGTGCCTTTATTTCATTCTCACGCATAAAGGTCTGCACTTGTTTGGAATTGTGGCAGGGAGCTAGGTCGTGCTGAAATGTTCCATCAAACGTTTCCATGAATGGGACAATCCTGGTGAGCAATATTTCCATTTATTTCACTGAATTCATCATCCCTGTTATAGGAGCTAATCGTCCAGTGCATTGGTTGTGAAAGAGCTCCAAAACATTTGTTTCGAAGGATGTTTTACTGTTTGCTGGATGTGATCAGGCCGCAAAGTTTCCCTATCACTTCATCTAACAACACTTGATTTGTACTCTTGAATAAACAAATGTGCCTCTCATCACTAAAAACCATCTTCTTTCAGTCGTCCACAGTCCACGCACGGTACTTTTTGGCTCATGCCAAACGTTTCTTCATCATTTTCTGGGTAAGCAGTTGCTTTTTCTTGGTCTTCTTGCCTTACGGCCGACCTCCAGCAGTCGTTTTCGCACAGTTGAGGTGCTCACCTCCACACCAGAAACGATTAAATCCCTTTGAAGATCAGTGCTTGTCTTTCTCGGATTAATTTTGCTATTTTTTATCAACAATTTGTCTGTTCTTGGAGTAAATATGCGTTTGCGGCCACAGTTTCCTTTTCTTTTTGGAAACGATGACCCACTTTCTTCAAATGTTTTTAAAAATCTCGAAACGCTGGACTTTCTCACACCAACAGCTTCAGCAATATCTCTTACAGTCATTGATGTGTGTTCATTAAACGTAATCATTCTGGAACGCTTCGTCGAAGTAATATCCATCTTTGGACGAACAATACATCACTTATCAAAATTGAAACCACCAACTGTCGCACCGTTAGGCTCACAACTGAGAGGCAAAACCGGTGAGAATGTAAATGATGGTCAAGGTCGAACCCTCACGTCACCTCAGGTAGTAAACAAGCAGGTATGAGGGTGTTTGGGCCACCCTGGTACTGAAATACTTACTACAGTAACTCAAACAAAGAAAAAAATGTTTCCAATTAATTCGAACAGCAAAGTACATATTTAATTCGACATTATATTATTCACTTATTCTAGTTCCTACCTGTTGGTTTTCCTGCAAAATAAAATTTGTTTCAACTTACTTACTATATCCTAAATGAAATCAGTGGCGAATACGTACTACAGTATCATTCCTACTAAGCTTGTAAGGTGCTAAGGGTGCACAAAAGTTTTCGGAAACGTGCTGAAACCAACTGATTCACAACTGATTCAACTGAATTCTCAGGTCACAACTTCAGAAATAATTGAGTAAATTCATCAAATAGTAATGGAAGATCGCAGATTGGAAGTGCATGAGATAGCTGCAAACTGTAGGTTGTCAGCTGAAAGTGTACGAAATATTTTGCACTACCATTTGAGCACGGAAAAGCTGTGTGCAAGATGGGTTTGATAACGCTTGACCAAAAACTGATTCGAAAGACATTTCTACCGAACATTTTGGGCTGGATGGGCACAATAAAAACGAATTTCTACGTCGATTCATAATCGATGAAATAATGTTGATGAAACTTGGGTTTACCACTAGTCTCTTGAAAATAAAGAACAATCAAAACAGTGGGTTGGAAAGAGGGAGCCAATTCCAAAGAAGGCAAAAACAATTTTATCGGCAGACAAGGTTATGGCTACTGTCTTTTGGGATACGAGAGGAATTATATACATTGATTTGCTTGAAAAGGGTAAGATTATCACTGGTCAATACTACATAGACTCATCGCAACATTTGAAGGACGAGGTTCAAATCAAACGACTTCATTTGGCTAAGATAAAATTTTGTTTCATCACAATAACGCATCAGAGCATTCATCGATTGTTGTCATGTCCAAAATCCACGAATTGAATTTTGAATTGATGCCGCATCCTCCCTCTCACCAGACTTAGAGAGTTTCCTAACCTCAAAAATGACTTGGCGGTAAAAGATTAGAGAGCAACGGAGAAATTTTCGAAACTATAAATCAGTATTTTGAGGAGCTTGACGAAGCTACGTTTAAAACTGGTATAAATAAATTAACAGTTGATTACTCTTAAATTAGCAGTACAAATTACTCTTAACAAAGACATTTCCACGCTAGCAACAGAAACAGAAAGTTTCAAGATGATATAAATGTTACGAAAGAAAGTTCTATCACATTTTGCGAGAGATCCTATAGGACATTTTCATCCTTAGAATTTCTGAATCAAAAATTTTAGGGAAGCTCAAAAAACTGCTACAATATATATACGGACGTTTTCTACTATTTGTAAATTCGTCCGTACAAAACTGCCCTAAGCAAATAAATTTCATTGAATGTTGAGAGTGTGAATAAAATTGAAGGCAAGAATGAATGAAATATATGTGTTAAAAGCCTACACATTTTTTTTTGGTTTTTGAATTATGACCGATTTTATGCAAAATTTTGAACATGAAAGATGGAATGTTATTGCCATCGAGGGGAATTGTATGGACAAAAACAGGTATGTTTGCTTATTTAGGCAATCAGTCTCTATTTTTCTTTGTCATTCTTGAAATATGAAATTTTTCAGAATGAATCAACAGAATCAAAATAAATTATGTTGTCAAACTATGCAAAATCTTTCTCTTAGTTCAGTATTTCAGCACTTATGGCATGTTACTGAAGTCAGTCTTCATAACAATACCAAATTAAAATAAATTGAGAAACATTATAACTGATAGCTACTTATAACATGTGATATTTTAGATTGATAAAATATTTTGAAACATTTATACTTCTGGAGTAAAAAAAATATTATCATTAATCGTGAAATCTTCAACATTGCATTTTAGAACAAAGTATTGAAATTAAATATAAACTGAAATTCAAACACTTGAACTCTTGATTTACACTTTGTAGTAAAAATGTATGGTAAAGTGTAAATCAAAACTGATTTGTTTGAATTTTAGTTTATATTCAATTATAATGGATTTACATCAAATAAACGCCTATACTATTAAATATATTGAAATCAACCTATTTCACAAATACCGGCACATATACTGGAAAATAATAAAATATTCAATAGTGTTGGCGTTTACTTGATGTAAATCCATTATAATTGAATATAACTTAAATTCAAACACTTGAACTTATGATTTACACTTTATTGACAGCATTTCGTCGTTACAAACGACTTGTTTATTCTGTAAGCATCTGAAGAAGTCGTTTGTAACGACGAAACGCGTCATGCTATGTAGTCAATAAAGTGTAAATCATAAGTTCAAGTGTTTGAATTTAAGTTATATTCAATAAAATATTATTTTTCCTTTCAGACTTGAATCTGAATCTGGTAATTCCCTCATTTTTCGATTAAAACTGATACTTCTACAAACTTTCAATAAAAGTCACGAAAATTTCAAATTGAAACTTGAAGAAGAGAATGACAAAGCAGAGGAAAATATGTTTCGACTTATAGAATGAATTCAAAGAAATGTATTCAATACTTCGTTTATATTCATAGAAATGGTATGATAAGTTTATTCATGAAAAAGTTCGAGTTTTCATTCCACCTTTATATTTGTGTACTTATATTCTCTACACGTTAAGAGATAATCTGAGACAATGTAGATGAGAAGAGAAAAATACCGTGAAAAATAGAGTTTGAAGTCATCAAAATGATGTAACCAGACATCAAGTGACGATTACGAACCAAATCGTAAGCTGAAAGTTTCTACTTCATTATTGTAATTGAAGATAAGAAACTCCGTTACTGTTTATATCAGGCTCGCTGAAATGAGCTTACGAAGACACAATGGCGGAGGAGCAATATGAATCTCTGCACCATTTGTTGAAATGGTGGAAACGTTATGTAACAAGTTCAGCTTCAGAAATAGAACGAATAACAGAGTTGATTAGTTCAATAATATAAGATTAGAGGGTAGACAGGAATCAAAGGACATTAAAAATCATTTTGTGACAAAAATATCGGTTCATTAGATTGCGTATTCAATAGAAAATTTCCATATCAAAATTCTATCAAAGCTTATGAACTGTTCTATTATCAGTTTTGATCCAAAATTCCTTGTGTATATTTTCTGATGGTTTGGCATGAACTGTTTAACTGAAATGAAAAAAACCTGAAGCAAGAGTTTAGTAAAGATCGTATAGAGTAATTTTTCGAACAATAAAAATGTTTCATCAATAGAGAAAACATAAATGTATCTAACATTGAAAGTTCGACGCGTCCTTATCAATTCAGATTCTATCCAAAATCTAGTAGGCACCCCGACAATTTCTTTCGCCCCCTAAATCGCCACGCTCACAGGAGCGCGGCTACTGAAAACAACAAATCCAAAGTTTCATATTCCTGCGTCATCAAATCGGTTGACCAGGAATATACCCTCGAAGAAATTGAGCTCATCCCTACAGGAACAGGGCATCAATTTTCATAAATATTTGGCGAATTATTTCTAGAGCCACAGGAAAACCAACCTCCCTTCTTCGAGTGATTACACACTCAAAAACCTCTATGGATCATCTACTGCTTAAAGGCGTCCGTATATACGGACGGATCCATACAGTAGAAGACCCTCAAAGTCCCCCAACCAATCCAAGAAATATTGCACTACCTGCACTAAATCTGGACATGACCGCACTGAATGCACAGACAAGCCTACGTGTACAACTTGCGGTAATACCCACAAAAAATACTATCTGCCCCAACCTCAAAAATCCTACATACCCTAATTGCAAAGGAGGAAATCATCCTGCATGGGATATGAAATACCCTAAACGGTCAGAACCCCCAAAAGCCCCCGAAAATACAGCCCCAATCAGAGTCCTCAATGAAATCGAATCCATTGACGACAATTCGTACGAGCATTTCTCTCGTGTCGATTCAATGATAAAGTTTATCACCCAAACTTTATCCAATGTTTTTCAGATAAGCGATTACTTATCGCCAAAGTAATCGAGAGGGCATCAGCCGACTTTCTTAACAGAACTACCGTCATTAACTACACTGGCGGTAGAATTTCAATTGCAATCTATTAATTATTTCGGGGAGAACGTTCATCACAGTTCAATCCTGTAGAAAATACTTAGTTTATTCAGCACTACTCGTGGCACTGCACTATTAATTCATAACACTCTCTATTCGACAGAATTCAAACTCCCCATTCAATTCTCAGATCTCGAATGTGCAGCCGCGAAAGTAAAAATTAATAATTTAACAGTAGCCATCTTCAGTTTTTATAATCCTCCTGGCAACATACTTCCAGCCGATTTCTTAGAATATATAGCCACAATTCCAAACTCTATTCTGTTAGGCGATTTTAACGCCCGACATATTCAATTCGGAGACATTGTAACAAACAGAAATGGTCGAATACTGTCTGAATGTCTCATACAACACAACTTATGGCGTTGTTTTAATATCGACCCCACCTTTTTAATCATAATGGTATGTCTATCACAGACCATATCATCACTACCTCCCGGATTTAATCAAATTATTTCGAAGAGCCCTGTTTTATAGGTCAAACAATCACTTCTGACCACCTTCCACTACTCATTCATTCAAACATTGCCCAACCACCGCCTCCGGCCCCTACAATCATTACTTTCAAGGACCACAAAAACGCCAACTGGGAAGAGTTCAGATTAATGGCAATACAACCTCTCGATAATCAATTTCAAATCGATCATTCTCTTAATGACTTTTCTACTTTCATTTCGGAAGCTTATATGAAAAAACGGTAGATATCAATCGTCCTCCATTACCGCCATCATCGTCAGTCTTATTAAGTCGAAGAGGCGTCTCTATCGTCGTATTTGCGTACGAGAAATGATGCCTTGAAAACTGAATACAACCGACTATCTGCTACAATACGCCAGAGAAATTAACCGTTTCAAAGAAGAAAAAGTGGTCAAAGACATAACGTCTACGCTAGACTTCCGGAACGGTAAGAGTATTGGCGTAAGTTCCGCATGCTCATTCGATATTCCTAAAAAATATAGCGGTTGTGACTGAATTGAATGGCAATAACATTTTCAACACCCCTATTGATACTGAATTGGTTTCCGAAGTTATCAAACGCGGTAAGAATACGGCACCAGGCAAAGATGGCCTCTCGCGTTCCGTATTCCGTCACCTACCGCCGAACGCCATTGAATTCATTAAAACTATCTATAATCGCTGTTTAGGATTGTGTTACTTTCCTTCTCGTCCTTATCAATTCAGATTCCTTGCTTAATGTGATGGGAAAGATATTTGAGAAAATATTACATTTTACAACTTTAGTTTATGAACAATTTCATCTAATTTGATAAATTATTGCGATTTATGTTATTATAGTAGAAACGCTCGGTTTTACCTCCCTATATCTAGGTTACCATCAAGGGCTACTGAAGACATCAAGAAATCTACCATAATAAGTAATAAATTATCAACCGTACAAGTCAATGAAAAAATGTCATGTTTGTTGAAATTTGTAGAATTGTCCTTTATTATATGAAAAATTCATACAAAAAACAGATCATCCTATTTAGTATTAAGGGAATTTTTCTTCGTACGTAATTCCTGTCATAGGTATTATGGAACATCGTGAAATATCCTCCAATTTGTGATTTGTCATGGAAAACCAATAATTTTATAATATTTAATTATGATCGAAAACTTTTGTTTTGTTTTTTGGGGACATAGAGTGATATTTTGAAGAAGCAAATAATATCAACATTTTATAAATTTGCCAAATTATTGTAAGATATTTCAGACCTCTTACCTGCACCAGAACAGCTTGATTAAATTAGTCACTACTTGCAGAAGATCAGGTTCACCGAAATCCATATAATGAAAAATACCTACCTAAAACTTTTTGATTAATATTCTTACTGAATGTACATTATGGAATCAAAGATAAAAAATTTCCTTCTTGGTTTGATACAAAATAATTGACAACATATTGGGAAAAGAAAAATTCCTGAGAAACTTCAAGAGGTATGGTTATAATTTTTATCTAGCAAGGTACAAAAGATTGAGAAAAATATGATAATGGTATTGCGTATAACACTTTTATTCAAACCTCAGAAAATAATATCGTGCAAGATCCTTCATCTTTCTGGTCTTTCATTAACGACAAAAAGAGTATCTATAGAATTCCTGGTCGATGAGAGATGGCGCGAAAACTTATTATAAACCTGCGTTCACAGCTAAGACCTTTGCTCAATATTTGAGTTCGGTATATGATCCAGCTTTGAACAATAATTCATCTAAATGTTTAATAAAAAGTTCGGCATATGATCCAGATTTGAACAAAAATTTATCTTATGTGGACCATTCTGGTGGTTATGACGAATTTATTAATAATTCATCTTATGTGAACCATTATTTGTCAGTTTAATAACTCGAAATCAAATCAGTAATGCTGCGAAAAAAACTCTGTAAAATGCTTACGTCTGGTCCTGATGAAAGACAAAGTTTTATTGTGAAATCTTGTAATTATGCACTTTCGGATCAATTAACATATATATTTAATCTCATTGTAAGCAAAGCCCCTTTTCCTTAAGTAAATTGGCCAAGGGAGTATTCGATTGGTCTTGAAAAAACGTGACCCTTCTGTTGTGACAACTACAGGCCAATATCTTTCTTATCGCACTTTTCCTAACTGTTTGAAATTTAAATCCATAATGGTATATACCCAACCGTCAGAAACAGCATCAAGAATGAACAACATTGATTTATGTCGAGGAGATCTTGTTAATGCTGTTTTCTCAGTACGTTTTGAGGAACTTGGCTCCACAGGCCAAGTTGATTTGATTTACACAGATTTTCAGGAAGTCTTTGATGAAGTTGCTCATGCGCTCATCATACAGAAATTACACAGCAAATTTGGATACTTCGATGGCCTCACCTAACTTTTTCATTATTACCTGGTTGACCGTCGTCAGCTGGTACAGCTGGAGGGTACTGAGTTTACACCTACCTCTGGAATAACTCAGGGGCCTAATCTTCGGCCACTGTTGGATAATATTGACCCACAACACGATTTGATATTCGCAGACGACTTGAACTACTCGTATATTATAAAATTATATCACCGGACAACTGTGTTCAACTCGAGCTCGCTCAGGACAAGTTGCCAATTGGTGTGAGGAGAATTATTTGAGTTTGAATGTGTCAAAGCGTAATGTAACTTTGAAAAGAAAAAATCAAAATAAATTTGATTTTAGAGTGGGTGGTCATATTTTTATCTCTTTCTGATAGTGTGAGAGATCAGAAACTTTTCTTTATATCACATATCATTCAACTCAATTCAACTGCCTTGAAAATATATAGATTCGTTATGGGCAATGGCAGATATTTCAATCACTCATCAACATTTATGAGACTATTCTATGCCCTAATCCGTAGCAAGTTGTATTATGGCAGCACGACCTGGCATCCTATTTATAGTTGCCATCAATACCATCTTGAGTCCACTCAGAGAAGGTTCTTGAGATTCTTAGTTTTGAGAGAGGATAAAGTTTATCAACAAAGAGCAATCAACTATGACGAATTATTGAGTCGATTCAGCTTGATCTCATTGCAGAGTAGAAGCAAAGCTTCTTCACTCAAATCCTTGTACAATTACTACACAAAATTGAATGAATCACATTTAGTTATTTGTCATATTCAATTTCATTTTATTATTTAGTTATTAGTTAGTTTTTTCATTGCGAATTTATTTCTTTATTATGTTTCATTTCATTTTATTCATTTAGTTATTCAGCTTTTATTCAGCTTTATATTATTATTTATTATGGAACAAAGTTAAACAAAGAATACTCTAAATTCAATGGACGATGAATCTATTTTGTGATGATCAAAATCACTGACTGACAGTCAGTGATTTTTAGACAAGTTTTTATTATTACCTCTCATTTAAAGAATACACTTTCCTCCATATATATCCATATTTAAAATGAAAAATCAGTTGCTTCCATGTAACGTAATAAAAAAATGGAACATATATGAGTGATGTGCATGGTTATAATAATAGAAATACTGATTTTTTATATTCAAAGTTGTAAGTATACTATGGCGGATTTGAGGCTTTCAATATTTTACCAAGTATATTGAAAACTAGTACTAGTATTAAGATATTTAAGCGTGATCTAAGAAAGTATATTTTAAATAATGAGATAGATATGTAATTCAAAATTGAAGTTCAAAATAGGTGGATTTTTTGTATAGCTTCAGCTAAATAAATATTATTATTATAATATTATGTTTCCTATAATTAGGTGTCATACCTGTTGAGAATAAAGAACTCATCATTATTATTATTGATACGAGTTACTGAGAAACATCCCTTATTGTCTCAAACCAAACCTTTTGTTTGGTTTGAACACTATTGAAAGGCAAACTCTACAGAGAAACACTTATGAAAAGAATATGTCAATCACCTTTTCATAAACAAAAGTTATTGACTACATTATTTATCTGGATCTGAGTATTACATCTTCTGATATGAGGTTTCGCAACAACCCAAAATGTAATCAATTGAAATTTTTCAATTCTCAAACTTCTTACTCGGTTTGGATGTGAAACGTTGTTGTTCAAGAAAATTTCAGAAATTCAAATCGCGCTGATATCCTACTGCTTTAGAATTTATAGAATTTTTATAATAAATGAATTTGTAAAAACGAAATTATATCTTATGAGACTTCAAGGAACTCAGGAATATCTTAACTTTTTGGTGGCAGTAAATTTTCCTCCAATTTTCCACTTCCGCCTGCTGAATACATTGAAGAAGCAAACGGACGAGCAATAGCGCCTTCCGCTCCGTTTAGAGCAGTCTGGCCAGACTGGGCTGGCTGGAGCTTCATACAATTTTCGATATCGAAGTGAGCCATGAGTCAGTGAAGGTCAAGGTAAGTCTGGCTGGATGGATCTCGATCGCACAAACGAAAATGGCACACCCGACAGAACCGGCTTGTCGTCTTTTTTCTCGTCTTGGTCTGAATTCACATTACCCGGGAAAATCCATTTCATCTATCATTCTTATACTTTTGAAAGACATTTCCCATATTCTATCCACGAATATTTCATTCAATATATATCGTTATCAAAATTAACTCCTTACACCTTCAGGGTGTGAAATGAGTATCTTTTCAGGAATCTATAAACTTCCGCTATACTTGTATGTCATAAGAATCAATTTCAAAGTCGATATATATATATATATATATATATATATATATATATATATATATATATATAATATATATATATATATATATATATATATATATATATATATATATATATATATATCGATATATCGATCATTTTTTGAAAAATTATGCAAAGAACATTATAGCAGAGCTGGCTATGTGAAACATGAACAATGCGATGTCTTCATTATCCTTCTAGGTATAAATGTTAAAGAATATTAAAATCGGTGCCTACATTTATTAGAAGAGTAGGGCAGATAACTGTTTCGTACTACAATTTACTCATCAGTTGAGTAGCCAATTCAAGATACATTGATAAATGACAGCGAGCGTTTCTACAACTGCAACCTAGATGGCATTACTTCATCAAATTGGATGAAATTCTCCAAAAACTGGGATTTTAAAATGTAGCATCTGAATTGATAAGGATTTGGGAAACTTTCAATGTAAGATGTATTCATGCGCTTTTCAGTGATTCCTAAAATTTGAGATGTACATTAATCTATACATTATATATGCATACGACTTATTGTATATTTCATTATATATCTTATGATCCATAAGATATGTGAGGATGAAGTCGTTGCCTTTAATTTGTCGGACGTGGCGTAACTGATGAGTACCTTGTAGAACTAAACAGTTAACTGTCCAATAAATGTAGGCATCAGGTTCAATATTCTCTAACAATTATTTCTAGAAGGATAATGGAGACATCGGATTGTTCATGTTGCACATATCCAGCTCTGCTATAATGTTATTTTGAATAATTTGACAAAAAATTATCGAAAGAAAGTTGTAGAATACTTTTGATATCGAATATTTACGAAAGCGTTAATATAGCACGAGATCTTCAGAATTCTTTCTTTGTAGTAGATTTATTATATTGATAATTGATGAGACCGATACTTGGAGAAAATTAATATCCATAATTCCATAATGAAACAATATTTAGAATTTTCTCATAATTTAATAGAAATACGCATGACGACGTTTCGAAGTACTACTTCTTTATCAAATGCTGGATTAATACTGATATATAATATATATATATATATATATATATATATATATATATATATATATATATATATATATATATATTCAGTGTTTAATTGGGATTGCAGTCGAGGACAGGAAAATAAAGTGTCGTTGCTTCCTTCAACAACTATACACGTAAAATGCAAAAATATTCGTACCCAATGCATTTATGAGTACTTATTTTTAAAATTCGAGAAACAAATGTACTTTCGAACTAACTTCAAGCTAATTGTAAAAAAAAATTTCAATAACACCTTGTTATATAAACTGTTAATACTGAACAATTTTAGCCCCGAAGAAGAAAATTAACATTTTCGAAAGCTTACCTTTTAAAGAAGATTCATCTTGTTCGTTGAGCCTAAAACACGACACTCTTTCTGTGTCGTGAATAAGGATGAAGATAAAGTTACCTCAGTGGCGGAGCGATGTTCGCATCCCCAATTCGTAGAGTTCACGTGGAAGTCGTATATGGAGCACTGGTACTTTCGTCTCACTTAACTTGCTTATTCCGTCTTCCACGTCTTCAGTCCAAGTTAGTACATCTAAAACTACGACGTCTTGATGAGAGCTAGAAAGCGCGAAATATGTTTTTAACGGTTCCTAATTATTCGGACTACATTAATGATATTTCTATTCGAATATGTTTCATATACCAAGTTCAACCATCATGATACGGCAATTAAGGTAAATGACACAGCAATCTTAGACTTAAAAGTCAAAATCGATGGGTCTACGAGAAAAGCTGTTTGACAGAAATCGTGTTGGTCATTTTTACATATGCTGAGAGTTGAACATAGATGTAGGTACTCTGCGACGAAAGTTCTTCATTTCATTTCATTAAGATCTCTTTAAATAGTTGAGAACATAAGGTTCATATTTTTGTTTGAATTTATTGAATTAAGATTGAGGAATTAAGTTGAAACTCAAGCTGCTTGAATTCTTTTGAAGTGTTAGTTTTTTTATATTGAATATATTTTTGCATTGTTATTTCAATTATTTTTATGAAAAGTTAGAAATTTTGAAGTTATTCAATTGTTGCGTTTCTTCGTTTTTAACGTTCTCCATAATAATATCAGGCGAAAGCATCAAATTAAGTTGGAAGAAAAACATTTCCTAATCAATCAACATATAACGATCTATTATGAATTAATCAAATGATTTAATTGTATTGGTGTCAGCATCAGAGCATCAGTACTTGTAGGGTAATGTGTGCACAAACATACAGATAGATGAAAATTTTGGAAATAGCTTTCAGTTGCTCAAAGTTCCCTCATTATTTTTTATTTAATATATCTAATTTTCTGATACTGCCCCTTGACCTGTCGGAATTTCATTTCTAATAATTCTAAATTTAGGTTTTTACAGGTTGTTGAAGGAATCATTCAATTTTGGAAATTTAATAGACATACTTCAATGGAATCTCTATAAGTCGAACCTCGTTAAGTCAAAATCCTCAGTCGAAAAAAATTGCCATTCCCTTCCGCTGAACACCTAAATACGTGGTATCTCGAATTATTCAGACTTTGTAACTCGAACAAAATGTTATATCCCAACGAAGTATTGATGATACATATTTATACTCTATAACTCGAATTTCAAAAAGTAGACTCCGTAATTCGTAGTTAGTAAAATATAATGACGTCTTACTTGAGTCTTACCGACGAGATTGGCTTTTTTTCAAGTGCTTACCTGATAAAACATTTATTTTTAAAAATGAAAAATGTCATGGCGGCAAGCACAGTAAAGAGCGATTAACAATGTTGCTAGCAACAAACATGACATGCTCTAAAGAAATTAAACCTTTAGTTATAGGAAAGGCTAAAAATCCTCGTTGTTTTTCAGGTTGTAAATCTTTACCACTAGACTATAATGCTAATAAGAAAACCTGGATGACAGCTGAAATATTCAAAGCATGGTTCATTAAAGTCGACAAGAAGATCATTAAGAGAAACGAAAAATATTACTTTTCATTGACATCTGTACAGCTCACAACATAATTCCGCCATTAAAAGCAGTGAAAGTTAAATTTCTTCCACCCAATACAACATCTAAGCTACAGCCCTCAGATCAAGAAATAATAAAAAACTTCAAATATGCTGACAGAAAGGAAGTTGATAGGAAACTGATAACAGATATGGAAGAACAGTCAGCTTTATCTATTGATGTATTGCATGCAATTAGGATGACAGACAATGCTGGGAGAAGTGTATCTAAAACTGCAATATCAAATTGCTTCAAAAGCTGTGGATTTTCGATGGTACAAGAAGAAGCTTCGGAAGAACCCCTTGAGCCGGACGTGAGTGTAGAGGCAGACTGGAATAAACTTCAGAAGTTTAAAGATTATGTGACATGTGATGAAGGTCTATCTACTACTGGAACACTAACTGATGCTGAAATCATCGACACAGTTAATCAGAATATTGATGATGGTAATGAAAATGATGTTGATCATACTCATCCAGCAAGTTTTGAACCAACAATAACAAATAAAGAACCAGAGTTGTAATCAACACTCTACGAACTTATGTTGAAATATGTGATGATATCGAAGATCATGTGTTCGGTTCATTGTTTGAGCTTGAAAAAATAATTGAAAAAAATCTCCAAATTGTTTAAATCAAAAGAAGTTAACGGATTTTTTTAGTATACAGTTTACATCATTAATTTGTAATTTGTTTTCATATGTAAAAAATATGTACATGTATAAAAAACGTAAGTTGAATTATTTTTCAAATTCGATTCTACAAATCGAAATATACACTTAGAAATCGCGCCTCTGTGAGTCAACAACAACAACAACAACAAAATACGTTTATTAAGTGCTTTGAGTAATTACATTTCATTTTTTCCATTGCTAATACAAATTGGGAAGTTATAAGGTCTTGCGACCTTCTTAAACCCTGTGCAACTTAATTATCTTCGTACAAAAAAAAACAATTTAAATTTTGTTATAGGATATAGGCCTTAAAGTGCGCCTGTGGCCGACTTCTTTATTACGTGCCATTCGGTCGAATGTCAGACTTTCAATTCATCTGACATTTGATGGTAAAGGAAACCACAGAAAACTTTACCCTCGTAGTTAACTGTCGCCTCTGTAAGTCGAAATTTCAGCAGTTAAGTCATATGTATATCAAGGTTCTTGTTAAGGCGAAAACTCGTTAACTCGATTTTTTTGCATTTCCCTTGACATTCGAGTAATAGAGATTCCACTGTACTACCAAAAGTATTATTTTTTTTAAGTTCTCATAAACTATAATGAAATGAATAATAAAAGAGGATTAAGTAAAAATTCTTTCTTGAAATGCTCGTATCCTAGAATATTCACCATTGACATTCTCACCCACGAACAGAAATGTGTTTTGTCAATCTTATATTTCATATATGATTGCCTTCTCAAATGGCTGTGGTTCTGGAAAAAGCCGTCCAGACGAATTTTACGATGGAATGATTCTGCTTGGCATGTGGCAGACGGAATAAATAGGTATTATTCAAAGTGCAACAAACGTTTGAGTTGTTCGAGTAAGAAGAGAAACACTTATATAAATTGAATATCATTGTAATGATTCACGGGGGAAATATGAATAGTAGAGTTGACAGTGCTGGGACTTAATGTTTCTTAATCACGACAACTTCAAATTGCGCGAAGACATGCTCTGCATTATGCCTTCAAGAAGATTTTAATGTCTCTGTTTTGTATATTCCGTCTTTGTATTGTGATTATTCTGCTTTCAGATCAGCTTATAGATCAACTATATTCGTATTTCTAGTAATTGCCAACTCTTCGTAAATTCAGATAGAATTCTAGAATAAATTATAATGCTGGAAACGTCTTACTAATATTATTTTATAGCCAAGAATCTCTTCGAATTTTTTTTTCTCTTCGAAACTTTTGATCTCTTATTTATAATTATTTCATTCGCTATTTCTTTCGAAGATTGACGACTGTTATCAACTATATATTTCTATAATGTTAAAAATATGAACGAATAAAAAATTGATATTTATCAATTGGAAGTTCAAACCAGTAATCAAAAAAGTATGAGTTAAGTTTTGGTTTGTTGTAGAAGTTTGCATGAACCTGACGTTTGCAAGAATAATCACATCCAGAATAAATTATATTTTTTAAACGGTGGTTCAACGAGTTTATTTTGGTGATCGTATTTCGTATGGTACGATTCCAATGCTATTTAGATGTCGAATCGTCGTGTCAAGTATTAAAAGTGGTAATCGTTAGCATTACCTCATTGGTTTATTATGTGAAAATTATTAGCAATCATACTAGATGGACTATGAACAAAGAATTGTCATGTATTTTACAATGTATGATTGTAAAAATGGTTAAAGAAATATCTTATGCCAGCGTTTTCAACAATAAAAAAGGAGATGCAATTCAGCCACAGTCCATTTGCACTATAGAATGACTACCGTTTTGTGGGTTTCATCGAAGGGTGGAAAATTTGATATCTCTGACCAGTCTGGAATTTTCAGTTGAACCGAACATTTTGGGAGCTAGGTGTACTCCAGACTTTAGAAGAACGCATATCTTATAATCTGTACTTTAACATTGGTGTTAAAAGTACAGATGTTAATATGTTAAAAATCTGTGGCTTTAAGACGACTGATGTTTGTCTTCATGAGGTAAACTCAATTTTTCAGTCGAAAGCGTAATATGATAAACGCGTCAAAAAAGATGTAGAGCCATTCAAAGCTTCTCGTTCGTATAACATGATACGATTTTCCTACGGCTTGAATTGAAATGTATGTATCACTTGAGAAATTTGTTGTTGAGTAATTAGAAGGATATTGAAGAGTTTTTACTAGCGTTACATGTCGATGAGTCTAGAACAAATGATGAGTTCCTAGTTGAACTTGTGCTTCTGAAATGTTTACAGCAATCTCTGAGATTTTTAGATGAAATTTCTACAAAGCCTGTCATCTTTGTATCGATAACTGCACAAAATTTCGTATCGAACGCATACCCACTCCACGGAGTTTATCTTGTTCCTTCAATAGGGGTGGACTACGTGAGTATGCCACTGGTTTTATCCCGCCTCTTAAAAGAACAAGGCATTGGTGAGTTTGGAAATAATATTAGAAGTCGATTTTATGGATACATGTCACTGATGATTTCCATAATAGAAAGAAATAGCACTGTACAGTATTTCCTGTGAGAATTTTCTTTGAAATGCACTAAATTCCTCAAAAAAATGATAGTTAATGTTTTTTTTCAATAAAATTTGTGCCGACAGATTCATGAGATTTTTATTTGAATAATTTCGATATTACGTTCTAAAATTCCATGAAATACTAACTAAAAATTACGTTTATATGCATAAACTTCGGAAATCGAATATATATATATATATATATATATATATATATATATATATATATATATATATATATATATATATATATATATATATATATATATATATATATATATATATATATATATATATAATAAATATATATATATATATATATATATATAATTATTATTATTATTACGATTGTTCCCCATGAGGAGAGCGACTGAACTTGAATTCGCAATTGTTAGGACTTTTCCTTCATCTTTTTTGCCCCCCAAAAACGCTTCATCCTCTCTGAATGATCTTCCTTCCGTTCATCTGTTCTTTTTACTACAGGTTGGCGATTTGACTTCTGCTCAAACTTTACATGTGCGATTTTATAGTGACATTCAGTGCGATCTTCGAGATTTTTTATATTGATCTGTTGTAGATCCTTTTAGACCTCTTTTAGCCACTGTGTTCCATTAGTATTTACTATTCATAATTATGTGGAGTACTTTCTTCGGTATTCTGGACTGTGTCATTCTGTAGACATGTGCATAGAACATTGCTCGTCATGTTTTGTGATAAGAGAAGATTTATTTTTGGGTTTTCTTTCTATGTATTTGGTTTTATCATATGAAATTTGTATATATATATATATATATATATATATATATATATATATATATATATATATATATATATATATATATATATATATATATATATAGATATATATATATATATATATATATATATATATATATATATATATATATATATATATATATATATATATATATATATAGATATATATATATATATATATATATATATATATATATATATATATATCCATGAGATACATGAGGCAATTAATAAGGCTAAACAAGTTTTATATCGAAAAAACTGGTTAATGCAATTTTCAAACAAAGATGTAAAAAACACCTAACACATCAAATAAACAACGAACTAATGAAATTAAGAATACAACTGATAACCAATTTCTACCTTTGCCATATATTCCAAATCTATCGGAAAACCTAGATAAATTTTTCAAAAAATACAACATAACATTATGTCATAAAGGACATAATTTGCTACAATGTGTCTTTAGTAAACTTAAGAGCATCATACCAGACAACAAAAAGACACACACTGTATATCAGATACCTTGTCAAGACTGCTCAGGAGTGTATATTGGACAAACCAGCCAACACCTACAAAATAGGCTAAATGGACACAAATATGATCACAGGAACACCACCGTATTAAGAAAACACGAACAGGTATTGAACCATAAATTCGACTTCACCAGAACAAAAATCCTAAAATCTGAATACAACAAGAGAAAACGAGAATATCATGAAATGATGTATAAAAAAAAACCCGGATGCCATTAATGACAAGGTAGATATAAAAGATCTTAGTAAAATCTACAATAACGTCCTGTGCGCGTAGTGACACCGAAGAAACCGAGGTAATTAAGACGGAAATTAGTCTTTGTCTGAACGTGAACGACAGCGCGTCGAGTGTAAATTAAGATAAATCTATATTAGAAATATAACAATTTTTGAAAACCTTTCTTCATTTGAATATTGGTTCATAGTATAATAATAAGTATTGTTTTTGTTTGTGTGGTAAGTTTTCGATCGTGTAATGTTGTTTACATGCCTGTCATTTTCTCTTTTTTTTAGTTGATGACAATATATTGATGAAACTTCATTTGAAAAAATCCCAAGAAAAGGACCGAAACGTTATGTGATATAGATGTTTAATAAATATTTTTCAGAACCAGAAAACCCAATAATTTCTTTCTGAAAATATAAATAAAATGGTTCAAGATAGCAATGAATATATATATATATATATATATATATATATATATATATATATATATATATATATATATATATATATATATATATATATATATATATATATGTGTGTGTGTGTGTGTGTGTGTGTGTGTATTTATATATCTATTCATCCCTATTTTTGCACTTAAAATGAATTTCGATCAATTATTCGAAAATACTTAATACTGCATTTTCAGTGAGATAATTGATTTCAATGATAACTGAACATTGAATGAAAAAAAGGCTGTTGAATCCAATTTTGATTAGTTCATTATTCAACTCTGATTGGTTGATAATTCAAAAACTTTTAACATAATTGATATTTAGGAACTTGGCTGAGATCAACTATTAATGCAGGAAATTATTTTCTAGCAATCAATCTTTGTCACTTCGTGACGTCGTTTCTCTAGAGAAATCAGATGATGTTTTCTAACTGAATACTCTGCTTGCCTCTGCTTGCAGATGATCATTTTCCTTCTTGAACAAACAGAAACGATAATATATCACCATAAGCATCGAATTAATATTTTGAAATTATCTTATCTCAATATTTGATTCATGAATACCTTCAGTATTATCAACGAATGCACCAACTAATGAAGTTTGATCTTTTCTATATTCGAAAGAAATTTAATTAATTTGATTACTACTTTACAGAAAACATTCCACAGCCCATTATTGACAAGTGATAAATAAACGCTAGTGCAATTTTAATGGCAACTAATTGTATATCATTTCTATTATTTCTAGTAGGACAATATTTGAGAATATTGACATCAGTTAAAAGTGCAAGAGACTCACCTTTCTTATTCGTTAAGCCTCGAAATTTCTGTCGTCTCTGGTATTATGAGTGGAAAATAGTTTGAATTTCTTCTGTGTACAGGCGGTACACAGAAGGTAATCGAATTCGATACTATTTAGGCGATGTGTTAGTTCACTATGTATGATTTTTCGAATGAACACCCAAATTATCTCTAGTTCGATACTGGTTTTTAATTTCATTTCTAATTTTTAAAAATGACCTTCATATACCTGAGAGTTACATTTTTCTTTAAGCATTCTTTGTTAAACCAAATGTGATTTTTGGTCGTTTTGAACTTGAGCAGTGTTCGTCTATAAAAGACATCGAATTTTTAGTTGCTTGCGTTCTTAATAAAATTGATTGAATGTTCTCAGATCTCTTGGTGATATATTGTTTAATATATTGAACAAAAACGCTTGGCTTGATTTCACAAAATTTATAATAATTACTGATTATTGTTTTGTGGTGTTACCGCATTTTTAAAAGTTGAACAGTCATAATTAAATGTAAAAAAAAATTGAAGTAAGTTAAAATTGATAAATGGGTATATGAATTCGTTTAAATATGTAATTAAACAAAATGTCATCGTTCAGAGAGTGTATGAGAAAGATTATATGAGAGGGATTATATACGGAAATATCTATTATATACTCGTCTCTGTAGCGTAGTGAGAGAGTGACGGACCCTCACCAGGGAGATCTGGGTGCGAATCCCAGGTAAGACATGGACGTTTGTGTATGTAAATGAGTGACAGCGTCAAATAAATGAATGATATGGATGATATGAAGGGCACCTGATGTTCAAAGATGAGAAACCCAAAAAAAATTTAAAAAAATCTATTATATGCATTCGGGTATATTGGTTTCTATTAATTTCGATTAATATTCAATATTCATCAACGAACATCTTGTGAACCTATCTTCATTAATAATTACATACTCACCTTACCTTGTTTATATATTTATAGATGTTTGTTATATGTTAAAGAAAATGAATATAGGTTCATTGAATTGAATAGTAATCATGAGTATTCAACAAGGAACATGTATGTACTACTTATTCCTATGCATAAAACAGCTAAATTTGAGCACTCTCTCTATTATCAGAGTATTAAAATTTTCAACCATTTACCATCTAATTTGAAAGTATTGAAAGCTGATTTGTTTGAGAGGAGAGTTAAATCTCTGCTCCTAACGAAGGCATACTATAGTGTACATCGAAATACAGAGTATTTCGATGATTCGAATGTAGGCAATAATGTATGAATCAATTTTTTGTATCATATGTTTTTATTTTTTTTTTTTACACAAATGTTCTTCACCATGTGAAATTGTCTCAAATGTTTAATATTTCTGAGGTAATTTTTTTCTTTTCTTTTCAAATGAAAGTTGTATATTATTGTAAATATAAATTTAACCAATATTTTTAGTTGAACCAATATTTTTGCTCGAGGGCTGAATGGAAGATCAGACTCAAAACTGAATTCAGTTCTTTTGAGAGCATTCTTCCTAGTTGTAATTATTGTTTCAATTGAAATGAATGAAATTCTACAATGTGAAGAATGTTTCTCAATGAATTTATTTTATTATTATGTTATATATATATATATATATATATATATATATATATATATATATATATATATATATATATATATATATATATAAATATATATTTAAGAAAATGAACACTAGAACATTCATTCGAAAAATTTAAATTAATCAAGAGAATGTTATAGTAGAGCTAGATATCTGAACGTGTACGATAACATATACAAAACGTTATATAATACGTTATAACATATATAACGTACACGTTCACATATCTAGCTCTACTATAACATTCTCTTGATGAATTTGAATTTTTCGAATGAATGTTCTAGTGTTCATTTTCTTAAATATTTTATTCATTACCATAAGCACAAAAAATTTCATTTCCTTTATATATATATATATATATATATATATATATATATATATATATATATATATATATATATATATATATATATATATATATATATATATATATATATATATATATATATATATATATATATATATATATATATATATATATATATATATATATATATATATATATATCAGAAATTCACTACAAGAAAAATAATTCTGTAAATCTCGTGCTATATTGTCGCACTTGTAGATATTTCGCTATCAAAGTAGGTACACTATAAATTTCTTCCGATAATTTTTGACAAATTTTTCAAAAGAGCATTATAGCAGAGCTGGCTATGTAAAACATGAACAATGCGATGTTTCCATTGTCCTTCTAATGATTAATGTTAGAGAATATTGGATTCTCCATTATCCATTCAATAATAGAGAACGAAGAAAGAGCATTCAGAGAGAATGAAATGTTTTCGGGGGCGAAAGGAGATGAAGCAAAAGTGCTAATAGTTGCGAATTCTAGTTCAATCGCTCTCCTCATGGGGAACAAGCCTAACAATAATATATAAATATATATATATATATATATATATATATATATATATATATATATATATATATATATATATATATATATATATATATATATATATATATATATATATATATATATATATATATATATATATATATATATTATATATATACCCTTTAACGTGTAGCGTCATTCATTTTCATTGTTTCTGTGATGGATCAACAGTTAAGATGTTCATTTAGTACGATCGGTATACCTTTCTGAAGTCAACAAGTGCAATTGACTTATATTGCGATATTCTTTGTAAAACAATGAAATAGGAAATTTAAATATCTACAAAAAAACCATGATGTTAAATTAACAATACTTTTTCAATTGTCAGTAATGGATTTCAAGCTCAATTAAAGTTCGAGCTTCTTTTCACAAGCTACGCCCATTACTCGGTGAAAAACGGATTTCGTAACCCGAAAGCGTTTATGTTAGAAGTTGGTGAGCCTTTTTGAAGCCACTGAAAACAAATTCTACAAAGTTTGATAAATTGAATATCGATTAAAATCGATTACGGGAAATGAAATATACGGAGCTTCAAAGTTGCGGATTTGAGCAGCCGAGTGGAACGGGCGGCTTTCCCTTTGCCTCACAAATATTTATTTTACAGACAGAGAGAGAGACGGTTTGGTTGCTTGCTTCGAACATTACGGAAAGCCGATTCGTTTGAATGGTGTCTGAAAAGGATCAGTTTTTCAATGTCTGAATCACCGTCGGCGTTTCCACATGATGAATCTATATTAAATTTACCTAACCGGATCAGGACGTTGTCAGAAAGTGCACATATGGGGAAATTTGAATGGAAATCTATGAGAAATTATATGTACATAGAAACTGGCTGACATTGATCGGTTGCAGCTTGAAAATCAATATATTTATGATATTATGGTTGCATAGATTTTGGTAGCTTATTAAACAATCTACCAGAACACTATTCATTTTTATCGATTTCCTAATAAAATGGATCTTCTTCTTCTTCTCGTGCCAAAGCTTACAGCGTGTAGGCGATCATCCACTCGTTATATAATCCGTAATTGCCTCTCCGTAGCTAGTGCGAATATATCACCCACGTTTTTCACTCCACACCAGTTCTTGATATCGCACAACCATGATGGCCGTTTTCGGCCTGGATCTCTTCTACCTTCTATTTTACCCATTAATATTAGTCTTAGGATCTCATATTTATTGCCTCGGAGTATGTGTCCCAAATAAGAGATCTTGCGTTGCTTTATATTTTTTAATAACACTTGCTCGACGCCGGCTCTTCTAAGTACTTCCTCATTCGTTATTCGGTCCACCCAAGGAATCTTTAATAACCTGCGGAGTGTCCACATCTCAAAAGCCTCTATGCGGTTCATGGATTTTATTTTGAGTGACCATGTTTCGGCCGCATATGTTATTATGGGCCAAATATAGCATTTTACCATACGAAGTCTTATGTCTAATGATACTTCTCTTCGACATAGATATCTTTGAAATTTTATAAATGTAGTTCTTACCATCGCCGTCCGTATTTTTATTTCTATATCGCTATCCAATTTGTCATTAATGTTACAACCAAGGTACTTAAATTTATTGACCCTTTCTATAGGTTTATCCGCAAACATTATTTCGGCCTGATTATGCTGTTCTCTGCTGATGATCATGAATTTTGTCTTTTCGGTGTTGATTTTGAGTACATATTCCTTACCTATCGTATTAATTTTGTTTAGAAATTGCTGTAGATCTTCCAAATCGTTTTAAATAAAATGAATAAGTTCAATCAAAATAAATCATGAAGATTGCATATCAATTCATCATGGAGCGCAAACATGTTATATGTATATATATATATATATATATATATATATATATATATATATATATATATATATATATATATATATATATATATATATATATATATATATATATATATCTTGCTATACCGAGCTGATCCCGAATATAGACGAACATACCACAGCAACCATCAAAATAGACGAATACTAGGAAAAATTGCAAATAATGAGAGGCGCTAGACAGGGAGACACGTTTTCCCCAAAACTGTTCTCAGCTGCTTTGAAGTGTATTATATTCCAGAAGCTGGACTGGAGAGAGAAGAGTATCAAGATAAATGGGCGCTACCTTAGCCACTTGAGGTTCGCTGTATATATACGATATAGTCCTGTTAGCCCACGACGCTACCGATCTTCAAAAGCGCATCAATGAACTGAACATCGCGAGCAAGGAAATAGATCTGGAAATAAACAAAATACAAAGATGATGCGGAACTCTTTCTGCACCAGAAAGCAAATGGAAGTGGACCCTCCATTATTATGGAGGGTCATTAGAAATAGCAGCGTCCTACACATATCTGGGACAGATTGTCACGGGCGACAGGGATATTGCTCTGGAGATCATGCAAAGAACCAGAACAGCTTGGGGTATAGTTGGCCGACTGAAACACTTCAAATCATATATGCCACTATCCTTGGAGAGTAAAGTGTTTGATCAATGCGTATTACCAGCGATGACTTACGCCGTCGAAACATGGACCCTGAAATCTGCTCACTTCCAGAAGCTTCGAACAACCCAGAGTATTGAAAGATACATGATGGGCCTAACCATACGAGATAGAATACGCTGCCGCTGGATAATAATAATAAATAAATAAAATAAATTTATTGAGAAACATTCCTTAAATTTTAGAATTCCATTAATTTCAATTGATACAATAATTACAACTAGGAAGAATGCTTTCAAAAGGACTGAATTCAGTTTTGAGTCTGATCTTCCATTCAGCCCTCGAGCCAAAATATTGGTTCAAACAAAAATATTGGTTTAATTTATATTTACAATAATATACAACTTTATATGAAAAGAAAAAAAAATTGAAAAGAGATAAGAGGTCAAACAAAGATGAAGGATGTCGTGGAAAGTGTGAAAAGGTCAAAGTGCATAGGTCAGCTGTGGTTGGTGATTGGGTACCCAGAGTCAGAGTAACACCAAGAAAGCGCCCTCGCGATCCATGGGAAAATGAGCTTATGGATTGGCTGGGCGTTGCCTGGAGGGAGAGACTGCCGATAGGGAATCCTGGTAAAAACAGGGGAAGGCCTTCGTTTTGAAGTTGACGGACAGAGGTTGATCATGATGTGATATATATATATATATATATATTAATATATATATAATATATATATATATATATATATATATATATATATATATATATATATATATATACATGTAAGGAATGATCCTTCTGTTATGAAGTGTAGTGTATCATGTATTCCACAGATATCTATGACTACCGGGAACTGTAGAGTAAGACTTTCATCTCCCCTTATCTATGATTACCTAGTATGTCAATGACGGACGGACAACTGAATACATTGTGAACCATACTTGTAAACAACCTTGTTATTCTCAGAATAATCTTGTGAATAATGAATAATATTAAATGTTGTTCCTTTGTTATTTTCAGAGAAAATATTCATGGTTTATTCCAACCTAAAAACATTTATAAAAATAAAAATATTAACATTATATATATATATATATATATATATATATATATATATATATATATATATATATATATATATATATATATATATATATATATATATATATATATATATATATATATATATATATATATATATATATATATATATATAAGTATACGAGCTTTCACTATAAGATCAAGTTTCGAAAATCATCGACTTAATAGTGTGAGATGAATTGATTTCTGAAATTAACAAGACCCAAACAATCATTCCAAAAGCACTTTATTTCTGCATTGACCCTAAAAATTATAGATGTGTACAAATAATCTTCAGAGTTACATCATCATCATCATCAACTTCAAGGAATAGGCGTAGTCGCCTGTTCCGGCCTCATTGTTCTAACCATCGTTTTCTGGGCCTGCCTCGGTCTCTTCTACCTTTCGGTCTGTAATTAAAAGTGGCCTTAGGTAGTCTCGCATCTGTCATACGCTGTACATGGTCTTTCCAGCAGTTGCGGTATTCTCGTATTCTGTCGCATAAATTGAATATCCTCAGCTCTCGCCTGATATCGTCATTCCGAATCCCATCAAGTAGTGTGCATCCCTTTACTGACCTCAGATATCTCATCTCTGCCGCTTGGATTCTACTCAAATCCCGGGTATACAATGTCCATGTCTCCGAACCATAAAGTAAGGTGGGAGTTGCCATAACTTTGTATAGCTTAATTTGCGTCTCTTTTCGTGTACGTCTTCTGAGTGTTCTACTCAGAGTGCCACAAATACGTTGGAAGTTATGTAGTTTCTTTACCATGTCATCATCATAATCATAAGTAATGTCGCATCCTAGATATGTGAAATGCGACACTTGTTCTATGCACTTATTCTCAATAATAATCTTTGTGCGAATAGGTTCTTTACCCTTAAAGGCCATAGTCTTGGTTTTTTTTATTGAGATTTTCATTCCATAATCTTGACAGAGTTTGTAAAGGTTAAAAGTCGACCTTTGGAGGTCATCCTCGTTTTCTTGTATAATCGCCTGGTCGTCTGCGAATAGTAATGTATTAATGTAGGTGGTCATATTTAGTCTGATGCCAGGGGCGGCCGTTAGTTTCCATGTTCGTATAATGTCATCTATGTATATGTTGAAAAGACTTGGGGACAATCCACAACCTTGCCTGACTCCCTGGTTAATTTCAACTTCTTTCAACTGGTGGGTGCCGATAAGTATCTTGGTGTTTTGGTATAATGATTGGCATGCCTGTATCAAATGGCGAGGGAGTCCTCTCTCTTGCATAATATGCCATAGCTTTCCTCTGTTTACTTTATCGAAGGCCTTTTCAAAATCTATAAATATTATATGTGTTTCCAAATTATATTCTCTTCGTTTTTCAATTAGTTGCTTCAAGATGAAAACATCATCTATACATGATCTGCCTCTTCTAAACCCAGATTGTTCCTCTAGTAGTAATAAATTAGTTAATTTCATCACTCTATTATTGATGATTTTGCTATAGATCTTGTAAGCACTGTTTAGTAAACTTATGCCTCTATAGTTTCCACAGGAGTTTCTGTCGCCTTTCTTGAAAATTGAGATGACTCTTGCAGTAAGCCAATCTGTGGGAATCATACATCGCCTCCAGCACATATTAAGCAAATATAATAATTTTTCATGTAACAAATTGCTACCATATTTAATAAGTTCAGTGTTGATGTTATCTGGTCCCGCTGCTTTCCTATTTTTGGAAGACAATAGCACATGGTCCAGTTCACTCTTTTCAATACAATCAATGTCTGTTTCGATCGGGCCTAAATTAATGTTTAAAGGGGCAACTGGATTGTACCAGAGGTCTTTATAGTGTTTTATCCATTCCTTTTCTTCAATAGTATCAATGTTTGCTCTATCTCTTTCTTCACTGTTTAAGTTTTTTATAAATTTGTAGGCCAACGATTGTCTACCGTGTATGTCGTGTTCGATGTTACTTATAAATCTATCCCAAGAGTCTTGTTGGGCTTTGCGGATGATATTCTTCGCGAAGTTTCTCTTCTCCTTATATAGTTTTTTTGCATCCTCTGTTTTCTTCTGCAAGAGGTTTAAATATGCTGCTTGTTTGTCTTTGACAGCTTTTTCAATATCTTCATTCCATATTTTCAAGCTTTTAGGTCTGCGATTTCTCTTCTTTTTACCCAAAGCTTCAGAGTTACATCAAAATGATAAATCAACATTATGAGAATGTTTACACCCAGTGTTTGGTGCCGTTTGGCAGAAGTTGAAGTTTTATTTTTGAGTCGATTGCTTACCACTCATCACAATTTGTTTCAATCCACTTCGGATGAAGTTTCCAGAAAGAAATAAACTGTAACAGAGGTCGAAGTACTCTGATGTAAATGTAATTAGAAAAGTTTTTTGGAATGTAGATAATATTAAAAAAATTTTAATAATGAGAACTAGCAGTTGTTAGTTATCTATTCACTAATTCGAAGACAAAAACAGCTGAAATTGTAATAACAGTGATCACTATGTTTAGAGTTCACCGACTCAAAATCAAAAGATGAGCATGTTGAACTTTCTACAAATAATGAAAATCGAATACGCTATTCTGTGTTCATTTTGCATCAAGAGTCATACTCATTTATAGTTGATGAAATGAGTTTAAGTATATAATAGGTGATTTTTCCAGAGTTAAGTTTTTCAGGTTGGCGGCACTGGTTGACAATGGCATCCAAACGTCATCTGTTAAAGTGGAAAGTTTTCAGTATACTCTGCCATTTCATCATGGAAAAGCTCACAAGCGAGGAACGATTGCAAATTGTTGAAATTCATTCTCAAAATTTGTGCTCTCTGAAAAATGTGTATCGTTTGTTACGATCATATTATGGTCGTTATAATTGACCTGGTGAATCAAAAATTCGTGATGTTATCACCAAATTTCGCACCAAGTTTACTCTGTTGGACATTAAAACCATTGTCTCGCATGCGTACAGTGCGTACTGAAGAGAATATTGCAGCCGTAGCGTACAGTGTTAATAAGGATCGTGAAATGACCATTTGACGCCGTTCACAGCAATTTGACATGTGTTACTCAACCACATGGAAAATTTTACTTGTTGATTTGGGTTTTAAAGTCTATAAAATTCAACTTCTGCAAAAATTGAATCCGAATGACCTACGACAACGTCTAACTTTTGGGAATGGGCCTTAGAACAGCTTAATAAAAATCCGTTGTTTTATCGGAAAATTGTGTTCAGCGATGAGGCTCATTTCTGACTTAACGGATATGTAAATAAACAAAACTGTCACATCATGCCATACAAGAATTGTCGATGCATCCCGAAAAAACGACAATTTTGTGTGGTTTATGGGCTGGTGGCATCATCGGTCCATTTTTCTTCAAAGACGACAGTGGAAGAAATGTTACCGTCAACGGCGAATGATATCGAGCCATGATACGCAACTTTCTTTTGCCCAAGTTGGCCGAGTTGAAATTGGTTGACATGTGGTTTCATCAAGACGGTGCCACATGCCACACATCTCGTGAAACAATGGACATGTCGAACGATGAATTGGGTGAGCAGCTTATCTCTATAAATGACCCTGTGAATTGGCCGCCAAGATCATGCGATTTGACGCCTCTGGATTATTTCTTGTGGGGTTATGTAAAGTCGTTAGTGTATTTGGACAAGCCGAACACGATTGAAGCCTTACAGGATAACATAACACGCGTAATTCGAGAGATAGAGGCCGAAATGCTCGAAAAAATTACGCAAAATTGGACTTTTCGAGTGGACCATTTGATACGGAGCCGCTGACAACATTTTACATGAAGTTATCTTCAGAGAGTAACTGGCAAAGGCCAAGTTATCAATTTCAATAAAAATTTCGAATGTATCATGCAAATTGAGTGTTTTATTCGATTAAAAAAAAAACAACGCTTAAAAAATCACCCATCACAAATGCTATTAATATTCATCATACTGATCGGATGTATCAAAGCAATGGCGTGTGACATAGTTTGAATAAAACTAAGTAGTTTTTCGATTTTCACTTTAATTCATTCGAAAACATGACAATATTATCATGTAATATTGTCATATCATATAGTCTAAACCAGTTTACCATCAACATCTGATGAAGCCACTGTGTTGGCGAAACGATCTTGTCATTTTTTTGAATGAATTATAGTGAAAATAAAAAAAACTACTTAGTTTTATTTAAATTATGTATGTAGATTTTCATCAAGTATCGGCCAATTCGATAAATGGGGTGTGATACTTTCATAAACTTATGTTGATTACACGTGATTTTGTAATATACAAGTATAATATTTTAATTGTAGCTTGTTTCATTTGGTTACTGCATATTACTATTGCAATCGATTTGCAATTTTAATTTCGTTGACTTCTATCAACTATATTTCATAAACTTCTGTTTTTGACTAACTGTATGTATTTCACGAACTATGTGTGACTTTGTAATAGTTTTATTTTTGATTTGTTCCATATATTTGGAATACTTGCTCATATTCCTATTTCAATTAATTTTTGTTTCAATTTTGTTCTGGTTGTACATATTCGCATATATACTTTTTTCCCATTTTTTCTTGTTGATCATTAATGATATTCAATTTGTAATTTTTTTTGTAACTGAATGTATCTGTTAAGAATAAATTTATTATTATTGAGCACAATTAGCAGTTAAGTGTTTTCAATGATAGTATATATTAAGCTATTATTATTACTTCAAATCACAAAGCTCGAAAGTTGATGAGTTATATTTAATTCTTCGTAAGGTTTCTAATTTGCCAATTAAAAGATAACATTGTAGAAACCTCTCTCATAGAACTGTAGAAGCACTGTAGCAGCCTCTATTTCATGTCTCAATATAGTTCTCAGTATTCTCAACAAAAATCGAGTGTTCATCTTACGCAAGTGTCAGTCATATGTAATCAAATATCCACATTTCACGATTTTCGACTTATCCATTTCAATTCCGAATCTAAAAAGTTCAGACGTCGATTGGGACTGAACATCCGAAAGAACGCATTTGAATTTCAATCACATATGATTCCCCAAGAGTATCATGGAGAATGTCTTGGAAGTTGACATCTAAGGGGCTGTTTGGTTTTATTTGCACGTCGAAATCGGTTTTACGATGCACAAAAAATATTATCAAATTTCCACATGATTTCGGATTTGAAATATGATATGTTGATGACAAAGGAATGGAATGAAGATGAAAAAGTTTTACAGAGTTATGTATTCGACTCATTGGAATTCAATAATTTTTTTCTGTAGGTCTCAACATGACGTTACCCATTGAATAGATCAGTGGAATTTGAAATTATTGAACTTCACAAAAGTATTGACATTCCTCGTTTTTATTTTTGAGTTGAAGTCAATAATGAGTAGGTAATGAATTAAAGTTATTTTTCGAAATAATCAGAAGCAATTTATTGTAATGTATTTGTATTTAATTGAAACACTTTCGGTGGAATATTTTCACGTATTCAGGGTTCACTTAATCACTCCCAATGACTTTCAAAAGATCAATCCATAATGTTATACGGCATTATCTGTATTTCCGAAAAGAAAAAGATGTATAGCCACATTCAATTATTTACTGTTTGATTCAAATAACCACGGGACGTATATAATCTTCTCATATCACTATAGATAGCTCTTATGTTATTATTTTTAGTTTTCAATTAAAAATCCTGAATTGTATTTCTTCATTTTTTTATATATTTTTAGTCTGAAGTATGATGTACTTTTTCTACATCCAGTTTCTGCATAATATAAGCAATACAACGAGTTAAATCTCCCCCTTATTATGAAAATTTTCAACTACTTCGAGATGATATCTAGACATGTCACATGCAGTTTCTTTGGGAGTTCTACTTTGTTCTTTGGCACAACTATTTTCTTTTCTTTACGATTTCGTCCCTCCAATGTCTTTTATTCTAGACGTGTTTATTTTTATTGAGTAGTCTGTTATTAATGTCTTTCTTTTTTCATCATTCATTAGACATTAGAGCTGAATAGTGTTGAGTGATTTTGAAGGATTTATATGATCTACTTTTCTGTTGTAAGTCATACGTTGTACAGTTTTTCATATAACGGTCGGTAGTTGTGCACGCATATCATGTTTTTTCTGCATAAAGTGATCATGTTATTCCTGCGGTAAATCACGTAAGATTTCTGCAACATACATTTCTTTAGAAATTTCTCTGGTCTGTTAGACACTACTCTTTCTTTTCGAAGATCTTTCCTTCTAATGTTTCTCTAGTTTGTTTTTGTTGCTTTCAGTGTTCTTAACTTTCTTTCTTTTCAATTATTTATTAGAAATTAAAGTTGAAAAGTTTCAATTAATTTTAATGATCTGATATGATTCAATGACTCAATTTTCGAGTGAGATGTGACTGCTGCGTTTTTATTTGTAATAACGCATTTGTAGTAATTTATAATAATAAAATATTGATAATATTGAAACAACCCGAGTATGTGACTCAATTTTTTATACTCTGAAAATTATTTCTCATAAATTATAATAAAAACTAACATAAATTATCGAATTCAGATCACTGATTCAAGTTTAATTGTTAACCAGCGTGACATTCCAAGCGATTAAGATAAACGAATGAATGCATACAAAAATTATTTCAAATCGATCCACCCATTGAGTTGCAGTACCTATAGATAAATGACCTAGATACCAACTGCAGCGCCATCTGCCGGGATGATGTGTGAATCTTAACCATCCAGGGTGCCACCCAAATGCATAGAAAATAATTCAGTCAATTATGTCCCGTCGTATAGGAGTTAAGTCACTCGGTGAAACATTTAGTTATATAATGAATTAAAATTAAAACACTCGGCTTAAAATTCACTGAGTATAATATACTCTACATATGTTTCGGGTTGTTAGTACAATATCAAAAAAAATAACTAAATTTCTGAATTCATTTATTGACGAAAAATATGAATTTTTTGTACTTGTAAATTCCTGATTTTAGTTTATTCCAAAATTAATTTATCTATTTTTTATCGCTCAATTTATTCACCTTTTCTTTTCTTTTCCTCAATTTCAACTTTCTTTCAATTTCATTTTGATGTTTTGTTACTTTCAAAATTGATTAGAAATTTAGTTATTGCTGTTGATAGTGTGCTAACCACCCGGAAGATAAGAAGAGTTGTTACGTTACACTAAAAAACATAAAAATCATAACAAGCCAAGTGTTATAATTTTAATTTAGGTATTATTTTATTACATAATATATTATATTTTTAGGTAGCTCTCCGCACATTTGATTGACTGCGACGACCTCAGTCATGTCGTCTTCTTCTCGGCATCGTAAATTATAAAAAGAGATCTCAAAGTGAGAAAAGTTTTCGCGCACTTAGCAATAAAGTGTCTCTACCACAAAAGATCAACAAAAAACGAGCTCATAACTTGAAATGTCACTATCACAAAGGATCACCGAAGTGAAGACAGTTCTCGCTAGAAGGATAAATAGAAGGATGCACTCTTTGTCTGAGCTATCGATTGACATAGAGGATGCATCAACATATTAGTTGGTGGTCAAATGTCAAGTATAATGATTGCGTTCAGAAATGATTTATCAATCTACATAAAAATAATCTGATAAATAGTTCAAAACTGTAGTTAATCTACCAACTGTAGTCAGCTAAATTTAAGTCATATTTGACCTCCCGAGAATAAATTTGTAGTTAGAAAGATATGAAAATTCCAATTGGTTATTCATTTCAAAAAATTTTTTCAATTTGATTTCCGAACGACGGTATACACATAAAAAAATTTTTGTTGTTATTTAATTCCTAGAAATTTCATATCATTCACATTTTAAACTTTCTCTGGGTTTCCACAAATAATTCAAGACCAAAATGAGCCAAATCGGTCCAGTCCTTCTCGAGTTCCAGCGAGACTTACGAACAGAAATTCATTTTTGTGTTATAGAACTAGATGACTTGCCGAACTTTGTACGCCTATTTATTTTTAGTGAATACTTTAAACATCCTGAATGACGTGTTTTACTATTCGTGCTACAATTTCTAAATTTTTATCATTCATCCTTTGTCGAGCCGAAAGGGACACCCATGGACTAAGCAAATGTAACACTTCTAGCAAATTCAAATTACTGAGATTGAATTCTCGCTCAACTCTTGGTGAAACATAATTAAATATTAAATTGAATTAAACTCTTGGCTTAATGTTTCACGATTATATTTAACAACATGAATTAGGCAACATGTGGCTCGTGGTCAACATAAAGCTCGAAACATGTTGACCAATTCATGTTGTTAAATATAATCGTGAAACATTAAGCCAAGAGTTTAATTAGTCAAATTATCAAAAATTTAATATATTAACAAGTTTAATGTTTCGAAAATGATTAACCTGTGAATTCTATAGCTGAATTTGAGGTTTGTAATTTCGTAGTAGGCACTTATTTCTTATATATCCTCATTAGCAACGATATATTCTTCCATGTTGACCAAGAGTGTATAGACTCATTTCCCAGAAATCGATGAGAGTAATGGATCTGATGGTGAGATCAATTGTAGCAGTTTTTTTTTCTACCAGCAAAAAATAATCCAGTAGACTCGTCGTTGTATTTTAACGCTTTATAATATTGAAAAAATAATGTCTTTTCCTTAATTTCCTAATTGTCATGGATTTATCGACCCTTAATCCACTTCTGGATTGTAGCGGTTTGCTACTCGTTCCAGGTTCACAGGAGCACTGCTTCTGAGGAATCCTTCGATTTCAGTGCTCGCTGTTGTTGTGTTTGATGTGCGCGAACTCGTTCCATTTTGAGCCTGACTACTTTATTATTATTCACTGTAGAACGGAATTATGCCACATCAATACGAATTGTTTCATTATCTATCTCTCACTGGTCATCAGTGCGGTTTTCATGTGAAGAAGCTCGTCGCACTATGTCAACTCGACGACCTATCAACTAGTCTTTTCCTTGGAATTTTTTTGAAGTTACCACAATCTGACAATAATAAAATTGTAATAACGATATAATGCTGAAAGAATGACAGATAACTTTATAACTTTCAATTGAAATATTCGACAACCACCTGACAAACAGAAATATATTTTTTTTCATTCAAAGTAAACAGCTGTGTGTGTGCGTATGTGTGTGTGTGTGTGAGTGTGTGAAATAGCACAATAAACACTAATTTTTATTTGCATTCCAAACAATGACAACAGTCGAAATACTGAAATTATAAGTGATAAATACCTGATTAATCAGTCAAAATTGCGAACCTCAAATGTTTGACGTGAAAGTAGATAGAACAGTATATATGGCGAAGGAAATCCTTGTTATAACTACGTTTCTCGCTATCATCATGGTTATTCATTTCAAACTATTCTTTCAATTTGACTTATGAGAGACATCAAAAGAAAAACAAAATTGTTGTTCTTATTTTATTTCGAACATTTTCATGTTAATTCGCCTTTCGAATCTTCTCTGGACTTTCACAAATAGTTCAAGGCCTAAATTAGCCAAATTGGTTCAACTGGTTTCGAGTTTGAGCGAGACTAACCAACAGCAATTCGTTTTTATATTATAAAATTACTTCAATATCTAAAAGTTCTGAATATTTTGAATTTCTCTACCTATGTTTATACTTAATAATATTTCATTTGATGAGAACATTACTTGATGAAAAATTATGGATATGATTTGTTGTTATGTGTCTTTGAATTATAATTTAAAATCATATCGAATTTTTTCAAATGAAATTATTCAAAAACTGGGAGTTATTCCTACCCATATATTTTGGAGGTTGCTTTTGTGGTTGAGGCAAAAACAACACTACGTGAAAGTCATTGAATACTGAGTTTCTCTTCTCAGATATGTTATATGTGATCAAATTTTATGGAACTTACGTGTGTATTGATGAATAATCGAATGTTTGATATTCTAACATAAACTTTAATTTGGTTTCAGTTCACATTTCTCGATGAATAACGGGATTGTGTAACCAGCTGGACATCCTATGCATGTATGTGAAGGATATGCAAAATGAAAAAAACAACAACTTTTCATCTCAGATGGCGACTTTCTATGTACACCTGGATAATATTCCCGATGAATTATGCAGGTTGCATTTTCTAAATAACGAACATGAAAGTTTCCAGAATGTTCAGAATTTAACGAGTCTAAGGGTGATGCTTTGTTATTTAATTAAGGTTCTCATTATAACTCAGAAAACTGATTTGAAACGAGTAGACTACAAGTTGAATGAAAAAGGGACTTCAACGTAAATAGAAAACAAACTTTATAGTCTAACTTCTAACGGCTTCTGTAAAGTTGTGAATTCAAACTTGATATTTCCCACTTCTTTGCCGTGCAAGATGTTTTATACATGACATGTTTGTTTAGTTATACTCATATCAAGATATACCACCATTCAGGAACAAGGCGTGCCAGTAAACTTCAGTGTACGAAATATTATTCCAAAGAACTAGATTATTTAATCAGAACTTTCTCTGTTTCCAAATTATGTAATGAATAACTTGAAGGATCAATTCTTTGGAAAGATTTGCTACTTGTATGCAGGTTCTGTATAGGTTGAAGGATAGGAAAAAATTGCACAGGATGAATCAAATTCAGGAAAACAATTGTTTTCACCAGTTCATAGCACCCCTTGAACTGACTTGATCACTATCAGCAGCTACGATTACATTATCATGAAATTGATTCGACGATACAATCGTAGAGGAAGCAGCAGAAAACTGGGCTTCTTCATACCGTGCGCAGATGTACCGTGATATTCTTCAATATGAATATATGAATATATTCATATATTTGTAATACGCCTTGAGAGATGAACGTGAATTGTTCTTTAGAAAAATTTTAAATATTTAAGTATAATTGTGAATATAGTTGTTTGTTTGTCACCTATGAACTTTTGTTCCGAAGTATTTATATTATGCGAGCATATGACATATATACCAGTTTGATAAAGGTTGAAATAATAACCGAAACGTAATTTGGAAATAAACTAATATCATTTTGTTTTAATTGAACCAAAAAACCCAAGATTCGAATTTTTACATATATATATATATATATATATATATATATATATATATATATATATATATATATATATATATATATATATTATTATAACGATTGTTCCCGATGAGGAGAGCGATTGAACTTGAATTCGCAATTCTTAGGACTTTTGCTTTATCTTTTTCGTCTCCCAAAAACCCTTCATCCTCTCTGAATGCTTTTTCTTCCATGCATCTGTCCATTTTATTCCAGGATGGCGATTTTATTTTTACTCAAACTTCACATGTGCGATTTTATAGCGACACTCAGTGCGATCTTTTATGTTGATCTGTTGTAGATCTTTTTGGACCTCTTTTAGCCACTCTGTTCCGCCTTTACTGTTTATAATTATATCGAGCAGTTTCTTCGGTATTTTGGACTGTTTCATTCTGTAGACATGTGCTCGTTGTTTTCTGATTTCTTCCGTTATGTTATTTGTCTTTGATGAAGTTCATTCTGAGGTCTTTTCATCCAAATGCCGTTTCTATTGATTGCCCGTAAATCTTTCTGAGCAATTTCCGTTCTTGTTTTTCTATTTCTCTAATTCTTGAATGACCGTCAATAACCGTATGATTATAGTGTCGGCGGTCAGGTTCCTTCTCGTTCTGATAAGGTGAGAGATCTTGGTGTAGTCTTCTATTAGAAGCTTTCCTTCATTCCACACATCACCCAACTTATATGATCTACTTCGAAAATATATGGATTCGTTATAAGCAATGACAAATTTTTTAATAATTCCTCAACATTGATAAGACTATTTATTATCCTAATCCGTATCAAGTTGGAGTATGGCAGCATGATCTGTCATCCCATTTACACTTGCCATCAACGCCATCTTGAGGCTATTCAGAGGAGGTTCTTGAAATTCTCTGTTTGGAGGGAGGATAAAGTTTATACACAGAGAGGAGTCAATCATATCGAATTATTGAGTCGATTTAGTTTAATCTCATTGCAGAGCAGGAGAGAAACTTCACCACTCAAATTTTTGTACAAATTACTGCACGATAGTATATTGATTGCCCTCCTCTCTTGTCCACTTTGAAATTTCGTGTTCCTAGGCAAAATTCTCGTAATAAATAATTATTCCACCTAGAGACGCCGAGGACCAACTTCCTAATACAATCCCTCATTTGGTTTATGCAGTCTACATTCAATAGAGTTGCCAATAATTGTGACATTCACTTTGACTACATAGGAATTATCAAGATTTATGTGAACAAAGGGAATTGACTAAAATGAAATGATTTAGATTGAGTTCTTTGTAATATTTCATTGAATGTTATCATTTTTATTAGTTACTATTTTAGTTTTTTTAGATTAGATTGAGCTCTTTGTTATATCTCTTTCATTTTAATTATTTAGTTATTATTCAACATTATGTTATTATTTTCTGTAATTGGGTATATATATGTATATATAAATTCAACTTCATTTTATGTATTCTCGTTGATTTTTTATAATTTTTGAATATATTCAGCAATAATAGGCTGTTGTAATTGAAAAATAAATCAACATAGAAATCGAACAAATTTTCGTAAATTGCAAGGAAAATTAATTTTGATTATTGTTAGTTCTGACTGAGATGCAATCCCCAACAAGGAGTCAACTGACATAAAGACTTTTCAATCAATAAGTCTGTTATTGCTGAAAATATTGAATGTTTAAGGGTATTTGTCGAGTGCCACTAAGTATAGAAATTTTTCAAATACTCAAAACTATTGTTTTCAACTCAAGCATTGCTTACAACTCACAAGTGTGATTTATTCACCTGAAGCCTCAGATGTTTTAAAGCTAGTACTCAAAAATTATGCGATCATCAAAAACAATTTATTTATGAATATATTTATAAATAAATTCAACTTTATTTATAAATATTTTTTAATTCTCGACATGCACCTTATACCAGATTCGAAGTATGAACAATGGCACTTATATTTGGCACTTCCATCAGGTGTGGCATCGATTTCAATATTTCTCTAACATTTATACCTTGAAGGATAATGGAGACATCACATCGTACACTTTCTTATATCAAGCTCTACTATAACATTCTCTTGGTTAATTTGCATTTTTCAAATGAATGTTCTAGTGTTCATTTTATATATATATATATATATATATATATATATATATATATATATATATATACATGAAAGCAACTTGATTGTTGCTATGACTATTCGCGGATCTCTTGGAAAAACATGTTAACAAAGGATTATATTATCATATTCAATTGTTCAAATGTTCAATTACCTGACAATTATTTCGGTATGGTAACCCTTTTCCTGAGTTCAACTATTTAGTGAGTAACTAATGTATTGATTATTATTTTTAGTAATCATCATTATCCCGGTTCCAAGAGATACGGATTTCAGACACCATCATAAGCAACTTTCACTGATCCCAGATATTTTGTACACAGAGGGATAGTACACAGTTGTCAGGCCTGTGGCGGCAGTCCTCATGGCGGCAATCTTACGGGGTTCTTGTTATGTTCTGGAAATTACCTGACAGTCCTTGCTGTGGCAAGTAGTACCGATTTTTGTAAAAGTAGAACCGATTCCTTATACATATGTTCACCGAGTGCCAGTTCTATGATGTTTAATTGGAGACTTTCGACCTTTTTTTGACTTTTGTCTCGAAGAAATATTTTCGAGACATCTGAAATAAAACTGAAACTGATACAGATCACTACATACACTGCCTTGATCACTATTAACGGTTATGCTTAGAGAGTATCATCAAATTGATTCCACGATATAAAGATCGTAAAGGAAGCCGAAAAATTTGCTATGGATAAAACACCTTGATAAGAGTAATTTGCCTGACTCTCGTCAACTAGGACCAAAATCATTATTAATAATTAGCATTATTATTGAAAACAATTATTAAGACCAATTATTCATCACCAAAAGTCGAATGGTTTATTTTCTGAAAATGGAAAAACAACGGAACGCTCTTCAAAAAATTATAGAATAGAATAGAATAGATTTATTAATGTCACAATTAACAATTAATTGTACAAATAAAAATGAAATAAGTCATAAAATACAAACAGAATTTATCTGAGGCAATAAGCCCTAAACTCCTCAACCGTGTACGGTTCACACGTCATTATAAGTGACGGAACCTCTTTCTTAAAACGTTTATGACCAGACATGTCCTGCAGACGTCAGGGCAAACCATCAAAGAGCTTGATTGCCATGTACTCTGTACCTTTCTGGCGAAGAGAAGATGAATGCATTTTAAGGAAATATGGAATTAATTGTCTGGTTCTATTAGTATTCTTATATTTCTCAAAGTAATGGTGATTCTTGTGAAAGAATAAAAGTAATTTGCAAATATAGAGCCCATATACCGTGAAAATCTTGTGCTTCCTGAAATGACCACGGCAAGACTGTCTATAATCAAGTCGCAGTAATGTTCTCAAGGTCCATTTCTGGGATACAAATATACTACCCAGATGAATAGAACCTCCCCAAAATTGTATTCCATACGATAAGATCGACTGATAATTAGATTAGTAAATAATCTTCAGGATGTGTTAAGCCTCTTATTAAGTTTCAAAATATGTATATCCCATTTCAGATGTTTATCCAAACTAATACCCAGAAAACTCACATCATCCTTTACCGGAATTTGGTTTTCCGGATCACCAACATATTTAGGATAAAGCTGTCTAGATCTATCAGAACAAAAAAAAATACTCTCTGTTTTTGAAAAATTCACCATCAGTTTGTTGTGGAGACACCAACTTGAAAGTTCTTTTATTACAGCCATAATTATATAATTCTGTGAAAATAAGCTAAGCGTTTTTTATTCAATATATCCCAGGCAATATCATGACTTAATCAAATTTTATAATTACAGCTTCAGATGAAAAAGCCGAATGAAAAGGATAGTTCCGAAACCTTGTTTAACGTAATCAATATTTTTGATTGAATTGCATTTCATTTCGACGGTATTAGACGAATACAAATTTTCAATTTCCAGATGTACCTACTTCACCAACGGATTCATAAAGAATCCAATAAGAAAACCGTTAGCTTCGAATAAGTCCTTTACGGATTCTATTTCATGTTCGAATTTTTTAAAGAAATGTGAATACCCAGCTATGAAATATTTATAAATTCAATTTTCCAGCATTCGCTTCTAGCGGAAACCTCTGAGGAGTGGCGTGGAAGCTTCGACCAATTTCAAAATACGCCCTGTTTGATATTGTTGCGACCGCCTGAGCTACGATTGTACATAGTGGAGATGAAGACAAGTAAGAACATCCCACAGTAACTGAAATAATGTTTTTCTCGAAATGGACCGTCTGTATTCATGAATATTATATTAGGTCAATATCGTTTTTTACCAGTTTGACTTTGAATAGCTTATATCTTTCAAGGGGAAATGTTATATTATCATTCGTTACTTTTTTATATTCAGTTAACCTACAGTTCAAAGTAAGCTACGGAGACCAACCATTTATTATTAAGCACTGTGTAGATACATCTTGATTCAAGAAACAATTTATCACTCATTTGAATCATCTGAGTGATTTTTTCCATGAGTTTTTCAGAGGATTTCTCATGATGAAAAAGAAACAATTTCGAAGAGAATGCTGATTTAGAAATATTCCTCGGAATGGTAGACGAGGCAGAACGATCAACTTCAGCTGACTTCAAAATTATGATTGACGTTTGATATCCATAGTGATTTATAAAATTCAATATTCATGAGCTTTGACAAATATGCAATTCGCAACAAAACGTCAACGAAATCAAGATTTTTCAATGGAAAAATTGTTATAAGATATTTAAAAACTATCCCGCTCAGAGAGTCACACCATCTAGAATATATATATATATATATATATATATATATATATATATATATATATATATATATATATATATATATATATATATATATATATATATATGAAGAGCTAACTTTGTTGCGTCCGTATGAAGGCTTGATACCATACACTACTGCGTCCTGAACAATGCTGCGTCCGTATATTGGACGCAATAAAGTCAAACGTTGTTTTCATCATTCCTGGGTGTAAATTTCGGATTATTTGATGTAGAAAGACGATATGTTTTATGAATAACATGAAATTCGAGCTCTGATAATATTTTGTTTGAGCATTTTCGTGTTATCTGCACTTATTAAATGCAGGGTCGGGCGCAGTAATATCTTATTTTCGAAAGAAGAGCGTATATAGAAGTTCGATGTCTTTCCTGTAGGGGTCTCCAAAAATATTCACCTAATGATATATTCTCTGCTGATAATTATAATAAACATATATTATTGCATCCTGAAATATGGCAACAACGATCTGGCGCCTTTTCTCGAATAATTTCCTACATACTTTGATGTATTTTGTCTCGCCGCAAATTATCTCTTGATATATCCATATATATCACATCCAATATTGTGAATAAAAGTTGTGAATTATCGGAGAAATTCTTCTGTAATAATGAACTCAGGTGAGTTTTATTATTTGTATTGGAAATATGAGGAATATGACTTACATATTTTCGTAGGTATTTATGTTAGGAAGTTCTAGTGGTGAATTCTAGCGCCAAAAGAAAATATGAGGCTGTTTTAAAATTTGAAATGACACAGGACAAACGAAACTATTTGAAATTTTATTCAATAATTTCGGATGATTTGAATGTGTTGAGAAATTCGTTCTACAGAATTTTAACAAAAATATCACAGTATCCAAGTAAGACTTGATAATAAAAAAGAGAAACGCATTTGAAGAGAAAATGTTTTATATTGCCATTAATTTCCAAAACACATTGCTCAATATATTTTCTTCTTTTCGCTCCCAGTGCGAGTGCACAAACACCCCTGATATTGATTTCTTTCTGATCGAGAGCAAAACTAAAATTGACAAATTTGGGCTGCACTTTTGTCCAAGACGAAAATCATCCAATAATTGCCGGAATTTCAAAAAACTGAAAGGATATATCTACAATGAACAGAAAAATTCTAATTTTTTTTGACGATGCAAAATATTGAAGTTCTTATTGATAATGGAAAAAGGTCCTGCTGACAAATTCAAAGGTAAGTCATTGTATGAAATTGACATTAACATGGAAGAAAACTTGTTGCGATGTGACGAGAAAAGTGACGAAAGTGATTTTGAAGACTCACAATATATAGAAGACAGGTGCGCAGGTTTTGATAATGCAATTGCATCAACTAGCACAGATGTCAAGAATTTTAGTGATATCGTCAATAAAAAGATAATTCTAGTACAGTGGACCAATGAGAAAAAAACATCGCTATAGCATATTTTCAAGAGCAAAGTTAGAGTGTGATGAACTCAAAAGGAATTATCCAGAAAACAAGGATTGGGCTAAAATGAAAGTTTTTATTCAGAATGAATACAAGAAAAAACAATAAGATTGTCTTGGCATTTGAAAATATAACGAAACTTTTGTTCATATTTTCACTACCTATAATTGATTTTAATTCGATATTTATTTTAAACATATAGGATACTAATTCTTTCATTTATAAAATTTATAGAGAGAATAAATAAATAAATTTAACAATCATTATCCTATATGCTTATTATAAAATTTCAAACATCTGTTCACTAAAACTTCGTTTTTGCAGATCTCATATAACTTTATTTAGACAGTTAGTGCTCACTGATTTTTTATGAAAGATTTCATTTTATTTTTTTAGAAGAAGTAGTTCTAATAAAGCAATTAAATTTATTTTGAAAACATTATCTTTTATTCCATTTCCTGTGGCACAATTCAAATGAGAAATGAGTTTTATAGGGTCATCTGAACTACTTTCAATGAGAAAGTGGAACAAAAAAATATTTTTAACATTTTGGAATTATCTATTAGTTATTACTCTCAAATTTATATTGGCAAATATTCAGTTGATATCACATATTCAAAATGATAATAATGATTTCTTCCTATTGAGGGTGCCTACTGGAAACCAAATCGATCTTTATATAAAAAACAATGAGTATGAGAATTTCGAAAGTTTGGCAGTAAACCAACGTCGACTGGGACAGATTAGCTAAAATAGTTAAAACTTAATGACTCTTGCTTAGTTTGAACATCAAATCGCGTATATTATGCCATAGTTACATTTAGAACTAGATTTCAAATGGACTTCGTGTTATATACAATAACTTAGTTCAACCGTTCTTGAAATATTCAAGTTTCAACGTCTGAAATGACGTTTGATATGAATAGGCTATCCTTATGAGAGAACCTTCGTTTATTGATAAAAATACTATTTTTATGATCAAAGAATCGAAGTGGAAATTATATTGAATTAAAGGTCGAAGTTCTGTTTTTTCCGAAGAAAAACTTATAAATTTCAAAACATCTTATTAATCTATTAAAATGAAGTTGTTAATTTCTGAAATATTTACCTTTTGAACTATTGTCGAGTAGTTTGCAAAACGAAAACTTTATTGAAAAATTTAAGTTTGAACATATCTAGGTAGGTACACCTAGATATAGGTCTATAGACTGTGATTATCATGATGTCACTTAACTCTAACACAGACTTATTAATTATCATTAATACTGGGGTGCTTAAATTGATCAAATTAAGAAAATTCTTGTTGATTATTTATGTCAGGGGTGTCCAACTTGTTAGGCCTAAAGAACCATAAATCGAACGTTTTTTGGTTGCGGGCCATATTTATAGATTTATATTTTAAGCGTTTTTTACAAGCAAGGCGTTTGAAAATCATTCCGCTGCCAGTTGGACAGTCTTGATTTACGGACAATTTGACAATATATCGTAATATATAATACATACCATAATGTATTACATATATTCTTAAAAATTTGAAAAATTTCAATGTGTTGTAGCATAAGTGGAAAAAATTTACCTGCTGTTAACAACAACGAGAATACTGAATTGCCATTTCGGGACATATTACACATGCGCTATATGTTAAGGTTCATTGCATCAATAATATAAATGTAACCATTATAACCATGAAACATCATTATCCATATTAATTACATTATAATTAATGTGGTTAATTAATTATAGGCTATCCTGGTAACTGGTATTTTTTTCATACGCCTATATTTTGAAATGTAAACAGTTTGAAGGTACTTATGAAACCCTATACAAATTATGATTTAATTTTATTGCGAATAAAATGAACTTCTGAAAATCATAAGGTTCTGTTTCAAAAAACAAAAATTCGAACGTTATCTCTATTGAATTTTTGCTTCGAGTTTGGAATAAGTATGATTATTTACAAAAACGATTCAGTACTCTTTCATCCACTCTTTCGCAAATAGAAATACTACATTCGCCAATAAATAAAATGCTTTCATTATAGGAAACATTATCTCTACCATTCCGCAAATGTCATTCTTGAAATTGAAACTCTTATATTAAGTCTAGGTAAATATAGCTTATTTCATGTCCGAGATTAAATTTCAAATGAACAATTTGCACCCAATTCTGATATAATCGGAAGTGTAATAATTTTTTAACTATATTAGTGGATCTGCCCCCGTCGGCTATGGTATACTGACAAATTTTCGAAATTCGTTGCTATTATCATATTTTTTCATACGATTTGGTTTCTGGGACACCCTATATAGGTGCAATCTTTTATTTCCATTAATGTTATAACAAAAATTGGATTCCTTAATCCATTTTCAAAGTATGATACCACAATTATTTAGGCAACATCATTAAATTTTCATATTTATCCTTTGCTTTCCTCTGATAATCTGTATATTCAACATCTCTTGTTCATCGATAATTTAATACTTCACTGATCAATTCGAAATAAGTTATAACCCTGATTTTATTGGTTTCTATACTATATATTTCTTCGATTCAATTTGAATAATAACGAAACAATCCGGCAACTGCGCCGGAAGCAGTATTGTATAATATACATGCAGGTGGACGTAATAACATTCCCTTTGAACGGACGCAGCAAGATTAGTTTTTTGTAAATTAGATACTTCACTGAAAAAAAACAAATTTATAAAATAAAAACACCTACGTAACTACAACACACGAGTTCTTTCAATATACGCAGAGTATATTGAACTATATCTTCGCTTTCTCTGGGACGCAGTAAGGTTGGATTATGTACGGACGCAACAATGATAGGAAAACCTATATATATATATATATATATATATATATATATATATATATATATATATATATATATATAAATGTAATTGTGTGGGTTATAGGCAAATGAAAGGCCACTATGAATAGGTTTTATTCAATTTGGATGCCTGGTCTATATTTCGATTGTGATTACAATCTTCATCAGGAATCTGAAAAACATTTACATACAATTATACTTGTAAAAAATTGTGTTTAACAACTTACGGCAAACTAAGAATAAAAGGTATGGCCAACAACCATCCAACAGGAATATGTTATTTAAAAAATAATAATAATAATAAACAGTAAATAATAAGTAGAATTTAAGACAATTAAAACAATAATCAGTAGAAATTAAAATTGTAGATATAAAAATGTTTCCATATGATAACCAAAATTAACGATTTGTAAACAATAGAATGAATTGACAGGAAGCACAGAGAACATTAACACCGAAAAACGAACACAGAGGTGAGAGAATGGAATACCGTAGTCACAAATGTCATGTCTCACACGTAACAAATAAAAGTCTAACAAGGTTGGAGAATGTCTGCGAAGGTTACTTAAAATGATGTGAAAGTAAGTAACTGTAGATGCAGCTAAGTCTGGAAACGTCCGTCTTCTTATTAATGCTGTTAGGATCTATTGATGTGGACCATTTCCAGGAAGACCCTTTTGTGGTAATTAGCAGCCACATCCAGTATCTCCACACTATCAAAGTCAAAGCGATGTCCCTGTTGTGAGGAATGTAGTGCTAAGGCACATCTATCAGGGCGAAGTCTAACATCACTCTTGTGAAGAGTTATTCTTTTTTTGATGGTTTGGGAAGTTTGGCCTATATAGACTCCTTCACAATCAAAGCATGGAACACTGTAAATGCAGTCTGATGTTAACGAAGGTGGTATTCTATCTTTGAGTCTTGTGAAAACCATTTTGCCCGTGATGAAATTACTTTTATTGAGTACACTTCAATCATTACAGTACACTTCAATATTGAGTATCTAGAATTGCACTTCTAGATACTCAATATTGAAGTGTACTGTAACTGTCTTTCGATAATTCCTGACGCATTATTCAAAAGAATATTGAAGCAGAACTGGCTATGTAAAAGATAAACAACGTGATGTCTACTTTATCCTTCGAGGAATAAATGCTAGAGAATATAGAAATCGGCGCTTAAACTTAGTAGAAAAGCAAGACAGTTACTGTTTCGAGCTACAAGGCACTCTTCAGTTGCGTCTCGTTCATCAAACGGAAGGCCTCGAAATCGATTCTCGAAAATCCTCTTATGAATCAGAAGACAGAAATATATTGCGAAGTCGTATGCATATATCATGTATAGATTACTATATATCTCAAATATGAGTAATCAACAAAAAAAACATGAATACATCTAACATCGAAGGTTTTACACGACCTTCTCAATTCATATACTACATTTTACAACTCTGTTCACTAACAATTTTATCTAATTCCTAAGATTTGATTTCAGTAATTGAATATACATATATATATATATATATATATATATATATATATATATATATATATATATATATATATATATATATATATATATATATATATATATATATATATATATATATATATATATATATATATATATATATATATATATATATATATATATAGTAAATACTGAGGCTCTTAATCGAAATATATCAAATAAAAGTCTCAGGTAGCTGTCTACACAAATGTTGTCAACGAGAACCAACCTATCACTTTCGAGAGTGAATATTAAGAGCGTTTCGAAAAATTCATTGATCTTGTTGAATGATAATAGGATACAATTCTTTCATCATTATCATGAATCATCAATCCATATTTAATCTTTCAATCAAGATTCGATGACTTTCAAAACTTTCATAGGTCCTATACTAGGCAGGGAATTGTTCAGAGTGAAAAATTCACGTGAGCTCCCTTTATCGGAGAAAAGACTTATAAACTACTCATGACAACAATAGCGCGTGTGAGGCTTTGTAGACATTTCATTCGAACACTACAGAAAACTGTTCGCAATGTGTACGAATAGTCCCATGCCTGTCTAATCGCTCCAGATCACGCTTCGGCGGGCAAAAGTATAGCTAGTTTCAAGATTCACAAATCATTCAATACTAGTTAATTCTATCAATATATTCACTATCGAAAGTGATGGGTTCGTTCTCGTTGACAACATTTGTGTAGACAGCTTCCTGAGAGTTTTATTCGAAATATTTCGATATTTCGATTAAGAGTCTCAGTATTTACTAGGTATGTCTGCACGTAGCATTTGAAAAAGGTGAATCTCATCGAAACGTACGTCATGCAGTATCATTTTTAATATATGTGTCAATCTTTGTTTAACAATTGTTTTATTATGTTTATCGATTTACATCAAGTATCGGCCTCATCAATAATTTATCCTAGGTATGTCCTGATGCTGGAGATATGAAAGATTTGATTATTTTAACTGTACATCGCATAATGAATATTATGCTTCATACAGCTGAGGCCGAATAATATAAAAGGAGATATATTAAATGAAGAATAATTTGCTTGGTTTCATGAAAACTGTATTAATTGATTGTCAATTGTTTCGGGGTGTTAACCAATTTTAAAGAGCTGAACCGGTTTTAACCAAGCAATTAATGTAATTTTTGTGAAATCTGAGCCAATTCTTTTTTATTGAATATATTAAATAATGTTTCACCAATCAGCAAACCTTCATTGAACTTTATAAAAACAGGAAAATTAATAACAAAAAAGATTAATAACATTTTATTATAGTTCACAATCAAAAAAAATTAGCGTAGAGAACACTTCATAAAGAAGTTATATATTTTATATATTTCAATTATATTCCAACCTCTTCTTCTATCACAAATGACTGAAACGATTCCATACAATTCATAATACTTCATATAAAAATTTGGAGTACGCTCCACAATTTCAAGTCTTTTCTAGACTTTTTATGAAAACAGGTTTTGAAAAAGAAAAAGCCAAAGTTGCGCGTATGACATTTTTAAATTTCGCAGAAGCTAAATATGGTCGTTGAGATATATATAGCAAAGCAAGGCGCACTGGAAGGCAATATATTCGCTGAAGTGTCCGGCTGGAGATAAACCTTTAGAAACCATCCCCCTTTCAATATGTGTACGTGAAGAGCTTAGAGGAAATGAGATTTGGATTTTATTTTCTTTTCCTCAAGCAGCTAAGCTTCATCCAATCGACACTAGAAGAACTTGATAAAGGCGATGTATAGATGAATTGCACAGAATAATAGAAGGATTATTTGGAAAGCTTTTATCAGTACGAAATTATCTTACACTTCACGTATACCAACGAGAGCTGAGAAATTTATCTGTGTACTTTAATCAATTTCATGTGAATTGACGTTTAATGTATTAGAAGAAGATTCGATGAAGAAAATGGAATGATTTTTTCGAAATCGTGTTTTCACCGATTAATACTTTGGTTGTGAAACTTTTAGAGTGAAGTATTCGATCGAGTTGGATTACTAACTGCTATCTCAATTCGTTCGAAGATATATATATATATATATATATATATATATATATATATATATATATATATATATATATATATATATATATATATATATATATATATATATATATATATATATATTTCAACAGGTACTCACTATTCACAGATACACAACATGGTTATCTAAAAGGAAGAAGTATCACCACTGCTACATTTAGCTTCATTCAGGAGTGTTATAATACTCTTGAAGCTGGGCAGATACCAATAGGGATCTTCTTAGATCTTGCCAAAGCTTTTGATCGAGTCTCACACGAACTGCTCTTAAGTAAATTAGAAAGACTAGGAGTGAGGGGAATGCCACTGCAATGGTTGAAAACCTACTTAGCAGATCGAATTCAAATTGTAAAGATCAAAACGAACAGTTGCAATTATTATTCGCAACCTATGAAGTTTAACGTCGGGCTACCACAGGCAGCATACTAGGCCCTATTCTGTTTGCGATATTCTGTAATGATCTTGCAAGCAAGATTGACAATACACATCACCTTGTGAGTTATGCAGATGATACCAATGTGATTCTCAAAACAAATAAAATTGAGTCAATAGTAGACGAAACAAAAATTCTCATGAAATCTGCTGAGGAATGGTTTCTTACTAACGGGTTACAGATAAATAAAACAAAAACAAATTATCTGTTATTCAAAACTAAGCATCCTAATTTGAAAGTTGAAAGTTGGAGCTGTGAATCCTGCAGTGAATTAAAATGGGTAGATTATACTAAGTTCTTGGGTTTATACGTGGATAATACATTAAGTTGGGCGATACATATCGAAGACCTGTGCAGAAAGCTCAGTAAAGCATGTTTCGCGTTACGTAATTTAAGAAACTACCTGAAGCTGTCTCTACTATTGATGGTTTATCACGCTAACTTTGAATCCCACCTCAGGTTGGGCATCATTGCTTGGGGTTGTAATAGTGATCTTGAAAAAATATTTATCATTCAAAAAAGAGCAATAAGAATCATGCTCAAAATGCCACCAAGGGATAGTTGTAGAGGCTGTTTCAGATCACTAAATATTTTAACTGCTGCGGCTCTTTACATCTGGGAGGTTGTTATTTATTTGCGTAAATATCCGCAAATAGCCATAAAATATAAGTATAAACATCACTATGGCACAAGATCTAAACACTACATATTGCCAAAACATCACCTCTCTATGTATGAAAACAGTCCATTATACGCTGCCATCTTGTTTTACAACAAAATGACGGATGAGTTGAAAATGCTAAATGTAGATACTTTCAAAAGAGCGTTTAAGAGCTATTTAATAAACATGGAACCGTATACAGTGGACGAATATTTGAATTTTCCAATGTGAGGAATGCTGTAACAAATCTAAATACGTTTAACCTTTTTTTTTTTTTTCTCTCTTTCAAATGTTAGAATTGACTTTGTTTCTTTGATGTTGTGTATTTGCTTGTACAATTTTACAAAGAAATATATTATTATTATTATTATTATTATTATTATTATTATTATTATATATATATATATATATATATATATATATATATATATATATATATATATATATATATATATATATACATGAAAAAGTTCTAAAAACTAGATAGATATAAATCTATGTGCAGTCGTTCAAACTATACAGACATGAACTACGCGATTGCAACTATTTCTGAAAAAGAACTGGACGCAAAAAAGGCAATTAAGCGGAATGAAAAAATTCCCTTTTAATTGGAATGAAGCGAAAAGCGGCAAAAACATTTTTAACTGCAATCTTTGATCTATATGAAAATAAAAATAAATGAGAGCTAATACATATAGCAACCTACCAAGCAACCACCTCTGTCCTGTTTCCATAAATTCTGCCAGAACATTGGTGGCTCGTGGATCTAGTAATATAGAATATTGCCATGGTAAAAATGAGTCTGTATTTTTGTAGTTCGAGATCTCAATTTGAGAGCAGAGTTTCGATTATGAGAAAAAAAAAATGAAAATGAACATGAAAAAAATAAGCAAAAACTGAACACTTTTGAATCTGAAATCCTCGATACACTCAACATATAGTTCGGGCATCCCATCCATTATCAAGGGTTCAATAGCTGTACTGCTGTATTGTCTTAACTTCGTGGTAATGCGTTACTAGCCTGATATTTTAAGAGAGATATGATATTCTTTGCTAACAACATTCGGTGAAAACGGGTATACTTTCATTTCTTTTTACTCTTAGTCTCATTGAATGAAAATAATTCATTTCAAAGTCCTGACAAAGTGAAAATTTGAAGTGGAATGTGAATAGGATATTAAGATTTTTTTCATTTTATTTGTATAATTTTGTATATTATTTATTTGCTGGGAATGCCAATTTTTCAATTGATTGTCCAGAAGAATATGTTCAAGGATTAAATTTATATATATATATATATATATATATATATATATATATATATATATATATATATATATATATATATATATATATATATATATATATATATATATATAAATTAACAACAAGGTTTATCAGGTATAAAAATGGAGTGAAGAATTTTACGGTATTTACCTGAGATTTACGTTGCTTGTTTTTGTAACAGCCGTTTACATATGTTTCAAGCTAATTGGCTATCATCAGAACGGCGTAGTTCAAGTTATTGGATGTTCAAGCTTGATGTTGATTGAAAAGAAAAAGACAGAGAACAAAACAACACAAAATTCCACGTGAGGAATCTACATCATTTTTGGTTTAAATTGAGTATCTTGGGTACGAGCTATTACGACTCTATTTTTAGACTGAATCAATGTCTACCTGCGATGAGATATTCATACCTTCTAAATATTTTGTACCGACAATAAGTAAATTAAGAACAAGGTTCATCAGGTATGAAAATGGAGTGAAGAATTTTACGGTATTTACCTGAGATTTACGTTGCTTGTTTTTGTAACAGCCGTTTACATATGTTTCAAGCTGATTGGCTATCATCAGAACGGCGTAGTTCAAGTTATTGGATGTTCAAACTTGGATGTTGATTGAAAAGAAAAAGACACAGAAAAAAACACAGAAAAAGATTCCTCACGTGGAATTTTGTGTTAAAAATTAAATTAAAAAAACACAAAACAACACACAAAATTCTACGTGAGGAATCGACTTCTATGTTGCTTGGAATTGAATGTTCTGGTTAGAGTTCTATTCGACTCTGTTTTGAAGACTGAATCAATATTTGCCATTGAGGCGATATTTATACGTTCTGGAAATTTTGTACCGAACAATTAAGATAATTTGAAAAGGATTATACAGGTATTCATATATAAAAGAAGAAACTTAGGGTATTAACCTGAAATTTTTGTGACATATGTTTTGAGCTATTGGCTCTCGTCAGAACGACGCAGTTCAAAATTTACATGTTCAAACTTTGATGTTAATTGAATCTTTTCTATTTTAATACCTGTATAATCCTTTTTATATATATATAAATATATATATATATATATATATATATATATATATATATATATATATATATATATATATATATATATAATCTCTGTTAAAAATTAATTCTCTAAATTATAATATCTGCGATAGATTAGGACGACAATTTTTTTCTGAAATTACATTACCACTAATTTTATTGAATAGAAATGTCATCATTCTTTATGATTTTTTTTTGCCACGTTTTACATGGAGTGAATCTGTATGATGATATTTCACAATCATACAGATATAGTTCTCAGGCATTGTGAAAGATATTTTCTTTTATTTTCGCCCGTATGTCTTATTAACCTGGGTTTTATATCGCGAACTTTCAGACGCCACTGTTTCAAAGTCTAGTTTAATGTTAACCGCTCTTTATTTCCGTCTTGCTTTTAGCGCAATTTAAAGTTTCAAACGTGTTGATCAAACACCGAGAATGCGAAAATACTCGACTTTTCAGGTTCCAGAACTTGCCAAAGTTGGGTTGAATACATTCAGAAACAATCTCGAACACAAACGTTGCGAGACGAAGGAAACTTTCCACTATAGAGGAAATTGTTTCTTTTTCTTTTTTCTTACTGTGGGAATAGAACTCGGGTTCGTGTTGCATGATAACATTTCGTCGAATATGTTAGAACATGAAATTTGTGGATTTAACCTGAAAGACCATAGGGATGGAAATATTTATTTTTTTGAGATAGATCTGTTGGAAATATTCTGGTTGAATACTTGTTTCGAATTTATTTCTATTTTGTTATCAGATATGTACTTATCTGTAATACTGAGAATTTATGTTGGATACTTAAAGACACGTCAAAATGTGTGTTCTATTTTCTATTAATAAGTATAATAGACTACCCGTTATAGTATTTTGTTGTAAGTTGCCTTGTTGAAAAATGAAAATCACGACTCTTCGAAAATGAAAATCACGAAACAATAAGAAACAATGACATATCAGCAATATATCATTTCAAAGTTCAACTAAGCGTTGGAAACTCCACTGGGGGAAATTGTATGTATTCTGTTATATTTACCAGTATTTATAATTTTATATGAGCAGCGAGGAAAAACGAATAAATCAGGTTAAAATAGGATCAAACGATTGGGCCGATATTTGATGAAAATTTAAATATATAATTTAAATAAATCTAATAAGTTTTTCGATTTTCACTATAATTTAGTTAAACATAATAATATTGTTTCGCCAACACAAATTATCATCTACATCTGATGAAGCCACTGTGTAGGCGAAACAATATTGTTATGTTTAAATAAATTATAGTGAAAATAAAAAAACTACTTAGTTTTATTAGATTAGGATAAATATTCTTAATCGAAATATTTCAAATAACAGTCTCAGGGATATTTTAATCGAAAACATAACCTACGACTTTCCAGATTGAATACTAAGTGCGTTCCAAAACTCATCCAAATATCCGTCTATATTAAAAATCTTCAGTGGCATACATCCAAACAATCAAGTTTCGATGGTTTTCTGAACACCCACAGATCCTCAAAATAACGTGACAATCCATTCGTGAATTGATCACGGTAGCTCCCTCTATCGAAGCACCGAGATAAACTCTCACGAGCATCGCAGATTGATTTCTCGTGACAAGATCAGCGATATCGTGAGCTTTTGTAGACACTTCATTCAAACGCCGCAGAACTTTGTAAGTAGATGTGTGAGAATGTTTCCATGCGTAATCGGAATTATGCGTTATCGTAATTGCCCACTAGCCACCCTAGCGGGGAATTCGATAACTATTTCCCAAATTCACACTTGAAAGTGATAGGTTGCGTTTTCGGTGACAACATTTGTATACACAACACCCTTTGAGTTATATTCGAAATAATCCGATATTTCGACGAATTATCTCAGTTGTCACTATACAAATTATGATTTTCGTGCCAATTACTCAATGCAGCTCAATTCAAGAAAGATTGAAATAAAAATTACAAAAAGTTGAGGCGAAATGTATATGCCCTGGTTGTTGTAATTGGAGCGTTCAGTAGAATGATAGATGGGGTTTCACTGGCTGCATTTCTGCACGGTTAGAAAATGCGATTGGAATGTCTTCGGTATTGATGGATGGCGGACCACTACTTCATCACTTCCAGACATGGGACTAAACTGCAGTAAGGTCGACGTACTTTTTTCTGTTTCAACTCAACTTTAGTAGATAATTAAGCTTATCATCAGTTTATTGTGTAGGCAAAGCATACAAATATGACCACTAACAGTGAGAATCTAGTTTATATATATATATATATATATATATATATATATATATATATATATATATATATATATATATATATATATATATATATATATATATATATATATATATATATATATATATATATATATATATATATATAGACGCATGGATTTTATTTTGAATGACCATGTTTCGGCCCCATATGTTATTATAGGCCAAATATAGCATTTTACTATAATGATACTTCTCTTCGACATAGATATCTTTGAAATTTAATAAATGTAGTTCTTACCATCGCCGTCCGTATTTTTAACTCCATATCGCTATCCAATTTGTCATTAAAGCTACAACCAAGGTACTTGAATTTATTGACCCTTTTTATGGGTTTATCCTCAATCAGTATTTGGGCCTGATTATGCTGTTCTCTGCTGATGATCATGAATTTTGTCTTTTCAGTGTTTATTTTGAGTCCATATTCCTTACCTAACGTATTAATCGTTTGTTAAGATGGCAGTGTCATCATTTTTGCTGATTGTCCAGCGCCTGCTGAAAAACCATCTCAGTATATACGTTGAATAGCAGCGGAGACAAAATACCACATTGGCGAACCCCGTTTGTTATTTCTAATTCTTGCGTATCTAAAAAGTTGTTAATACGAAGTATTTCTGTTTGATTACAATACAAATTTTGGATAACTCTAAGATCTTTTGTATTAAGGCCAATTTGTTGTAGTACTTCCATCATGTGCTCATGCTTAATGCTATCGAAAGCTTTCTGATAATCAATGAAAACTATAAACACGTTTTTACGTTGATCGTAACATTTTTGGGTCAATAATTGTAGGCAATACATAGCCTCCCTTGTACCCATTGCACGCTCTAATCCAAATTCTGTGCTTCCGCTGTGCTCTTCGCATTTCCTATATATTCTATAGTGCAGAATTCTTAAAAATGCTTTTAATGCATGACTCATTAAACTTATGAGTCTATCATCACCGCAGTTATAGGCCTTGTTCTTTTTTGGTTACGCTATAAATATTGATCTTAGCCATCCCGTAGGAATAATACCAGAGTCATACATCTTATTAAATAATTGACATAAGATTTTTGGATCCATTAATTTTAGAACTTCTGCATGTATATTCATGCATGCAATATTCCTTCAATAGATGAAAATTTCCAATTGAAGATTGTGAAGAAATGTTCGAAGTGAAATAAATATCTATTGAGGTATTTTTCTGCAATAAAATATATCAAATATGTCTTCACTCTATATAAACCCATATGTGAGAAATAAATCTCATAAAAATTTACGTAACGTTTATTCAGTCTCAATATAAATTGCTAAGTCGATGCGAATTCAAACGCGCCGCGGATCCATTGAGAACTTTCAAAACTTGAATAATTCGTAACACTTGAGAGCCCGTGATGAATGATCGGATGATTATTCGAATTCATCGTTTATGTTTTGTACCTTTCGACATTGAATTGCACATTTGCGGCAGAGCAAACATGCTGAATATAAATGAGAGCCGCATGGATTCACAGCTGCCTCGCTTTCGACTGTTCCGTGCGGACAGAGCTTGCATATTTCAGTGGCAGTGATAACCGAAATAATGAGTGTACGGGTACGGATCTCATAAGTACACGGAAAAAATTTTGGTATATATAATTCGAGTATTATCATTTATTGTCGATCTACAGAGAAGTATATATCAATATGCAGGGTTATAATACATTCGGTTATATATATATATATATATATATATATATATATATATATATATATATATATATATATATATATATATATAGCGGTCAGTTTGATGTGGTAATAAGTGCAAACTATTCTTTTATTTCTGCTCAATATTCCGCCATTTATTTGATGGCTTCATCAGGAGACTAAAATAATATAAATGTGAAAGTATGAGACAAACAAATTACTATTATATGACTTACATGATAAATAGTTCACGAAACAAAACAGATATGATCTCAGGAACAGATTTAAAACAGACTGACTGATGGTAAACGGTATCAGTTCCAAAGGGGATAAAACACATGTAATACACAACAGATAACACCCAAATGAAACTGCTATTTGGGAATTTTTTTCTAATTCAATATGTTGAAATAAATATTACTTAGTTGTTCGGTATCCTTCTTGAAATTAACGGTGTTCTTTGTTTTTTTGATGTGGTATATTTCCAGGAATAGTCTCTTTTTATAATTGCTTTCCTGTTCTAAAATTTTCACGTTTTGAAAGTCAAACTGGTGACATGTTTTTATGTGATGTTCTACCAGGGCATAGGATCTCTTTTCCAATCTACAATCGCTCTTATGTTGAGTAGTACGTTGTCTCATTCATTGTTTGGTTTGACCAATGTAACAGCAGTCACATTCCAAGCAAGATATTTTATAAACTACATTACGTCGATAATTTGTTGGAGTTTTATCTTTCAGTTTAGTGAAGAGATCGCGACCATTAATCGTATTGTATTTCACCAATTTTATGTTTTTGAACTTTCTAAACATTGCTACTATTGAGTCTGTTAGTCTGCTATGTTGGAAATCTTTAAAAACTTTACGTCTGCGTTTACCTGGTCATCGGTTTGGCCATCATATGAATTACTATGGAAGATTAATCTTCTCAGTAGTCTTTTTGGATATGCATTATTATGAAACAAGTCAAAGAGTCTATTCAAATTAGACGATAAGAACCTTTGGTGACAAACGGTTTTTACTCGGTTCTTCATTGCTACAACGCTATTATATTTCTGATTTTGTGGGTGGTTTGAATAGAAATCATAGAATATCAGTTACTATATATATATATATATATATATATATATATATATATATATATATATATATATATATATATATATATATATATATATATATATAATATATACGTTGAATGTACTAAGAGATAAATTAGCTGAGCCTGTACTGAAGCTGATCTATTCATCAAATTTTGTATCTCAAATTACTTGTGGCATTATTTTCTGGGGCAACAGTGGTTTCTCTAAGAAAATTTTTGTGGACCATCATCACCCAAGTGGACTATCAGGACAATTTTTCATCTAAAGAGTAGAACAAGGTGTCGCGGTATTTTCAGAAAACATGGTTATATGACATTAATTGGACTTTACATATATAAGTGCTCAATGTTCGTTCAACAGAATCAAGAGTTGTTTATGAAATACGAAATTCATAGCAATACTAGGAAGATGGATTGTTATTTTTTGCCTAAATGTCGTCTTGCATTAACTCAAAACCAGGTTGAATTCATGTGACTTAAGCTCTACAATAGATTGCCTAGAGGCTATACTTTATCGGAAGATAAACATTTTAAGAACAGGATACAAAAGTTTATAATCGAATGTGAACCTTATACTGTTGATGAATTCTTTGAGTACTGCTCTTCAGTAGTATAGATTTCTTAAATTGTTTCTGTTGACATACCTATTTTCATTTTATTGTATTTCAATAATTGTGAAAGAATAAATTATTATTATTATTATCATTATTAGTATTATTATAATAAATGAAGAAATAATTAGGTATTCGACTTCCCGAATAAGATTTTCACGAATTCATCGAATTCTTATCGAAGTCTTATTTTTCATAATGGGTGATTTTTTAAGAGTTAAGTTTTTCAAGTTGGCGGCACTGGTTGGTAGTGGCATCCAAACGTCATCTGTTGAGGTGAAGAGTTTTCAGTATACTCTGCCATTTTATCATGGAAAGACTTACAAACGAGCAACGATTGCAAATTATTGAAATTTACTAACAACAATAAAATCGTAGTCCGTGAAAAATGTGTATCGTTTGTTACGACGATATTTTAGTCGACAAAATTGACCTGTTGAATCAACAATTCGTGCTGTTGTCTCCAAATTTCGCAGCAAGTTTACTTCATTGGACATTAAACCATGGGGTCAAATGCGTACAGTGCGTACTGAAAAGAATATTGCAGCTGTAGCGTACAGTGTTAATGAGGGTTGTGAAATGTCATTTCGTCGGCGTTCTCAGCAATTGGGCGAGTATTACTCAACCACATGAAAAATTTTACGTGTTAATTTGGGTTTGAAAGCCTATAAAATTCAACTTCTGCAAAGATTGAAGCCGAATGACCTACCACAACGTCTAATTTTTGGTGAATGGGCCTTAGAACAGCTTAATGAAAATCCGGTGTTTTATCGAAAAATTGTGTTCAGCGATGAGGCTCATTTCTTGCTTAACGGATGTGTAAATAAACAGAACTGTCGCATCTGGAGTGATGAACTCCAGATAAAGATAAAAACTCATATAAAAATTACCGATGTATCCCGAAAGAATGACAGTTTGCTGTGGTTCATGGGCATCATCGGTCCATTTTTCTTCAGACGACCGTGGAAGAAACGTTACCGTCAACGGCGAACGATATCGTTGGTTGCCATGATAGGCAACTTTTTTTGCCCCAGTTGGCCGAGTTGAACTTGCTTGACATGTTGTTTCATCAAGACGGTGCCACATGCCACACAGCTCGTGAAACAATAAACAGTTGAACGATGCATTTGATGAGCAGCTTATCTATCGAAATAGCCCTGTGAATTGGCCGCCAAGATCATGCGATTTGACGCCTCTGGATTATTTCTTGTGGGGTTATGTGTATTATGTTAACGTCCTTACATGAGTAACATTCATTTCAGTTGCATTTCATGCATTCAATTCAGTTGCATTTCATGCAACTGAATTGAATGTTATCCCAGCAAGTGTTCCTCATTCAACATTGATAACCCAAAACGAGAATGAATTGGCTGCTATGCTTTTTATGAAATTATAAACATAATTAGCTATATTATAAAATTTGAAGAAGTGGGTTTAAAGTCCATGGATTCAAAATGATGGAGTTTTGTTTAATTAATACAAGTTATCAATTTTTTGTTTCTTAATTTTCTGAAATGTTTCACTGAAAGTCAAATATTAATTTTATTGAAAAATAATTTATAGAAATTAATCAATTCCGGAACTATTGTTTCAATTCAATAATTTCTACATGTAAGATTGCAAAATTTGTGATGATTAAAAGGAAATCTCACAAATGTGATCATCTATGACAGGGATTGGAGAGGGGTTGAAAAAACATGAAATTAGTGTTACGTTGTTTATGTATGGCCTCTAATAATAATATAAGGTTTCAATCGGGATGTTCAATCGGTATTTATAGGCGTTTCATTTTAGCTCTCACTAGATGTGATCTCCATTTCGCATCAGAAATTACTCTTGTTGTATTTTGATTTTTTTCGACACCCAAGGTGCGACCTTCAATATCAAGAATTTGGTGCAATTGTTACTTGGTGATGGCCATTAGCTCCATGTCGTCCGTATACAGTAGTTGATTATCTTTGATGGCGTCCGTGTTGTTTAATGAATTGAAAGTCCGTTGTTGGTAGAGTCCTATCTGCGCGATTGGGTATTCATTACCAAAGAAGACTTAACGAGTATCCCTGAGATAATCTTTATTAATACTTTGGGATAAATTTACATTGTGTAGGATAAGTCATAAAAAAAATAAACAGACATATGGTACCCAATAATTTATTCATATCCCATTATGTACAGTAATCATCAATGTCATGTCGTACTATAGTATGTCTTTGTTAACAGCAATATCTTCTCGAAGAAATAATCATTCAGTGATTGATGATTTATGAAAATATAAACAAAAGACAAATTTTGATGATAACCATTATCATACTGATACGTCTACAACAGAAATTCAAATGATATATCTCCCAATGGGACATATACGAGTATCACATCCCGTACATCTACTATCGATCATTGAAATAATTATAACTCATCTTTGCGTTGGCGTGTTGATGCCGTTACCCGCAACAAAATTATGCTTCGTCATTGGCAGGTCATACTCTCCCTGATTAATAACCGAAAGTTATCCGTACCGTGATTACCATCGCTGAAGCCTTGATTAATAACACCGAATTATTAAAATCGGCCGCCTTGCAGATCCAACAAACGCATGCTAACAGTTTGAGGGGTGTTAGTCATGTTGAATTAGTTTTGTTGAAATTGCTCTATGTATTTATGTCACCATGACTGACGATTGTAGTAAACTTGCTGACAGCATTATGCATCAAACGGCTTTGAAGTTGTGACTTGGAGTTTGATGGGAAGTGGTTAAATCTACTCAAATTGGAAGGGCATTATCAAATCATTTTACACATGCACATTAGAATCAATTAGAGATGTGTCGTTTAATTAAAAATAGTTGGTTAAATTGTTCATTACTCTCCATGGCACTCCATGCTTTCTCAATCGGGGTCATCCATAAATTATGTCACAGGAATTTCATGGTTTTTTGACCTTAGCTGGTCACATTTGTGAGATTTCTCCCACCCTAGTGGGACGTCACATATTTTGCGATTTTACATCAACAATTAATAGAATTGAAACAGTGGTTACAGTTTTGAAAAATTAATGGAACAAAAAATGATTATTCATATTAATTAAAGGCAACATAATTATCTGGAGTCCATGGTCATTGAACCCACTCATTTCGAATATTTATAACTGTCATAGTAGCCACTTTGTTCTCGTTTTGAATAGTAAATGTCATGAACACTCGTTTATTTTTTATACACATGAATTTTAGCCAACCACAGAGCGTCATCTTCTAAACCAAGAATTTCTCTGGCACGTCTAGAAGCAATTCTTTGAGGACGAACCTTCCGATGAGCAAAACTTTTTGTTGAGTCTTATGTGATGCATTGTGTTGATAAGTGGTCTTGTATGATACAAAAAATGCGAGCCACTGTGATGCAGAAATGGCACATTATAGCTCAAACAAGTATGCCTCGACACTTAGGTGACACACGACACCTGAGCTTTCATATGGAGTTTGAGATATGAAGTAACAGTGAAGAGAATTTTCCTTCGGGGTGTAAATGTAGTTGGAAGTGATTTGGACTATTTCGTTTATAATGCAAATTACGTGTTTCAACACTTAAATTTCGACATCACGAAATTTAGGACCCCCTATTATATATCCTTTCCTATTATATAACGTTGACGTAATTCATGGATGACACCTTAACAAGATTTCGATAAAACTAATATAACAGTTGTGTGAAACTCCTGATAACGGACTACTTACCTGAAAAGTATGTTGATTGTATCAAACAATTCTGTAGAATTGTTCAATACTCTTGTCTTGTTATTATGAGTCTATTGATTTAATCATATAATAAATTGAAGAATCTTTCAACTAGAGTGGTTCGTAGAAACAATTGATAGTACTTATTGAGAGTTAATTAGTTTTGAATGATATAGATGCTCTTGAGAATAAAAACTGAGTTATTGAACAATTATATTATTTGTGCAGACAAAATCGATGAAAGACGACAATTGGGATCTTGAAACTTTCAGAAGGTATTTCTCCGAGGACAGTTCTCAGTTCTTTTAACTACCTAACTAGCTTCTGCTTCGAATTCGTCGGGGATTTATAATTTCTGTTTACCTTAGCGTCAGAAGAAGTGAACAGAAGTTACAGATTGTGTGCTTGAAAGTATATTCTTTTGCTTTTTTTTCAATTCTTCAAATTCTTTTTTTAACCGAGAGAATATCATCATGGAATTTCAATTCAATGTTGGGTTATCATAAATTAATGTTACTTCCACAATGAATTGAATTTTCATTTCAATATCAAATTTTATACTTAATTAAGTAAGTAATAATCAAAAAGAATGAATACTTTCCTTTATAATATTCGATTGTGAAGTTTATTTATCGCTCTATGTGAGATTTGATCGATCTATAGAAGCTGTACGAAAATCTGTTCAGTAGTTTCGAACAGAATACTTTCGAATGAAAAATTTTACTGCGCGTTTGTACTTTGCAAATTGTACGTTTTTGAGTGGAACATCTGGAAAAACATCAGTGGAAATTACATTCTATTACTCAAAGATTTTTTGTATTAACAAACAAATTGCGAAAGAGTCAAAATGTCTCAAACATTTTTTTTGCTTCAGCATCTGTAGTTTCAACAAAAAATCCAGAATAAGCTTTCCAGCTTTCCTTCAATATCTAAAATTTTTCTATACACATCAGCCTATTGCAATTTTATGATATAATATATATATATATATATATATATATATATATATATATATATATATATATATATATATATATATATATATATATATATTCTTTGTAAAATTGTACAAGCAAATACACAACATCAAAGAAGCAAAGTCAATTCTAAAATTTGAAAGAGAGAAAAAAAAAGAAAAAGGTAAAACGTATTTAGATTTGTTACAGCATTCCTCACATTGGAAAATTCAAATATTCGTCCACTGTATACGGTTCCATGTTTATTAAATAGCTCTTAAACGTTCTTTTGAAAGTATCCACTTTACCATTTTCAATTCATCCGTCATTTTGTTGTAAAACAAGATGGCAGCATATAATGGACTGTTTTCATACATAGAGAGGTGATGTTTTGGCAATATGTAGTGTTTAGATCTTGTGCCATAGTGATGTTTATACTTATATTTTATGGCTATTTGCGGATATTTACGCAAATAAATAACAACCTCCCAGATGTAAAGAGCGGTAGCAGTTAGAATATTTAGTGATTTGAAACAGCCTCTACAACAAACCCTTGGTGGCATTTTGAGCATGATTCTTATTGCTCTTTTTTGAATGATAAATATTTTTTCAAGATCACTAGTACAACCCAAAGCAATGATGCCCAACCTGAGGTGGGATTCAAAGTTAGCGTGAAAAACCATCAATAGTAGAGACAGCTTCAGGTAGTTTCTTAAATTACGTAACGCGAAACATGCTCTACTGAGCTTTCTGCACAGATCTTCGATATGTATCGCCCAACTTAATGTATTATCCACGTATAAACCCAAGAACTTAGTATAATCTACCCATTTTAATTCACTGCAGGATTCACAGCTCCAACTTTTAATTTTCAAGTTAGGATGCTTAGTTTTGAATAACAGATAATTTGTTTTAGTTTTATTCATCTGTAACCCGTTAGTAAGAAACCATTCCTCAGCAAATTTCATGAGAATTTTTGTTTCGTCTACTATTGACTCAATTTTATTTGTTTCGAGAATCACATTGGTATCATCTGCATAACTCACAAGGTGATGCGTATTGTCATACTTGCTTGCAAGATCATTAGAGAATATCGCAAACAGAATAGGGCCTAGTATGCTGCCCTGTGGTAGTCCAACGTTAAACTTCATAGGTTGCGAATAATAATTGCAAACAATAATTGTTCGTTTTGATCTTTACAATTTGAATTCGATCTGCTAAGTAGGTTTTCAACCACTGCAGTGGCATTCCCATCACTCCTAGTCTTTCTAATTTACTTAAGAGCTGTTCGTGTGAGACTCGATCAAAAGCTTTGCCAAGATCTAAGAAGATCCCTATTGGTATCTGCCCAGCTTCAAGAGTATTATAACACTCCTGAATGAAGCTAAATGTACTTCTTCCTTTTAGATAACCATGTTGTGTATCTGTGAATAGCGAGTACCTGTTAAATATATATATATATATATATATATATATATATATATATATATATATATATATATATATATATATATATATATATATATATATATATATATATATATATATATATATATATATATATATATATATATATATATATATATATATATATATATATATATATATAACTAAATTGATTATATTGAAAATATTTTAAATTCACAAACAAATTAAAAAAAAATTATCCAAATTTTTTGTTCTACATAGAAACCATTGTCCATAATATTTCGAGATATTTATTGAATATTGAACGAAGAATCATTCAAAATATTTTTCCTATGAATAACATAATAACACATTTGCTCTAAGGCTTGCTGAAAGTGTTTCAAGGAAATTCTCTAAAGATCATGACGAAACACAATAAAGAAAACATTTGTTTCTACTTTCTGTAGGTACAAATGTTACTTACATTTGAACTTGCTACCAAAAATTAAAAAAGATATGAATTTTTGACTGATATTATTAACTGATATTGAAATAACTCAAGGAAAATATTTTTCTATGATCAAATTGAATTCATTCTATTCGAATTGTTTAAGTATATATGAATGTCTTATGAAGTATATATGAATATGAGTTTAAGTATATATTTGAAGGTACTGCAATTTTTATTCCATTTGCTCAATAATAATCTCGACTGTCCTGAGTTTCTGGGTCAACTTAATTTCTTCGTTCCTCAGAGGTGTACTAAATAGAATAAGCCAGACATTTTCTCAAAAACCCTCAGAAAAAATCTTCTCTCGCAATCACCGCTTAGTTTTGCATGTTCTACTGCAAACCAGGTATCAAGCTGCTGTGATTTGCACTGGGACTCGCTTGTTTTTACCATTAATGTGTATTTAAATTTTAACCAGTGAGGTATCTTGATTTCTTCCGGTTTGAGTTCTGAGTGATTTGTTTTCTTGATTATTATTATGATTGAATATTTAGGTATTGACATTATAGATTCAGACTCGTATACTTCTCTGATAATGTTTTATATTAATATAATTATTAAAATGAGAGGTAATAATAAAAACTTGTCTGAAAATCAGTGACTGAACAATTCTTTATTCAACTAGTTTCGCCTTTTACAGCATTATCAAGAATGATAATCTTGATAATGCATTCTTGATAATGCTGTAAAAGGCGAAACTAGTCGAATGAAGAATTGTTCAGTCAGTGATTTTTAGACAAGTTTTTATTATTACCTCTCATTTAAATATGAACTATCACAGAGTAGATTCATCGTCCATTGAATTTATTAATATAATTATTTTTTAGTATTGCATATCTATGTTGTTATTGATATTTTCAGTGACTTTATCTATTCATTATGTATTTTTCTGTAATTGGGTAGTTACCTGTTGGAAATATTTGCTTATTTTTATTATTATTATATCATATATTCGCTATAACAGTAAGGTGAAATTTCGTATTCGTCTGCAGTCAACACAAATAAACGTCCCTTAACGCCTCATTTGAGTCGCAAACTATTGCTGGTGTGTCAAAGAAGATACATAGTGGTAGATTAAGCCATTCGAGCGTTCTAATGGCGTCCATATTATTCATAAACTAACCGTGAATGGAGCAAACTTCTTAGGCGGTTTATTAGAAACTATAACTCACATCCAAGTTGTGATATATGCATTTGAATTTCTAATTACAAAATAAATGTGATATGGATTCAGTTTCGCTCTTCCTTTTCGTCTCAATTTATCTGCAAGTATAATTTTGAGATTTTCTTCCCAAATGAAAATCTATGAAGCTCAATTAGAGATAATTTATTCAATTCATTCAGTGATTATGATAAGAAATAACTAATTTTTTGTCACATATCACGGAGATTCCGTTTCCTACATATTCCGTAAAATTTTCATTTCTAATGTACATGTCTGGTTGAAATTCTTTGATAATATTGTGGCAAATATTGGAAAATATTTGACCGATTATTACGTCAATTGGTAATGATAGAGTATATCAAGGAGTATTCAGTGTTCATCCATTTTTTTCTGTTACAGTCGGCATTTGGTATTGTCATAAATTGTGAAGTGATATTCTTGTCCATCAATTTTTTTAAAAATATAGGTAAATTAAATAGCGATATTTTTGGATAGAGGTAGCGTTGCATTTTTGACAGTGATTTTAAGTCGATTGATTTCCGTCTTTTTCATTAGATCTCGAATGACGTATTAGTGAATGAAGGGTCAGCTGACACACCAGCGGTGGGTGTAAGATTAGGGCGTTGCGGAAGTGGTGAAAAAAATGAAAAATCAAGTGATAGTAAACCGGTTGACCCTATTTCACAAATACTTGGCATCATGCTGAGCTGGAAAAAAGTCGTCAGCTGCATCGAATTTTTGTTTGCAAATGTATCTTATTGTATCCTACCGTGTAAAATTGTTGCAATGATCTAAGATTTTCAGAAAAATATAATCGCAAAATACTTTCAACAGCCACTTAAGTTTCATGTAATTTTAGATTTTTTGTTTTACGCTTTCAACATCACAGCATCGAAAGTGCGCCGTCTCTTTCCAAAACTGTCAGTTCTCAGTACAGCTCTTATAAATCCGCGAAATTCTCTGAGCTATCTGCTGAATCTTGATAGGATCATTTGTGGAACCACACTGAGAGGAAGCATTCTTGTCATGGAATTAAATGCCGAAAGAGTCATGCCATATATTTATATGTTTATAGGTATGTATTCATATTTTTATATGTCATATATTTGCATGTTGGGGAAACTACAAACTGATCTTGATATATCTCGAAATATATGTTTGAAAGTGGTTCATAGTATCAGTGCTACAGAATGTTATGCATTTTTTTGCTCAACCTCCAAGATCCTTCTCAATTATCTACCACCGACTGGGGATGGAAGGAAATAGAAGAATAATGCGTCTTCAAATGGAACTAGGAAGATCAAGTACTCCCATTAGTCGACAGGATAACGGAAAGCAGCAAAAATTTTGGTAGTATGGAATTTTTGTCGGTGCCAATTTCTTCGAGCGCATATATTTCTGTTATCTTAATTTTTATATTTGAAATGTTCATGCAAATATGATTATGAAAATAATCGCCTTCAATAATTGAATTAAGATAAAGGCAATGATTTTCTACAGTAGTGTTGGCACGACGGTTCATCAGAGAACGATTATTATAGCGATACCATCAATAACGAATGAGTTCCGCAGAACTCAATTCCTATACTTCAACTTCTCTATATTACTTTTCTATTAATTTATGTCAACTTGAATTTACTCTCGATATTATTTTATTTTAAGAGAAAAAATCAAGACAAAAATAAACACTGAAAAACTGTATGTATGTATTTCTCAAATAATCTGTATACTTACTGAGCCAGCTGACGGTGTTTCCACCGCTACACCCGCAGCTGATCGTTGTTTCTGTATTTTTGATTATTTATACAATCGCGTTGTTAAATTTCATCCGGCATACTAAAACTCTATTTTACGAGTTTTTACACGAATGTAAATTATGCATCAGCTGCTCGCAGCATAGTAGCAACACTACAATATTCAAAATCTCTACTGCGTCAGCTGACGGTCTTTCCACCACTCAACAAGTAGCTGATAGTGTTTTCCTAGTACTGATTATTTAAACAATCACGTACTTAAATTTAATCTGGCGTACTATAACTTTAGTTCACCTGTATTTTAACAAGTTCATTTAACCAGCTAACGCATATTCCCTCCTCCGCGATGCAGCTGACGACTTTTTTTGAGCTCAGATATGATGACAAGTATCTGTGAAAAAGTTTCAAGCGGCCTACTATGACCTCAATTTATTTTTTTACATGTTTCGCATCCTCCTGTGTTAATATCAGCCGGCATACAATGACTTTTGTATTTGCAACGCTACCTCCCGAGCTTTTAGATATAAGCTAAGTAGTAATTTTGCTGATTGGTAATATGAATGCGATTATGGTACCTTTATCTCAAAAAAGAAGTGCTACATTTTTTTGGGAGAGAAAAAGACAATTTTTGTACACCACAGTGATATATGGTTCAGTTTCCACAACAATACATCTCTAATACATCTGTATGAACTAGCTAAAACAAAAAGAAGAAAAAAGACATATCACTCGAACTGCGAGTTTTAGGAACATGTCGATTTCTATCAGTCTCTTTCAGAGAGTTTCAAAACCTAATGCTTAAAACGAGGTGTCCATGTCTGAAGAAATTTACTATCAGATGTTTCGATTCAGCGTGTGTACACTCGCCAGAATAATATTTTTCAATAATTTTTTTCCTTACTAAATACCCAATCTATGCATTTGTATCATTACCATCTGGCTAGAGTGGCAATTTTATTTCGACATAATTGACTAGTTGGACTTAATTAACCTTAAAATAGGGTTTACTCATCAGCGTTTTTAGAATCTATTCTTACACTTCAATTACACAAAAACTTAAGTTGGAAAACTGGCACCGTTTTTCGCAGTCACCTTCACTCAACTAACTCAAACGGTTTTTTAAGTCTTTTCTTAATGGTCGTGTTTCCTAACAAATGAATCGCTCCGATTTCAACATGCTGATGAAGTCTTTTTTCAAGTTTGGTGGCACACTGGGAGATAGTTTGCTTAAGAGTTTCTACCTTCAGGTCTCTATGTGTGACTTTATCACGAACAAACCAAGGGAAATTTGTAATATCTCTCAGAACTTCGTTTTGAAATTGTGGGAAGATATTGGGATTCATTTGTTTGGTATACCTCCATAATTGTCCTCCGTAGGACTATACAGGCTCAATAATTTGCTCATAAAATAAAATCTGTATTGATAATTGTGACTTACGTCCTATAAACCAAAGCAATTTCCTGTATTGTAATACCAATTAGGTTCTTTTTGTCCTAACGTGAGCTCTCCATCGGAGGTCTGCGTCTACTGTTTTCCCCAAATATTTTGCTGTATTTGAGTGTGGTACCAGCTCATCATTGATTGTATTAGTATGCAATGACATTTTTCTTATTTAAGGTTGACATGTACAGACCTATTTTTATTCAATTCAATTCTCCATGTCTTAGTCCACTCATCGTATTAATTGACGTATGGAGCTTCTCATTCACTGCGATGTTTCTTCCCAATGTTAATATTAGCGGTATTATTAGTAAAATTGTCAATGATATTATTTTGAAGTAGTACTAAATTGAAGTAATAGTAAATAGTATATCAGACATGTATATCAGATATAGTTCTGATCCCAACACGCTCCCCTGAGGAAAAAATGTTATGAAAAATATAGTAATGTTTCATTCCAATATTTTATCAGATGTTTATCAAATTTCGACTCAATCAAGAGCTTAATTGAGTTTTCTCTTCTGAGAAAAATTTTTAATAAGGCAACGGATCAACATCTAAAGCACTAACAATTATTCGTTAGTTTAACGAATATTTGAATGATTTATCGCAAACATTTATGAATATAATGTATTATATGGTATATATTATATTTATTATATAAAAAACTATATTCTATTGTACCGACAAAGAGCAATTAAAAAAATGCGGCAGATTTAAAATTTTTAATATAAACACAAATTCGTTTTGGCATTTAAAATTGAAGGCTTTCAGTACAAGGATAGAAATTTCTGAAAATTTAATATAGAAATCATAAAAAATAATTTTGATATGAGTTGGTTGATTACTTATTCTGTGAATTCGCAGAATGCGCCTACAATATCATCTGATCAGATCGAATAGATCCACCATGCAGATTTTTCAATATCGAACGCCAATGTTCAGTCGGCAGAAGGTCAATATTTATTTGCTCGTTGTTGTTTGTTTGCATAGAATTCCAATCGCACTAAACCCACATCTGCATTTGAACAAATTCGCATTTCAGCACTATTTTTGGATGCACTTTTTCGATCAATTGAATCGGTAAATATTTCCTCTAAAAACAAAATGGGAGAAATGGTTTTAAATGGGCGCAACGGACACTATTTGCTGTGGAAAACATTGAATGGGACAGTAAATCTACTCCTATAACATGAAATGTGGTACTGAAACTATTGTATTTTTGGGATTGCAGCTCAATTTCACTAAAAATGAATTTTACTTTTTACACAATCAAAACATGAAAATTTTTTTGGATCATTACTCAAATTTCGCTCCTAATTACCTATTTTTTCGAAAAATTTTCAAAGTCACCAAAGTTTTCTTTAGAAAATGACTTTTGAAAATTCATATTTCGGAAAGAGCGATAGGATACTAATTTGACTAGATAAACATACAGATCATTCAGGTGGGAGAGGTATGACATGTTTAATTTTTCCTCGCTAAAAGTGGTAAGAATCCTACATAAGATCACAAAAATGGATGAAATAATAATTTGGAAGGGCTAAAACGAAACAGATCAAACACCTAAACTGATGAAAACTGCATTCCACCAATGAAAATAATTTGAAACTTCAATTAAATTGCATAGTCTATTTTTGCTAGAAAATAAAAACCAAATATTGAAACAATTCAAACGGGTTCTGAATTTTTGTGATACATTGAAAATATATTTAATAGTGTTGGCGTTTACTTGATGTAAATCCATTATAATTGAATATTAACTTAAATTCAAACACTTGAACTTATGACTTACACTTTATTGACTACATTTGAATTATCTCTCTGATTGTACTGGATTTTGCAGTCTTCTTTGATCCACGTTTTCATTCCTTGAATGGCCCCTCTACTTGCAGAACTGCTGGTGTTATCTGCCCTTAATTTGATGTATTTGGGGAACACTTCTTTCTTCAGACATGTTGTTAAAAACCATATATTCTGCGTGTTGATAGCACTTTTAAGTAACAGCTTAAAGTACCACCTTGCCAAAAAGCTGTTATCAGCTTCTTTTAAATATTTAATAGTGTTGGCGTTTACCTGATGTAAATCCATTATAATTGAATATAAACTTAAATTCAAACACTTATGATTTACACTTCGTTGACTCATTTGAAATATCTCTCTGATTGTACTGGATTTTGCAGTCTTCTTTGATCCACGTTTTCATTCCTTGAATGGTCCCTCTACTTGCAGAACTGCTGGTGTTATCTGTCCTTAATTTGATGTATTTCACGATTCCTTAGAATTGATGTCCTTATTTGATGTACTTCATTCTGTAAGCATCTAAAGAAGTCGTTTATAACGACGAAACGCGTCATGCTATGTAGTCAATAAAGTGTAAATCATAAGTTCAAGTGTTTGAATTTAAGTTTGTATTCAAATTGAAAATATGAAATAATAAATTGTTTCAATGACATGTCTGAGGAAACATCAAGAAGGTGTGGTCTTTTCAGTTGTTATTGTTGAAATCGTTTTTAACATAGTTGAAAACTTTGTTATTTTTCGTTTCGTTCACATCAAGACTTGTTTTTCCAGCAACTATTACCAACTTCAGTTAACCTCTCTTGTCATGTTTCTGCAATTTCCATTGAAATATGTTTTTCAGACATAGCAGAATGAATACTTTGTCAGATCAATAAAAAAACAATAAAATTTTACAGTAAATAAGTCTTACTCATCCGTAGATAACGTCAAGAAGTGACTGGGGTCATAAAAGAGAATCGGCGTAATTTAAATCAATGTTCCACATCAGTTGAAACGCCCAACTTATGCGAAGTGCCTTAATCAAGGCAAATAAACTCATTCGGTACCATAAAGGTCGGTATATTACCGTATAAAAATTTGTTCGATAATCGATCTGTGGTGAAAATCGAGTAGGTGTACAAATGATGACGATTACAACGTATATGCTCACTCAGTTAACATCGGAGAGAATATGCCTTCAAATCAAAATAAACTTAGAGCATTACATCTCATATTTTCTTGAATCCATTGGGCTGAGTACAATAAAATTATCTCACAAGTAATATTTAATTATGTACATTCTGAGGTTAATTACTTCGAGAACTAGCACCGTTTTGATTTCTGTATATTATTTTGAATGCCAGAAAGGAAGTGAATAATTTTAGTGATTGTTTTTATTCATCATTTGATTTGAATATTCTCACATGATCTTTTGGTTTCTCGTCTGAAAGATATTTCATCGGGGACTCTTTTGAATTTGCGGAGTTGGTGAATAATTTGCAGCTACCTGTTAATTATGAGTTGATGAGCTTAGATGTAATCTCATTGTACAGTAATATTCCGGTTGAATTGGCTGTGGAGGTAGTGGATTGCAGGTGGAAGTTCATTTTAAATAATACTGACATCCTTAAGGAACTGTTTACAGTCATCATTAGATTTCTTTTTTCATCAAATTATTTTGTGTTCAATAAAGTTATTTACAGTCAGGTTTTCGGATCACCAATGGGATCGACCTTAAGTCCTGTTATAGCTAAGATGGTAATGGATTTCGTTCTCGATAAGGTTCTGTCTATTGTACCTTTTGATGTCCCTTTTATTAAAAAATACGTTGACGATATAATTTGTGCTGTTCCTAGTAACCAAATAGTGTTTGTTTTACGCCAGTTTAGTGAATACAATCAACATATATATTTTACTGTAGAAAGGGAAACATATGAAGCTATCCCATTCTGGGACACAAAAGTAATGAGAACTGAAAATAACTCTCTCATCGTAGGCTGGTACAGAAAATCAATGGCCTCTGGAAGATACTTACACTATTTCTCGAGTCACTCTATTAAACGAAAGGTGAATTTGGGGATGGGTATGAGGGAACGAATCAGGAGGATATCTCACTCATCTTTGTCAGAAAAAAATTTGAAATCATTACATGATATATTGGTTACCAACGGCTATCCGGCGGCTTGGCTGTCTTAACTAATTAATAGTACTCCTAGAGAAGTGAATAGTCAAACAGGAGATCGTGTACGTAACAACATTGAAAGTGATCTCCCCCTGCAGTTTGCTGCAGCCCCATCCAGCAATGGATCTGTTACCAAATTTGCGTCACTGTCGTTGATTTTAAGGGTGACAGGTCCACTGGTGAGACTTTTTCGTGATAAGAGACTGAGAATTGCTGTTGGAAATGAGTTTCTCTTGGATGCGCTGTTCGCATCAGTGAAAGACAAAACACCTACTCTGAACTGCACTAATGTTTTATATAAGGTCCCTTACTCTTCTTTTGAGATAAGCTATGTGGGACAAGCATCTCAACAATGAAAAATAAGGTTGTCACAACATAAAAGTGATGTTAAAAATCCAAAGGAAGTTTGTGCTTTGGCAGAACATGTTAGAAGTATAAATCATGACATGAACTATGAAAATTCGTCAATTCTGGAGTATGAGGTGAATTATAAATAAAGGTCTTTTTTAGAAATGTTCTACATAAAGAAATTTCCCTCTTCAATGAATTCTCGTTCCGACATCAATAATATTAGTGAAATCTATTCTTATTTGATAAGTCACAATAGCAATGAAATAAATCATGCACTAGGATCATTAATAATATGAGAGGTCTTTTCAAGAAAGAAGAAGCATTGACATTTTGGTCCTTGGACACTCACAGAAAGAAATCAGTTTCAGAGCTAACCTTATTTCTTCCGCCTTTGACAGACATAATTGTTGGACAATAAAGATGTTTTAGAGCTTTAAAATTTAATATAAAATTTGGATTGTTGATGCTTTGTGCTGTATGTAATAGAGAGTTTTGTTTAAAGTATATTCAGTAATAGTTGTATCCAGTTTTAATGATCAATAACATAGAAATAATTCAGTTCTTTTGTTCCTTGCCATGTGGCTTATTTTATAATCTCATCTATTTAGTAGGTCTTGGTCTTTAGTAGTGATTTTTGTAACATCAGCTCATATTGCAGAGTCCTGATGATGGTTACGATTGTTGAACCGAAACGTTGACGAAAATAAATGTAGTACACTGAGTGGTCTCTTCTTCCATCGGTTTACAATCCCTTACACTCTATATAGTAATAATACGGAGGTATTCTTGTCAGTTATAAATAAATATATATATATATATATATATATATATATATATATATATATATATATATATATATATATATATATATATATATATATATATATATATATATATATATATATACCCCGCAACCGATAGCAGCCCTGGACACATGTTTCGTGCTTATTCTCTCTCCTCAAAACGACAAGTTCAAGTTCAAACAGCCAAGTTCAAGTTGTACGAACCTGCAGATGGAAAAACAAGAAAACCAAGAAAAACAGACACTCCTCTGAAAGAAGTCGACACATTTCAGGCTACGGCGTTGTACTCTCATGATTAAGTGATTTGAAAAACTACTGCGACTGTAAGGCGACCATTTCTCCTTCAACGATGCTCTAAGCCGAGATATTAAACGACATATGAATAATGTTTGATGCAGGGGAAAGCTTAAGAAAATTGCTACCAAATGCTACAAATTGCTGGAAGTGCCCATAATGTTCACTTTAAAGCACCCTCGAAGAATAAATACCAACCTCTCATTTTCCATTTTCAACTTCTTACAACCTGAACTTGGCTACGTCGTTGAGGAGTGGCAATAAGCTCGAAACACATGTCAACGGCTGCTTCCAATTGAGGAATATGCCGACAATCTCTACGCTTGTTCAAATTTTCCCCCGCATGAAACATTATTCATATATTGTTTAAGTCCACGGCTTAGCCGATTATCGAAATATTTCAAATAAAACTCTCAGTGCTCTCAGGGAGCTGTCTACACAAATGTTGTCAACAAGAACGAAGCTATCACATTCGAGAGTGAATATTCAGTGCGCTTCGAACAAATCACAGATCTTGTTGAATGATAATGGGATACACTTGTTTCATCATTATTATGAATCATCTTTCCACATTTAGTCAATCAATCAAGAATCGATGTGTTTCAAAACGCCTACAGGTCCTATATGCGAATGAGGAGAACGTTACTTCGTGAACATTCACGTGAGTTCCTCTAGATTTAAACTCATCACAACATAAGTAAAAGTACGTAGAGGCTTCGTGGACATTTCATTCTAACACAACACAAATTTGTCTGCAATATGTAATAACGCCTAATCGCTCCAGATCACGACAAGGCGGCACAAGATTCAAGATTCAGAAATCATTCATACTTGTAAACACTGAGACCCTTTACTGAAATATCGAAATATTCGAAATGAAATTCTCAGGGAGCAGTCCACACAACGCGGGGGATATTCTATACGTCTTTTTTCGATAGAGGGAGCTCACATAAATATTCACGAAGTGATGTTCTCCTTATTCGGATATAGGACCTGTGGGCGTATCGAAAATCATCGATTATTGTTCGATTGATTAAATAAGAACTGATGATTCATAATAATGATGAAACATTTGTATCTTACATTGAACGAGATCGATGATTTTTCGAAAAGAACTAAATATTCACTCTCGAAAGTGATAGGTTCGTTCTCGTGAAGAATATTTGTGTAGACAGCTCCCTGGGAGTTTTATTTGAAATATTTCGATTAAGAGTCAGTATTTACTAGTATGAATCATTTGTGAATCTTGAAACTAATATATATATATATATATATATATATATATATATATATATATATATATATTAAAATAAATTAAACTCTTGGCTTAATGTTTCACGATTTATTTAACAATATGTATAGTCAACATGTTTCGAGCGTTAGCTCATTTTCAAGACTAAACGTTTAGTCTTGAAAATGAGCTAACGCTCGAAACATGTTGACTATACATATTGTTAAATAAATCGTGAAACATTAAGCCAAGAGTTTGATTTATTTTAATATTCAATTATGTTTCACCAAGAGTTAAGCGAGAATTCAATCTCATTAATATATATATATATATATATATATATATATATATATATATATATATAGATATATAAATAGATTCCAGTTTAGAGTATACTCCATACAGAGAACAAGAACTCAAGAGATATTTCAAGCTTGTATTTTCCAAAAAAGTGGCCAAATTGAAGTTTTATCAGCTTTGATATAAAAAGACGAAAGAAGATTACAATTCTGCATAAAATTTCTCATTCGAAAGATTTAAATGTTTTTCACATTGTATTTGACTCACATTCAGCCTCTGATCCGACTTGAATTCTATAGAAACATTTCTTCTTCTTATACACTAAACTTGAAAACAGTATCTATATAAGGGCATTGTAGAGTGTCACTTTTCTTCATTCACTTAAATCTTCAATAACTGAAGTGAAGATTACTAACATATTCCGAAATATCTATGCTAATCAATAAAACACCTCAAATATGTGAATAACACCTCAATTTCATGGTTTGTTCCAATTTGAAATTTAGCAAATTCATGTCAATCCATTCCGCTTTGATCTAAGTAATGACATTGAACCTAAAGAATCATAGAAATGAAAGAAAGAAATTAAACCGAATAACGACATTCATGAATGCAATGAAATAAAGCAATAATTTGGAGGAATCAGAAAGGTATTCGAAGGATATGAAGAATCCTTCGAATATAACGACAAGAGTAATATCTACACAAATTTCCCAAAATAATGAGAATACTACGTAAATTCTATAGAAAAATTACATATTGATACATACTTCTCAAGAAATATTTTATTTGGAAGTATATTAGTTGGAAGATAATCGAAAAATGGTTTATAATATTTATCAGACAATAAACTGATTAAATCTTCGATTTGAGTCAGCATAAACGAGGTTGAGATAGTAGAATGTTTGAAGTGAAATTTGGACTGTCACAAACGTCAAGTAGGTGTATTTATGTTGAGAACGTATCGTCTCAAGCTCTGTTATTCGTCTGTTGCCAGATAAATCTTTATAAATGTTTCGTGCATTGCCATCATTAGTGCACATGACGTATGCACCGTTCAGCACTTACCATTAAACGGTCACGGCAAACGAAGGCGACACTCGGCCTGTCAGTTCTTCGATTCTAATTTCCGAATGGTTGGCTAGCTGTGAAAAAATAGATGTATGTGTGTGCTCACGAATATAGTTAACGAAATCACAAAAAATATTTCCTATATATTCTCTTATTGAAAATGTTTCGTTATTATGATTATGAAATCTAATGTTTTCGAGAAGCTTAGTAATAATTAAAAATTGAAAAATTGTGAAAATCGTTTCCAATAAGCAAGATTTCTTGCTTAGTGATTTTTTTTCATCGAAGGAAAACTCTTGACACGAAGAATATTTTTGAGTACTCATATTAGTTTATCATTTTGATAAATATTAATACTTACAATTTTTCATTATTCAACGATCCAACAATTATTCAACTGAACAAAAGTATGGAAAATGCACCCCAGAAAGTGGAATAAAAGGGTCGAAAGTGGAGAATTTTCTTCTTCTTCTTCTTCTCAGTCGTTGACTTTTGACAGAGTGGCCGTAGTCGTGTCTTGGTCTTGTGCCACTGCGTCCAACGCAATACGGAGCCACACTGCTCTATGCTTAGCGGCTCTAGAGTTTTCATTGATGCTGGCATACGTCAAAGATTTTATCAGACCTTTCCACCTTGTTGAAAAGCGCTGACGCGATCTTTTGCCTTCGACTTTCCCTCGGAGCACCAATCGTTCGATAAAGCTTTCGTTTCGGGTTATATGTCCAAAGAATTTGAGAATTCGCAGCTGCATAGTCGACGATAACCTCTCTTTGGTGTCTAGCTCCTTCAGAATGGAGACGTTGGTTCGATGTGCCACTCCACGGGTTTCTGAGTAAGGGTCTCCAGCACCACATTTCTAAACATCAATTTTGCGACGATCTTGCATCCTCAATGTCCATGTTTCAGCTCCGTACAAGAAGATTGGAAAGACTAGGCATTTCATTAGTCGAACCCCTTTGTTTTTGGTTATTCTGCGGTTCCTCCAAATCTTTGTGAGCTTTTCACTTGGTTGTTATAAGGGCGGTCCACGATCATAATTTTGGTCTTATTGTGGTTAATAGCGAGTCCAAACTCTGTAGTTGTGGTCTCCCAGACGACAAAGCAGAGTTTCTATGTCATCTTTAGTTGAGGCTTAGAGGATGTTATCATCCGCATATTTTAGATTTCACAGCTTACGGCGTCCTATGGATATTCCCTTGTCCCAGTCTTCGAGAACTATCCGCAACATGTATTCATTATCCATAGATTTTCTAGAATTTCATTATGTATTCTCCTGTGATTGGGTACTTACCTGTAGGAAATATTTGCTTATTATTATTATATTTTTATTATTTTGTGAAGGTGCAGTTATTGCCTATCAAGAAGACAATGAGTGACAATCAGGACGAATTTTTTTTCAACGTTCCGCTTGTTTTCAGGAAGAAATAAGACAAGAAGGAAGAGAAGAATAAAAACTATATTAAACTATTAGCTTAACGGCAAACGTTGTTTTGGCATGTAAATAATTTCTAGAGAATTACTGGTGTAGAAAAAAAATAACTAACTTTTTGATAGTATGTAAGGATGCAGTTTATGAGTGAAAAAGCATGGAACGCTGTGAACGATGAGAGGATATAAAAATAACAAAACACCAAACATAATTTTTTAAAATTTATTATAATTTATTTTATGTAATAAATATTTATTTCATTAATTCATTACATAATATTAATGGGCAACTTGACCTCTGATTTTAAATGTAGAAATGTATCGTTGACTATTTGCATTAGTGTTTTGAGCTATTTCTGTTACTCCGAATGACGTCATTTAAAGCATTATTTGAATGTTCGAATGAACTACATTAGACACGTTAGAATCTGCATTTGTGCCGATAAGAAAACCGTTCAATGGTTCAATTTCAGGTAGTTGCACCTTTCCTGACGCGCTACACATCCTGGCTTGTTCATTTTTGAATTTCAAATCATGACAATACGGGCATTCTAATAGTATTTTCAATTCATTTATTACCATTCTAAAGAGGTAATAGCACCAATTGCCACTTTTGAATGAGCATAATATTCAATATCGGGCTCATACTGGAATGCTAGACGCAGGTGTTGGGTGTTGGGGTTTATTAAGATGTTTACCCAAATTCTATTCAGTATGAACAACTTTATTTAATATAACCATTCATAATGTACTAACTTTCGAAGAGTAGAATGATCGTTTGACTGTCGTTTGAGAGTTGTTCGACAGAAAGAGAAGCGATCTTGTTGCCTTCTCTTGAGTAGGCAGGATATGACTAGTCGCCGCATACTCCCTCCGCAGTGTCACACATAGTTAGTTTAACATGTGGGGAACGTACTAACCTCCCTGTATACTCCATGAAAATCTAATATGGTTGGCAATGTAACTCAATGTTTCATGCAATTAAGGCTGATTTCAGTGGACGGTTGTTCGATTGTGGATGGTAAGGAGTGGTCCATATTCTCAAATCCCTTTTGGATGAGCTAACTGTCGTTCTTGATCCGTTGCGAATCGAGAAGACTCCAATACGTTATAAAAAAAGGTTATCCAATTCTCGTAGAATTTTGTCGCTGTGATATCTGTAATTAGAACAGCTTATGGTCATTGTATGAATTCATCTGTCATTGTCAAATAATAACTTGTATCTTCTGAAGAGGGTAGAGGAACTACTATATCGAGGTGAACATGGTCAAATCTTTTCAATTTGTCTTTGAATGAATATACTGTGTCGCGTGAATTCTTCTTTTCTACAACTTACACACTGACTCGACCACTCGTTGCAGTATTTTTGATATAAAGTCAAGTGAATAATGAATCAATGAAATTAATGAATAATGAAATTAAGTGAATTCAATGAATTTGTTTGTTGCCCTATTTTCTGTATGAGAAATGTATGAGAAATGTGTAATGTTTCGAAAACCTAGCGCCGATACCTCATTGGTATATATGGATTCACTTACTGCTCGAGTAAACTAACGTTTTGTAATGTTTTGCCAAATTGGTTGCAATTCTAATGAAACACGTGAAATTGACAGGCATCGTTTTAGTTATTCATATCTCTAATGAAAGTTTATGAAAAATAATTAAAGTTAATGAAAGAGAGTTTTTTTAATCTCCTACTTGAAATATGTTCATATAAATAAATATTACTTATTTATGTGCGAAATAAAAAATATTCTGAACAATTTGTAATGAAGACAAAATAAGTCACAATAAATAATAAAATAACTTCAATACTTTAATACTTTAATGTCGATGTAAAATGCAATTTCCTAAAAAAAACTTTTTGTAAGTATTTCAATATAAAAATGACTGTTGTGAAAAGATTGAACTAGTTGTCCTTACCTCTGTACTATAGTTGGTCGTTGCGTCGATCACGTTAAGGGTCACCAATGTATGTGTTTGTTACGATGTGTACTCAAACTCTGTTCAGTATGAACAATTTTATTGAATATAACTTAAATTCAAACACTTGAACTTATGATTTACACTTTATTGACTACATAGCATGACGCGTTTCGTCGTTACAAACGACTTCTTCAGATGCTTACAGAATAATCGAAACAACTTTATTTATTATAATAACTATAAGTAAGTATATTACAATATACTTACTTTAAAAGAACAGAACGATGTTTATCGTTTGACTGTCGTTTGACAGTTGTTTGACAGAAAGGGAAGAGATCTTGTTGCCTTCTATTGAGGTGGCAGGATGTGACTAGGCGCCGCACAGGAATGATTTAGCTACAAATGCTCGATGTGCCTGTTGGCGTTGTTGATCATTTGTTCTGGTCTATCGACAGTGAAACGGTGTGATTGTCGTTGTTCTTATCTCATGACTTCATTGCGTTCAGCTCGTGTATCGTCTAATTGTTCTTGACACAATTGCGCCATTCTCACACGCGCTCCAGTATTTTCTTCCTGAACTTGTTCTTCGGTTCTTTGGTCTCTTCTATTTCGAATGCTTACAGAATAATCGAAACAACTTTATTTATTATAATAACTATAAGTAAGTATATTACAATATACTTACTTTAAAAGAACAGAACGATGTTTATCGTTTGACTGTCGTTTGACAGTTGTTTGACAGAAAGGGAAGAGATCTTGTTGCCTTCTATTGAGGTGGCAGGATGTGACTAGGCGCCGCACAGGAATGATTTAGCTACAAATGCTCGATGTGCCTGTTGGCGTTGTTGGTCATTTGTTCTGGTCTATCGACAGTGAAACGGTGTGATTGTCGTTGTTCTTATCTCATGACTTCATTGCGTTCAGCTCGTGTATCGTCTAATTGTTCTTGACACAATTGCGCCATTCTCACACGCGCTCCAGTATTTTCTTCCTGAACTTGTTCTTCGGTTCTTTGGTCTCTTCTATTTCGAATGCTTCTAGATTTATTTGTAACACAGCTCAAATTGGCCCCTTTGCGTTTTGTTGGCATTGTTCACTGTACAATACAAAACACACATAAATAAAACTGATTGACTTATTTAATGATGAAAGTTATATTAATAATTTATTTTATCTTTTTGGACGTTCGGAACCGGCGCGGCGTTAAACTGTAGGTCCACTGAAAAAAATATCTTCTGGTAATTCTGGTAATTTAAATTACCAGGCAATACTCCTTCTGATTAATGTTAAATTACACATGGGTTTGTTTGAAGAAGTAAGAACAACATATGGAGCTCTTATGGTTACTAAGTTAAAACTCCTGGCCCGTCGTAACAACAAATTGGCCAAGCTTGAATGCAGGAAAAATTTTCTTTTAAGTTGCAGATCATTAAAGATGTTACCCAGACATATTGTACAGAATCTGAAGTGTTCTACTAACTTACTGTCACCGAATAGTTACATGAGCACCAAGGTGATCTCTTTCACACAAAAAGTGTCATTCAAGTTGTTGACTCTGGAAATAGATATAACTTTTAGCGATATTTTCCACACCAAATCTACCATTGAGAAAACAAATAAATACTGTATCATGAAACTTCCAAATAATATATTTACTAAATTTAATCTCACACAAGCAAAGTCTTACAATATCATATACAAAAATCATAAAAGGATCCTTAACGAAAAACTATCTGTCTTGAAAAACTCCAATATCAATAAAATTAAAACCCAACATAAATGGTTTAAAAATCTCACTGATATGGAATTCCCAAATGTTGTTACCACCATACTAAGCCTTGGGCCAAAATTCAGTTACTCTCCTCCACCAAAGAGGATACCTATCAGGTCGGTTTTGGCTGATGTTGAGTCCATTGTTGGGTTGGCATCTGAGGACGTTCAAGACATTGTGAGACTCAGATGTACTAATGCTATAACCAATTTCTTCGATCAAAATCCCCAAACTTCTTCTCTTGAATACAACATGCTTCTCTCCACAAAGTTCTTTCTTAAACAACATCCTGATATCATCATTCTACGATCAGATAAGGGAAATGTTACCATTGCTATGAATAGAAGAGAATATGATGATAAGATGTCTGATATACTACAGGATCCATCTATTTACAAAAAACTAAGATCTGATCCCACAGCTAGCTTTCAAAGTAAACTGAACTCCTTAATTAAAAAACTTAAGAACAGTGGTTACATTACTTCGGAGGTTGCGAGCAAGCTTACCTGTTATAAGGGTGTGCCACCAGCCATATATGGTTTACCCAAGATCCACAAACCGGACCACCCACTTCGCCCAATTGTCTCAACTATTGGTTCAGCCACCTCAGACCTCTGTAAGTTCATATCAGAGATATTGGTTGTTTCTTTCACAGATTATCATAAGTTCTCAGTTAGTGACGTCTTCACTTTTTCTAAAAAGGTGAAAGGATTAATTGTTCCTCCACAATATGTTATAATATCTCTAGATGTGGTCAACCTATTCTCTAACATATCAAGACAACTGATAATAAAGATCATCCACCAAGAGTGGCACAGAATTTCTCTCCACACCAACATTCCTGAGGATCAGTTCATTTCCGTCATTCATTTCATTTTTGAGACAACTTATTTCTCCTATAAAAGCGTATTCTACTCCCAGCTTTTTGGCTGTCCCATGGGCGGCTGTCTCAGTCCCATTATGGCTTCTATAGTGATGTCTTCTCTTCTTAATACATGTGTTCCTAATTTGACATTTGATCTACAATTCTTGTATCAATATGTGGATGACCTCATCCTTTGTCTGCCCCAAGATAGAATAGAAGAGATTGTTAACATTTTCGACTCTTATGACGAACACATTAAGTTCACTGTGGAGATGGAGACAGCAAGATCTGTACCGTTTTTGGATACCAGGGTAGTTAGGTCCGAGGACAACATAATCAAGTTGGATTGGTATCAAAAGCCGTCCTCCTCTGGTAGATACCTTCGATTCCGTTCTCATCACAATGTTGACATGAAGCTGAACATCATCAATCAATTTAAGAACAGGATTGTTAACATTGTCCACGAGGATTACTGTCGTGGCTCGCTGACGCGTCTGGAGGTTATCTTGCTTGACAATGGTTATCCGAAAACACTTGTTGAAAAGTATCTATGTAATACAGTCACCAGACCACCGTCTCTCACCTCAACAGACTTGAATATGGATCCTAACACAGACACACCAGCTCAATTAGCCAGATACAGGTCTTTACCTTATTTCACCTCACTCACAGCAAAACTGTGCCATATCTTCAGTGAAATAGATGACCTTAAAGTTGCTAAACATAATTTCATCACAGGCAAAATGATTTTCACAAGACTCAAAGATAGAATACCACCTTCGTCAACATCAGACTGCATTTACAGTGTTCCATGCTTTGATTGTGAAGGAGTCTATATAGGCCAAACTTCCCAAACCATCAAAAGAAGAATAACTCTTCATAAGAGTGATGTTAAACTTCGCCCTGATAGATGTGCCTTAGCACTACATTCCTCACAACAGGGACATCGCTTTTACTTTGATAGTGTGGAGATACTGGATGTGGCTGCTAATTACCACAAAAGGGTCTTTCTGGAAATGGTCCACATCAATAGTAATCCTAACAGCATTAATAAGAAGACGGACGTTTCCAGACTTAGCTGCATCTACAGTTACTTACTTTCACATCATTTTGAGTAACCTTCGCAGACATTTTCCAACCTTGTTAGACTTTTATTTGTTACGTGTGAGACATGACATTTGTGACTACAGTATTCTATTCTCTCACCTCTGTGTTCGTTTTTCGGTGTCAATGTTCTCTGTGCTTCCTGTCAATTCATTCGATTGTTAATTTTTGTTATCATACGGAAACATTTTTATATCTACCATTTCAATTTCTACTGATTATTGTTTTAATTGTCTTAAATTCTGCTTATTTTACTGTTTATTATTATTATTATTTTTTAAATGACATATTCCTGTTGGATGGTTGTTGGCCATACCTTTTATTCTTAGTTTGCCGTAAGTTGTTAAACATAATTTTTAGAAGTATAATTGTATGTAAATGTTTTTCAGAGTCCTGATGAAGATTGTAATCACAATCGAAATATAGACCAGGCATCCAAATTGAATAAAACCTATTCATAGTGGCCTTTCATTTGCCTATAACCCATACAATTACATATATATATATATATATATATATATATATATATATATATATATATATATATATATATATATATATATATATATATATATATATATATATATATATGTGTATATATATATTATATAGTGCAACACATTACTAAATTAATGAAATGCTATTAAATGTTATCAGAACGTTGTAATTCCTGTATATCTGAATTAACTAGAAGAACTAATGAAATTGCACGATAATAATCTCTTTATGACTTCGATGACACCGCAGTTAGTTGCACATGTTATTATTCTCGAAATAATTCCTCTGTATTTTGGCATGGCACAATGGGTTGTTTATTTACATACTGTCTGCATCAAATGAGACTATCTGTCAGTGTTCTCGAAATGTCACGTTCACTGATTTGCCTCGTCATTTTCTGTGGAGTGTGAATGTCAGATAATGTCTATTACTTATGATGAGTTTCTATTTATACGTTTTCGTTTTATATTCAGTAGACGAATTATCATTATATTGTATATCTACATATATAACGACGTTTCTATTTGTTTATAAATTTGAAGAAATATTTTCGTTCTCACGAATCGTAAAAATGTGAGAAAGGACAAATTTCAACCAATTTTTATCAGACTTTTTTTTGTGAAAGAAAAGGTATCCTCGCTTCACCCCTATTAGTTCTTACGTAGGTGAAGTATTTTGAAAAATACTTTACACTGCTTGAAGAGATAATTGTTGAGACCTCCTCGCATGAAATATCGTAATTCGATATGCTACGATGTAAGTAAGCAGTATCTATATTCCGGTTATGAATCCATTCATTCCGATATCGAATTCTGATTGCGAATAATGCGACTGATAAGTTTTTTTTATTGTTCAATAATATCTTATATCGTTGTGAATTTTGAATGCGCTTGTAAGAGCATATCACCTCGAGTGGAAATATATCCCCTGGAAAGTAGAATTCTTTGATCAGGCGTTCTGATCAAGAAGAAAAAAAACTGCATTCATGCTATGCGAGATCTTTAATCTCAATTTTCTGTAATCTTGAATAAGAAGATCTGCAATAAAAATTTTTTAAATAAAATTATCTTGTTTCACTGTCTATATTTTAGGTACATGAATCAGGTGAATTTATATACGTCTCCCAAAATTTAAGAGCCAGCCGGTGATATCACGATTATTTTACAGAGCAGTACGTTATACGAATTGAGAGAAAAAAAAACAAATACAAACAGCTTTAAAAAACTCTCGAAACAAAAATGATCAACGGTTTAAGTCCCTTTTGAATTGCAATCCAGAACTATAACCACGATATACCGTAAAATCTATGGAAATGTTTTGTATGCTCATCAACATATGAGAAATATTCAAAACATTGATTTTGTAGAAAATAAATAATCATCTTCTTTCATCATCAAATTCAAAACATCTGTATTAATCTGAATATGATGAACGATATTTTGCAAGCTGCTTAACTATTATCGGGAGATTGATACTCTCACAAAAATTGATTAATGCTCAATGATAATGTCCCAAAAACACATTCAGTATGCTTTAAAAAAAAATTTTAGAAATGTTTGCACTTTCTACATTCATACAAGATAAATGATGATGTTTAAAAAACTTTAGTGTAAGATGAAATAGAATTTCTTCTCTAAAAACAGCCTGAAAAAATCTTTTATTCATATAATATATCCATGACAAAGCTCTCTTCCAGAAGCATCTATACAGCTGAAAAAATTGTTATTGGCGGTCATTCAAGAATTAGAGGAATAGAAAAACATGAACGGTAAATTCTCAGAAAGATTCGAAGTTTCTATGTACATGTCTACATGATGAAAAAGTTCAGAATATCGAAGAAACTTCTGGATATAATTATAAAGAGTAGATGCAGAACAGAGTGGCTGAAAAAAGACCAAAAAGATCTACAACAGATCAATATAGCAAATCTCGAAGATCGCATTGAATGTCGCTATAATATCGCAAATGTGAAGTTTTGATAAAAATCAACACACCAACCGGGAATAAAATGGAGATGAACGAAAGAAGGAGCATTCCGAGAGAATGAAACGTTTTTGGAAGGCAAAAAGATGAAGCAAGTCCTAAGTATTGCGAATTGAAGTTTAATCGCCCTCCTGATGGGGAAGAGTCGTTATAACGGGTGATTTTTCATGAGTTAAGTTTTTCATTTTGGCGGCACTGGTTAGTAATGGCATCCAAACGTTATCTGTCAAAGTGACAAGTTTTCAGAATACGCTGCCATTTAATCCAGAAAAGACTTACAAACGTACAACGATTACAAATTGTTGAAATTTACTATCAAAATTCGTGCTCTGTGAAAAATGTGCATCGTTTGTTACGACCATATTATGGTCGTCATAATCGATCTGCTGAATCAACAATTCGTGCTGTTTTCGCCAAACTTCGCACCAAGTTCACTTTGTTGGACATTAAACCATTGTCTCGCATGCGTAGAGTGCGTACTGAAGAGAATATTGCAGCCGTGGCGTATAGTGTTTATGAGTATCGTGAAATGTCAATTCGTCGCCGTTCTCAGCAATTGGGCATTGCTTACTCAACCTCATGGAAAATTTTACGAGTTGATTTGGCTTTGAAAGCCAATAAAATTCAACTTCTTCAAGAATTGAAGCCGAATTACCTATCATAGCGTCTAATTTTTGGTAGAACAGCGTAATGAAAATCCGCAATTTATCGAAAAATTGTGTTCAGCGATAAGGCTCATTTCTAGCTTAACGGATATGTAAATAAACAAAACTGTCGAAACTGGAGTGAACAGCCACATACCACACAAGAATTACCGATGCATCCCGAAAAAACGGCAGTTTGATGTGGTTTATGAGCTGGTGGCATCATCGGTCCATTCTTCTTCAAAGACGACCGTGGAAAAAATGTTACCGTCAACGGCGAATAATATCGAGCCATGATACGCAACATTTTTTTGCTCCAGTTGGCCGAGTTGAACTTGGTTGACATGTTGTATCATCAAGACGGTGCCACATGCCACACAGCTCGTGAAACAATGGACATGGTGAAGGATGAATTTGGTGAATAGCTTATCTCTCGAAATGGCCTTGTGAATTAGCCGCCAACATCATGCGATTTGACGCCTTTGGATTATTTCTTGTAGGTTTATGTAGAGTCGTTAGTGTATGTGGACAAGCCAAACACGATCGAAGCCTTACAGGATAACATAACACGCGTAATTCGGGGGATAGAGGCCGAAATACTCGAAAAAGAGATGCAAAATTGAACCTTCCGAATGGACCATTTGATACGGAGCCGCGAAAAACATTTACATGAAGTTATCTTCAAAAAGTAAATAGCAAAGGCCAAGTTATCAATTTCAATAAAAATTTTGAATATAGACGCATATTGAGTGTTTTATTCGATTCAAAAAAAACAACGCTTAAAAATCACCCATTAATAATAATAATGACCATAATATTTCAATATGAACCCCATCGAACGTTGAACTCTTATAACAGAGGAAATATTCAGAAAAATCAAATGATTCTATGATCCTGTTTTCACTTTGTTCATCAAATATCTCATTGTTTATTCTTGTTGGATCTCTATGACTAAAATTCACTTATTTTTTAATGGAAACCTCAAACAGAAGTTATTAAACTTAATCAGTGACTTCGAGAACACACTCTCATTCAACAACTTTAACAAGATATCAGGTTGTCCACTACGTGTCATTTAATCCAGTCGTTCGGTCATTACACGAAAGGAGATGGTTGCATTTTACGAGCCCCTATAAGCCACTGGAAATTCGCTCGTCTGGTGTCTAGACATTTTAATACGATGATAATATAAGCTATTCCCTACGAACTTTTTGTTATGTAGTTTGTTTAGTATATGCAATAATTTCAGATGCGCTTTTGGACGAGAAAGGCCAACATAATTCAGGTAAATTACACTATTAAAGAGTCTCTCGTACATAAGAAATGTGTTAGGCATTCATAAAAAACTCGTTATACCGGTGACAGCGAGTTTTTATTCTCCAAAAATATTTGGCGCATAATCATTGATGAAACTTGAGATGTCAGATAATGTTAACCTCATTCTTGGTATATTTTTGGTATAAAAACAGAAAAGAAGAATAAAAAAATTGAGCTCTTATAACCTTTCGCTACGATTTGTATCCTTGTCAAAGCTTAGTGAGAAATAAATTCCACTAATTGAAAAAGTAAACTTGTTTGAAAGATTTGACACATCTACAATTTGCACCGAAGTGTTGAAATTGATTAGTGTTAATTTGGATATAGTTACAGATAGTTCGGTGTCATTTTTGTTCGTCAAGATGGATTTTTGTGTCCTTTTGAATCCTTATTTCGCATACTTTGTCCTGTAAAGGTGAAAGTTATGGCAATCTGTATAGTCCAATTCATATGACCTGAATTTCTCAACAACTGTTTTTGTGTGTTTGCCAAATGAACAACCTCAGTTAGTTTTTTTACTGTCAATACTAATAAAGTGTCTTTTTTATTAATTGCAATGTCAATTAGTTGAAAGTTATCAAGTGACATGCCACTTCGTGTCACTTGATCCATTGAATTGGATTAAAAACACTTGCTTGAGATTCACATAAACACCACGACACAATTTTCGAGTTCAATCCTAACAGACTCACTTAGCGGCCTAATAAGCATCCAACAACTATATCCTGAAAATACCGTAGTACAGCAATTGAGAGAAGAATTATACAAATTACATACTCAACAGTATGGTGTGAACTTGAAAGGGCCGACGAACTAGCAAAATTAGGTCCAAAATTTCACAAAATCAACAAAAAATGAAATAAGTGCCATACAGTGATCATAAACCTCACATTAAACAGTTTATCGACGACCTATGGCAATCTGAATGGGACAAAAATAGAGCAAACAAACTCCACCCGATCATACCTAAAATAACCATAAAACCGACAGTACCTCAGAAGAGAAGAGACCAGGTCGTGATGAATAGAGTGAGAATAGGCCATACCATACTAACTCATAAACACATCCTGGAGAGAGAAGAACCGCCAATTTGTGCAAACTGCACAACACCAAAAACAATTCACCACATTATAATATGCCCAGTATTCAACAAATAGAGAGATGATCTAGAAATAAGCAACCAAGGCCCTTTCGAAGTACTCAGGATCAACCCGCAACTAGTGACAAAATATCCTGAGGAAATTGAATTGTACGACTTCATTTGATTTAACCTATCCAAAAAAGATACTCAGGACCAACCCCCAACTAGTGACAAAATATCCTGAGGAAATTGAATTGTACGACTTTATTTGATTTAACCTATCCAAAAAAGATACTCAGGACCAACCCCCAACTAGTGACAAAATATCCTGAGGAAATTGAATTGTACGACTTTATTTGATTTAACCTATCCAAAAAAGATACTCAGGACCAACCCCAACTAGTGACAAAATATCCTGAGGAAATTGAATTGTACGACTTTATTTGATTTAACCTATCCAAAAAAGATACTCAGGACCAACCCCCAACTAGTGACAAAATATCCTGAGGAAATTGAATTGTACGACTTTATTTGATTTAACCTATCCAAAAAAGATACTCAGGACCAACCCCCAACTAGTGACAAAATATCCTGAGGAAATTGAATTGTACGACTTTATTTGATTTAACCTATCCAAAAAAGATACTCAGGACCAACCCCAACTAGTGACAAAATATCCTGAGGAAATTGAATTGTACGACTTTATTTGATTTAACCTATCCAAAAAAGATACTCAGGACCAACCCCCAACTAGTGACAAAATATCCTGAGGAAATTGAATTGTACGACTTTATTTGATTTAACCTATCCAAAAAAGCCGCCCATAATCCTTGGTTGTTGATGCGGTCTTCACTTCATTTATCGTTTGTGATTTAAATAAAAAAAAATTTTTCGAGTACCAATATCAACTCTTAAGAAAAAGAAAAATTAAGAAAAATATTTGTTAAGTTTCACTGAACAAATATCTTCACTTCAAGAAGAAATATATAACCCTCTGTTGCCCAGGTATATCAATTTTCCTCATTTCCTGAATCAAACCTTGTTTCATTTGAGATCATGTGTTCTTTTTTATTTCTTCAGGTTCTTAATCGAAATCAATGATAAGACGTTGGATGTAATGAATAAATTTCGTCGTCCATTCAATATGTGCATCCTTGAATTTCGTTCCGAAGTAATAGCTGCATTTTTTCTTCCGCTAAGTGCATTTTGCAATAAGAATTCGCAACTAATACGGATTCCCACTCGTTGGCTCCTTTAGCGTACAGCTAACAACAATATATGTGGCAATATCGTAGACCCAGTTGCCATTCAGTCGCTCAATTTTGGGTTTTTAACGAAATTAATGCACCATAAAAAGAGATAACGGAGTCTCGGTTTCAGGTAAAATGGAACTTCTACCAAACTAATCAGTGTCGCGGCTATTACGTGAATATCGCATTTCTTTTACCTCAATCGAATTCACGTCAGACGTCTGGGTTTTTAAATGAGTTCGATGGAAGGTTATCGATTTCTTTATTGATAATGAACATCTGTATTTCAAGAAAGTCGTTCAGGAATCAATCCATATGGATGAGTTCTAGTAAAATAATTGCAGCATGCAATTCCTACTAATTCAAAAAGAGCAGTTGGTTGGTAGGTTCATAAAAGATTATGAGTTGATGAAAATTAAACGCATTATTTTTATAAGTTGTAGTTCCTATCATTCCGGCATGTAGGCAAGTTGCATCAAGTTCCGTTCCAATTATACAGAATAAATATTTCAAGAAATATGAAATATTTCATTTTCAATAACTTGGTTTGATAATAGTCACATATAAAATATTTAACATTTTTTTCAAGCACCTGATACTACTTAACTGTATTCGCAATAATGTAGTAAATATAGTGATAAACACTTTCTTCTGTGTTTTTTCTCTACAACACGTTATAACGAAAATTATAACAAATTTTTGTGATTAGAATTTAGGCATCGGGGACGACTACTCGGTCTGGTGAAGTGTTTAAAAACTTTTGTGGAATTGAAATGTCATTTAAAAATTACCATGCATCCAATGTGACAAATGCTACGTAGGATAAACCGAATAGAATTTAAAAGACAAAAATCTTATGATTAGCGCGTCATGTCCAAGACTCAGATCACAATTTTGATTTCGAAAATATTAAAATTTTGAATAGTGAAATCACAAAAATCATTATTTTTGGAAATGACACATATGAATGAATGAAAAGGCGTTTTATTGAGATTTTTGTTTATATTAAAATTCATTGTTATTTTTCAATAACAAGGTGGGAGGTTATAAGGTCTTGCGACCTTCTTCAACGCTTTGCTACTTAATTATATTATTCCAAAAAAAAATTTTTTTTATATATGTTCACATCATATTTTAAAGGTGAGGCAGTGGCCGAATTATCTTTACGTGCCATTCAGTCGAATGTCAGATTTTCAATTCAATTAATTAAGAACATACAGAATGTTTACAATTATATTTATGTTATTATATATTAATTTATTTAAACGGATGCGGAGTGGTATGTCCTTCAGGTGATGGAGGATATGTCTGGAAGCTACTGAAGAGTATGCAGAATCCGTGTTGGCGGAAAGGGGAGTTTGTTTCTGGGTTTTCTGCGTAGAACATTTCCCGGTCTGTACCAGTGGATCATCACCGTCGCTTGGGATACTAGAATGGGGCCGTTGAGGGTGCGTCGAGCTTGGAGTTTTTCGATGTGGGTGAAAATGGTGGGCATATTGGTTATTTCGTGGAGTCTGGAATTTTCAAGAGTGGAAGTCTGAAGATGCTGTGGCAGATTGCTCGTTCGCAGCTCTCGGTAGACCTCACTAACCGTTTTTGAAGGGTGGAGTAGAGCAGATATCTGTACGAGATAAGATGGCGAATATATGCCTTGTATGTGTTGATGAGAGTCCGATCGCATCCTCGAATTCTACCTCGAACTGCATACAGTAGGTTTGCTCGCTTACGGACTTTCTTGGCAGTTTTGGCAAGGTCGACATTCCAGGAGTTGTACTTCGAAGATGCTACTCCCAAGTAAATGATTTCGTCTTGTTGTCTGAGGTTTTCACCCCGAATCGACAAGAGAACATCATTTTTAGAAAATTTGGGTGATTTGGAGTAATTGAAATGGAGTAATGGTAAATGGTGGAAGAGTATGGATTGGGTTTTACTTGAGTTGGGTGTAATTCTCCATTTACTCGTCCACGCACTGGAGGCAATAAATATATATAATGTTAATACTTTTATTTTTATAAACTTTTATAGGTTAGAATAAACCATGAATAGTTTCTCTGTGAATAACAAAGAATTTTATTATTTTGATAGAATATTACTTAAATCTAAATGTAAACATTACCGTAAATAACAAAGAAACAACCTTCAATGTTATCATTCACAATATTATTATGAGTATCACAAGGTTTTTCACAAGTATGGTTCACAATGTATTGAGTTGTCCGTCCGTCATTGACATACTAGGTAATCATAGATAAGGGTAGATGGAAGTTTTACTTTACAGTTCTCGGTAGTCATAGATATTTGTGGAATAAAATGATACACTACACAACGTAATAGAAGGTTCATTCCTATATATATATATATATATATATATATATATATATATATATATATATATATATATATATATATATAAGGAAATGAAATTTTTTGTGCTTATGGCACTGAATGAAATATTTAAGAAAATGAACACTAGAACATTCATTTGAAAAATTCAAATTAATCAAGAGAATGTTATAGTAGATAATATAATAGTTATAATTATAATATGCTACTAACGCAACCTATTGACATTTAAAAACATTGTATGATGATATTAGTCAAATAGGCATTGCAATTCAGTAGATACCTACTGGTAAAGAAGATATGTGAAATTTCGATGCTTGGAGTGTCTATAGATAGTCACACAAGAAGTGTTTTCTACTGATTCCTATAGATGGAATTGTAGAGTATTCATAACTCTACGGTCTTTCACTTGGAGTCACAAGAAGATGCTTGGGGGTTGAAATCGTTGCCTCACTTCGATGGACGTGGTGCGACTGACGAGTTCCTTGCAGAACGAAACATATATGTCTCGCACTTCCATCAGGTGTGCCATCGATTTCAATATTTCTCTAACATTTATCCCTTGAAGGATAATGGAGACATCACATCGTACACGTTCACATATCTAGCTCTACTATAACATTCTCTTGATTAATATGAATTTTTCAAATGAATGTTCTAGTGTTCATTTTCTTAAATATTTCTTTCAGTGCCATGAGCACAAAAAATTTCATTTCCTTATATATATACATATATATCTACAAGGAGAATAATTCGTTTTTTTGTGAGACTAGATAAATATTAAAAAGGATGAGCCACAGAGAGAAGAATTACCTTCTATCTGAGGAAAAATCCCCGTAGACTTTCTAATGTATACATACGTCCGCTGCACCGGTGCTTGTTATATTTCAGATCTGGAAAATATAAATGTTCGTGAATGCCTCGGAGTGAATTCTGGCTGGTTGAGGTAGTAATCGATCGTTGAGTTCACATACCTATAGGTATGTTCCTTGTATGACGACAAGAAAGTGTTTACATTCAGAGAAACACTGCACATACATTTGATACTGTTTATTGTTCAGTTGCAATGGTTTGAAATTTTTTTTGAGTGGAAAGATCTGCTACAAAAAATTTCAGAATATTTAATTAATATGGAAATTTTCTGAATATTACTGTTCTAAGAAGCATTTTCCGTTAAAAAAGATAGCACATATTTTTTCGAATTCAAAATATATTGCTACCGCTATTTTTCACCAATTGAATGATGTCAATGTAGCTTTTCAGTTAGATTCATCTTCATATTTACTGTCTTCGGTCTATAATAATGATTGATATATTAATGTAGTTGATCTATAATAGTTGATCGATAGAAAGTTATTCTAGAAAATTATTTATCAGTGATAATAGGCTTGCAGCGAACATTCCGTTATTATTCGATATTCGGCCTATCAGACTGCTTTTATTATATTCGGCCGAATATCTACACATTATTCGGCGAATACCGAATACTCAGTAATATATTCTGTTGTAGGCAGATATTTGTGAAATGAAAACAGAATTTGATTCATTACATTCGAATTTTCATTTCTCTTATAATCTAAGGAATAGTGGTAGTACGGGCCCAGACGTGATCTCAACAAAGATTCTCAAATCGGTGGCCCCTTAAGAGCACCTCTCATACCTGATCAACTGCTCTGTATCTGCAGGCCAGTTTCCATCAGTTCTGAAACTAGCAAGAGTTATTCCAGTTCATAAAAGAGATGCTATGGACGATATCGCTAATTACCGGCCGATAAGTATTTTGAGCATATTACAAAGTATTCGAAAAAGTTGTTTACATCAGAATGTCAAACTATCTGGAAAAATTTTCTATTCTTTCAGTCAATCAGCATGGGTTCAGAACAGGGAGATCCACGCAATCAGCTTCCTGTCAATTTATGGAATTCATTTATGCCTGTCTCGATGACGGCATTTGGCAGGCATATTTTATGATCTCTCTCGTGCATTTGATTGCCTTGAACCAAAGAATTGATGTCAATGTAGCTCTTTCAGTTGGACGGATTTAAGTAGTCATTGGTACATTCGAATTTTCATTTCTCTTATAATGATTTAAGTAGTCATTGGTACATAATACAGGTACATAATCATTTTCTGTATTGAAAAATGTAAGGATTTTTCTATGCATTTGAATTATTTTCATAATCAAAATTCAGAAGATGAAGGTTATGGTACAATAAGACTAATTTTTCTTCATTTTTAGAGGTAGTGTATTTATTTTTTCTCATAGACCATCACAGCTTCAGAGAAAAGGCGCTCTAAAGTATTTCAGAAAAGTCTGATTTAGACTTTGCTAGAAGTTATCATCCTCTTGGTCAAAGCAGGGGACGAATTTGCGGTAACGTCGCTTATTTCTTCACAGCTCATTTTTATGCTATCGATCAATACATACTGCTTCACTTTTTCTTTTTGCAGTTGATTGGTGAGAACATTCATTTTAAATCGTGCATCGCGAAAGGTAGCCACCAATTGATTTTTACTCGTTGTAATGTCGTGAAATCGTTCTTGTAACTATTTTGTATGACAAGTTTTGCCTGCCTCAATTTGAGTGTTAATTAGTCTTCTAAAACCAGCCCTTTCTACTATATTTACAGCCTCATTATCAAGTGCGATCATTTCAGCAATTAATATATGGTACTTTTTTTCCTTGTGATCATTAATACCCCATACTGTGTTCATTTCTGCACATTTATCGAGAGTCAATAGCTTTTTTAACGTCGAAGGTTTATTACTCACATTCGTATCATGATTTGTAGTTTCTTGTCCCATTGGCTTCGTGATATCAACTTATGATATTCTTCTGTGTTTATTTTTTAACTTTTTTAACATTCCCGATGTATTCGCCTCTCTTCCAACGCCACCACAAGACATTTTGATTTCGCACAATTTACATAGCACTTTTTGGGTCGTTTATATCATCCTCGAAGTATATCCATATAGGCGATTTCTTTTTGGAAGCCATAATCGATTCATTATTATTATTATTATTATTATTATTATTATTATTATTATTATTATTATTATTATTATTATTATTATTATTATTATTATTATTATTATTATTATTATTATTATTATTATTATTATTATTATTATTATTATTATTATTATTATTATTATTATTATTATTATTATTATTATTATTATTATTATTATTATTATTATTATTATTATTATTATTATTATTATTATTATTATTATTAAAGTAAGTTCGTAATTATTTAGATGTTTATTTGTTTAATTTCCCACTATATTACACTCGCATATTACACTCGCAAAAAATCAAAAAATTGTGCAAGGGAGAAGGATATTGTGTACTTAACGATATCCTCGAAATAAACTTTTCTAAACATGCAGTTCGTTAGCAATATACCGCGCTTAGGAACGGGTGGTGAGTACATTAGAATAAACGAGTGCGAAACAATAATGCCTGTACAAGTTTTGGCGCTAAAATCCGGCCGAATACTTTTGCCTAATATTCGGTTATTCGGTCAGGGGAGACTCATCGAATATTCAGTATTCGGTTTACTGCTGATTATACTTATCGTTGCAAGCCTAATAAATAAGTTTCCCGTTCAATCACCAACGAGATATGGTACTGTTATATTACCTTGATACTGATATATGGTATCGATACGGTTGTGTCAAGAAACTTGCAGAGTGGAGTTGATGTTTCTCATTTCAGTTACCATAATCATGGTTGAATAATGTCATATTTAAAATGTTATTTGAACTTACTTAATGATTTTACAATAATGTACGATACTCTATATGAATGTAGATATATAATTATATTGTTTTTCTACAAATATATTCTTTTTCGAATTCCAACAGACTCATTATTTTGTAATATTGTTCTGGACTTGTAAGATTTGTGCATTACCCATCATGTGATATCTGAAATTTTATATCTGCTAAACTCATATACATACAAAAATGTCTATGTCTTACCCGATATTCGAACCAAGATATCTCTAATGAGGAACCATACTCCAACTATTAGACTATGAGGATGACTTTCTTCACCTTAGCTATCATCTGTGACTCATTATTTTGTAATATTGTTTTGGACTTGTGAGATTTGTGCATTACCCATCATGTGATATCTGAAATTTTATATCTGCTAAACTCATATACATACAAAAATGTCTATGTCTTACCCGATATTCGAACCAAGATATCTCTAATGAGGAACCATACTCCAACTATTAGACTATGAGGATGACCTTCTTCACCTTAGCTATCATCTGTGACTCATTATTTTCTAATATTGTTTTGGACTTGTGAGATTTGTGCATTACCCATCATGTGATATCTGAAATTTTATATCTGCTAAACTCATATACATACAAAAATGTCTATGTCTTACCCGATATTCGAACCAAGATATCTCTAATGAGGAACCATACTCCAACTATTAGACTAGAGGATGACCTTCTTCACCTTAGCTATCATCTGTGACAATGTCAAAAAAGCTCAACATCAACCGCTTGTGAATCATATAATGATAATAATAATACTGCATTCCAAATCCTCAAATACCGAACAGTGCGGGACGAAAGATGTAGATACGGATGCCAAACATATAACAGGGAGACGAAAAATAATTGCACCAACGGAATACAAAGAGAGACATGACGCCGTACCAAGGATTGTGTATCAAGAAATGGCATTAAGATTATATCTTCTACAGAAAGAGGAGGTGCATTACTACAATTACATACCGAAATCAATTTTGGAGAATGATCTGATCAGACTCTATAGGGACCGCACTATTTTGACTGGTCAAACAGTTCCCTACAATAAGCCCGATCAGGTCCTGGTTGACAAAAGAACGAGGGAAACTACATTTATCGCATTTATTTCCAAATGCAAACAATCTTATTGAGAAAAATGCCGAAAATATCTCAAAATATTGAGAAGCTGAAGAGCGGGTCCAGAGACAGTGACATATGAACGTGGTCAATACTATTTCAATTATCTTGGGATCCACTGCTACAATTCTGAAAAATCTCCTGAAAAATATCAGAGAACTAGGACTCCTTGGAAAGGGCCTCCACAGAGCTTAATCCCTCTGATATAAAAAATTTGGGATAAATGATGGTTCCCATGTGAGGGAGAGTTCAGAATCTTGAAGATTTTGAACACATTTATATATGTAGTTAGAATACGAGAATATTTTATAATAATGCAGTAGGCAATAAGTAAGTAGGTTAACTATTGCGAATATCATGGGTTTATCGTACTCGCATGAGTGTGATGAACTTCATTTTAGCAAGTAAGCAGTTTTTATTTTATGTATAAATACGCTAATATTTTCTATATAAAATCATTTTACATCAGTAGTCAACTCATTCACCTGACAAGGAGTAGGCAGATTGAGGCCTTATCAGAAGCGAAACCCTTTCGTACCGATTTCCAGGAATAGGGAGAATTGGGCCTTAAATTGTGCCCTTGTCAGCACCGAAATCCCTTCATAAATTTCCAGGAATCGGGAGAATTATCCTAAGCAGATTGAGGTCTTGTTAGGGGGACATTTCCTTGCGAGGCCATACATACTCCACTCCACATTTCTATACATGGTCCGAGCCACAGTTGAACCACTACAAGACTAGCGACCAAGAGGGCCATCAGCGTCTATCAAGGGGCAGTCACACACGAAGAGATCCACAGACCAGGTCCTTGAACTAAACTACAAGACGAGCAACCAAGAGGACCATCAGCGTCTATCGAAGGGCAATCACACACGAAAGGATCCACAATCCAGGTCCTTCAACTGAATTACAAGACTAGCAACCAAGAGGGCCATCAGCGTCTGTCGAGGAATTGCCAAACACGAAAGGATCCACAATCCAGGTCCTTCAACTGAATTACAAGACTAGCAACCAAGAGGGCCATCAGCGTCTGTCGAGGAATTGCCAAACACGAAAGGATCCACAATCCAAGTGCTTCAACGTGAAAATACAAGAAGAGCAATCAATACGACCAGTAGCGTCTATCAAGTGGCAGTCAAACACGGAAGGATCCACAGTCCAGGTCCTTCAACGTGAAAAGACAAGACTATCAACCAATAGGACCATCAGCGTCCATCCAGTGGCACTCATTCAGCTGACAAGGAGTAGGCAGACTGAGGCCTTGTCAGCACCGAAACCCTTTCATACCGATTTCCAGGAATCGGGAGAATTGGGTCTTAAATCAGTTGTCCATCAGTAGGCAACTAATCAACCCCTGACAAGGAGTAGACAAATAGAGGCCTGGTCAGGGGGACATTTCCTTGTGTGGAAATAGCATTCCACATTTCTGAACATGGTCCTTCGAACCGGAGGAAATTCCCTTTCGAGAAATTAGACTCCATATTTCCATACATGGTTAAACATCACTAATCAACTCCCTGAGAAGGAATAGATAGATTGAGGCCTTGTCAGGGGGAAATGTCCTTGTGGGGAAATAGCACTATACATTTGTAAACAGGCAGTGTGAAAGCAGTGAGGCTTGAAATCAGCGAATAATACTGCATTTAATGCTAGTTATACTTTTGAAAGTGGTGCTTGTCTGAAAGTTGGACATACAATTTAACGCGTATTCCGAATGTCCCAATATGAAGTGGTAATCGAACCCACCAGCACCAGTAAGTCGAAAGTGTATAAGATCATTACCGCTCGGCCATTGAGCCTATTAATATGATACTCTCCAAAATATTCCACCGACTCGACTGTTGTGCGAAGAATCGATTGACGTTATAGTATTTGTTCTTATCAATGACGAATAAGAATTAGAAAAAACCAGCATTGCATTTTCCTAGTGAATAAATAATGCAACTGCCACAAAACGCTTAGAGGGAGAAGTTCATGACATACGATTGTATCTTTAAGATTCCGAGTGCTACCCAAGAGAAATAATCCGGCAAATATATTTCATCGCGACTAATACTTCAGAATTCGCAGCGCCTGCAAAAGCTCGCTACCAATTCTCTCGTGCAAAATACGATACCGTTAAATTCTATTTGTTCGGAACGAGAAAGCGAGACGAACGCGCGTGGTGCGAAAGTTCTCGCTTGGATTTTCGTGTCGGTGTAGCTTACTATTAGTCCGATGGGCTGCACACCTGGGGAAGTATTCAAATAAATCGTTACAGGTAGGTATAGCGGAAGGATTTCGCGGCCCAGACTGATTTATGCCCACGTCTAGCGAAAGCAATTGCACTTGCATGGATGTTTCCAAGCTTCCAGGAACAAGTTGGAGATGCATATGACTCAGGCTGAACTTGGATCTTCGGGGATGATCAGAGACCCAGAGCCGCAAGAAAGGTGGAACGTATATAAATGAAAGGAAAGAAGAAATTGGAAGGTTCAATATTTTATGGGTTTTCGTTGAGATAATTTCTGCTCAAGGGAATTGAGTATAATGAAATTATGGAAAAAGGTTTATGTGATTTCGTAGATAATAGATATATTTATATATGTATATATATATATATATATATATATATATATATATATATATATATATATATATATATATATATATATATATATATATATATATATATATATATATATATATATATATATATATATATATATATATATATATATATATATATATATATATATATATATATATATATATATATATATATATATATATATATATATATATATATATATATATATATATATATATATATATATATATATATATATATATATATATATTTTAAATTGATTTATTGCCTGTATAAGACAGTTCATTTCCAATATTTTCAGCAATAACAGGCTTATTTTAATGTTAAAAATTTAATTTTCGTTGACTTTCCGTTGTATATCACAACTTTGTCAAAACTAATGAATAATTGAATTGTATGAAATACTACAGATATCGAAACGTCAAACTTATTCAAAGAAAAAGTCCGATTTAAAAAATAATAGAATTGGTTTTTTTTGTATTTTCACATATTCGTTTTTAGTATCAGATGAATATTCCTGGCTTAGCATTCGCTTCGGAAGTTTTAGTCTTCTTCATCATGAGGTAACCTCTGAAAAACTCATGGTAAGCCAAGTGATTCTTATGAGTGAGATTTATTTATACATAGATAAAATTACACATAGCTGAGTTCTATATACTTTTCCATCTAGTTCTGAGTTCTATCCACAATATGTATATTGATTGGTTTATATGTGTGAAATTGATGGTAGATTAGGAAAGAATGGGTTTTGAGATATGATGTTTGGCGATTTTTGTGTATTAATTTTAGGAGTGTTATTTGTAATGTTTATCAAATCGTTGTGAATAGAATTAAGATGTTTTATGTCCGTTCTTTCATTTACTGTGTTTTTCAAATTTCTACGAATGTGTTACAATTCTAAAATTTCTTTACATTTTTTGTGTCTTTCAGGTGCTGAAATCTTTGTATTGCTAATTAATAATTGATGAGGCCGATACTTGATGTAAATCGATAAACATAATAAAGCAATTGTTAAAAGAGGATTTAGACATATATTAAAAAGAATACTGCATGACGTACGTTTCGATGAGATTCACTTTTTTCAAATGCTACGTGCAGACTAATGACATTTATCGAATACATACAATAGGTAAACTTAAATTATGAATACAGAGAAAACAGGTTTAGATAACAGGTAGAAGGGATCAATTCATACTGAACTACTATATAGGAAACTAAGTAATTTTGAAAAGATTGGGAAGGGGGCTTGAGGTATGATCGATTTGGCTGTTCAAAAGGTTGCCAGAATATTTGTACCTATTTATTAATTTGAAGTGATTCTAACAAATTAAGCTTCATTCCCTCATTTGCGGTATTCAATTACGATTTTGAAATTTTGAATACCGCAAACAAGGGAATGAAGCTTAATTTGTTATAATCACTTCAAATTAATAAATACAAATATTCTGGCAACCTTTTGAACAGCCAAATCGATCATTCCTCAAGCCCCCTTCTCAATCTTTTCAAAATTACTTAGTTTACTATATAGTAGTTCAGTATGAATTGAATCCTTCCACCTGTCATCTACCTGTTTTCTCTGTATTTAAGTTTATATATTGTATGTATTCGAGAAATTGTCATTAGTCTGCACGTAGCATTTGAAAAAGGTGAATCTCATCGAAACGTACGTCATGCGGTACTCTTTTTAATATATGTGTGAATCTTCGCTTAACAATTGTTTTATTATCTTTGTATTGCTGTAATCAAAATCGTGTTTTCAGTCATTTTATGTTTATGTGAGGCTGTTATTTTAGTTTCGCATAAAAAAATTAATAATGTCGCAAAATCTCGAAGAAAGAATCAAAGCACATACATATTTACGTTAAAATCGAAAACTATCGCAATCATCATACTTATAATAAATTATTTCCACTTATGATATCTAATTATTAGTATATTTCCAACATTGGAGGTATATAGGTCTGTGTCCACTGCTCTTTGATCGATAATAATATTAAAAATTAAATTTTGGTTCAATGTTAAAAGACATCACTTCACACAAAATTTCTTCTGGAATAGAAAAGGTGATAGTGGAGAAGAAATGTCAAGTATCAAGACGTAAACGTTAAATATCTTTATTTTTTATGTTGCTAATTACAATAACTCATTATTCAGAATATTCATTTCCATACATCCTCTTCCATTCTATTGTTTGATTATTCTTATTTAACAATCGAAAAAATATTGAATTTTGGGACGTTCTGTGTTACCCTCTGAGTTGGAACTCTTCCTTCAAGATATTTGCATCGATAAAAGCTATTCTTAACTTACAACATAATTCCAAATAATCATCTGATGATACACTCATATAAGTGTTCCAATTTCTTTTACATTCTTCTGTGATATCTGTGATAACTTTCTTCAATAATTCAAGCTAGCTTACTCCATATCTCCAACTCCAAGTTTTCACAAACAAGCACTGAAATTCAAACCTTGATAGTAATGTAGAAATAATTCGTTATATCGATTCAGGTTTTTTCCTCTCTGCGATATCCATGACAAATATTTGGAAACAGTAGTTCCAGAAACATAAAGAATGAAACAACATTATGTTGGCTTTCTGGATATAATTTACGTGCACCTCACTTTATTTCCGGTTTCAACTGGTCAATGTATATTTACCAACAAGAAATGATTAATGTTGTCCGCTTGTCCTGATGCTATCTTAAATGACAAACATATGGAAAAAAGTACGGTTGGCTTCGTTTCATACAATTCGTTTTGCAAGTTCCAGGGAAAACAACACATAAGGAATTATTACTTCGTCTGCATTTTATACAATACAATATATTTTATTTAATACAATCCAGCGACGAGGTTTTGCGATTTTGCTTCAATGTTGTCCTCTACTTTGATGTACTATTGCTCCAGAATGATGAAGTAATTTTCGAAAGAATTATTACATTTATTGAAAATTTAAACTTTATTATCATGTTTCAGTACAAAATTCAGAACTATGATATAAAATTCATTCAACTACCGCTTCAGCTGATAGAACAATACTAATTCAGATGACTTGGTATAATAATTCTTACTTTTTAAAATTAATTACACACAATTTCTGTTTGAATATATTACTCCGTTTTAAAATATTAGTTCTGAATACAATCATAAAAGATCATTTGAATATACTTAATTATTCAAACAAAATGAACAATAATGCATTAAGAATTAATGATTAAATTGAACACTCTGCTGGATGCTTTAGTGTTTTATTTAAATTATTATTTGATCATAATCACCAAAAGGTTAGCGAGAATTCGATCTCACCATTCAGAATTGTAGACGATAGAGTGTTTTTCCACTCTTGATTTGGTAGTTCGATTTGAATTGAGAAATATATAATAATAATAGTAGGGTATTATAGTTACACATAACTCTCATGAAAAAAAATTAGCTCAGTATACAAACGGTATAGTTACCCTATATCGCTTTCGGCTTGTTGGTGGTGCTAGTAGGTTCGATTGCAATCGTTGTCTTAACCCGTTCGGAATCGGCGTTAAGGCCGGTTCAAGCGCTATGTTTTGCACAACCTTTTGTCTGCGCAGTTCAACACGTTGCAGGTAAAACGTTGCATCTAGATTGGAAAAGTACGCAGTTTTGAATCCGGCACGCAGATTGTACACATGGTGGAGAGCGTACTATGCTATTCAAATTAATTGAGACAAACATTTTTTTTCTTCGTTCAACTTACTGTAGTAAGTATGTGAGTACCAGGTGGGCCCAAACGCCCTCACACCTGCTTGTTTACTACCTGAGGTAACGTGAGGGTTTGAGTACTAGGGGGGCCAAAACACCCTCACACCTGCTTGTTTACTACCTGAGGTGACGTGAGGGTTCGACCTTGACCATCATTTACATTCTGACAGGTTTTACCTCGCCAGCAATTCAGTTGTGAGCCTACCTGTGCGACAGTTGGTGCTTTCAATTTTGATTCGTACTGTATTGTCTTGTCCAAAGATCGATATCACTCCGAGGAAGCGTTCAAAAATTATCGCGCTTAATGAACACACATCAATGATTGTAACAAATATAGCTGAAGATGTTGGTGTGGGAAAGTCAAGAGTTTCGAGAAATTCTAAAACATTTGAGAACAGTTGCTCATCGTCTCCAAAAAGAAAAGGAAACTGTGGCCGCAAACGCAAAACTACTCCAAGAACAGACAAATTGTTGATAATAGATACGAGTAGCAAAATCAATCAAATAAGAAGTTGCTTTCGAGAAGAAAGCAACTGCTTATCCAGAAAATGGCGAAGAAACGTTTGGCATGGGCAAAAAGTACCGTGCGTGGGTTGTGGACGACTGGAAGAAGGTGGTTTTTAGTGATGAGACACATTTGTTTGTTCAAGGGTACAAATCAAGTGTTGTTAGACGATGCGATGGGAAAACTTTGCGGTCTGATCACATCCAGCAAACAGTAAAACATTTTCCGAAACGAATGTTTTGGGGTTTTTTCACAATCAATGACACTGGACGATTAGCTCCTATAATAGGGATCATTAATTCAGTAAAATGTATGAAAAAATTGCGCACCAGGATTGTCCCATTCATGGAAACGTCTGATGGAACATTTCAGCACGACCTGGCTCCCTGCCACAATTCCAAAAAAAGCAGGCCTTTATACCTGAGAATAAAATAGAAGTACTCGATTGGCCGGATTTTTCACCTGATCTCAATCCCATTGAGAATTTATGGAATATTTTAAAGAAACCCTGGCAATAATGGATTGCTCCATAAAAGAAAAAATGATTATAATTGCAATTCAGGTGTGGATTCATGATGACGAATTGAACAAAATCTGCTCTACGCTAGTGGAATCAATGCCTAGACGAGTTCAAGGAGTTATTTCTGCGAAAGGACATACTTCATATCAATATAAAGAATTTACGCTTTTTTATATGTATTGACTTCATTAAAAGGTAAGATTTTACGAAAACATTGTTTTTTATCCTTTGTCCCAATTAATTCGATCAGCATAGTAGATAACCATGAACTGTGCGGACAAGTCGGCGCATGTAGACGGTAACTCCGTTTTTCGATTCATATTATTTATTAGTTTCAATTCGTCAGGCGACAATGGCTGACCTTCGGCAATGTTCTCGGGAGTTTCTCACAGAATTTATTGCTTTATACGTTCTAAGTTTTCCATGCATTTGACGTATCAAATCCAAGGAGTATAGTGACAGGGATAAAAAGGGAAAGGCTTATGAGAGTTTAATGGAAACAGAGAAGTAATTCTGAAAAAATTAATTCTTTGAGGAGTGTTTACCGAAAAGAATTGTCAAAAGTTAATAAGTCGATTCGATGTGGGGTTGAGGAAGACGAAATCTACAAGTATCTACTGTATTTTCTTTGATGATATGCGGTTCCACTAATTCCAATAAATAAGTATACGTGTCTATGTCCATTCTCAAGCAGTTCTGCCAATCATTAGGTTCATTATGTAATTCACGCAGTAAATCTAATATGGGAGAAGTACTGCCATTTTTTTATTGAAGCCATTTTCGCGACCACTTTGAACGCCGGGTAATTCTAAGACGTTCCAATATTTTTTTCTAACAACACGCCATGCCAAAATTGGCCAGAGTATTATCTCCTCCATGACGATATCACACAAAACTGAAGGAAAGATACAGATATCTCTGCATCATGTAGACGCTCCAAAAATTGCAACGTTTTCATTCCGCCTTAAGACTGCGCTGACAAAAGTGTGTGCAGAATGGAGCGTCTCGGCCTACCTTAAAGGCAGGTCCAGACGCCCCGTACCGTAAATCCGTAAATATTAAAAAATACCGTAAATCCGAAAAACGGAGATATAAAGGTCTCTGATCTCCATCCTTTATCAGTAGAGTGTATCAGCATACAAATTATCTGAACTAAGAAAAAAAAAACTTAATATGTGATAGACAAAGAGAGACATTGAATAAATAATGTGAAATAAGAATTTCGATGGTTGCTTGTAATTTTTACGCCTATATTTTCATCTTGAGTTTAATGAATTCAAGTTAGTTTGTATTCTATGTTTTCACATTGTTCCTTCAGTTTCTCTTCTAATAAAGCTGTTAATCAATAAGAAATATTGAGGATTTAGAAACAAGGGTTTTCATTAAATCTAAAGGCTGCCAACCTCACAATAGAATGCCAATTACTGTTCAAAGAACGGCGGTTCAAATATAATATTGGCTGCCTTTTTCCATCTGGCTAATTAAGATATAATCCAACACGTCGTTCAACTGCTGTAAGCATGCCCATAGAACCCCCATTACCGCATTTCTGAAAGTATTATCATTACGGTCTACATACGGAGTTCCTTCCTCTATTCCATAACGTTCACGACGCTTATCTATGTGAAACTTATTTTCAGAATAGCTGAAATTCCACTATATCGCGGCCATGTCCGTACCGGTATTTAATTAAAAGCGTTATATTACGGTTATTAATCTTCCGAATGCTGAAGCTGAGACACTTTTTCATGCTTTTAATGAACCCAAAACCGTTAATATCACTTCGTTAATTCCCGTCAGGTTTGCTCTCGCATAATCGCCGAATGTCGCAAATGAAAGATACGTGTCGTATCGGATCGTTGGATTAACGGGGTGAAGTGTCAAGGTGAAATAATTGCCTATGAAATAATTGCCCTTGAAGCTTTGAAGCTTCAAGCCATCGAAAATAATTTAATTTTTCAAGACTTATTTATAACTGGTTGATAATATAGCCTACCCCGCGGACATTTTACGCTCACATATTTTTTCGTGAATATTTTCGAAAACTCTGATGTACTATGTGTTCTACTATTAATATTACATTATTTATGTTTTCAGTGTTTTCCGTGTGCAGCAGAAGAGCATTCCAATTTTATTTTTTATTTTACAAACAAGGACTTACTCTACAGGCAGTTTAAAACTGTTCAATAAAAGAAGAGCACACAAGTAATAAAATTGTTAATTACAAACTAACGTTTGTGGATACGTTGTCTATTTTGATCATTTGATCTACAACACAAATTTCTTCTTGTTAATTAATAATTGTTAAATGTGAATTGTTAATTCAGCGTTTGATAAAGAAGTATATATATATATATATATATATATATATATATATATATATATATATATATATATATATATATATATATATATATATATATATCACTACATAGTATAAAGCAAAGTCGCTTTTTCTGTCCCTTTGTCCCTTTGTACGCTTTAATCTTTGAAACTACGCAACGGATTTTGATGCGGTTTTTTTATTAGATAGAGTGATTCAAGAGGAAGGTTTATATGTATAATAACATCCACTAAATAGTGGAGAAGTACTGTTATTTTTGAGGTTTCTAATGTGATGTCGTAAATAATTACATTTTTTCCGCTTACATGGGGATATAGTATATCCCCATGTATGCTTAAATCTTTAAAACTACGCAAAGGATTTTGATGTGGTGTTCTTTATAGATACAGTGATTGAAGAGGAAGGTTTATATGTATAAGAGCATCCATGAAATAGTGGACAAATAACGTTATTTTTGAGGTTTATATTTAACATTACGAATTTAACCAATACAACATTAATCATTTTTAAATATTTTATAGTGTTGGCGTTTACTTGATGTAAATCCATTATAATTGAATATAACTTAAATTCAAACACTTGAACTTATGATTTACACTTTATTGACTACATAGCATGACGCGTATTTTCTGTAAGCATCTGAAGTAGTCGTTTGTAACGACGAAACGCGTCATGCTATGTAGTCAATAAAGTGTAAATCATAAGTTCAAGTGTTTGAATTTAAGTTATATTCAACAACATTAATCCTTATCCAATTAAATACCTTAAATACATTGTAGATTTTATATAGATTTATATGGCCCTTAACAGCATATGATTTAAATGAATATTTTTGAAGATATTACAGATTTACAGAGAAAGCGACTTATATATATTATATAAGTCTTATATAATAAGTACTTATATATATATATATATATATATATATATATATATATATATATATATATATATATATATATATATATATATATATATAATATATATATATATATATATATATATATATATATATATATATATATATATATATATATATATATATATATATATATATATATATATATATATATATATATATATATATATATATATATTGTATGTATATATATATTGACAAATACGCATGACACATTTGAAACGTGTCATGCGTATTTGTTAATATATGAGAAAATTCTAGACATTGTTTCATTATGGATATTAATTTTCTCCAAGTATCGGCCTCATCAATCATCAACAAACTACTTCTACTGAAAGAGATTGAGGATATATATCAGAACTTCAGAATAGTAAGAAAATACTTAAGTAAATTACTACACTGATTCAATCCAGTTCAAAATGTAAGTTCACGGAGATGCGAAAAAAAAGGGTAATTATAGGTACAGATAATGAAAATTGAAAGGTAATAACATATGAGGGTAGTTATACACACATATGCATATATACACATTTACTCAGAAAATGTAATAATCCCAGTAATTTAAAATTAGTCGGATTATTAATTACACTATATATCGCTGAAGTTGAACACGGTTGTCCTGTGATCTAATTTCATGATATAGTTTCAAATCGTGTACGAACATCAAATATGCAGAGTGAATATTATCCATCAGATCATTTACGAACGGAATTAATAACAGTGGTCCAAGATTAAACCCTTGAGGTGATCCAGAGGTAGGTATGAACTCAAACGCCTGGTACTCTCCATCTGTACGAATTGACATCGGTCAACCATGTAAGAATGAAAAGATTGGTGAGGCTATCAGAGAATCCAAATTTGTTGCGTAATTTCCCTACAAGGAGCGCATGAGCAAATTTATCAAAATCTTTCAGAAAATCTGTGTAAATCTCATCAACTTAACCGGTGGAGTCGAGTACTTCAGAAACGTACGGAGAAAACAGCATTAGATTATTTGAACTAGATCCTATTGACATGAATCCATGTTGCTCACTCTTGATGCTCTTGCTGACGGCTGGATATATAGCATTATAAACTACAATTTCAAAAGTTTGGAAAAGTTTGATAAGATGGATATTGGTGATGTTTTAAGAGTTAAGTTTTTCAGGTTGGCGGCACTGGTTGGTAATGGCATCCAAACGTCATCTGTTAAAGTGGAAAGTTTTCAGTATACCTTGCCATTTCATCATGGAAAGACTCAAAAGCGAACAACGATTGCAAATTGTTGAAATTTCCTATCAAATTTCGTGCTCTGTGAAAAATGTGTATCGTTTATTACGACCATATTATGGTCGTTATAAACGACCTGGTGAATCAACAATTAGTGCTGTTGTCACCAAATTTCGCACCAAGTTCACTTTGTTGGACATTGAACCATTGTCTTGCATGCGTACAGTGTGTACTGTAGAGAATATTACAACCGTAGCGTACAGTGTTAATGGGGATCGTGAAATGTCAATTCGTCGCCGTTCTCAGCAATTGGACATGTATCAAATTGGACCTTCCGACTGGACCATTTGATACATTTCCATTCGGAGCATTTGAGCCGTAAACAACATTTACATGAAGTTATCTTTGAAATGTAAATGGCAAAGGCAAAGTTATCAATTTCAATAAAATTTTGAATATATGATGCGAATTGAGTGTTTTATTCGATCAAAAAAAAACTACGCTTAAAAGAATCACCGTTTCTAACCTCGTTTGATATATCGGAATTGATGAACCTGTCAATTCTATAGTTGAACTGAAAGGTTGAAAAAGAGGTTCGTAATTTTACATCATGAACTCCTTCCTTATTCCTCCTAATTTATTATATGAGATAAAAGTTCGTGATGTCCTGGAAAATCTGATTGTCTTATATCATTTGAAACTTGAAATGATTTTTTTCGTCATAACATGAGTGGTGGCATTTAATCATTAATTAACAACAAATCACATAACGATGAATATCTCTAGATACACATCAACACACAAAAAAAGTTTGACTGTTGCTTAAAAAAATTGATTCAATATGAAATAATGTTAATCCATACGGTCGTATTTTTGAAGTTATCAACTGCTGCCTGAAAACTGCGTTCATTTCTCAATGTTCCTTCAAAATATTTATTTAACATACACTGTTTTCCAGGACAGGTTCTAATTACAAAGCAGGAAATACAACCGATACTAAAAACAAAATTGGTAGTAGAGAAGTTCAAAAGTTCCAATTTTGTATTTTCGAATTTTAAAGTTCAATTTTGAAAGAAAGTGTTTGTGATGTGAATCACAACGGATAAAATGAAATATAATTAAAGGAATAAAAAAACTAAAATGCTGACCAAACTTATACATACATACATATAAAGATAAACACACACATACATATTCACATATTGACACTTATACACAAACACAAGTATATGAGTGAATATGAATCCTGTACGTGAGTACACAAAATGATTGTCCTAGCAGAGATTATGGAATCAAGGAAACTTGCGTTAATATCAGTAACAGAACAGTTGAAAATATCCACCTTAGCTCTCAAAATGTTGCATTGTTCACACATCGTGTGCAATGGAGAAAATTTAAGAACATTCGTTCTAGCTGTTGGAAGGTAAAACATGAATTCGCTTCTGGAAGGAACTCTTGGAATAATAAAGTTAAGCTTTTGCAATAATTCCTGACATTTCACTTTATTGGTAATATTTTATGCAAGAAGATTATTGCATGTCACTTCCTTCGCGCAATGAGTGTGTCCACATTATGTCCACTGTAAGTGTTTCATATTGTATGCCTATAGATGGATATATTTCATCAATTCTGAAGCTCAAAAGTTTCAGGAACTTTCGTTGTATAGACTCCAGTTGATTAATATGTAACTGATAGACAGGATTCCAGAGTGTTGATCCGTATTCAAGTTTAGATTTTACGAAAGTACAATACATTGTTTTCAGAGTTGATATATTGCTAAATTCTTTACCAATGCGAAAACTGAAACTACGAGTATATACTCTACAGGCAGCGGTTACTGTAGCATTGATATGTGGCACAAAAATAAGTTTGAAAAAAGTTGAACGTATAACTTCTGAAAATGGGGTAACACCCCGAAAAAATTGAAAATTATTTGTTATTAACTTTGTGATACCAAGTCAAGTGATTTTATTTAATATATCAAGTTTTGAAAGTTCATCTACAGCTGAAGTAATTCCTTAGATATTTGATCTTAAAAACTATCTCAAAAACAAATTAATTCTAATTACTTGAATACAATTGAGGTTGAATAAATATAAGTTTATTCAACCTCAGTCAGTTTCCCGTCAATTCCCGTCTCATTATTTCGACAATTGTTTTAGAATTGTAACAGATATATATATATATATATATATATATTATATATATATATATATATATATATATATATATATATATATATATATATATATATATATATATATATATATATATATATATGCCTGTCTTCAGTATATACTGCTTTGAAACTTTTTTGAGGTAATTTTCCCGATGTTTAAGTACAGACTGAAGCTCAATACACACTACCCTGAGGTATTCCATATAGCCTTAACTTATAACATAGTCTAACATATATTGTTAATTCCAGTTTTTTGATAACCAATTTCAAGTCATTACTAAACAATTCTAGTACTGATCACGCAATCCCACAACTGGAACACATTTCAATTAATTTTCAGAGAGTCAAAATGCACGTTTCAAATCGATGGAATGATTCAGGTTTGTATTTTTTTGTGCATATCAATCCAGCTGTTGAATGGTTTTTTGACAAGAATCTACTTTATGAAAATATTAAGGCTATTGAAACAAAATCACAAAATAATAATTTATACAGGGTGTTTTATTGGTAAACGGTGAATAAAGCTCACCGAAGTGATAGAAATACCATATTTATTAGTTATTCCGCAAAAAATGATCTAACAGAAAATGGTAAATGGTTACAAAATGATGTATTCGAACAACTTTGTCCGGAAATTTTTTCTCTACCTTTCGAGGAAATTTTTCGTATTAATGACTATAGTGAATAAACCAATGTCAATATTCACTAGTTCAGTACTGTTTATCAATAAAATACGCATTATTTTTTCAATTCAGCTAAGCAACAAGTATCAACGAATCAAACAAGCGTTTCCAGAATTTATATTTCAGATTTAAATGGTGAAAAATTGTTACTTTCCACAGTAGATAAGACAGACACTCCTGAAACATTAGATATATTTTGTCAATATATCACTGAGTCCACAATCGCCTTAACCTGTGAAATATTCAGAAAATAACTTCAGGACGTATATAACGAAAGTCATTTAGCTGGAAATAATATGAAATGTGAATGTACAAATGTACTAGATGTGATAGAGTTTAATAATTTATTTTTCCAGACATTCTCGCAAGTTAGTTTTACTAGGAATAAACATAAAGAAACATAGTCTTTTATACAATTCTAGAATGCAGAACATTTCATCCAAGTTTACGTTGTTAGTGAAATTCGGAACTTTCCACTTTTTGTTTTCCAGCTTTTCAGCTCATCGCACCGTCGTTTTAAGAACTTCGAGGCATTATAATCAGTTAAACTTAGTATTCAGTTTAAGTTGTCTTTCGGAGTCTAACAATATCATTTCCAAGTTAGCATGCACCATATTTTTCAATTCCTAGAAGATTCCGCTTTTCTTTGAAATTCATAGAATCGCAGTATTGAGAATAATTTGGCAAACAATAATAAGTTTTAGCAGTATTTAAATAACACTACTTCCATTTGTTCTGTAATTATAATATTGAAGAACACTGAGATCGATTTTTATTGAGGAACCATATAAACCGTTTTCTGACTTTCACCTATCGACAGAAAATATAAATGACAGATTTCACATAATAAGAAGCATATCCAACTACCTCAACAAAAATTAACTTTTTCGATATTTTACATGGAAAGGATGTTTATCAGTTCTGACTTGGTCTTGCAACCCAATCACTTACAGTATTACAGCCCAAGACAGGCTTATTTCGTTTTCCTTTGGGCTTTACCATACACAGAAGCCATATTGATGTATATCAATAACCCTTGATGTTGACATAATCTTCTAATCAGTAGATAATACTTAACCTCATAGCCTCTATGCACTTACAATTTAAATTTTAAAACTTAGTGACACTAAAGGTGTCGTAAGTCATGGCTGACATTACATGAAAGTTTAAGATATTATAATATTTGAATACCATTGGTCATGTATGTAATTTAGGATTAATCCTGGTCTATCCAGCACCTATCTAGGCCTTTGTTGTTTCCATCAGGTGATTTCTTCGTAACCTTCAAGGGCATCTAACAGTGGGTTTGGGTTGGCTGGAAGGAACCTATACTTCTAAAGATAAGTTATGACATAGTGTTTACGGCTACTGATTCCACCTACTGGACGTTTAAGATAACACACTCCTATAAAAGGAGTGTGTTTTTTTTGTCTGGTTTTCTAGATTTCTATGTTTCCTATGTGCCATGACACTTGTTTGTAATACATTGAATTTACTAAGTGTATCATATACATCTGATGATGCCAATGCATTGATGAGAAAATTGTTTCTTGTGGCAATATACAGTAAAATTGCATAATTGAATGACAGAGTTTTATTCATAATAAAGAAAAATCACAAGGACGAGAAAAGGAAAGGAGAAATTATATTAATAACGCACAGGAGAGAAGCAGAGACAATGACATATGTTTTATCCTGCTTCTTTTCACATGCAGTGATTTTGTTGTTAGATTCAAAAGTAGATATGTGTCTTCTTTATTCTGTATTCAACTTTATAAGTTGAAAATTTTTTTGCAGAAAGATGTTATTTAGTTAAACTGTATGTATAGCATGTCAAGGAATTGTTCAGAAACAGTGATTCTGCTCCAGAAAATCTTTGAGCAAATCAAGCACACCCCAGTAGGATCTTTTTTTATAATTGTCTAAGATTGAAACTAAAAACATGTTTATCTTGCGGAAGAGGAATAGAAATTTAGAAAAACAACCACAACCTCTGACCATATTACAGGAATTCAAGAGTAACAAAATCAATTCGAAAGTAATGACTCATTTTTTGTATCTGATAACATATTCACTATTTAGTAAACAAGACATATAGTTCGAAATACTTCTTATCAAAACTGATGTTCCTTTGTGTCTGGTGACCAACATGGAAGTTAATATGTGTCCATTTCATTGAATTATAACTGATAATTCTGGATATAGGTATTGTTTATTGTCTCGTCCATGTGTATTGAAGCACTTGAGTACGTGATCAAATTTGAAAAAAAAATTGGGGTCATCGATCCCTTGAAGTTATATACATAATTATTTCGATGCTTTGAATTACATGGAAGAAATATATATTGAATAAACCATGAGCCGTTGGAAGTGTAAGTTACGCATTACATTCTTGGAAAAAGCATGCCTCAGAAATTACTAATTTTAGAATATTCTCAATTTGTCAATTCATTAAGTCTGGATTTCAATTTATAGTCATTACCATAGTACTTTTAAATTTTAAATTTAATACTCAACTCCTTGTTCGAAAAACAACGGTTTCTTCTTGTTAATTAGGTTTAATTCAACTAATATTTCTCCGGGCCAATACATAATTTGAATCCTCTTCTTTTCTCTACTTTCATGCTCCTGAAAGTAGAATATTTTTCGAATGTCCGTAATTTTCTTCTGACTCTTTTAGACTGTTTTTTTCCCACTTTTTCTCATTCTATTGAAGTTCTAGAATGAACAAGAGAAAAATATATTGGAGCATTTACTGGAGATATATTATAACATTTATCTTTCACACACTGGATAATTTTGCATAATATGTACCATTACCTACGAATTCTTCTATAAATTATTTCCCTACTCGAAATGAAAATGAGCTCAAAGGAAGAACGAGGACCGTATGGTGGTTACCAATGGCATCGTAAAAATATACGAAAACGTGATACCTTATGAAACTCTTTATTATAGAATGTCTAGAAGGTTGGTTTTTATGAAAAGTGGTCCAATTCATCCAGCTAGAAATACGTTTGCTCGTTCAGGTAAGGTACTGCCGAGTTTATACGCTTTATGCATCGCTGTGGGTCGTATGTTCATATATATGTAAATTTGATGCACCATTTCTTAAATTGATTGTGAGTGTCTCCGCGTCAGACAGATTTCATTTTTTTCTTCGTTGCGCTTCCAGTTCTTTCACGGGCAAATGTGCGCCTTATTGGCTGCCGAGTAAATTTAACACACCGTGCCGTGTTGCAAATTGCAGTCATAACAAAAACAACCAGCTAGAAAATCTTATTAGAGTTCGTTGTGTTCCGTCTTTCACGGTGTCACGGTACCCGATTGCGTTTTTAACTTCGAATCAGAATTTGAAAATAAACATAAACAGGAATTAGGTGCTACAAGCTACAACTTTTCTAACTTCAACTGGCTAGACGTGAACTCTGGAACATAGTCATTATCTCCAGGAAAAATACTTGCTGCAAGCATTTTCAGTTTTATGACAAGCTCCGTGAATACGCTTTCTGAAGGAATAGAATTTGAATAAACTCTTCGTAATGAATATTTTCGTGATATTTTCAAAAAACGAAACCGAAAAATACTATAATCTCCTTCAGTATCATTTACTTAATGTAATTAAATAATTCAAATGAAAATACAAACGATAACCTAGAACATAATTCTGTTACTTAGAATGTTTATCGAGAATTGGAATAAACTCTTCGCAATGACTATTTTCGTGATATTTTTAAAAAATGAAACCGAAAAATACTATAATCTTCTTCAGTATCATTTACTTAATGTAATTAAATATCTCAAATGAAAATACAGATGATAACCTAGAATATAATTCTGTAACTGAGAATGTTTATCGAGAATTTGAATAAACTCTTTGTAATGACTATTTTCGTGATATTTTCAGAAAATGAAACCGAAAATTCATATAGTCTTCTTCAGTATCATTTACTTAATGTAATTAAATGATTCAAATGAAAATACAGATGATAACCTAATATATAATTATGTAACTGAGAATATTTATCGACAATTTGAATAAACTCTTTGTAATGACTATTTTCGTGATATTTTTAGAAAATGGGACCGAAAATTCATATAATCTTCTTCAGTATCATTAACTTAATGTAATTAAATGATTCAAATGAAAACACAGATGATAACCTAGAACATAATTCTGTACCTGAGAATGTTTATCGGTTTCATCTCATTTATTCTGAAAAGTAACTCTCATCTCTAGAACTCTCTGAGGAAATGAGCCTTCCTACATTTCCGTACAAGGTGTCAACATTCTGAGTATGAAATCCCCAGATTCATTATACGTAAGTGTTTCTGTTCACGCCTGCACTGTCAAGTTCACCAAAAGCCACGTCACAGAAATTGTGAATCAGAAAGTTTCTTGTTTTCAAACTTTTAACATTCAGTTCATTCAAAATATTCAATGCTCTTTCGAATACTTCAAATATTATCTTGCAGAAAGAACTTACGAGTATATCTATCTATATAACACCGTTTTCAATAATTTTGACAATTGAAGTTTGCTTATTGGACAGCAGAGAAAGAAAATGCTTCTATTCACTTTTCAAATATTAGGTGTATGTGGATGAGTACTAGTATCTTCCAGTCAACTTTGGCCTTCGTATCTGAACAAAAAAGATACTTTTTTTCAGAATCAAAAAAGATACTTTTTCTCAGTATCAAGAAACATAAATTTTTCTCAGTATCAAAAAAGATACTTTTTTCAGTATCAAAAAGATGTTTTTTTCAGTACGAAAAATGATTCTGAAAAAGTAAAAACGGATTGAATGCGTGGAACACACTTTTTGAAGAAAATCGTATTTCAATAAATATGAAATATTGTATACAGGTAAGAGAGGAAATGAAATTTGACTCGAATGTCGAATTCATCGAATCAGTATGTCCATCTCAGTGCTTCTAACGTTTTCTATGGCCGATATGTGCCCTTAAAACGGAGAAGAGAGTTCTGTTCTGTTCGGGAAACATTACTTGCATATGTTTGAAGAATAAAATTTTTGAGCAGAATTGAAATAATTGTTCAAGTCAATAATAACGCACACTTTCAATATTGCTCTACTTTGTTATTCGCTTTGACCAACGAAAAAACTGAAGAATTACAAAAAATAACAGGATCGGGCTATTGCACAATTTTAAAGTGCGATAAATATGCCCCAGTTGAAAATATGCCGATCTCTCTGGAACATAGAATATACTTTCCTGTATTTAAAATTGAGGAATCAGTTGCTTTCAAGTAATGTAATGAACAATCTAACATATTATGTCAGTATTGTTCATGGATAATATGTATACTAGAAATACGGATAGTTTTTATATCCAAATTTGTTGACTTTTCAAATCCAAAAATAGAATATACTATAAAGAATTTAATGCTTCAAATAATTTACCAAGTCTCTTAAGGCCAGCTTACTCCAAAAAACGTAATTTTTTTCAATATATTTTATTTATAGTACAAAACATGTTCAGTAATCAATTTATTTACATATAAAAGCACATATATGAAATTACTTGAAAAAAAATTTTTTTTTCAAAATGGAAGACAATGATCTGAAAGCAAAAAAAAACGGTTTCATATTTTGTATCGAATTGGCTATGTCCTCAAGCAGAATGAAATATTTTCAATGAAAAAAGAACAAAATGGCGGACTTTTGAATTTTTTTTACCCTTTTTTTCAATTTTAAATGTTTATAAATTTTTTTAATAATAATGAATATTTCTGATTCTGCTTGATGTCATAGCCAGACACCTGAAGAGTAAAATGTCATATCGATAAGTGCAATAGTTTTGAATTGAGAGTGTATTTCGTGCAAAAAACCTGGTTCGGAGAAAAATCAGTTCAAAGTTTTTATTCGTGAAAAATCGTAAAAAAAGTGAATTTTACTCACATATCCATTCCAGCTTCATACACAACTCCTTACTGGTCTTCGTAAGCATCATTCTGAAGAATTCTTGCGTTTCTCAAAGCAGTTCAACAAAATAACAAGACAATAACAATAAAACAAAGAACAAAACAATAAGACGACCCGAAGGCATGCAGCAGCTGCCGTACCGAAGGCGTTCGAGCGGCCGGATTTACTGCAGCGCTCTCTAATCTTTTATACCTGCTTCTCGGTCTTGCTGAACTTCGGGACTGATTCTATACTATTTTTACGATTATATAGCAGCAATTTATGAAAAAAAAATTTTTTCAGAATTGTTTGGACTAAGCTGGCCTATAAAAGTACTGGTGTTGAAATAATTAACGGTAATTTGAAGAAACATATTCAAAATGCTGAGATACTATGTAATCCAAACTCTTTGTACTTTTCAAGATATGTAAGTCTTTGTATAGCACCTGCGGAAGACATATTTACGATTTCAAGCCTTACGGTTTCACGCTCGCTCACAGGGTAATTTTCACTTATACCAGATACTATATGTCAGAGGGATTAAGCTCTGTGGGGGTCCTTTCCAAGTTATTAGACCCGTGACGTCGGTCCCCATGGCTGCGACAGTCATATCGTTGATTTGTGGTATGTCCTAGAAACTTCCTGACAGACCTTGGTGTGGCAAGCAGCACCGATTTCTGATATTCCTTATAGAGGTGTTCGCCGAGTCCTAGATCTCTGGTATTTTTCAGGAGATTTTTCGGGATTATACCAGTGAATCCCAAGATAATTGGAACAGTCCTGACCACGTTCTTGTTCCACTGTCGATAAATATAGTTTCCCTCGCTCTCTTGTCAAGCAATATCAGGTCTAGTCTATTGTAGGGAACTGTAAGATCAGTCAAGTTAGTGAGGTCCCAGTAGAGTCTAAACTGGTCAATTTCCAAACTTGTTAAATTTTAAAGAAATTCAAAGAAAATATTATTATTATTACGTTCGTTATTTTCAATTACTTTCAGGCACTATGAACGTATAGACTAAAGTTTTCATCCATGCATTACACAATACATTCACCGTATTTGTAGTTGTTCATTTAATTTTTTTTATCTCGGTACTTATCATACCAAATGCATCATTGTATCATATATATTTATACTTTCGGGCTTTCTACATCCCTCATCCAACTTTTCGAATCGTACTTGATAGGCAGAAAGCAACGCGTTTTTAGCCGTGGCCTTACATCAATTGAATATTATGCTTCATTGGAGTGCCCCAATGTTCCATACTTGGTCCTTTGATTTTCACAATGTTCAAAAATGATATAATCGATGTCATTAATGTTGAAGGTTTATTGTTCGCAGATGACTTTAAGATTTTTCATTGTGTCCAGCATTGGTGACTGTGAACGCATTGCAAGAAACTTGCGTTAAATTGTAAATTGATGTGATTTCAACAAATTAAACCTCAACATCTCCAGATGTCATGTTATGTCGTTCTCCACAAAATATAATTTGATAAATTTCAACTATGAAATTGGTGATAATATTTTGGGAAGACCTAATATATTTATTGACATTGGAGTAACCTTTGTTTCTCAACAAAGTACCAACTCAAAGTTTATATGTGGTATTTATATGTATATGTGGTATGAAAGTTTCTCAACTTTCATACCACATATCAATGCTACAGTAACCACTGCCTGTAGAGTATATGGTTTCTCTATTCGCGATGGAAAGGAATTTAGCAATATATCAACTCTGAAAACATTGTATTGTGCTTTCGTAAGATCTAAACTCGAATACGGATCAACAGTCTGGAATCCTGGTTATCCGTTATATATTGATCAACTGGAGTCCATACAACGAAAGTTCCTGAAATTTTTGAGCTTCAGAATTGATGGAATATATCCACTTATAGGCATACAACATGAAACGCTTACAAGTTGACATAATGTGTACACACTCAGTGCGCGAAGGAAATGCCATGCAAAAATCATCTTGCATAAAATAATTAACAATAAAGTAAAATGTCAGGAATAATTGCAAAAGCTTAATTTTATTGTTGCAAGAGTTTTTTCAGAAGCGCATTCACGTTCTACCTTCCAGCAGCTAGAACGCATGTTCTAAATTTTTTCATTGCACACGATGTGTAAACAGTGTAATATTTTGGAAGCTAAGGTGGATATTTTCAACTGTTCTGTTACTGATATTAACGCAAGTTTCCTTGATATACATAACCTCTGATAGAACAATCATTTTTATGTATTCACGAACATAATTCATATTCACTCATATAATTATGTGTGTTTGAGTGTTAATATGTGAATGTACATGTATTTGTGTGTTTAAATTTATATGTATGTATAATTTGGTCAGCATTTAAGGTTTTTTATTCCTATTATTATTATATTTCATTTCATCAGTTGTGATTCATATCACAAATTCTTTTATTTAAAATGAAAGTACAGAATTGAAACTTTTGTACTACCAATTTTGTGTTTTGTATATGTTGTGTTTCTTGTTTTGTAATTAGGACCTGTCCTGTAAAACAGTCTATGTTAAATAAATATACTTCTGATGATATAATTGTAAAGGCGAAATAATTGTTATATTTCGAAAATATATATTGAAAATCATATAACCTAAACATTTCATGTACAGTAATAATTTATAATCGATTCAGTCAAAGAATTGTAACTTTCTCCTGAAAATTGTTCGAAAGAGTAGATTAAATTTTCGAAGAATATTGCAATGGGGTTGTAAGAGGACGATGGATAAAAAGACAGATAACTTGCTTATGTCGCTTTGTATCATATTTTTTGAGAGTCTCCAGATATAACTTCGATACGATATTGTTAGATACGACTTAAAACGTCATTCCAACGACAGCATATAATATATGAAGCAATAGACAGAATTATATCGAGGAATTCATCGTAAACGGAAAGCTGTTGTAGATAGTGATAATGAACTATTTCGTATTCTTGTCATTTCGTAACTTCCATTTTCTGTTCTGTCTGCTGGGGACAATCACGGCGCATTCTGTTACGATGACAATGTTACATCTCGAAAGACGTCAAAGCCTGCAATTGTAGCTCTATCGAACAATGAAGACGAGACATAAAGGCCTTATTAGTCTATTATCATCTCGCTTATATACGTTTAATTAATCGGTTGGTTCAAGAGGCAAATCCACTATTTGATATCGTTGAGACTGTCTTAGGTTTCGGAACAATTATAACTTGTTTGAAATCAAGATTTGTTGAAACAGAAATATATAAACGGCATACATAATAATTTCCAAACTCTCCAAAATATCATTTTATTTTGTCAAATTAATGTCCAAGAGTATAATTTTCGTCCACTGAGTCCATTTACTGAAAGTGGAGAGAGTGCACTACAATGTGGTATGGCAAGAAATTGAAAAAATTGCTCCACTGAAAGACAGTTGGCACTTGAAAATAAATGGCGAGAGTTTTGTTTTCAAGGTCAGTTTTCTATTATATTAATGATGCAAATAACGTCCAAATCTATGGGTAAAAAATCATTACACTCAATAATTGAATTTAATCCAATTGCTCTTCATTTTTGTTCAACCATGAAATTTCTCGAATAATTTCAATGACTTAGGTCTGGTCTTTTCAACCCAGTTAGATCGGCAGGTAAGCTTCATTCGCCAGTTACCAGATTTTAACGCCTTTTCCTTCCGGTCAGAGTAAACACTCTCTACTTAACCTACAGTTAAGATCATAGGTTCAGTCACGGCCACCTTCAATACAGGCCATGAAATGAACATCTGTCAAAAAAAGATAGTGGTTCAACAATCCCGCTATTAGTTGAGGTGGTATACTAATGCAAATAGGACGCTTTCCAAAGCTTTCGCAGATTGAAGATAAATAATTTGAGCTTTTGGTATAAATTCTATATTTTCCAAAGTGTTTAGTTTGTTTAAAAATTTCAGTGGAACGAAATTAATTTTGTGTTGTTTGAGACTTTCGTAGTTTGAAGTTGAATATTTTACGATTTCAGTTTTAATCCTCTATTCATCAATTTTCTATAGTGTTAGTTAGGTGCTAGTGTCGATAGCTTGTGGATAACATAACATCAAATTATAAAAACGAAGTGTTTTGTGTGTGCCGATTTAATCGAATCCAATTTGTGTTGTGTTTTGAGTACGGATTACTCACAAATAATTTTTTTGTGAAATATAGAGTAGAGGATAGGTATTCCGTAGATGATTCAGTAAGTTTCAAGCTTGGGATAAGTGAGTTCCTAATAAGTATATTTTCTAATCTATTTATTACCGATAACCATCGAATAAACAGATCGCTATTCACAAATCTAATCAACAATAACACATTCTTTCAAAATCCAAACTTTCCTCAAAGCAGAATTTTTGGAAGCTATGATTTTATTTATAATATTTTAATTATTTGCATCGGGGAGAACTGAGTATACCTACAAATTCAATTGAAAATGTCTTATTTCACATGTGTGCCATATTTAAAAAATTATTAATGGTATTTCTCTCGAACGGGCCTTTTGTATAATATACACCAGAAAGCAATTTTGTGTAATCCCACTATTTCAAGATTGTCATTGGATGAATCCTTGAAAGATTTTTATTGTTGCTGTTTATGTGGTGAAGACAATAAAAATATTCTGAACATGCTGTGTTCCTTTTTCTCGAATATCTTATTGAATGACTACACAAAAAAAATGGAACCGGTCACGAGAGAACTGAATCAAGAAATAAACGAAGAAAACTCAATACTTTCATAAAGTAATTTGTTGGTTGCGCTAATCAGGAATATAATATTTATTTATACTTAGGTAAATAATTCAATTTGATTAATTCCTACAGCGTTTCTTTCAAGGTTCCTATTCTCTCAAATAATTCAAGAAATTTGGTTAGGAAACTTTTCATGTAAATAAATCCCACTGACTAATATAAGTATTTCTTACGCAGTGGGGCTTTATCGAAAACATTGTTTGAAAATCAAGAAAACGTTGTTTTCTTGAAATAATAAATTTTATACAGTTTTCTGTTACAGAAATATGTGCTCACAATACCCAATATAATATTCTACATATTATAGATACCAATAATATTTCTTGTTTGTTCGCAATATACAAAAAGAGTTGAAATAATGCTTGAAAGCTTGGGAACATCCGACTAGGATAGTATACACCTGTGCACAATTTGGCAACACCTAGGTACTACGCTCTTCATGGTCTGCATTAAAGGTGGCCGTGGTTCAGTTTATCTTTGGATCAGCTACCGAGAAGTTTAACCGAATATGAAAAAACCAGGCCGTAACATATAGGTGAAGATATGTCAATTAATGTGAATAACAAAATCAAAAGAATTATGATTAAATTCAACAATATCAAAATTCACAGTGAATTTTCGAACGTATCAGTTAGAGGAAATGTCACGAACATCGAAAAAATGGAAAACTCTTGAGAGACTCAAATTAAAAAGAAGCTTGCAACCCCTAGTATACTGATATAGTATACAATATTTGAAATGAATCATCTTGTTAAGATTTAAAAATAATTCAAAAAAATAACTTTTCGTAATGCTTCATCATCCTATCATGAAAATCAATCCAATAAACCATTTGGAAGTGACAAATGTTTTGAGTGAGTTATTCGATTTTAAATATATCGATCGATTTCAAAAAATTTCAATGTCACATCGGCGACACAGAGTCTAGAATTGTCTATTCTCGACTCATGTGAATATCGTACAGTGCTTCACGCTTCATCAGACAACAACAAACCCGTCTAGCCAGTGAAGCTGAACAGCATATTCTCCACCAATTAGGGTATTTTACAAGCATTTGAAATTATATATATATATATATATATATATATATATATATATATATATATATATATATATATAGTAGTAAATACTGGGACTCTTAATCGAAATATCGAAATATTTCAAATAAAACTATCAGGGAGCTGTCTACACAAATGTTGTCAACGAGAACGAACCCATCACTTTCGAGAGTGGATATTAAGAGCGTTTCGAAAAATTCATCGATCTTGTTGAATGATAATAGGAAACAATTGTTTCATCATTATTATGAATCATCAGACCATATTTAATCTAGCCTACGTGAATATTTAACTCTGTAGAATATCTCTCAATTTGGTATAGGACCAATGTTCGTTTTGAAAGTCATCGATTCTTGATTGATAGGTTAAATATGGACTGATGATTCATATATATATATATATATATATATATATATATATATATATATATATATATATATATATATATATATATATATATATATATATATATATATATATATATATATATATATATACTCGAAATGTTCATACGCTCCCAAAATCTACTCGAAATTTTACGTACATCCGACACTATCTACTCGGCTGGGCCCAAATCTACTCGTCCGTACAAAATCTACTCGGATGGCTTATATTTATCGATCCTAGTTTATTTAGAGAAGAATGTTGGTAATATACGAGAATTTAATTTGACATTCGCTTAGTTATTATTATATCGTTCGGCTATTTAATCTACATATATATGAAATTAGAAGATGTCAGAAATATGATTTCGACGGAACGAATGGAAAATATGAATTTAAGCAAATGTTTCATAAAATGTATTTTTTTCCAAACAGCATTTTGAGTGATTCAACCTGATAAGTATATTTCGGAATTTTATATTCAATGTATAGGAACCATTAATATAAGGCATTCCCATATCCATAAATAATTCAACAAGATCATTCGAATACGTTTCAGTTACGGATGTTATAGTGTAATAATAATTTGTTATTATTTGAATTTTTATTTTGGAAATGATGTAAATTAAAACAGAGATGATAAAAGTGATCTTAATAAAAAAACTCGGCTTTTTATATAAATTCTCGTCAATTGCAGGAATGACAGAAATATTCAATTAATGAAAGAAGTTCTTTTTTTAATGAAATATAAGGAAGAATACTTGCATATAAAGAATATAGGTAATATAATGTCACAAAGTTTTGAATATATCTGGATCAGTTATAGTTATATCATAAATATAAAGTGCATATGTTAAATTGAACAATATATAACGAAAAATAGTCAGTTAACATCTATTACTTCAAAGCGTCATGTGTGTAGCCTAGGCTGTTGACTTAGGATGTAGGATGTTAGGGTGTAGATTTCTCTGCTCATTCTTACTTGTTCAGAAATTATTCTATAGAGGGCACAACAGACAACTCTTTGATAGAATTTTTATTACTTTACTGATTGTAAAATGTATTTCTGATTGAGATTATACGGAATTATTTTCAGATGGAGTTTCAGTGTTTGAAACTATTTTTAATAGCTTATTTTTCAGATAGGTATACATGAACTCAATATTTGTTTTACTTCGTTTGATACATTGGATGAACATACATTTCATCAAATTTCCGCTGATAGACATGTCTGCATACATATTTCTAGTTAATACGTGTATTAGTCGTTATGTTCATTATTACTTTCTTGGTTCGTTGAAGTGGTAGTAAGAAATGAATTATATTAATGACTTCGAAAAATTAATCTAAAAAATTCTACAGTCTATCAATATTCGAGATGCAAAAAAATCTAACTGCGAAATGACTGGAACCGCTATTTGTGTTGATAAATAAAATTCAATCTGCCTATAGCGGACTAATCGCCTAATCAGAAGTATTATATTTAATATATCATTATTTCAAATGGAATACTATTATTGAATGTTTTATTTATTAAAATGATTCATTTGTTAAGTAAAATATATGATTCAAGATTTCAGTATATTCAAGATTTATGCTGAATGAATACCAACAAGATTTATTATTTTTCTATTTATTTAGTTTTCTTCAGTTTCAACAGAAAATTATTTTTGAATTATTTCTTTTAATCTGAGTCATATAATCAAAGTAGAAAACACTTTCTCTTGAAAAACTGAAAAAATTCTGAAAGTTGCCAAACACTATGTTTTAATAAGCAAATAACATTCGCATCAATTTCGCGTGATGTAAGTGGAGTATTCAGTGCGAAGGCCTCGATTGTTGTTATTGATATACGATTATATTTACTCTTTGAAGAATTTTAAAGGTGTAATAGATCATCCAAAAAGCTCTAAAAAATAAGTAATAAATAAGTTAATAAATTGCCAATTTGAGAAGAAAAAAGTAGGTATTCAGTTTGATGATATTTTTGTATCAAAACTATTCTATGAGTTGCGAGATGTGTTATTCATTTCGACACGGGATAATACCGTGTACATTCATCAGAAAAATTTGAACTTATGTACATGACTATAATTAATTTTGGTATGCCATAATTTATTAACATAGATTTCATAACATTTTTCTTCGTGAAGGGTTGAATTCGACTATTCTGCATAAATAATTGAAACTTCAGTTATAATTGTTAAAAACACTGAATCCATTTTTAAAACAACTACTTTCAACCATAACGGCAAAATCAAGAGATAAAGACTTGATAAAACTGTAATAGTACAAGTCAAATTAGTTGTTTTTGCAATAAACTCAGTGATTATACGATTTGTACTTCATAGAAGTTTCATTTAAAATTAAAGTTCACACAGTTAATTTCATTTAATCGATTCATATTATTCTTCATAAAGATTTACCACCTTTTGAAGAGGAGTTTCGTTGGCATCTGGTTAATATCACTACGCACAGTATATCCAGTCCCACCAGTGGCGGATATACATAATATTTTTGGAGATGGGGGGCAAGAACAAGGTAATAATATGTAATTTGGGTAATAAAGTAGTTATGTTTCACGTTAGCTTTTGAGGTCGATTTCAGTGGACAAATTACAATTAAATTTCAATTTCGTTTTAAAAAGGCGAAACAAAGTACATATAAGTGAAGGAAAAAAACCGTTCAAAAATATTATATGTTATAAAGACTTAGTGAGGTTAACAATATTCACATAGTACAGAACAAAGTTCAAGATTCTCAGTGTATTTCAGAATTCATCAATAACTTCCTGGTAATTATCAAGAGGATATAAATGATAGGATAAAAAGTCCTATGACAATTTGCGGGAGATCCAATATCACTATGGCCTCTTTCTTCTTGCAAAAACCCAAGTTACCTCACACTAATTCACATATGTTTATTCGTCAAAATTCAACATTATGCTGGACTCATCATTTTCGCAAATGAGTTAATTTTGTATTACACTGTCTGGTTTCGAGGAGGAGGGTTCGGTCCCCTAGGCCCCCTTTTATATACGCCCTTGCGTCGTCATTTCAATCGTTTTATGGATTCAATATTAGGTTAATTTCTTGGAAGGTTCAGGGACACGTCGAACTGTCGACCATGTAGATCTCGAATTCTTAACAGATGTTAAAAGACATATTATAATTTATAACTGCGGAAAAAGAATAAGAAATTAACGGTCATCATATGGACGTCAATTATATAACGTTAAGAGGTTTTGAAAATGAATTTTGACTGAAAATTTTTTTCCGTGATTATAAAATAGCCATTTTGATTATCAAAATTTTGGCTAATTCAGAACATGTGTTTCGAGATGTTCTAGATGTCTCTTGTTAACATCTGATTTCACAAGGCATTTTATTAACAAAGACTAAATAAAGTCTCTCGTTTTCATGACAAGGTAACACAAAAACGTATGAAGATGTTGAAAATATCGTTCAACAATAACAGACATTTAACTGTTCATCGTCATGAACAGTTAACATTAATGTCAGAAATCACCAAATAATTGAGGGAATTCTACTCGATTACGAAGTAGCTTCTTTGATCAGTTTTTTCATTTATTTATCGCAACTATATCTACTGTATCTTATAATATAATAATGAATTATCGAGAGGATTGTGTACAACATAGGTACCTAATCGTGACTTTTATGAGAGTTTTTCGACAAAGAGGAGCATATCGATAGTTCGTTTTATAGGTAATTGAATGAATGCATAATGAGATGAGCAATCTACAGCTATTTGATTGAGGAGCATATCGATAGTTCGTTTTATAGGTAATTGAATGAATGCATAATGAGATGAGCAATCTACAGCTATTTGATTATTTCAGCTGAAGATGAAAGTGTTATATTATGTCTCAAGTTAATATTTTACTTTACTTATAATTTTTCAATAAAGATCAAGTAAAAATGTCATTTAAATTCAATATATTCATATTCATTGTTTGATATACCTATTAATTACAACATGAATAAGTTGTACAATACTGTTGAATGCAATGTTGTAGAATGAATATTTGACTGCAAATTACTATTACATATAATTATGAAATATTTCGAAAATGAAAATGTTTACTAATTGAGAATAAATTATAGATGTCTCTTATAGTTATTTAGGTATGATTTCATAGCTTCATAAAGGTTATAGTATATTCAATGAAAACACATCTAGCTTATTACCTCTGATCAAGTTATAAATTGTTCGATCAATTAAAATAATTCAGAAATGTTTGAAAAAATCGTGGGGATTATTTTAGATTATATAGAGGGTTCGAATGTGAAACACGTTTTAAACCACAATATTTTCGAAATACTTGAATTTGAGCGTAAAAATTGCAAAAAACTATTGACTGATATCAGCGGTTTGATTATCGTAGCACTGTACCGCTTATGAGAGTATCTGTTTATATAAATTAATCAGGGATACGTGAGTGAATCGTAAACAACATTCCTTATTCATAGAAGAGTCGGAATACCTAGGTGCAGAAAATCGTTGAAAACATTAATGAAGCAAAAATAATTCAAATTGTGAAGGAAGCTTTTCTAATATTTTTTACGAATATGAATTGCATACCTACGTATATTTTAAGCAGAAATACACTAAAAAAATCTGAATAACTGAAAACGGTATAAGATAGTCAATAGTAGGTACATATGTAGTATTATTTATTACTTATATCACGAATATGCTCATTTCGAAATACCCTACGTGTACGACTAGATGTAACAACATGTTGCAAATCAAAAATGCGCAGAAATAATTCAAAGTCACCTAGATCTTCATAAATGAGTCAAAAAATTTCATTTTTTTTCGTTTTGAAGAATAGAAAAGGAATGTACGTTACTCAAATGAGATAGGTGTCCGATTCAAAAGATTATGATTTTATAGGACTTCAGAAATAATGTATATATAACATCATTCATGTTTTGAAAATATCAATTATTTTTATATTATAAATAATGTATAATATAAATCTATAGAAAGTGTATATCAAAAGCATACAATTCAGGAAAATTTTTCTTTAGGAATTTCCACATATCATTTGAAATATTGATTACTTCTAATGAATCACTGTAGTTATACTTTGTACCTGTTCTAGCCCAAGTTCACTTCTTCCAATCCATAGTAAAAACCAAATTATATTCCAGAATTTTAAATAAACAAAATTGTTGGAGGACAATTTTGCATTTTGCCTCCAATCTAGTTGCATGCGAGATTTTTGTCTTTCATTACATAATAAAAAAAGACATTATTATAATAAGAGAATGATATTAGTTAGAATGAAGGTCAAAATTTAATCTTACAACAAAAGGTTTTCTTCATCTTCTATTCAAATTTCTAAACAGTTGAAGGTTTTCATAGGTTTTTCAACTGAAATTCTTCACATGCAAAAGATTAGCATTAAACAAATTCTTCAACTTGACGTATATATTCAAGTAGCAATATCTGTAATACTGTAGGTAATTCCCATTTTGAAAAGTGATAAAAGGAACTAAATCACTATATTTTGAGGAACGTAATATAACTTCAATAGAATTCAGGTCAAGGAACGTAAAATTTTTTCATGTCCATTATTTCTGCTTCTATTTCTATGTTTTCTCGCAATTTTTTTGACTTAACACAAATAATTGGATGAAGATATTGTTTCTATGAGTCAACAATTGTTGATTCATTCATTTTATCAATTTAAAGTTCATGAGTAAGCAAGTTCAATTTGTAAAATGTTGCATGAGATGCAGTTCTCAATACAGGAGTAACATGTAAGAACATGAATATTCTAGCATTTAACATCTATTTGGTAAACCGATGTTTATCATGAAGTCGGCGACTATTTTGATTGAGGATAGATGCGTTTCCAAAAATGGAACAATTTGTAAAACTCTGTTTAAAATTTGAATTCTGATTGAAGATATTTATTCCAATGTGCAAAATATCTCAAATATCGAAATTTTGGAATTCAGAATACATTATAGATGAGTCCTATTGTTTTGACACTGTTTTATATTGGCAATAACAGGCCTTTATTTCTTATCATTCCTGTCCTATCAGGTTATAAGAGACAAGGATTTTTAAATACTTCTGAAATTTTGCCCTGACAAAAAGATTTTTCGGAAGTGACCGAGAATTATTATATTCAATTAATTCGAAATTATACGGAACTGTAATTCAACTCACTTCAATATGTATTGTTCACTTCAATATGTATTTCAACTCACTCATATTAATAGAGATGTGCAAAGATTCTCGAGTATTTTTTATATTATTACACAATTCTAATATATCTTTGAAGATTTGAATCACAAATGAATAGTGATGATTGAAAATGGGTGTCTAATTGAAATTCTAATATTATCGAATCCTCTACTGTTCGGTCATTTTAATTATTACGGTTGCTATCCGTCCGGGATTTCCCAGATTTGTCTTCTTCGAAGGGAGTCCAGGGGCTGTCCAGCAGCGGCTTTTAATAAGTGACCGTGTGTAAACCGTACAATTTTTTTTTGTCAGGGAAATCCAATTTTTTTTTAGTTGAGCGACAAATTTTTCTGCAATCGGAAGGTTTTAGAAAATGTTCGAGGCCTTGGAAATTTATTTTAAAAGCTTGGATAGACTACCCATTCCGATCAAATAATTTTTTGAAGACCCACTGTCAGAGGCATATATATTTCCAATGTATTCAGTGATGTACGTTCTCTAATCTCGAATATCGAAAAGTTGGAAAAAAGTGAAAAATCGAAAACAGAATCGTATTTGCGTATCTGAATAAAACGTTAGAAGACAGAATGAAAGAAAATTTTTTGTTTCTAAAGGCACAAAATATTTCGAACGAACAGGATGAAAACACCAAAAACCATTTCAAAGTATTTTACATTTTTTACATAGCAATGAATTCCCACATAGAAAAGTTTGAAAAACCAATTGAACACTTTGACCAATTTAACTGAATGATGTTACTAAACATCATTGCAAGTACCCCATGGTCTGATGTCGAAAAGAACAGTCCCTTTTCTCAAGGAAATTAACATCGAAATCGATGACGCTCATAGCATGGACCTTATTGAAGGCGATAAGATTTCATAGCGCAATTCATCTATGACTTATTTTTTTTCGAAACACTCATTATAGTCAGAAATGCTTAAAATCGTATAGTATTATTTTGTGTATATCTGCACACAATGCGTCGACAGAAAGTGTTTTCACTAGTCACGTATCAATGGACGGAATAAAGAAACTCGCTTAACGGCTCATTTTAGGTCTATGATCAAATCTTTTATTTGATCTCTTTGAAAAAATTTCGATCTTTTACAAATTCTTGTTAGAACAGAAAGATATTTCATTGAAAATTGGGAAGACTAACATAAATCAAAATAGTTTGAAAAAACTTGATCTCCCTAAAATTCACAGTTTTAGAACTTACTTGAAATAATTTATATTTACAATTGAAACAATATTATAGGGATTTGGCTATCTTACTAGATGTATGAGAATATCATTTGTGTAGTAGTTTTTTTTTCAAAATTATCATGTATTAGTCATTAGAAGTATCATATAATAATTTGATTGGTACCTGAAAAAAGCGCTTTAGTTATTTTTGTTACCATAATACAACAGAAGGAGTGCTTCTTAAAAAATGTCTATTATTTGTTGGTGTTACATAAAATGAAGTCGATTTTAATGGCACACTGTATGAATGAATGAAAATTGAAAATTTATAACGATGTTTTTATTTTGTTTGCAAAAAATATTTTTTCAGATATGTCGTGAAAAAAACATATTTCGCCTAAATGTCCGGGTTTTTTGCTTTGTTCATCAGGTGTCGGTGAACTAAGTTATAACAGCCCCATATTTTTCGAGAATTTTCAGTTCGAAAAATCTGACTTGAGATTGCGGGCAAAAAAAGTTGCAACAGAGCAGAGAAATAATATAATTTTCGAGTATTCAAAACTTTAATTATGCTCCTATTCCATAAAATAGTTTTTCTATAATTTTTTAGGTGTACTTTTGTGAAGTTTTATTTGAATGTTTATTTCTATTCATGTATTAATCCGATTCTTTTTCGTTTAAAATGTGAGAATGTCTATAGTTTCAGATGCTCGTTTCCAATTGAAAATCGCAAATATAAGGGCTCCGAATGAATATTAACTATTGCGAACGAAACTGTTAATTTTTATCATTGTTGGGAATTCATCAAACTGAAATCTGAGTTGAAAATTATATATGCAACAAATCTGTTCACTGCTGTCAAGGTCTTGGGATCATTATAGCACTTTATCGTTGTTTTAGGATATTTGTTTACATAACTTAATCAGGATCACGCTAGTGAACCGTAAACAAAAATATTCATTCTTTATACGCGCAGAGCCGGGAAGCTAATAACAGAGAACAAACGTCAGGAAGCTCGAAAAATATGAAAGATAATTAGAAGGTAATTGAATTCTGGGTGAAACTCATTTTATTTTTTCTAAAAATTCAAATGTAACGAATTTGTTTTGGGACGAATTGTTGATGTTCATCGACATTTTGTCTTCTGTACGATTTTAAGGTCTATAAATTCTAAGGTGCTCAACTTGAAAATCTAGAAATTGCATCGTGGGAGTATCAGGTTAATTTGGAGGTACACTTGAAGAATCTCGCGTCATTTAACTGTACCGCAGCAAAGTGGTTAAGAATCACTGCTCTAGTTCTTCAGTTCATTACCTCAGAAACGTTATGATGACGTATATGACGTTATGAAAAACAAATCTGAACTCAGATACGAAAACCAATATAGGCGTGGATGTGTTTCAAGTTTGGGAAGGGCGATTTATTCGTTATCGATTTTCACTTAGATTCAAATCCAAATATTGAATCCATAAACGTAAAAATTCGAGTCTCAATAATCGATTTACAGAAAATTGATTTTTCGATTTGATTTTTGAGTTGGTGTTTCAAAGTATTACAATACAAGATCGAAATATGATTTGTTCTATCAAAAAATAATTGATGTAGGTATAAAAAGAAGTGAACTAGGTACTCGTATTTTTCAGATGCCCGTTTGCTTTATATTCATATGATTTGTTTTCCGCCAGAAGCTACAAGGTTGAATAGGGGTCGTTGTCTTGAAATTCGAAAAAGTTAGGTTTATGATTTTAAGTTCATTAAATTTTTAGTTGTGAAATGGCATATTACACTGTACCTATTCTTATTATAATAAATATGCTGTATAAACTATATAAACATTTGCCGGTAAAGATATCTTTTATATTCATATAATGACTAATATAAACGTTCTGAATTATCTGTGGTTCAAGTAATGAAAAACAACATAACCAACAAAAAAATATAGCATTTGAGTGAATATAATAAATGATTACCCTTAATTCAATTACATATTAGATGAAAAACTGCAATTTCTCTAAATGTGATTTGAAAGTTCAGCTAATTGTAAATTATTTCATTGTTGTTATCGAACAGAAAAATTCTAATCTAAATTTTTTAGGAAGAAATATCTGCTCACTAGATCGATTCCTTACATGATATCATTCGAAAGTATTAGAATTCGAATTTGAAATGACTAATATGTATTCAATTATTCTCATTAATACATTAACTGCAAATTTTTATCGCAGAAAAAAAAAAAAAACTAAGTTTGCTGCTTTCAACTGCTTTATCAAAATAGGACTTTATCGTATCTTCATCTGCTACATCTTTTTCACAGTGGACTTTTCACAGTAACTCCTTAGACTTAAATTCTTTGAAAGACAATCCTTATTTTTTTCTAGATATACAAATTGCAATTTTTCAAAACATAATACTGAGATATCAAAACTGCCGTAAGACTTTTTTCCAACTGCATAATAGGACTGTTCAAAAGAAAAGGTGAATTTCGAATTTTTGCAGGCTGTACACATTCGATTATCAAAATATTTTTTGTTAAGGTGGTATTTCAAATATGTTGCAATTATCAGCCCTTTTAGATGAGAAGTTTGTTTCCGACAACTGAAAAGGTTAGTCACGATCTTCATATGTTATTTCGATTTTTTACTTTCCAAAAAAATGGCTCAAATAATCTGTATTAAATTTTACGTTAAAATGAAATAAAGTGCTCCAACGCATTTAAAATATTGATTGTGGCATACGGAGAACCTACTTCGTCACAAAAAATTGTTTATAAGTGGTACAAGCATATTCGAGAAGGAGTTGATGATGAAGAATATCCTGGAGTTGCAACCATCTCAAAAAATGAAGAAAACAACGAACCAATCACGAAAATGATTCTGGAAAACCGTCAAATCCCTAGTAGGGATGTTGCACAGAACGTTGGCATATCAATTGGCTCGTGCCATGCACTTTTCTCGGATGTTTTGGACATGGAACGTGAGGTAGCGAAGTTTGTTAAGAAATTGCAAAATGTTGAGCAAAAGCAAGGTCGCTTTCGTATTGCATCAGATTTGCTCAAAAAGGGCATATCTGGTGACATAACGTGAATACATGGTTAGGCCGTCGGAACAAAGGCCCAATAATCCCAATTGAATCGGTCAGAAGAGCCTAGATCGAAAAAGGCACGCCAAGTTCAATCCAATGTGAAGGTTTTGCTCACTGTTTTCTTCGATTACAACGGCGTGATGCACCATGAGTTCTTCCTAATATCTCATGCGGTTAATACGGATTACTACAAAGAAGTTGTTCAACGTTTGCGTAAAGCAGTACGGCTCAAACGATAGGAATCAGAATGATAATGCACCAGCTCACATATCAATGCTTGTTAGTGATTGTTTGGACAAAAACAACCACCGTATTGACCAGATTTGCTTTTTTCCTTTTCCCAATGACTGAAGAAATCAATGAAAGGAAAGCCACAATTGATGACATAAAATCGGAATAGCGCATTTCAGAGCTTCAAGGATTAGAAGAAGCGCTGCCATAAGAGCACTATACCTAAAGGGGTTACTTTGAAGGAAATAAAATGGATATTTATAAATAATTGAATACTTTTAGAAAAAATTCAAAATTCACCTTTTTTTCGAACGAACTTTGTATTCCATTCAAATTCAGTGGAAATATACTTGAAAAAAATGTATTTCTAGAGTACACATGGCAATTTATCACTTTCATTCAAAATGTATTAATTAACACAACAATGAATATCGAATAAAATTATATCTTCATAGAATTTTTTCGACAGGATTTCATTGGTAGGTACTTATATGGAAAATAATCGATATTATATTCTATATTTTATGAAACATTTTACGTTCGAACGATGCACTCATATAGTTCGTTTCCCCATGAGTTTGACGAGTATGAACTGTACTTCGTAATGCTGAAGCAAATCGAAAGTTTTGTTTTATAAGGGATTGGTTGCATGAATTCACAATATAATGAGCAGTTAACCGATATTTGATTATTCGATTGAAGCAAGGCTCTTTTATTGTGTATAAATTTAACATTTTATTACACATTTTCATTTCTTGACAATGTAGATCAAGTAAAACTATCGTTTGAATCCCCTACTGTTTATTAGATCAATAATTAAAAATTAAAAGTATTTTTATTAAGCTCTTTCAAAAATTAAATATTAACCGGAAATAAAGAAATAAATTCACCATATTTTCTCGAATTATTCCTCTTCAAAACTTCCATTTCAGAAATACCCGAAAAAATTGAAGGGATTCTGCTTCATTACTTTGATATGAGATTTGCATTTCAATCAAATAATTTGTACAAGTCTGTTTAAATGAAATTTTGACTTATTCGCACTATGAGTGCGAAATGGTTTAGGCATCAAAATACTAGCTAATCTGGAATAAATTACAGATTTCTCTTATTTTTCATCTTGATTTCCCATTGCTTTATATTTGCCGAAACAGACCTTGTCTCGTACGACCCCTAACGATCTATTAAGACGCAAAGATTTCTTGAGATTTTTTAAATTATTCTTTCACGAAAAATTTGAATTCAGAAAATATCCAACGAATTGAACTAATTGTTGTATTGATTACATTAGTAGGTAATCGATACTTGTTGACATTATTTATTACGTATAATGTCAACAACCATGCGGTCCGAGATCCATATTAGTATTTTCACTCGTAGGGCACTTGAGAACATCTGGAGATAAGTGACCTCGTACAAATATGTGTAGGTAGGTATATTTTACCGAGCCAGTCTAACTTTAAGCGTGTTACACGAAAGTCTTGTGAAATAATTTAATTGTATTTTTCGTGAATGTTTGTGAAATTTATTCTCTTTCAGTCAAATATAACATACCATTGTTTAGCAGTTTTGTGAAAGTTGAGTTATGAACCGATGAAAATTTATCGTGAAATTCTACAGAAAGAAACGGGTAAGTACTTGCACGACATTAATTATATCAAATATTTTCTTTCATTGATGAATTTTCGGATATTTATGAAACATTTACATTTTTGTTAATGTTTGTAATTGTATTAAACATACAATTCAGAATTTTAGCGTTGAAAAAATTGGTCAAAAAATGATAAATCATATAACCCAAACTATTGTTTATAAATCAGTTTCTTCTGGATAATATTTCATTTACCAACTTTTATTTCCGTTTTTATTAACCCTTCTATTTTTCAAACAGTTGAACTTTTAGATTTTTCTCACTATTAGGTTATTATGTGCCTTTCAATAATTAATAGCAATACGAATGTTTGTTATACGAGCTCCATTTATTTCATGACTATATGGGAAATGTTTGAATTCATTTCATAAAATATTATTCTTATTGCTTATTTCTCAATCATTTTTTCGAATCTATTCAGCCCTACATTTGAACGTGTAATGAATATCCTAACAGAGCTTACAATTGAAATCGCAATTAAGTAATAAAGGGTCATTATTTCATGTTATTTGACAAGCCAAAAAAGTATATTCTCCAGCAATGCTGAGAAATAATGTCTCAGGTGACCGGAAAAAATGAATTACTTCAACAAATTAGTACTTTCCGTTGTATTCGTTTTAGTTAAGTGCCTTTCCGATTTATATCCCTTCTGAAAGTACACCCTAGTAATTTATGTTCAAGTAACGACATTGATAATTTTCCATCAAGAATGTTCCTCATGTCTGATTGATACGCAAAATGAATGATCTTTGCTATCTATTACTTTTAATTCAATTATTCACTAATTAAATAACTAAGTCTATGGTATACTATTTTTGTTATTCAATGTATTTTTAGGTGACACAAGTTCCACCTTCAATTATTATCATGGAAATATTATGGAGGAAAAATTTTGTTCCTTTTTTGCAATTGGTTGCAGAAAAAATTGGAAAGACATTGATTAACAACTTTATTAAGTACTGAACCTTTGGTGAAAGAAAATTTGGAAGCAGGTAAGTAATCAATTCATCAGGTATTTTTCGTTATTTAGTGATTTTGTTCTTCATTTCATCGACTCGAAAAATTTAGTTCAATTATAACTTATTACTCAATAAAATCACTTTTTCAACCTATATTATTCAATACGGCTTTGTGCCTCTAACACTCAACAATCAATAGGCATGACGAATAAATTAAATATTTTCAATTGGAACCGTTCCTAATATTTAGTTTTTACTGTTGAAATATAAATGCTTGTGTTTCTGTTCTTGTGGACCATGATGAATTTTGTTCAGATGCAAAAACCGAGAAAATTCATAAAAAAATTGAGAAAAATGACGGATGAAAACATCTGCATAATTTCATTCTCTTGATGCCAATATATCAACAATAAAATGGCAAATAATAACAAGGGAATTCTTGACAGAGATCATGAATGAAATGATGTTAATAAGTTACAAAAAAACAAAAGAAAAAGAAAAACAAAAGAAATATGCCCCTGGATTTGGAATATTCGTGAAAAAAAAAATTAATAAGTCGTAAGATTGTAGGACACATAGATCATGGTATAGAGATCCAAAATAACAGATGCAAAAAGACTATTGCAAAAATATTGGTGAAATATATTCGCTCCTATAAATTTGCTCGATGAAAGAAATGCGCAAGGAATTTCTGAAAATTTTGATGATTTTATAACTTCATCAGGTTTGACTTTCGAACGACAGCCAGATAATTTAATAACTGAAGTAATCTAATTTAATTATTGAAGCAATTTCGAGTAGTTTTGTGGAGAAATTATGTAATTTGAAAATTTACTACTAGTTGGACTTAATACAGGAATAGCATTATAACCTACATAAAATCATAATACTGATTGTAATTGTTATGGTATTACTGTCCTCATCGATTATTTTTCATACACATATTTTTCTGATTGCAGATGATACCTACACCAAGAACCTGATTACCTGAACATGTTCCACATCAAAAATCTTAACACAATCTTATTGACACCTGGAGCTTCATTGTCCATTCAAATTTGGTGGCTAACGTCTATTTTTAGTTTTTAAGGGTTAAAAACAAATTTGGTTTTTCAAAGCTGTTCATTTTCGAACTTTTTCTATAAAATGGTTCGAAAATTTTCTAAAGTATTAGGTAGTTATTATATATTGCATTATATGCTCGAAATGTGTAAAAAATAACACTTCACGATTGATTTCTTTTATACATATTTATATACTTCTTCATGCTGGGTAATTTTGTAAGCAAAGTATAAATGAGTCACCAGGAATTCTAACTTCCTTTTCTCTAGAAGTATCAATACTTCACATATATTATATATTTATATATAATATATTTATCTTCAAAGATGAATGTACTTTCCAACTAGTAAGTCCAACTAGACTTTCATTGACAGATTTTAACGATTATAAACTTTAAAATTTACTTAAATCAATTTTTCTCAAATCATAAAGTTCTATATTTCTTCACAATCGATAGTGAAGACTGAATATCTTTTAGAAGTTTTGTTCATTACTACATTGAATTTTCCTCCGATCCTGTGGTAGTCAAGTTGAGCTTTTTTGTCTCACTACATAGTAAAAAGAAAAGAAATGATCTCATTAGGAGAAATGTGGAAGTTTGAATAAAAATCAGAATTGACTCTGACAACAGAGGAAATTTTTCACCTCGCCCTTGATATTTCCGAACATGCAATAAATATAGCATTTTGATTTGAGACAAAAAAGGTCAGTCAGCTAACCAAAATCACTAAATTTTAAGACTTGTAACAATGGTTCAAAACCCCAAGGAGTTTTTCTTGCAGCTTCTTCCTCCCTAAGATATAAATTTTTGACTGAAGCTGATTTTGTGAACCCAATTGTTTCATTGTCAAGCTTTCGTTTTCGAATTGTTGCAGTTATCAATTGCATTTCAAAAAATACTGAATTAATTGCGAATGAACAAGAAGATTTCTTATCATGTTTTATTTCATTTAAAAATCACCAACAAGTTCACTCCTTTATTTGGTTTGTTTGTTTGCTGTAAGTTATTCAATATAAGTAAAAATGTATTATGAAGTGCTGATTGAGTTTTTTCAACTTCAATTGAGCTCTATTCAACTTATTTCATCTTATGACATATGTTACGATTTAGCTACTTATCTAGCATTAAGTGGCTTGGCAGAAAATTATTGTCAGGTGTAAGTTTTAGAAAATCATTTATACAACTTCTTGGGATGTTGGTATGATTATATGAACTTGCTGTTTTAGTTTAGTCCCAGGAGAACACATAAAAATTTTCGGAATTGTTGTTCAAAAACGTTAATTATACAATTTTTTTTTCATATTGTATATATTTTCATCTAAAATATTAAAATGCAATCATTTCGTTTTACCTGAACGATATTTGTGCTGAATTTTTTCCAACATTTTCATGAAAAAATATATACAGAATACAAGGTATACAGAACAAGGGTATAGAGAAAAGACATAAATAATGATAAATTTCAACACTAACTCAGTAATCTAACTCAGTTTTGAATATAATTGAAAAATTTATCATTTTTTATTGTATTAAATATTGAAAATAATATATATGGATATAATATATATTGATCATTGATTTAGTTAGAGCATAATTATATATGCAATGTAAGATGTGTTAGTTATAAATGCTTTATCATTTCTTTAATTTTCAATGTAAATTCTATTGTTGGTTTCATAATTGTCGGTATTACATTTTCTAAACGAATAAATATATAAGATACATCAATAGAACATAAATATTTCACCCAATGGTTATATATCACTGAATTTTATGATGGATTATGTTAAATATTTCCAACTTTCTTTCAGGTCACAAATGCTTATTTAAGTATTCATCATTGATTTAGTTAGAGATTAATTATATATGCATGTGTGAAGTATTAGTTATATATGCATTATCATTTCTTTATTTTTCAATGTGTGAATGCTATTGTTGGTATTCCATTTTCCAAACGAATAAATATATAAAATACATCAATAGAACATAAATATTTCACTCATTGGTATATATTCCACTGAATTTTATGTTTTATGGAAAACATTTTCAACTTTTACTCAGGTCATATCTGCTTATTAAAGTCTGCCATAATTTTCAAAAAAATACATAATGCAACATCAATGAATTGAAGTTTTCTTGTTCTTTTTCCTTATAATATACAATTATCATTCTGTTCAGTTATCATGTATCTATTCTAATAGTATCAATAACAATATTTTACTACAGGTAAAACTGTTTTGAATCATCTCTCACTACTGTATTGAATTTTCAATTCAGCAAGAATTGTTCTAACATCTTTTTATCTTTATGATCGAAGTATTGTGTTTTAGATATTTTATTGTTAAATTGTTTATACTAAATTGAGATTAAATTATTTATATTAAAATGAAGCTCGTAACTAACTAACACAATTTTTTGATTAATGAATTAAAATCAAACTCTTGACTTAATATTTCACAAATTAATGATGCATAAAGCCAACAGTTTGATTTGAATTTTTATTCAATCATGTTTCACCAAGAGGTAAGTAAAAGTTCAATCTCAATTGTGTAGTATATTGGTACTGACTTAATGTTGAACATTGCATGTTCCATTCATTATTCTGGCAAGTATTTCTACGAAACACCTATAATAATAAGTAGTATTCTATCAAATACACTTATTGATGATATTAAACATACAAATAGCAGCTTTAGCTCTGAACATTCAATTCAGCTGCTATATACCTAGATGTATAAACAAATATAGATGTGTTTTCTTCAGTGCATTCTTTTTATATGACCTAGAACAATTAGTTACCACAAAATGAATAAAATAATGAAAACAACTGTTGTGTGTATATTGATCCTGACTTAATGTTGAACATTGCATGTTTCATCACAATATTCTGTCAAGTAATTCTACAAAACACCTATTATAATCAGTACTATTCTATCGACTAAACTTATTGACCATATCAAATATAGAAATAGACGCTTTAGCTCTGAACATTCAATTCAGTTGCTATATAGCTAGATGTAGAAACTACTGTAGATTTGTTTTAAAACAATGCATTCTTTCTATATGACCAATGAATTACCACAAAACAAATGAGATAATGAGTAGAACTACTCTTTTCTGAAAGGTTAACAACATAATGGTATTCAATTTGCAATATCGTATTTTGTATCATGTGTGAAACTGCTTGGACCCAATAATATATTTTAAACCACTTCAATTTATTTTTCATATAAGTACTTTAGTATTTGATTATCTGGGATAGTGTGTAGTCAATTTATCAAATGGAAATTATGTAGTAAGCCAATTTAAACTACAATGAATATTTCTGGTAACATAAAAACAAACTATATAAATACAAACCTTTCCAACGAATTTTATCTTTTCTCACTATTCTCTCTGTCTTGATACTTAATTTATTTTTTAAAATATATATTGTTTCTCTTTTCTAGTCGAAGTATGATAATTATATAATAGACAATTATGAGGTATCTTGCATCTATGAATTAACTCCATGGTAGAATGTAGCACAATACAATATTCATAAGCCGAAGCAATTTTAACCTAGAAGATTCTGAAATATTTACTCAATAGTAACATATTCAATTCAATATAAGCTCTTAATTGTGTATCCTGAAATATAATAAATTCAATGAAATATTTTAATCACTACTTTAGTTCAGAAAATCATTTCATGAAGTAGCAGATTATTATTCATCTAGTAGTTATTACATCCAGATTTAATGGATCTTAACACCTCGACATATATTTATAACGAAATATATTCACAATATACAATATCATTATCAATATTTCGACCATACAATTCACAAATTCCATAATATTCAAACAAAACCTTCATTTGTTTGGATGAGCGATAACCTAAAAGACAAACTAGCCATTGACACTTCGACACAGTTGGTAACTACCAACTGCCTTCCCCTCTTGCCTCACTTCCGCCATAAAAATATAAATTTGGTAACGAGTAGATTTTGGGAGCGGTATGAACATATATATATATATATTGATCAATTTTGACATTAAACATCTCAATTTGATTCACAACGATTTAATAAACCTTACAAATAACACTCATAAAATGAATACACAACAATCTCTAAACATCACATCTCAAAACTCATTTTTTCGAGATTAATCTTCAATTTCACACAACAAAATGTTGTCAACAAAAACATAACTCATCACTTTCTAGAGTGAATAGTTGTTGGAAATACCATACGACGCTGTTTCGTCCTATTATGGAAATCATCAGTTCACAATCAGTGCATGCATTCAAACAATCAAGTTTCGATGTCCTTTTCGAACATATCAAAGCTCTATCTCTTCAAAATGAGGGAAACATCCATTAAATAACTAATCACGAGAGCTCCCTCTATCGAAGAATCGAGGTAAACTCTCACAAGCATTTTTCTCGAGCTCATTCTTGTAACCAGATCAGGGCGTAATTCTTTAAAAATATGACAGGCTTTCGTGTATTCAGTGCCATACAAAGATGACACTGAACAAAATATTGGAGGAGCACTTGAATACTCAGTTGTAAAGTTGAAATTGATCAAAAGATTGTCATAATGAAGCTTTATTGAAGAATTTTTTTCTTTGAAATCCTTCAAGAGATCATGTTAGAGAAAATTGACATCGATGTCAGATTTAAAGGGAACTGTTTTATTCTACAACTAACTCATCAGCTGTGTTTATAGTATAACGCTAAATAGTAGAAGGTTTCTTCATCTTGTTGAGGAGATTACTTCTTATCTAACAACCAGTCATGTTGAAATGAATGCGTTTTTTCTACAAGTGACTCCGTTTTCGGGGTGGTTAAATCTGTCATAATACCCCCGATCTCAAACAAAATTGCTGTTTGTTTGAAATTGCTAGCAATGTAACATATATGAAGATTTCTCAGCATCTTCTTCAATGTCTTTGTACAACGAACCGCGAGGATATTACCAAAGGAGACATGAAATTCTTAGCTCTGAACATTTGCCTGGTTGAAAATCGTTCCAGATCGAAACTAACACTTTCTGGAGTCTAGACGGAGGCGAAGTTTCCGAGGCACGTATAAAATAGTCGATCAGTTTAAAAGAACAGGACGTGACTACTGTCTCAGACTACTCCTTCGTATATCTCTTGATGAATGTTCTACACTTAAGACCATTAAATTATAGACACGAAGCCATCTATTCGGAAAATAAATCTTTTGAATAATTTTTTCCTTTCTACGATTGAAAAAGTTGAGTTTAAATCATCTTTTCATCTTAGTTTAATGGATATAAATTGTCCCAGAATTGTCTATGCATAATCAATTCCTTTGTAACCTGATTAATCAAATCAGATTGATTTATTCAGTGGAGAATGTTGACTGAAAATATTCAATTATCCGAACGAATCGAAATATTCATTGAAAGATAGCAAAATTGAGCATGTTAAGGGTATAAGCAAAAAACCCTATTCAATGTAATCTGAAGTGATCAAAGATGCAATAAAAACTTTGGGAAGCTAAAACCATCAACACTTGAGTGGGCTCAACCTTCAGTCTTCAGTGTAAGGGGACAATTTAACTTCTGACTAGATTGAAAATGTTTCCTCTTATTATGGAAATTGTATTTCATCTTTTCCAAGTTAACTGCATCTTGGATCATTAAAAGAATGTATATAACCCCAATAAACATCCCAAATTTTGTTCATCTATTTACACTTTTGCAAATTCATTCTTTTCTTTGATTGACGGAGATCACCATGTACGAGGTTTGTTCAAAAGAAGAGGTGAATTTTGAATTTTTTCGGAAAATGATTCATTTATTCAACAATATCCATTTTGTCCCCTTCAAAGTAATCCCCCTCAGATATGATGCAGATATGCTAGTGCTTCTTCCTATCCTCGAAGCACTTCTGAAATGCACTTTTTGGTATGGCCATCAGCTCGTTGTCCGATTCCGATTTTATCTTATCAATACGTTTACAGTAAAACTCTTACTTGTAATTGATCTCTTTAGTGCTACCACAATACACTCAATATAATAATATAAATAAATGTAACGTTGTCACATTCACTAAAAAGAGACGGCCTATACAATTTGACTACACAATTAACGAAACCACTCTAACCAGAGTCTCCGAAATTCAAGCCCTTCGTATAATATTTGATCAGAAATTCACCTTTGTACCTCATATAAATAGAAAAATTTCAACAACATTCAAATCTTATGGATTTATTGTGCGTAATGCTGGACAATTTTCGAATATAAAAACACTTATACAATTATTTAATGCGCTTGTAAAGAGTAAATTACATTTCGGATGTATGATTTGGAGTCTCATTTACAATTCTCATAAAAATCATTTATAATCGATACAACGAAAATTCTTCAAATATCTCATTTGGAGGGACGATCACGTTCATCCGGCCAGAGGATATAGCCAAACTGATCTGTTAAACAGGTTTGGAGCTAAATCACTCTAAGTTGGAAGGGACTTGATGTCTCTAAAGTTTCTGTATAACCTCTTACATGCTTAAATAGACTGTCCTACCCTTATTGGCTCTATTTATTTTCATGTTCTTAGACAATGTTCACGTTCAAATCAATTTTTTTATTGGGTACTCCGAAAACTAATTCCCTCGTACAATCCCCATCAGATATATGTATTCGCTATTCTGACAAATGCGATATCAACAGTGACTCATTTGCTTTCATTAGTCGGGTTTACTTGGACTCTTTTCATGTATAATAAATTCTGAAGTAAGCCATAATCTCATTGTCTATTATTTATTATAACTACTTTTTTGTATGGATAATTTTTAAACGTTTGTATCATTAGGTGTTAATACTGAATATATATTTTTGAATATTTCCTGTATCTGGGTGTTTTTACCTGTAGAAAATAAAGACTTAATATCAAATGTATTTACATATATACTTCAATAACTTATAAATTGCTCAATAAAGCTTACGTAATGACTTACTTACTAACACTTCAAATTCGTCCTGCATTAAAATCCTGCCAATTTTTTAACAAAACGATAAAACTTTCAACTTTTCTCTATTTGTCGACCACCCATATTCTTTTCATTATTGAATATCACGGCAATGCTCCTTTCATTACGAATTTCGATTAAATTAGAAGGATAATATTGATGCAAGTTCGATTTGATTATTAATGACAAATATTCAATGAATATTTGTCATCCCTGAAGTTATCGACGTAAACGGTCGGTCACCAAGGTCTATTAATTTCATGAATAAATAGTAGCTTATTTGACTGACTATGCATGTTCAAATTGAATTCAGTCGAAAGGGTTGCCGCTGAAAACCTTGGAAACAGGACTGTCCCGCGAGAATCCTCTGAGCAAACAATGAACGTGACTCTGCAAAATAATAATTAATTCATTTGGTAGTCTAGTCCGTGTCATCGTCTCCAAATTACCGTGCAAATACGCTCACATACGATGCACCACATCAATAACGCATTATTCGAGTAATTAAAACGGAGGAATTTCAACGAGGTTCTGCAAACATATCATAACAATAGTTATTGTTCGATTTTGCGAATAAAATAACAATTGAAATATTCTCAAAAATTTTACGTTACTTGCATTGGTATTGGTGGACAATGCCATATTTTTCAGAACGTACATTGAAATTCGAATCACACAACAATACTTGAATTTTGATTCATTCTATTTGGTAATGTCAATGAATTCCTCGCAAAAAACTTGATTAAAAATTTTGAAACGTTATAATTGAGAATTATTAGACGAAATGTCATGAAATATTCTAGGCAAATGTGTCGGACGTTTAACACATTATCAAGAGTACTGAAAGTGTAGATATTAGATTGGTAGCACAAAACATGTGTAGAGTGTATTGAAGAATTTTGCGGAGTTCAGCCAGGTGTTCCTAATTATACGATATATCCGAATAAGGCAAAATACGTTTTACTTTCTGCATCCCGGATTTCTCAAAGGTATATTCCAATTTAAGGTTTTCATGTACAAGTGTACATTTCAATTTATTGAATTTTGGTGATCTTCATATGATGCTGAAGCCATTTTAAATAAACATACATGAAGATTTGAGAATGCCTTTTATGCAGACGACACAAAAATTTTTGCAAATCCAGTTTCAAACGGTGCCCAAATTCAGGACGATTTAAACTCAATTTTCGAATGGTGCTGGAATTTGAGTTGGTCGGAACACATTTCTTGCATAACTAGAAAAGCAAATAGTAAACTTTACCTTTTGAAAAGAGCGTTTGCCAAAATGTCCTTTCAGGCATCAATTCGATTATATAAAACATTCATACATCCTACTGTGGAATATTGTGGTGCTGTGTGGTGTCCGGAGTTGGTGCGGGACAGAGATCTACTTGAAAACATTCAGCGTAGGGCTACTAGACTATCATTCAAACCAGACCGACTTACCCTCTTACTAAGGCTTGCTTCATCTCGATTACCAACATTTGAAGCTCGTCGACTACGTGGTGACTTAATCATTACTTTTCGAATCTTGAAATATAATTTTGGTGATTTTAAACATTTATTCATTCTTGATGGCGACAGACTTCGTGGTCACAATTTGAAGCTGAAGAAGGAATCATTTCATACATCTAGGCGGCAGCATTTTTCACCTAATCGTTTATTCAATGTCGGCTGAAGTTGTGAACTCTCAATCAGTCAACGTGTGATGAATATTACAAATAATAATAATAATAATAGTAGGGCTTAATTGAAATATACAATCATTTCATAACAGCAAATATGTATCAAAAATAAGACAAATTCATCAATTCTCAAAGAATCATGAAACAACGTGAAAACAATGCCAGGGCGGAGTTCAGATGTTATGCAACGATACATCTGTTCTGCCAATCAAACCCTGATAAATTTTTTTTTTTCAGAAACAATTGATATATCCAGAAATAAGAAAAAAAACTGAAAAAATTAAAGACATAACCGAATTAAACATAAACAGTTCAGTTATAAAAAACTAAATATAACCATTCATAAGCAGATAGCAGTTTACAGATTACTGTACAAAAAAACAACGAATTTCAAATTGAGGTACAGTTGTCCCAGTGTGTTAAATAGTGTTATTGATCTTGAAAAGTATAACATTTGACAAATTGAGGTACAGTTTTCTTGTTATGTGAGAGAAATTCAAAAGTATAACAAAATACAAATGGAGATAAAATTGTCGTAGTATGTAAAATAATACTATTGATTTTCAAAAAGATACTCCCAAATTTTTCTTTTGAATACATACGTAGTCAAAGCTTGGAAGGATGATGAAATATATTAATTATTAATAATAATGTTAATTACCTATAAACCAATGTGTATCTAATATGTATATCTTATAGTAATTTTTTATACATCTCACGAAATAAAGTTTTCGATGCATTACAATTAAATCTTTTCATCTACAAACAAAATACCTATTTCTACTGAAGAAGATTGAATAAATACATCATGACACAATAAAAACTCTACAAAAACTGATAATTATTCTATTATCGACCTTTAAGTAATCTCTGTTTCAAATGTCTCTTAAAAGTAATGAAATACGGAGAGAAAATATTCAAGTTGTTCTCTGAACTTATCAAGTTTAGCCTATAAAACATCTATGGATAGATGAATTCAACATATAATTTGTTTTGCTCTGCCCAACAACCAGTATTGCGTTTTCTGAATATCATAAGATTTTATTTGGACAACCTTATTCTTTGGATTCCTTTCCTTGGATAATCGATCAAGATATTAGCCATAACTATGTTGATCTTGATAGACGATTTACAGAAAAATTATGCAGAGCGCTTTGCAAACCAAATTTTGATGTTCTCCAGATACTGTTCGTTCACTTAGAGAATATATTGCCGTATTACATAGTCTTCCGAAACGTGTATTTGTTGACGTTTCACCGTCTTTCCTAGTTCTTGTGATTTTTCATTCGATTTAATACAATTATGCAACCAAGGTATCTTAAAGCTTAATTCATTATGAGCGAATTATCATGGTAACAAATTTACTAGTAGCTTACTTATATGCAATGAATCGATGTCTTCGCTCATTAAGAGGAAAAGAACACGACCTACTTATAATTTTGGAGATGTCGTTTTGGTCTTCTGATTGACCATATAACTCTGGAATAATCCCCTGATTCTACAAATTTGCGCTATCAACTTCTAAATCGCTATTAACCAGGGCAACCTATAATTCTACTAGTGATGCAACTTGTTTATTCAGTGAGTTGTAGGTATGAATAGGTATCTAGGTAAATATGTGGATAAAAACAAATATGAGCTATCAGTCAGTGTGAGCTGTCAGTGAACTGTCAGACTTCTACTTTCGGTTTCGCAACATTTAAAGCTGCGAATAGTATTTAAACCCTATTCGACTGAGCCTAATATATAAGCTGTACAGCCAGAAAAGGACATTACATATTCAATTCTGTATATCATTATTCTATTTCAGTTTATCTCGATTCCTTCAAGACATAATAATCAATCAAACTTTCATTGTCACTCTTCAGTAGTTCCTGAGTAATGGTTCCTTCACTCAATTGAATGAACATGGCTGCAGATGAACCATACATCTCCTCTTAATATTACTAAAAATATTATAGCAAAAAGCGGGTTCATATTTCAAATTCCATGACGCAAGAGCAAAATTCGCTTGGGTAGGGTTACTATTTCGTAAAGGTATATTGGACTGTTTGATCAATTTTGTCATCTTTGATGTATTCAAGCAGCTTGTCAAATGTAGATTTTAACATAAAAATAAGATTTTGGACCATGCTTCAACCAGAGTTTAGGGTGTCACATAAATAGTAGCACAGTACTTCTGCAGGCCTTTAGGAAGCCCCTTAAACCTACTGAACTCTCGATAGTTCCTCTCGAGAATGAGCTAGAATATGAAGCTCATAAGTATCCATGGAAGACAACAATATTTCAGCTATTGATACTCTCGAGAAATTTCAGGCAAAACACTGGTTACTTCACTTGGATCAACATAGTGAATCAGTGGAATATCTGACTACTCTACTGGTAAAATGATTGATTTCCTGCCTAATATCGGCCTTATAATCGACCAATCTTCCATTTATGAAGGTGACCAAGTAGGTGAACAAGTATTCGAAGTGTCTTGACAACATTTCAAATACTTTCTAACCTAGAAGAATGTATTATTTCATGCGAACGATAACTGATTAGGAATCTGCCTATCAAGATATTTTATAAAACACAGCTAATAATTCTAAGTAAGTACCTAAGCTAAGTAATAATTCTCAGAATGAGAATAAATCGTTTATCATTGAGTATTCCATTTGAATGCAGCCTAAGATGTGCAAATATTTCAAGAACATGTATTGATGAAACTGGTAACTTAATCAGACGAAAAACAAATTGTAACTGTAGCAAGTACCCCTAAAAAGAGCTAGTGCATTGCTGTGTGTCTGTGAACTAGAGACTGCTAATGAAGTGGTATCTCCCCTCATAGTCTTTGAGCCACTCATCACTCTAAAGTAATCGACCAATGGAATCTTCCAAAGCAATATTTTTTCCAATTAATTTAGTATTCAAAAAGTAGGAATTGGGAAAAAAATTTGAACTGAATTTCAATTGTGTTTTGATATTGATTTACATCAATCTTATTCTATACTATTTCACAAGTAACGGGTGTTTTTTTAGAGGTATAGAACTTTAAGTTGGCATTACTGTTGAAGATCGCGACCGATTTAACAGCTGAAAACTGATTTATTCTCAGTTTGACAATTTTGAGATTTTGAAATTTTGATTTTTTAGGTTTGACAATTCATCATGAATAGACTCACGCCTAAACAACGCTTGCAAATAGTGCAATTTTATTTCGAAAAAATTGTTCTGTGTGTTCTAAGTTCTGTGCAGAATTCGTATCGCCCACTACGTCCATTTTATCGTCGAGAAAATCGTCCATCAGAGCAATTATTTCGATTAACCATGGAACGTTTTCGCACCACGTTTACTCTTATTGATAACTCGCATCCCCAGAGATGCCTTACGGTGCGTACAGAAGAAGCTATTGATACTGTAGAGCGTAGCATTGAGGAAGACCCGAATGAGTCAATCCGCCATTGAGTACAGGAATTGGATCTGTGTCCATCCACTTTATGGAAGATTTTGCGGAAGGATCTTGGTTTGCGTGCTTACAAAATCCAACTCGTTCAAGGCGTTTTTGGCTTCAAGAATTGAAGCCAAACGATCATCAAGCAAGCCGTAGATTCGTTGGATGGGCCCAAAACGAGATGGCCGTTGATCCCGATTTTCATAAGCGAATTTTGTTTAGCGATAAAGCCCACTTCTAGTTGAATGGCTACGTCAACAAACTAAACTGCCGCATTTGGAGTGAAGATAATCCTCAAGTGTATGTCAAAACACCGTTACATACAGAAAAACTGACTGTTTGGTGCGCTTTATGGGTTGGTGGAATCATTGATGATGGCCAGAACGTAACAGTCAATGGTGATCGGTATAGAGCCACGATTACTAACTTTTTCATTCCTGAATTGAACAACCACGATGTCCAGGAGCTGTGGATTCAACAAGACGGCGCAACATGTCACACAGCTCGTGCCACAATCGATTTATTGAAAGACACGTTTAGTGACCGCCTAATTTCACGTTTTGGACCTGTGACTTGGCCTCTAAGATCTTGTGATTTAACACCGCTAGACTACATTCTGTGGGGCTATGTAAAGTCATTGGTCTATGCGAATAAGCCACAAACGATTGACCATTTGGAAAACAATATTCGCCGTGTTATTGATGATATATGCCCAAAAATGTTGGAAAAAGTCATGGGAAATTGAACGTATTGATTGGACTACATCTGAGACAGCCGTGGCGGTGATATGGCAGAAATCATATTTAAAATGTAATGCCACAAGATTATCTTTCGAATAAGAAAAAATTCATGTCAATCGAATGATCCATCCTTGTTTCATTGAAATTCAAACTTCTATACTTCTAAAAAAAACACACTTTAATATTTTCATTCACCTTCAGTACGTGACGAATGAATATCAACCTTCAATATGTGAAAACCATTATAAAGGGATATTAATATCTATATATTCAGGTTAATCATGTAAATAGTGGTAAAGAAATTCATTGATTCAACTCGAAAACCTGTAGTTAGCGCGAAGTTATGAGTCGATCAATCACAAAGTCACATAAGAGTTCATTGAAATTACATTAAATGATGAATTCATTCATTTATTTGTAGACCATAAAAACATAACTCAACATAAATACCAATAATGTGAAACATCACTTTGATATCTACCCACCACATGTTACCAGCATGACAGATTCCAATTTAGCATACAAATTATCCAATTCTACTTCAACAAAATCAATTACCTTTTCTAGAGGGCATAAATTCCACTTTCATTAACACTATATTTTATGGGGTGAGAATAAAAATAAACTATCGGTGGAATAATGTAGCTGCAGTATTGGATTTTCCGAAGTAATGGATTCTGCTGTCCGAGTGATTTATGTGGCCGCACATTATTTTACAATTCAAATTCGGTCTTTCTCTGGTTTTCTCTCTAGATGCTCTTACGATTTAGCACTTTCCAGTGTTGAATTGCTTCGCATTCAAAATTTGTGGCTTTTCTTTTGGTGGAACGATAGCGTATGCTCAATGATATTGGATGAGGTTTTATGGATTAACTCTCAACCTGATGTTTGAAATACAGTTTTCCGAGAAGAAAAACACAGAGCATATGTATGAAAGAAAATAATCGTTCCGTTGCTGCTCCTACAATGGCCCTACTCTCTTGTTTTCAACAAAGAAATTTGAATATAGATATTAATTGATGCAATTCAAATTGTTACATTAATAGGATATATACAAAAGGGGTGTTTGAAAACGCAAAGAAGGTAACTATTAGAAAAAACGGAAATAATGAATGTAATAATGAAAAAGGTAATAATTCAAATTTCTAGTGCAGAATCTAGTCCAAAATTCATCACATGAGAGAGAAAACCATTCAGTGTGTCTACTAAAGTTGGCATTATCAACCTTCCACACATCACTTGTTATAAAATTCAAAACATTAAATATTGTGACCATTCTGTGATTTGCCTAGTATGCACGTAGATCTGGTTATTTTCTTTTGTTATATATGTGAAAATCTGGGTTTGACTTAACATTTTTTGACTTGACACTTTTTTTTACTTTATGACAAAGTAAAAGTCAGGATTTTTAGCTGTGACAATGTATTTCTGCAAAAGAATCGGTACTCTAGATTTTCCAATAATCTAATCCACTTTAAATGACAAGGATGTTTCGCTCATCACTTGGTGGAATATTATTTTAAATAATTAATTAAAATTGAAACATCTGGTTTCAATTTTACTGAGTATATAAACAATTCTAAATGTATTTTAATGGGCTGACCAAACGAAACATATGTAGAGTTTATAATCTTTAGAGCAGCCACGTGTTTCAATTATCTATGAATATACTATCTTTCAAGTCCAAAGATCTTCTTCATTGCTCCAGAAGAGGAGCCGCATAGATGTACACCATATCTGAGATTGTGTTCATTAACACCAAGTACGTTATTCTCGAAGTAGATGAATTGCGGATGTCAAATATACTATTCACAATCTTGTCTGACAATTGACTCACGTATGTCTTTCATGCTAAATCAACACAAACACCAAGAAATTTTGATATAATCATTAAGATCGATACTCACATCATTACGTTTCAATGAAAATGAATGTTAGATCGTTTTGACTGTTTTCAACGTTAATTCATTCGCACAGAACTATTCAGCCACACTTCAGTATATCTTATCACCCAACTGCGCTAAGCAAGACAGACCCGATCGTTGTTCGTCACATACAAAGTTGGGTCATCAGTAAACAGTTCTACCAAGGCACCGTGCAATCGTCGAAATCGTTGATGAAGACCATGAAATGCAGAGAGGTCAAGGACTGAGCCCTGTGAAACCCCAATCTTCAATATACTTAGGTATACAAAAATCAAGTATATCAATGGTGTGTTGACAAGATATTTACTTTGATGAAGATGTGTATTTTACTGCATGGGTAAAACTACACCGAAAAACATAAATGAAAAAATAATAATACTTTCGCTTTTTCACATTCTCCGTTGCGAATCTTGGTGTACAGAGGACGGATTGACCGATTGATCTGCAATGATTGAGATTTTTGAAATCAAAATTTGAATTAAGATAAAATGTATTACTTTATCAATTGAAAGAATTCTTTACACCTTCAATAACTGAGGAATATACAAATTTTCAATTTTCATTAGTGAGGCAAAATGAGAACAATTGTTCGATAGACATTTCTGTTCAAATTTCAATTCGAGTATTTTTTATATATTCTGTAATTTCATGTTTTTTTTGTACTTTAATATTTCCGATTGTTTTTCACTTCCTTCTTTCATATGTTGTCATAAATATTCTTTGGGACAAAATGTTATATATATATATATATATATATATATATATATATATATATATATATATATATATATATATATATATATATATATATATATATATAAGGAAATAAAGTTTTTGTGCTAGAGGCACTGAATGAAATATTTAAGAGAATGAACACTAGAACATTCATTCGAAAGACTCCAATTTATTTTTTATTTTTGATCTGATTTTTTATTATTGATATTGAATTTATTTTAATAATTGATCTACCCGCACTAGTCCTTCACTATTATATTATTATTATTATTATTCACATCGTACACGTTCACATATCTAACTCCACTGTAACACTCTTTTAGTTATTTCGAATTTTTCGAATGAATATTATAGTGTTCATTTTCTTATATATTTATATGCACATACATTTGTAAATGAAAATTCTCGATTGAATAGACATAATTAAATATTTTCTCGGTTGGGCGATGAATCGTAAACTTTTTTGTGGGCATTGTACGTACAAAACATAAAAAGCATCTCCAGAAAATTATTGTATAAATGGTTGATTCGGCAGAAAGAATGCACTATCAGCTATGGCGAATCAAAGAGATATATCCCAATTTGCTATTCTCCAAAATTGGAAAAATCAGGTAGAATACATCTCACCGACTGAACAATAAATAAGCAAATGCGCTGTGCAGGAGAAATTGGAATGAATAAATTCAGTCGAAAGCGACCGCAACTAATGAAGTTGAGTGGTAGTCGGATTTTACCTTTTAAAAATCTCTCCGGGGACCCGGATTCGTTTTCGAGTCAGACGAACGAATATTGTCATGTGTAGCGATAGAAGAAGAATGGCCATGTTGTTTGGTTCGCACTAGACATTTAATTATTCGAGAGTGTAAATCTAATAAATGAGAACAGACGTTCGCTTCGTGCCTAGTATTTTAATCAATTTGAGTAATTTCGATACTTGGGGTTTCTATCTTCTCCTTTGTCGAGTGTGTTTGGTCACTTAGACCATATACAGGAACAGATATATATGTATATATATATATATATATATATATATATATATATATATATATATATATATATATATATATGAAATATATATATATATACGTCAACAAAAATAAAGTTTTCATATATATATATATATATATATATATATATATATATATATATATATATATATATATATATATATATATATTACTCACCACAGGCTACGGTCTTTGCGAGAAGCTTTCATCGTCGTTTTCAGCCTCCTGATCATATTCTATTAGCTCCATAATAACCATTTTAAAAATATTAATAAATGATGAAGAGTAATATGATGGAAATAGGAATTTTACCTCAAAATGCAGGATAAGCTTTGTTCTGGTTCAAAACTCATACTTCAATTTGCTCGAAAGTTCACTGAAACCTCAGATTTACCTAGATGTCAAAATATAAAGATCAAAACTCACAAAATTTTGTTGTCCACTGCTTTTGCCTCAGAAAGAGTTACACTCAACATTAATATTGTAGCATGCAAAATTCTCATCGAATATATTTCAAAACATTAAATACTCCACATAAGTTGAAAGAGGTTTGAAAAAGTCAGCTGTATATTCAACTACAACTCAAGGTCAAGTGTGAAATTTTAAAGCCCCAATAATTCAAGAATATTAGTATCTACTCGAAACATTACAAATACCAAGTTTAAAAGTCATAATAATTTGAACTAAACTCTTTGCATAATGTTTCACGAATAAATTGAATGATAATACAATAAAATTTTAACCTTGATTTAACATATTTCGAGCACTCAGCTCATTGTTACAAAGATAGTAACAGCAAAAAAGAACATACAAAATTTACATCTATTAGATGAAGGTGAACGAGTGGCTATTGGAAATTTATTTGTTCGTTAACAATCGCTTCTTCTCCTTTCAAGAAGGTGTGATATACTTGCAAAAGCTATAGAAATCAGCAGCTTCTTGAAAAAAAAACCGATTGTTGAACAAATAAAATTGTAAACCCTTTTTTCTCCTGTATCTTATAGAAAAGAATTTCTCATTTTCTGTCTTTGTAGTTGCTTTTGATAATGAGATGACCACTCGAAACATGTTGAGCCAATGTTATACCTTCATTGAATTATTACTCATTATATTCGTGAAACATTGAGTCATGTTTCACCAAGAGGTAAGTGAGAATTCAATCTCAGTTATTGAAAAACAAAGAAAAATTATCGGAAACAGTGAATTGAGGCGTTGTATACAAAGATTGAAGGAGTTGATCAAGTTAACATATCATAGAAAAGATACAAAATTGCAAAAGGAATAACACAGCAATATGATGTACCATTAAAAAACGATGAGTCATACCCAAACCGTGTAAAAAACTTCAAAAAGAGAGATTTGATGCATTACTGGAATCCGTTAAAAACGTAAACTTCCATCGATGATGTTTTCACTATCACGAAAGAATGATAAAATGCACTCCGCTACAATATCAATTTTATGTGAGCTTTCCGAATTTCCGCCTTGCCATCGTCTTCGAGCAAATAGCTCGGAAATGGTTTCAGAACTCTGTTATTTTATGCAAATGACCTGACTAAAATTGAGGCGAAAGTTTAGAGATTGCTCTATGAAATTTGTTACATGCAATTACCAACAAATAATCAAAAATCGAAATTCCGGCCATAATCAGATTCGAGTGGAGCCCGAATTTCTAGCTTAACTAAATATTAGTTATATGGCAAGTTCCGCAGATGTGTAGAAACAGGGTTTAAACTAATTAATGTCTGCTTGAGATAGCGTTACGTGATTTCTGCTTTCCTATCTCTTAGAATGAAGATGGTTAACAACCTGATTACGTGATGGTGCCCATAATTCTGATGCTCATATAAATAAAACCACTAAGATGCTCTATGATTTCTGAAATTGAAAAACTTACTACTTAATCGAAATAATGAGACATATTATTTTCCCTTACATGCTAATTCATAAAAATTATCATAAGACATGAGGCTAATAATTTAACCACAGACATTTTTAAACGGTTTAATTCCAATGGACGGAATGTAATTATAAATCTGATACAGATACAAGTCAAGTATACAAGATACAAAGTACTGAATGAGAAGGTGTAGCACCTTAAGGAATTCCGATCTATGCAATACATGAAGCAACACGATCCCAGAAAATAAGAACACAGAGAAAAGTCTACAAGAACAAAAAGAACAATTACACCAGTTGGAAGCAGCATATCGTGACTTCGAACAAGGTCTTGAGAAGGACAATAATATGAATTGATTGAAACTCTGTTAGCTAGATTCGAAACGAACTGAAACAAATATACATAATTTAGGAATTAATAGGTGATATTCTCAACAATAACATATTGTTAAAGTGTTCATTTCTTGTTGTTAAGATTTCGCTACAATTCCTGTGTGTTTTTTCATTCATATAACTGAAGAAAACGAAAATCGAATGCATAACATGCAATATGTTGATATATTGTAAAAAAAAGAAATTGAAATTATAATTTTATTAAATGTGCTATATAATACACTTACTATTCCTTTTATATTTTAGGAATATGACTGTACTGTTTCCTTATGTAATTTTTGAATAGTAAAATTGAACAATGTCTCGATTGATAGATTGTTGATATATTGGGTGGGTTTTATTAAGAATTCGAGTGTTTCGACATACTAAAGGTCAAAAAAATCCCCCACGTACGGTCGAGAATTTCCTTCCTAGAAACCGTCATAACAGGTGAAAACTAATGCATTGTGCGGAGTGACAAAAAGCAGATGTGAACCAGACACCACTAGTAACTTTGTGTTAAAGATTTTTAGAAAGTAGAGTCGAATTCCAACCAGCAAAGCGTTAACATTTACGTAAACTACAAAAGGTTACCCAAAATACGTGCAGCTTGCTATCATCTGATTGTTTCCAACACAAATAACGTCTTATATTAATTCAAGAGACGCAGCAGTGTTTCAAGTTGACAACAGTTAAACGTTGTACACTGCCTTACACGTTGTTATTAAGTCCTTACAAACCTTATAGCAAATTCAACAGTACTAGCGTTCGTTTATTTCACGATATAGGATGTATAAAACTGTTTAAACAAACTGATTCGGAAATAGAGAAAGAAACTGCTTCAATAATCTGAAGTAAGATCTGAAATAATTCCAACCATAACAAATCTGATTTCATTTTCGGAAAGAAGGATATATAACCATCATATAATACACGTATCTACAAGAAAATCACGAAGAACCCATAATGTAGATATTCAGATTGATCAGTTCTCGGCACACAAAGCCAATATCTGCGTACATTCCCGAAAATAGACCATTACAAGTTAATCTTGAGGAAGTGAATATAAGACTATCAACGAGCCACCCTACATTCGACTGAACGTGAAGACAAAGAACACTTTGTTTTTATCCTTCAGTTTTATGAGGAGAGACTGGAAATTTAAAATATTCTTTCATGCTGCTCATGCAAATCCCGATCAGAAAAACGCTGACTACGCTACCGCCAAACGAATGAGGATTTGAACCAATCAGCACGGATGCAGCCTAATGAGAATAGGGATTTATACAAAATTCTGACTGTAATTTGATTACTCGTTATACCGCCGTAAACATGTACATTTATGCAAAATTTTTAAGACTGCTGGAAATGGAAATTCAGCAGAAGGTAAATTTAACCAACGTTCCGAGTTTACATTTTTCGATAGGTTTTTCTACTGCGTAATCCGAAAATAATGTTTTCATTACTTTACGATTAAGTGCTTTATGAGAAGCTAAAAGGGAATCTGGAATCTTATGCAAGGATTTTGTACATTATGTTTGATGTATGACTAGTTCAGTGCTGATTTTAGTCCTATTCTACTCATAGCCAGAGATGGTTGATCTGCGTATTTAAAATCACATTTCGATAACTCACTATGCTTGTTCACTCAACATGTTCAGTGACAATTGGAGTTTCGATGAATCTTTGCGAAATTGATGTTTTGTTGTGAATATAGGTAGGTGACCCAAATAAGGCCTACCTTATTTTTTTTTATTATCTTACTAGCCGGTTTATAATGACAATGCACTGGTAATTTGAAATACTTTTATTTATTTATCAAACTTGGTAATAAAACAAACAAAATTGCTTAAGAAACAAAAATCACAATTTTGTAATTAGTTTACATTATTTGTTACTTATTTTACGTTATTTGAGTAATAACTAAAATGTCACTTTAGCCCTATTGGGAACCCTATGTCTTAATGAAGCCTTAATAAAATCAACTGAACATTCAACTTCTTAATAAAGAAACGTTATCAATACTTATATTAAATCTAATGAGATCCCAAAACTTACTTTGGTCATATTTAACGAGTTTCTCGTTGTTTAAAACTACTATATTAATCTGCCTTTTTCAACTTTTTTTTTAAACAATCTCCTGAATTCAACACACAACTTGGTGAGTCCAAAACACAACTCATGATACCAAACAAAACAAGTAAGACATCATCGCATATTATCAACTCGATCTTCTTCACAAGCTGGTCAGTACCAAGAAGGTTCGTGACGTTTTGGTTTTCATTCCGTAAGCTTATCTGCTTTCAAAGGAGCAGTCTTTACTGCACATGTGCAGCCAGTAACTAACGCTGATTTTGGTGTCTTTGTCTGAACTTCAATTATGGATGAAGTACCTGGAACATCTTCTACGCTTGACGATGGTACAGTAATCTATGATGTGGAATTTGTAGCACTTCTTGCGTGGAACAGTCGCTATAACTTTAAACTCAGGAGTTGGCAGAAATTCATGAATTTCACAATTGGTTGATTGATTGTCGATCTTCTGTTGACTTTCAGCATTTTGACAGCAAAGACAGGGGAAAATTCTCAGTATCTGTACTTGACGCATCTGAATTTTCCACATTTGCAGTTGATATTTCTTGTTCCCCCGATTCATCAGGTAAGACAGCAGTATTGTCCCTGTATGTAGGATTTGGAAGTTCTGACAACGCAGAGGTCCCAAACGCTTCTTCAGGAATATGATCTGGGTTATAAGCATATAACTCGGTAGCGCAAAACCCTTTCGAGATATTGCTAATAGTCAGACATTTCGGTCATACTTGTGACAGAATGACGTTGAACCTTGTCTTGTTAAGGGTTCGTTCAGGATGCTGACTGACGTATTTCATCAATTCTTGGTCCCAATGGTACTAAAAATAACGAGAAACAGATTTATCTATAGGCTTTAACTCATGTGTGGTATTTGATGGAAGACAATATAATATAATGACACATTTCTCAGCTTCCTCGGCAATAGTAAAGTCCAGGTGGCATTCTGCATCATCAATTATGAGGAGACATGGCTAAAGGTTCTGTATTTATGCAAATGATCAATAAACTTCATGGAAATTTCTGTCGTCATTCTTCCTTTTGGTGTCATTTTCACCAGAGAACCGGAAAGTGATTTGTCTTGGAATTCTGGCTTTAGTCTCTTGCCTGAACAATATCATTGACGGAATAGCCGATCCTATAGAATTTCCGCAGCCTACCACAGTTACACACTCAGTATGCTCATTCGCCATTTGATGAATTCTTCTTTTCCCTTTGACTGTCAAACCAACCTGCTGATGGTGCAAAGATATGCGACAATTTTTTTCATCGATGTTGTAAATGCTTTCAGGTTTATGTTCAATTCCAAGTATTTCCAGCACTACTTTTTATTTAATAACAATACCTTTATTTAATTTTTGAGAACTTGAGTGCTTTACGCTGTGCTAATTCAGGATTTCGTTTGAGAAATAACCTCAACCATTTCTTCCCCGCGGCATTTTTGGCATCATTGAAAGTGACCCGGTATATATTCTCTGCGGAATCCTCGAGGTATAAACTTTTTGCAGTTGTTATCACGGCTTTTACGAATCTATTATAGTTTCTGCTCATTGGAGAGATCCATCTAACGACTTTATCCAACTGAACAGCAAATTCTTTCCATTGGGCCTTTCCAAAATTCCACCTGGGCCTGGTTGTAGAGTGGGTTATCAAAATTTTAACTCCAATTTCCAGGACTATAGGACGATGTTGGCTGTGCGGAAAGTCGTCTAGGACTTTTCTTGACATTGGAATCGGGCGTTTCAGAGCATTTTCTGAGGCAAAGCAAATGTCTGGATTAGTTTCAGTGTTCCACGCAGCTGATCTGAAAGTATTTCGTTCTTTAGCATCAAAGATTAGGTGGAGATCGTGTGAGTCTGCCCAGTTGGCAAGGCGCTCGCCGTTCTCGTCTGTGGTTCGGTATTTCCATTCAGTGTGGTATCTGTTAAAATCGTCTGCGTATATTGCCGGGTGTGGGTAAGTGTCCAGAACGTTATCAGGCCAGGGTGCTTGTGGTGGTTTGTAGATGTTTGCGACCGTAATGTCCGCTATTTTTGTTATTACTTGGTGAACGTTTGAATTTATGCTGGAATTTAGTAGTATAGCGTTTTCGATGTCTTTTCGGACATAGGTCGCATTGCCATAGGACCGATGATAGGTGGCTCCCAGTAGGTTGAATCCCAGAATTTTGCCTCTTTGGCGCTGTTGATCTGCATTCTCGATGTGGGTTTCTTGAATAACGGCCATGTCAATGTTTTGGTCTAGCAAGAGCTTTGAAATGTACTCACTCTTGCTTCTGCTAAGTCCTTCGGAGTTTATTTGGCAAATTCGGATCATTTCTCCGAGATTTTTGTCGTTTGGCCCTGAGAAGGGCCATGGTTGTGAGATTTTGAAGTATGTGAATCCATGTATAGTAGTCAGGAAATCCGGAGATATTGTCTGGCTGCCGAAGATCGCTCTAACTCATTTAGCACTACCCAGGGTGCACGTGTAGCTCTCTGCCACGGACGCGAGTTAGTCTACACTCCACCGCACCATAGTCGGAGTTCTACCGACCAAGCTACGGAGACCGTCAAACAAATTGACAAAATAGAGGACAATACTCACTTGATGTTTTTATGACCTCACAACACGTTTCCATTTAATGGACACTATGTGGAGGAGTGCAGGAGGAGTGACAGGTACGCCGTTCGGATACATGCTACACTAGCGACAATTTATGGTAGCGTTCAGGTTATTACAATATTTCGTATTTGAAATAATGGCATGGGGCATTATTTTTCGGCTGGCCAAATTCGACCCAAGTACTTACTCTTAGTATACCCAGTAGTAAAACAGTGAAGTCAGTAGTAAAATAGTAAAGCAGTTCTCTCTCTCTCTAAATCTATTTCATGACCTGTCTACTTACCCATGTGGTCAGTCTCAAGTATATTGATGGAAGAGCCAAATATAGAAGCCGGAAACTTGAATTCCTTCCTTGAATACCATCAAATGCTTATGGAATCTTCTTATTCAAAACTTCCTTTAGCTTTGGCTATCTCTCCAAGACAGGAACAACACAAGATGAAGTTGAATAAAAGAGATTTCTGAAAGGTACACACTCACAGAACAGGGAATAAATTCGTAAAAGTACGGAGCTAAGTGAAACGTGACCAGTTTTTTTAACCTTAACCTTTTAACCTCTGGAATATGTTCATATAAATTGAATTCAGAAAATATCATCATTGACTCATGACTTTTTGAAGACAGTCGTTTTGAAGAAAAAAACGACTTTTTCTTCAACGAAAGAAAATAATATAGATCAATATATCAATATAAACCAATATGATTGCATTAATTAATGTAATATAGTAAAGCACTCATATAAGATACTCATAAGTACTTATTTTTCTAAATCAGTGGACCTACAGTTTAACCCTGGTTCTGAACGGTCAATATGCTTGTAATCAATGAACATTACACAACAATTATCACAATTACCTACTCAAATATAAGACAATCACGTACACCCATGCCTTTACCGGGCTCGAACCCGAATCCTACCGAACCATAGTCCGATGTTCTCCCTACAAAGCCACGCAGACCGGCAAGAAGTACTTATTTGTTCACAATCGAGACAGTCGTTTTCGAATTATGGTGCATGTGAATAAATAATGATGAAGGAAACTGGAATCAAACGGAATGATCAATTCCAATGTCAAATCTTCATGAACTTGTGAAAGTCTGGGTAACAAACAAATGTTTAACAAACCTACAGATTTTGAGCGATATTTTTCCTAGAACTCTTTTTTTTCAATTATATCTAGAAATACAGTCCTTCGTATATCTTTCACATTTCTTCTGAGTTCCTCATATATCTTCTCTTGAAGAATATGCTGCAGGACAAATGCTATTTCATTATGTGAAGATGATATTTCAGTGCTTCCCTTTTGTGGAATCTCCGAATTACATTATTCATCGAAAACATAACGGTCATTTCAAAAATTAATCTGGGTTACTCATCAACGCGTTCTTATTTCGAGTGAACCAGCATGCTAGACCCGTCCACTTCGTGGCTTTAAACAAAACGACGGCCGCGTCGGCGGGCGAATCCAACAACCATCATGGCCGGTGCGGGCAAAAGTATGGTGGGGAGGTCCACAGGTATCATTGGGGGGAAATGCCTTGTCTAGACACTACGTCACCCGCCCCACCCGCCACTGAGCTGCGACAGATCGAATCCGCGTCCGTGGCTCGATTACGTTCTCCGGTTGTCGACGACGACGCCGACGTCGGTCTGCCCGGTGTATGCTGTTATCTCATCCGTCGCGATTTACCGAAGGATAGAAAATCCTGTTGGAGTTAGCGACTACAACATCTGCAGATAATAGCTATATTTGGAGTAAAGAGGAAATTACATTTCTCTATTACTTGGCAACAATGAATTTATTCATCGATGATTATGTACCAGATAAATTTCCATTTTTACATAAAACCCACGAAATTACATATATATATATATATATATATATATATATATATATATATATATATATATATATATATATATATATATATATATATATATATATACCTATATATGTAGAAATTTCTTATCTTTATGAATTTTATTTATTTATATTTAATTTGAAAAAAGAGTTATCCGATAATTTTAAATACGCATACTCTAATTACAAATTACTCATGAAAAAGAAAACAATCCTAAACAAAATTCTCTACTCCTCAAAACTAAAATCATCTCAATATAATAATTTGAAAAGACCTTTGAATATAATTGTTTATTGTAATTTTATTTGAGATACCTCTTTCTTCGAGCTCTCTTGATTTCCTACGACAATGTTACGGTACTTTTTCTATTCAAATTTTGTAAAATTTTTCTATACTGATATTTTCGAAACTATTTTTTTTTTCAATGTTTATATTCCAAAATTTTATTTCAACTCCAACTCTCCTCTAAACTCGGCGTCCCCTCTCACGATTGTTCTTAGCTATTTTTCCCTCTGTTTTTTTCACAGCAATCTCTGATGTGATATTTTCTAATTTCGTGCGTAAAACTTGAATTATATAATGCTTCATTCAACTTCAATTATTATTGTCTATGGTGTATTTCTGTCTATAAGCAATTCCATGCTTATGAATAAATTCATGTATACAATATATGAACATTTTGAATGAATATTGATATGAAAATACATCATTTGGTAAGGCTGGAATGCTTTCAAATTATGCTCGTTTTATATACTTGAATTTCCAGTTTACTGTTCCAAATTAAGTACTCTTTTTTATTGATTTGAAAATAAGCTCGATTTCATGATCAAATTTTGGAAGTGAGTTTTACAAATACATTATATGAATATTATTTTGTGACAAGAAATAAAATATACCAGAAATAAGAATCAAAATGAACATTACATATTTAACTACAAGTGATATTATTAATTGTGCTATTTTTGAGCCGTGAATATCAAAAAAATTTAGATTAACAACTTTTAATAAAAATTTGACTACATTAACATATTATTGAATGGAATAAATTATATCTACAAAATTGTACCTATGTTCGAATTTTTACATAATAAAGTAAAATGCATGAAATATGACTTTGCTGAAACAATCAGTGTAGCAGCTAAGAAGCATCACCTCGAAAAAATCAAATATCGTTTATTTCTACTGATACTGCATATATATCCAAAGAATTTTATACTGAATTATAAGAATTATTTTAAAAATTTATACTACATCTGTCATCTTCTAAATTCTATATTAATATTAAGATTGTATGCAAATTTCCGAAAGACTGAAATTTGATTATAGTTTTGTCTGATAATATTGACAATGCATTATTCAAACAAACTTTCATCACCTCAAATAAGTAATAAATTCACACATATTGAAAATTCCACAAATATTATATGTATAGTCCACTACAAAATTGTTTCGGTATACCATACCTTCATCAGTTTGATGAACACTCTGCTCACCAATGTGAACGCCTTCATCAATTGTATCCGAATCAATCGTATACCGAAACAATTTTATAGTGTGAAAAATATATAATATTTTTGAAATATTAAAATACTTTCAATCTATTAACTGACTGACATGGAATTTCAACGCGTATTTTCTTCCTCAATCAACACTTTTATCTTTTCACTTTTTTCTATTTTATTCTTGTTAGGTGTGTATCGTTTTTGTGAGGTGTGAGGTGCAACTCTTTCCTCACTTTGCTACTTTGTGTTCTCATTCGAGTTTTTAGTTCGACACTAATAACGTTCTGAATACGAGTAAATGAAGGAATGTATAGTACAGGTTTCGTTCCATTCTCAAGTTACTATCAAAAAGAATCTTCAAGATACTTCAACGTGAAACAAAATTTCGTGAATTGAATAATCACTTAGAGAAAAACTATCGAAATAAGCTGAAATTAAATCCGATATTTCATTGTTAAACGCTAATTGTTCTAACGCTTCATTGAAACTCAAATAAAATATCGAGAATGAACAAAATTAGGCTTGTTGAAAATGTGTTTCTTCGAAATTCACTTCTGAATTGTGAATGCTGGTATATAGATAATTTTCTATTCGCTGAGGAAAATATGAGTGTATGATGAATACAAGGTATTTCATTTCAAGAACTGAAAAACTTCTATAAATTTCTGAAAAATTATAAAAGCGTTTGAACGCTCTCTACAATATGAGGAGATAGAATCTGCAATAATCATTATTATCAGATCTGTCGGCTTTACACTTCTGAATCAGATTGAATTATAGAGAACTACACAATCATGAAGATGTATGGGTATTATAATTTAATTAGAATTGTTTTTCAGCAATGGGGTTAAAAAGAAAGGAGACAGGGTAAGAAATCATCTTAAAGCTTATACTCCTTTTATTGGAACACAAAACGATGACATACTGTTAAATGGACACTTCCTTGAGATTTCGATTGACAAGAGCGCAAATTATTAGATGTTTTATGAAAATCTTGTATGAGATCTTGGTGTAGTCTTCGACCAGAAGCTTTCCTTTTTCCCACACATCACCCAACTTATTTCATCTGCTGCGAAAATATATGGATACGTAATGCCAAAGTTTTTAATAATTCCTGAACATTCATAGGACTATTTAATACCCTATTCCCTAGCAAGTTGGAGTATGCCAGCATGATGTGGCATCCCATTTACACTCGCCATCAAATCCATTTTGGGGGTATTCAGAGAAGGTTCCTGAAATTCTTAGTTTGGAGGGAGGATAAAGTTTATCCACAGAGAGGAGTCAATCGTAAATTGAGTCGATTCAGTTTAATCTCATTGCAAAGCAGGAGAGAAAATTTATCACTCAAATTTTTGTACAAATTACTGCTTAATAGTATTGATTGTCCACCTCTCTTGTCCGCTCTGTAATTTCGTGTTCCTAGACAAAATTCTCGTACTGCAGAGTTATTCCACCTAGAGACTCCGAGGACCAACTCCCTAATACAATCCCTCATTTGGTTTATGGAGTCTACATTCAATACAGTTGCCAATAATTGTGATATTCACTTTGACTCCATAGAATTCATTATCAGGAGTTATGTGAACAAAGAAAATTGACTAAAATTAATTGATTTAGATCGAGTTCTTTGTAATATTTCATTGAATGCCATAATGTTGTTATTTGGTTACTATTTTTTAGATTAAATTGAGCTCTTTGTTATATCTTTTTCATTATAATTATTGAGTCAGTATTCAACATTGATATTATTTTCTGTAATTGGGTGTTATACTTGTTGAGAATAATGAACTCATTATTATTATTATTATTATGATTCATTCATCAGAACAATCAACTATTTTACTTCATATAAGTCATACACAACAAAAAATATCAATTCACTAGTCCCTCGAAATTTCGTATTCCAGTAAGCGAATAAACAGTACGATCAGATGAATGCCGACTGTAAACAGAACGAAAATAACTCTTTTCAGTTATCGGAAAACGGAGGTCTTCCGAACAACATCAAATACTTTCAGATAAGATAGAGCAAGATTAGAGCCTTTAGGTGAAGCGAATAAAATGACTGCGATCTCGTTGATTGATGTTTCTTTGCACGGAAGATTTCCTTCAGTCGTTTCACGAGTGAGGACAAACGCTTGCAGCGCCAACAGTTGTGAGGCAATCAATATTTGCTTTATTTCGGAAAATTGCTTTGAAATTGCACAGAAATTGAATGCTTGGCGTAAAACCCTTTGGAACAATGGAAAATGGATTTTTCGGTGAATTAATTTTCGGTGTGTCTATTTTCGCTCTATTGCTGTCAAGTTGATGCGGAAATGGATTTGGATATTCCAATTTTTAGCTTTTGGAACAAGAATCCTAAAATGATACCGCTAGAAATTCTCTAGATGTCAACTTTTTCTATTTGAAGTTCAACTTTTTTATCATAAGGACATAAGTTACATTGAAATTCGAAGATAGTCAGAACACATCTATCAATTATGGAATTGGTTTTTCGTAATCTATAGTTGACACAAATGTTTGATGAATTGTCCCAAAATCATTTGAGAATTTGATGAATCCAAAATTCAAGGGAAGGGATTGAAGGTTCACAAATGAAGAGATTCAGATTAGATTTGTGGATAAGATAAGGACATATGTGTAATAGTCATATGAGTATACCTAAGCAATTAAAAATAACATGGAAGAAAACACGTTTTTTCTATTCGTAATTATTTCGGGTTCGTAATTTGAGTACATAACCATTTTTGATATTTTTCAATGCTATATCCATTGAATTTCTAGTTCATATATATTCGCATGTCTTTCGCGGGAATCGAACCCAGATCTCCCTAGTCGAGGTCCTTTACTCTCTCCAATAGGCAACAGAGCGGACTTGTTCAGAGCTTAAGAACCCATGTAAACGAAAATACAGAGATATTATGACGCTTCTTCGAGTTCTCACATAATTTCTGTGACATAACAGAACATTCATTCATTCGTAACTCGAATAAAATGTTGATTTTTACGAGAAAAAAAATTGAAATACCATTAATGCAAAGGGTGTATTCGAATAGCGTTGAAAGCAATTTTTAGGAGTCGTATATGGTCCTAAATTAATTTTCACAAACCCGTTGAATCGTGGATTAACTGGTGGAACACTGGATTAATATGATGATTTGTAGAATTTCTTTTACCACACCCACAACATATTCATAATTGTAATTATGAATGAATCAAGTACTAATTAATTAATGAACAATTACAATAATTACGATTGCTTTAAGCTTAATTTTGTACTTTACAACTGAAAATCATAGTTTTTTATTTTATTTATCGGTATATATTTGATAGATAGGCCCACTGTTAATTTCAAGATCATCTTCCAATTCAATAAGCATTTTGTTTATAGAATTGAGTTTTGGTTGTAGTCAGAGTTCTGTTCGTTATTATATGATGTGAGGAAATATTCCATATTTTTTATTGGATATAAACCAAAATTCAAATATTTGAAGTTTTGATTCACACTTTATTGACAACATAGCATGACGCTTTTCGTCGTTAGAAACGATTTCTTCAGATGCTAACAGAATACTAACAACATATTTAAAAAAACAGATATAAATATCAAGAAATTTTAGGATTTTATGAGCCTGGGTTTTACCCAAGATATTCCATTCTAAAATCTAATTTTTATTACCTGAAAAGGTTTAACAAGTATGAATTGTTTAATTCTATCTGTTCATTGTGCAAACTTCCAGAATTTTTATGCCGATTATTTCCACTATTTCCCAATAATCTAATTGACTACTTTTCTGTATATTATGTAACATTTTGAAATTCGTATCGAAAGTATGGTTTTCTGTTAATAAATGATTTGCATAATTCGAATTGCTTTTGTTATATGTGAAACTATATTTATGTTCTTGGATTGTAGTACCGAAATTTGTACTTTTTTTACCTATATATATATATATATATATATATATATATATATATATATATATATATATATATATATATATATATATATATATATATATATATATATATATATATATATATATATATATATATATATATATATATATATATATATATATATATATATATATATATATATATATATATATATATATATATATATATATATATATATATATATATATATATATATATATATATATATATATATATATATATATATTTATATATATATTATATATATATATATATATATATATATATATTTATTTATGAAGAAAATATATATATACATACATGTAAATTTTGGAATCGAAATTATATCACAAAAGTTTTCAACCTCGACTGGGATACGAACCCAGGTCTCTCAGGTTTACGCCCTGTTGCTTTCGTAAATTGGGTTCGTATCCCAGTCGAGGTTGAGAACTTTTATGATGTGATTTCGATTCCAAAATTTACATTTAAAATATTTCTTCATACATAATATGATCCGTACGTGCGTGGTTAGTGCGAATAATATTTATATAAACACCAGATTTATATTCTCTTTTAATGTTGCCTGTATTGTTTTTCATATGTCTTCGATAAATTATTGTTTGTTATGAATGAAATATTAAAATTATGCTTCTGTGAAAAGGTTTTGACTTTTTGACTTGGTGTTCCAAAGAATGTTATACTAGTATATTTTCGATTTCTATCAGACTGAAAAGGAAATACTAATCGTACAGATTTCTGGTAAAGTTTTTTGTGAAGAATTTTTGACACTATTTCGCTCTCATAATTATTATTAACCGCAATCTCTTGAATGATGTTCAGTTCTTCATTGAAGTTTTCTTCTGATAAAGGTATATTAGGTAATCTATGTATCATTCTGTGGAAAGCTGCCATTTTATGTGAATATGGGTGACGTGAGGAGTTGTGTATTATTGTATCCGTATGTGAAGGCTTATGGAAAATTGAAAACTCAAATTTATTATTTGATCTTGTAATGACTGAGATTGAATTCTCGCTTAACTTTTGATGAAACATAATTAAAAATTAAATTGAATCAAACTCTTGGCTTAATGTTTCACGATTATATTTAACAACATGAATTTGTCAACATGTTTCGACAGTCTTGAAAATGAGCTCACGCTCGAAACATGTTGACATATTCATGTTGTTAAATATAATCGTGAGACATTAAGCCAAGAGTTAAATTTAATTTAATATTTGTAATCTTGTAATTGTCATGTCTAAAAAATTAAGGGTTTAATTATCAGATTCTATTTCGGTTGTGAATTTTACATTTGGATGAACTGCTTTAATGACATTTTCGAAGTTTTTCAACAAACCATTCAAAGATCTTATGAAACTTTTTCGGATGTATCAAATAACAACTTCTTATTTCTCAAATTGAAATTGCAGTGCTTTGTCAATATTTTCATGTTACTTGTTTTAGTATTTTCAGATCTTCGATAAAAGTTCAACCGATTTTTAAATTTGGCTTTATCAAACGAATAAAAAAGGAAAATTATTGATGAGAATATATTCGGCGGAATAAGTTTTGCAACATACTTTCATTTCGAGAAATTTGCTATTTCTGAATTCTCTAATTTACGTCTTCAGGATTATCCATAAAGAGTTCCAAGTAGTCTCCAACAAACCAAGTATTCGATGTATATGTCGACAAGCTGGCAATATCTTTATGCTGCTTTTGGCCAGCATTTGGGTGGAACATGCGGAATAATGACTCCAGTACGGGGGAGATTGGTCCAATAAAGTGAAAATTTTATGCATCGGCTGTTCGTGTATTGAATCCACTTTGGAAATAACTGTCTGTGAATTATTGAACACATTCCGGCTGCAAGGTGCAATATGTTGCGGAATTATTCCACTTTCTTTCTTTTTCCTTTTTCAGTGAAGAGTGGGTATGCATTCAAGAAACTGAAATGGACTTACTCATTGGGAACATAGTTATGTGAAACACCGTAACTTTGAGGAAAACAATTTGATTTCTCTTTTTATTTGGACAGATGAGAACATTTACTTTTTCATATTTTAGCAGCTACAATTAAGAATTTTGAAAAGGTATGAAAAGTTCCCTATGATTTTTGATATGAGTATATTCAATATTTTGGAAGTATGATTATGGTAGATAGTATTAATATACTCCATTTCTTCATATTTTCAACTCCATTTCAAAAAATCCGACGACTTCATAGTGACTCAGTGACATAAAATTTATTTCTTTACTGCTTTATCTCCTAAGTAATCATAAATAGTATAATTGAAGGCTTTTTCAATCGGTGTCTACATAAACGAAGGTTTCAGTTCTTTTTCGCTGTTCTAACAGAATTTTTAATTTCGAGGAAAATGGATATGACGACCGGCCTTTCCTCTGAAGATGCCTACCGCGTAATGTAGGGTATTAAAAATTCTGTTAGACCACAACCAAAAGGTCGGTAACTTTTATTCAATCGTCAATACATTTGAAAAAATTTTGGCTGAAACTTAGATAAGATGAGGTGACCTGGCAATGAAACAAGCAAACATAATAAATAACGAATATTGCGCCCATGGCACTGAATGAAATGTGTAAGAAAATGAACTTCAGAACATTCATTTGAAAAATTTTATTTAACCAAAGGAATGTTATAGTATATTTATCGTACACGTTCAAATATCTAGCTCTACTATAACATTATTCAATTAAGGTTTTTAACTAAATTGAGGAATTTAACTTTAAGTATTAAGGTTAAATTATATTTTTCAAATGGATGTTCTAGTGTTCATTTTCTTATATGTATATATATATATATATATATATATATATATATATATATATATATATATATATATATATATATATATGTATATAGGGTATTCTTTGCTATTGTTGTGTCAAAACAAAGAATTTGCTTTTCCAAAGACATACATTTTGTGTATATATACATGAATGTAGGATATATCGAATCAAAGACTCAAGAAAGTGGTAGAAACATTTTAATATTGAGGTCAACTGATCCCCTCCTCTTCAACTCGTCTTATTTGAGGAATTAAGGAAATGTACAAAAGATAAATGTTGATAAATAGTAAACAGATAAATTGAAATAAATGTTGAATAGATAAATCAACTTTGCGCTGCGATCGTGAGAAAGATCTGCTAATATATTCACACAAATGTTCTTATATATATATATATATATATATATATATATATATATATATATACATATATATATATATATATATATATATATATATATATATATATATATATATATATATATATATATATATATATATATATATATATATATATATATATATATATATATATATATATATATATATATATATATATATATATATATATATATATATATATATATATATATATATATATATATATATACGATATTGCTATCATCACAGACAACAGAACTGAAGCCATTCGCGCCGTAGAAAAACTACATGAAATTGCGCAGAAAACCGAGTTACAAATTTCTTATGATAAAACCGAATACATGGAAAGAAAACCAAAAAATAAATCTTCTCTTATGACAAAACATGGTGAAATTCTGCAAGTAGGCCATTTTAAATACTTCGGGGATGTTATACAGTCCTCAGGTTCGAACCGAATCGCTAATGAACAGAGAATAACTAAGCTCCAAAGGGCCTAGAAACTAACAAAAGCTCACTATAACAAAAAGTGCATTTCGAGAGGCGCCAAGTTGAGGCATTATAACACAACGATTCTTCCAGAAGCAATCTACGCAGCTGAAACAATGGTTATTGGCGGCCATTCAAGAATTGAAGAAATAGAAAAACAAGAACGAAAAATTCTCAGAAAGATTTACGGGCCAATCAATAGAAACGGTATTTGGATGAAAAGACCTCAGAATGAACTTTATCAAAAGACAAATACGATAACGGAAGAAATCAGAAAACGACGAGCAAAGTTCTATGCACATGTCTACAGAATGAAAGAGTCCAGAATACCGAAGAAACTACTCGATATAATTATGAATAGTAAATGCGGAACAGAGTGGCTAAAAGAGGTCCAAAAGGATCTACAACAGATCAATATAAAAAATCTCGAAGATCGCACTGAATGTCGCTATAAAATCGCACATGTGAAGTTTGAGCAAAAATCCAATCGTCAACCTGGAGTAAAGTGGACAGATGAACGGAAGAAAGAGCATTTAGAGAGGATGAAGAGTTTTTGGGAGGCAAAAAGATGAAACAAAATTCCTAATGATTGCGAATTGAAGTTTAGTCGCTCTCCTCATGGGGAACAATCGTTATAATAATAATAATAATATATATATATATATATATATATATATATATATATATATATATATATATATATATATATATATATATATATATATATATATATATATATATATATATATATATATATATATATATATATATATATATATATATATATATATATATATATATATATATATATATATATATATATATATATATATATATAGTTTTGAGATTCACAAATCATTCAATACTAATAAATACTGAGACTCTTAATCGAAATATTTCGAATAAAACTCTTAGGGAGCTGTCTACACAAATGTTGTCAACGAGAACGAACCCATCACTTTCGAGAGTGAATATTAAGAGCGTTTCGAAAAATTCATCGATCTTGTTGAATGATAATAGGATACAATTGTTTCATCATCATTATGAATCAACAGTCCATATTCATTCTATCAATCAAGAATCGAAGACTTTCAAAACGCCCATAGGTCCTATACCAAATTGAGGGGAATTTTACTCAGTGAAAAATTCACGTGAGCTCCCTCTGTCGGGGAGGGAGGGAGCTTTCATCATTTTTCTCCAGGGTTTTCAATGTTTCAAATTTATATAAAACATCAGAATTTCATCTCACACCAAAGTTGGACTACCTTCAAAATGATTCCTCTTCAATTTCTCTTAGATATCTACACAGAAATATTGGTATATAACAAAAAATCTGAAACATGAATCTCCTTCGGTAATGGCCTCTCCACTCCCATGCAAAAGGCATTATAATTTCGCACGTAGGGGTGACAATTTGTGAAATAATATAGTTTTCTTCAGCGTGTTAATATAACCAAATGTTCATAGCATAAGAGTTTATTAAGTATTCCGCACATGCACCCTGCCATTTAGTCAGTATTAGGTACCCATTCACGATAATGTCCATGAAAGTTTCGAAGCAAGTGGACTCCCCTTGGATTGTTATGTTATTACTCGGAGAAAAGAGAAAATGTTCGCAACGTGTTACAAGCATATGTAATTGCATTGAGTATCCAGTCGACGGGAGTCTAGACAGACAAGTGTTAGACGCCATTGCGAGATTGATGCCCCCGTCATCACCCCGAAATACAAATTATGTAGAAAGGATTGACTATTTCACTCCATTTCTTGGGAATAATATTTTTGTTATAATTGAAGTGATTTAAAGTGAAATCCCAGAGCGATCTGATTAACTTATTTTCAGCTTATTTCATACGTTATGAATGAAATTTCTCAGTAGCGTCTCATGTGCTTTGAATGTCTGCGTGCTCTTCGATCTCTGCTTGTGACATCTGGGCAGCAATCGGGTGAGAAAGGTAACTGAAAATGAGAATAACTGTACCGATTTTTACCAATATTTTTCTGACGTAGTATTCATAATAATATAATAATAATTATAAAATAAAATTTATTGAGAAACATTCCTCACATTGTAAAATTACATTCATTTCTATTGATACAATAATCACAACTAAGAAGAATACTCTCAAAAGGACTGAATTCAGTTTTGAGTCTGATTTTCCATTCAGCCCTCAAGCAAAAATATTGGTTCAAACAAAACTATCGGTTTAATTTATATTACAATACTAAACAACTTCATTTGAGAAGAAAAGAAAACAATTACCTCAGAAATATTAAACATTTGAGACAATTTCACATGATGAAGAACATTTGTGTTAAAAAAATATAAAAACATATGATACAAAAAATTAATTCATGCATAATTGCCTACATTCGAATCATCGAAGTACTCAGCCACACTATACTATGTCTTTGTTTAGAGCAGAGATTTAACTCTACTCTTAAACAAATGAGCTTTCAGTACTTTCAAATTCGGTGGTAAATGGTTGAAGATTTTAATACTCTGATAATAGAGAGAGTGCTCAAATTTAGCTGTTTCATGCATAGGAATAACTAGTACATCATTGTTCCTTGTTGAATACTTATGATTACTATTCAATTTAATAAACCTATCTTTATTTTCTTCAACATAAAACGAACATCTATAAATATATAAACACGAAAGGTGAGTATGTAATTATTAATGAATATAGGTTTACAAGATGTTCGTTGATGAATATTGAATATTATTCGAAGTATTCGCTTCTCTGTGATAAACACCCTATTTATTTCTGTGAAGCAACCCCACAGAAGAATATTATAATTTAGATGACTACATACAAGACTGTAATTCACATTCATAACACAGTTTTTAGGTACGATGTTCTTAATTCTAGAGATTACAAAAAATGTGTTACTCAATTTTTCACATAAAACATCAATGATGATCTCAAATTTCTGTCTACATATATTCCAAGAAACTTTGTTGATTGGGATGATGATTTCGTGTTGTCCCCATATTTAATATCCAAGATTCTAATTCCATTGCCCTTCAGACAAAAATGAACACATACAGTTTTGTCAACGTTCACCATCAAATTATTCATTCGACATGAATTTACAAACTCCCTCACAATGCATTCACATGCCTCCAGATGTTCTTCAGGGGTCATCATCAGCAAATAGTGGCACCAAAAATCGGGAAAACTTTGCAGGCAGATCGTTTATAAACAATATGCATAGAAGAGGTCCGAGTACAGAGCCTTGCAGCACCCCAAGGGCAATGTCATGTCTCTGAGAATAACTCTCGCCTATTTTCACTACCATTATTTTTTCTTCAAGATAACTACGTAACCAATTGAGAAAAATACCTCTAAAACCTAAATTGTAGCATTTATCAAGTATAAATTCAAAGTATAATGAATCAAATGCCGAAGATAAATCAAAAAATAGTCTCGCCATAAACAAGTGTTTATCCAAACACTCTAGACGGATTCAAGGAACTTAACTGTAGCTGATTGGGTTGAGTGGCCATAAGAGTCATACACTTTCCATTGGCCTCAAGTTTTGTCGGGCGCTTTAAAACTCTACAAAAATAGATGATAGTATTGAATTGCCTTTATTCGGTACTATAATGATACAGTACAACATAGGAAGATACGAAGTTTAGCCTGATCTACTCAAGTTAACCCCTATAAAATGACAAGCATAATAAAAACTGTATATAAACAAAATTAAGTTCCTAACATACTAAATTAAATGATGTTTACACTCTATTAACCACGCTGAGCTACCACCAAAGACCACAGTAAAAGTGCTTCAAAGAAAATAAGGAACCAAATTTCTTAACTGGAACGTTATTGAAAATGGAAACCGCTTTATAGGCGAAACATGTCCTAAAACTACCCAAACAATATTTCGGAATTCCAACGTGTTCCCAAACTTCAAAAGCGACCCCGAACATTACAACTAGTGACAAGCTTATTTCTCAAAAAGGAGGACGAGGAATATAAGATCACAGAATATACTAAAGTAACAGTAAAGTATTCGAAAAGAGTATCTACACTTAGACAGTTCATTTCATTGATACCTTTAGACGTTTTATCATGCTTGCGCAAGCCCAAAACAGATCGACAACAAGCGTTCTGTATCCTCCGCATTCTTCCCTTTGTCACAGCATAAAAGCACGGATAAATTAAAGTGAGAGTCCACAGCCAAGGACCGAAAGAACCCACGTTTCACAAAGCCTTTTTCGCAACATAAATCCGATTTCTATAGGATTTATTTTCATATATTCTAATAATTAATTTATTCATTCATTTTATAGTGTCGAAAGTAAATGGAATGGGATTTTTTCACTAGCAGACATACTGTAGACATAATCAGACATAGATATGCTCTTCACTTATGAACTTCACTTATTTTTACATGTCCAATTTTTTGATATGTTTTAAGGTAACTATAACGAAGCTATATTCCATCAGTCAGACAAATAGTAGTGACCCTACATCTCCTAAACACTAAAATTCTTCAGCGGGAAATATTTGCGAAAAACACAAAATGTCCATGCATCTCAGAGTAAAATATTCGAATGAATTTAAATTACCTGCTTTCCGTTCAATACTTTCACATATATAACAAATAGGACTTTCAACATGGAAGTTACCATCAATTAATATATTAAGTAATATAATATTAACTTCATTGCATAGATTTGGAAAAATAAACGTATTCGTTGCAATACCGTATTATGAAGAATTATTTTCATTATATCAACAGAAGGGTGTCAGTTGGAATAATTTAATTAAAATTTATTTATCATTCGCTGGTTCAATATATTTTCACAGTTTTTAAATATGGTCTCCGTGGCTCAGTTGGGAGAACACTCGATTATGGTGCGTTAAGATTCGGCTTCGAGTCTCGTGAAGGCATGAGTGTACCTGATTGAAATCATTCGAGTAGTGTAATGATGATAATTGGTGGGTAATTTAATTGATTACAAGCCCATTGGCGTTAAACTGTAGGTCCACTGAATTGAAAAAATACATTGCACTAAAAGGAATTATACACGGTGGACTGAAACAAATAGTGCGTTGAACCGAAGTACCATATTTCTCCTTCTGAAAAATTTGTGTGTAGAAGATGTAGGGGCACTAGTTTTAGTCTGACTGATGGATTACCTTGCATTAGTTACCTTAATAACATACAATAAATTCTGACATGTGAGAATAAGTGAAGTTCATATATGTTTTGTGGGGATTTAAACGTCTGACAAACGTTGTGGTCCATAAAATGTTTCTGACACTTATGAATACTACTTAAAAAAAATATTCTACAGAACATATATAAGAATCAGCCATGTCATGTTCAAGTTGAGTAACTCTTGTTTTCAGTTACATTTCTCACGTTGTACCTGTCTATATGTTACAAGGTGAGCTCCACACGCACGCAAGAACTCCTCCCAAACGCTATTTGTTTGGTTTAGGAGACGGTTCAATTAGTTCTCATTCATGCCATTGATATATCAGTCTTCTTAGGATTGGCAGACGACCGCGAAATACAAGAAGTTCCCGGAATTCTGCGCCTGGTACCTTGTCGTGTAATTAGACCTTATAACCCCGGATTCCAAAAACCTACTAGTTTTCTAACAAATTAAACCAACAATGAATGACAAAGCTTGTTTCGTAATTTCAATAAGCAATGCTTTTTGAAAAAGAGTATTTAACCAACTGTATGGTTTATGTATTAAAGACCGAAACTGAATATCCATGGATTTAGTCAAGTCCGAACTGCAGATTCATATCAATTTTTACGTGTCTTACTCAGTCGAAAGCTTCAGAAAATCAGTTTTCTAAAGCTCGGAAAATGCCTGATGAAAATAGTGAAATCCAGTGATGAATATTCAGAAAATCTACTAGTTCACAATTCTATTTTTATAAGATATAGAATTTTCTCTCTATTCTCGTTGAAATGGTACTTGTATTGATTTCATATCGAAGAATAATAAATCTTAAAAGTGTTAAATTGTTACATCAAAATTTTTCTAAAAATCAATAATAACATCAGTTATTACTCAGGTCCCGGACTGCATCAATAACAAATATGAGCTGTATGTTTTCACTCTTTGTACAGTTTGACGATGATATCAGACACTTAAGATTCTACAAAAACTTTGAACTAACAAATTCATTACCGGAATATACTATCTAACTTGACATGATGACATAATGGAGTGTGTGAATCGCATTCAGTGCACGCAGTGTTCTATGTTTAGTCAATCTAATCTTGTAGCACACTATTAATGTTTATATTAATCACAATCTCAAAATCAATGGTGTTACTGCCAGGTTAACCAAATCGTCCTTTCTGTCCATGTGATTTCAAATATTTTCAATTACAGTACCAACATTAACAAGTAACTCAAAAAACCCTAAATTGTGTTACCATAATTCATATATGTGTCCTATCGTCAGAATGAAAGGAATATTATTTCATAACCTATACATTTGAGCTCCCTCTACAGAAAAAAGACGTATAAACTGTATTTCAATCAAACTTTGTCTGTAATATGTAAGAATGATCCCCTGCCTAATCGCTCCAGATCACACATAGGCGAGCAAATAAATTACTCATTTCCAGATTTATGAAATCTTCCATACTCATTCGAAAAAACTTTGAAAGTCATCGATGATTGATTATTTGAATATATATCCACTGATGATTCCTATTGAGAATAAGACAATTGATTAGTATTTTCATTCAATAAGTTAATTTTCCGAAACGCACTTACTATTCACTCTCGAAAGTTATTGGTTAGTTCTCGTTGACAGCATGTGTGGAGACAGCTCCCTGAGAGTTTTATATCAAAAGTCTCAGTATTAAATAAGTAAGTTTTTCTTCTATCTCCTCGATCACTAGGAACTAGGGTTTATACAGGAACCGACATTTTAGAAAACCAGTTTTCGAATAGAAATTTTTCCAGAAAACCGGTTTTAACCGGTTTCGAATTTTTATGAAAAATTTTTTTGCTCGGATATTCTGTAATTCGAACAAAATTTTCAACAGAAAATTTAGAGTGATTAAAAGCAGTTTTTGACTGAAATAATTTACTGTTCAACTTTATTGATAGTAAAATTTTTTTGCAATTTAGTAGAAAAAACAAATAATAGTTGACCAGGATTGAATAACTTCAACAACAATTATTCGTTATTTATGCGTAACTTTCACATATAAAGATGTAAATATTTTTGTAATAGTGGAACGAGTTATTCAGCAAAGGGTTGGAATAAATGAAACAATATATTCTGGTATTTGTATAATAACCATATAGTTTTTTTCTTTAACGTTCAAGTGTGTTACCATAAGTTTAATTAATCGTCCCTTCGATAGTGTACCCCGGCGGTCAGCGGTCAAAAGACGGCGGGTGAAAAGTGAACCATCAATTACCAGTCCGGGTCGGGGATATTCGGAGAATTGCTGCAATTGAAAATAAAAAGAAATATTTTACAACAGTACGAATGTATTCAGAAACGAGCGTCCGAAACGAAAATCAGCAGCCACAGAATCATATCGGACCGATATGATTCCATGAACCAAACCGCTTGCAAGAGTGTTTTCATCAATCTGGTGCATTTGGCTACATTTGTCATTTTCAAATTTTTTAAAGTGTTATTCATACATATGAATATTTTCTACTGAAAAACCGGTTTTCGAGTTTCATAATTTTCTCAAAAACCGGTTTTTTAAAACCGACAAACCCTACTAGAAACTATTCCATGGTTGATCAGTAGTATAAGAAATATATCACAAATACAACGTGATAAATTTTTATAGAAATATGAACTTAATACTAGAAGTGAGATCATTTCATTTTAATGAAGCAAAAAAAGGAGTAAACGTACCCAACAGAACATTTAGCCTAAATTACGCTTTCAGTATCGATTTAACTGGTAGTCAAGCGTCTAGTCTCAAGACTTCTTTCGTTGCTCGAATGGTTGAAGTGAAGTCAACCGTCAGATGCAATAACCGAATAGGAATCTGTTTTGTAGCTTCGGAGATTTTGCTCATTCAGATCATTTTCTACATTGGTACAATACATTTCCCTCCTATTGGATGAGGCCTCTATTCAGTTTGAGCTCAGATATTACATCGCAGAAAAGAGAATTCAGTTCAGTAAGGTCGAATTGAGTTCTGAAATTTCCCATAATAATTTATTACATTTTTAACGTGTAATATGTAGGTATGAATTATATAAGCGTTCCATGTTCATCTGATAATTATTCGTGTGAACAATATCGAAGGAATAATATTAGAAAATGGTGGTGTTTTATCAGAACATAAAAACAATTTTTTTGGTAATTGCAGATGTTCAAATTGAAATAGAAAATCGATAGAAATGTCATAAAATTCTTGGCGCCAGAAGTCTAGACAATGATTAGTTTGTAAAGTATTGGAAGTTGTTTACAAAAATATCGTTTACCTCAAACCAAGCATCTTATTCCTTTTAATTAAATTTCCGATAGAGCAGGTGCCTTTTGTACATTGGTCTGACGAGAAGTGCGAAAATCTTCCTGAACAAAGAAATTGAAATGTGCGGTTGCTGCTTTTAGTTCAGCTTTCAAACTAATGAAAACAATACGTTTCAGTATAAGTGAGTGTACAGCAAAAATAATCATCGGAAGTATCAATATATTAACGAGATACGACCCTCTATTTCTCTCAACATAATACATAATGAATTTATAGTTTGATTCATGAACAAAAATTCAATCATTTTTCTGAATTTTTGTTCATAAAAGGAAATTTTTCAAATTTTCAAAAAATTTTAAAAAACTAGAGTGAAATTTCTGAAATTTCTACTTCGTATTCGATTCAGAGGTTCTGAAACTTAACAGCCTTAAAATTTTCAAAATCATCGAAATAATTTCACGAATGAAAATACGCATTTTGAATATTGTTGACAAATAGAAAGAACAAAACCGATATTGTCGTCGAAACATTATTATAAGCTTTTATCATTGTTGTTACTACCCCATTTACAACTTGACGTCCCTTATTCTGAAAATCAGTTCAAATTAATATAAATTGAATGAGAAAAGAATTTTATATTTCGCTCGACTGCGTTTAAAAAACAGGTTTTTTCATTTGAATGACGGCAGATTCTGTATTTCTGATAGAATGATATAATTAATAACAATACAATCAGACGTTCAATACAATAATAATAGGACAATTCAGTCGTTAAAATGTTCCAAGAATAGAATAACTGCAGCTGTTTTCTGTTAAAAGACAGAAACAAATCCAAAAACAATATCTCATCGAAATCAAAATTACGTACTCGTTATACATTATGCTTCTCAAAACTAAATAGGTTACCTGAAGTGAAAAAGCATTCAACTATTTCTTCAGATTGAACTTTGGGCCACTTATATCGGGTGATTTCTCAATACTTCTGACCATTTTCTTCAATTGAAAATCCGTTGAACTGCTCCGAGTATGAAAAAACTGAAAAAAAGTGGATTGCTATTTTATGTTGCAAACACGAAAATAACCTCGAACTACAGAGGTACAAATCGTACACTGTATACAATGTTGTGCAATATGTTAAATGCCTATGCGAGCTCAGAGAAATATAAAAGTACAGAAATAATTCGTAGTTCAAAAATGTGTATTACCTACTATAAAAACTAGGACCGTACTAGAAAGGCGCATTCGCCATTTTGCAGTTTGTAAACCAGATGAAATGACATACAACTGAAATCAAAATTGTATGAATTTATAATTAATTTTATATTATTTATTCAAATTGAGAATTTATGTATTCATGACATCCACAGTCCACGAAAGATTGGTGTCCGCATACTTCAAGGTAACGTCGCCAAATATAAGAATTGTGAAGTAAAAATAAAAGAGGAAAAAGAAATAATAGTTAAATATTCAAGGAAACACAGACCTATTATTAACGCAAATTAATAACTTCTCAAATAGGCTATTGTCTCTACAAAACTGAATTTCAAAAACTGGTGGACTTATGGAAATATATTTCTTGGTCCTTAATTTCGTCTTGGGAACGTTAGCGATCATATTAACCAGTAAATGAACTTCAAATCCAATGGAATTATTTGGTGTACCTTCTTTTTGGTATGGTGAGAAATTTTCATGACAAATAGTGTCATTCAGTAATGACATTAAGTCTTGTCATAAACGTGTTCGTGTTCTTATCCGGAAGATTTTATTTTCCGATTTTTGACTTACCTACGATTTCGTGCATTTCAACTGTCCTTATCCTATTCTTTTCATTCTTTTCGTCTGCTCCCCTTTCCATTCCTTTTCTATGGGATAAACACGTAATTGTCATGGCCTTCTTCTACCTAGATGGCAACGTAGGTTCCTCAACGATGAAGACAGGTTTCACGTCAGTTGAAGCTAAAAATGAGGATGCGGGATTTCCTAGCCTAGACTATGTAATACGTTTTCACAAATTATTGAAAAGAAAGAGTTTGAAGCCTAAATGTACCTCACAGGAGTGAAGTTTTCTGTAGTTACCTTTACCATCAAATGTCAGATGAATTGAAAATCGGTTATTTGAGCAAATGGCAAGTAATTATAATGGCAATCAACAAAACGTAGTTTACAGCCGTTAGACTTCTATAGGAAATCAAATATTTCTTATCCTTTATCTAGTGCAAAAATGCAAATGAAGTTATTCACACCGGTTGAAAGAAGTAGAGAGAACATATCGCCTCCAGAATTTCAATGAATGAATTAGATAAAAATGTATCCAAATCAAAAACATTTATAAACGTATTTGATTCGATTTGGTTTGACCTAGTTCAGATTATGTCAGTTAGTAGCTGTCAAGTTCTTAATATCGTCCAGAGAATTTACCTGAGGGGACGATATGAGAAAATTGCTAGTTTTTCTAATGACATATATATATATATATATATATATATATATATATATATATATATATATATATATATATATATATATATATATATATATATATATATATATATATATAAAAGAAGAAATTTACGGTATTTACCTGCAATTTAATTGTTTGTTTTTGAGATAGCCGCTCACATATGTTTCAAGCTAATTGGCTTTCATCAGAACGGCATAGTTCAAGTTATTAGATGTTCAAACTTGGATGTTGATTGAAGAAAACACAGAACAAAACAAAACACAAAATTCCAAGTGAGGAATCGACATTTTTGTGGTTTGAATTGATTATCTCTGAATGGAGTTATATTCGACTCTGTTTTGAAGACTGGATCAATGTCTACCTGTGATACGATATTTACACCTCTTAGAAATTTTGTACCGACAATTAGATAAAATTAAAAAGGTTGATACAGGTTTTTTTAAAGGAAACAAAAATCCCACGTTTATAAATATAATACCCGTAATACAACGTTATGGTAGTCAAAAAACTAGTGTTCAGTTTAGCTTCTGAAAACATAGTAAATTCCTGAAACAATAGGGAAGTTATTAATTTTTTTTTCTGAAACAAAGTCAAGTGTTTCCATTCAATATGTCAATATGATATAACAGAGACCAGTGAACCTTGAATCAACGATATACCCTATGGGTTCAAATCAATGAGGGTAATTAATTCTTTGGAAGTTCCAGAAGTCAAGATAATCACATTTTTCTTTATATACAACAATTGTTTACCAAATTAGGCAGGGCCGATTTCTTTGCTTTCAGTTTACAACGTATGCTGAAAAGCTCAAGTAGTTCAGATGCAAAATATCACATCAGTCAATTCCTACCACAACGTAAATTCTCCCAATATCCCTTAATGTTTTGTTTCAGATATTTTCCACAGCAGAACGACCGCACGCTTTGTTTTCCTTTCAGTAGGAATTTGCAGGATTATTTCCATCCTTCAGTCGGCGGCCTGCGGTTTGGGTTTGTACAGCTGTTAGTGACTTGTTTCGATAATAATTCAGTTCACTCGATAAACGCTAGTCGCTTTGAGTTCAAGATGGAGGTTATTAAAAACGGAATGACATCTCTGGTGTCCAATTATATCGTGCAAGTAAAGCAGGCATTGATTTTCCGACAAAATTTTTAACATCGTTAAACTTATGCAAATCTTTATTGATAAAATAGAATGAAACTTTTCAAACTATTGTGTTTCATATGCAGTATATTGTACACTGAATTTATTATATATTTTTATGCATTTATCATGTACTTCAAATATCTAATGAAACTATATAAATTTCGTATATTAGGTATATAACAACTTCTTTATTAGTCAAAGTTTTACATTTACATTTATAATAATGTATTACATTTCAGGCCAGCAAAGTTTCTCATTGAAACATAGTATTACTGTTCCAGCTACACCTGTAAATTATATTATGAAGAAAACAGGTATCAATATGATTATGAGACAATGACTAGCTCATGACTATTGATAGGAATTTAGTTGAATTCAATGAAATATTTAATGAATTCAAGATTTTGTCATTTTAAAACTTTTCTGTTGAACATAAGATCATTGATTCATGAATACAATGACTTTCTTCGAGGAACATTGTACAATGATCATTCACTTCTGACAAAGCACCTGTGTTGATATTTTCATCATTATTGAATATTTTCTTTATTATAATTTTATCATTTCTGTGGAGAAAGCGGTAGAGAGATCTATATAGCTCAGACAATTGTACCTACAGTTCAACATCAATTCGTAAGCACCGAAAATCACGGTGGGAATTGAACCCAACAGCCCCACTAAGGCAAAAGCGTTATAGGATCAATTTACCTTTCGGCTGATGGGTCTCCAAATAATGTTGTGCTGAACAAAATACAGTGAACATCATAGAATACTTATTCTTATTTCATTACAATTCATAATGTTGGAGGATGCTTCATCGATAACTGATTGAAATAATTTATCCTTGGTCATCATCCAAAAATGATTTGGTGGATGGTGGAAGAATTTTGTTTGTCACTCTGTTTAACTCAGCTATTAAATTCGCTAATACGATTTCAATTGAGAACTAAATGCACTCTCTTACTGTAGAATGTTGATGTTACTCTAGAATACTAAGGAGCTACGAGAGTATATTTAATTCAACATCGCTTCTTGTAGAACAACCACAATAAAAAGGCAAATTGAACAATATGGAAATATTATAATGTAGCCTGGTCTCCGTAGCTTAGTCGGTAGAACTCCCGACTATGGTGCGGTAGAACTCGGGTTCGAGCCCCTCTGAAGTCATGGGTGTTTGTGTTTGTCTTTGATTTAAGTAGTTTAAATAATGAAATATACTGGGTAATGTACATCGATTACAAGCCCAAGGGCCGTTCGGAACCGGCGTTGAAATGTAGGTCCACTGAATTAAAAAAAATTATAATTTAAGTATGACACATTAGTGAAACAAAATTAATCACAAATCACAGAACATCATCACAGTAGAATCTGAACATTATGAAGTTCATAACAGAATTTTCCTAAAGAAACCAAGAAGCATGAAAGATTTGGAAAAAGGCCTATCAATTTTTGGACGAGTCGAAAACTAATTCGAATCAAACAGTGGCACGGAACTGCATGCACCAAATATTTCGTAGAACCATAAATAAACAGGAGCAAGGTAGATGCTGACAGTCTTGCAAAATTTCAACTTTCAAGTTGAAGAGCGCTAAACATATTCAGCGCAAGCACTCTTGATATTTCAGAGATCTTTCAAGACTCGGGACTAATCTGACAAAGAAAGTTTGGAAATCTTAAATCCTCTTACTCTATATTGCATATTTTATGTCCTATTCGATTTCAAAAATGAAAACACTGAATAGAATATTTCATTTATGAATTATATGATGGCTGAAAATGTTCGTCGTACTTTTCAAAATGTGTGTTCATTCAGGAATAAAAGCATCAATAAAAGTTTCTAATTATGACAGCTTTGAAACTAATTTCCTTTATGGAAGGGTGTTGTATAGATATAGAACACAACTATGGGTCAAATTACATAGTTACACTCTACTGTAATGTTTTCGTCTGCTATTGCTTATACACAACTCAAATCGATGCGACAAGTTTTATTCAATATTAAATGATGTATTCTTACAAACTGTACCTCATAAAATCAAGAGAAAAAGACGTTTTCGTTCGTGGAATAATTCGAATATAATAGACAACATATTGAGAAAAGAAAAATATCTGAATAACTTCAAGAGGTATGGTAATAACCTTTATTTGGCACGGTTCAAAAATCTGAGAAAAACCATTGAGAATGATATTGACTTGGCGTATAAAAATTTCATTCAAATGCAGAAAATAGTATTGTGCAAGATCCCTCTTCTTTCTGGTCTTACATTAACGAGAAAACAGGTATGCCTAGAATTCCTGGTGAGATGACGAGCGTACTTACCATAAACCAACATCCATAGCTAACGCCTTTGCTGAATATTTCAGTTCGGTATATGATACATCTTTGAACAACAATTCATGTAAAGTGGACTATTCAGATTGTAATGACGCGACAAATACCATTTCAATACCTCGGAATCAAATCATTATTGCCGCTAAGAAACTCTCTAATAAACTTACGTCTGGTTCCTGATAAAATACCAAGTTTTATTGTGAAAGATTGTATTTATGCACTTTCGGATCCATCAACATATATTTTCAATCTCATAATAAGCAAAGCCACTTTTCTTAAAATATGGAAATCGGACAAGATAGTACCTGTAGTGAAAAAAGGTGATCTTTCTGTTGTTAACAACTACAGGCCAATATCTATCTTATCAAAATTTTTCAAACTTTCAGAAATTTTGGGCTATAATGCTATATATCCAGCCGTCAGATCAGCATCAAGATTGAGCAACATGGATCCATGTCAATGAGATCTTGTTCCAGCAATCTAATGCTGTTTTCACAGTACGTTTCTGTAGTACTCGACTCCACGGGTCAAGTTGATGTGATCTACACAGATTTTCAATAAGCATTTGATAAAGTCATGCTTATTGACTCATGCTTCTCATGAGTCAATACACAAGCACCAGCATAAGCACCAGCTCATGCGCTCCTGGTACAGAAATTACGCAACAAATTTGGATTCTCTGAAAGTCTCACCAACCTGTTTCATTTTTACCTGGTTGACCGACGTCAATTCGTACAGCTGGAGGGTATACAGTCGTCTGAGTTCATACCTACCTCTGGAATACCTCAAGGGTTTAATCTTGGACCACTGTTATTTATTGTGTTCGTGAATGATATGATGGATAATACTCACTCTCCATATTTGATGTTCGCAGACGATTTGAAACTATATTATGAAGTTAGATCACAGGACAACTGTATTCAACTTCAGCTCGCGATGGACCATGTTGCTAGTTGGTGTGAGGACAATTATTTGTGTTTGAATGTATCAAAGTGTAATGTTTTTTTCACAAAAAAAAGAGACCGAATTGACTGTGATTATAGCGTCGGTGGTCAGGTTCTCTCTCGTTCAGATAGGGCGAGAGATCTTGGTGTAGTCGTCGACCAAAAGCTCTGCTTTGTCCCACACATCATCCAACTTATTTCATCTGCTGCGAAAATATATGGATTCGTATAGCAAATATATTAATGATTCCTCAACATTCATAGGACTATTTAATACCCTAATCCGTAGCAAGTTGGAGTATGGCCTCACGATCTGGCATCCCATTTACTTTTGCCATCAACGCCATCTTGAGGCTATTCAGAGAAGATTCTTGAAATTCTTAGTTTGGAGGGAGGATAAAGTTCACCCTCAGAGAGGAGGCAATCATAACGAATTATTGAGTCGATTAGTTTAATCTCATTGCAGAGCAGGAGAGGAACTTTATCACTCAAATTTTTGTACAAATTACTGCACAATAGTATTGATTGTCCTCTTCTCTTGTCCGCTTTGAAATTTCGTGTTCCTAGACAAAATTCTCGTAATATAGAATTATTCCACCTAGAGACTCCGAGGACCAACTCCCTATTACTATCCCCCATTTCGTTTATGGAGTCTACATTCAATAGAGTTGCCAATAATTGTGACATTTAGTTTGACTCCATAAAATTTATTATCAGGATTATGTGAACAACGAAATTTTACTAGAATGAATTGATTTAGAATGAGTTATTTGCAATATTTCATTGAATGCTATAATGTAGTTAAAAGTTACTATTTTTTTCAGATTAGATTGAACTCTTTGTTAAATCTTTTTTAAATTTTTCAGTTATGCATTCAACATTGTTATTGTTTTATGTAATTGGGCGTTATACCTGTTGAGAATAAAGAAGTTATTATTATTATCATCATTGAGAATAATCTCTTTTATGGCAGATGCGACTCCTATACATATTCCATAAGTTTCAGTTGTCCAATTATTCAGAAATAAAGACTCTTATTCGAATGAGTTATGACATAACAACCTTCACGGTGTCATATAATTTATTGCAAGGATATAAAGAGGGAACACTTTATGTCCTACCAAATAAAAACCTGAAAGTTCAACCTTTGAATTTGAGATCTTTGGTTTAATATGAAATTTATACAAATATATTGAGTGAAAACACGTTGCTCAGTTTCACAAAACTATGTTGCTTTTTGACACTTGTTTCGGAGTGTTATCCCATTTTAGTAGTTAAACTGCTGAACAATGGGTAACACCTGTCAACTATTGTCAAGTAACAGTGTAATTTTGTGAAAGTAAGTCAAGTGCTTTATTCAATATATTAAACGATTTTTCACCAAAAGATCAGTGAACTCAGCGAACTTTATTTATGGCAATATTAATAGTTCATATATTTACAGTTGTTCGAAATAGTTGTACCGAAGTATTGTTGTAAATTTAGTAACCTGAAACATATGCCTACTGTTTTAAGCAATTTTGTAGCATTTCAGTTTTCAACAATGTTTCATTCACGAAATGAAACAGGAATATCATCCATTTCTGAAAAACGCATTCATCCAAAGATTTCCTTACGTTCCACCAATGCATACGTATATAAAATAGCAATCATTTTCATTCTCCTTGAAATAATAAACAAAAGAGTGTGATACGAAAATCTATAACGTAATCTGAGTTCGAATAGAATTCGTATGGCTCTTGTCCAACCCACTAGCAATACAATCTGACGACAAATCGTCGCACAAACAATATTTGGACCGAGAAAGGGATGAAATCCTTTTAACTGTTAAGCTGTGGTTCGGTCTGGTGCTTTTTAAGATTGCAGCGACGGGTATTGTGCGAATGACAAATATCATATGCAAATGGGAAGTACGGATTAACTTGGGGCTCTTCCCGTTGCCTCAGTATCATCATTGCCAGCCGGGGCTGATTTACGGCTCCTGTTTGAGTAATTTATGTTTTTGGCGGTTTTGTTGTTCGTTGCACAACTTGTCTCTAATATATCGCGTGACTGCCGATAAAGCCTGGACGGAGAGTTTACACATGGATTATAAAAATAAATGAATTAATATTTGAAAACATCAACTTCAGAATCGGGAATCTGATGGCGCCTTTGTCACCCGCATGTTTTGACGATCTTGATGTACATACATATACGTTATTTTGAGTTGAGATACATACATTTTACATCGATGTTATCACCCTTTTTCAATCAATGTTGGTTTTTGAGTTGATAAGTATTTCTGTAGATCTGTGTATAGGAAGCTTCACAATTAACTTAATCAAGTACTATTTATCAATTTGTTGCGAGTAGAGGCATAAATAGTACAGGGTAACAAAAGAAGCAAATTCCCTAGTTACTAGGATTTATACGAAAACCGACATTTTAGAAAACCGGTTTTCGAATAGTAGTTTTTTCAGAAAACCGGCTCTAACCAGTTTCGAAATTTTCTTAAAAAATTTTTGCTCGAATATTCTCTAATTCGGACAAAAACTTTCAACAGAAAATTTAGAGTGATTAAAAGCAATTTTTGACTGAAATCATTTAATGTTCAATTTTATTGATTTTAAAATAAAAAATCTATAAAAATCTATTAAAATTTTTTATACCATTCAGTAGAAAAAAGAAATAATATTTGACCAGGATTGAATAACTTTAGAAGCAATTATTCGTTGTTTATGCATAATTTTCATATATATGGATGTAAATATTTTTATAATAGTGACACGAGTTATTCAGCAAAGGTTTCTAATAAATAGAAATAATATAATAATCTTTAGTCTTTAATAATCTTTATTCAGTTAGAAGGTTACACAATTACAATATTTGCTTTCCAAAATGTACAAATCACTCATCATTTTTGAGAGAAAAGCTTAGTTTGTCCAAAATGGATATACTGTATATATATTCATATTTTTATGATAACCGTATTATTTTTTCTTTAACATTCAAGTCTGTTACCATAAGATAAAAAAAAAATACTCATTAATAATAAAATGAAATAAATTAAATACTCATTTAAATACTCGTTAAATACTCATCTCTTCGATGGTGTACCCCGGCGGTCAGAAGTATTAGTCGAAAGACCACGGGTGAAAACTGAACCATGAATTACCAGTCCGGGTCGGGGATAACGAAAACGAGCCGCCACAGAATCATATCGGACCGATATGATTCCAAGAACCAAACCGCTTGCAACAGTGTTTTCATCAATCTGGTACTACACTTGTTACATTGTCTGGCTACATTTGTTATTTTCAAATTTTTTAAGTGTTATTCATACATTATAAACCGATATTTTCTACTAAAAAACCGGTTTTCGCATTTCATAATCCTCTCAAAAAAAAAACGGTTTTTAAAAACCGACAAACCCTACTAGTTACAATCACATTTGTAAGTTCAAAAAACTGAAAGAATATAAACAGATAAACAACTAGATATCAAATGAGATATGTTGAGATACACACACGAGAAGATATAAGTGTAAACTAATGTCACTGGTCTCAGTTCGAACTTCGAATTCTGAGCAAGAGTTTACTCAGTATTCTTTCAAAAGAGATGACTGTTGTTGAGAAAATATTAATAATAATGAAATGTCAAATCAATTATTTTCAAAATCATTAAAAGTCAGAAACAAATCATTTTTTTTTGTTTGTACAGTGGTTTACTCTTTTACCTTCTGTGTTTTTTGGTGACATTTTTCTGTGCTCCGGTCAGCTCTAGTCTATTGTTTCTATCGTTGTTGGTTAGTTTCGATAATTTTTATATTTTATATCTTACTATTAATATCCTGATTCCTGCATAATATCATATATATTTTAAGTACACAGACTCTAAGGTGTTGGTCAAACGTTTTACCTAGTTAGCCATAAGATGCAAGAATTTTTTATCATAATATTTATTTGAATAAAAAACTTAAATTCAAACACTTGAACTTATGATTTACACTTTATTGACTACATAGCATGACGCTTCTGAAGAAGTCATTTGTAACGACGAAACGAGTCATGCTATGTAGTCAATAAAGTATAAATCATAAGTTCAAGTGTTTGAATTTAAGTTTATATTCAATTATAATGGATTTACATCAATATCATTTCAGTTGTATTGAATGACTTGTGAATCTTGAAACTAGCTACACTTTTGCCCGTCTGGGCGTGATCTGAAGCGATCAGGCATGGGATCATTCGTACACATTGCGGACAATTTTCTGTAGTGTTTGAATGAAATATCTACAAAGCCTTCCACTCTCACTCTTGTTGTCATGAGTGGGAATCTTGAACGCCAGGGAGAGTTTATACGTCCTTTCTCCAATAGAGGAGCCTACGTGAATATTTCACTAGGTAAAATTGTCCTCAATTTGGTATAGGACCTATGTTCGTTTTGAAAGTCATCGATTCTTGATTGATAGATTAAATATGGACTGATGATTCATAATAATGATGAAACAATTGTATCCTATTATCAATCAACAAGATCGATGTACTTTTCGAAACGCTCTTAATATTCACTCTCGAAAGTGATGGGTTCATTCTCGTTGACAACATTTGTGTAAACAGCTCCCTGAGAGTTTTATTTGAAATATTTCGATATTCAGATTAAGAGTCTCAGTATTCACTAGTATTATAACTTGTGAATCTTAAAACTATATATATATATATATATATATATATATATATATATATATATATATATATATATATATATATATATATATATATATATATATATATATATATATATATATATATATATATATATATATATATATATATATATATATATATATATATATTACATCTGTTATAGGTACTTTCTTCTAGAAATTCACAAGATTTGCTGATTTCTCGGTGTCCATCCTTCGTACCATCAAAAAGCAACCGGAATCGTGATATATAGTAGGTGTGGATGTCCTTAATTTTCGCTTTCTGTGGTATATAAACCGTATATCCTGGTTTCGTACAGCAGCGCGGCAGGTGCACTGGCGTGTACAATTTGTTAGACTCCCCAAGGGCAGTTAAGGCAAAAACTGGTCTGGATAAAGATTACGTTTCAACTGCCCTTTCTTTTCTCTGTTTCAGGTCCGTATCAAAATGATACTTTTTCTTAACTATAAGTGTATAAAAGGAATTTCATATTTCCGAAGCAAGTACCGCGGTCAGTGTTCTTGAAACTACCACGATCCATATAAATATCTAGAAAATTGTTTTGTCGAAATCGACAAAGAATTCATCATTTTTATATTTCAAGTTTTCGTTCGAACTCATAATAATATTTCAATCAATACATTGCAATAAAACGATGATCTATAGCATCCATCAGTGGTTTTTAAAAATTTTATACTTGATATGTGTTTGGCTATGCAGATAATTATTATGCCACAACATCAAGACAATATTTTTGTGGTAATCACTTATCGATTTGACCGATACTTCGTGAATATCTTACAACAAAATTTAAATAAAACTCAGTAATTAATTGATTTTTACTACAATTTAGTCAAACATGATGAACAAATCAAGTTTATCATCTACATTTGATGAAGCCCTTTGTGTTTGCGAAACAATATTGTTATGTTTGACTGAATTTAAGTGAAAATCACAAAACTTCTTACGTAGCTTAATTGAAATTATTTTTGTGGTAAACTCATTTATCTTTGAATTGATGAAAAACAAAATTGTATATTTCTTGATGTGCAAGATTATTTAATTTCGTTATGCAAAATGAAGCAATATTTTATGATTTCATTATTATTCATGTTCTCCTAATTTCGGATTATTTCAGTTCGGACTCAATTAAAACCTCGTATACGTGGTCCAGATAACCATGAATTGACCAGGGTAATCAATAAAAATGAGTAATTCAAAAAATATGTTTTCATGCGTTTTTCGGTAAAACAATCAGTGATATGTATAAGTAAAAATGTACTAGTTTACTAAGTATGAAGAAGATTAGCAGTCAGAAGAATTCTGATTTCAACAAAAACTGGCAGGTGTTCTTTTTCCTACTATTTCTTTCAATTATTCCAAAATTTTTTCGGGAATGCGTTACAAGATGTATCATTGTTTCGCATTACAGTTCTTCGAAAATTCGAATTACTAGATTTTCGCATTACGAGATTCGAAGAACTTTATATTTCTAGAAGTTAACAAACCAAATACCTCTGAAATTATGATGAAAAGACAGTAGTTTGATGTTATTAGTTCCTTTTTTTCACAGTATTTGACGAAAAATAAATACGAATTCACATTAAAAATTTAATGTCGACACTATGTAAGTCATCATCTGCTGTATTCAACTTTCACCAAGGCTACGCATTCAGTTTAAGAAGTGACGTAAGACGTTTATGATCCTTGTAAGTGTGACAATAGTTACCAATATCAAGATGTCGAAAGGACAAGAATCCTTGAAGCTATTGTTTTACTGCGTTCAATTGTCGACGTAAGAAGTCAAATTTATGTCGCTAACAGATTGGGAGTTTCACACCTCACGGCGCAACATGTTTTCACATCTTTTACAGAGGTCGGAGTTAACAAGACGTCTTGGAATAGTCTCCAGAGAAAATCTACTGGTAGGGTGGAGGGTCTTAGAGTGTATTTAGCTCAAATAAATTGTGACTCTGCTGCTATTTACACTAGAAACACAACATATTCTGTATTTCTATTTCACAAATGTTTGTCGAGAAGCCACTGAAAGGCGTGAATGAAGCTTATGTGAGGTCACTGAACATGAATATACCATGAAACTCCAAATAGTCAGATTACAATTCGGTAGGTGATATCAGAACTAGAAGCCAGACGAATGGATGATTGTTCTTCATGAATGAATCTTGATTCTGATTGGGATATCCGGACGGTCCCGGTAGAGTCAGGAAGTGAGTAGCTGAACTATATGCCATGTGCATTTCCACCCCTAGAGAATATTCTCGAGGTTGTTCCCTTACAGTGTGAGGGGAATATTTTCTGAGGTCTGTATATTGTTGCTATTTGATCTTTAACTGCAACTAGTTACTAGGAAGAGTATTGAGTCCTTTTCGCTCAAATTATAGGATTCAACTTCTTCCTTATGCATACCAATGCTCACCCTCATGCCGCCCAAATTGTCACGGAATATTCAAATGACATTAGTGTTTCCCAGATTGACCACTCTTCATTCTCGATTCAAATTTCACAGAGCACGTTCGTGACATGCAAGGTAGTAGGGTTCAGAGCAGAATGCCTGTTATTGTTACCTCAAAAGAAAGGCTTTGGAAGAAAGGGATATGATTTATCAGATAGGTTTCAACATGCATTGAAGAATAAATTTTGTTATACAGGCTGAGTGATTTTGTTTCCGATTTTTTTAATTTCAGATGATTATTTTATGATGGAAACTTCATATGGAAATGGGCGAAAATAGTACCTGTATTGAAAAGGGTGATCCTTCTGTTGTTAACAACTACAGGCCAATATACTACTTATCAAACCTTTCCAAATTTTTGAAATTGTAGTTTATAATACTATTTATCCAGCCGTGAGAAATAGTATCAAGATTGAGCAACATGGATTCATGTCAATGAGACCTAGTTCAAGCAATCCAATGCTGTCTTCACAGTACGTTTCTGTGGTAATAGACTTCACCGGTCAAGTTGATGTGATCTACACAGATTTTCAGAAAGAGTTTGATAGAGTTGCTCATGCGCTCCTTGTACAGAAATTACGCCACAAATTTGGATTCTCTGATAACCTCACCAACGTTTTTCATTTTTACCATGTTCATTTAGAGTTCATGCCTACCTCTAGAATACCTCAAGGGTTTAATCTTGGACCACTGTTATTTATTCTGTTCGTAAATGATCTGATGGATAATATTCACTCTCCATATTTGATATTTGCAGACGATTTGAAACTATATCATGAAATTAGTTCACAGGATAACTATCAGAAGCTTTCAGAAGCTTTTTTTGTAATTAAATTAGAATTGTTTTCAGCAATGGGGTTGAAAAGAAAGGAGGCAGGGTATGAAATCATCTTGAAACTTATACTTCTTTTATTGGAACACAAAACGATGCCATACTGTTAAATGGACACTTCCTTGAGATTTGGATTCACAAGAGCGCAAATTATTAGGTGTATGAGATCTTGGTGTAGTCTTCGACTAGAAGCTTTCCTTTGTCCCACACATCACCCAACTTATTTCATCTGCTGCGAAAATATATGGATACGTAGTGTCAAAGATTTTAATAATTCCTCAACATTCATAGGACTATTTAATACCCTAATCCGTAGTAAGTTGGAGTATGGCAGTATGATCTGGCATCCTATATACACTTCCCATCAACGCCATCTTGAGGTTATTCAGAGATAATTCTTGAAATTCTTAGTTTGGAGGGAGGATAAAGTTTATCCACAGAAAGTAGTCAATCATAACGAATTATTGAGTCGATTTAGTTTAATCTCATTGCAGAGCAGGAGAGAAATTTTATCACTCAAATTTTTGTACAAATTACTGTACAACAGTATTGATTGTCCTCCTCTCTTGTCCGCTCTGAAATTTCGTGTTCCTAGACAAAATTCTCGTAATATAGAATTATTCTACCTAGAGACTCCGAGGACCAACTCGCTAATACAATCCTCCATTAGGTTTAGGTTTATGGAGTTTACATTCAATAGAGTTGCCAATAATTGTGACATTCACTTTGACTACATAGAAGTTATTATTAGGAGTTATGTGAACAAAGAGAAATGACTTATATGAATTGATTCAGATCGAGTTTTTTGTAATATTTCATTAAATGTTATTATTTAATTATTAGTTATCATTTCAGTTTTTTAGATTAGATTGAGCACTTTGTTATTACTCTTTCATTTTAATTATTCATTCAATATTCGACATTATGTGAGTATTTTCTGTAATTGGGTATTATACCTGTTGAGAATAAAGAACTCATAATTATCATAATATGATTGCAAAGAAACATATTTTTGTGATCATATTCACAGACATTTTTCTGCGAAATGAAAGCATTCCGAAAACGTCTACTCTAGAAGGCTACTTCAAACATTCCAACTAAATAGTGCCAACCGCTGAAATAAGATAATATAAAAAATTCCAAATATTCGGTCCTTTTTGTCGATAATTTATAGGGTGCCAGCCTTCCGTGTCGATTAGTGTGATTATAACCCAAGTTATAAAAACAATATTCCTTCTCACGATTCGATGTGCTGAAACAGATTTGGTATAGTTCGTGCGACCTAAAATTTTTCCTATCGTATTTCTTGACATTATTTCTTCTCAAGATTCACGAAAGACATATATCAACCACTTACAACACTGGATGGACTGCTTCAGTGAATGGAGTATCAAAATTAAAGAATGGATGACGTTTGTTTCCAATCACATTAGGGAATTGGAATATTGTAGATATTTGAAATATTTTGAAAATGTGGAGAAAGAATTTATCAGCGGGATCAATGCACTTTGGTCAATGTATTTTTTCACTTTGATTGAATTTATATATCATTAGTGGAATAATTGAATGAAATACCGCTCATTTCATAAATATGTAATTGAATTTTGAAATGTTTGTTAAGTTGAGTTAGTTAAAATGGAGAATATTCAATAATAAACTGATCGCATTCACATATATAGAATATACTATGTAGAAATTTCAATTTACTGTCTATTCACAGTGAGTAGAACGTTGTTGAGCTTCTGTTTTGTTGAAACTACTTGAAATCATGAAGAACCTAGTTCTTGTGAATTTTGGAGACGTCAATAATTTCAGAGAATTTATTTTGTTTAAAGAATTATTTTTGAGATTTTATTATTTTTAGAAATTTTAATAGTAAATTATTAGAAACAATTTAACATATATTAAGGCTTTCAATTTTTCCTTTTCCTTTTTCAGCCGCCATTCAATCCCAAAACCATCTGATCATTTCATTTGAAACAATTACAATTGATTCAAATAAACATAAACTCATTTTTATTCATGATTCAAAATTCATAAAATGGCGAATGCGCCACTTTTCATGCACTTCAATTTTTTGGTAACTCATTCTCACTTTCACGGTATATTCACAGTATTGAAATTCACAGTATATTTCAACACCATTGTGAGTTTTTCTGGTTATGTAGTTTTATGTACGTATGTAAATGTATGATCACATCGAATTAGATGTTACAACTGGTAACTTCTTAGATCAGCGAAACCGCCTGTTTATTTTTCTCAACTAACCTATTTGAACGGCCAAATAGCAATGAAGCTATTCTCTAAAATCTCTAAATTTGTAATATCTCTAATGATCTTTTTGCTTTCGAAAGAATGGACTAGCTGTTGAATTCAACTAAAATCTGATAATTTTGGGAGAATCAACTGAATATCATCACTTATAGTTCACTCAAAGTTCCATTTATAATTTGTCGTATTTTCAAAAGAATACAAACTTTAATATTCCTACAAACATTGAATTTGAGTTCGATGATTTATGTTTTCGCTATTTTGAAACTTAGTAATTCAAAAACTCGTTTCTATGAATTTGATTGTAATGGATTTGCATGAACCGCAAAGTTAATGTAAAAAAAGGTAAATACATAAACTATCTAACAAGAACTATAATGTCTAAATGTGAGATCCTGTACTAAATTAGTGAGATCATGTACTAAATTAGTCTTTACAAGCCAAAATTTTGTGGTGCTTATTCATGAAAATATAAACCTTCAGTAGAAATTCGTCAGGAAGATGACTTATGTGCTAGAACTAACAGGAAGTAACAAGTTTACAAGGAATCTGAGGGAACTAAGCATTTTATTTGAATGCAAATATGTCAACAGTTAGGGCTTATTCATAGTGGTGATCTCTAATCATTGCACAATGACCTCAAATAAATCAAAATCTATTAGAGCTAGATTTTTCGAGAAAAAATTTCCGAAACACGAAACATATTCTGTATAGAAAATCTAAGAGATCCATTACTAGGAGGAATCAAAACAAGTTTCTTACGGCTATTTGTTTCCTTTGCACAATTGCGATAAATAAAAAATAATTGAAAATGATTGTTAAAGCCTGTATTGTACGCAGTTTTGAAAATATGCACTTACCTGACACAACGGTTTTTATGGCAAAACAAAACTCAGAAAACTTACGAAAAACAGGTTCTCAGAAAATATTTGTCATTCCTAGAGGTGCTTTCAAATCTTGAAAATGATTATTGTCTGAAGAAACAATTCATTATAAATTTGTTACGGCTCTGATTTTCTCCCATTTTTCCACCATAGCCCAAGCCCAGTCAGGGATGTCTCCGTTTTATATTTCTCTCATTATACCCCCGGCAATTTTTTCGTTTTTTTCCACTTTTTATACCATTTTCCTGCACTCTAAGCTTATCGGAAACCTGGTGCTCTTTAAATAAGCGAAACCGAAGTTGGATCATTAAGGTTTACAAAGCAGTGAAATCCGATATACTTGGTACACGTCGGATTAAATGGTCTATTTTTTTCTTGCGGCTAGATGCATTGGCGTCGGGATTTCAAGGGAACCCTATCGATTTTCGAAATAATTACGATAAATGAGGCATTAGATGAGCATAAGTCTCTAAAATGACTAAGAAGTGAAGTCTTATTTCTAAAATATCATCTTTCCTTTGAATATTCCAGAAATTCAACATGTTATCATCAAATGGGAAAATTAGTGTTAAAAAAGTTCATTTGCATTTTCTGAGATTTTGATTTCTGCCATTTTCTTCTCACTGAATTGAATGTTCATTACAATAAGAATTGCAATGATTCAGAATTGAGGCTAATATTAAATATAATTTTGATATGAAATAATTTATTAATTTAATTAATTCATTTTGAACCCTAGAAAAAATAATTTAGAAACGGATTGTCTATCAAGAAACCCGGTGTTAGAGGCGTGCGATAATGGCGAGGAAAAATCAATAAAAAACTTAGTGAATTTTCTGCAAATAGAAGAGATAATTGAAAATCAAAAACAATTGAAACCAGTTTTTTACTTTTCTCGTAAATTATTGTGTTCACACGAAACAAAAAAGGCAATTTTTGTTGAATGCTTAGCAATAAAGAAAGCTACATTATATTGGCAATAAGTACTATTTGATGGGAAAAAATTTATAATATTTACCTATCATAAACCTTCAGAAAATTTCAACATTAAAAATTCTTGTGAATAATACAACAGCTATTGGTCTCTATGACACGGGAGCCAATATATCTTTAATAATCATAATTTTTGGAAAAGGCAGAATTTAGCTGAAAATATAAGCGGAGACAGAAATATAAGATAGGTATATGGTACTTGAAAATGTATTGAGCAGTTACACTTTCAATTGGAATGTTTTCTACCGTAGTTGTGGCAATCCAATTTTTTATACTGCTTTGAGTGTGAAAATTCATTTTTCTTCAGTTGTGAAACAAAATTTTCGACGCAAAGTAGTGTCAGTATTCGCATTGTTGTTTCTTTCGAAATCGGTAACAATTGGTGTAGCTGAATGATTTTTTTTATAATCATCCATATCATGATCACTTTTTGTGACAATATTTTCGATGCCGATCGGGTGGACATAACACGTCTTGTAGCTGGGTATCTGTCGAAGTCGCTGAAGTTTAGCTTTGCGAGTTTATGGAAAGCAAATACAGTCATCAAAATATTTGAACCAATGGGATGTACAGCACTGTGGTAATAATGGAACATTTACTATTGATTTTAATTTGAATTGAAACTATTGAATGAATTGAATATTTTTATTTAATTTCTCCCAATTAATTTGTTTAGTCGATTCTCTTTTCGTTTTCCTGAAATTAATAGAAAAATAATGGTTCCTGAAATTTGCGGAAAACTTCTCTTGCACTCGAGTTCTTAACCGCATTCGTTCGTCGTGCGGTCAACGAGATATTCTAGCACAGAAAAATCAATTTTCTGCAATTTCCGATAATAGCTGTTATATGCATGGTAGGTATAGGAACACTCAATATCTCTCAGCGGAAGTAAAACGACAAGAAATAAATTTAATCAAAATGACCTTTTACAGCTGTTTTATAACTTCCATATTCAACTTAGCCGACAGAATGAGAATTTCCTTGTTATAATACACTTTCCTGTCATTTGTTGGACATTTTTCATGAAATCTAATCAAGGAAAATAATTCGTTGAGGACGTTGACACTATTTTCCATTTTTATAGTTGAAAAATCGAAATACTTGCAATGGTTATGACACATATGAAAGTTTGAGAAATGAAACTCAATGTTTAATGATTTCGGAATATAATGTGAAAATCAACAACAGCTGCACAAAGCCTTTCGTTGACAACTTCAGCTTTTCCACTGAAAATTTCAAATATCCTAAAAATTTCATTAAAAAATCACATCTGAGGAGAGTGAAATTCAGAGCGAAACTCGTTCTATTTTTGATTTTCAATTCATATGAGGAAATTATTGAACTCAAGGTTTCATTTCGCAATGAGTTATCATTTAATTTCTACTCAAATCTGCTGGGGAAAAGTTTGGTGAGTGACTTCTGAAGGTTTCTTGGAGAACTGTGTGGAATCAAGTATTGATATTCGGATTCATAAGTCATTTACCCCGGCTATATTATGATTTTACCCACCTTCGAATGTTTTTTTATATTTTGCTACTCTTGTGCTGAGAATAACTCATAGCACAATCAATCTTCGAGTTTTTTTGTGTTTCTTATGAAAGTACACATTCAGAGGAAAGTTATAGTAGTTCTAAGTAGCTAGGTTTTTTTTTACAGTTGTTTTGATTATATGGAGACTCATCGTTATTTTGAACTCCAACTTGAAACTTTATTTGGAATAAGAGTTATGGAGTATACTTTGTTATCCTCAATTTTTTCTCTAATTGCACAATCTGATGTTGCCTTTCATTCTGGCAAATTTGCAGAACTTATTTTCATTATATTTCATATAAGAATAATATATAATACAAAAATCAATATGATATATAATCACATTATATTAATTATATGTTACATATAATATAATATCATCAAGAATTAATATCCTCAATTTATTCCAATTATATTTTGTATTAAGCTAGATGGAGATTTTCTAAAGTGACTTCACATTCAAGGGAAATTTATTGAACTTAATCTTATAATATACATTTTACATAGTCACATAAATGTGTCAACCCAATTAATTCAGGTAGCAATTGGTTTATGATAATGAGAATAAGGAAAAAACATTTGGAAACTTTGTATATTGAATTATACGCTCAATTTTCGTCTATGGTTATATTTATATATTCCTATAAGCTTATAAAGAAAACTCATTGAAACTAGTGATTGGAATACTTTAAACCACAATACTTGAAATTGGACATGCTGATGAATATAAATTTAACCCTTCACCTATCTCTATATTATTATTTTTTCGTTGAATTTGAGCACATCGAAGTACCTACTTTATATTTCGCACACGTTTCACTATGTACATAAGAAGAGTAACAAACTTCCTGCCACTCCATTTTTCTCATTCTTATCCAATCTGATTCGAAGATTAGAACAGGGAGACATGTGACGCGTTTCAATTAAAAAACGAAAAAAACCGTGATACAAAAGACAACCCTTGTATTGCGTTCTTTTCCGTTCGACAGTTTTATCATTAAAAATGTGTCATATCGATCATTCGACTATATATCAAGACGGAATATACTCGCAGTAAGAAACTAATATTTTCCCCAATGCATTTCCAATATCCAATCCTATACCTATAATTCCAGCTCAACGGGTTCATAATAATTCTATGAATTCAACCGTCAGAGGTGGAAAGAAAATAGAAAAAACTGTATTTTTCAATTTAGAATCCAATGTCAAATGATGCTGATAATAGAACCTTCAACGACATAAAAGTGATGACACGCGAGAACAACTATATACATAGATTATGGCGGATTTCATAAAACACAAACAAATTTTGAAACAGAGGATGAATATATTAAAGTAGAACACATATTTCTTCATTTTTTGTATGGTAACAACAATAGCAGAAATAATTCACAAATAAACATCAAGATGTTTTACATATTATAAAGATTTATATTATTATAAGATTTTACGTGGAACATACACCATAGAACATAGGTAGGCACACTAAACAAACAACGATCACAAACTAAAATACATCGTAAACACTTGGAGATTCTTTTTTCTACAATATTCACAATCAACCTGACATCGTCATTTATCGATTATTTTTGATGCTTCAATTTCTATTTAAGTCCATAATTTTATTCTCAGATAATTTTCTTTTTTCTTTTATGTGATTTATATTCAACAAAATTCTTATCGATTTTTTCAAAAATCTGAATTCTTTATCACAATTGACATATCAATTGAATAAAAAGGTAGTTACATGGAAATCCAATCAACCCATGAAATTAAAGAATTATACACTTCACATCAATTCCTTAGAAGCTGTTTTAATGACAAGAAGTTATTCAAATTTGTTATATTTCAAATAGAAGTTGTATAAATCAAAACATTGGTGTTATTTTATTTGGCAAACGCAATTATTGCAGGCGCTAAATGAAATAATTAAGACTTTTTTTGTAAGAGAAAATTTCACTTCTATGTTCAGTCTATGTTCTATGTTCGTTATCCATAGAACATAGACTGGACATAGAGGTGGAATTGCCAAACTATCAGAGATTAAACAGTGGGGAGTGGTTTAGGTCTAACTGTTCATTGAGAAGATTGTAATTATCAGTGACCAGTTAGATCTAGACACTCCCCACTGTTAAATCTCTGATAGTTTGGAAATCCTCACATCTATGTTCTATGGATAGCAAACATAGAACGGAGTTGATATTGATACTACCTCCAGTGACCAAACCTTAGAACATACCAAATTTAGGGTGTATTCTGTGGACCGAACTGATCTGCAAATATTTAAAGGTTGTCTTTGTAATATTTATTCATTCTTGATAATGCAGTAAAAGGCGAAACTAGTCGAATGAAGAATTGTTCAGTTAGTGATTTTTAGACAACTATTTCTTATTACCTCTCATTTAAATATAATAATATAATAATAATAATAATAATAAGACATTTATTCCCAACAGATAAACATCCAATTACAGAGAAAAAATTTAAAAAAAAATTAGAATTTACAAAAAAATTGCAAAATTGTACACAAATAATAATAAATAAGAAAAAAATGAACGAGAAAAAAACAAAAATAGCGAGTATAAGCGAATATATACAACGAAAAAATTAATTCAAAATAAATTGAAATAGTATTGAACAATAACCAGATAACAAAACAAAATGAAATATTGTCTATTACAAAGTTACGTATGATCAGCAGAAGTTGACCATTTAGTAACGAAATATGTTTGATGAATAGAAATAAAATTAAAATGGATTGCGTTAGTACTATCTAGTAAACAAATAAAATAACTAAAATTAAAATAATATTTATAACTTAGACATATGTGGACAACAGAAGTTCAGGAAAATATCACGACATCCAATGCGCTGTTCTGAGTGGCATGCCAAGATAACTGCTAGCCGATCAAAATAGATATCACATCGACCGCAACAAACATCATAAAGATTACATATAAAATTGATAGGAGAACGTGACATAACATTTGATCTGCTGTAAGTGACATAAAATGTATTATTCCGCCTCAGACCAGGCCTTGGTACGCGAATATTTATTTTGCTGAGAAGAAATGGTGAGTCAATCGAATTGTGCAAAATTTTTAAGAGAAATGTTAGGCCGAACCATTCACGCCTCAATTTCAATAATTCAATTCCCAAACTATCGGTTAGGATAGAATGGTCGAAGCCTCTAGAAGGATATTGCCCATAACATATGAAGTACATATACTTCAAACATTTCCTCTGAACTGCCTCCAAGCCGACAATAGAATTAATGTACACAGGAGACCAAATTATAGACGCATATTCCAGTTTACTGCGAATAAAGGAGTAGTAAAGCGTTTTCATTGTGTCAAGATTAACAAAGTTGCCCTAATTTCTAACCAAATAACCTAGCATCCTAGAAGCAGAAGCCGTAATACAAGTTATATGTTCAGAGAAGAACAGCTTACAGTCGAAAAGTACCCCCAGATCCTTAAACTCAACACATCTATCTAGAATTTGACCTACAAATGTATAACTATGACGAATTGGAAACAATTTTCGAGAAAATGATAAAATTTTACATTTACTGATATTCAGTTTCAGCCCATTTCTGTTACACCACAAAGTAACAACGTCAAGGGAAGACTGTAATCTGACACAATCATGACGATCGTTAATAGCAGCAAATATTTTTGAATCATCTGCAAAAAGCAGATGCATGCAATTAAGCTGTGAAGAAAGATCGTTTATATATATAATAAACAACAATGGACCCAAGTTAGACCCCTGTGGCACACCAGACGAGGCAGAATAGAGTGCAAATTCATAACCACCATGTTCAACATTTGAAAACGATCCGAAAAATATGACTGCATCAAATTTAACAACTGTGATGAAAAACCTATAGCCTTCAATTTTGACAACAGTATTCTATGATCTGGTCGAAGGTCTTCTGGATATCTGTGTAAATAACATCCATCTGGCCACGGTCATTTAATGTTTCTGACAAGGAATGAGTAATGCATGCCAAATTAGTAACAGTTGATCGATTCTTCATATACCCATGCTGGTGTGGTGAGACAAGTGTGCGAACTGAACGGTATATAGAGTCATATAGAATGATTTCAAATATTTTAGCAAAATTGCACAAAATTGCTATGGGTCTATAGTTAGTTATGAGAGCAGCATCACCGGATTTTAAAACTGGACAAATGTTTGTAACTTTCCAAATCTTTGGAATAAGCATATTTTTCGAAATAATATTGAAAATTAGGGATAAAGGTTTAGCGAAAGAATGAATACATTCCTTAACTAAAAAACTAGGAATATGATCAACACCAGATGTAAATTTATTTTTGAGCTTCTTTGATGCTCTGATTATATCATCCTCTGATATAACAGAAAGAGAAATGGAATTCTGATTTGGGTGAAGAATATCATACTTCTCAGGGGAGAATTGTACGTTGGAGGTAGTGAGGACACTTGAAAAAAAAGTGGAAAATCTGTCAACAATGCTCTGAGAATCATTTAGTCCAACAGTTTCGTATTTCATAATACCAGGAATGCGGGATTTAGATTTCTTTGTTTCTACAAACGACCAGAAGCTATTGGGATCCTCACAAATTCTGTCCTCTATGCATCGAATATAGTTTTTATAGGAAGCTTCTATATCTCGTTTGATTTTGACACTCAGGGTTCTGAACTGATCGTAATAAATATCGTATCTGTGTTTTTTATATAACGATTCTTCAATCGTATGTCAGATATTATGTCGTGTGTGAACCAAGGAGGATAACGGTGATATTTAGAAGTATGACGTGGCACACAAGTATCAAAGATGTTATTGAGTTTGGCATACATTACTTCACAAGCCAAGTCACAGTAATTCATTTGACGAATGATCGACCAATCAACAGAATTAATCAACTGATATATGAGGGGAAAAATGGCTTTCTTAAAAATATAAGCTTTTTCATCATGGTTATGAATGAAATTTGGACTAATCACAGAGTTTATTTATCGTCCATTGAATTTACTATTATTTTATTATTTACAATGTTGTGTTATGTGAGATAATTGTTCAATTTCATGTTTCTTCGGACAAATGATCAACACAAACCGATCCATTTTTGAATCTTCATTATATTATAAAAAATATAGAGCATAAAGAATAACAAAGTTATCAAAAGTAGACACTGTCGGCATATCCCACAATTAGAAGCAGCCGTTGACACGTGTTTCGAGCTCATTGGCTCTCCTCAGAACGGCGTAGCCAAGTTCAAGTTGTAAGGACCTAGAGATGGAAAAACGAGAAAGAACAGACACTTCACTGAAGGAAGTCGACACATTTTAGGCTACCGCGCTTTTACTCTCCGGGTTGGGAGATTTGAAAAAACTACTTCGCCCGTGAGGCGACTGTTTATCTTTCAAGGATGTCTCTAGCTGAGAAATTATAACATTATAACGTTGAAAATTATTCATATATATGCATATATATATATATATATATATATATATATATATATATATATATATATATATATATATATATATATATATATATATATATATATATATATATATATATATATATATATATATATATTTATATATATATATATATATATATATATATATATATATATATATATATATATATTTATTTATTTATTTATAAATATAAATATGGTTTCGAAATATTTTTATATTAAATAATACGTTATCAAGACTTGCTGTCATTCAGAAAGAAGTAGGTCGTACAAAAGTTTGAGATGTGCATTCTTGGGGATGAATTAGACGAACAATATCCCGGATTGATTCTTGACATTTCTGGGAGGAAAATTGACAGTTTGAGTTTTCGTTTTCATCATTTATGAAGTCATCCATCTCACAGTTTTCTTTGAATTATTTTGATATTTCGAATAACAATCTCAATTGGGTGGAGCATCGTTTAGTTTATTATTTAATTTATTATTACAAAAAACTTGCCTAATCTTCAGAAAAATATATTGCTTACTGTCAATCGGTTCGGGGTGCTACCCCATGTTCAAAAGTTTAACGTTAAAATATTTTGATAATATTCAAAATTAGAAAATAAGCTATTCCATATTTGAAAGTAGGGTAACACTCCCAATTAATTGTAAAGAAGCAATATAATTTTGGAAATTAATCCAACTGATTTCCATTCAACAAATATGTGGATCATATATGTGATATATATATATATATATATATATATATATATATATATATATATATATATATATATATATATATATATATATATATATATATATATATATATCAAAACCAAATTATTTTCAATTGAGTTGCAGTCAATTCACTTCCACCTTATTTTCTCCAGAGCGAAGGAGAAATTGCATTGTGCTCGCATCCTTGTTCTATCTCCTGAATAAAAGAAAAAAACGATATTTGGATGAAATATAAAACTCCAGATTTTATCCTCGAAATCAAATTTATTGTGACTTGTTGATTGCTGGGATTTTCTCAGTCTCTTTTCGTAAACGTTCCATCCCAGCACGGAGACGTTCGAAGCACGTAGAAAGAAAATGAACACAACAGAACAAAGTCTTAGTTGGCCTTTGATGCTCCGTCAATTGACAAGGAGATTAGCGGTGGTCGTTGGGCCGGTCGGTGCACGTTGGGGGAGGGGGAGAAAAGCACGGTCATTGACTTGGAGACGTCTGGGCCCTGTCTGTCTTACCACTTGATAAGTATCGCCATTTCGCAAACACAACTTACCACTTGCAGCTGCATGTGCACCATGCACTTCTGCGGGTCGAGTTTTTATAACAGGGCGGCAGTGGTGTGGATCGTGGGAGTGTGGATTCAGTTACTTGCCATTTAGTGAATTATCGGGTTGGATATTGATCAATTATTATACAGCACTTCTCACACTTAATGTATTGAAAATACGTATTACTCCATGAAAACACAATTATCGTATTTATTATACCTACTTATTCCTATGCATAAAACAGCTAAATTTGAGCACTCTCTCTATTATCAGAGTATTAAAATTTCCAACCATTTACCATCGTATTTGAAAGTACCGAAAGCTCATTCGTTTAAGAGGAGAGTTAAATCTCTGCTCTTAACAAAGGCATACTATAGTGTGGCGGAGTATTTCAATGATTCGAATGTAGGCAATAATGCATGAATAAATTTTTTGTATCACATGTTTGTATATTTTTTTAAACACAAATGTTCTTCACCATGTGAAATTGTCTCAAATGCTTAATATCTCTGAGGCAATTTTTTTTCTTTTGTTTTCAATCAAAGTTGTATATTATTGTAAATATGAATTCAACCAAGATTTTTGTTTGAACCGATATTTTTGCTCGAGGGCTGAATGGAAGATCAGACTTCAAACTGAATTCGGTCGTTTTGGGAGCATTTTTCTTAGTTGTAATTATTGTATCAATTGAAATGAATGTAATTTCACAATGTAAGGAATGTTTCTCAATAAATTTATTTTATTATTATTATTATTATTATATTAGACCAAATAAATGAATGCCTTTATTGGAGTGCATTCGATGGAATGTGGATATATATATATATATATATATATATATATATATATATATATATATATATATATATATATATATATATATATATATATAAAAGAAATTTACATCAAGAAAAAGATTGTGTAGTTTTCGTACTATATTATCGCACTTGTAGATATTCGCTATCAAAGTATACTATAACTTTCTTTCGATAATTTTTTGACAAATTATTCAAAAAAAGTTTATAGCAGAGACATCTGGCTGTATGAAACATGAACCATGCAATGTCTCCATTATTCTTCTAGGAATAAATGTTAGAGAATATTGAAATCTTTATTATCCATCTAGGGATAATGGCTAGAGAATATTGAAATTGATGCCTACATTTTTTGAAAGCGTAAGACAGTCACAGTTTCGTACTACAAGGTACTCATCAGCAACGTCACGTTCAACGAATGAAAGGCATTTATTTCAATCCTCACATACCCACCTATTGATTGTAAGACAGAAATATAGAGTAAGTCGTATGCATATTCAATGCACAGATTAATGTATAGGTATATCAAATCTTAGAAATCAATGAAAAACCCATGAATACATCTGACATTGAAAGTTCCACACATCCTTGACAATTAAGATACTACATTTTACAAGTCTAGATTTTTTGACAATATCATCTAATGGTTGTAGACACACACGTTGTTATTTCTCAAAACATGAAAGAAATTTACTACAAGAAAAAGAATTCTGTAGTTCTCGTGCTATATTATCGCACTTGTAGATATTCGCTATCAAAGTATACTGTAACCTCCTTCTGATAATTTTTTGAGAAATTATTCAAAAGAACATAATAGCAGAGTTGGCTATGTGAAACATGAACAGTGCGATGTCTTCATTATCCCTCTAGGGATAAATGTTAGAGAATATTATAAAAATATATATATATATATATATATATATATATATATACATAGGTAATTTGGTAATTTCTCGGCCAGGCGATACTTGGTGAAGTGTTTGAAAACTCATTTATTCATTACAATTCTCAATATCTCGACACTTTTTTGTGTACCCTAAATGTTGCTGAACTGAATGATATTTTACTCATTCAGTTTGGGAACATGTTGGGTATAAGTGGCAATAAAATGAGAGACGTTTGTTAAAAAATATTAGTTATGTTATCTTTACTGCATAAATTCTAATTCTCCTTTTTTCTCCTCAGAAGACACAATATATATATATATATATATATATATATATATATATATATATATATATATATATATATATATATATATATATATATATATATATATATATATATATATATATATATATATATGCATATATATGCATTCCCTTCAATTCCAAAATCCATGATAAGGATACGCTGTAATTCGTGAAAGTTAGAAGCAGGGTGGAGCGCAAATAAATCCCCAGGGCCTGCCCGCTCTCACTGTTGTCTCTTCTTGTTGCTGATGAATATTAGCAGAACGTGAGCCGGAAGTGTTCATATTTTGAAGTTTGTACTACGAATCATGATTTTCAGTTATATGTCCTAGTGTTTTTTATTCAATATACATTGAATGAAAACACTTGGCCTGGTTCCACAAGAATCTTATTAAATTATTTGCTTGACAATTGCCAAGCAAACTCGGGGTGTTAGAGCTAAACAATTAATATATTTTTTGTGAAACCGTGCCAAAGGTTTCTTATTCTATATATGTGGAAATGTTTCACCAAGTGATAAGTGAACATTCAAAACATTCTTTCAAGTAATAAAGTCGACAGAAATTCACATACAGGTCTGTCTAAACTTGACAGACTTGTATGTGACACAACTCGAAAGACTCAACTCGACAGACAGAAATAATTTCCAATTGAGTTCTCATATTGATAATTTATGATGTTTCAGATAAAAGATACTATTTCACGATTGGTATTTCCAGTATTCCTGATATATCACAGAAAAATACTGGCTCGTTTGCTTCGAAAGTAAATTTATTTTCTTCGCCAACCTCTACAAAAGCCATGGTGAGCTAGACGATAGAGTTTTCTGAAAATTGATTATGTTTTAGCAGACTAATCCATAGAATTTTAAAAACCTATTTCCAAGATTTTCGAGTATCATTCTACATGAATAGTGATATGCTGTTTGGATTAGAGTTATTGGATAAATTCAATGAAACCATATATTCAGCTCAGATTTTGTATCTTTTTGTCATTAATAATCACTTGAGATTGTTAGATTTAGCGTTTCAAAAATTTTCCTACAACCTTCATCCTTCCCAGTTATTGAAACACTCGTAGTTTTATAATTGGATATTGTTCGGTTGTTTGTTGTTTGAGCAGGGCTGTTGTTTGTTATTTATGGGCCATTTTTGTTATATATATATATATATATATATATATATATATATATATATATATATATATATATATATATATATATATATATATATATATATATATAGTTCAAAGATTCACAGGTAATTCAATACTAGTAAATACTGATACTCTTAATCGAAATATCCAAATATTTCAAATAAAACTCTCAGGGAGCTGTCTACACAAATGTTGTCAACGAGAACGAACCCATCACTTTCGAGAGTGAATATTAAGAGCGTTTCGAAAAATTTATCGATCTTGTTGAATGATAATAGGATACAATTGTTTCATCATTATTATGAATCATCAGTCCATATTTAATCTATCAATCAAGAATCGATGACTTTTAAAACGAACATAGGTCCTATACCAAATTAAGAGAAGTTCTAGAGAGTGAAATTCTCACGTAGGCTCCCTCTATCGGCGAAAGGACGTATAAACACTCCCTAGCGTTTAAGATTCCTACTCATGACAACAAGAGTGCGAGTGGAAGTGTAGACAGCTTGTGTAGGCATTTGATTTTTGCTCATCTCATGTTCGATTTTATAGCGACATTCAGTGCGATATTCGAGATTTTTTATATTGATTTGTTCAAGATCCTTTCGGATCTCTTTTAGTCACGCTTCGTTTACTCTTCATAACCATATCGAGTAGTTTCTTAGTTTCTTCGGTATTCTGAACTGTTTCATTCTGTAGACATTCATCAAATGTTGTTTCTATATATTGGCTCGTAAATCTTTCAAAGATTTTTTCGTTCTTGTTTTTCTATTTCTCTAATTCTTGAATGACCGTCAAAAACCATTGTTTCAGATGCGTAGATTGCTTCTGGACGATTCGTTGTGTTATAATGCCCCAATTTGGCGCCTATCGAAATGCACTTTTTGTTATAATACGCCCATATTAGTTTGTAGGCCTTTTGGAGCTTGGTAATTCTCTGTTCATTAGTGATTCGGTTTAAACCTGAGGACTGTATAACTTCTCCGAGGTATTTAAAATGGCCGACTTGCAAGATTTCACCATATTTTGTGATAAGAGAAGATTTATTTTTTGGTTTTCTTTCCATGTATTTGGTTCTATCATGAGAAATTTGTAACCTGGTTTTCTGCGCAATTTCATGTAATTTTTCTACGGCGAGAATGGCTTCACTTCTTTTGCTTCAGTTCTCACAAAACACAACATATCACTTTCGAGTGTCAATATCAAATGCGTTCCGAATAACATGGAATTTCCTACATATCCCTTTTTGAATTCGCTATTAGTATATTTGACTACAGAATAAATCAGCAATACTAATTATCATGCTAATTAAATAACATGCTAATTATCTCTCGTCTATTTCTACCCCCTAAAATATTTTAAAACTGTTCATTAAAGTTGTCAGTTCAAACATTCCTTTATTGCAGTTATCATAATTAATTCGTGGAAATTCTCATTGTAACAATTTCTAATAAGGCCTCGAAAATCCAATTCAGAGCTGTTTCTTTCCTCTCGGAACTATAGAAGACAATAGAAGTACTATTGAACAAATGGTTTGTCTAAAACAAACTATTCGTTTTGAAAATCGAGGACGTAAGTATAACTTGTCAATTGTGCGAATTATGATGGGTTTCAATATCCCGTATCAAATATCGAAGAATATCAAAAGGCAATGTAGATTCTTCATTATTTTGTCCAGCTTCCAGTGCATTAAATTTAGTTCAAATTATGAAACTATCAAAAAAACTTGAGTGATAAAATTAATCGAATTGAACGGATTGAAATGGAATAAGATAAAATGAAAAAATTAATAAAATGAAATCAAATAAAATTAATTTCAAATGAAATTGAATAAAAATTGAATAGATTAAATTGATAAATTCTCACCGTTGATGAAAAATTTCATTTAAATGAGAGGTAATAATAATAAATACTTGTCTGAAAATCAATGACTGAACAATTCTTCATTCGACTAGTTTCGCCTTTTACGGCATTATCAAGAATGATATTGATCATTCTTGATATATCATGATATGATCATTCTTGATAATGCCATGAAAGGCGAAACTAGTCGAATAAAGAATTGTTCAGTCAGTGATTTTTAGAGCAATTTTGTTGAAGCTGATAGCAGAAATCTCCCAAGAATAGGCGCTATTATGGTTGGACAATTTTTTAAAAACAAAAAATATAACTCACATACAACTTAAGTCTTTTATTATACCAAAGTATAAAAATACGAATAAAATCCACTTTATTCCGTTCAAGATCAACAATAAAATACGTACGTAATTAATAACCTCAAAATATGATAGAATGTATAGAGAAGACTATAACGAATATGTAATAAAATCGACTTGTTATTCATGTATGAAATATAGGGTAGCAACTATTCACTTACGTTAAAGTGTACTTCACACGTGAAAGCGTTAGATTTTACAGCTATATCTTTCGAGTTTCTACGAGAGAGAATTAACCACTTTTTCCGAATTTTAGTGTTTGTCGGAAGGTTCACAAACATTTTCTCCGGAGTTTTAATAGATGTGTTAGTACATTTGGCACTACGCACCATTTATAAGACATTTTATCCCAGTAAAGTTATGAAATCATCAACAATCACTAAATTTAATAGTCGATAGTCGTATTACAATGTGACGGTTACTGTGTTTATTGCATCGTGACGTCACCACATTAAGTAACCTGTGTTTTGTTAAGTAGCAGTGTTTTTTTCTTATTGATTCAAACTTTTTCTGTCATTTCCATAAAAATTAGAAAAATTTAAAGAGAATTAATCAAATGGGAAATATGCATCAGCTATAACGAATAATTTGAGATATTTTTGTGGAAACAGTCAAATAACCTATTCAAAATATATACGAATATTCGATAGTTCGCTGAGGTTGCAATGCATATTTTCCAAAAATTTATGCTGAAGACTGAAAATCTATATGTCAGTCTCCCTCTGTACCAACAACCTGTCAGTTTTCCACGCCACTGTACTTTACATGCAACCACTTCCCTTCTTTTTATCTGACTGGCCGCTCAAGTAATTAGCAAGACACAGTACTACGCTTGCGGCTTACAGATTGCGTATTCATGATTCGGTGTTTTCATGTTATATTTCTTCTTCATGCAGTTTTTTCTGGAAATTCATCCTCATTTCATACAGAAAATTAACTCTGCCGTTAGAAATTTGAAGAATTTATGCGGCATCGTTTTATGTGGATATTATTATAGTAGGAATAGAATTGAGAAATATGAAGACCATCATGTAGTCATAAATAGTAGGTATTGAATAAATAGTATTCATGAAGTAAAAAGCATCCTTTGCTTGGATGCTTGGGGAAATCTAACAAAAATTGATTGAGTTGTTAATATTTTAAAATCATTTAAAATTTTGGACTAGATAAGTTTACCCAATTATTTATTACACATATATAAATATATAGGTTTTCGAGAAACGAGAATGTACTTGAATCTTGACGTCTACATGTTTGGATGCCTCATTTATACATATATATATCATCATCATCATCATCTTCAGCCTCTGACCGTCCACTCCAGAACGAAGGCCTCCCCTGTCTTTGCCAAGATTCCCTATCGGCAGTCTATATACATATTATATATATGATATATAAATAATATACATAACGAACCACGTGTGGACATAATAAATTATTATTTTTATAGTGAAACTTGAGAATTGAATTTGCATTTTTCAAAACTTTGCGAACTCGACTGGGATTCGAACCCAGGTCTTCAGGTTTACGCCCCACTGCTTTAGACCGCTACAGAGGTCTATACCTTTTGAGTTACAACTTCAATTCATATCTAACAATTCTTTTATTCGTGAAGCAAATTTTTTCGATCCTAAAGGAATAAATCAATACATCTGGGATGATGGGTGGGTCTTCACTCACTTTCGACTACAGTTTCGAAGACGACAATCCGAGCGCCGAAAAACTAGCTTGACGAATAAAAGAGTTGATAGATATGAATTCAAGTTGCATCTCAAAATGTATAGACCTCGGTAGCTTAACAGTCAAAAGCAGTGGGGCGTAAACCTGAAGATCTGGTTTCGAATCCCAGCCGAGTTCGGAAACTTTTGAGAAATGCAATTTCAATTCTCAAGTTTCACTATTGAAATTATATATATATATATATATATATATATATATATATATATATATATATATATATATATATATATATATATATATATATATATATGTGTGTGTGTGTGTGTGTGTGTGTGTTACTGTAAGATGTGAACATTTCGCAAAAAGTAAGGTTCATGTGAACTGAATATAATGTCTCCTATCTTCATGTTTCAAGAAAAGTTAGAATACGAATAAATTAAAAATGTTGTTGCAGTAAAAAAGTATTTAGTTGAATAAACATAATACAAAAGGTTTCAATAACGAAAATGATTTTAATTGAAAAAAGTAAATGACAAACAAAATCTACTTTTTTTTGCATATTATGTAATATGTCGTAGGTTATGATCCCTAATATTCATAAATACCATTTTCGTCCTAGTTTTTCAGTTCCAATATGATGGGAATCAAACCAATAATAATAAAACATACTTTTCTTTACTATAACAGTTAAAAAAAAAACATGTTGAATGTTTCAATGTTAAAAGATTTATTTTTGTTGACATTTCGTTGTATATCACAACTTTGTCAAAACTAAAAACAAAGTTGTGATTATTCCTTCATTTTCAATTATTTTCTAATTGATCTTTTATCTGGTGGAATACTGCATGGAATTTCATGTAGTCAACAGTTTTCCGTGCAAATATTGTGACAAAATATATATCGGACAAACCTCACAACGTCTACAAGATAGACTTGAGGTACACAAATACGCTAAAACCGCAAATAATGCATTAAACAAGCACAAACAAGCTGAAAAACATGTGTTGAAAAATTTGAAATCACGCGAAATCCTAGAAATGATTTTCATACAAATTAGCCAGAACAACAGAGTCAACAGCAAAGTGGATGTTAATAAGGGGTTAAATTAAGGGAATAATAGGGGGTTGAGTTCTATATATACACCACTATTATAATACAATACACACCTGCGCAACAAGCACATTGAATAGTGAGAGCAGACTCGCAAGTCAGAAATATAACGACGACCAACGTACGTTCTGGTGAGATACAATTTATTATATTTCGCATTTTCTTCGACTTTAGTCCCAATACTTTGGGCTTATTTCAGCTGATGAAGATGAAAACTCCATCGAAACGTCCACTGAATAATTTTTATATGTGATATGTGAATTAAACCTGTAAACCAAAATGAATGTTAAATATATTGAATGAATTAGACAGGTAAAAACCGAGAATCTGAATATATATATATATATATATATATATATATATATATATATATATATATATATATATATATATATATATATATATATATATATATATATATATATATATATTTACCCTTCATAAAATAATGAAAGAATTTGGGATCGATCGAAAGACCCGAAAAATTATAGAACAGGCACTTACAGGTACAACTTCCAAGTTATTATTAAGTACTTTTATCTGATCTATTTGAAATAAAAACCGGTGTGCGGCAGAGGGACGGACTTTCGCCAATCCTTTTCAATATTTATTTAGAAAAAATCATTAAGGAAAGGTAACTTCATGTGAAGGGCATACAAGTGGGCATCAAAAAAGAAAATCGAATAAATGTCAAATGACTCGCATTTGCAGACGATCTTACTATCATGGAAGACAACGGAACTGAAGCTATTCTAGCCGTAGAAAAACTACATGAAATTGAGCAGAAAACCGGATTACAAATTTCTTATGATAAAACTAAATACATGGAAAAAATGAATCTTCTCTTATGAGAAAACATGGTAAAATTCTGCAAGTCGGGCATTTTAAATACTTCGGAGAAGTTATACAGTCCTCATGTTTAAACCGAATCGCTAATGAACAGAGAATTACCAAGCTCCAAAGAGCCTACAAACTATCATGAACATACCATAACAAAAAGTGCATTCGTGAGGCGGCAAATTGAGGCATTATAAGACAACGATTCATCCAAAAGCAATCTTTGCATCTGAAACAATGGTTATTGACAGTCAAAAAAATAAGAACGAAAAATTCTTAGAAAGATTTACGGACCAATCAATAGAAACGGCATTTGGATGAAAAGACCTCAGGATGAACTTTATCAAAAGACAAATACGATAACGGAAGAAAACAGAAAACGACGAGCAAAGTTCTATGCACATGTCAACAGAATGGAACAGTCCAGAATACCGAAGAAACTACTCGATATAATTATGAAGAGTAAATGCGGAGCAGAGTGGCTAAAAGAGGTCCAAAAAGATCTGGGCAAAAATCAAATCGTCAACCTGGAATAAAATGGACAGATGAACGGAAGAAAGATCATTCACAGGATGAAGGCTTTTTATGAGGCAAATAATATGAATCTAAAGTCCTAATAATTGCGAATTCAAGTTCAATCGCTCTCCTCATGGAAACCAATCATAACTCCAAACAAGCAGTTTGAAGCAGCCGTTGATGTATGATTCGAGCTTGCTGGCTCTCTTCAAAACGGTGTAATGAATTTCAGATGAATAAACATAGAGGGTTTAAAGCAAGGTTTCCGAAATCATTCCCAGAAAACACCCAGAAAGCTAGCTGCAACAAAAAAGTCACATCGTTCATTTCGTTCTTACGATCAAGAAAGCTATAATTGAAAATAATGTTGATGAAAACACCAAACAGGACCAGTGCTGTTCCTCCAAGATGTCCATAGAAGTGTACGCCTTTCGACCAAGTAAGGTCCCATCCAAGTTCTCCGAATTAACTATTCTATCCAAAGGTGGATCAGAATTCATGTTCTCAGACTTCATTCCAGTTGTTTTTGCAATACAGATAAAACTCTAAAAATAATTTTTGCTGAAAATAACATACTTATCTTTGATTTCATCCAATGAAGAAAGTATTATTGAAAAGAATGATATTGATAAGAGATATTCCTCGATTATATCATCATACCTAAAGGCATTATTGAATTCTTTGAAGTACTCTGTGAATACATAAACATGTAAATATAAAGCAAAGCTGCTGCATTGAACCTAAAATGCAACTCAAAAAATATATAATGTTTTTTAGTTGATAATTGAGCATTTTTTCGTATATAACAAAATTTTTCATCGTCCATTACCATACCTTTATTTGTAAATTTTGTTTCAACGCTTCGAAAGGGTACATTATTATGAAAGAAATGGAGAACATAAAACACATGAGCAAACATTTTGATTCAATAAAAACGGTACATTTTTACGAACCAGAGTAAAGCGTACAAAAGAAAACTGATTATGTACTGGGTGCTTTGTTTATAATCACTCATTTCGAAATCTGAAAATTGTTGCCTCTGATATTCATCAAAAAAAGAACAAAACCAAGTGAGGAAAACGGAGAATTTTTATAAATCATTAGAAAGAACTCTAGGGTATTCCAGAGGAAAGAGAAAATCAGAAAATCACTTGCTATCAGAGTTTCTTCAAGAGTTTTGATGAAAAAGAATATTATTATAGAATATTCCAAAAAACATAACACACGACGAAAATTGAAATTTCATGCTGAAATAACAGTGACAATACATTATTTCTCTAAGTAACTGCCACGATATAGCCTGAAATATATATATATATATATATATATATATATATATATATATATATATATATATATATATATATATATAAGTGTAATATTGTTGGGTTATATATATATATATATATATATATTATATACAAATTATATTATATATCATGTATATATGTTTTAATTACTATTTCAGAACTATTTTTAATGGAAAAAATCAGTTTTTGTTCGTTTCGTTGTTTATTACAAGATGTTAAGTAATTATAAATGATAGTGAAAAAAATTATACTTATATAATACTTAACATCTTGTAATACGATTCCAGCATTCCTGAAGAAGAACTGAACCTTGTTCGAGAATATAGAATTACTGACGATTAGTCTTGGATTAATTTAATAGCCCAAATTGCCGATAACGTAACAATTTTACACTTATATTCGTTACCACGGCAACACTCCTCAGTTGCATATATATATATATATATATATATATATATATATATATATATATATATATATATATATATATATATATATATATATATCTTGAAATTGATTTATTGCCTGTTTGAGGTATTCATTTTGAAAGTTTTTAGCATTAATACTTTTTAATATGAAAAAGTTTATTTTTGTTGACGTTTCGTTGTTAATGAATAATTATTCATTAGTTTTGACAAAGTTGAAATATAACAACGAAACGTCAACAAAAATAAACTTTTTCATATTAAAAAAGCCTATTAATGCTAAAAACTTTCAAAATATATATATATATATATATATATATATATATATATATATATATATATACAAGGAGTGAAGAATTTTCTTGCGGTGAAAAGTACAAATGACAAAAACACAATTATCGGTATAGCCCGCAACTCAATTGGAAGCAGCCGTTGACACGTGTTTCGAGCTTATTGGCTCTCCTCAGAACGGCGTAGCCAAGTTCAAGGTGTACGAACCTGTAGATGGAATCCACAACAAAAGAAAGATCTTTTGTGATGATTTACACTTTATTCACTATATAGCATGACACGGTATTATTCTGTAAGCATCTGAAGAAGTCGTTTGTAACGACGAAGCGTGTCATGCTATGTAGTGAATAAAGTGTAAATCATAAGTTCAAGTGTTTGAATTTAAGTTTATATTCAATAACAGGTTATTTTTAATGTTAGAAGCTTTATTTTTGTTTACCTTTCGTTGTATATCACAACTTTGTCCAAACTAATGAATAATTGAATTATATGATTTACCATAGATATCAAAACCCTAATATCAAAAAATATCGGTAAGAAAAACCCTTTTCTCACGGATATTCGTTACACTACCTACTACTGGATTTTTCTTCACAATGTGATATCTGGATTTTTCTACCGGATTTTTTGTACTGCTACAAAGAACATTGAACTCATCCACAAGATCAACAAGTTCAAGGACAACGATAAACCGTTGCAGTGGATTCCACCACACGTCTACTGATATCAGAGACATAAGCTAAGGGATGAATTTATAGTGTCAATAGAATTTTCCATATTAATTTTGTTTCTTCGAGATTATCTGCAGACTATTCCTGTTTGGTCTCATGTCACCCAACTAACAACTCATATTTTACTTTATTGACTACATAGCATGAAGCCTTTCGTCGTTACAAACGACTCCTTCAGAAGAATAATCCATTTCTTCCAAAATTTTCCAAAACTATTCTGATAGTATCTGAAGAAAACGTTTGTAACGACGAAACGCGTCATGCTACGTAGTCAATAAAGTATAAATCATAAGTTCAAGTGTTTGAATTTAAGTTTATATTCAATCAATTTTTTTGTTATCTTTAATCAACCAACGACAATATTTTTTATGTAACCTGGAAAATTATTTTAGTTCAATAGCTTTGTTGGTGGTAAAAGCCAGAATGGAAATTATCACATACAATTTCTTCTTAAAATTATTTTAATCCGATTCAGCAAATTGAAAAACAAACGACATCATTGAAGTAGTATTTTTGTTCAATTTGTTTCGCTTCGGTTTTGTTTTCCTTTTTTTTTGATACAGTCCTCATAGAAACATGTAAAGTGATGCAGCTAGTCAACAAAATACCTAAATATTCTGGATTAAAATCTGATGAACGAAAATTAGAGGAAAATACAAACTCTGTGTTTACGCTTTTTTATGTTTCTGCAATTTAAACTACTTTTCATAGAAATTATATGAATGTACTCATCAACAGAGTAGAAAACAGAATATTTCAATGCGAGAACAATTGTGTGTTGCAAAGAGGGCGCACTTTTATCTCTCTGGCTCTGGCAACGGACCAAGTGAAGTCGATACACCCAGCACATGTAATATGCATGCCGGTCTCCATTTTTTGCTCGCAGACAAGCTGCGAGGTAATGATAGGCAACGTGTATGACTTTGCATGCATAAAGCATTATTTTCCGACCGAGTTTCTGGGGTGCAGTTCCAGTAAATATCAACAAAATGTTATTCATTCGAGTGCCAGGATTTGCGTTTTTCGAATACCTGCATAAATATCAACGCAAAAGGTATAATTCTGAAGTGATTTGAGATGAAAATCTGAATTCAGTTTGAATTGTAACAAATTATTATTATTATTGGTTTTGCTTTCTGATAGTGTCAGTTGTTTGATATGGTTGTTTAATTAAGTATTCTGAAAAAATATTGTTCTTAATAATACCGTTATTATCATCTAGATCTCCCTCAAGTATTCAGGTATTGTTTAATCAAAAGAGATAAATTGTCAGAGCCGATACGATAATGCGATAGTGACTGACATTATAACTATAATCTTCAGCAATTTTTGTAGAATTCTATAAATTCAATGTAGAAAGTGCTATTAAATTATATATATATATATATATATATATATATATATATATATATATATATATATATATATATATATATATATATAGTATTGAATATATATGAGTATATGAATATATAGTATTGAAATGAAATTATCAAGCTCAATACTTTAAAATACAACTTTTTTCGAATACTTATAAGATTGTTAATTATGTGCATTTTAACGGGTGTTTTTTTAGAGGTATAGAACTTTAAGTTGGCATTACTGTCGAAGATGGCGACCGATTTAACAGCTGAGGAGTGATTCATCCTCAGTTTGGTTTGGCAATTTATCGTGAATAGACTCACGCCTGAACAACGCTTGCAAATAGTGCAATTTCATTTCGAAAATAATGGTTCTGTGCGGAATACGTATCGCGCACTACGTCCATTTTATCGTCAGTTAATTCGATTAACCATGGAACGTTTTCGCACCACGTTTACTCTTATTGATAACTCGCATCCCCAGAGACGCCGTACAGGTGCGTACAGAAGAATCTACTGCTACTGTAGAGCGTAGCATTGGGGAAGACCCGAATGAGTCCATCCGCCAGCGAGCACAGGAATTGGATCTGTGTCCATCCTCTTTATGGAAGATTTTGCGGAAGGATCTCGGTTTGCGTGCTTACAAAATCCAACTCGTGCAAGAATTGAAGCCAAACGATCATCAAGCAAGGCATAGATTCGTCGAATGGACCCAAAACGAGATTGCCGTTGTTCCCGATTTTCATAAGCGAATTTTGTTTAGCGATGAAGCGCATTTCTGGTTGAATGGCTACGTGAACAAACAAAACTGCCGCATTTGGAGAGAAGATAATCCTCAAGTGTATGTCAAAACACCGTCACATCCAGAAAACCTGACTGTTTGGTGCGCTTTATGGGCTGGTAGAATCATTGGTCCGTACTTCTTCGAAAACGATGATGGCTAGAACGTTACAGTCAATTGTGATCGGTATAGAGCCATGATTACTAACTTTTTCATACCTGAATTGAACAACCATGATCTCCAGGAGCTGAGGTTTCAACAAGACGGCGTAACATGTCACACAGCTCGTGCCACAATCGATTTATTGAAAGACACGTTTGGTGACCGCATAATTTCACGTATTGGGCCTGTGAATTGGCCTCCAAGATCTTGTGATTTAACACTGCTACACTAATTTCTGTGGGGCTATGTAAAGTCATTGGTCTATGCAGATAAGCCACAAACGCTTGACCATTTAGAAGACAATATTCGCCGTGTTATTGCCGATATACGGCCACAAATGTTGGAAAAAGTCATCGAAAATTGGACGTCCAGATAGGACTACATACGAACCAGTCGTGGCGGTCATATGCCAGAAATCATATTCAAAATGTAATGCTACAAGATTATCTTTCGAATAAAAAAAATTCTTGTCAATTACTCTCAACCTCAATATTTGATGAAGACATAATTATATCATATTCTCTGAAGGATCTCGAAATATATTCCTCTGAAAAATTAATTGTTCAGTGCACTTCATTGATCAGTGCATTAATTGTTCAGTGCAATTGATTGAAATGTAACGCTTAATTTGTTAGATTCATAATTCAATTCGATTAAAGACAAATTTATTCTAATATTTGAATGTTATTCGTCGATATATGTTCGAAATTCATTTTTATAACTAGGGCGATAAGTACAATGATGAAAACATGGTCAACATTAAACTCAAAGCTGGTTAACATTCAAAGTATTAAACATTTCTTATTACGATATAGAAGATCAAACATATTCCCCAAACATATTATGGATTCCACGAAGAAAATAATTGGACTTCTCCATACTAACAATATCAAAATGATCAATCTTGTTTTTTTCCCTGAAGAAGACACAAAATGAAATATCGAGAAATAATGAATAAATGAGTTGAGTTTTTAAACACTTCTCCAGACCGATTATTCCTGTTACCTAAATTCTACATATCGCACTGTCGAGAAATTATCTTTTTATCAATATCTATATATATATATATATATATATATATATATATATATATATATATATATATATATATATATATATATATATATATACAATATCTATATATATATATATATATATATATATATATATATATATATATATATATATATATATATATATATATATATATATACATATATATATATATATATATATATATATATATATATATATATATATATATATATATATATATATATATATATATATATATATATATATATATATATATATATATATATATATATATATATATATATATATATATATATATATATATATATATTCAATAAGTACTTATGGTTATCCGGTTGGTTAATTTTTGCTCACTTGCTCAGAACTAATTCAATACAACACATCTTCAGAAGGATTGATTGAGCAAACCATCAAAGTGTTTTCCTATGATATAGGAATTCAGATTATCTGATTATACTCTCAGCAGTTTCCTCATATCTAATTTAAGCACTGTTTGCTTGAGTTGGTTACCCTGCATTGACACCTAGTCAGGGACGTAGAAGGAATCAATTTCACCTCTGAATATCTCATTGAAACTCTACAATAGTATAACTCCGAGATAATATTCAATTATACGAGGTTGAATAAAAATAATTATATATTTTAATATATATAATCAATTATTTTGCAGCTGTGCTTGTCTCAGAAGGAAATTCATTCTCAAAATAATATAAAATTATTTTAGACAATTCTCTGTGTTGATTCATTCTCGTACCATGTTTCATGTATTCTCTAGAGTTGTGACCTTTCACGACCGTCCGCTAGATGGCGATATGATTGAATAAATACCAGAAATAACACTGCAAGGGCAAGTCACTTTCTCTATTCATAGTCTAGGTTATTTAGAGTATCATCGGCAAGAGCTGTCGGATGCTGTGTGAACGTGATCAGCCAAGCAGAAATTGCCGACACCTTGCCCTTGACCAATTATCCTTAGAAGGATAATGGGGACCAAATTGTAAAAAGTAGAACAAAGTACAAATCGACGACGAAGAGGCCCATGGAAGATAATTCCGGACCTCATTAAAATTCAGTGGATCTCAGTCTAGGTTCTTTAATGCCGAAGAAGATACTTTCATACTTTTGATACTTTCATATTTTTTAAAAGAATTTTAAAAGGAGCCTTTAAGTTTCTTCGAGGAAATCAAAATAACGGTGATTCATGGTGATTCTCATGAATTTATGGCATTTCTTTTGACTGTTAGAAATGATACAAATCAATGAAATTGAATTTCAAGCAATAGAGTTTTCGAAATGAATTTTCTTACAACGTTGACCAATTCTCAACTTTGAGTGAGAATGCCGTCCAACTGAAACACATAAAAAGTTTATTTCAGTAATTATTTGCTCCCACATGCATAAACTATGTATGAAAATGTGAAAAAAGTCATTTTATCACAAACTTTCATGTGAAATTACAGTGTAATTATTCATGTAATGACTCAAAATTACAAATCTCATTCATAGGATTGTTATTTAATCTAAATTCTCAATATTCTTAAAATTCTGCATTGTACACTGCATTTGAATCCAAATTCATTTTGTATCGAAATACTCTTATTCTCAAAATGACACAATTCTAAGGGTGGTTAGAAACCATTCATCAAATATTAAAATAGGGAGAGAATAACGTCAGCGTATAGGAGTAGAAAAAATTTTAACAATAACCCAAATTTTTTTACATGTTGAATGAAGGGATAATTCTCGCTGATTCTATTTTCACTGGCTTCTCTCACAACTCGAACCTATTAATATTAAACTATTCTCATGCAATGGAACTCTTCTCAACCCCTTCAGAAAAGAAAAAACTCATTGAAAATTTTAAAACGTGATTTTATAAAAAAAATAACGAACAATCGCTACTTAGAGATGCAGTCATTTAAACAGAGGTAACTCATATAACACATAATGCACCCTAGTCCGAAACCAGTCATAGCCCACATCTATTTCTAACAGATATCCGGTCTATTGTAAAATCCATTGCCAGCTTTTATTCCAGCCCTTTCAATGTAAATATGGAACTATTGTAATTCTAATGTACATGAATAATTCCAATTTTTTGCTCTCTATAAGTATAGGATAATTACTAATTACATTTGGTATGAAATTCTTTCATTCTTTTCGTGTAATCATCAGTTAGTTTTGTTGAAATGATCCAAATTCACTACAGGAATCGACCCAAATGCTAACTAACTTAAAAACAAGAAACTTTATGGCGTTGAAACTCAAGTAATTGAAGCAATAATCTAATCAAATTATCCAATTCCATTATGAATAATAAAAACACAAATGTAAATCCTCTTGAGGTAATTACATGAAAAAGATAAGGTACTTGTTATATATGTCACCGTGAAATTGTAAATAACGTTAGATTATAATCTATCTCGCGAGATTGTGAACTGTCGAAAAATTGTGAACCGTAATATACTGCTTACAATTTAACGTATTATTATTCGTCAGATTATAATCTATCGAAGTGAAACTGTTAAATCACAATCTTACAATCGTCAAATTGTCAACTGTCCGACGGCTGTCCCTGATTGGTCCCATGATTCTATAGTAAATTCATCCTTATTAACAATAGCTGGTATTTCTGAGCTTTGTTGATGGACAGGCTGAATATCCGACATTATAAATGTTATTAAATAAGTTCACATTGATTCACACGCATAAAAAATATTAAAACACGTAAAATGTATGTAAGAATTTAGACTATGTTCGGTGACTAACACTAACTTATTTATCATTCAAACTTCACTTTGTTAATCAAAGATTCATTTCACTTTCACAATAATTTAATATAACGAATTCTAATACTGTGAGTTATTTTCGACACGAAATCAATTTTTAATCACCAAAACACTGTTTGTTTACATTCGACAACAAACGAATTAGGAAACAAACATGGCGACGCGGGGCATATACCGTTCAACCAATCAGCGCGAAGGTGCGTTTCGTTTCACAATTTGACGGTTTCACTTCGATAAATTATAATCTAACGTTATTTACAATTTTTATATATATATATATATATATATATATATATATATATATATATATATATATATATATATATATATATAAATATATATATATATATATATATATATATATATATACATATATATCATCAAATATATAGTGAAGTAATCCTTCGTTTTAACCAACCACGTGCGCACGTGAAGAATGTATTACTAATTTTATAGTGAAAATTTAGAATAGAAGTTACATCTAAAATTTTTCGAAGAGTATTGCATGAGTAGTTAGATATGTTGAAGTTGAATCTGAAGGTGGAGATCTGGATAGCTTAGTGGTAGAGCATCGGGGCGTAAACCTGTAAACCTAGGTTCGCATCTGTGTCGAGTTCGAAAACTTTTAGATGTAACTTCAATTATTATTTTATTTGCAATGTTTTTAGCAATAACAGGCTCATATTGTTATGGTTCCATCCGTGGTTCCAGCAATCGTTTGCTGAAATTAATACCCAATTCGCCTTAGGATTTCAGAAATTATATTGTAAGAAAATGCACAAATATTGTCAGTCTATTGTTCACGCTTAATTACTAATAAGCATTTCGAAATGCTTAAAGAGATTGCTATTGAAGCATTTCTAAAATGTAGTGCGTCAAATGAATGAATGAGTACATATAATAAACAATACATATAATAAAATACATATGGTACATATAATAAAATAATGACCATTACTGAAAACAACAATATTCTCCTAAATATTCTTCACCTGGCTCCTTCACCATTTTGCAAAATCATGATATCCACGTCCATGAATCTGTCAAAATTTTCTAATGACAATAGGCATATTATGTAATTATTATGCTAAAATAATGCTAATCTTCATCATGATATAAAAATTGAGTCGTACAAAAGATTATGTTTCTAAATTTCTGATTTTATCTCTGAACTTAGATTTGCCAATAATAATGCCACATTTTGAATATTGCTCCACATTGTTATTTGGGTTGACTAAAGAAAAAATTAAAAATTTACAAATGTTACAGACTAGAGCCATGCAAATCATTTTAAAGTGCAATAGGTATACCCTGTCAATATCATGCTGAACTCTTTGAAACTAATTTCTGTGAACCAAAGGATACTCTTAGCTTCATATATATATATATATATATATATATATATATATATATATATATATATATATATATATATATATATATATATTCATATTTAAAATAAAAAATCAGTTGCATCTATGTAATGTGATAAAAAATGTTACATTCGTCAGTGATGTGCATGGGTATAATACTAGAAATACTGATAATTTTTATATCCAAAGTTGCAAGCTCTCTAAATCCAAAAATATTATATACCATGACGGATTTAAGACTTTCAACAATTTACCAAATATATTGAACACTAGTACAATTATTAAGATATTTAAGCGTATGAAAATTGACAGTTCAAAATATGTAGATTTTTTGTATAGCTTCAGCTAAATAAATAGGTATTATTATTACTATTATCATTATTATTATTATTTAAATGAGGAATAGAAACGCACAAGGGAATCAATTTCTGAGAATAAACTCTGAAGGAAAATAGCAATTAGTTTGTTTTCCGAAAATCTGTATCCATAAAGAACAGACGGCGCAAATCTATCGGGCAAAACTATCAGAGGAAACTGTCAGAAAATATAACCTTTTAATAGCATAATGAATCAATCATTCACGTAAAATATATGATTTCTTTTCTTCGTAGCCTATTGCTATACACCAGGGGTTATGAACCTATTATTCTGTGCACCTCCTTCAAGTTTAGCTCATAACTACGCCTCCCTTGTCCAAACTCATTTACGGTGGAAATAAAACTAACGATGAGAACTCTAATGAACTATCAAAAGTGGGCATAATTGTGGACTGATTAGTGAGAACATTATTTGACGCCTGGACCTCTCTATATATAGGGACCCCTGCCTTACTCTGGTTAAATTGATCGTCAAATGTCAAATGTTGACAAGGACAGAAATCGAATTTATTTTGGCAGTTTCATATCAATTAATAGAAGACTGGATTTCTCTACCTTAAGATTGTATGATCTCTTTATGACGAGTTAAAAATTGGAAAGATGTCGAATGGAGTGAACAATTTTCGTGAAATTTGGTGAATTGTTGAAAATATTATTATACATTAGATAAATATTATAAAATGAAAGTCATTCATTTTATAAATTCATTCATCATCACTTTATCATAAATCATAGTTATCATAAATCACTCAAGTATATTACACTTTGAAATTGTTACATAAAGGTTACATGAAAAAGTACATTAAAAAAGTTAAAAAAAAAGAAAGAAGAAATGAATTGGGAAAATAAGTATTATAATTATCTACACATTAAAACAAAAAAATGAGTTTACAATCGAGGAAATATTCAGAAAAAGTATTCCCTTTGCATGGTGCGTTAATGAAACTCACTAAAAATTTCATTATTTTAATGAAATAAAAAAATCTCAATCACTCACTTTTCAATGAACTAGACAGTTCATTTAGGATAGTTATAAAATAAAATGAAATTTTGTGGAACATTTCATCTGCAAATTCTCCGAAATTGAAATAAAATTTCACTGAACATTTCATCTCGAATGTTGAAAAATAAAATGAATTTGGCTGGATATTTCATTTAGCGTAGAAATATATCTTTATACATCCGAATAATACTTCGAGTTTATTGATAAGTAAATTTATGGATCTTCCAATATCCGTTGCGAAATACTCCGCATCAAAATTCCACTTATCAATTATCGGTTTACTTCTCGATCTGAGCATAATCATCAGTGGAATTATAAACATGGAATAGTAAACAACACTAAACTGTTTATGTTCCTGATAAATAACGAGATTCATTGAACCCAACTGTTTACTTGACACATTCTATTTTATTCAGATAATGATCAGTTCATAAATTCCTTCTGTGATTGAAACCCATATGGAGTGTTTTGATTTCACCTTGGAATTGTACACGAAATTGATGGGGTGGAACAATATATTCTTCTCCACCTATTTCTGAGATCAACCTGGTCACAGTTTAATTTTTATTGTAGAGCACCATTTATATTATTACTTACAACGAATAACATCGCAAACAATTGGTGTCGTGATTGGATGTTGCCTCTGAACATCGACAAATGTTGCGTATTCCACATTGGTAAAACAAACCCAAGACTTAGTTATTTCATCGAGGCCGACAACTTACTACTGTGTCAAAACATCGTGATTTTGGAGTTACAATCAACTCCAGGTTAGACTGGTCAGACCACATAGCCACTATTGTGAATAAAGCTCGACAGATGTGCTCTATACTATATAGAAAATTCAAGGGACGTGACGTCAATACCTGTAACCAGCTGTACCTGTCCTATGTGAGACCAATTTTGGAGCACGCTGGTACTGTGTGGTGGCCTGATCTTAAGAGCGAACTAGAGGAACTTGAATCCGTTCAACGTATGTGCACCAGAATATTTTCGACCAGATTGCGTAACCTGGTTAAGTATATTCGAGTTGCCCACTTTTGAAAGCCGGCGTGAAAGAGGTGACCTAATAGTGACATGCTCTGTATGATATCTTCGGGGTAGATCTGAGTCGCTTGTTTCCTTTAAATCAAAATCACCTGCGAGGCCACACCCTTAGGTTGTCTAAGGAAAAGTTCCGGACCAAGCAGCGGCAAAACTTTATCAGAAATAGGATATTTGACCGGTGGAATGGACTCTCCTCAGCTATAGTGACTGCTGATACAATTAATGGCTTCAAGAACAATTTCGATAAGACGACTCAGTGATTTATTTCTAGTTGTTATCAAAAATAACAATTTGAATATAGCTTTTTCAAGTCACAGCATATTGGATAGAGTGGTTCATAATAACAAATTGTCCGAACCCGATTCAATGAAGAAGTCTGAAATTTATAGATTGGACTGTGAAGAATGTAAGTTATCATATGTAGGCCAGACCGGTAGTTGTTTTGAAACTAGGCTAAAAAAACACTTAAAAAACGGACAGTCTACTTTTCGGGAACATCTAGTGTTAGGACATAAGATTTCACCCTATTTTAGACCAAATATTCTCCATTACTGTGAAAAGTGTATGAAAATGAACTACCCCACTGTTAAATCTCTGATAGTTTGGAAATCCCCACCTTATTTTCACTCTGTTCTATGTTCTATGGATAACGAACATAGAACGGAGTTGATATTAATGTTTTTACCACCTCCAGGGACCGAACCACCGAACATACCAAATTTAGGGTATATTCTGTGGACCGAACTGATCTGAATATTTAAATAAGGTTGTCTTTATATATGTAATATAATATTGTCGAAATATTTAAAGGTTGTCTTTGTAATATGTAATCATTCTTGATAATGCCGTAAAAGCCGAAACTAGTCGAATAAAGAAGTGTTCAGTCTGTGATTTTTAAACAAGTATTACATATTACCTCTCATTTAAATATGAACTATCACAGAGTTTATTCATCGTCCATTGAATTTGTTGAATTTATTTATAACGTATGAAGTATTGCGAATAAATGTCATTATTTTTTCGATATTTTGTACAAATTTTTGATTGAATTCATCCATTTCATAGAATTTCACACGTAAAAAAAGTTTTGACAGTTACACGGTTTCTTTCTTCCCCAACGAAATATAATATGTCGATAAATCATGATTGCAAACGAATCGATTACGAAATACAAAAGCATTAACGACAAAAATTCAAACAATCTGTTCACGTCATGTAAACATCATGGATTTCGTATATCAAAAATGCATTTGACGTCCAATAAATTGAATTTGGCAGCGAGATAAAATGTCCTGACGTGATTTTCGATTGTTCCAATGGATTCTTTGCCTCAGCAAAACCTGGCCGAAATAAGGAGTGGATATCAATGCATGTTACGTAATGCCTTTCAAATGTCAGCGTGACGTATAGAACAACGTTCGTAAAAGGAATTCAATACCAGATGCTGTAGTACTAACCCTACCTTAACATGAATTGGCATCTATATATCATCGAATATAAATAATAGTTGTTCTTCAATAGACTTCAATTGTAAAACACAAGTTTTATTTCGACTGCTATCTAAGTTTTCCATCTGTATTCAATAGATCTATTTCTAAAAATATTAAAAAAAATTAATTTGTAGAACAATGAGTTATATCAAACACAAACAACGAACTTGCATAGATAGGTACAATTAAATGCTTATTAAAATCTCAACTGGAAGGTTTACGTCACTTTTCGACCACTTCACCTGAAAATATTACTAATTTTGAGTAATATACAAACAATTATAGAAAACTAACAATTCGGAAGTACAGTTACATTATTCGGAAGTTATACTATGAATCCACTGTTATGAAAAATTCTGTAATTTGGATCCATACATACAAGTTTATAAATATCGGCTACCTACAATAGCGCGTAGGAAGTTGAGGCTGTTTGTGAATTGATCCATATTCGAATCCCCAGTGAAATATGATTAAGTAAGAAATATGATATTATATTATTATTATTATTACGATTGTTTCCCATGAGCAGAGCGACTGAACTTGAATTCGCAATTATTAGGTCTTTTTGCCCCCAAAAAACGCTTCATCCTCTCTGAATGCTCTTTCTTCCGTTCATCTGTCCATTTTACTCCAGGTTGACGATTTGACTTTTGCTCAAACTTCACATGTGCGATTTTATAGCGACACTTAGTACGATCTTCGAGATTTTTTATATTGATCTGTTGTAAATCCTTTTGAACCTCTTTTAGCCACTCTGTTCCGCCTTTACTATTCATAATTATATGGAGTAGTTTCTTCGTTATTCTGGACTGTTTCATTCTGTAGACATGTGCATAGAACTTTGCTCGTCGTTTTCTGATTTCTTCCGTTATCGTATTTGTCTTTTGATACAGTTCACTCTGAAGTCTTTTCATCCAAATGACGTTTCTATTGATTGGCCCGTAAATCTTTCTGAGAATTTTTCGTTCTTGTTTTTCTATTTCTCTAATTCTTGAATGACTTCCAATAGTCAATAGTAGTCAATTGATTGTATATATAGCAATATATATATATATATATATATATATATATATATATATATATATATATAATATATATATATATATATATATATATATATATATATATATATATATATATATATATATATATATATATATATATATAATATATATATATATATATATATATATATATGTATATTGCAATAAATATATTTTAGCAATAACAGGCTTTTTTCAATATGAAAAACTTAATTCTCGTTGACGTTTCGTTGTGCATCACAACTTTATCAAAACTAATGAATAATTGAATTTTATGTATTTCTATAGATATCAAAATGTCAAACTTATTTTTTAGAAAAATCAAATAAGTTCTTTTGTATTTTCACATAAAAAAGATCATACGGTTTATAATATACCGTGTAATCATTGCAGTAAATGCTATATAGGACAAACATCACAAAATCTCGAAGAGAGAATCAAAGCGCATAAATACGCAAAAACTCAAATAACAGCCATACATAAACATAAAATAAGAGACACGATTTTGATTATAAAAATACAAAGATTTTAGATACTGAAAAAGACAAAAAATGTAGAGAAATTTTAGAAATTTTACACATTCGTAAAAATTTGGAAAACACAGTACATAAAAGAACAGACATTAAACATCTTAATTCTATTTACAACGATTCAATGAACCTTACAAATAACACTCACAAAATGAATACACAAAACATAACACCTCAAAACTCATTTTTTCCAAATCTACCTTCAATTTCACACACATAATCCAATTAATATACTTATTCTTGAGAATATTCTTATATATTTATATATATAAAATCAGTTCAAACTACTGATCAAAAATTAACAATTTAATTCTGGCACGTATTCAAGAGCACTGTTGAGCTGTTCAACTATAAGCGACTGTTCTAGTGAGAATATAAGAACAATTTGCAGATACCAAAATTTGAAAAAAAAGAGTTCAAGTTGTTTCATTGGGAAAAAAGGTTCGAAATACTATAACCAAGTAGAACATTATCATTTCTTTCCAGGAAATATCTCTTTTCTCTCGAAAAATAAGATTCGAGCTTCTTTTTTGACAACATTTGGCGAACTATATCTTAATTTTTAAATTTTTTGTTCAAAATAAGAAATATTTCTTATAAAACATCATCAAAAATCGTAAAATTATGGGAAAAATTTTTGATTTTTGACCATTTCGTTCAACGCATTTCATTAATGTTTCGAAAATCTCAACCAATTACAGGTTTTACTTGATCTACGAAATGTTCGAATAGTAAATACAATAGTAATTCACAAAAATAGTTGATATTCAAATCTTCAATTTAGGAAGAGAAATTATTTCAACAAATTCAAATACTCCAACTCTCCTGATAACGCGTTATGTTCATACAGACTATAATAGGCCAATGTACAATAATATAATCCAGCATTTGATAAAGAAGTAGTACTTCGAAACGTCGTCATGCGTATTTCATATTAAATTATTAGAAAATTTTAAACATTTGTTGTATTATAATAAAATAGTCTATAATATCAATTGTATCAAAATAAAAACTTTTACCTGAACAAAATATGTGCCTCAAAGTTTAGTTTTTCAGTGAATTTGAATGATAACAGTGAAAGATTATCGTCACCATGGAAATCACTGCTTCGTTATCACCGTTACTTATCCGAGAGTATTACCCATTTCCCATCAATAAATACCTATATGGATCACACTTCACTTGCATGAGAAGTTTGATTGAACCTTCAAAGAAGATATTCTTGTTGTTGGAGTGAAAATACAATCATGTAATCTTCCTTGTGCTTTTTCTTTCTGTCATTTTGAAAAAAACAAATTTTCCTATAATGCCGACCATTATAGGTATGTGTTTTTGTATTCGAGGATTAGACTAGCTAGAAATGTATGTGTCTGTTGAATATATGATTCGAAAAAGCACTTTTATTTATTATTAGGAATGCAGTTTTACTACTCAGTGCTTGACAAAACAAAATTTTCAATTGAAAGTGTTTTTCGAGATTTCTAACTTGGGAATAATATACCTACGTGGTTAAACTGGGTAGCTCCTAGTAGAATGAAACGACCTATCTATTTTTTTCAGCTGCTGTGACATCGCTTTCAATGATATGTTATATTAACCCCATCAAGTAAACTGCTCAGTGATATTGAAAATAATCTAATATCTATTTAATTATTGATCCAAAAGAATGTCCTGTGATATTGCATAGTTTCGGGCAGGCAAATCATCCCATAGTATTCGATATTTCTTTCAGAATAATACCTTTGACATATGAAAATTTTCTATATGTTGATTAATCTATGTATTGAAATATCATCAAAACCTTCTGGTTCGTCAGGTGATCAAATAAACGGCTAAAACAATGACAAATGGTGTCACGAAAAACCATCACGGTGATCCAAGCTTCGATATCTGAATTGTCGTGCGAGTCACACACGTGTTGCCGGAACTTACGGGGAACCTATTTTGTCTTTATTCAAATATTTTCCATTGTGATAGTAAATAATGAAGGGATATGACATAACCCGCGGTCGCAGTCGTCTGTGCTTCGCCCGACTGAGACACGAGACAAGCCGAACGGCACTCGGTTCACCGTCTGGACTGGTCGTTCGCTTCAGACGAGTCTCGCGAGCGCTAGGCTGGATTGAATTCAGTATGTGACGACACATAGTGGTGTGTTGTTGCATTACGCTGTTGGCATACCTACTTGTTTCATTCAGAGCTTAATATTTCATTTTGACATTCACAGTGCATGTGGTTCCTCGTTGTCGAAACTTTTTCCATATATAGACCGGCTTCGATACGATTTCGCTGATTTACCTCATACGAAAATTTTCTAACTATATCGACTATATTCGCAACAGTGTAAATATAAATTTGACTTGAAATTTGCTTTGGCCGGGATACTTTGGCTAGCTACTATAGTGAGGCAACTCATTAAAACGTCAAATGTTTTTCAGTGATATACATAAAACGTGTGTGATAATCACCGATGTCTATGGATTTGGAATATCCACTCTCGAAGTACGTTCATGTAACTTGCTACATGCTTTCTACATCCGATATGCACAAGCTTAAGTTATTTACGTGACCTTGACGATTTCAATTCCTAACCTCATAAAACGCACGCTGATGCTACTCTTGAATTTCCTATATTCTGTATGATTGATCATTTATTGCACCTGTCTTCATTCCGCTCCTTGAAATGCTACATACCAATTGTATATTTTCGCAAATTTCATTGTTAAGAGGTTATCAGTTATAGGCCGAAATTGTCGAAGGTTCAAGATCTGGAGATCGTCAATGTCAATCACCTTATAAACCGAATTTTGCAATTAGTTAATTCGAACTTCCTATTTCAATAGTGCATGCTGCATGATTATTAACCCTTGGTTCGAATCATATGAAACTAAGACCGAATCACACAAAGAAACATCTATCTGCATCAAATTTTAAATTATGGAAAGCCAAACATTTTAAAAATCTTCAGGGGTTTCGAATTAAATCCGAGAACTAAGCTAAAAATTGCTAATGAATCCTTCATTTCTTGACGTACCAAAAACATTAAGATTTGTTATACATAATAGAATATTTTCGAATAACTTGGCTCTCTCCTGTTCAGCAATCCATATAATTACGTCCTCCTAATTTTGGAATTTTCAAACGTTAAGACATGAACACTTAAAAAAAATTATTTTGCTTCTTTAGCGAGAAAGATCGGTTACTATATCGGAATATAGTACGTTGGCTTCGAAGATGTTTTCTTTGAGCGCAGACTTACGAATTGGATATTTTTAACTCGAGAACTATTCGTCAGTTTGGTGCCAAAATGTTTGGACTATTGCAAATAGTTCAGGTTCGTTTACTACAGAAATTCCTTTATTTCTTCAGATATATTGTTATATCGACAATATGTTTTTGGATATAGATAATTGTTTTTCTGCAGAGGGTAACAAGAATATTTATTTGAATATAAAATAAATATTCTTGTTATAATTATAAATATTCTTGAATATATTTGAATATGAATTTGAATGAAATTACCATTAGTTTTTCGATGAATACAGTGGAATAATAATGAGAAGCTTTTTAAATGTTGAGTTGAGTGAAGAAATGGAATTGTTTAAATAAATCTCATCAAATAAGTTTCATTTTCTTTCATAATCCACATCAATACCTTGGCATTTTTAGGTTAGTGTTAATCGTTTTGACAGTAGGTGTCTTATTGAATTGTTATTGGTTTATCACTAATTAATTCGGTGTATACCCAATGCCGTATTTTTAGTGAAAATTACGGTACTTCGTGATTCAAATTATTTTTTTAAATAATTTGCCTCCTTCAGATAATCTATGTGACACAATGATGCTTTTTTTTGCGGTCTCTGTGTGCTATCACCATCAAGAACATTTCAAAATATTTGTTGTTTCAGTAATTTCAATTTGAATGATGTGGTACCCGATGAATGTCATTGAATTTTTTCTGATAATATCATACAACAGGTTTTGCTGCTTTCAGTGCAAAATCTTGTATGATATGATTTTTCGAAATTAAATTAATGTCATACATAAAATTTTTGTAGCAGTTTCATGAAAAATGTCATTATTATGTCATCAATATATTTTTGTTGTTGAAAATGTTGAAATTCAGTACTATATAGAATTATAGATACTAGGTCATATTGCTTGGTTGAATTAACATTGTATCTACGAAAAGTTTTTTCTTAATTTTGTTTCTAATTTTTTTCAGAGTTGTTTATATTGGATTGTAATGAAAATTTTAATGCTTAAATGTATTATGGAGGTGTGGTGAATATTTTCTGTTGTGGAAACCGCGCCACGCGGGCAGCTGGCGTCCAGCCAGCATCGGTTTTAGAATATCGCTCGAAACATCAGCAGTACCAGAATGCGGGAGCTTTTTACTTTCCACCGGTTTCACTTCTGTTCTATATACATTGTTTTGAAATGCAGAGAGAAGAATTTGATGAGGGAAATTCTTGATCTTTTGTTCGTTGGACTTCCTTTTTTATTTCGGGTAGTGCCCTCACGCCAATTATTTATTTTGCAGTGATCGAATAGTGAAGCGAACGCAAATGTTCTTGATTTCATTTAGTTCCTTCAATTTTCGTAGATATTCTTATCGTGATTGAACTAGACTTCGGTACTCCAGTGTACTGAATTTCCTATTTTCTCTTGAGGAATGAAAAATGAAAGAGCACCAGCACAATATACGAAAAATTATGAATATTAAATTAAATTAAACTCTTGGCTTAATGTTTCACGATTTATTCAACAATATGAAATAGTCAACATGTTTCTACGAACTATTTCATATTGTATAAAGAAATCGTGAAACATTAAGCCAAGAGTTTAATTCAATTTAATATTCAATTATGTTTCACCAAGAGTTAAGCGAGAATTCAATCTCAGTCATTAAAAATTATGAATCTGATAATATACTTATCCACTTTTTTGTGATTCATTTACAATCTACGTATATTTTATGAACTCCAGAAGACTATTCCTGTTTCTTCGTGAAAACTCCAGAAATTTTCATGATATTTAAAGGTTTAGTAAAAATGTATACATCCACTTGTATTAGGATTCATTACTTTTTTCATATTGTGACCATAGTACTACATGTTCTTCTTTTGTTTTAGCGATGATACACATCAATTTGATGAAGAACTAAATTAAACAAAAATGACAAAAACGTGATAGAAGATATAAATAAATCACCACCAATTTTATATTCATTATTTTGCAATCAAAAGAACTTATTGAACTATTGTAGGCTTATCAATTCATATTGCAGTTAATTGTTTGTATTATACTTTTCAATGAAATATTGATTCGTTTATGTTTTCAAATTAGAGAAATCGATTCAAAAGAAAACTGGATTGACTAGCTGAATATTTCGATATAATTTTTCATCTACTCACCAAATCAAGAAGTTCACTTAATATGAGTGATGTGCATTATTTTCCATTGAAGCCGTACAGTCGATACCTACTCAATATTGAACCGTAGTAGACATTCTAATTCTTTTCAATTTGGAGCAATAATTTTTAAGTGCAGATAAAATGAGTTCATTTTAAGGAATGAATAATTGAATGAATATCCAGATAAGTGTCTATTCGTTTTCACTAGATGTGGTATGATAACTCCTTTTTTCATAAAGAATTATATTTGTAGCTGATTCAATTGAAATTATTAATTCAGTTTTACTTTGTATGCTGAAAATTGGTGAAATTTTCGAAAACCCGACGAAAAATACGAATTGGTATGGTATTAAATTAGACTTGTAGGTAAAGAACAAAATGTGCGTTAGAATTTGTGTGATGTAAGAAGGTTTTGAGTACTCTTTCGTTTGAGCATATTAAACTTAAATATTGCAATATTATAATAACATATAACTTTATTTTTTCAATATAGTTATGAGTGAAAATACTACGTGTTCCTATCTCATTTTTACCGATGTTTACGAACTTCCAAAGAATCCATAATGATATTTCGGGTAGTATTTTGTTTATTCAGTATCTCAATACCTACCACAAAATGACAAGATATATCCTACGCGAATGTTTGTATTCAATTAGAACTTTATCGAATAGGCATTGAGGGTAAAACCGCTGACAAATCATTATCGTAAATTGCATGCTTCAATTTAAATGGATTTTCTGTTGCTATTATTTTTTCACTGATTAAGCATTTATTTCTTTTTTGCAGATTTTCCATTGAGTGAGTCTAATAACGGTGGATGGTGGCATCCTATTCAAACCCATTCCGCAAAATGATGCTGGTTCCACTAGACGTGCAATGCAATGTCCATAATAAAATTTACAAGAAATACTCTGTATCAGATTGGAATCCCGTACGTACTCCTCGGATCGGATAAATTACACAGTACTAATCGTGAAAAACTATTGGTTAAATCTGATCTCGAACCAGTAACACAAGTTTTTCTTTCATCTCCTACCAAAATAAACAACAGTGATCGCCAACTCAAGAAGCATTATTATACCCATAACCTTTGTGAATACTGGTGCATGGTATTAGGCTCTCATAGGCTTTCCAATATTGCTTTTGAAATTCGCGAACTGCATTGTTTGGTAACTAGAGTACTAAAAACATTGATATTATGTGCGTTATTTGCCTGGATATATCTGCAAGAATCTGGAGATTATTTCCATGAGAAAAATAACTGCTGTGTTGTTCAGGTCAACGTCAAGTTCACGGTGAAATCGCTGCATGCCGGGACGTTGGTCACGTGCTGGACCACGGCCCCCCGTAAACCATTCCTTTATAAAAGATTAGCTCAACTGGCCTCCATATTGTTTCTATTTTTTATTTTATCCATAGTAACCCAATGCTATTCATCTACTTATGCTACGAAACCTGAGTTAGAACTAGCAAAACCACTATCTAACCTTAGCCCAACTCTCAATTCCAGAATACACTCTTCCAGTATAATTTTAAGTAGAATAATTCAAGCGCATTTTGTAGAGAAAGAAGTACCTCACTATCACCATGTATTGTTGCATCTGGTAGGCAGAAGGAAGAGAGAATTGACCAAACATAACCTAAATCACATTTCCGAAGAAAATTTCATTCCTAAAACAAGAAAGCGGGTACACGTAAAAGTGAAAGAAATAGGAGATAAAAGTTATTTGAATAGGATTAGAGGTAAAAGCGAACGTAAAACTCAACGAAGTGAGTCGGCTGAAAGGACAGAAATATTGACGCAACGACAAAATGGTGAAAATTTTAGTGATTTTGTGAGTGTAACTGGTAACTTTTCGCGTGTGATTTCGCAAAAACTCAATCAAAGCAATTTTGGAGTGGGTTCTTCAGATAAACAAATTTTCCAAGAGAAGACCGCCCAGCCGATGCCACCGGCTTATGGCCACACCGATAATTCATGTGAGTTCAAATTTTATATTTAGGTGTATCTATACGTACCTAGAGTGAATATATATACCAGATGTTTCACAACGACCTTACACTATATCTATATTATTTCAAAAAAATTACCAAGCTATACAAGAACAAATTATAGTTTAAAGTTGTTATTATAACAAATTATAGTTTTAGAACAACATATTCATGGTAAATATTTTTTTAATGAAGGTATTTAACATCGAATTTTGTTTTGATTTCGAAATTTCTTTCGAAATCAAAATAAAAGTTTTCGGTATATCACCAATCATCTTGATTGTCCTACTTATTAACCCGACAGGATGTTTTTTATTTGGTATTGGCGATGTTCGCGAAGATTGTTCAATGTCAAGTTCTGCACCAAATATTTTTTTGGAAAAAAAAAAGAATATCCCAATAACTTTAAATTTCAGCTACAGGATATTCTAGAAAAGAAGGCATTAATATTTAATATGGAACCCGAAAAGCTGATAATATAGGTACAAGTGTTACATTTGACATAATGAAATTGTTATTAACTTCCGATATAACCGGAAGTGGCATGTATGCCAAAATATTTTCCAGAAACGTTATTAAAACGACATAATTTGTTCTCCTTCTGAATAATTTTTTATTTTAATTGAAAATTCGAAATAATTCAAATGAAACTCCCAGTGAGTTGTCAACACAAATGTTTTCAAGGAAATTAGAACCTATATCACTTTTGAGATTGAATATTTAGTGGATATCTAAAACCATCGACTTGTTGGAAATAAAATATTTAGATTCGTCAGTTACTTTGTGATAATGCATAGTATTTTGGACCAAATGTTGTTCATTTTTATCACTATATCTATTATTTTGCAAAATAATATACATAGTTATGATAAATAAAGTGTATTCTATTTATAATTGTTGGAAAATGTTTCAACTTTGTATGGAAGTACGCACTGAAGTACTCAAAAGAGTTCATCTTTCTTCGCTAGAGGGAGCTCACGTGAGTAGTTTACTGGTTGTTTCCCGTATTTTAAAGAGTTATTGCCTTGGTGCGTTTGGAGAGAGCATGAATCTTCATTTTTTGAATGCATACCACTGATGTTTCCTATAATAGAATGAAATAGGAATACTAGTATGCTATTCATTTGATGATGATTTTCGGAACGCACTTAATATTCACGTTCGAAATTGACAACATGTGTTTTCATTGACAACATGTGTGTAGACAGCTCCCTGAGAGTCTCATGTCAAATATTTGGATTGAAAACCTCAATATAGACAAATGAATCTATCAAATGAATTCTGATAACAATTATTTTATATTTGATAGTGTTGGCTTTTACTTGATGTAAATCCATTATAATTGAATATAAACTAAAATTCAAACACTTGAACTTATGATTTACACTGTATTAACTACATAGCATGACGCGTTTCGTCGTTACAAACGACTTCTTCAGATGCTTACAGAATAATAACAACATTTTGAAAAACACAGGTATAAATATCTGGGAATTTTGGGATTTTATGGTTTTGGTTTTACCTAAGATATTCCATTCTGAAAAATAATTGCTATTACCTGAAAAGGTTTAACAAGGGTGAATTGTTTAATTCTTTCTGTTCATTGAGCAAATTTCCAGAATTTTTAAGCCGATTTATTTCCACTATTTCCCAATAATCTAATTGACTACTTCTCTTTATACTGTGTGAAATTTTTTTAAATTCGTATCAAAAGTATGGTTTTCTGTTAATAAATGGTTAGCATAATTCGAATTACTTTTATTATGGGCAAAGTTATATTTATGTTCCTGTATTCTAGTACCGAAATTTCTACTAGTTTTATATATATATATATATATATATATATATATATATATATATATATATATATATATATATATATATATATATATACCGGGACATGTTCCACAATTAAATTGGTAAACACCTGATTTGTCTCCTCTTTTAATTTTGTTTTTATCGTTCTCAATGTGTCAAACAATAATTTATCGAGACATAAGCATCTGAGGAAGTCGTTTGTAACGACGAAACGCGTCATGCTATGTAGTCAATAAGGTGTAAATCATAAGTTGAAGTGTTTGAATTTAAGTTTATATTCAATTATTTCATAAGTAATGGAAAATTCAGAACTTGACTAATCGTACCTACTCGATATACGTCAAGTTATATACTTAATGGTCGACACTTTTTTGTTTTGTTTTATTAAGTTGCTAGGATCGGAGTTGTCCACCGTGCCGTGTTCTATTTGAGGACGCACAGCGTCAACGTATCGCGTCCGCACCGACAAGTCTGCCAGTATCGGTGCGTGCGTTCGCATCTAGCAATCTGAAGAGCCTACAATAACGTAACACAGAGCAAATCAGAATTGGCAATCTATGATTACCTGCCTCTACGCTCATTATACACGCCTTGGTGTGATTACCTCTGCATCACTAATAACCACGGAAATAGATCTGCGCGAAATCGCCGATCACGAACGGACGCGCGGGGTCTTGGTTGTCGCAATATCATCATATCGTAATCGGTCTCTACGCTTATGAATTCAACATATGTAAAAAAAGTTATAATATATTATTCAAAAAATAGGAAATTTTCCACATGAATTGCCTACGGTGTACTGATGAGAGCCAACAGCTCGAAACACGTGCTGACTGCAGCGTCCAATTGCGGGCTAAAGCGTTATCTTCTTCTTGTTTTATAATTTCTCCAGAGTTAAAACTTTCATTATTTTTCAAATTATTGGAGATTGTGTGCAGGATTAAAAGTCACCTCCTTGTTGAAACAATGATCTACTCTCCAATCCGGATATATTCTTTCTGAGCAAAATGGTATTTTCCTTTTAGCATGTTTTCGTCTTCAAGTTTGTACATTTGAAACTTGACTACGTCTTTCTGATGATAAGCAGCAAGTTCGCAACACGTGTCAACTTCTGCTTCCAATTGCAAGCTAGTTATATCGCATATATATATATATATATATATATATATATATATATATATATATATATATATATATATATATATATATATATATATATGAATATATTTTAGCGATAACAGGCTTCTTTTAATATGAAAAACTTTATTCTCGTTGACGTTTTGTTGTATTATCACAACTTTGTCGAAACTAATGAATAATTGAATTTTATGAATTACCTACTATAGATATCAAAATGTCAAACTCATTTCTCAGAAAAATCAAATTCGTTTTTTTGTATTTTCACATATTAATTTTTAGTATCGGAATATTGCTGATACATTCAAGATAAAGTGTTAGAATATTGAAATATTTTAATATATAAAATATTAAAACATTCAAAATAAACTATCTTAAACATGCAATAAATCAATTTTAAATATATATATATATATTTTTGTGCTGATGAACTGATTGATCAACCTCTTGAATGATGATTCAAGAGCTAATTAACTGAATGAACTCCTTCTTCCTCTGCAGCGGTCTTTTTTCGACTTTTTCCTCTCCAGGCTAAGCCGTTCTGATGATAGTCAACAAGCTCGTAACACCTGTCAACTGCTGCTTCCAATTGCAGATTATACTGATAGCTTTTACTTTTCTTCAAAATTTCTTCGACATTGAACCTAAACGATATATATATATATATATATATATATATATATATATATATATATATATATATATATATATATATATATATATATATAAAACAAAAGTGGACACTGTCGGCATATCCCGCAATTGGTAGCAGTCGTTGACACGTGTTTCAAACTTATTGGCCCTACTCAGATCGGCGTAGTCACGTTCAAGTTGTACGAACCTGGAGATGGAAGAACAAGAAAGTACAGACACTCCACTGAATGAAGTCTATACATTTTAGGCTACCGCATTTTTACTCTCCGGATTGGGAAATTTGAAAAAACTACTTCGCCCGTGAGGTGACTATTTATGCTTCAAGGATGTCTCTAGCCGAGAAATTATACAATATATGCATAATGTTCTACGCGGGGAAAAATTTCAATAAAAAAAACGTTAAAAACGCGGTAGCGTAAATTGTGTCGGCTTCCTTAATGGAATGTCTGTTCTTTCTTGTTTTTCCATCTCCAGGTTGGTACAACTTGAACTTGGCTACGCCGTTCTGAGGAGAGCCAATAAGCTCGAAACACGTGTCATGGGCTGCTACGAATTGCGGGATATGCCGACATTGTCCACTTTTGTTTGAAATTTTCTCCCGCGTCGAACATTATTATATATATATATATATATATATATATATATATATATATATATATATATATATATATATATATATATATATATATATATATATATATATATATAATATTTTTCCATAGCAATTCGGTATTTTCCATGAAGAGAAAAGTTTAACCTGAAATCATAATTTTTAGGTCTTTTGGTTCAGCTTTTCTGCCTCCTTTCATTCCCTCAGAATACTCCTCCTTCTCTTCTTCATCTCTTCAGTTATTCTGGGTTGCCGTCTTGATTTCTGCTCAAACTTCACATGTGCGATTTAATAATGATATTCGTTCAATCTTCGAGATTTTTCATATTGATATGTTGTAGTTCTGTGACGCATACACTATTTGTTATTATATCGAGAAGGTTCCTTGCTATTCAGGAGTATTCAACCTGTAGACATGTGCATAAAACTTTGCTCGTCGTTTTCCTGAGAATTATTCGTTCTTGTTTTTCTATATCTATTATTTTTTAAAAACCGTCAATCACCATTGTGTCGGCAGCGTAGATTGCTTATGAAAGAATCGTTGTGTTCAAAAATTAAAGATTCAGCTTGATAGTAATTATTTTTACATCAATGATCTGTACTACGACTTTTAAGCGTAGGAACCGGGATAACATACCACGAAATTTGTAGGACAATATGGCTGTTAAATTATATATATATTAACTAAGTAATAAAAAAAAATCAGCTGGTTAGTAATCATTTTTGGTGATCTCGTTATCAATACATGTTGGAGGGGGAGGACTCTTTGATGAAACCATAGATTTTGTAGGACAAATATTTTTTCAAATAATTTAGATAATTATCATAAGATTTAATAAAAACAATTCAGTTAGTAATAAATATTGAAGAATCATCAAATGGACATATTTTATCATTGCTACCTCTGTTAGCTACCACAATCAAAAATTTTCGCACAGGAAATTCTTGGGCGTCTTATCAAAATGAAGCTACTCACGGAAAATTAGCTTGATAGTAATCAAGTGAAAAAATAGGCCACGGATCCTGTACTAATACTGCTATAGGATTGCAAATATATAATTGCTTCGATAAACGGAGTGTATTTCTTCATTCACGTATTCAGCTCCGTTTCGACGATTCTACTCACTACGACAAGCTGTTGGCTCATTTTGCATGCATAGTAAGCTTACGCGAAGATATAATTATAGCGCTCCTTTAATAACACACACTTCAATAGGTACACGGGCTGAGGACGTACTATATTTGTTCAGGCGAATTCCTCAAATCAAAACACGCTGGTACTTTATCGGAGCTTGTACTGTTTATAATTGGGTGGAGAGGATGAAAACATTTCCTTAAAATTTCTGATACAACTTTTCCTTTGTGACGTGTTCCTTTTCGTATATCCAGATAGACTTCTGAAGCAAACAATAATAATATAATAATAATAGTAGAATAATAATAATATAATAATAATAAATAAAAATAATATTTTTATTCAAGAATAATTGATGGATACAATAATATTTAGGAATGATTTCAATATAATGGGTATTAGATAATAACATTTCCCAAATAAAAACGAAAATATACCATAAATGGTTAGCTCACAAAGACCAGGGCCTGTGGTGAACTTACCTCAAAAAATATTGCATTTAGATCTAAATACAACTCAATACATACAATTCAATTTAGGAAAAAATTTCAAAATATTGTTACACTCATCCTGTTAATCAATTGCTATTTTCATCAGTTTATGGATATAATGTCTACTAAGTTTTTAATTAGAAGTATTTTTTAAGTCCAGAGGTATTTCATTATACGTTCTTGGACCAACATACAAGTGACTGCGATGACAAACCGTTTTACTAAATCTACGTACATACAGTGAACTTTCACTAAACCGAGTACCTACTTTATGTTCTATGAAAACGTTTTTATTTATAATTTTCTTAGTAAAATTTAACACTGAAGCACAAAAAAGTTGATGCACATCCCATACATTAGAGAGTTGAAACAGCAGCTCAGTTGGAAATCTTATATCTTTGCTATGTATAATCTTCAGTAGCCACTTCTGTTGTATTTTCAACTTCCTGATAACATTATTGTAAGCGCCTCCCCATACAATGACCCCGTATCTCAAGTGTGTCTCTACCAGCACTCTATAAACCGCTGTCAGACTTGTATCAGCCCAAAATTGAAGCATATTTCTGCTCATCATTTAGCAATGATAATATAAATTTTTGTTACTGATTATAAAAGACCAAGCCATAAAGAATCAAAGAATAAGTAGATCATCAATACTGGACTTCACCGAAGATTTTGAAACTATAGATACATCAGCTTTGAATCCTCAGCCGAAGCGTATCGGACTGAGGAAGAACTGGTTCAAGACATATAACCCAATTTTGTTATCTAGTTATAGATTTGTATACATCTTCGATCTCACACACACAAGATGTATACCTGCGATGAACCTCTGGTTCAAACTGAGTGACTGCTAAGTAAGAACTGAAAGTTAGTGAATTGTACCTCACCACAGTTAGCTGCAGTGAAGCTAGGGTGGGTTAATAGAGTAAGAAAAACTAAATGCCAGGCGTCAGAGGTTTGAAAGTCCTCGGAACAGTTCAATTAGTTTTCTGGTGGATCAAACTACAAGTCCACCAGATCTAACAGCTGTTAGATTAGAACTAAGATTAAGAACTAGTTCTTAATCTTAGTTCTCCCTAACAGTAATATCCGCTGGGTTCAATATGATATGATTGTATATATCGATATATATTAAATATAAAAGAAAATTAATAATGTGAAATGCAAAAAAAAATTAACCAAATGGATTTAATTCTCTCTTAGCTCAGAGGACTTAATATTCACAACATAAAATATATAATTAATGTTTAAATAAAAAGGAATCTTCAGCATGTAAATTGAACAGTTTTAAATTGAAAGTAAATTCAAGGTTAGTAAAATTTGAAAAATGTCAAATATCAATATTTATTAACAATGTACTGGAATACTCTCACTACACCAAGCGTAGTCAAACTTCCAGCTTTAGTCTTAAAGATCTATTCTGCCAAACCTCAAAATGGTGATTCTCAATAATTCCAGTACTCAAAAAAAAACAGCGAAATCCAAAAGAAGGAAAAGTTAAACTGAAAATAAAAATAAAAATCGCAAAGATGTAGTATGCAGTTTACTGTGTATCAAGAACACATGCTTTGATCCGCTGAAGGGTACTTCTGTTCACAATTTCGAAATAACTAACAAATGCCAGAAGAATTTAACGACTATCAAATTATCCAAATTGATACTTATTCTTTTCAACATTTTTAGTTTTGGAAAAATAACAGTGTAAACAATTAAGATGTCGCCCTTCCAGCGAAGGGAATTACTTTTATTTTGAAGGGAATTTTTTCGCTCGATATTTAATGATTATAAATAGAAAGTTTTGAAATGGCTAAGAAGTTGGCATACATCGTATTGTAGGGACATGTACTGTGAACGTTTCGATATGAAGTTTTCTCTGTCACTCGCTTAGGAAGGGGGAAACGAATTTTTTACCCAAATCATATGTACTAGTTTGAAAATTCACAAAGTTCGCAATTTGGGAATGGCAATGAAGTTGCCATACTACGTATTTTAGAGACATGTATTGTGAACGTTTCTATATGAAAAATTTTTTGTCACTCTCTTAGGAACAGGGCACCAAAATTTTTTTGCAAATTCATATCTAATATTTTGAGAATTCACAAAGTTCGCAATTTTGGGAATGGCTATGAAGTTGGCATACCACGTATTGTAGACATGTATTTATTCATTTATTCACGGGTAATCCCTTTTATAACAAAAATAAAAAATAACTCAAGTTTAGAAGGTTACAAAGATAATCCTTATCCCATTTAAACAAAAGCCACATCCTTCCTTATAACTACAACTAAGTGAAATATGAAAACATCCACACCAGCAGCCCAAGCGACATTTGCATTTCTTAGACTTCTAGGTAGAGGCGAATTTCTTATATATTCGTAATTGTATCTAGTGAATGCAACATGAAAAAGGTTGGAATGCCTCGTGGATCTTGCAGAAACATGTATATCAATCCTACCAAGTAAATCAGAGCACTTGATGTAACCCTTGATGATTCTGGACAAAAACACCCCATCCATTCGATCTCTGCGAGCCCCAAGAGTGGGCAAATCAAATTTGGATCGCATCGCAGTAGCTGAGAAACTTTCACGTTTATATCCAAGTCTGTAGGAAATATATAGAAGAAATTTGTTTAGCATAGATTCCATTTTTTTGCAATCCTCAAATGTATATGGGGACCAAACAAAAATGTATGGCGAAGGTTTCTATATAAAAATTTTTTTGTCACCCACTTATGAAGGTGGTACCGGATTTTTCGAACTCGTATGTACTATCTTGAAAATTCACAAAGTTCACAACTTTTGGAATGGCTAAGAAGTTGGCATATCACGTATTGTAGAGACATGTATTGTGAACGTTTCTATATGAAACGATCCGATTTTATATAAGATATCTTTAAAATTCACAAAAATTGCAATTTTGGGAATGGTTATGAAATTGGCATATCACGTATTACAGAGGCATGTATTGTGAACGTTTCTGAATGAATATTTTCACTTCACAGTTTCTCCATATATGTTTCATGTATTGTCTTTCATGTAATTTTTTTTTCGATTAAATCGCAAAGTTGTTAATATTTCTACAATATTTCGGGATTAAATCAGCGGTTTGTATATTTAGCTTCATATTTAAATGTAGACAAATAATCTGGAAGTGATATTAGTATAAATTATACGCCTGTTATATAAATTATACGGCTAAATTATAAATTATATCAGTCGAATTTAGGAATGGCAAGGTAATTCCGACATTCGTTCTGCTACAGTATCAAAAAGAACATTGTTCGTGTAGTTCAGTTCTTGCTTTTGATGGGCTCGCTGAAGTGCCCCATTATTATGATGTGTGTATAATGTGTGATAACGTGGTATGTCAACAAAATTGTTATTGATGCTTTCAGTTCCTTGCAAATATTCCCAGCGTCGGAGTGAGGATAAATCGGGTTCATAAACTGACTGAAATAAAGTGATGGCCAGAGAAGCTAACACTAATGCCAAGGATATTAATAAAACGGCTAGTGCATCGCAATCTATTTGAGAGACATTGTTATACATATTATATAGTGAATTATTCAGCGGTTGACATCTGTTGCCACGGAATCCTGCAAAATAGAAACGCACTCGGAACTTGTAGGTATATCTGAACTTTAAACGAAAGCGACCATCCATATTTTTGTCTTGCAGTGTTAAGTATATGGATGCTACTAAACCCTTTTCAAAATAAAATTGAGCCTGATGTTTTCACAAATGAAGTAAATAATATACCATTAAAAAATACTGTATTTTTTTCACAAAACACTTATCAATTCAAACATTTCAACTCCGCCTATGACTTTTCTACACATACTTATCTTACAAGTTAGTGTACTTGAAGGAGATTATATAGAAATGAAAAAAGTTTTTATCGTCTTTCCAATATAAGCCCCACTCGATATAAGTTTCAAGAAGAAGTCTATATCTTCAATGTAGGAAGTAAATTGGATATTTCATTCTATGTGAACGGATTCTCATTCGTTCATTCAAACTTTTTCAGTTGGAATGTTGGGATACTAACAGGTGCAACCCACTTCAGTACCTACTTACTCACTACACACCCAAAAATACGGCGAGAATCAAGCCCACCAGAAACAATTAACCAAAAGTGTTATAGGCTCACTTGGCTGTTCAGATACTGAGTCTCTCTTCTTCTTATTATTATATTCTTATTTGTTCAACCCATGTTACCAGTTTATACGAGGTAGGGTCCCCTTTACATTTGTACCAGAGAGCACTGTTCAGGGTGGTCTTAATGGTAAGGTTATCTTGTTACATCTCAATGTTGTTCCACCATGAGGCGGGTGCCTTTCTTCTGGTCAGGTGTTACCACACATGTGAATACTTCCTCAACAACGTTGCCCGTCTGGAGTGTTTGGATATGACCATACTAACGTAAACAACTTTCTCTCACTTTTTCGACTATAGAAACTGGAACTACCTTGAAGGAACCTCTAACGTACTCATTGCGGACTCTATTCAAGAGTGTTACCAACCGCCCATAATGATCTCATTGGTATTGTTCTCATCTCGTTGGTTGTTTCGGACTTTTCTGGTAGTTTAGTATATTGCTCTATAGGTCAAGACTGGATACACCAGTGTCTTGTACACCTTCCTCTCCTTGATCTTGTTGAGCATTTTTGGATCGCAAAGAACACAAGCTAGTGATCTCCATTTGAGCCATTCATTGATTGATATCTTGGTATCAGGTGTAATGAGGAACACAAGGTGCTCGAAGTCAGGCAGGGGTGTACCGATTATGCAAACGTTGTCTACTGAATCTTTATGACATGAATTTTCGTTTTCAGAAATCGGAACAGTCGTGAAATACACTTACACATCTTATTACACTTTATCAACATTAGACAGTACTGAGACGTAAGAGGGTGAGGTGAAAAGTTTCCGGCTGACCAAGAGATGGCGCCACTAGGTCTACTTTTGTAGCGGCGTCCTACAGTACCATTCCTACTGAGCTTGTATGTAAAGAGCACATTGCGCGAGACACTTCCGTTGTTTTCGTGAAAATGGAAAAATTGGAGAACGTGATGTGATCAAATACTTCTATTTAGAAGGTTTTACACCAAAACAAATGAAAAAGAAATGGATTCAATACTAGGAGACTCTTCCCAATCATATTCAATTATTAAGCTGTGGGTTTCTGTTTAATAGTTGCTTAGTTCAGAAAGGGTCGTGTCAGAACCTCTAACGAGCCTCGCTCAGGACAGCTTGTTGAGGTCACAACTGCAAAAATGATTGAGGAAATCCATCAAATAGTATTTAAAGACCGCAGATTGAAAGTGCATGAGATAGCTGAGACCTGTAGGATTTCAGATGAACGTGTGCGAAATATTTTGCACAACCATTCTAGCTTGGAAAAGCTGTGTGCAAGATGGGTGCTGCGTTTGCTAACGCTCGACCAAAAACTGATTCGAAAAAATATTTCTATCGAAAATTTGGCGCTGTATAGGCGTAATCCAAACGAATTTTTGGGCCGATTTATAACTGTCGATGAGACTTGGGTTAACCACTACACTCCTGATAATAAAGAACAGTCGAAACAGTGGGTTGAAAAGGGGGAACAAACTCCAAAGAAGGCAAATACAATTTTATAGGCAAACAAGGTTAAGACTACTGTTTTTTGGGATACGAGAGCAATTATATGCATTGATTATTTTGAAAAGGGTAAGACTATCACTGGCCAATACTACGCAGACTTATTTCAACGTTTGAAGGACGAGGTGATAATTAAACGACCTCATTTCGCGAAGAAAAAATTTTTATTCCATCACGAGTGCATTCGTTGATTGATGCCACGTTCAAAATCCACGAATTGAAGTTTGAATTGATGGTGCATCCTCCCTACTCTCTAGATTTAGCCCCCAGCGACTGTTACCTGTTTGCTCACCTCAAAAAATGGCCTAGCGGTAAAAGATTTGAGAGAAATGCAGAAGTTATCGACACTATAAATCAGTATTTTAAGGAGCTTGACGAATGTACGTTTAAAACTAAATAAGCTGTTATAACTAAATAAGAACACCATTATGTGAAATGTATCAGTGTTGATAGAGAATATATTGAAAAATAAAGCAAAAAAAATATTTCAAAACATCGTTTTCCTTGTTCAGACCCGACGCTTTTCACCCCACCCTCGTACAGTATCAGTCAGATGCACCTTAAAGAATACCTTTCTTGAATCACCTCGAAGTAGTGGAAGCCAATGTGTTGAAAATATATAATTTTTTTATATTGGAGAATTATCAATTAAATTAGTTTTGACTCATAATTATAAAAATCTAGTCTCTATTGCGATGTTATCTCATTCAATAAGTGGTTCTTTCTCATGCATTCTATAAGTATCAATGTCATGAGGTGATTTGAAATATAGAAGCCATTCTCGTTGCAAAGAAAAGAAATCAGATTAGTTTCGTGCCTACACCTAAAATGAACTGTAGTTTTATGCCTAGATGCAAAGTACAAAAATATGTACTTATAACCAAAAAAAGAAACTAACAATACGAAACTTTTTCACAACATTTCCATTAATAGTGATTACATTATTAGAGAATAATCATTATTTGCGACGTATATAAACATAGATTGTTTTATTTAGATTTTAGTCAGTCACGATTTCGTCGAGGTTCAGTGAGGACTAGTACTTATCAATGAAATTAAGAAATTAAAATCGACGACTGAGTCCACGGAGGTTATGACTCTCATGATACCCCCCTCGACCTTAGTGATTCCTTCATAACTATTATATTCATAGTCCAACGTAAGAAGATTAATTGACCTCGATTAGTTGATTATTATTATTGATTATTAACACTAAGAGTTTGAATTGAAAATTTCAGGATATATGAGTTATTTGATGAAAATAAGAAATCAGATAAAATCAATTTCGAAGATCCTATTTTTTTCGTTCAAGTTATACGTTGAATAATTAAAGTAATAATACTCGTATATTAGTTGATATTCATCGATATCATTTCTTCTAGCACGAATAAAAACAATGACCAATTGTCTTGACTGAAGGTACAATTATGCAGACCTAAGTATTTTTAAGACTTTTTTCACTATTAATGCGTTGGCAAAGATGACCAAAAAAGTTATCTTGTTTCGCATGAAAAATTTATGTTAATTCTCGTGGCTATCTTAACGCTTTTGACATTTCGGTCATTACCTTTCTGTTTACATGAAGTTGAAGACAACTTCGTTGATTCATATAATTTGGAATAATTTTCTCAAACGAGCCCAATATGTTATCTTAATTGCCGTGATGATATCGTGCAGTGAACTGTGTGTTGTTTCGACCGAACTTGAAGTCACCAAGCAGTACTTTATAACTGTAATGCACCAACTGTGAACTACAGTGTAGGTACATAAGCCGAATAAAATTTAACGAGAACTTTATTCAGCAAAATGATACATAAATAAACTAATAACATCATAACAAATAAACATATAACAACATTTAAGAGTCTATATTGTTCTTTGAATCTTCACTAGTCCTGTTTCCTCAAATATGAACTCCTAACATTCACTCTTTTAAGTCTTAATTCCGTATATTTAACGGAAATTTATTATATGCAATCATAGCCATAAAAAAGACAGAATTTTGTGATTTGTTTATCTTTTTATGATCCAATATAAACCTGTCGCCGGTGTGAAGTTAGCAACGAATCGTACCTAAAGGTGTCACACGCCTCAAGATATGTATATAAGAACTTCGAAATCACAACTCGGTCATCAAGTATATATGTTGATGAAACTGAATTATTTCCTTTTTTTATATATTTCGAAAATGTCGATAGTGTGGTAGATTGTATAGTGTTTTGTACTTATTATTGTTGGTCCACAAAAATTTGATAGATGATTTTGTTTACATATTTGAATCCCTTTCGATAGTATATGGCGACTAAAATGTCGCAGCCGCCGTTGCCGTCGGTCAATGAATTTTTTGAACTGAGTAAGTTCACAAAAATTTGATAAATGATTTTGACTACATATTTAATTCCCTTTCGATACTACATGGTCACTTCAATGTCGCAGCCGCCATTGGCGTCGTAAACGGGTGATAAGGGCAAAAAATTGCATTAAAATTGCTCTAATTTTTAAACTAAGTTAGTTCAAGAAAATTTGATGAATGAATTTGACTACATATTTAATTCCCTTTCCATAGTATATGGTCACTTCAATGTCGCAGCCGCCATTGGCGTCGTAAACGGGTGATAAAAGCAGAAAATTTCAGTAAAATTGCTGTAATTTTTAAACTGAGTTAGTTCAAGAAAATTTGATGAACGATTTTGTTCACATATTTAAATCCCTTTCGATACTACATGGTCACTTCAATGTCGCAGCCGCCATTGGCGTCGTAAACGGGTGATAAGGGCAAAAAATTGCATTAAAATTGCTGTAATTTTTAAACTAAATTAGTTCAAGAAAATTTGATGAATGAATTTGATTACATATTTAATTCCCTTTCCATAGCATATGGTCACTTCAATGTCGCAGCCGCCATTGGCGTCGTAAACGGGTGATAAGGGCAAAAAATTGCATTAAAATTGCTGTAATTTTCAAACTAAGTTAGTTCAAAAAATTTTGATGGACGATTTTGTTCACATATTTGAATCCCTTCCGATACTACATGGTCACTTCAATGTCGCAGCCGCCATTGGCGTCGTAAACGAGTGATAAGGGCAAAAAATTGCATTCAAATTGCTGTAATTTTTAAACTAAGTTAGTTCAAGAAGATTTGATGAACGATTTTGTTCACATATTTAAATCCCTTTCGATACTACATGGTCACTTCAATGTCGCAGTCGCCATTGGCGTCGTAAACGGTTGATAAGGGCAAAAAATTGCATTAAAATTGCTGTAATTTTTAAACTAAGTTAGTTCAAGAAAATTTGATGAATGAATTTGACTACATATTTAATTCCCTTTCCATAGTATATGGTCACTTCAATGTCGCAGCCGCCATTGGCGTCGTAAACGGGTGATAAGGGCAAAAAATAGTTACTTATAAGTTGAACGCCACCTGATTTTAAGTTTTTGAATTTAGTTCAGTTAACGATTTGAAATCAAGATAACAACATTCATACTTTCCTATTTTGATAGGAGATTCCTTCAAGATAATAAAGCAAAGAAAATTATCTTTATCAATTATATTAAATCTGGTGGTTAGTCAATAGATGTTAGTAAACAGTATAACTGACCTTCATTGGTACGTTTATTTCCAACAGTTCATTTTTCTTTCACTCATTCACAAATTCATTCATCAAATTTTCTTGAACTAACTTAGTTTAAAAATTAGAGCAATTTTAATGCAATTTTTTGCCCTTATCACCCGTTTACGACGACAATGGCGGCTGCGACATTGAAGTGACCATGTAGTATCGAAAGGGAATTAAATATGTAGTCAAAATCATTTATCAAATTTTTGTGAACTTACTCAGTTCAAAAAATTCATTGACCGACGGCAACGGCGGCTGCGACATTTTAGTCGCCATATACTATCGAAAGGGATTCAAATATGTAAACAAAATCATCTATCAAATTTTTGTGGACCAACAATAATAAGTACAAAACACTATACAATCTACCACACTATCGACATTTTCGAAATATATAAAAAAAGGAAATAATTCAGTTTCATCAACATATATACTTGATGACCGAGTTGTGATTTCGAAGTTCTTATATACATATCTTGAGGCGTGTGACACCTTTAGGTACGATTCGTTGCTGGGATTTCGTTGCTAACTTCACACCGGTAACCTGTCTCTGTTTCGTGTATTAAACTCATTAAAAGTCTTTAATTTATTGCGCAAACAGTTTGGTACAAGCTGAAATTTGATATTATTTATGAATATTAACACATTGACCTCCAGCATATGGCTTATAGTTGTCTCTCCGTTTACCTTCAAGATTGCTCTCATCGCTCTATTTTGGTGTATTTGAAGTCTTTGTATATCTTAACAAGTTGCCGAAGTATAAGACGGTGGCTGCGAAATTAAAGTGAGGTAACACTATTGTATTACATAAAATTTTTCTAGTTTCCATAGAAAAGTACCACCCACAGCGATATAATATTCCTATTTTCTTATCTATATTTTTGCAGGCATAATTGATGTGTTCATTAAATTCAAGGTTTCTGTCTATTATTACCCCGCCCGAGGTTTTCATTTTTTTACTAGTTCAATACATACACCATCTATTGTGATAAGAACATATTAATCACGAGTTTATACCTTGGTCTTGTCCAATTATCATTCCATCTTTATTGCATATTTAATTTGAATTTATTCACTTTGCAGCCACCTTCTAAAACTGGCTAAATCCTCATTCAGTTTTTCTTCAACCTCTTGTTTATTATTTCCACTTATGTATATTACGGTATCGTCAGCAAAAGATGATACTTGCAATATTTTAGTACCTTTTTCATATCGTTTACATAAAGAATAAAGAGGAGTGGTCCTAATATGCTTCCTTGAGGAACTGCGTTTCTGTTATATTTTAAGCTTGAAAGCACATCTTCACATCTTACAGTTTGGTTCCTATCACACAAATAACTTCGCAGCCACTCATAGACTGTACCACTGATATCATAGTTTTGAAGCTTTATCAAGAACATTTCTATATAAATAGTTTTGAAAGCACGTTTTAATTCTAGAAATATCAGTACACTGAACAAATCATCACCATTTGCTTCTTTGTACACACATAACATATACTGCAGAGCTGTTTTACAATTGTTGTTTTGCCTAAAACCAGACTGAAATGCACTCAAAATGTCATGTAATACAAATGTCATGTAATGTCATACAAATTCCAATATATATACAATCTTCTTCAATATCTTTGCAAACGATGGCAGCTTATTGAGTGGTCTAAATTGTTCCATATTAATGGTTCTAGTTATTATTTTTATATTTCATAGATATTAAGTAGGAACGTACTAGAAAAAACTCGGACATGTTGCCTAGTATTTTTAGTAACTCAAATTATTCGAATAAAATAATCTATATTGAATAAAAAACACTTGGCTTGGTTTCACAATAATTATATTACTTAATTGTTTGACACTTGTTTCGTGTTTTTACCCCAATTTCAGAAGGTAACTAGAAAAGCAATTGCAGTTTAACTTCTGGAAAAGTTAAACAATACAATGTCAAGTAATCAATACAATTTTTGTGAATCCAGGTCAAATGTTTTTAATTCATTATATAAAACAATGTTTCACCAAGTGATCATCGAACATTCAATCATTTTTATTAAGATGAGTTATTGAGTTATCGCATTCATACTCCTACAACATCTTATAATGTAGTTACTTATATTACCTATAACCTCAATTTATCAGGAACAGATATTTATATGAGAGGTAATAATAAAAACTTGTCTAAAAATCACTGACTGAACAATTCTTTATTCGACTAGTTTCGCCTTTTACAGCATTATCAAGAATGATAATTTTACAGCATTCTTGATAATGCTGTAAAAGGCGAAACTAGTCGAATAAAGAATTGTTCAGTCAGTGATTTTTAGACAAGTTTTTATTATTACCTCTCATTTAAATATGAACTATCACAGAGTAGATTCATAGTCCATTGAATTTACAGATATTTGTATATGTATTTCTTATTCCTTTGCAAAAATTATTATTGAAAAATTTAATAATTTTATTACTGCTATTCTATGCTAGATAACCATACTTATTTTTAATTTATGCCTTAACAAATAGTAAACGAAAAATATTTAAGGGTTTTTCTTCATTTTCTTTTTTAACATTTTCTTCTCGACGGTCAACCACAATATGCGATGTTGTCATTTAGAGACAGCGGTATTTAGGGATCTCATAAAAGTAAAAAAATATTAGATCCGGTAGTTCGTTTCTTGGAAAATACCTCCATTTATTCAGTTCCGAATCAATTCCATTTATTAAGACATTTTGTATTAATTACAAACACAGATTAAAAATGAAATAATGAATTCAAATACCCCAAAAAAATTTCAAAAAATTATGAATAAGATAAAATAATATAATCATATCTTTTGATTTTTTCATATCCACCCACCCATTTCATTCAGCTACATTTAATAAAGCAAATCGAATGAACATTTCATGCATTGCTCTTCTTTCGGTATAAACCGAAAATATTTGAGTTTATTTGAGTATACGGAAAAACTGTTCAGGCTCAACTCTATTAGCGAAAGTTTTCTCGGTTTCATAATGTCATTTCAGAAATATGATATTTCACGATTGAATTCAGAAAATAAGTTGCTTTCATAAAAAACTTCTCATTTCAATTTTTAATACCATTCGAATGTAATTTGCTTGTATCGCAATTTGAAGCTGATGTGTGATTCTAAAAATAATTATGGATGTGCATTAATATGCGATATTTCATTACAAGTAAAAACATATAGAATTTATAGCCACAATATTAGTTGTCGTAATGGCAATGAAATTATATATTCTCCCATCTCCATACGTATACAAAAAAATTTACATCGTTACAAATGACTCACATGGTTTTGTTTTTGATATCAGATTTGTCTATATTGTTTCCAAAATTTTCTTTTAAATTTCCAAGAAGTCATACTCTTTTTGGACAACTGTAATATTCAAGGTTCTCTGTGCTTAATAAAAGAAAGACTATTGAATTGACTTTTATATTCATCTGGTTGCTTATTACCTCGTAAGACTATTTTCCTGTGTTTCATAACTGACCATTTTTAGCGGAAAACATCCGCAGGTATACTAAAAAATACTGATCAACATGTACCATAGTTCATTAACATTTTTTCTATCTGTCGCAGACCAATTTTCAATATTACTGTTGCAATATTGTTTCAATGACATTTTTAGCGTGTTCGGTAAACAATCTTCAATATTCTAAAAAGTTATTTCTTGTGCTCTGTGATCAGACATAAAATTCTATTACTTCAGCATCCATGTTTTTATATTTGTAAAGATATTATATCAATGCATCATTTCGACCATTCTGTATAATCCAAGTATTATTGACGGAAGTAGTTACCTATTGTTAGATATTTAGTAATTTTATTATATTATTCGAAGTTATATTCAGAATAATGGTTTAGGTCTTGTATTAAACGCCATGTTAAGAAAATAAATATTTTGTTTGCATAGGTTTGTGGATTCAACAAAAACTTTATCTTTTTGTGACAATGACGTATAGTTATAATAGGTTATATTGTATACACTGAAATATGAGTTGCACGTCTAAAACTGTTCGGAATTACATTAAATTCCTTACGGTAGCAACTTATTCACACTATCAAGAGTCTGTGCGTCATTAACTTTGCATAGAGTAACCTATAACTAGTTGTAACAAAGAAATCTTTGTTCTAGAAAACAAAGTGAATACCCTTGTCTTTGTTCACTGCTGTTCCAATCTAGAAAACCAGAGAACTAATGGCATAAAATTGAAAAAGGAAGCCACATATTATTTGTACATTTACAGTTTTCAAATGTGAAACCTTCGATTTCAACATTCTAAACTCTCTTCTGTGAAAAAATGTGTCGGAGAAGGTTTTTATAATATTAATGAGTTTCATACATGGAATATGACCTTTATTTAGCACATTTCTGCATACATAGGCACTCATATAAAATTAATTATATCTGGTGGCGATTATCTTTTATTTTCAGTGATATTCAATAGTTAATCATATTTTTGATTATTTCAAACTATATTTTCTAGTAAATGACTTGTAAATTCTTGAATATTAACTTAAATTCAAACACTTGAACTTATGGTTTACACTTCATTGACTACATAGCATGACGCTTACAGAATAATGATGCTTCATTATTCTGTAAGCACTGAAGCAGTCGTTTGCAAGGACGAAACACGTCATGCTATGTAGTGAACAAAGTGTAAATCATAAGTTCAAGTGTTTGAATTTAAGTTTATATTCAATTATAATGGATTTACATCAAGTAAACGCCAACACTATTATATATTGTAAATTCTTTGTGAAACATTATGTTAAATAATAGGAAATTAAAATTATAGCACTTGGCCCAAATTTCACTGAATATAATAACATCCCTACGTATGTTTAGGGTGGTTAGACCATTATCAAGAGTATTCAACAATATTACTCTATATTAACAACTCTATATATCGGGTGGTTAGCCCATTATTAACAGTATTCAACAATACTACTTTATATTAACCACTCTTTATATGTTTCGGGTGGTTAGCCCATTATCAAGGGTATTCAACAATACTATTCTATATTAACCACTCTTTATTTGTTTCGGGTAGTAAACCCATTATCAAGAGTATTCAACAATACTACTCAATATTAACAACTCTATATATGTTTCGGGTGGTTAACCCATTATCAAGGGTATTCAACAATACTATTCTATATTAACCACTCTTTATTTGTTTCGGGTAGTAAACCCATTATCAAGAGTATTCAACAATACTACTCAATATTAACAACTCTATATATCGGGTGGTTAGCCCATTATTAACAGTATTCAACAATACTACTTTATATTAACCACTCTTTATATGTTTCGGGTGGTTAGCCCATTATCAAGAGTATTCAACAATATTACTCTATATTAACAACTCTATATATCGGGTGGTTAGCCCATTATTAACAGTATTCAACAATACTACTTTATATTAACCACTCTTTATATGTTTCGGGTGGTTAGCCCATTATCAAGAGTATTCAACAATATTACTCTATATTAACAACTCTATATATCGGGTGGTTAGCCCATTATTAACAGTATTCAACAATACTACTTTATATTAACCACTCTTTATATGTTTCGGGTGGTTAGCCCATTATCAAGGGTATTCAACAATACTATTCTATATTAACCACTCTTTATTTGTTTCGGGTAGTAAACCCATTATCAAGAGTATTCAACAATACTACTCAATATTAACAACTCTATATATGTTTCGGGTGGTTAACCCATTATCAAGGGTATTCAACAATACTATTCTATATTAACCACTCTTTATTTGTTTCGGGTAGTAAACCCATTATCAAGAGTATTCAACAATACTACTCAATATTAACAACTCTATATATCGGGTGGTTAGCCCATTATTAACAGTATTCAACAATACTACTTTATATTAACCACTCTTTATATGTTTCGGGTGGTTAGCCCATTATCAAGAGTATTCAACAATATTACTCTATATTAACAACTCTATATATCGGGTGGTTAGCCCATTATTCACAGTATTCAACAATACTACTTTATATTAACCACTCTTTATATGTTTCGGGTGGTTAGCCCATTATCAAGAGTATTCAACAATATTACTCTATATTAACAACTCTATATATCGGGTGGTTAGCCCATTATTAACAGTATTCAACAATACTACTTTATATTAACCACTCTTTATATGTTTCGGGTGGTTAGCCCATTATCAAGGGTATTCAACAATACTATTCTATATTAACCACTCTTTATTTGTTTCGGGTAGTAAACCCATTATCAAGAGTATTCAACAATACTACTCAATATTAACAACTCTATATATGTTTCGGGTGGTTAACCCATTATCAAGGGTATTCAACAATACTATTCTATATTAACCACTCTTTATTTGTTTCGGGTAGTAAACCCATTATCAAGAGTATTCAACAATACTACTCAATATTAACAACTCTATATATGTTTCGGGTGGTTAACCCATTATCAAGGGTATTCAACAATACTATTCTATATTAACCACTCTTTATTTGTTTCGGGTAGTAAACCCATTATCAAGAGTATTCAACAATACTACTCAATATTAACAACTCTATATATGTTTCGGGTGGTTAACCCATTATCAAGAGTATTCAACAATATTACTAAGAATATTGTCCAAGCACCCAAATCATATGTGTTTTCAATATATTCAGTGGAAATTGAGCCAAGTGTTTTAATTTTTCATTTATAACAGTTTTGGCTAAACGACTATCAAAATTCTAAATTAATTAGTTAGATTTGGAATTGGGAATTCGAGTTGCCCAAAATTCGACGTGGTAAAAATAGAAGAAAAGGAATATATGTACGCGTGTGTTCTATTCATTACAGTAATAGCGTAGGTACCGTAATTTCAATCCACAGTTGAAAAAAAAATTATTCAAGTTACGTATTTGATGTCATGCCAAAAAGTTACGTTGACTCTGCAGTCAAAATTTTTGTGTTGCAGATTGTCATAAATCATGGTTCAATTCTGAATTTCTTTTACTACCTCAATTTTTTTGAAAGTGTTCTTTGTCCATATTGATAGGTGAAGCAAACAACATTTTTGTTTTTTACTAATGAAACCAGACTAATATCCGTTGATTCTTCATCCTACAACTTGTGGTCCGCCATTTTTCTTTTCGCCGACGCAATCCCCCCGTGGAGTTTCTTGTGGCCCCCAGGGGATCCACCTTTAGCACATCAAAAATCACTGCTCTTAATGAAATTATAAATCGAAATGAACATCACCAATAATATTACATGTCATTATTATTAATTCAATATTCATATTAGAGTAAACAGTTTCTATAACCTGGACACTGCGATGACGATGGCATATTATGGCGCCTTCTGAAAACTAATGTTACGTAACGAACTCCGTTTTCGTTCGAATGACGAAACTTGGTCACCATCAAACTTAAACCTCAGCAAGAGAGTATCGATTTGGCTAACGGAGAAACACCGTAAAACCCGGCGTTCACTCTGTTTATGTTGAACAATTTTAAAACAAAACAAATCCGAATATTGTGAATATAAAATAAGAGAGGTACCACTCCGTTTGAAATTTTGGAAAGTCGACCTTTGAATGAATTTGAATTGTGTTTTTCGTGTTTTTTATCTCTGAACAGAACTGCTTTTCCGAGTTCCAAGTTCAGTTCAACAAACTTGGAGATTGAATAAACAAATCACTTCAATGGAAAGCACTCGTAATTAAACATACGTATTGGCGCTAAATTTCTTTAGTATAGTGATTCTATTATGTTATTCCTTTTTGTATTACTACTTGTATTTGCCTACTTAGTACATATATCTATTGGCAGTTCTGACGATACGAGTTCTTGAAACTCTCAAGGTCCATATGTAGTTGTTGTTTTCTCTTCATTTCGAAAGTTGAGAATAACTTCTTTTAATTTATTGGCATTTGATTGATACAATTTAATGACGGTTCTAACTACGATTGGAATATTGTATATAATAAATATAAATATAATAAAAAGGGAAGGGAATTGATTAATTGTAATAAATCTGCGTAATACTTGAACAATCGCAGATTTGAACCATCCAGCAGAAGTTACATAAGTTATCCAACCTATTTCACAAAAATGCCTACAACATTGATTTCTTTACTAAATTTATGAAAATAGGACTTTTACTTCTCGACAACAGGTGGCTTGTATCAAATAATTGAAACCAAAATCTCATCAACATCCATAACTGATGGCATAAATCATTTCCTAATATAATGGTAAAACAGATAATTTTAAAAAAGAAGCAACAAAAGTTCTTTATAATCACTCCGAAGGGTTTTGGACGTAGATAATAACATATTGATGGAAAATATATAATTATTGGTAAGCCGTGAATTTATAGCAACAACGGAAGTTGTAATAATTCAATTTAAAAGCGTATAATACTTGAAAAAACCCATTAGATTCATCGTTGTAAAAAACTTTCATTATACAGAACCTGTTGACTTTTTTCAATATATGATACATCATATTGCATATTTAAATAGATTATTCCAAATCAAAATTCAAAGGATCCTAAAGGTCCACTGTGATATCATTCGGATTGAGGAATATGGAAAAAGAAAATACATACATAGAAAAGTATACGACAGGCACACTTTATAGGTCTCCTTTTGTCGGTGGTCTCATATAATCAATTACCAGAGCATATTGAGTTATCACCGAATGTATTCGTCTTTTGAAAACTATTAAGACATTTCATTTTATCAAATAAATAGTTGAAGGGCACAGGGGAAAAACATGCAATGTCAATAAGTCTGAAACTGAAACTGAAAAATTGTTAAATAAACATTCTGATCTTTAACAAAGTTACAAAGCCTGAAATAAAACGGAAATATATAATATATGAAGAAAACATATTTGTTTTGAGTTAACAGTACAAAAAACCCTTCTTGGTTGTATTTATTGAGTTAAGAGAAAAAAAGTGAACAAAGTCAAGAAATATAGGAATAAAATATGCAATGTCCACAAAATTGTCATAAAATACAGAAAAAAAGTATGCAATGTCCGCGAAATCGATAATGTTTGAGCATCATTATATTTTACTTGTGAGAAATATTGCTTAGCTCTTGGTCCACAAAACTTTGACAAGGCCTAGATATCCATGAATTTTGCCTTTGAAACTGATAGGCTCTCATTATATGATTGTTCTGGTAGTAAAAACTCTGAGACACCAACGGTTTGAGAGGAGTTCTTCAATTTTTTTCAGGTCCCATGAGAACAGATGACGTCCAAGCGGAATTGTAATGTTCTCTATGAAAAATTAATCTAATCTAGGGTGATCTAAATCTTTCAACCCGGATTCCTCTCATAGGTCAATATAAGAAGGGGCATGCCCTCTTTGATGGTAATGGGTTAAAATCTTTCAGTATTCTAGCCCTATGTTCCTCATTGACGACTTGAAAACACTTGTATCTCTTGCAATTACAATTTCGACCAGTTTCGTGACTTTGAAGACGAATCTTCTTGTTAACATCCAACATTCGACCGTAAAGTTTACGTTTTTTGGTAGACTGCTTTAGATTAACACCGTCTTCCTCGTCTTGCGACGACATTTTCGAAGTAATACGAAAAAAAAACTGAATTATATGTTCAGTGACTGTGCATGGTATTGCAAAGTGTGTTTTGGCGTATCGTTCTAACTCGATTGTATAATAAAATTGCATTGAAAAATTGTCAGTTCAATATAAGAAGGGCATGCCCTCTTTGATGGTAATAGGTTAAAATCTTTCAAAAACGACTTGAAAACACTTGTATCTCTTGCAATTATCGACCAGTTTCGTGACTTTGAAGACGAATCTTCTTGTCAACATCCAACATTCGACTGTAAAGTTTACGTTTTTTGGTAGACTGCTTTAGATTAACACCGTCTTCCTCGTCTTGCGACGACATTTTCGAAGTAATACGAAAAAAAAACTGAATTATATGTTCAGTGACTGTGCATGGTATTGCAAAGTGTGTTTTGGCGTATCGTTCTAACTCGATTGTATAATAAAATTGCATTGAAACATTGTCAGTTGAAAAAATATTAAAAAGTGACATTGCATGTTTTTTCCCTGTGCCCTTCAGTTGTAAGTGCACTTGAGAATTCAATATGTAGAATTTTGTAAAAACTAGCCAAAAGATAATAAAGGTGCTATTATTATTATTATTGAAATATTTGTAGTCCAGTTTTGTAGACTGCCATACCTAGAACCTAAAACATATTTAAAACTAATATCTAAAGGTTATTGATGCAAAGTAAATTTGTGTTCACAATTATTTACATGCTGATGCAAGCTGTAACGCGCATATAAAATTTTAATGTTGAGTAACTAGAAGTCAATGTAGATAGAAAGAAAATCATTGTATTTCCTTATCAAACCACTTTGTATCACTTTCACTGGTGTCGTGTCCGTCCGCTGAGAGTGTGAAATGAGGGGATCTTCGACGAGGTCGTCGACCTGCGCCGGCTGGGGCTGACCAAGCGGCTGTCGTCCTAACAACGAAGCCAACCAGTGGCAGCGGTATCTGGCATCTTGTGGGCTCGGCCATTTTTATTGTACCCCAGATAAAATGCCTTTCTATATACGAGAAGTTCTTGAAGTTCTTCGGTTTACAATTACGGAGGCATGCTGTGGATTTATGTCCGATGCTAGTGTACGTAGTTCAGGGTATTTGGTGAGAATTTCCTTTCTTTATACGGGAAAAATACCTATTTAAGATAATAATCGTTTGAAGTTAATTTGCGAAATTACTCAATTAAGAAAAGAAAAAAATGAGAATTATAAATCACTATAATGAGATTATTGAGATGATTATTATAGATCGAATCAACCTTTAATGAATTAAACCACATGCAGAAACTATTGAACGACCAGATTTAGCTGGTACGTTGAACGCCAATGATGTCGACACCGATTAATCAGAATATGAATTAATGAGAGGCATTAAGATCCAGATCACTTCCTACTTTTGTAACATCTATGATTATTGATGAATATGTGCAAAATTTAGATTCAACAGTAATATATTATTCGGGGATTGGTGATCGCATTGATCATTTCTTTAACTTGTTTCTAATGATAGTAATACGAACAAACTGAGATAATAATAATAATAATATTTTCTTGTCCTGTATGACATTACAATATGTAAAGGATACGTCAAGAATATGATTAACAATTACAATTACAATTAAACAATTTCAGCAGAAAAATATCCTTGCAAGGAATAAAAACAATTGAGTAATAACACTCTGCAAACTTCCTTCCTAAATTTCGACCGACTCAAGGACTTGATGTGGTTAGGAAGATGGTTGAATAACTTGATGCCCACATATGTTGGAGAGGATTCAAATTTAGAAGTTCTATGAGTCGGAATAGAGATGGTGAAATTATGCCTCGTGCTGTAGCTATGGAAACTAGAAGTGGTATCAAGTGGTATCATGGTGTTCTTTGGTTTTTGTTCAATTTGTTATTTCAAATTTACTTTTCTCTCATTTGCTTAGACAGTAAGAATTGGATTCAAACTGGGTGATCAAACTTGGCAGTCGAAAACTTGAGCTAGTTGAACCTATAAAAAAAAAGTTTATTTTTAAATAGAATTGAATATAACTTAAATTCAAACACTTGACCTTATGATTTACACTTTATTGACTACATTGCATGACGTGTTTCGTCGTTACAAACGACTTCTTCAGATGCTTACAGAATAATAATGATCATTATTCTGTAAGCATCTGAAGAAGTCGTTTGTAACGACGAAACGCGTCATGCAATGTAGTCAATAAAGTGTAAATCATAAGTTCAAGTCTTTGAATTTAAGTTTCTATTCAATTATAATGGTTTTACATCAAGAAAACGCCAACACTATTAAATATTTTAAATAGAAAGTGAAAAGTTTTCAGTATACTCTGCCATTACATCATACAAACGAGCAACGAAGGCAAATTGTTGAAATTTACTATCAACATTTACTTTTTCTATTTTGCTAGCAAATTTACATTTACTATTCTTGCTCTGTGAAAAATGTGTATCGTTTGTTACGTCCATATTATGGTCGTCATAATCGACCTGGTGAATCAACAAGTCGCACTGTCTCGCATGCGTACAGTGCGTATTGTAGAGAATATTGCAACCGTAGCGTACAGTGTTAATGAGGATCGTGAAATTTCCCATCGTCGCCGTTCTCAGCAATTGGGCATGAGTTACTCAACCACATGGAAAATTTTACGTGTTGATTTGGGTTTGAAAACCTATAAATTCAACTTCTGCAAGAATTGAAGCCGAATGACCTACCACAACGTCTAATTTTTGGTGAATGGGCCTTAGAACAGCTTAAGGAAAATCCGCTGTTTTATCGAAAAATTGTGTTCAGCGATGAGGCGCATTTCTGGCTAAACGGATATGTAAATAAACAAAACTCGCATTTGGAGTGATAAACAGCCACATGCCATATAATAATTACCGATGCTTCCCGAAAAAACAGTTTGGTGTGGTTTACGGGCTGGTGGCATCATCGGTCCATTTTTCTTCAAAGACGACCGTGAAAGAAACGTTACCGTCAACGGCGAACGATATCGAGCCATGATACGCAATTTTTTTTTGTCCCAGTTGGCCGAGTTTAACTTGGTTGACATGTGGTTTCATCAAGACTGCCCAAATGCCACACAGCTCGTGAAACAATGCACATGTTGAAAGATGAATTTCGTGAGTAGCTTACTTCTCGAAATGACCCTGTTAATTGGCCGCCAAGATCATGCGATTTGACGCCTCTGGATTATTTCTTGTGGGGTTATGTTAAGTCGTTAGTGTAAGTGGACAAGCCGAACACGATTGAAGCCGAAGATCGAAAAATTGACGCAAAATTGGACTTTCCGAATGGATCATTTGATACGGAGCTGCGGACATTTACATGAAGTTATCTTTAAAATGTAATTGGCAAAGACCAAGTTATCAATTTCAATAGAAATTTTGAATATATGATGCAAATTGAGTGTTTTATCCGATTTAAAAAAAACTGCGCTTAAAAAATCACCCATTCATTTATCACCCATTTATAACACGAACATAATAAAGTAAATTATTGCCCACTTGGCGATGTCAGTCTGTGGGGAAAATATATAGATTTTATAGACATATATAGACTTATACTAGAAAATGCACACACAATCTACTGCAAAATGTTGTCGCTCAAGAATATAGAGGTAGCAGAGAGATCAGCTCTGCGTATCATTACAAGAATAAGGCACCCACTGAAGCACCCACTGAACCCCCTTATGACTTGCTATATTCAAGAACAAACATAGAACCAAAAAAATCAGGAACTGAACGAAAATTCCATACAAGACTGAGTGCCATACACGACTGATGTTTCATAATACCTACAGCAGGAACTATGTACGAAGAAAATTTCTAATTGAGACACTCTTGAAGCACTAAGCATGTTATAAAATAATTGATTGAAATTAAAATAACGCTGTAAATCAAATATGCTGAAGGACCTAAGGTCAATAACCTTTTGTATCATTTTTTCATATAATAAAGAACAATTATTGATCATCTGAGGAGAATATGAAATTATTGTAAGAATTGAAAATTTTCATTTTTGATAGAAAAGTATGGCAAATATAATCATTCTAGTTCATCAATATCAACTGTAACGTCCTTTCACATCTTGTATATTAGATATTATGTGGCTCGTTACTTCACCAATCCCTTGAAACAAGGAAATAGAAAAATCGAAAACCCAAAATCGAATGTCCCACCATTGATTCCTGGTGATCGAAATAACAAGAGATGTAGAAGAAACTCTTATCAAACTTTTCGTCACGACACAATAACGTGCGTGATTCCGAGGAAGGCGAAGGTCGACAGCCAACCCCGCCGTCTACAACTTCCGCCGCCTCCGTAAGAACAAATAAAGCAGAGGGAAATATGCCTGAAACACTAACACACCGATTTTCTTTTTCCGTACAGATTTTGAGTTACTTCAAGTGGCAGCCTTACTTTTGTTTCTGAAACCTCGGATGGGAAGAATTTTTGGGGAATATCTACAACGAGAATCACGTGTTATATAGGTACTTCATCAAATATATGCCAACTTCGTCAAATAGGACATTATAAAAACTATAATGCTCTAAATTGAATCCCTATTACTGATTTATTCATTTTATTATATTTTCACTCTAATGTTATACAGTGTTTTTCATTTGAAAATATAAAATTAGCATGTTGGCTTTGTTTATGAAAAACCAAACATGGTGTTTTTTCACTTATTTATATCGTCCATAACGCCCAAGTTTAGGATATTCCTTTCTGTTTTTCAGGCGTAGTTTCTTGTAATCAAGATCTTCCTCACTAAATTGTCCCGATTTACATCACTCCAAGTTGGTTTTGAATATAAGCGTTTATTGAATGTTTAACATTTCCGTATATCTACGTGTCTTGAGTTATCCATTCTTGTAACAACTATATAGCCAATAATTTCATCTCTACAGCTTGCTAAGTATTTTACCGCCTTTTTACCGAGTGTCCAAGGCTTTCTACGATAGAATGGGCTCGTTCCTATCTGTTGAATACATTCTCTTTCGTTTGATCGAATTATAAACTGCTGTTTGTTCTGTTTGTTCACAAGAACAAATCTAAATCTGAATTTAAATGAGTCCAAATTTGAATAATATAAATTCAATCGTGTTTCTTCTTCTATATTTGTTTCATTAATAAAAAAAAATAAATAAATTGACAGACAAATTATGAGCAGTTAAGTTCATATAAGTTGAGTACACAGTTCCATTAATCAAGATATTTTCAAAATATTCGCAATATATTTTTTTTAATATGAGCTGAGAGTAATATTCTTCATAATATTTGGATGATTCATTTATAACGTGAACTAGCTCGAGAAAAATCGTAATTGTAATTACTGTTCCATCATCACTCAAGGTCGGGAATAGGTTTATCATAAGAATCTGCTCGTCTCCATCTAATTCTGCATACTCAAAGCAAGGTTTTTTCCTGTACCTCCTGAACCTTCAACTTTTTACATTACTTCTTCAGATTCTCCTTTGCCACCAATTCCACCTAAGCCTTCATAACTATATTCGTCCTCATCATTCCATTCATTAAAATTATATTTCAACCAGTTTTACTCTTCATCTTTGGTCAGGAACGGATAGTACATTTTCTTCCTTGGCATTGGCATTGGTTATTAGAATTCCATCTGCCTCTTGGAAAACATGCTTTTTTCATAGTCTTTATAAAAAGTTTCTAATAAATCTAAAGTTTCTTTATAAAGGGCAATTGTGACTTTTGTGTAATGGCAGTACCAGTAGACGATATACTGCAAGTAGACGGAATGCCTTTCGAACTCAATATAGACTCCTTTACATCTTCCGACTTCATTGTGAGGGATACAACTGTTGACCTATGTATCTGTTACATCTGCTGAGTGGAGGATTTTGTTGGAGGAAGGTGATTTGGCACAGTCAATGCCTCTTGACTGGTTCGTGTCAAATAGACTAGTAGCAAACGAACAGCAAACTTCCAAAATGATATTCACGCTTATATATATCCAAGAAACGGGATTTCATGGGGAATGCTGGATTATTAGGAATGACGTTGGATTCAGTTCTGAGCTGGGAGGCACACACTGAATGTCTAGCACAAAAATTGTGCAATGGTGTGTATTTGCTAAGAAGCTTATCAGGTAGATTGTCCTCCAATATCCTAAAAGTGGCTTACTACTCATTAATAGAAGCAAGAATGAGATATAGCATGTGCATCGCAATCAAGAATTTTTGATCTCCAGAGGAGAGCATTAGGAATTGTGTTATCTCCTCAATATCGTGACGACTGTAGAAGTGCTTTCAGCAAATATAGAATTCTTACATTCTGTATATTTTTGAGGCGCCCATATTCGCTCATGGTCTCGCTGGAAAATGTCGCTCGGTTGCCATTATTGGTATTCCACCCGAGATAGATACTGCCTGAGGCCAAGTTTTTGTAGGCTTACAAAATCTCAGAAAGGGCCTTTTTACTTTTCAATCATATTGTTTAACAAGTTACCAAATCATGTTCGGATCTTGCCATCTCCTCAATTTGAAAGGACCATAAGAGCCTTTTTACTTGAGCATCCTCTTTATGACTTTAGGAGTATTTTTCATTCGGTTTTGACTCGATGGGGTCACCTTGAGACCATTTGTTATTTGGTTTCTGAACACAGTTGTTTGTTTGCTATGGTTTGTTTGTTTATATTGTCCAAACAAACATTGTTCTTCAAGTTATTTTTAAATTATTGTTCTTTATAAGTCCATTTTATTTATGATTATATAGTAGTGTATGTCAAATGTATTTATAATTTTATTTTGTTGTTTTTCAACTTTATATTTTTTTTTCTTTCATGGCAATTGTAAGCACTAATATGTAACACATGCAATAAAAATATCTATACATGAGCCCGCATAACAGAAGGCGGTGGACATTTTAACTCAATTTCAAATATTTTTTTTTGGTGGAAATCAAAAATTCAAGGAAAAATTAATACATCTGGGAAGATGGGTAGGTGTCACTCACTTTCGCCTGCAAGTATCGGAGATGACAATCCGAGCGTCGAATAACTAGCTTGACTTGTTAGATATGAATTGAAGTTGCATCTCAAAGTGTAGACCTCGGTAGCTTAGCGGTCCAAAGCAGTGGGGCGTGAACCTGAAGACCTGAGTTCGAATCCCAGTCGAGTTCAAAATTTTCGGAATATAATTACAATTCTCAATTTTCACTATAAAAAAATATTAATTCATTATTAATGTCCGCACGTGGTTGGTTAACACGAAAAATTACTGTACTATATTTATCATTGTTCCTTAAGGAAAACAATCCACCGATGTTCACGTGAAATAGAGTACAAAATAGCGATGGGCAATAACATTTAATTAGATAGGTTGGATAAGTTCATCAAGTGAATATCTACTGATACATATTTCCTATTAATCTTCATAGATAATTCTTCTTTGGGTCCTCATTTCTTGAGAAAATTGAGATTTTCGAAATTTATTGATGAATATTTCTGAGTTTGATATAGAAATGCTTCGAAAAGACCTACTTAGAAATCGTAAATGACCAAAGAGAGGAAAACTCTGCATTTCCGTTGAGTCTGATTTGACACTAAATCGATAAATCAGAAAAAACAAAAGCTCATGTTTCTTCATGTATCCTCAAGTTTTTCCTGGAAAAACATAAGGATACAGGTCATACTAGCTCCTCCACATTAAATTTGAAATTTGGTAAAAACAAACAGTTTATTGAACGTAAAACTTGTGAATATTTATGGTGTGTCATCACGAATAAGCATTCAAAACACTTGATATCGAATTGTGAAAACTGAAATGAAATCGTCCACAAAATGCTGGGAAGCTTTCTTCTGGCTGGCCTTGTATGCGAGAGAGAAATTCACGCACAGTTGTTGCTACGTGCATCGAGGTACGTTGCCAAGGCAACGAGAATTTCCTCAGAGGGAATATATATTACGTCATTTCGTTTTATGGCGTCACTCTTACTGATTTTCATCTCGGCCGTTGGCTGAAATACGCATCCGCGAAGCATCATTGGCAGCGGATGTTTTCCCAAGGAATTATTTTCCCGTTTTTTATGTCAGGAAAGATTTTTTACATACCTCATATATTTTTATACGATCAAATATGTATTTGGATATAAATAATTTATGTGTATGATTTTCGGTTCATAATTTTGGAGGATTATTCACAACGTGGGTTATAATATTATGCCATATCTATAGGTTTTCCTTTCATTTCGTTAAAATTTTAGAAAAAAGTTGACAAAAAATGCAGGGTACAAGAATCTTACCACGCTGCATTAATTTGAGGTTTAAAGAGCAAGGACCGGATAATTTAATTTGAGTTAAGTTTTTACTGTGGTTCAGTTTATTGCTCTTTTTCACCATGAATAACTTTTTTTGTGCTCTGCATGTGTTCTTGAAAAGATATGTCCTATTTACAACAGAGTGGTAAAACGCAGATAAAGCCCAAACTATTAAAAATTTTTTTCAAGAATGAATCAACTAGAACACTTAAGATGAAGGTTTTGGAAACAATCAGTCTCAATTGGAATTGTCAACACGAAGAAACCATCCCAATGGCTTATAATTATACCAATACTCATAATACTTTGAAAAAAGTGTGTGAAGTGTGTTATAATTGAATATAAACTAAAATTCAAACAATTGAACTTTTGATTTACACTTTTATTCAATAAAAGTGTAAATCAAATGTTCAAGTGGTTGAATTTCAGTACATATTCAACTATAAAATAGTGTTTTCTCTCATTTGATCTTAAATGGATCACATCAAGTAACGACCGTAAACATTAAAAATTGCAAATGAATTGGAATATTTCATTCTGAATTAGAATAAGAAAAGGTTTTTGAGATACACCCCTTATTATATCCCCATAGTAAAGGATGTTTTTTTTAGAGGTATAGAACTTCAAGTTGGCATTACTGTTGAAGATGGCAACCGATTTAACAGCTGAGAAGTGATTTATTCTCAGTTTGGTTTGGCCATTCATCGTGAATAGACTCAGCAACGCCTGAACAACGCTTGCAAATAGTGCAATTTTATTTCGAAAATAATGATTCTGTGCGGAATACGTATCGCGCACTACGTCCATTTCATCAGAGCAGTTAATTAGATTAACCATGGAACGTTTTCGCACCACGTTTTCTCTTATTGATAACTTGCATCCCCAGGTACGCCGTACGGTGCGTACAGAAGAAGCTATTGCTACTGTAGAGCGTAGCATTGAGGAAGACCCGAATGAGTCCATCCGCCATCGAGCACAGGAATTGGATCTGTGTCCATCCATTTTATGGAAGATTTTGCGGAACGATCTTGGTTTGCGTGCTTACAAAATCCAACTCGTGCAAGAATTGAAGCCAAACGATCATCAAGCAATGCGTAGATTCGTCGAATGGGCCCAAAACGAGATTGCCGTTGTTCCCGATTTTCATAAGCGAATTTTGTTTTGCGATGAAGCCCACTTCTGGATGAATGGCTTCATCAACAAACAAAACTGCCGCATTTGGAGTGAAGATAATCCTCAAGTGTATGTCAAAACACCGTTACATCCAGAAAAACTGACTGTTTGGTGCGCTTTATGGGCTGGTGGAATCATTGGTACGTACTTCTTCAAAAACGATGATGGCCAGAACGTTACAGTCAATGGTGATCGGTATAGAGCCATGATTACTAACTTTGTCATTCCTGAATTCAACAACCATGATGTCCAGGAGCTGTGGTTTCAATAAGACGGCGCAACATATCACACAGCTCGTGCCACAATCCATTTATTGAAATACACGTTTGGTGGCCGCCTAACTTCACGTTTTGGATCTGTGAATTGGCCTCCAAGATCTTCTGATTCAACACCGCTAGACTACTTTCTGTGGGGCTATGCAAAGTCATTGCTCTATGCGGATAAGCCACAAACGCTTGACCATTTGAAAGACAATATTCGCCGTGTTATTGCCGATATACGGCCACAAATGTTGAAAAAAGTCATCGAAAATTGGACGTCCGGATTGGACTACATTCGAGCTAGCCGTGGCAGTCATATGCCAGAAATTATATTTAAAATGTAATGCCACAAGATTATCTTTCGAATAAAAAAACATTCTTGTCAATCGAATGATCCATCCTTGTTTTATTGCAATTTAAAGTTCTATACCTCTAAAAAAAACACCCGTTATAATACCTATGTACCCTCATACCCTGCTTCGGAAATACATGGTATTAATTTCGGGCGTTAATTTGGCCATGGCGATGTGTTGCTGAATCGTGTTAAACTTTATTTTTTTCCGAATTAAAATAGGAGTTTTTCAAATTCACCATGATATTATTTTGGGGCATCCAATAGACTGATAGCAATTCAAACCATTCACTAATGATGAACTTATTATATAATCTCCTACCATCCCAGTCGAATGTTTTTATAGGTGTTTTTACTCTGAGCATCGAACCAATTGAAGATTGGATTAGACTTATGCCGGCAATTTTGACCATTAACATGACCATGCGATCCAAATCTTCATTGATCATTAACCTAATGTAGAAACATATTCTAATTGAATCACATAGCTCATTTCTGAACTCATCTTCAATAAGTTCCTTACCTACTTACTACCATGTTTGGTAAGATGGATTTTATTTATTCCATAGTTTCAAGAATCATTCTATATTTGATACCTATCATTCAGCTTCTTGGAGAAATGCAGTCTTTCATTTCTAAAGTCGTTTCTGAAAGTTCTAAAAATCGTTTAATCTTTGTAATTATAATATCAAATTATTATCTATTTTCTGCTTTGAGTATTTTTCTGATAGAATTGAGTAGATTTTCGCCAACATCCTAGCAATAATTATTTGCAATGGCAATTGCTCTTCTAGCTGCTCTTGATGTTCAAACTCACGAAACATCTTTTCTATTTCATAGGTTATTGTTCTTTGCGATATAGGTGAAAAATGTATAAATTTTCATAAAATGCACTAATACATCCGGCTCGTTTTCCGGCTAACTAAGGATGAAAAATTTTCAACTGAACTCTTTGAAATGCAGTACGAGATTCCGGTGAAATGTTTGAACATTCAAATTAACTTATTTTTTCACTAAATATAAGGATTGAAACCCAGAATGATTTTAATTCTTATATATATACTCAAAGTAACTGCTTTACATCTTCCATTCCGCCGTAAAACATTTATATGCTAGATTTTTATATCTAAAATCTTTTATTCAATGAATAAAATTTTATATCCCCACGAGCTATATTCTTGACGTGTTGTAAAAGGCAAAATGCGAAATTTTATGAATATTTGCGACTTACAGTAAAATGAAAAACCCTTTCGATGTTAATTACGGACACCTTCAACTGGAAGATTATACGCAGTTTTTACTGGAACACATTAAATCTGGGTGTTGCATAATGCGTGAATCGTCAAAGGCAGCCCCAGTGTGTGAAGGGAAGGGTACACAAGCTGGGGTTCTAAAGTTTACGCTCGCAGGTGACCCAGTTACGCTAATCTGGACTTTAATGGGAGGGGAGAGTAATATATCATGCTCGAATGAAAGCGCCTGAGTTATTACGTATTGTGGGTAGAAAACATAAGACTAAATTCTACATGTCTCCGTGAAATTAAATTATAATAAAGAGGACAATAATCTCTACGCTGCAATAAAACGAAGTAGTGCGCACAATATCTCCAACAAAATTGCCTCTTCACCATCATTTTAACTTGAGATTTAGGTATAGGCAAAGCCGACTTTAAGCAGACCATGAAGAGCGTAGTCCGGCGGTGTTGTCAAAATTAGTTAATGGTCTACCACGGTCAACTTTAATACAAGCCATAAAGAGCGTGGTCTGTCGGTGTTGCCAAATTGTGCTGAGTGGTATACTATCCTAGTCGAATGTTCCCAAGCTTTCAAGCATTATTTGAACTCTTTTTCTATATTGCGAACAAACAAGAAATATTATTAGTATTTATAAAATATAAAATATTATATTGGGTATTGTGAGCACATATTTCTGTAACAGGAAATGTAAAACATATTATTACAAGAAAACAACGATGTTTTCGGTAAAGCCGCACCGCGTAAAAATACTTCTATTAGTCACTGGGATTTATTTACATGAAAAGTTGCCTAACCAAATTTATTGAATTATTTGAGAGAATAGGAACCTTGAAGGAAACGCTGTAGGAATTACTCAAATTGAATTATTTACCTGAGTATAAATAAATATTGTATTTCTGATTAGCGAAACCAACAAACTTCTTGATGAAAGTATTGAGCTTTCTTCGTTTTTCGATTCAGTTTTCTCGTGTCCGGCCTCATCATTTTTTTGTGTAGTTATTCAATAAGATATTCGAAAAAAATGGAACACAGTATGTTCAGAATATTTTCATTGTCTCACCACATAAACAGCAAGGATGAAAATCTTTGAAGGACTCATCCAATGACACGCTTAAAATAGTGAGATTACACAAAATTGCCTCTGGTGTATATTATTGAAAAAGGCCCGTTCGAGAGAAATGCCAATAATAATTTTTTCAAATATGGCACACATAAGAAATAAGACATTTTCAAATGCAAAGAAATGCAAGGCATAAACAACTGAATATTTTGTTGGAGCCCTGGTGATATACATTTCATCCATTTACTCTTCAAAAATTCATTCTTAGGGAAACTGAAAGTCGATACTAGTTGCCCACCTGCTCGCAGGGTGCTGTTTTAATTAGATTTACAAATGGAATGCAACAAGTTTTTGTCATTTTAAGAAAATATACTTACTAGAAACTCACCTATTCCGAGCTTTGTATATATCTTGTATATATATATATATATATATATATATATATATATATATATATATATATATATATATATATATATATATATATATATATATATATATATATATATATATATATATATATATATATATATATATATATATATATATATATATATATATATATATATATATATCTTCACAAAAAATTATTTGTAAGGAATCCGTACTCAAAACACAACACAAATTCGATTCGATTAAATCGGTACACACAAAACACTTCGTTTTTATAATTTGATGTTATATTATCCACAAACTATCAACTCTAGCACCTAAATAACACAATAGATAATTGATGAATAGAGGATTAGAACTGAAATCGTAAAATATTCAACTTCAAACTACGAAAGTCTTCAACAACACAAAATTGATTTCGTTTCACTGAAATTTGTAAACAAACTAAACACTTTGTTTTTTATAGTTTGATGTTGAAATTTCAACAAATTATCAATATCAACACTTGTATTACACTGTACACATCTGAAAAATATAGAATTTATACCAAAAGCTCAAATTATTGAACTACAAACTGCGAAAATTTTGGGAAGCGTCCTATTTGCATTGGTATACCAGCTCAGCGGGATTGTTAGACTTTTCTAGCTTTTCTTTTTAAGTTGTCTATTCCATGACTGATATTCATTTCATGGCCTGTATTAAAGGTGGGTCTACTCTCCTAGTCGATTGTTTCCAAAGTTTCAAGAATTATTTCAACTCTTTTTGTATATTGCGAAAGAACAAGAAATATTATTGGTATTTATAACATATAATTTAATAATATAATATAGCATTAAATCATATGCACAGGGAGAAAGAGTGTATAACATGAAAGACATAATTATTGTATCAGGCGAATATCATGTCTTCTTTGGAAGGAATAATTTTATTTGATCAATTAAAATCCGAAGGTTATTTAAACAAGTAGCCCTGTTTCCTGAAAAATCTTCAAGCATATCACAACTAATTTTAATCGATGCCTCATTTGAATAACATAAACTTTTCTCGATTTAATATGTGAAAGATTGATCCACACTGTCTGGAAAATCTTTGTATCTTATCAACAAATTTTCTATTTGAGACCACTAATCTAATTTGAAGTCAATAGGTAAAATCCAACATAAACCACAGTACAACAACTTTTTTTCATTCAAAAATATTGTTACTATAATGTTTTTATTCAATGTAATTTGGTTACTTATGGTAATAATTTCTTCACTTGAATTAAGAAGATAAAAATGAAATTCGTTATTAACTGAACCCATTTTAACATTTCCGCAATCAGGAATTTTTATTTTACTGGAGTAATGAAGAATTAGGTAAATCTTGAAAATTTACAATTAAGTCTGACTTTTCAAAAATAAAATTATCATTGCGAGCTGAATAATTTATCCGCTTTTCTTCTAGGCTTTTCCTAGGTAAAGCCATATTTTTAGGAATACAATAACTTTACGTCATTTAAAAAAATATACTCAATGAATCATCTACGGTATATTCCGTAGATCTCTATCCTCTACACTATATTTCACAAGAAAATTATTTGTAATTAATCCGTACCTACTCAAAAAACAACACAAATTCTATTTCGATTGAATCGGTACACACAAAACTCTTCGTTTTCAAAATGTGATGTTATGTTATCCACAAACTTCTTCACTAGCACCTAAATACACCAATATTGATGAATAGAGGTTATAACATGTTTCATTGAAATCGCAGTGAATTTCAGTGAGCACGCTAAACACATTGTTTTTTATAGTTTGATGTTGAGATTTCGACAAATTATCAACATCAACACATGTATTTTACTGTACACAATTGAAAAATATAGAATTCAAATTATTTAACCAAACGCTCAAATTATTCAACTTCAAACTGCAAGGGTTTTGAGAAGCGTCCTATTTGCATTATTATACCAGCTCAACTAATGGCGGGATTGTTAGACCTCTAGGATACCTATACCACTAGGCCGATTAAAGTCGGCCGTGGTATAGGTATTAAAATTCTTGGATTGTACAGTTTTTCAAATGGTTTCAAGATTTTGCAATAGACACTTAATAGGTATTCCTTAAGGAAGAAAATTCTATTTTTGGTAGCATTTCCTTAGATATTTCTCATTGACGTTAATTCAAAGTTTATGATAATGAAATAGCTCCATAAGTATAACGAAATATTTTTGCCCATTTTCTTTTCAAATTGTCCCTTCTTTTCGGCGTAAACTCCAGTTAAATGACATATTGCAAATTGCATTATTTCTTCAGATGGACTATCTGAAATTTTACTAGAATTTGATTATCAATGGTACTTTTTTAATTCTTTGGCGACGTATGTACTGAATGGAATTATGTGAAATTCTGCTAGGTTGAAGATAATTTAGGAAAAATACAAGTGAAGTAACTGAAAAGAATATATTTCTGACAAGAAAATGAAAAAACAATATAGCAACAAGCCATAATATATAGGTACACAAACACTTACAACCTATACTCATTATGATCTAGTCGGCATTCAATTTTGAGGGAAAATGTTCCAATTAACACGTAATAATTTTTACTGTAAATGATCTACAGGGTCTTGACATGGCATTGTCCATTTTCATAATAATTACAATGAGCTGGATTCATGATTTCTACAAACAATATGATGATTATTTCCAAGGAGAATTTGTCTTTTCAGATTAATATAATAATGATAATAATAATAAATCTTTATTAAGCCTTCTGCTATTTACACTAAAAAAAAGTTTTCTTAATTTACACAACAATACAACTATGCAAATACACAACAAGCAATCTCTTAAATACTTTTAACGTAGGTGCACTTTTAATATCATCAGGCAGACCATTCAAAAAGCTAATCCCATAAAAAAATAAAGTCTTCTGCAAGTTAGAAGTTTCCATTAAAGAAATATTAAAATTCTTATTTATATGAGAATACTTATTATATAAAATCACTAATCAATAATTCTCTGGCATTGACTTTTAGTCGTTTCGTGTTCATGTTCCTTCATAAGATGTTATTTTCAAAAAAAAATATTGTTCCTCTTTCAAGATAGTCGGAATCTTTACGTTTACTTGTAAGTAAAGTGAGGTAGTAACAATACCGATTCGCAATGGCTGGTCGGCCAATCGAAAGGTAGACACAGAACTTCATCGTTTCTAGTTAGTTCTTCCGACCTAAGATGTAACGCAACACAAAAAGGAGAAGATCCCAGAGATCGAATTGGAAAATATATATATATATAATTGTATTAATATTTTACAGTGAAAATTGAGAATTGAAATTACATTTCAAAAGTTTTGAACTCGACTGGGATTCAAAACTTTTGAAATGTAATTTCAATTCCCAATTTTCACTGTAAAATATTAATACAATTATTCATGTCCGCACGTGGTTGGTTAACACGATTAAATTACTGTTCTATATATATATATATATATATATATATATATATATATATATATATATATATATATATATATATATATATGTATGTATGTATAGATTTATATATAACTATGTAGACGATATTGCTATTATCACATACAAAAGAAATGAAGCTATTACCGCCGTAGAAAAATTACATGAAATACGCATAAAACAAGTTTAAAAATTTCTTAAGATAAAACCAAATACATGGAAAGGAAAGCAAAAAATAAATCTTCTCTTCACAAAACATGGTGAAATTCTGTAAGTCGGACATTTCAAATACCTCGGAGAATTTATACAGTCCCCAGGTAAACCGAATCGCTAATGAACAAAGAATTACCAAGCTTCAGAGGGTCTGCAAACTAACATGGGCGACCATAATGAAAAGTGCATTTCGAGAGACGCCAAAATAAAGAATTATAACAACGATTTCTCCAGAAGATATTTCTTCTGGAGAAATCGTTGTTATAATGGTCACATCCTCTAAATCAGTGGTTCTTAAATTCCTAGTAATGAGCTAGCACTTGACTAAACCTTCGACTTGCTATGTACCACTTATTCTTCGATTGTAATATAATTTATCATCAGTGTTTTCTCCATAAATAAAACAGATTATTCGAAAGCAAGAAATTTTTGTCTTCAAATTATACGTGTTGTATTTCAATTAGGTACTAATAATTTTTATCGGTTGACATTCACTGAGCAAAGGAAAAAGATTCTTTTTCAATGCATTTTAAGAGAATATCAATAGAATATTTAGTGTTTTTCAATTTTGGTATGACTCTCTCGGTCGGACCATGTGTTCGAATATGTTCACGGACCATCAGTGGTCCGAGGACGATCGGTTAAAAAGCACAGTATAAATCAACATAAACTATCGTCAAAACAATGAGCATAACTGATGATATTTGGAACTTAATATTTACCTACCCTTCAAGGATATCAAGAAATATAATTTGTTCACCAATTGGATTATTTTCTTTTTTATAGTCTATGATCTGATCACCATATCAGCAATAAAAAATGTTCTGTGATATAACTAAAGGCACTGTTCTGCAGAGTGTGCAATTTGTAGCCAAAAATTTGAATGAGTTGAGTTTTTTAAATATTTGACAGTGATCGACTTATTCATAGGTAAGGATCAACTTAGTGCTCACTGTGTATTTCAATTCATGGAGGGAACTTTAGGATTCAATAATAATTTCAATAATAATAATAATATTAATAATAGGACTTCATTAGTACCTACTCCATTGAAAAATTCGTACTTATACTAGGGGTTGCTAATTTTGTTAAACATACTTATGGAAAATTGTATTAGTATAATTTTATCAACTACTATAGTAGGTACTAATAGGTGGGATACAGCAGGAGCTGATGCATCCAACCAAAATAAAAAAGAACTGTTTTAGAAACAATTTTCTGCTTGAAAAAAAAATTAAATGAATCAAAATCATTAAAACAGGTGGCGTGGTTTAGTGTAGTATACACCTACACCTCATGCATAATATAAAAAAATTATTTTAAACCACACAAAAAAAACTAAATAAAAAAACAAACTCAATTCTGTTCCTTCATAAACAATTCCTTACATTTTTCTTTTAATGCTTTCGCTTTCATTCGAATATTTTTCGTGTATATACCTCTAGAGCATTTTTTAGAAATATAAGAAATGTGACATGGCATGATAAATACAAATTTATATACGTAGAATACTCAACATCCATACTCCAGGTACATCTTAGCAGAAACTTGTACATACATAATCTATATTAAAGGAAGAGGCCTATAAACAATTTATAAAAAACTGATCAATATAATCTGAGTTTCACTTAAGTTAATGTGTTCGAGTTCTTATTCCTAACGAAATTTAAAAGTCCGTCATTAGGTGCATCGTAGAAACTACCGATTATATTCATTTTATATCAAGGTTATGGTGAGTAATTAGCCTTGATGTTGATAGTCGTGATGAAACATTTCCACATGAGCTTCAAGGCATTTACATTACGAAGACCGCCATGCCATGCATATATTTTTATTATCATTTGTCACGTTAGATGATATCTACTGTCATTATGCCATTAAGAATTAATGAGGTGTAATTTCTTATGTACAAAATTGCAAGAGCTAGTTACTATATGCGTTCTATACCATGAAAGTCAGGCTGTAATGACTCGTAGGTATAAAAAAAGATAATTTCAAATTTTGTAATAAATTGTAGGTACAATAACTCTACCATTAAAATACGGTAAATACTCTTGAAACAAGTTTTGCCTCATCAAAATAAAAATCTTTGAAAGAAAGTGGTTTCAGAAGCTCTCATGGAAAATAATCATTTTATCATGTAATATCGTTTCCCAACGTCGAATGGTTTTTACTCTTCCCATTAATCATTATCACTCTATATTATTAACACTAATCTTAGCAACACACATGAACGCCTCAATTGATTCCCCATTCAACTTGACAGTCTGCACCATAGACTGTAATACTGTACGAAACGACAAAAGCTTTACCTTCTTCATATTGTAAATATTTTCAACAAATGTCAAAAAAGACAGATTTCAATAGGAACTGTTAGACAAGAATATCGCTTTTAGATATCGTTCAATGATAGATATTTTCACTATTACCTATTTGATCTGTGTTTCAGTTACTTTTAGAAATAATTCATTAATAACTTCATTGTCAATCAAATCATTGTATTTAATTCGTGTTACTTAATTATTCGAAGTCAGGTATCAGAACACTGATATTAGTGAAAATTTTAAGGAATTTTTTATGTATTATAATGATGAGGTTTATTAAGAATGAGCTATTACAAAATTCATATATGTTGAAATGTCAATGATTACGTTTAATATTCATTATTTATCATTTATTATTGTAAAAAATTAACTCAACTAATTCTTAAACGCGTTGAGGCTACTAATAGTCTTCGTAGAGTAATTCATTGTATGTAGTGAATCCTACATAAAATATACTGTTTTTAGAATCAGTAAGCCTGCATATTTCTTAGTGTTGCCAAAAAATCTCGCTGTCTTGCAGAATTGGTCCTGCATTTTTGCGAGACCAAGGCCAAGATCGCCTTTTCGAATGCAAGACCAAGACTAACCTTACAAGACTTACGCAATAACAAGACTGAGCTGCAAGACTCTTGCAGTTCAATAAGACTCACATTTAGGCCTTTTCATATGACTTGTAATATATAATATTCTAATGTCTACATGACTACATTTCATTAACTTCTGTTGACTACCTACGTGTGACTTTGTAATAGATAATATCTTATTTTTGTTCATTTATTCCCTTCTATATAGTTATTATTTCTTTCTCAAATATGACAACACCGACTGAGTGCTTTTTCTCAAGAATTAATTGTCTACATACTTCATTATATTTCGTCTCGCGGCAAAACCTTGTCCTACGCAACGTCGACTAGTTTATTTATTACAATTGTTCTTCGTGTTTATTTTAGGAAACTCTTGTAATGAATTCTGGCGCCAAAGGAGATGAACGAATTATTTTTATCATTCTTTCACATATTATTCAGATATATCTCTTCCACAATTATTGAGTTTATGTTACAATCAAAGTATTATTGATAACGAAAGGTTCTGCTGACTAATTCAAAGCTAGGTGTAGAGGTTTTTTGAAAATTTTTCCGGTGTACATAACTGTTTTACTGAAAGGTTGTGATTGTCCCATACTCTGCACGTATTGTGATTTTGTTATTATGTTTATCAGTTTCACATTGTGTTCATTTGGTTAAAAACAAGTAGCGTAAACTATAAAACGCTGTTTATGTTTGGATCTTTTCGAATTATTTATAATTAAATTTATTGTTATCAAATCATTGTTATTAATTTCAATGTATGCACAGAAACATTGATAAGGAGTATCATAGGCTAGTTTTCGCACTGTAAAATCTTATTCGTACGAATTTGTGCTTTCAAAAAAGACATTTTTATCCGTTTTTTCTATTATAAATTTAAATTTTGTTCCGATTTTTATTATTATCATCATTTATGTCTACATAAGCTATAAATTTCGGCCCTGTTACACTGACCGAAAATCTAAATTGAAATCGTGAATTAAAAGTACAATCTATCAGGTACTTGCAAGACCGCAAGACTCTTGCAGCAAGATCAAGACTCACTGTGCAAGACCAAGACCAAGACTGCCTAAGTCTTGTCTTGGTCTTGCTTTGGGCAACACTATGTGACTAACTGATGCTGACAGTAATACTGTATTACTGTCAGCATCTTTAGGGTTTAGAGTAAAGTGTATAGTTTCGTTTCACATGGGAAAAGTTTACTCTTAATTTTGAATACAAATAAATATATATGCACTATGAAGTATCCTGTGTTAAACTGACATAAATTCTAAACAATTTCTAAGCGATTGGAGTATATCTATTACATCTCACAATTTTATTTAGTATTTTTTGTTTCTTCTTTACTCAAACCGAATTGAATAGATAAAAACAATATTCAAAGTATGACATTATTCATTCAAACTGAAATACTTTTAGAATAGAATTTTTTCCAATTCTTTTCAAAAAAATTATTTTTTTGAAGCTTTGAAACGATATGAAATCAATGTTACATTGGGACTCAACTTCTCTTCTAACATAATGTTGAAATATTCAACAACGTACGTACGCCCTTTCAGTGTTCCGGTTTTCAGTTTTGATATTCAAATTTCCGTTTGTATGTACCCACCTTCAGAGTAGAAAAGTAGCATAGAAAACTTAAACTTTTGTGCATTCAGCGATGAACTTATCGTATGGGCAGTCATTTATTGCTATCAGGTTTCTATTGATGCACTCTGTCATAATTTTAAACCACTGATATAAACTCAGAACTGCGAATTATTGGATACTTACAGCATTTTTCCACATGAGGAACTATATCTTAAATATATAGAGAATAAGAGTGGACATAATTTCTTCATATATCAGTAATTTCATGGCTTATATTGAGTGAGCATTAATAGGTAATGTTCAAGGATTTCCAATATTGACATCATCAAACAACTATAACGACAATGTAGCTCCGATATATGAGGTTGGATACCTCAACGAATCATAAAAGTTGCATTATGGGTCGATCAATTGCATTTTCATCCCATGAAATCTTCATTTCTACATATACATTGTGTAGAAAATATTCCAAAGGTTACTGTTAGTTCCACGGTGTAATGAAAATTCATAGTATTTCGTAGCGAAAAGCGAGAACGAAATAACTCTACGGTCGCGCTTTTACAGTTATTGTTCGATGGACTAATGGAAATACATTACGTTTCAGAATTTTATATTTTCGTCAACTATTCCGTGCATTTTATCTCGCATCAAGGGTTGAACGAATGGTAATAACAATTTTTATGGTAAATTATGCTAAGCTATTATGTATTAGTGGAATTTTTATTATAAATGAAAAATAATGCAGTCATATCCATCTCTTATCCTAAACTTTTCATGTGTTTTGACAATCTATTTCCTCTTTCCTCTCTCTTTCTCTCTCTCTCTCTGTAGATATATATATATATATATATATATATATATATATATATATATATATATATATATATATATATATATATATAGTTATAGTAAATACCGAGACTCTTAATCGAAATATTTCTAACTCTCAGGGAACTGTCTACACAAATGTTGTCAACGAGAACGAACCTATCACTTTCGAGAGTGAATACTTAGTGCGCTTCGAAAGTGCTCTCGGAAGTGATAGGTTCGTTCTCGTTGACAGCATTTGTGTAGACATCTCCCTGAGAGTTTTATTTGAAATATTTCGATATTTTGATTAAGAGTCTCAGTATTTAATAGTATGAATGATTCGTGAATCTTGAAACTATATATATATATATATATATATATATATATATATATATATATATATATATATATATATATATATATATATATTGTAATTAATTTAATGTGATTAAAATGAGGTACAATGAGTATCATCTAGGGCACAGTAACAGTCTAATAAGAAGACTTACTATTGAGTTACAGTTGAGCCTATTTATGGAAATAAAATTTTTTGAAAGTTTACATAATAACCAGATGTTAATTTACAGATGACATTTTGTCAAAACTAATGAATAATTGAATTTAAAAATTCAATCAACTATACTCCGCCGGGTTGTTCGAAGTTTCTGGATGCGAGCAGATTTCAGGGTCCAAGTTTCACTGGCGTAGGTAATCGCTGATAATACGCATTGGTCAAACACTTTGCTCTTTGAGGAGTATAGAAAGATACATAAAGGGCCTAACCATACGAGATAGAATACGCTGCAGCTGGATAAGATACCAAACAAAGGTGAAGGATGTCGTTGAGTGTGTAAAAGTGTTAAATTGGAAACAGGCAGGCCATCTAGCCCGAACAAGAGATGAGCGTTGATCAGCTATGGTTGGTGATTGGGAGCCCAGAGACAGGGTAAGACCAAGAAAGCTCCTCACGATCACACGATCAATATGATAAGGAGCTTGTGAATTGGCTGGGCGTTGCCTGGATAGAGAGACTGCCGATAGGAAATCTTGGCAAAGGAAGGGGGAGGGCTTCGTTCTGCAGTGGACAGATAGAGGTTGATGATGATAATGAAGATATATCAACTTTGATTTAAATGAAAGTATTGGCTTTATTTTACACGAAAGTATTGAAAAATGATTCAATAGAATTATAACGTTGAGTCAACATGTTTCAAGCGTTCAGCTCATTATTATTATCAGTTAGTTTTGATAACCTGAATTGTGAAGAAGTCCAGGTTTTGAAAGAAAAATAATTAACGCAGTTTTTTAATGACCATCGACATCTTAAGTATCACATACTGTTTTTCTGATAGAATGACATAAAACAAAACAAAAGAAGAAAATTCGATTGTGGACTGTCATAGAAAGGTCAACATACAGAAGCTCGGTATGCGTGTAGGCCTAACATCAGTACACCGGATGATTGACATTTCTGTTTATTCCGCTTAGTTTCGACAAATGACAGATATATTTCATATTCCTTCGTGTGAAATTGCCTCAGATAAACCTTGACTGTTTTGCAAACTATCGACTAATAATGTTTATAAATCCTGAATTACAACAATATTATCAACATTCGATCAAACTCTCAAATTTTAAAACCAAAGTCACAAATCATTCATCAAACTAACTCGGTTGGAAAAATACAGGAATTTTTCACTCCATCGCCCTTATACGACGATTTCAGCATTTAAGTGACCATTTTCTATAGAAAGTGATAATAATATTCAAACAAAACACTCTACAATCAACCTACATTCTCGACAGTTTTGAAATCTATAAATAAAAAGAAGATAATTCATATCAGAAAATGATATACTTGATTACCGAGTTGTCTTGTCGAAGTTCTTATATGAATATCTTGACGTGTGTGACATCTTTAGGTAAGATTCGTTGTAACTTTACACCTGTTTCATTTGTGCAATATTTAGTTTATAATATTCCTTGTTACAGCTGCTCCTGAAAGGGGGCTATATATATATATATATATATATATATATATATATATATATATATATATATATATATATATATATGTGTGTGTGTGTGTGTGTGTGTGTATGTGTGTAATAAAAATATTCATCTTAAGTGAAAAAAAATAGTCCATTTAACTCATAAAAATGTATATCTGGATATCTAACTTTCATCCCACTTTTAATCAGCATATAATATACGGTTCGCAAAAATGCCCATAAATTATCAGGAATAAGTTCAACGATGCAGTGTTCAGACATAAATCTGTAGTAGGTGTGACAACGTTCTCTTTCATGCAGTACGAGGAACATATTTCGCTATCTTGAATTAAAATCCCTAAATCACTCAAACGTACAATTTATTTTGGCAAAGTGCATTCCATAAATGACTCGGATTTCGCATGGGCTTTGTGAAATAATACATATTCTCGAGACTTCGAAAGCAGGTGACCTAAATTCCATTTATTTTGTTTTCTACATTACACATTGCATTTATCCAATTATTGACTTCGGACTCTACAAAATTACTCCTTATAATGCTATTGCATCTTACTATTGACCTTCAGATTTCGCGTTTCGCAATTTGAGTTTTATAATTATAATTGTAATTACTATTCATCATTATTATGAGGCACTTGTATAACTATAGGTTAATTCAAACACTCGAATTTGATTCACACTTTTATTGCCATAACATGGCGCAGAATATTCTGGAAGTCGGTTATGTCTACAAAATGCGTCACGTTTCAACAAAAAAAAATGTAAATCGAATCCAAGTGTTTGAATTATCCTATCATTTTAATGGATTTACACGAATAAATATAGGCAGTTGTATGGATAATATCGAACTTATTTCAAATAGGATTCATTTCAATTCCTTTGAGTATTATATTTTAATAGAATAACATGTTACTGCCCTTTGTCAATGATACATTACGTAACTGTAAGTCTATAAGTGGGCTGTCATCAAGATTGGCATTGATTTCAATATTCGCTATTACCCCCTGAAATATGGTGGAGGCGCTATAACTTTCTACTGTTTAATTTCGATTTTATGAATTAATATCCTAAGGGTTCTTCAATATTTATGTCTTTAAAGATATGCGTTCATTCATAATAAAATATCTTCTTGTATTCACATGTTCAAACATCATATGATATAATTTATATGTGTCAAAATAGATTTCGCTATTCGAAAAAGATGCGCAGTGGTATAGAACTATGAACATTCGGTACTTGGTGTATCTACTCTATGATCTGAAAGATGTTTCCTTCAAATACTATAGATAGAATTGTGAAGTATTTATTACTTGGATATTTTCACCTTAGATTGATAATCAAGAATGAGAGTTAAGAATGAATGGGTTGCCTCACTTGACGATTGAACGACAACAAATAATCTGACTTGTGCTTCCGACAAGTCTAGCATCAATTATAATATTGTCTAATATTATCTCTTGAATAATGGTGGATGATTCAGATCAAAATAACATTTTATACCTATAGAGTAAATCTGACATATTCAATTTCTTAAACAATCGATATTAAAGGCAATAATCAATCTGAGAAACTAAATTACAGACTTTGGTCTTTTCCATTGAATTGATGAGTCATCATTAGCAATAAATTGATCATTTGAACTTTGAATTTGAAACAAAGTATGTTTTCTGTTGCTTATCGCAAAGAAGCTTTACCCCGTATTTATTCACAGCGTCAATGAGAGAGAGTCTATCGTTTGAACCCAATGCTTATGTGAACTCCATTGAACTGTGTTCTACAATATAACAGTATTGAATACCAATTGAATTTTTTGGTGAATATATATATATATATATATATATATATATATATATATATATATATATATATTTATATTTATAAACTGATATTACTAAATATATTTTGGTATGCCAAAATGAAATATGAAATGAAATATGAAAAGTTTTCGGAAATTTTATTTTTCCTTCTTCAGGAGCAACTGTAACAAGGAATATTATGAATTAAAAATTGCACAAATAAAACAGGTGTAAAGTTAACAACAAATCTTACCTAAAGATGTCACACACGTCAAGATATTCATATAAGAAATTCCACATGACAACTCAGTAATCAAGTATATCATTTTCTGATATGAATTATCTTCTTTTTATTTATACATTTCAAAACTGTCGAGAATGTAGGTTGATTGTAGAATGTTTTGTTCGAATATTATTATCACTTTCTATAGGAAATTGTCACTTAAATGCTGAAATCGTCGTATAAGTGCGATGGAGTGAAAAATTGCTGTATTTTTCAAACCGAGTTAGTTAGATGAATGATTTGTGACTTTTGGTAGGTATTACAATTTGAGAGTTTGATCGAATGTTGATAATATTGTTGTAATTCAGGATTTACAAACATTATTAGTTGATAGTTTGCAAAACAGTCAAGGTTTCTCTGAACAATTATCAAGTCAATTTCACACGAAGGAATATGAAATATATCTGTCATTTGTCGAAACTAAGCGGGATAAACAGAAATGTCAATCATCCGGTGTACTGATGTTAGGCCTACACGCATACCGAGCTTCTGTATGTTTACCTTTCTATGACAGTCCACAATCGAATTTTCTTCTTTTGTTTTGTTTTATGTCATTCTATCAGAAAAACATTAGGTATGTGGTACTTAAGATGTCGATGTTCTTTCTGGAGTTCCTTTCGCTTTTGAATTTTAAACAAAGTATGTTTTCTGTTGCTTATCGCAAAAAACTTTACCCAGTATTTATTTACAGCGTCAATGAGAGTCTATCGTTTGAACCGAATCCTTTGAACTCCATTGAACTGTGTTCTACAATATAACAGTACCGATTGAATACCAATTGAATTTTTTGGAGAATTATATATATTTATATATATATATATATATATATATATATATATATATATATATATATATATATATATATATATACTTCAGAATTGGTTTCAGAAAATATTCTGAAACCAAAAATAAATATTTTTTTACATAAAAAAAATATTTATTTTTGCTGACGTGTCGTATTTCACATTCAATTTTTTGGAAAAACAAAGAAAAAATTGAATTGTATAAATTACTACGGATATAAAAATAAGTTGAAAAGAAACTTTGAAATTCATAGTAAATTGATGAATTTCAATTATTCGTTAGTTTTGGCAAATTTGTGATATACAACGAAACATCAACAATATAATATATATATATATATATATATATATATATATATATATATATATATATATATATATATATATTGTTATTATTATTATTATTTCGATTGTTCCCCATGAGGAGAGCGACTGAACTTGAATTCGCAATCATTAGGAATTTTGCTTCATCTTTTTTGCCTCCCAAAAACGCTTCATCCTCTCTGAATGCTCTTTCTTCCGTTCATCTGTCCACTTTACTCCAGGTTGACGATTTACTTTTTGCTCAAACTTTTTATGTGCGATTTTATAGCGGCATTCAGTGCGATCTTCGAGATTTTTTGTATTGATCTGTTGTAGATCCTCTTGGACCTCTTCTAGCCACTCTGTTCCGCATTTACTATTCAGTAGTATTTTACTATCATATTGAGTAGTTTCTTCGGTATTCTGGACTGTTTCATTCTGTAGACATGTGCATAGAACTTTGCTCGTCGTTTTCTGATTTCTTCCGTTATCGTATTTGTCTTTTGATACAGTTCATTTTGAGGTCTTTTCATCCAAATATCGTATCTATTGATTGTCCTGTAAATCTTTCTGAGAATTTTTCGTTCTTGTTTTTCTATTTCTCTAATTCTTGAATGGCCGCCAATAATATATATATATATATATATATATATATATATATATATATATATATATATATATATATATATATATATATATATATATATATATATATATATATATATATATATATATATATATATATATATATATATATATATATATATATATATATATATATATATATATATATATATATATATATATATATATATATATATATATATATATATATATATATATATATATATATATATATATATATATATATAATAAATACTGAGACTCTCAATCGAAATATTTCAAATAAAACTCAAAGAGCTGTCTACACAAGTGTTGTCAACGAGAACGAACCTATCACTATCACATGGTTGGGAGACTTTATACGTTTTTTCTGAGAGAGGGGGAGGTCACGTGAATATTTCACTAACCGATGTTCTCCTCATTCGGATACAGGACCTGGCGGCGTTTAGAATGCCATCGATTTTTGATTTATTGATTAAATACGGACTAATGATTCATAATAATGCTAAAACAATTGTATCCTATTATCGTTAAACAAGTTCGATGATTTTTTGAAGTGCATTAATGTTCACCCTCGAATGTGAGGTTTTTCTCGTTGACAATATGTGTATACAGCTCCCTCAGAGTTTTAATTGAAATATTTCGATATTTCAATTAAGAATCTGAGTATTACCTATATTTGTATGTATGAAAAAACCTTCAATATCGGGCTTGAAAACCCCAAAAATCTAAATTTTCCATCATTAATTTGTTTCTGTCATGTGAAATAAAATAATATTTATTCTTCATGCAAATATATTTTAAGTATACTACACATTCTATTTCAGACCGCGGTCTATTTCAGTAGTTTATCTGATACCCACTCCTGTGAATAATTCTTTTAATTTAATACATTTCTATCTTAATTATTGATACCTAAGTCTACTAATTTACCTTATTCTCAACATATCTCATAAAGACTTTCATGTTGAAATTTCAACACTTCATTTCCAAAAACTCAATAATGAAAAAAATCATTTTCCCTTGAAATTCTGACAAAAATCGATTTTGTCATAACGATTTTCTACAATTTGTAGAAAACTGTTATCGAGAAATAAATATTTCAATTTTTGCAACTTTCATTCCTAGAATGAATTTTATGCGATGTCAATAAATTTTATGCTTCTCTACAATTTGTAGTTTAGTCCAAGCTTTGAAAATAAGAACTCTCACTGATTGACAGTATGGAAGTGACAATAGCAAAATAATAATTTAGAATGGAGCGATCTAGCCGTTTCGATACATAACCAAAATTCCTGAGTTTTGCTTCTTTCTTATTGCTAAAACAATGATTTTGAGTGGAAATTTTTCGATACAAGAGAGAAATTCCAAAAAATGCATACCTATATACTTATATATATATATATATATATATATATATATATATATATATATATATATATATATATACTAGCGGACCCGACAGACGTTGTCCTGCCATGACATTCCAAGCTATCAGGATAAACGAATTAATGCATATACAAAAATTCACTCAAGTCGATCCAGCCGTTGAGTTGCAGTATATTAATAATAAATTGAAATTGAAATACTATACTCTACGTAAGTTTCAGGTGGCTAGTCCCTTATGATGAATAATACCTAAATTTCTGATTTAATTTTTGAATTAACGTAAAATCAATATAAATTATTTCTAATTGTAAATTCCTGATTTCAATTTATTTCAAAATTAAATCAGAACTTCCTCAATTTCTGAAATAATTTTGAAATGTCAGAAGGCATAATTTTTACTTGAAGTCAGAAATTTCCAAATAGAAATGATGCATTTTGATATTTCGTCCATTTCAAAATTGATTTAGAAATTAAGTTATCACTCTTAATAATGGGATAACCGCCGAGAACATACTCGTTTAGTTAATATGTTAAATTTCACTCAGTGAAACTCAATCTGAATGTTATATAATATATTATATCCTTAGGTAGCTCTTTGCACATTTGATTGACTGCCACGACCTGTCAGGTCGTCTTCTCCCCGGCATTGTAAATTGTAAACAATATAAGTGAGAAAAGATCTCGCGCACTTAGAGGTAAATTGTCACTATCATAAAAGGTCAAAAAAAAAAAGAGTACATAATTTGAAATGTCACTATCACAAAAGATCACCAAAGTAAAGAAAGTTCTCGCGCACGTAGCGGTAATCGCCAGTCACGAATATAGAAGGATGCACTCTTTGTATGAGGTATCGATCGACATAGACTCTATGTCATAGAGGATAGATCGATACATTAGTTGGTTGTCAAATGTCAAATATTATGATAGCTTTCAGAATTTGAATTTGTGAACAACCTTAGGATTTATCAATATATATGAAAATAATCTGATAGATATTAAACAACTGTAGTTAGCTAATATTTGGTTAATTTTTTACCCCCTTAGAATAAATATGTAGGAACAAAGATATAAAAATTCTAACTGGCTATTCAATTTAAACTATTCTCTCAATTTGATTTCTGAACGACGGCGGACACATATTTAATTCCGAGGTGAATTGTTACAGATTTGTCAGCACAATAATCAATTGCCGGATCATAGTGGAATGCAGCTCGTTCAAGAATCACAGAAGCACTGCGTCTGCGGATTCGCTCAATTTCATTATGTCGTGCTTGCTGTTGTTGTGATTGATGTGCACGAACTTGTTGCATTCTGAGCCTATTTACTTCATTGCCACTCTCTAAAGAACGCAATTCTGACATAGCAATACGACTATTTTCTTGATCTGTCTCTCTCTGGTCATCAGTGCGGTTAACACGTGAGGTAGCTCTTCGTACATTTGACTGACTGCGACGACCTAAGTCAGGTCGTCTTCTCCTTGGCATCGTAACGTAATATAATGAATTGAAGTGAAGAAAATTCGCGCTCACTTAACAGTAAAGTGTCACTATCACCAAAATATCAACAAAAAAGAGCACACTACTTGGAATGTCACTACCAGAAAGCATCACAAAAGCAAAAGAATTCTCGCGCACGTAGCGGTAATCGTCACTTACAAACATAGATGTACTCATAAAATATCGCAACCATGATAGTAACACAATTTTGTTGATAGGAAAACTTTTTCCGTGTTTTGAAGCAATTCATTTTTATATATATATAGATATATTAGGGTGGAGCACGAATGTATGGCGAAATTTTTTTTTAATATTTTTGATTTCTAAATGGGGGGGATTTATGCCTTATGTAAAAACATGAACATATGCCAATTTTAGTAATTATTGAAAATTTCTTTTTACCTCCGAATCGCCTCTAAAATTTTGAAATTCTTGAAAAAACTGACTTCTTTGTTCAAATCTATATTTAGTGGAAATTACGGAAAAATGGATGTGAAATAATACACAAAGCAATAATCAGACAAGTAAGTATGTAATAAATGCAAAAAGAAGTAAATGTAACATATAAAAGAAATGCTAGGAACACCTTTTAATTTGGTTTAAAATGACATTTTGTATCAAATTTTGGCATTTGGGCTCTTGACTCTAATTTTGCCTTCATGGCACCTAGTCGCGATTTTTTCGTACACTGAGACATAGCAGCTTCTGTTGTGATCTTCACGGCTCGCTCTACACGGCTGGGTATGGCACGGAAGACGCAAAAATGATAGCTGGCCCTCGCCACCAGACTGAACAATACAGGAAATTTCTTCTGTCGACAAGTTTTTAAAAATTGTAGGTTCAGTTATCTCGTTTTGCCAATTTATCATCTCGATATAATTCGATGCATCAAAATTAATTTTTGGTACAGCAAAAAGCCTTGTCCTCCTAAAACTCCTGTCTAGTCTTGTTTCTTTCTCTTCGTAGCTTACTTCTATCTATAACTTCAACTTCAGAACCAATATCATGTAATACTGATGACACAATCGCAGCAGCAGCCCTGTCAGACACTCCGTATCTATCTCACGTTTTCGATACCGTAGGCAAGTCAATGGACGACACTCTTTTCTTTTTCTTTAGAGGAAAAACGGATTCAATTTTCTCAGCGCAGGTATCGTTTTTCAGTGGCTCATCCGTTTCGGAAGAAAGAGAAGAGGTGCTGATATCTAAATTACCAGAGGACGTACTTGCAATCGCCGGGCTAACAGAGCGATACTGTTGTTTTAGCTTCCTTTCCTGATTTATTAGATTTTTTTTACTTACAGTAACATCAACTCTGCCAATTATCATTTTACGAGCCGTTCTTTGGTCAATTAAAAAAGCTTGTTCACGTTTAGGGACCTTCTTTTCTCTCGGACACGTGCAACAGTTAAAATCTTTGCTTTTACAAGCTGACATATCAAAAAGTAACTTTTTATTTTTCATAAAATTTTCTAAAGTTTACTGGGAATTCTTTCTCATCGACTTAAGAAGATTTTTCCGCTTCTCGTGGTAAGTTTTTAACATTTGTATAATTCTGGTACTAGTCACTGTTGGTAAAGATGCCGTTTGCCATATGCTCTCGATTTCAGGCACAATTTTATTGGAAATTTTCGAAAATTTGGGCTCCTGTTTGCTCGTTTTCATGCTTTGCCTCGTCCATTCGTAATGTTTCACAACATCTTCGAAGGTAGGTAGAACATTTTTCTTTAACTCACAACATTCACCAAATAGTGGGCATTTAGAAGCACTACGAGTTTTTTCCATATTTGACAAAAACAATGTTTTAGGTTATGCTTTAATTGCGCGCGAGCGACAGTTCACCTCGAAAGACAATAGTGCACAACCCCGCGCGGTCCACGCGAATTGTCCGGTTTGCACCCCCCCGCACTCCTTGTTCGTACTTACAGTACCTGGTTTTTATTTTTTATTGTCAAAATACAGTATATTTCCAATTAATTAATATAGTAATACAGAAAGAAAGATCAAGATGTTATAGAAAAAATAAACCACTAACTCCTGCATAAATTCTGAATTCAGTAAAAGTTCAATAACCTTTCGGAGGTATTTATATTTATTTTTATCGAATAATATTTTACAGGTATATGTTTAAGCTTAAAAGGCATAAACTTTTCACTCTTAGAAGTTAGAAATGCGACAAAAAATTTTTCGCTCCACCCTAATATATATATAACGTTTAGTTTTCTTGCGCTTTGCTTAATAACATAGGTGTGAAGGTTTCTTGGGAATGAGCACAGTTTAAAATTGATGGATTAATAGTTTATTCTACATATATTTCGACTCTAGGCCTTTTTCAAGAATATTACAGGTTAATGTTATTTGAAAATTGAATTCAATTTCACTAATCTTTCTTAAAACTGGTCAGAAGATGCGCATGTCCTAAACAAACGAATCCACATATGTTACCCATAGACCATAATTCTCGCACTAATCAGTTTTACGAAAGATTTGTGAAATTGAAGTCAATTTCCAAATAACATGAACCTGTAATATTCTTGAAAAAGGCCTAGAGCCGAAACATGTAGAATAAACAATTATTCCATCAATTTCAAACTGTGCTCATTCCCAATGAACTTTCACACTTATATATATATATATATATATATATATATATATATATATATATATATATATATATATATATATATATATATATATAAATATATATACCTATATATATTGCATAACTCCAAGTTCAATATAAATTACATATTATAATCCTTTTATATAATCAATTAATATTGAATTTTTCAATATTATCAAAGTCAATAGAACATACATTCATATTGATCCAACTGGTATAACTGTATTTCATTTCATACTTCTTAATCACACAAATTTTATGAAATTTAAACGATTTTTGTTACGGAATAAATCATTATTTTTTTCTGAATAGTTCAGTGATTGTATGTTAAAGTTTCCCAATGTTGCTATTAGTACCTCCCGAATCGTGTTTTCTCCGCCACGCCTCGCTGAGAGCTTTTCCAACGTGCTGAAATTGCTAAAAGGATACCACATAAAGTTCGAGGTGGCTCCTGCGACAAAATTAACAATGACTAAAAGGACAGGACGCCGTCCGTAACTTCATATAAAATGCCGAATGGAACTTTATGGACTATGCGTTATATGTTGTGGAAAACGCTACTCGAATTTTAATAAGCTTTCAATGTTCAGTATGTTCATATTTACTTAGACTATTTTTTGTTGCAGGTGAGTTTTGGATTTGATGACCCCTCGAGCTTGGGAAGAGCGGAGTAAGTGGTCGTATATAATTTCATTTTTGTTTTTGTTTCGTTCGCTATTTATTCGAGAAAGAGTTGAATATAAATGATGGAGATAAAGTAAACGGATGACTTTGTTGAAGGTGAAGGACGTTCTACCTATCCTTACAATGCACTAGAAGTCAAATATTCCCACGAGTTTTTCTGAAATATATTTCAGTATTCTCACAATGCTATAAACTTAATATTAAATTAAAATTAAATTTAAAATTACATTTAATTTAAAATTAAATTACATTAAATTTAATCAATGCTTAATTTAATGTAAAATTTAATTAATACTTAATTTAATGTAGATGGTACGATAACAAACGCCAATAAAATGTTTCAGGCAGAGTAATTTTTTCAATTTTTTGGGGACAAAAAACCTAATATCAATTTATTTGAATTTTAAAATTATATACATACAAACGAAGATATTACAACGACAAATGGTTCATAATCATGAAGAAACAATTCTCATATGGTTCTTCATGAGATCATTTTTTCCACATAGCTTTCTTCAACATCATAATGTTAAGGAAAGTTTTCATTCCTCTGTGGAGACGACCAAGGAAAAACTCATAAAGCGTTTCCAAATCATTCTTAGATACTCTCCCGAAACTGAAATAATCTAAGATGTCTACTTCCTGTTTTTTTGGTGATATAATTAAATTATATATAATAAATAATTCCACATTAGCCTTGGTCTGGTTCTCTACAGAATTTAGTATGCTCTATATAGATTATAGAGAAAATGAAAAGTAGAATAATTTTTATGAACTACAGAAAAAAATAAATTTTTTTTTAATATTTAATAGTGTTGGCGTTTACTTGATGTAAATCCATTATAATTGAATATAAACTTAAATTCAAACACTTGAACTTATTATTCACACTTTATTGACTACATAGCATGACACGTTTCGTCGTTACAAACGACTTCTTCAGATGCTTACAGAATAATGCAGAATACAGAATTATTCTGTAAGCATCTGAAGGAGTCGTTTGTAAGGACGAAACGCGTCATGCTTTGTAGTCAATAAAGTGTAAATCAAAAGTTCAAGTGTTTGAATTTAAGTTTAGGTATATTCAAAAATTAAATTGCTTATCAACTGGATTTACAAAATAGTTCCAGCCATAAGTTACAAAATGACTAGTAACCGTGTCGGAGGAAATCTATAGAAACTATATAGGGATTATAACCAAATAAAATGTTCAGTGAACCAATAAATGATGAGAGTATTTGTGAATTCATGAGTCTATTACAAATGTCTAAGATTTCAAGATTATTTTTCTGTCTAGAAAGTTTCGAGGAATTATCTGGAACTTACGATACTAGTCTACACTTTTTGAGAATTATGGAAAATATTTACTTGAATTACATTTTCAACAACAGTTTCGATATAAAAAAATTATGGTTTTCATAATAAATGTATAATAATAATTTATAATTACAACACAATAACCGCTGTTACCGTGAGCTAGTGATCTTATTGAGTACTTTTCAGGTTGGGTAAAATAATTTAATTAACTGATTATAGTGCGAACTATATTAAAAATTAATGATTTCATTAATTCTTAATAAAAATAGGAATGAATAATTATAGTCCAGCAAATTTGTAATAAATTTACTTGAGAACAATAGTTAATAGTACATATTAATAGAACATAGTTAATATGAGAGTTAAACTGAAATAGTGAAATGATAATTGTAAACGTTACTACTACGCTTGATGTATAAACAATACTAATGGACGAAAACTGTGGAGGGAGTGAGAGAAGGCATATTGTGTGAGAGAAACAGGAGACCGTCTTCAGTCTCATCCCTACTGCGTTCTGTTTACTGGGAAGTGAAACCAGTATAGTCTGGCAAATTAGTGTCGATCCAGAGAAAGCGCGAAAAATTCTAAAAATCTAGCACTGGTAACGCTAAGTATAGCAGAAATAAATTCAATGAAGTTTCAATTAAATGTTCAACTGGCGGCAATAACTTACCAAGTGATAATTGATCAGTTATCGAGCGGGATGAAAAATGATTAAATTACTAAAATAACTATTAAATAATAAGGGTTGGTGATAGAAGTGTGAAAATTTAGGGCTTTTGGACAAAAAATTTTGTCCAAAAAATTTTGAAAAAATGTTAGGGGTAGCCGATTCTCAGGCTTCTGAAAATGCACATAAAATTTCATAAAAATCGGTTAAGCCGTTTCGGAGGAGTTCAATCACGCACACCGTGACACGAGAATTTTATATATTACATGAAGAAATTTTTCGAACGGTATGATGAACGAAACAAATTTAAAAGATATTAGAATTAAACAGTTTTCAATTGAAAATTCAATTGAGAATTTCACTACTTTCAATGCAAATTTTTTCTCATTGATAGAAAAGTATTGCCTGTTTATAGTTTGAAATTATTTCAAATGTCAATAACAATAAATATCTCAAACGTACGTTTCCAAGTTCAGCTATTTCACCATATGTTCACCATTAATAATACCTTTTCCAACAGAGTATTTATTTGTTGAAAACTTTAAACTTGAATTAATTCTTCACGTTCTTCGTCAAATATCGTAGCCTCACTTATATAAGATGTAGATAGCTCTAGTGAAATCTCCTGGAATTAATTTGATTTTTTTAAATGAAAAATTACGTAAACCATTGTATGCTTGAAACTTTGTTTCAAGAATATGATTTTTTATGCTTTAAGGACTAATGATTTAAGGATTACCTTCATTGAATCGCTAAATCAACTGAGGAGAATCACGTTCCAATATTACATATGTGCACGATACACCATCCATCTACATTCTACATAACATTAACAACAACTGACGAAGAAGTTATTCATCACTACGTATACGCGCCATAGTCGGACAATGCTCCTTGTATGTTGTTTATGTGCATAAAATTTTCATTTTATACTCCCAATTGAACAAATGCATCGGGAATTGTTAATTGAACACAATGCTGAATGAATTCCCCACGTCACTCATGCCACCATTAAAAAGCAGTTTTGTATATTACGGAATGAGACATCATCGGTAATTAGGTACGTGCCGTGAATTGGCAATTGCCTGAAATTTCGTATTTAATATTGGCAAAAATGGGAAGCTGTCGACAGCTAATTGGATTCAATTGAATTTGAGTTAATAATTTCATCGATCGATGTGGGAGCGTTTGTGACGCTTCAATATATTCACCCTGACGTTTTATTTTCACGTTGAAATAAGTTTTATGTCGAAGAAAATGTTATCGTATGATTGGAAACACTTTTAGAGCAAGAGCCCACGACGGCCAGACCTTCGTTATTTTATAAAAGCTGAAATTTTCTCTGTGCATGTACCCAACACAGGTAAGAAAAACCAGCGACTATAAAGTTTGGGCTGGGGTTACTTGCTCAGCTAACAGGAAGTAAATGTGTATAAAATAGTACTTTGAATTCGTTAAAGTATAAAGCCCAATTTTTTTGTATTTTCTTCGGGATAATTCTGAAAATTCCGCCTTTGCCTGACACTTCTCACAGTTGCTACCCCCTGCCAGACACCAAAATACCACCATCACTTTAGTAAATTACCAAATTAATTTAAGGATCTCACCAATATATGGAAGTGAAGATGATACTCTGTGAAGATGAAAAATACACCGTATAGGACATACTGAGCAGAGGAATGCAAATTATATTGCTGCTCAACTGTGCACTTATTGATGTAGTTGAAAATGAAGTAATAAATACTATGAATCTGCAGTCGCATTATAATGAATATAGTGATAAAAACGTAGGGTATTTTTGTCTATAATATCACAAGTAACGGACCAATCTATCCAATATAGGTCTATGACTGAGTTAGGAACTTAAGTTCTATGGTTAGCTGGAAGTCCATATAATTTCATAATACATGAAATTTTTTTTATATCACATCTTCAATTATATAAGGCCTATAAAAGCATTATGAATTATTTCTTGGAATGATACTGATTGAGACGAATTAGGAGATACGTATTCTGAATAGTCAATAAGCATAATTATCACTGTAAATTAAAAAGTTTCTCACGAAAACAACGTGCGCGTTCAGAGTTTTTTCGTTTTTCAAGGCCAAGAAATATGTTGGGCTTGTAGAGTTCCCAAAAATTCTTAGAGTTCCCGAAGTCGAGAGTCGAGCTTTCAAGGCTCTAGTGTTGACCATATGGCTCTAAAATACTTTAAACAACTTCAAAACTTAAGTAAAAGAAACTTACGTTGAAAACCTACACATTTTTCTATATAACAGCCGTTTACATATGTTTCAAGGTTATTGCCTATCGTCAGAACGGCGTAGTTCAAGTTAAAGATGATAGTACTTGAAGAGATATATAAAAAATTAATATATAAAACACGAAACACTGTTTCGTACACGTGTTATACACCCAAAACATATTGGGAAGAGTCAACACAACGTTGCAGACGACAATGAAATACCGTCCGGCTTTTGTGAGACTTTTATAGCTTCTGGAAATCCCAGACAATCTTAATGATAAAAGAATTATTCTAAGAATTATATTTAATGCAGGTAAACTAAAATTAAGTAAAAGAAACTTACGTTGAAAACCTACACATTTTTCTATATAACAGCCGTTTACATATGTTTCAAGGTTATTGCCTATAGTCAGAACGGCGTAGTTCAAGTTAAAGATGATAGTACTTGAAGAGATATATAAAAAATTAATATATAAAACACGAAACACAGTTTCGTACACGTGTTATACACCCAAAACATATTGGGAAGAGTCAACACAACGTTGCAGACGACAATGAAATACCGTCCGGCTTTTGTGAGACTTTTATAGCTTCTGGAAATCCCAGACATTCTTAATGATAAAAGAATTATTCTAAGAATTATATTTAATGCAGGTAAACTAAAATTAAGTAAAAGAAACTTACGTTGAAAACCTACACATTTTTCTATAAAACAGCCGTTTACATATGTTTCAAGGTTATTGCCTATCGTCAGAACGGCGTAGTTCAAGTTAAAGATGATAGTACTTGAAGAGATATATAAAAAATTAATATATAAAACACGAAACACAGTTTCGTACACGTGTTATACACCCAAAACATATTGGGAAGAGTCAACACAACGTTGCAGACGACAATGAAATACCGTCCGGCTTTTGTGAGACTTTTATAGCTTCTGGAAATCCCAGACAATCTTAATGATAAAAGAATTATTCTAAGAATTATATTTAATGCAGGTAAACTAAAATTAAGTAAAAGAAACTTACGTTGAAAACCTACACATTTTTCTATATAACAGCCGTTTACATATGTTTCAAGGTTATTGCCTATCGTCAGAACGGCGTAGTTCAAGTTAAAGATGATAGTACTTGAAGAGATATATAAAAAATTAATATATAAAACACGAAACACTGTTTCGTACACGTTTTATACACCCAAAACATATTGGGAAGAGTCAACACAACGTTGCAGACGACAATGAAATACCGTCCGGCTTTTGTGAGACTTTTATAGCTTCTGGAAATCCCAGACAATCTTAATGATAAAAGAATTATTCTAAGAATTATATTTAATGCAGGTAAACTAAAATTAAGTAAAAGAAACTTACGTTGAAAACCTACACATTTTTCTATATAACAGCCGTTTACATATGTTTCAAGGTTATTGCCTATCGTCAGAACGGCGTAGTTCAAGTTAAAGATGATAGTACTTGAAGAGATATATAAAAAATTAATATATAAAACACGAAACACTGTTTCGTACACGTTTTATACACCCAAAACATATTGGGAAGAGTCAACACAACGTTGCAGACGACAATGAAATACCTTCCGGCTTTTGTGAGACTTTTATAGCTTCTGGAAATCCCAGACAATCTTAATGATAAAAGAATTATTCTAAGAATTATATTTAATGCAGGTAAACTAAAATTAAGTAAAAGAAACTTACGTTGAAACCTACACATTTTTCTATATAACAGCCGTTTACATATGTTTCAAGGTTATTGCCTATCGTCAGAACGGCGTAGTTCAAGTTAAAGATGATAGTACTTGAAGAGATATATAAAAAATTAATATATAAAACACGAAACACTGTTTCGTACACGTTTTATACACCCAAAACATATTGGGAAGAGTCAACACAACGTTGCAGACGACAATGAAATACCGTCCGGCTTTTGTGAGACTTTTATAGCTTCTGGAAATCCCAGACAATCTTAACGATAAAAGAATTATTCTAAGAATTATATTCAATGCAGGTAAACTAAAATTAAGTAAAAGAAACTTCAAAACTCACTATTTTTCATGTGAAATTTAGAAATTTTCCCGGAGCAAGACTCTCGGTGTGGACCCCTCCAATATTTTCCATAACTCGGCGCCACTGCTAGGATGTCATATTTGGATTCTATATGTACGACCCTACTAGGTAATCGGACTCTCTTCCAGTAACATATTGATTCATTCTTGTATTCATCTATAAATGTCTTGTATACACGATAGAAACGATATGCCAGACATTCCAGTTTTCATGATTATAATACTAGAAAAAAAGATCTATCTCTACCTACACATACTAGTCATCGTACTGATATACATATCTTGGTTCATTCCTACAGTCAGTTTTGCTTAATCTATATCGATGTGTTATTCTTTTTACAAACTTCCTGAAATAATCAATGAACTCAAAGTTCAATATAGTTCAGATGAGTCAGATGGATTTTAGCATTTTCTCTATATTCATTACATTGTCGATATAAGGATGGTTGATGATTATTATTATCAAATCAATGTTATAAATGACATATGTTACATGATTCTGGTATTTCCCAAAATTTAAGAGGAACATACCAGAATAGCATGGATTGTGAAAAGGTTCGATGTTTGTAATGTGTAGATAAATCGTCAATAATATGACACATAACACAATGACGAATTTTATCCTACCTACAGAATTGCAAATGCGACCTCTGCGCTTTACGATACAACTCTCCAAAATATTCGACTAATAAGGCACCGCATAAGAGGAAAGCTGAACTGTATTGTGTACATCTGCCACTGGCTCCTGGACTATAGGAAAAATCTAAAATTCCGTAATTTCATTGTAGGTCTTATTAACTTTCTTTAATAGATACAGACTTGATTGGGATTTTTTCCAAATTGTTTGAAAGTTGATATATTTTAATTAAATTTTCTTTCTGGTGCAGCAATGTTATCCTTCTGGTTTATTCATATATATGGGTTGCTTAGTTCTGAACAATAATCACGTACTCCAATAATATATTCGTTGTTCTTTCTCGAACCTACTTTTCTTCCTATTTTCGCCCATATAAACAATACCACAATCCGCGATTTTCAACTCTCTTTTAATTCTTCAAAAACTATAAAATAGAAAAAAAATCTTTTCTAAGTTTACAAACCTTTCGTAAATTGTAAAATAATAATGAGTTATTCTATTAGTAATAAGAAATACTTGTCTAAAAATTACTGACTGAACAATTCTTTATTCAACTAATTTCGCCTTTTACAGCATTATCCAGAAAATGCTGATATTTCTTGATAATGCTGTAAAAGGCGAAACTAGTCGAATGAAGAATTGTTCACTCAGTGATTTTTAGACAAGTATTTATTATCATCTCTTATTTAAATATGAACTCTCACAGAGTTGATTCATCGTCCATTGAATTTATTAGTATTGTATTCAAATTACAAATACGAACTAGTCAATCACAGTCTAATGTCCGTTCAATCCAAAAATTCGATTTTAACAAAACCAAATGTATCATTACAATGCCTAATTACGAGAGGTGTGCCACCAATGCCTAGTCAGAGATATTGAAAATTTTAAGTGTCAAAGATGACATGCATATAAGGGGATCACCAAATGGCAAACGGCCAATCTATTTTATGCAGACCTTGTGTTAACAATAGAAGATATTTAATTAACATTATCCGCGAACTTTACATCAAATTTCCCACGGATAATCTAAGGGAAAACATGTCAGTTGTCACATTAATATTGAAAAATCCCTTAGTACTTAGTAATATTTATTCATAACATCTGTTTGTCATTCTATTAAATAATATACCGAATGAAACAATTGTTAAGCCAAGATTTACACATATATTCAAAAGAATACTGCATGACGAACGTTTCGATGAGATTCACCTTTTTCAAATTCTACGTGCAGTCTTTGTAAAAGGTGAATCTCATCGAAACGTGCGTCATGCAGTGTTCTTTTTAATATATGTGTAAATCTTGGCTTAACAATTGTTTCATTATGTTTATCGATTTACATCAAGTATCGGCCTCATCAATTATTAATATACCGAAACCCATTAGTTTAATTTTTTCATAGATATCATCTACACATAGTATTTAAATAGTAACTTTACTATCTTCCGAGCAGCGACGATCATGTTTTTTTGAAAAACAGACCCGTAATGAAAGCGTCTGATGACCCGTGGCATATAATATCAGCTCTGGTATTTCTGAGAACTTGAGCATCTTCAAACGGCATCATGCTGCATAAATGCATCGCTGTTATTTGCATCCATTGTAAATTCGATACATTATGCACATCCGCCGATTGAATGAAATTTCTCCTGCCATACGTTTCCTAGAAGAAAGATTGCCTTTGAAATGAAAACACGTCAACAAAACGTGAGACGCGTATTATATCAAATTCGCAAACAAGTAACCGGTTGCGCGGACGCAGATCATGAAATATGGTATGTATACACTGCAACGTATTTAGCAATTCACTCATATCCTCCCTAATTAAAGATACACCAGCGTAATTCGCAATTTTCTGCGGCACAATGAGCCTAAATTATTGGTATAATAAGCCACATTGGTTTTGATGCCACAACCGTGAATCGTATATGAAGCCTTGTCGTCCAGACGGCGACTTAACACAATTATTCCATGCACTTTATCTAATTGTCTCCGACCTTTGACCTAGGATTTCAAGTATATTTACCACAATAGACTGCGACAATGAGCCATTCTTATCTTTGCAGTTGACAGAAGATTTAAAATAATGTTGAGTGTGTTTCTCCTGCACCTTCTTGGTTTTAGAAGAAAAATTCTTTTGTTCAATCGAGAAAAATAGTGTTATAAAGAAATTACACTTTGGTTTTTGTCACTGTATTTATTATTTTGCGGTTGCAGTTTCGTAGTATCATTGAATTTCAAGCTTATGAATAACGAAATTGGGATTATTTGAATATATGTAGTTGACGAGCAATAGAGTTTGCAGTTTTCTTCATATTCTGAGAATGTCCTATGCCACGGTGTATTATCCTTCTTCATTTAGTGAAGTTCTTATATCTATTTGATCATTCATCAAATTGTCCGTGTTTTTTGTATATTAAATTAAATTAAACTCTTGGCTTAATGTTTCACGATTTATTTAACAATATGAATAGTCAACATGTTTCGAGCGTTAGCTCATTTTCGAGACTGAACTACTATAAGGAACTTACTTACAACGCTTGTTTTTTTCAAAATTTTTTCAAAATTGTTTGGACTAAGCTGGTCTTAATTACAATTTTTTGTCTTCAAACGTCTTTTTTGACATAAATTGTTCGATATGTCGAAAGCGCTAAACGCAGGAGATGATTGTTATACACGATGTGGAGGAAGAACCAGTGACTAATTTTCAGGTGTCATTTCATAAGTCACCAAAACTCAAAAACTCAATATTCAATACTTGTTTCATAATGAAACCATTTCTGGAAACCGCCCATGACCGGAATGGACAATCATAAAATTGCAAAGAGAGGAAAAATTAGAAATATGAATTTGATTTTGTTATATCATCAATCTCGAAACTTTGGGAAATTATTCAAGAATATTTGAAATTCATGAAAAACGTCGCCAGAACTTTTTCGTCCCTCTCAATTGTTGAGAGAACGCATAAATATTTATTACAAATAGCTGTACTTTTGTCATTTCAGTCGTCATTAAATTTGCAGGCAATAAAAAGAATTTATCTAGAAAAACAATTGTAAAATGCCAGAAATAATTCATGTCTCTAACTTATAGTTATTGACATAATAAACCGTTACCGACATTGCTGGTGCTACCACACAATTCAAGAATTGGAAACAGAAGCTATCCTTTCGTCTATTTATTTTCAACGTCTTTATGGCCACCGGGTATAGTTAGATCAGGAAATTCACATAATGCAGTCGCATTTCATAATTTTGATCGATAGGTACGTCAAAACCGTAAATGGAAATAGTACTCGCATGACAATGTCTGTATATTTTACCAAAATATTAACGGGCGATGGAATGATGAAGATAGAACAAGGTTTGTAAGAGACCGATAATTGCCACCGACAGTGTCCTAATCTGATGTTATTGTCAAAAATAATCTCGAGATTTAATCAAATGCCTAAAAAACACACGCTAACAGAACACGCAAACTTTAAAATTGATCGAAGGTAATAATTGTCCAATATGCTTCATTGTTTAAGCATCATATAGTTATTATTTTCAGCAAATTGAAAGTTTCGTGAGTTAAAAATATGATTTAACGCAATTGGTCTCAACTAATATCCTTTTACCTCGATGAACATATTACGATATGTCCTGCGGCAATAAATCTCAGATATAAAAAGAGACGAATATTTCGAATATTTCACTGAATGTTACATGCTCAAGGTGCGGAAAGTAGCTGCCACACAACTCAAATGATTTATTTCGATACCTGCAGCCGTTGTTCTAAAGTTAGCACAGATGCACCTTCGGTTTTAATAGGATTTATTTTTATATCTCCAATTAGATAAATTGCATCGGTAAAAATGACGCAAAAACATTCTAAGGAACGGATACTTAGTTCTGGCGGGACGCTCTATTAGTTCTTAGTTCATTATTTTGAGATTACTCAGATTAGGCAGTTATTCAAGTATGCGATATTTTTCACCGAAGAATGTGCTTACATTTCAAAATCGTAACAAAACTATAGAAGCATCAAATAAGAATATTCCAATAGATATTCGAATGATGTATGAATTAATTTCTACAGAAAAAAATTATCAACACTAGCAGACGACGAGATCACACTTGAATTTCTCATTATTCCCTTAGATCAGTGTTTCCCAACCTTTTTTGTGGAATGCAACACCTAGCCTTTCTAAAATTTTCATGCCCGAAAGGGATGAAGAATTAAAACTAACAAGCGTGAAAGGGTTAACCTCGTATCGAGTCAATTTTCGAATTGCCCCCCTTAACAATCAAATTGCCCCCATGGGGCGTAAGCTCCACGTTGGGAAACACTGCATTAGAGAGTAATCAGAAAACGGATATTCAAGATCAAAAATGTTTGAATGCCTTGAAAAATGCCTTGAACATTTAGATATTGGGGATTGCTATTCATTTGTTGATAATTATATTTCCCTTATAATTTATCACAAAAGCTGACCATAAGTTTAGACATAAATTAAAACAGATCTGAAACAATTGCTTATACTATGTAATACTATATTATAAGCAGTTGAAGAAATGCGAACTGTTCATTGAAGCAACGGTGACAAAAACAAGTATTTTCGAAATAATTGTTCCTCTGTATTTGTTTTTGAATAACGTGAAAACTACTGCTCGAAATTGAAGGCTCGAATCATCGATATTTTGATTTATATTGAAATATAGTTTTCATTTAATTGGAGGGAAATATCTAATTCCTGTTCGTTTCAATGTAATTTAGTTGGGCCTCACATTATGAACAGATTTTCTACGTTTTTCAATAATAATATTTTACGATTATACTTTGCCGAAGCTATCAATAAAAGTTATAGAAAACCCTTCAGATTCCTTCGAGGAAAAGAACTATCAGCAGTTGGTTGTATTTAGATAAGTAGAGATCTTCTTTACCATCAACATCATACTACCTACTTCATAAAAGCAGTGATTGGACCATAATAATAATAATAATAATAATAGTTCTTTATGATATGAAATATTCATACAAAAGGCTATTGACCTTAGGTTCTTCAGCCTTTTTTCTCTCAATATTAATTTTTATTGTTTAGGGCAGTTATTGCTTAAAAATAGAACTAAAATTGTTACTGGTAGTAATAAAGAACAGTTGAGATGGAAAATTTTATTACCAACAAAACTTTCGCAACACATTTTAGATTTATCATAACTTATTTTTACCATTATTTTCATTATCCACCGGTTAAGTTGATGTGATTTACACAGATTTTCAGAAAGCATTTGATAAAGTTGCTAATGCGTTTCTGGTACAGAAATTACGCAACAAATTTAGATTCTCTTATAGCCAACCTTTTTCATACTTACTTGGTTGACCGACGTCAATTCGTACAGCTGTAGGGTATACAGTCGTCTGAGTTCATACCTACACCTGGAATACCTCAAGGGTCTAATCCTGGACTACTGTTATTCCATTCGTAAATGATCTGATGGATAATATTCACTTTCCACATTTGATGTTTGCAGACGATTTGAAACTATATGATGAAATTAGATCACAGGACATCTGTGTTCAACTTCACCTCGCGCTTGACCATGTTGCTAGTTGGTGTGAGGAGAATTATTTGTTTTTTCTTTCACAAGGAAAAGAGACCGAATTGACTGTGATTACAGCGTCGGTGGTCAGATTCTTTCTCGTTCGGATATAGTGAGAAATCTTGGCGTAGTCTTCGACCGGTTGCTTTCCTTTGTCACACACATCACCCAACTTATTTCATCTGCTTCGAAAATATATGAATTCATTGTACGTAATGGCAAAGATTTTAATAATTCCTTAACATTCATAGGACTATTCAATACCCTAATCCGTAGCAAGTTGGAGTATGGCAGCATGATCTGGCATCCTATTCACACTTGCCATCAACGCCATCTTGAGGCTATTCAGAGAATGTTCTTGAAATTCTTAGTTTGAAGGGGGGATAAAGATTATCCACAGAGAGGAGTCAATCATACCGAATTATTGAATCGATTTAGTTTAATCTGATTGCAGAGCAGGAGAGCACTCAAATTTTTTTTACAAATAACTGCACAATAGTATTGATTGTCCTCCTCTCTTGTCCGCTTTGAAATTTCGTGTTCCTAGGCAAAATTCTCGTAATACAGAATCATTCCACATATAGACTCCGAGGACCAACTTCGTGATACAATCCCGCATTTGGTTTATGGAGTCTACTTTCAATAGAGTTGCCAATAATTATGACATTCACTTCGACTCCATAGAATTTATTATCAGGAGTTATGTGAACAAAGAAAATTGACTAAAATGTATAGATTTAGACCGACTTCTTTGTAGTATTTCATTGAATGCTATAATGTAATTTTACTATTTTTTTAGATTAGATTGAGCTGTTATGTCTTTTTCATTTCAATTATTTAGTTAGTATTCAACATTGTTATTATTTTCTGTAATTGGGTGTTATACCTGTTGAGAATAAAGAACTTATTATATGATTATAAAGTAATCCATACTTTTCTTCTTTTCTTTACATAGGTAGAGTACTGAAGTGTCAATTTTTCAATTTGTAGCGTTAAATTGACGCAAATTGTAGCAACAAAAATTACGCGGAGCTTCCGCTTATCTCTTGGTGAAACATTAAGTTAAAAACAATAAATTAAAATTAACACACTTGGCTTAAGTTTTACTAAATATATCAAAAACTCTACATATGTTTCGGGTGGTTAACCCATTGTAACCGTCTAACCCAGAGTAACATTGTATACCTAGTCTTGATAATGGGTTAAACACCCGAAATATGTGTAGAATTTTTAATATATTTAGTGAAACTTATGACAAGTGTGTTAATTTTATGTTATTGTTTGCAATAAAAATTGTTTTCGAACAAGTTTTCAACCACTTTTACTGCCTCTTTTCATAATTATCATATAGGTAATATATAGGTATATATATATAAATATATACATATAGTGATTCTTATATTTCTTGTGAAATAACTATTGAATGTATATAGGCACATTTCAATACAGTTTCACAAAGTTGTTCAATCGCACTAACATTTCTAAAATACGACTGCCTGTGGTGCTATATGTTCGCTTTAAAATGGATGTTCGATAAGCTCCTCGAACTCTATTTCGAGATTCGTTTTATGGGCCTTTGCGGACCAACCACCGTCAGTGCTGACCTCCCTATAACGGTACAATCTTCGGCTGTAAAGTGCAGTTCATAAACCTCGACCGTGCTCTACTCAAATCAACGGAGATTCATTTGAAAGCAACTAGAGGTGTCTGTCGGATAACCGTCGGTGCAATATCTGGCAATTGTGGGTGAAACGTGGGGCAATAAAATCGATTTTTAAGGGGCTTTTTGGAAATATAGGATTGAGAAATGAATATCAAACCTATACATATTTCTATATTTACATATACATACTTATCAATTATAATAATAATATTAGGGACTTTATTCACTTTTATACACAAATTGTGTTGCAACAGTGAGAGGCGAAGTTAAGCATAGCTATTCTTACTCAACCTCTTAAAACAAAAAATAAAGGAAAAAAAATAATAATAATCACAATAATAACATAACATAACATAAATAACAGTAATAATAGAATATAGAAAAAAAATATAAAGTAAACATTATTGAACAATAATTCAACAAAATGAATATGACAACTATTGTCAAATCAAACCTTATATAATGAAAAAAAATGAGGGAAAAAAAACAAAACAAAAACAAAGAGTTGCAAAGTGTGTTAAATGAAGTCTATTAAATGTATTGATTCAGTTTTACTGGGCAGATGAGAGCTGGTATTTGATCTTTTTTCTAAATCCGGACAGCGAAAGATTTTTTATGTGACTATCTAATGTATTATAAATTTAGGTCGCATTATATGTGAAAGATCTTTTAAAAGTATTCAGGCGAAACCGAGGTAAATGAAAGTAAAATAATAAATGACCTTTCCAGTGGGGTAAACCATTGTCATTATCATGCGTTTGCGGATGATTCCCAATTTTATTTTACTTTCCACTCTAAAGTAGAAGAAGGCATCAATTATAAATTAGTAGGAATTTTCTTCCTCGAAACATTAAAATGCATATTAAAAGTGAAAATGGAAATGTATATGAATCTAAAAGAATTTCGAATGAGATCACTTGTTGTAAGTTTGTAATTTTCTGGCTTCATCTTGTTTCTTCGATCAAGGGAACTCATGGGAGTAGTTCACTATATATTTCCGGTATTTTGAAGAAAAAATTCGAAGAAGGTGCGTTTTAAAAAAATATCGAAACTTGATTTCTTGGATGCATGCCACGATTGATTCCTATAATAGGATGAAACAGCGCTCTATGGTATTTCCAACAAGTTCGATGTTTTTCCAAGCGCACTCAATAATTACTCCCGAAAGTACCTAATAGGTTGCGTTTTCATTGACATCTCACTGGGAGTTTCATCTGAATTATTTTGATACTTCGAAATATTGTGATACATGATATTCATAAGACTCATGATAATGTTGAAAACTCTTACCTCAATTTTTATACTCTGTTAGTTGATAAGTCAATCTTTTCGTTATTTTGTAACCGGGGTGGTGGAACTGCAGATAGTTTCAGTTAAAATAACGATATTACATTCAATGAACAATGATAGTCTGAAAAGATTCATAACTTCATATGGAAATCGAAAAAAAGTTATCTTTCAATAATTTAGCGTTGAAATATACAGAGTATTTACCGAATAGAAGAGTATTACTCTTTGCATAATCGGATCGCAAGTAAATGAAGGAAATAATTGAAATTCTGTGATGGAAAACGCAATGCGTTAATTGATTCCGATTTAAATTTACAGATCAAGTAATTGAAACATTCTACCGACATGAGAACTCATTAAAATTAAAATTATGAGTGTGTTTTTCTTACTTCTAAAATTTATCATTTGCGAAAAAAATACTTGTGTTGATAAGCTAGATTGCACAGAGTAGACAAAAGTGTCAGATAGTGTAATGAACTGGGATAATATTTCTTTGCATTGTCCTAAAAACACTACCCCAACATTCTCCTGTTTAATTTTTTTCAAATAAATAATTCAATGGATGTTTCATTGAAAGGTGAATCGAAATGGTTCCTGAAACTACACTTGAAGCTACTAGTATTTATCATTTGTATTCGATACTCGGTTTCATGTTTCAACTACACGTCTGACTTGATGAAGTGGCCGTGCTGATGTATAGAGATTGCGGATGAGCCTACAGTCTACAGACTCGAGAGATGCGATGGCATTGTACTGTAAAATATGCAACCCACTCGTAAAATGAAACTAGACTGGCAAGGCTGCCTAGATGAAACTAGACGTAGACAATAACCAGTCACTCCCGCCTAGCAACACATAGCAAACAACTTCTATGAGACAGACGCGAGGTTGCCAGTTCTCTACAGTTCTAGTATCTACATCTACCAGAATGAAGAGTGAAAACTCCGCATCATACACATACATATATAATAATATAAATGTTATCAAAACCATACATGTTTTAAATTCAATAGTTTTGCAAATGAAATCTTGCATTTTCTCTGATTTTTCCTATTCGACACCATTGTAAGTATAACGAAATTTAATTATCAACATAGCATTGAAAAATGTGGGAAAATGAAGAATTCAATTTTTTCACATTGTCTTCGATAAATTTTTCGATTTTTCATTTTTGAATTGTCTACAATTAGCTACTCTATTTTGGGTGGAAATTTATCGAGAAAGTGATATTATAGAGGGGCTACAGAATGAGTTGCCCAGCGAAACACTGTGTCATCTTCATCAAGTGAGTGCGCACACAATCAAAGTGAAATTGGGTATTTCACGCAAGTTTTCTTTCGTCTAATCGTAATAACTGTACATCACAAACGCAAGAATTGGCTAAGCCACGCGAATTGTACACAGTTTATTGTTTTATTTCATTGCAATATGTCAAGTTAATAAAATTAAAGTTGAAATTACATTGGATATCCAATAAAGTTATCTTCAATAAAGAATATCCAAGTTTTTTGTTAATATATCTATAATATCTATATATCTATATAGTAATAATAATAATAAGCACTTTATTCACTTTTATACACAAATTGTGTTACAACAGTGAGAGGCAAAGCATAGCTATTCTTACTCAACCTCTTAAAACAAAAAAAGGAGAAAAAAAAAATGATAATTTTCATAATAAAAATAGCAGTAGTAATAGAATATCGAAAACAAGGTAAAATATAAGGTAAACATTATTTAACAATAATTTAACAGAATGAATATGACATCCTTCGTCAAATTAATATTATGAAAAAATATAATTATATAATGAAAGAATTAGGAAAAAACAAAACAAGAAAAGAATTGCAATCTCTGTTGAATAAATTCATCGAGTTTTACTGGGCAGATAAGAGTTGGCATTTGACCTTTTTTCTGAATCCGTACAGAGAAAAATCTTTTATGTCACTATATAATGTATTATAAATTAAGTTCGCATTATATGTGAAAGATCTTTTAAAAATATTTAGGCGAAACCGAGATAAATGAAGGGTATCAACATGTCTAATGTTAACTGAATGTGCATGTCGTCTAAAATTTAGTCTACGATGGAGGTAAATGGGCATTCCGGATAAAAGAATGTAATGTACGAATGAACTCATAACTCATAAGAAAACGGAATAGTTGAACAATTTTAAACCACCCTAGCTGAAAGGATCTAGCAGATACTCTTTCGTATTTACGTATTCTGAAAACAAACCTACAACATCAATCTTGAACTGTATTCTTGGAGCATTGATCCAACAAACAAGGATAAATAAGAATGAATCCATAATGCAATATTGCATATTGCATTTTTACGTAATTTGAAATTAAGGATACCTACATTCATATAATTCCCAATATTATAATAATTCGCAATATTATTAAGGAAATGATACATTATGAAGCTATTTTCATAATTTATTTTGTTTAATTGCCAGTAAACTTTATTATTATATTTTGTTAATGAGATTGAATTCTCGCTTAACTCTTGGTGAAACATAATTGAATATTAAAATAAATTAAACTCTTGGCTTAATGTTTCACGATTTATTTAACAATATGTATAGTCAACATGTTTCGTTTTTGTAGCGTTTCTATGTTGTGAAAAGTATTTTCAATGGATGCCTATAGATTAAGTTATGACATTTTTTAATAATTAGTTGACAATTTATTTCTGGAAGTCATAAGAAATCATTCCTCCATTTAGCGTTTTAACTGACACGTTGCCTGTTAGAATGATACAACTTGTATCAGTTACAAATGATACAAATTGTTAGAATGATACAATTGCTTTGCTCATTTCGATGTTCTCAAACATAATTCTCTGGAGCATATTAGTTTATTATTGGCGTCGCATTGTTTGTACATATATACTCGTATAGCCGCCTTTGCTATAGCATTTTTCAAGTTAACTTAAGTTGTCTAAAATTCACATTAATTGAACTTGAAACCATAATTTTTTGGGCGTTTTGCCTCCGAAAACGCTTCATCCTCTCAGAATGCTTCTCCTCTGGTTCAGCTGTCCATTTTCTTCTAGGTTGGCGCAATGATTCTTGTTCAAACTCCACATTTGCGATTTTATAGCAACACTCTGTGCAATCTTCCAAATTATCTATTCGACCTGTTTTCATTTTAAAACAATTTTAATATAAAATTTCTTGAAAAATTTAATTCAACCTGTTGTATATCCTTTATTCTTCTCTCAGTCATTCTGTGTCGCATTTACTGTTTGTTATAACCAGTAGTTCCTTTCTCATTCTATAGACATGTGCATGAAATTTTGCTCGACATTTTGTGATTTCTTCCGTTATTGTATTTGCCTTTAAATTAAGTTTCGTTGAGGTTTTCAATCATTGCTCCGTTCCTGAGAACGGAGCAATGCATCTTCCTGAGAATATTTCGTTCTGGTTTTTTTATTTCTCTCATTTATGAATGACCCCCAATCATCTTTGTTTTGGATTTATAGATTTCTGCTAGAAGAATTGTTATGATATAATGCCTTCATTTTGCGTCTGTCGAATTTTTCTATTAAAATGTGCCCATATTTTTTTGTATGCCCTTCCGATTTTGGTAATGCTTTGTTGGTTGGCGGTTTTATCTTGAGTACTGTATAATTTCTCTCCGCTCTTCAAAATAGCTAACTTTTGAAATTTCATCATGTCTTGGGATTAGAGAAGATTTATTTTTCGGTTTTCTCCACGTGAATTTGATTTTATCATAAAAAATTTGTAATCCGGTTTTCTAAGTATTTCCATGTAGTTTTTCCACTTCGTGAATCACATCAATTCTGCGAAAGCGAGACACTTGACTTTCATCCGATTTTCTTTTTTGATACAAAACTTGGAAACCCTTTATTTAAGGTTCCCATTTCTTTTTTCTTTCATTTCGATGTACTGAGCAGATATCCTGTTTTGAGAACATGATGAATACATATGATCACCATTAGATAATATCCTAAGAACAGGCATAACCACGGTGGCAGCTAATAGTATCAAATAATTATGATTCGTCATCTTGAAAAATATGTATTCTGATATTCATATAACACCTATTATCTAAGAATTATACGCATCTAGGCAACCATGTTGAAAAGCGTATAAAGAGTGAGATATCTACTTCCCCTGAGCATCTCCAGTCTCCTTTCCTCCTCAACGCGGCTCCATAAAAATGCAACTGAACAGGACAGACGACCTATTATCTACGTCACGTGGGCATTGACTGTCGAGGTTGTCGATAGTGTGTCTACGTCTAGTCTCGTTCACCTATTCAATTTGATAGTTGCTATTATAGTGCGACGTTGTCTGTTGCTAATAGTTGCTTCTTAAAATAGACGATCAAATGAAATCCGTCAATACATAGACCTTGATTCGAGTTTCGGTTTTTTCCAACCATCCACTACGATAATAATATATTTCGAGATCGCAAATATTCGAATTTATTTTATTCTGAAACTGTCTTACAAATCAATTGAATAAGAAGATATAGATTTTTTCATCGATATAGAACTAGATTTTTACTGAATGTGCTGTTCGATAGCACATTTGCATTATATCGTTAGGTGTTAATACTGTATATATTTTTTTGAATATTTCCTGTAAGTGGGTGTTTTTACCTGTATGAAAATAAAGACTTTTTATTACTATTACAGTTCCAAGATTCACAAATCATTCATACTAGTAAATATTGTCTACGAAGTGAAAATGTCTATAAAATGTCTACGAAGCCTCTACGTACTTCTACTAATGTTGTCATGAGTAGGAATCTTGAATGCTAGGGGGAGTTTATACGTCTTTTCTTCGATAGAGGGAGCTCACATGAATGTCTACGAAGCAATGTTCTCCTCATTCGGATATAGAACCTGTGGGCGTTTTGAAAGTCATAATTGATTGATTAAATAAGGACTGATGATTCATAATAATGATGAAACAATTGTATCCTATTATCATAATATTTCTGGATTACAGCCGAGTATCAAATACTTCGGTGTAATCATGGATCACCATTTGAGATGGGACGAGCATGTGAAATTACTCTGAAAAAAGCTTAGAGGGACTTTTTTACAAATTTAGATGTTTTGAAAAATATTCAAACTGTCAAGATCATCTCTATATACTTTATTATGCCTTGTACAATCGCTCATAGGCTACATAGGTTGGGGAGGTGCATACGATAGCCATTTACGAAGCCTGAAAATTACGCAAAAATTATTTTTAAAAATTATTTATGGAAAATCTTATACCTTTTCAAGTGAGAAGCTCTTCGGAATGGCTGAAGTGTTGGATATTCGACAACTATATGCTTTAGAAGTCATTACAAATATAAACAAAAATAAAATCTCACGATGTTACTCCTGTAACATCGATACACTACCAGATATAAGGAGAATACTTACATAGGGATATTCGACAACTATATGCTTTAGAAGTCATTACAAATATATACAAAAATAAAATCTCACGATGTTACTCCTGTAACATCGATACACTACCAGAAATAAGGAGAATACTTACATAGCTACCAGATACTCAAAAAGAATTGGACAAAGATCAAGTACTTACGTGGCTGAAAAACTGTACACAGTTTTGCCACTGAAAAATCTAAAATCTCGAAATTTCAAGAAAAAAATAAGAGAATGGTTGTTATCGGAGAGAAATGAGTTTTTAGAGCTCATTAACAACCAATAAAAGAGGTTATTCAACGATCAATGATACTCAATTCTGATGTAAAAATTGAAATCCAAACTAGACACTAAATGTTATTTTTTTATTCTCAAATCGATAAAAATAAATGAATAAATGCTCAATGGATGTATTGAAATGGACAATGGAAAATGAATGCCAAATTTGAGCAAAAATCGTCGCGACAACCTGTAATTAAATAGACAGACGGAAGAAGAAGCACTCGGAGGGGATGAAGCGTTTTTTCGAGGCAAGAAGCTGATTAAAGCAACAGCCTTGATAATTGCGAATTCAAGTCCAATCGCTTCTCTTAACGGGGAATATTCGTTATAATAATAATATAATATATAGAGGTAGTAGGTACAATGTATTCCAAATAAAGTCAAGAACAAACATTTAATTATTCACTCAAAATAACATTATCTTCTTTGTGCATTGAATAGTAAAAGATATCTAATTTCCAAATGCCTCGCTCATACTCATTATGGATTTTGCCAATAAAGATTGCGAGCTCAAACAAGCCAAGTACCAAAACGTTGGCAATAATCTTACTACATTCGAATCACGTTCGAATAATAATGCAGTATAATTTCAAGTTCGGAGGTCAATGAATCTAAGTTCGGAAGAAAAGTGGAGATACAACCAGATACAATTGAAAATAATCGTGTAACTAGTTACATAACATTCATTAAAACGAAATGTACGATATATTAGAACATGATCCCGTTTCCTAGTCGGTAGCTCATGTTGCATGGTTTTTTTGGAAGATGATATTCTTTCCCTGTCACCGTCTGGTATTTCGGACACGGTCTTCTAGTGACAGTTTTCATCTAGCAATTAATGCCAAACCTCGTGAGTTCGTGACTGTCAAAGGAAAAAAAATTTAAATTCTTTTTTGTCTCTGTATTTATTATATGATCAGTGGCGTAGCTAATGACTATTTCGGTGAACTTCATTTGTGTTTAATTTGAATTTTTGTTTTTTTCTGTAGCTATTTATATTTATGATTCATCTGATGATAAAATGATATCAGATTTACATTTCTTTTTGCAGTGGCGGTCAAGAAAACTTATGGACTAGCTTACCGAAATTATTTCAGTAAGAATATTTCAGTAGAATTATACCGATATCTACCAAAAGAATAATACTCTCTGAAAGATAGGCTTACTCCATATAAATGAAAATGATAAATTATAATAATAATAAAACTCAACGGTTTCTGGGGAATATTGTTTGTGTTTTATATACCCGAATATGTTCTCCTAACAAATTTTTTAAAAATGGCTCTCCTTGTCTTAAAGTATCTACAACACATAAAACAATTCGGGTTTACTGGGGTTATAAAATATGGAAAACTGAACGAAAAAGTAAAAATAGATTGGAATGTTGTTTACCCTCTGGTGAATATGCTAAAATGCAAAACAAGAATATGAATCAATCAAGATTAAAACCATTTATAATCTTTCGTACTCGCAAATGGGGAGTTTTTTAGTCCGCTAAAAGACAGGATCTCAATCTTCGTAGAAAATCCAACTCTAAGAAAACTTAAAAAGTTATTTTAACACTTTAAAACATGCCTCCGTTAATGGAAGTTTTGTTCTGAAAACTATGGAGTTAAGAGTATTCCGTTCTTTCTTGCCGATACTGCTGTTCTCCTTTAAAAATTTCTGGCAAGTACATTTCGCAATCATTTTCGTTTAGTGATTACCAAACAATACTACTTTACATCGTGAAAGTTCGCTTAGAAGTTTAGAAAACTTACTAGAAATTTTTCTAATATTCTTATAAATAAATTCTTGAAAAACTGTTAGTTCAAGACAGTGGCGTATCTAAAGGGCGGGCACAGTGACCACTCTTTCATTACACCATGGAGAAGGCAGTCCGGCGGTGCTGTCTAATTTTAGATGGCGGTCGGCTCTCCTAGCCCGAATCTTCAATCGTCTATGATTTTTTAACTGTTTTTCTTTACTGTTAACGTGTTGAAAAAACTATTGGTATCTATACCATATTTTTTGCACATATTTTAACCACATAATGCACATCTTCCTGTGGTAAAATAGGTAAAACAGAATCCGACGAACAACGATGTGTTCATTAAAGCCTCACCTCATAAAAATACTTCTAATAATCTGTGAGATTTATCTACACATATTGGTATCATTTAAAATTAATTACTTACAAATAATTATTATATTTTGGCGAAGTATATCTAATAACCTAATATCTACTTGATGAAAGCATAAACTTTTTCCTTTATTTAAGATTCGTTTTTCTTGTATTTTCCTTTATTACTTTATTATGTGGCAACTTTGAATAATATACTAGAAAAAATTGAAAAAAGCATGTTCAGAATATTTTTATTGTTTTTACTACATACACAGTGATACCGCATTAAATCAAATAATCGGTAGTTTGAATAAAAGAAAACTTAGCACATTCGGTATTTTCGAGGCAGTATTGGACATGACCAAGTCATACTCATCGAAGAAATTTACGGTTCGGTTTCGCACTTTGGCGAGTGAAAATGTTTTGAATTAATGTTTTGAAGATTTCTCGTTTTTATATCCATGACTTCGTCAAAACTAACAGTGAAATCAGTACCGTCTAACAGGCTACATTCACCGAATCTTTTTGTAAATTTGCCAGGTAAAATTAGGGATATTTTGAAATTTTAAAAATAATACCGAATTGTCACCGATACTACAGAGAAACTATGACGAAAGACAGAATGAGTGTCATAAAATAATAGATACGTAAAAACATATTATTGAAATAATCACCAAATAAACCGTTTTGAAAACGAAATTTGGAAATGATGATGACTAAAACACATACTTGAAAACTATAGAGACAACGAAAAAGTCCTTCGTAAGTTATCCTTATTTACAACACAACACAAATTCGACTTCGAAGAAATCGGTAAACAAACACTCGAAACATTTTGTTTTCTATGGTTTTATTTTATGATATCAACAATTATCATCACCAACACCTGTCTTACACTATACAAAATTGAAAAACACAGGATTTATACTAAAACTCCAAAACATTCAACTTCAAACGAATCTTAAACAACACAAGTATGATTTCGTATGGATCAAATCGGTAAACACACAAAACACTTTCTTTTTTATTATTTGATATTATTTATTTGATAGTTATGATATATTTAATGATAGTTATAATTTATGATACAATTGAAGAATAGATTATTTATAGTGAAACATCGAAATATTCAACTTCAAAGTAAAATTGTCTCGAGAAGCATCTAAATGGCATTTGTATTTAAACATAGGTAATGGTGGGTGGTGTACAACCCCAATAGACTACATCGCAGTGTTGCCGTAGTTGGCAGTTTCATAGCCTATTTAGAGTTGGCCCTGACTCCTTCGTACGCTCAGGTTGTATAACATGACATCATTTACACTTTTCTCGATACGCCCCTGGTCCGTGATTATAGAGAGTGAGACGGAAAACCCGTAAATAATATTTTCTCATATCGCCAACGTTAATATCTCAATAAAACAGAAGTGCAAATTTTCTAATTTTATTGCTACTATAAATATATTTTCGAACCTTCACAATTTTAACCCGATGATCACTTAATATTCTTTCAAATTCCACAGTGTCCCAACAAGTAAATGTCTCCAGCAGTTATGTCAATCTGAATGAGATCCGTTATAATGAACTACATAGTTGAAATTGAATCAATTATAACTTTTTTATTGTATAAATGATAACCATAAAAACGGAATCAGAGTCTTAATACCTTTTTAAGAACATGAATATCAATTGCGCTTCTGAAAAGTCAAATCAAATATTTGCAATTACAACCTGCGAGTGTGTAGAATAAAAGGTAAATAGACTTTTAAGTTAATCTGAAATATAACCTTGTATTGCATAATATTATACTTCTAAATCATTTCAGACTATTATTCGATACACGCGAGATTGTTGAATACATTAACCTCTCCAACAAAGTCCGTTTGTCCACCAATTCGAAACGTTTTATATTCCATAGACGTACAACGGAATCAACGTATGAATAAATTATAGTTTATAAAAATAATTTAATATGGAACTCAATCTTAAACTACCAAAATGAGTTTTAATTATGGAGAGTTTGTGTATGAAGCAATAATTCATCGAACAATGAATTTCGATTAAGTATTTTGCAATCAGATAATTACGAAAGAATCAAATTTCTAGAATTCAAATCCTAGGAAAAATGCATTATTCTTTGAAAGATGTTTTCATTGAAAACATCAGTGAAAATGAAAACTTCAATGGAAAGTATTCATTGAAGATTAATACTTTTGTCAATCAATTTATGGTCGAAAACTTATATTCTCAAAAATTGTAAATTCATGAAGTATGAAAAAAATTGCATACTCATTTTCTATGAAATTTTGTATCACAAACTTGAGTATTGAATAATAGGTATCTATACCACATTGTATTCCAAATTTTGTATTTCAAAATATTATTGGAGAATTTTAATTGCTGATTCTTCAAGAATGTGTATTTCAAAATAATTCTGAATTGAAATTGGATTGTGATTGTCAAAATATTCTCAGTAATCGAATTTTGATTCTTACTGAATTCGAATTTCGAAATCTTGTTTATTAATATGGAGTTCCATAGATAATAATGATAATAATAATAATATAATTCAATACCAATAAGTATTTTTAATATATGAGAAACAAGTAAAACTAAAGTTAATTCAAAAGACAAAAAAGGTTGATACTTTGAACCATATAGAAATAGTCTCAACTATTACAGGAAACTACAAATTCATTAAGAGTATATAGTTCACAATCAATAAGTTGTTTATAAAGGATTTTTTTGAAGACCTCATAGTTTTCAGTTACCCGCAGACACTTAGGCAACAGGTTAAAAATTCGCATAGCCATATAACGAGTGTTTTTTTAGAGGTATAGAAATTTAAATTGCAATAAAACAACGATGGATCATTCGATTGACAAGAATTTTTTTCTATTCGAAAGATAATCTTCTGGCATTACATTTTAAATATGATTTCTGGCATATGACCGCCACGGCTGGCTCGGTTGTAGTCCAATCTGGACGTCCAATTTTCGATGACTTTCTCCAACATTTGTGGCCGCATATCGGCAATAACACGGCGAAATCTGTCTTCCAAATGGTCAAGCGTTTGTGGCTTATCCGCATAGGCCAATGACTTTACATAGTCTCACAGATAGTAGTCTAGCGGTGTTAAATCACAAGATCTTGAAGACCAATTTACAGGTCCAAAATGTGAAATTAGGCGGTCACCAAACGTGAAAAACATTACCCTGAGTTTTGCTCTTATTCAAGACCAAGTCACTGTTGCTACACCATCTGTCCATCTCTGCAACCATCGTCCTACCAACTCTTAAGCAGGATTCAACATCAGAAGAAGCAATGAGTAAGTTGCTAGCGTCAACGTAAAAAAAGGTGTATTGCCTATTGTACAACCAACTCCAGGAAGAGTGTTTATATGAATAATGAAAAGTAAATGATATTTCTAGTATTCCAAATTCTTTTCGAGTTTTCAATGATTTTTTTCGACAATTTTTCATTTCTTGCTAATATTTCATATTAACAATTTATATCAACAATTATTTTTCATATAAACAATTGCTAATTGTTTATATGAAATTCTTCTTGAATATTTCCATTATTTTTTCATATGAATTTGAAATTATTTTATATACTCCATAAATGCGTTCCATTGTATTACCTTCGATGTTATTATTCCAAACAATTTTTAAAATACGTGCAGAAAAATTACTTAGGGACATCTATGGTGGGTAATATCATAACGGAATGTTAGAAAATGACATATACTGTCATGCTATGAATTTATAAATTTGCAGTTTACCTAAAAACTAATCTAGATTTTTTCGTCTTCATTGAATCAGAGCTACTTATGAAATACTTGTAAAGGTTGTTTTCTTTAGAGGTATAGAACTTTAAATTGCAATAAAACAACGATGACAAGAACTTTTTTTATTCGAAGGATAATCTTGTGGCATTACATTTTAGATATGATTTCTGGCATATAACTGCCACGGCTGGCTCGGATTCAGTCCAATCTCAACATCAAATTTTCGATGACTTTTTCCAACATTTGTGTCCATATATCGGCAATAACACGGCGAATATTGTCCCCCAAATGGTCAAGCGTTTGTGGCTTATCCGCATAGACCAATGATTTTATAGAGCACCACAGAAAGTAGTCTAGGGGTGTTAAATCACAAGATCGTGGAGGCTCATTCACAGATCCAAAACTTGAAATTAGGCGGTCACCAAACGTGTCTTTCAATAAATCAATTGTGGCACGAGCTGTGTGACATGTCGCGCCGTCTTGTTGAAAGCACAGCTCATGGACATCATGGTTGTTCAATTCAGGAATGAAAAAGTTAGTAATCATGGCTCTATACCGATCACCATTGACTGTAACGTTCTGGCCATCATCGTTTTTGAAGAAGTACGGATCAATGATTCCACCAGCCCATAAAGCACACCAAACAGTCAGTTTTTCTGGATGCAACGGTGTTTTGACATACACTTGAGGATTATATTCTTTCCAAATGCGGCAGTTTTTTTTCTTGACGTAGCCATTCAACCAGAAGTGCGCTTTATCGCTAAAATGGATGTAGTGCGCGATACGTATTCCGCACAAAACCATTATTTTCGAAAAAAAATTGCACTATGTGCGTTGTTGAGGCGTGAGTCTATTCATAATGAATTGCCAAACCAAACCGAGAATAAATCACTTCTCAGCTGTTGAATCGGTCGCCATCTTCAACAGTAATGCCAACTTAAAGTTCTATACCTCTAAAAAAGACACCCGTTATAATAATTTGTTAGAAATATTGCAAATTGCGATAATAAATTCCGTTGCAAAGACTGATATATACATACAGATCAGGTTAATGAAAGCGTGATGAAAATCAGCAAAAATGTTGCAGAGAGATAGTCAATGATAAATTTGGAAATATCGGAATTACCATGGTTATTCATTCATTTGAATCAGGAGAGAGTATCGGTCATCCCCTATATTGTCCTTCAATAATGGTAAAGAGTGCTAGTTTTGTTTGCTTCAAGTATTTTTGATAGTTGAGAAAATGAAGAATTTCAAATTAAAAAATGGAATTAATATGAGATAATTGAACTAAAACATGACACATGTTCAGTATAAATTCCAGTTGTATTATTGTGGCCATGATCTTGTTTCGGTTCATTTAATTGCTTTCTTCGAACCAGTAAATGTTACAGATCTTTCGTTGAATCATTTAAATTTTGCTGTAATGTTTCACATAGTTGTTTACTGGCACATAGACTGTGTATTATTTTGATATACCTATAACCCAGGGCAAGGTTCAAAATTCTTCTCTGCGTTTTGTAAGTTGTATTCCCTACAAACGCGCTATCGTAATATATTTGAAGAAACCACATGTGCTCAGAGGGCTGAGTATTTGTTAGTTAGTTTTCCTGCAAAACTGACATCTAGTGAAACTCCTGACTCTATTCAATAGATTGGAATTACGTAATCCATATATTATATTATATTAAATTAAAAAATAATTAAAATTTTGTAACATTAACATTAATAACATTTTATTACTTATATTATCGTAATTATATATATATATATATATATATATATATATATATATATATATATAATAGAAGCATAGAACATCTAAATTTGAAAGGTGTTTCGATTATCACACATTAAATAAGTTTAGGGCGTTGTTTGAGGCTGTTACCTCAATAATTATTTTAAAGCGAAAACTGTAAAATCGGGTAAGAGAGGAGAGTTTTAGTTAAGTTTAAGATAGATTTAGTTGGGTATTTTATTTTATTTGTTTGAATTTTATTTTAATGTTGAATTATAACTTAATTCTAATTGATATTCATTCAATTTTCATTATTTAGGGCTCTTATGAAGGAATATGCTGTTAATTTTTGGATTAATTTCTATAGTCTTGAGTTTTTGTGTTTTTCTTTCCATACTGGAGGAGTGGAAGATTAGCCTGGCTGAACTCCTGCCATTTGTAATCCTGTATGTAAGCCATTACAATAAACTTAATATTATTATTATTACATATCATATTATGTTATTATCATACTGATCTAGCTGAATACTTAAACACAAATTTCAAAATTCAATAATCCTTAATTAACATCAAAAATTTCATGAGAAATGTATCATTAGACTTATGCGACAAAAAATATTGGACCTAACTTTTGAAAATAAATAGCCAATTGCAAATACATTAACATTATTACTGAAATATGGGCCAATATTGCGTAATTCATCTTCATCTACACTTGTTCTTCTGCTTAAATCTCGGAGATTTCATAGTGGCGCTTCCAATGAGACAAGCCTCTGTATAATAAAGTCAAATAAAAAATACATATGCAAATAAGAACGGAGCAAGCAACAGCGAGAGTGCATCTGCTCCAAGCGAGTTGAACTTATTCTCTTATCGAGGTGAAGGCAGAAACTCAGGCGAATTGAACAATGTCATCGTTCCCGAGCATGAGGAAAAATTCATTGGTCCAGTATGACTAGTTTGCCTTGGTGTGGGCCAGCCTGGTATTGCAAGCACGTGGCTGGACTTTTATTGAATCAGAGGACGAACGCTTTCGTTTTATTATCGATATTTTATGCATCTACTGGGAAATTAACATAAATGTTCAAAATGAAATACTGGTACAGTGAACAGCTTTGTATTGGGTATAACTAGTGTTATACATGCTGCCAATTGAGAAGAAAAAGAAACTTTAAATGGACAACTTCTGTTTTCAGAATCATTTGAAATATAACTTTGTGCATTTGCGAGGATGATTCTCCACAGAAAAATTTTTCTAAAAGAAAACTTTTTTCTCATTCCGATTCAAAAACTTTGCTGGATCTGATTCCTGGGAATCAGATATGAGTAACTTATTTCGTTGCTCTTTGTTCGGTTGCTGGCTTGATTTAAAACATGTTTTCATTTCATTATTACCAACTTCAGAGAATAGAAAAAGCGACTCTGCATGTTGTAATTACAGTATCCTTTTTTGCGATAATTAATGCAGCTATCATTAATGAAGAATTCAAATAATTCAAATTGATTTGAAGATTACAAGTTCAAAGAATATTTTTCAAAATCTAAGGCTTCCAATTCAAACATTGTAGAAAATTCACGTTAATTTCGAAACTAAAAAGTTGTCTCATTTGCTTACCTATTTGTTTGAAGTATAAATTTTTTCCTACGTAGATGTCATGTCTACTGTCATTATTATGATAGTTTGAATGAATACAAAAGGTCCGTTTCACTGGTCACTGTAGATTTTCATTTCAAAAGATAAATTTTTCATTTCAAAAGATTACTATCAATTTTTATTTGAGAATCTTTCACAATTGTTTCGCTAAATCTGAAACTTTAATTAAACAAAACCAAAACGGTAAATAATACGTTAGTGACAATTATTCTATATTATTTAATATAATGAAAATTATTTTTCTTGTTATTTATATTCAATTCTTTATATTTTATAGTTAAAAATAAATAATATCTCGTGCTACCACGTTGTTTGTGATATATTTTTTCGAGTTTGACGTAATGTTTCTAAAATACTGAAGCTATTTTCTCCATTCTTGCAAACAAGAGGCAATTTTTCAAATCAACAACATTCGAATCAAAGTGAAGTCATAGTGAAAAGAATTCGATATTATAAAATTGAAAATGAGAATGTGACTGTGTAAAATTTACAACATTCAGCAACACAGTGAAACCTTTGTCAAACTTTGATAACTCTCAACTATTATGGTGGGAAATAATATCGTTTGATTCCATTTGAAAAACATTGGAAAAATGACTGGTTTTACACATTTCGATAAGAATCATATAAGTGTATTATTCTTAAACATGTAGATCAAATCTCAACGTATCTTTCTCTTTAACAGGTATGAAAACGGCTAATTTTGAGAAACCCTTTACACCACCACACAGTAGACAGTTAAATTAAATTTCTCAGTTGAACAGAAGTTTTCGTAATGAACACTAGGTCGCAATAATTAAACCTTCTTCGATAAAAAAAATTGAGAACGTTGAAATATTGGCAGGAACTAAGTGTTAGCTTCCAATGCCTTTGCGATTTGAATCGATTCCTTTCTAATGCCATGAATGTCGCATCATTCTTAGAATTATTCATATTATTTATCATTGAGACTCTAATATCTGTACAGCTGCTTCCTTTTACTATTTTTTCATTCTATTTATGGAAAGGAAATAGATTAAGTGCATTCATTCAGTAGTTTGAAGTATGTAGTGGAATCTCAATGTTTCTGTTATTGTTCATATTCACCTTGTAGCCTTTCATTTTATTGTGTACTTAGGTGAGTAGTTATAAGTTTTTATTGGTCAACAGTTGTGTATAATTATAGAGATATTTTTACATTCAAAGGTAAAGATAAAGAACAATTTGGCATTCGAGTTGCTTTGAAAATGACAAATGAATTTGGAAAATTGACAGAAAAATCATGGAAAAAGATTGAAATGTTTTGCTTTAAAATTTTACCACAAATTTTAAGTATAATGGAAAAACAACACTTGTGAATTGTGTAGTGTATGGTCCTTTTCGATTTATTTTCTTTTCGGAATAATCTCTCTTCATAAAATTAGTTTTTGGTAGTCGTAATTGCAGTTGCATGTATAGAAATATTCAATAGTAGGTACCAAATGATTAAGTGTTATAAATAGGAAGGTATTGTAGGTACAAACTGTCACTAGTACCTACAATTTCAAACTTTTAAAATTTAAAAATTTAAAATTTGATTTATCATCAAATATAGATGATAAATGCAATATTCATAATCTGTCTAACTTTTACTTGGAAACGAATTCAACATCTATTTGAGAAAAATAAATAGGTATTTAACAATTTGGAAATTGAATAAACTCAATTCACTCAACTCACATGAGAAATATTAGCAGTGTTGGCATTTTCTCATGACAAAGTTCTTCCCTATTACTCCTACCACATTGACATGTTCAAGATGAGAAAGTATCGATTTTCTCAATGTAAGTAGTACTTCCTAGCTGGTCATTTTTATGAAGGAGGAGAAGAAAAAAAGAAATTATATAAGAAATTATATGTATATAAAATTCTAGAGAACGCGTGTATGTCACTGAACTCGTCCTAAACGGTTGGACCGATTTTGTTGAAATTTTTAATGCGTATTCGCAAAGTGAATTCGAGAATGGTTTAGATTCTCAATTGGACTCGGTAAGTGGCGCTGCCATCGAGTTCTTGAAATATTCGAATTGAAGATGTGTTAACAGGACAACATCTGTCGGGTTCACTAATTAACTTTATAGTCTTAAGTTATCTTCAATTTTCGACAAAACTATGGTTTTTCGATATATTTTTCTACTAAGCTACACCATTTCAATTTGAGTTGGAAACTTAATACACCTACGTAGTATTATGAACTTCCAACGTGAAAACGTATCTTTTTCTTTATTGTTTGAAAAACTTACATGGAGAAGTTATTTTTATTATATTTCAATATTCCTTCTCATTAAAATATTCCTGTAAATTATTTATCTCATGTGTTTCCTGCTTACGGAAACATGGAAATACCTGAAATTTTCCTGATAATCACACTTCAAATTTGACATTTCATTAGTTCAGGTTTTAAAATCTGCTTCTTACCTAAACTCATATTAATTTTTCAAAAGTTTTATATACTCTTGTATTATTACTACAATGATAGTAAGTAGCCACGAAACTTTATCTGATATAAATCTTCATTATACAGATTTTATATTCAGACGCAAAATTCATATTGTATATTATGATTTCTCTTAATTATTTTGAAAGCACAAATTGTGCACCCACTGAAATTAAACGGGAATAGAATTAATTTTGATGGAGAAAATCTTCTTTTAATCAAACTCTAAACATATTTCGTTGAAAGCTATTCCAATGAATGAAAACTCTGCAATTAAAAATGCCTCGAGTTATTTTTTGGAGGGTATATGACTTCAAAAGACCTTAATTAATGCAGACATTAAAGTTAGCAGACAGTTGATGAGATTTTCTCTGTTAATCAAAGGTAGATAGATTGTTTCAGATTTCATTTTTTGTTATATCTTGAATCAGTTTCACAAACTTACTTTTAATTTCGTCTCAATGGCAGCTCAATAGCGGATGGTGAAATAAAGTTATAATTTTTGTTGCTATATTCATATGCTTTTTTTTACAAGTCCCAACTGGCTAAAATCTATCCGATCGTTAGTTGAGCTTTGAACTTATCTAATACGATCCTCTTATTTATTATAGGTTTGAGTTTTTTTGTGAAAGGTTGATGAATCCCTTTTTTGAATGGCAATTTTATTTGCGAAGAACTGTATTTATTTATGAAAAAAGAGCTCTTGGTAATGCCTATGGCATATTATTTAAATGATTAATTTTCAATCGAACATTGTATATAAATATATATATATATATATATATATATATATATATATATATATATATATATATTTTTTCAATATTTTTATATAATAACAATGTTTTTAGCAATAATATGCTTATTTTAATGTTCAAAATTTTATTTTCATTTTATTTTCAATGACATTACGTTGTATATCACAACTTTGTCAAAACTAAATTATATTTAATTATATTTAGTTTTGACAAAATTGTGGTATACAAAGAAACGTCAACGAAAATAAAGTTTTCAAGATTAAAATAAGCCTGTTATTGCTATAAATATTGATAATAATATATATATATATATATATATATATTATATATATATATATATATATATATATATATATCAATAAATAAATATATATATATATATATATATATATATATATATATATATATATATATATATATATATATATATATATATATATATATATATATATATATATATATATATATATATATATATATATATATATATATATATATATATATATATATATATATATATATATATATATATATATATATATATATATATATATATATGTATATATATTTGAGAAAATTAACACTAGAATATTCATTCCAAAAATTCAATTTAATGAAAAGAATGTTGCAGTAAAGCTAGCTGAGACAAAAAAAACATAATAAACTAGTAAACTAGTGAGACGAGTGGGCTTGCATTTTCTTCACTAGTGAACCTATACTTAGTTGTGTTTTAGTAAGGGCACAACGTAAGTCACTGGTAACATCAAGTTTGTTTCTGAACTTAGTATTAATTGCAACGAGGGTTGAAAATGCCTTTTCACACAAGTAAGTACTCGAAAAAAGCGGATATAATTGAATAGCTGCCTGTGATGCACGAGGGTACACTTTGAAATATTTCAATTTGAATCATGTTTTATCTCCAAACCTTCTTGTAGTGCTTCTGGTAGAGAGTTGATATTGATATTGAATGGGTCTGTTGACAGTCTGTTAATACCCTCGCCACAAGTGTCTGGGAAATATTTCCTGAACTCTTCAGTGAGGTTCTCCAAATGGTTTAATATTAGGCTTTTCATTTGAGATCCTTCAAAAACCTCCTTGAACTGTGGCTCATCTGAGGTTGACATTATTTTGGCAAAATTTAAATAATTGCAGTGATTTGCTGATATTTTTCGTCTCCAAAGCTGCAATTTCTCAATGTACATCTTGATGGCATCACGATGAATCACTATATTTGATTCTCCACCCTGCAGTTTTGACTTGAGGTTGTTCAACAACAAACATTTTATATAAGGCATGTCTGTTCTCTGATTATATTTTTGCTTTGAAATAAAATGTTTTATACACATGGATTGTTAAGTTTTCTAAACATCAAGATTGGTTTAAAAAATGTACAACGTAAAAACAGTTAAAGAAATGTATTGATTTAATTCAATTAGAAATTTTCATTTTTAACTGGTCTTGTGCTCACGGCCTCCCTGACATATCTTCATGCCACCTTGGGCGCCCGCCCCCCAGTTTGGGAATCCCTGATCTAGACTCTATAAAATAAAATAACAAATGTCATGACCAAAAATTCTTGAATCTTACGGCTAACTAGGTTAACTGTTTGGCCAACACCATAAGCAGCAGTGTATGTACTTAACAAATATATGATATTACATAGAAACTGGATATTGTTAATAATAACAAAATATAAAAATTGCGATATAAAAGCTAACTAAACGATAGAACCGATAAATTTGAATTGCCGGAGCACAGATGAATGTCACCAAAAAAACTCGAGAAGTTGGTCAAAGAGTTAATCTAGTTGGCCGTAAGATGTAAGAATTTTTTATAATGTCATTTCATTAACATCTGTTATTTTATAGGGTCCAGATGAAGATTTCTTTCGGTTGTTTCATAATATACCTCATTCAATTTGTTGGTATAAATTACGGAATTGATAGTTCAGTAAAATAATATCAATTCCTCATTGCGTTCCACTACTATGTAGAATGCAGCAACCCAAACAACGTATTACATACGTCAGCGATCCGATGAAACACTTATAACTGTTTTCGAGTGAAACGTTGTGTCTAGCACCAGTCTAGACTCAATAAAAGTATCTTAATGTGTGATCATTGCATGACCGTAATAAAAGATGAATTTGGAAGCGACCTTGCCTAGTAGAAATTGTTAGCGCCCACAAATAGTGCTTCCTATTACTCAGAATGCAGGCCAAATTAGAACAGACATGCGAATTAATGCGAAGGAGAATTCATGCGCCCGTGCATTTCCAAGAAATACTGTTTGTTCCGCCAAATGGGTATTCAAGCTGTTTTATTTCATTATCCACATTTTGTTACGCCATCTGTTGCACTTTAAGATAGATTTCTTCCTAGTATATAATGTGTGAATTACACAATTCCGGCAGTTGTGTAATATAGACTTTTGGCACCATTATTTCAACAATTTTGATCAACAATGCTGAATCAATACCCTAAATAATGGATAAATTACCAATCAAGTCAGCGTAGCAGGTAATTGAGTGACAGTTGGTGTCATATATAATACTGGATTAGAATTTGGAGCATTTAGCTTGGACGCTATATTTCACTCTATCATGTCAAAAAAATGCCTGTTAACATCGTAGTAGGTATGGATGAATGACTCTCTCATGTTCTTTTCACTTAAGATACTTGTATGAATATTCATGCTTATATATCACTAGATAATGTTACTATTCTCAATAATGTCAATTAACCTCTCGCGCAACAGTTGATGGAACTTTCTTGAAAATTATTAAGATATAATTCAGAATAGGCAGATATATACTCAAATTGACGATCAATATTAATAACAATTTTCATTCCTAGAGTAAAATAGTACGCGAGTAGATAATATAATAATGAAAGGCTTTTATTTATAAATTCGTTGGCGGAGACAAACATTGCTGGCTCATCTGCTTCAATTATGAAATGGTGCTATCGGTCTATCAAGGGTGGTCACCCTTGATAGACCGAGCAATTTTTCGAAATTTTTAATTTTTCACGAGGTGCATTTGAAAACGTATTTAGAAGGCAGTGAAAACCAGATATTGAAAAATATTTTTTCAGAAATTATAGTTATTGAAGACATTCAAACAAAAGTGGAAAATATGTGTAATCAATCCAAATATCAAAAATTGAACACGTTTATGACTTCTCTTGATGATTTTTCAAAATTAAGTGAATGATTTGTGACAGCACTTCTCAGTTATTCTTAAAGATACTGGTTAGTTAATAATGAGAGGTATTTGGATTTCTGGAGTTTTGGATTTAAATCAAATAGGTCACAGAAGTACGTGATACCAAATATGGAGATAATTCGCATCCGATTGAACAGCTGTTACCTCGCGTTCGCACCTACAGCGTACTCTCAATGTGTCTGGCAAGATGAAAAATCATTAAAATTGTCCGGCTATTCAGATAAAATCATTTCATAGGTCCCCATTTAACATATATAAAATTTAGCTTTTATACTTTAACGATTGGTGGTCCAAGGGAAAGTCGAGGGCAAAAGATCACTTGGGCGCTTTCCAACTAGGTGGACAGATCTGATAAAATCTGTGACGCATTCCAGCATCAATGAAAACTCTAGAGCCGCAAAGCATAGAGCAGTGTGGCGCCGTATTGCGTGGGACGCAGTGGCACAAGACAGAGACACGACCACGACCACTATGCCAAGAGTGAACGACTGAGAAAAAGAAGAAGAACTATAACGAAAGTATAATTATAATTTAATAAAGTTTAGGGGTATCTGGCAGGGGGAAGCAACTGTAATAAGTGACCCACAATGCATGACTTGATTTCTTAAGTTATCCCGAAGACAATATTAAAAAAATGAGCTTCATGCTCTAACGAATTCAAGGTACTATTTCATACAACTTTACTACGTGTTAAATGCGCAAGTAACCACAACCCAGAGTATATAGTCCCTTTCTTAGTGATCTCTAGTCTATAGTCTCTTTCATAGTGATTTTTCTTCCTGTGTTGGGGACATGCTCAGAGAAATTTTCAGCTTCTATAAAATAACGAAGCTCTGGCCGCCGTGGGCTCTTGCTCTATCATAGAGGATGATACATTAGATTTTTATCTCTGTTAAGATCACGCAAGATCGAGAGCTGGATGCAGATTCCAAATGAGACATGGAGGTTTCATCGGATTCATAAGTTTAAGTAGTTATTAAAATGATGAATCTGGTAGATATTGTACAAAGTTTACAAGCCCAAATTTCGGAATAAAAATTATATCTAAGAGTGTGTCCTATTATAGATGTTTTATGTATAATGTATCATCATACATTTCCTAATAAGCGACAGATCAAAAAATTGCGTATTCATCGCACGTTATTATTTGTCTAGACAAAAATGAATCATTCGCAATACATTGAACACAATGCATGATAACAAATGGAGTACTAAAAAGAAACTGAATGCGAATAGATTAGTTAAGGATATTTAGATTACCTAGACTTTCAACTTTATACCTAGCAACAGCAATTTTCCGTTTCACGTCCTTGGTGAATGTAATCAAGCATAACTTTCAATATTTAATCTTCCCGCATATGCAGCGTTCAGCTCATTCAATTCTAAGGTAGGCCTATTATCCTCATATATTTCACATTGTTTGCTATTGGAAACCACCTTGAGTCTGCAACTATTCAGGTGTTACGATATCATCCCAGTTTTGGACGCTGCTTTATTCGTCTAGGCTTGGGAATCTCGACCTTTTGTAGTCGGAAAACCGATACCTTAAGATGTTTATTTGTAGATTTCAATCAATGGCATATACTTTGAATTATTTCCCAATTCGAGTTTCGTTAGGTCAACTATATAAGGGGATGTTCAAGTATTACGTAAGCACTGTAAGAGAGTGAGGAGGCTTATGCTTTGCTTATTTTTGATGACATAGGGGGTGAAGGTATTTAGGTGGTGATTAGGAATTGTTTTTAATTTTGTTACTCATGTATGGCAACCCACACATTGTTCTCATTTGAAAAGAAAACGCATCTTTGTGGATTTTCACAAGTAATGAATAATACGTTCAATTATTCGCTTAGAACCGAGTAGGGGAATTACCGTGTTCTTTCACTAGTCTAAATGACTTCCGGTTTGACGTGTTTAAAGCAAAGCAAATGATTTTATACTGTTGATCCACTTTCTTCAGATTTTAATTGTTACAGATGACGTTTCGTATAGACAGATCCACGTTATACTAAAAATTGATGACTGCAAATACAAAAGTACAAAATGTTCAAAGTTACTTAACGAAGTATGGCGTTACAACATAAGTTACAAGCAAAGTTCGACAAGAAACTTGATATTATTGTCGGTAACAGCGTTGAAGAAGAATTGCAGTTACTAAAAATATATCCAGTGCACTACGCTTGTTAAATTTGCTGTAAGGTTAGTTAGACCTCAATAAAAACGTATAAGGCATTTTCCTACGTTCACCTAGTTTGATACACTGTTGCTTCTGTAATATCAGATGCCACTCATTTGGGTTGAAGACACAATGATAGTAAGCTGCACGTATTTTGAGTTACCTTTGAAATATTGGCAGAAAGATGTGTCGTATTCCAACCAGCAAAGTGTTAACATATACCTAAAACTAATTTTACGTATATGTTAACGCTTTGTTGGTTGGAATGCGACACTTCTTTCTACCAATATTTCACTCAAATTTAGCAGTGGTCTTTGGTTGACATCTCTTTTTTAATACGTTTGCTTACGGAATACGGAAGCCCCTTATGTATATTCAAAAACATTTATGGACATTTAAATAGACAGTCTTGTTTATTTATATACCTAGATCATTTTCTCTGAGCAAATGTGATTAACCGAATTAAAATTATCTTGGAATAATTTTGAGAATTACAGTTAAGGTAACAAAACAAGGAATCTTCGTTCCGTGAACTACAAATGTGTTCAGAATTCTTATTATAATTCCACCCACAAATGAAGAAAACCGAAAAGCCTATGCATTAAAAATTTTTTGTTCTGAAAATTGAGTAGTTCTAGAATGAAGGTGACTTCAAGGCTTTAAAAATGATATAAAAGAACAAATCCTGAAACGGTTTTACTTTCTTGCCATCATTATTCTCGGAACCTTCTACGCTTTTTGATATTAGGTTTCAGATTTAGCCGGCAAAGATTCAGATAATACATCATTTACTCCATCCTCCATTCCTTCTTGCGTTATGCTATCTCTCTCACAATGTCTCAGAATTATAATTACGAAGGAATTTCGAACGTGAAACAAAGAAAACAGGATATTTGACGATTTAACATTACTTTGGTAATTCATTATTTCATTATGTCACCATGAAAATCAAAAAGCTGGAATTTCAAAATACTCGAATTGCAAAAATCTTTCAAAACATGATCTGACTACTTTTCGTTTAGCCTCTCATGATAAATCAAAGTTTGAAATCGATTCTAGAGGCAATGGTTGGTTATTGCGCCAAGCAAGCGTGACTCTGGCGCAAGAGCCAAGAAATGATGTTTGTCTACTTCACTAGATATATATCTTCAATCAAGTAATGAGGCGTCCTCTTTGATTCCGAATTCCTGGTTCAATTCTTAATTTCTCGATTTTACCGTTCTATACAAACCCCAAAATGAAAGAGAAAATTATGTACTTACATAAACATCAACAGAAAAAAAGAAGTGCGTTAAAAGCTACTTATAGATTTTACTCGTTAAAGATACGAGTGCCAACCACTCTTAAAGAAATAGCTCGTTATTGACCTGACATAAGTAGAGAACACTACTACCATTTTTTTCAGCCCTCTTTGTAAATGAGGAAGGCTTTCTTCTCACTGCATTAAAATTTCTTATCTAGTATAAGAACAATTGATATTCGCTGAATGAGTTCATGACTCGTTTATGACTTTTGATTATCTGATCCCAATATCAATGAGCCAATGGCCCACCAATATTGACGTCATTCCTATTCCTAAATTCTTCATAGCGTTCATTAGTCAAAAATTCTTATTCTCATATTTGTCAATTAATTATCTATATTCACACATTATGGCCATATGTCAATTTTGCCAAACTCAACGATCAAAACAACTTTATTTTGTATCATATACCTAATACTTGGCTATATTCTAATTTTGTCGAGTGGTCGTAATTTTACGATAAACATTCTCAATGTTCTACAAAGGTTTTCCTCCAGGAGTTGATTAACGTTATTTTTAAACTAACTTCAAATTATATTGATTTAGATTCAAATTTGCTGGGTGCTTTTGGGAACACACAAATGAATCGTTAATTTGTTAACAAATATATGTTACTCGTTAACGAATATATGTTTCTCGTTAACAAAAATATGTAGCTTGACATGTTATTCGTTAACGAAAATGTGTAATTCGTTAACAAATATATATTACTCGTTAACGAATATATGTTTCTCGTTAACAAAAATATGTAGCTAGACATGTTACTCGTTAACGAAAATGTGTAATTCGTTAACGAATATATGTTACTAGTTAACAAATATATTATACTCGTTAACAAATATATCTTACTCGTTAACAAATATATGTTACTCGTTAACAAATATATGTTTCTCGTTAACAAAAATATGTAGCTTGACATGTAACACGTTAACGAAAATGTGTAATTCGTTAACAAATATATGTTACTCGTTAACAAATATATGTTTCTCGTTAACAAAAATATGTAGCTTGACATGTTACTCGTTAACGAAAATGTGTAATTCGTTAACGAATATATTTTACTAGTTAACAAATATATTATACTCGTTAACAAATATATCTTACTCGTTAACAAATATATGTTACTCGTTAACAAATATATGTTTCTCGTTAACAAAAATATGTAGCTTGACATGTTACCCATTAACCAAAATATGTTACGTGTTATCAAATATCTGTTACTCGTTAACAAATATATGTTACTCGTTAACAAATATAGGTTACTCGTTAACAAATATATGTTTCTCGTTAACATATATATGTTTCTCGATAACAAAAAGAAGTAGCTTAACACTTCATTCAAATATCACACCCTCTACCAGTAGTGCAGTTTCCGCTCTTAAATATTTCATTCATTTCATAATTTTTAATGCGAAGGTAGTTAATACAAATATACTTCAGTTCAACATTCACTCCATTGCTTTTCAGCTCTTTGTTGTATCTACTTTTCAACTCACTATTTACGCTGGTTCAGTGGGGCTCGGTGCAGATACAACAGTACTGGGAAATACATTCTAAATATCTCAAAGTCAGATAAGTTGGAAATCCATTATAAGGAGAAATAAATAAGTACTTAGGAAATAGCCTTCAATTAAAAATTTGGAAAGCTGATCTAAGGGAATTCAACTTTCTTTTTTGATAAGCACCACTTCAAGAAAATTATTATAAATTCAAGATGAAACTGAGAATTTCGATCTTCATTTATAAACATAATATTATCTTCATCTTTCGAAGAGAAAGTAGGAAGTTTCAAACAAATATTCTGTCGAATGTTTCATTCTCAATTACTCCGTATTCTTATTCATTTGTTGAGAGGGCAATACAATTTCATTTTTGGGACAAAATCCGATGAAATTATGACATATTATATCGCCGATGCAAACTGACATTCCCGAAAACGATATCCAGATAGGTACCTTATTCCATTTTGTAGCGTTATCAACTCAAAGGTTATAACCTTACTCTGATAACATGCAAAACAAAACGGTCAGTTTCTAGAGATTCCTTCTTTTTGAACTCGTGAAGGAACTATATTCAAATGATCCGCAATTCATGGCCAAAATCGGAATATTGGCACAGTATTTACTGGTTGATAACCCCTAATTTAAACAAACACTAGTGTTATGCCAAATCTGCAATGCTCAAAAGTTCAATAACACATTTTGTATTCAAACCCGTGGCAAAATATATCAAGGAAGTGGTCCGTTGAATAATTTTCCATTTGTTTCTAGGAGTTTATTTTATGCGTAGTTGTCAAAGTTTATTGAACTCGAGAAACATGCAATAATTCCTCCGGATTCATACGAATTCATAAATAATGACAAATATATTTATGTAATATGTTTCTTACTTTTGCAACTCAAGTAATATGTACCTACGCTGGAATTCCTGTGCACTTTCCAAGCAAACAACTCTCCGTTAATTCAGAAAACCTTATTAGGGGTATTATATTTCGATAGAATCATCTCTGTTTTTTCGATATAAATTTGGAATTAAGTGATACTTTTTGGGATCAATAACAAAAATGTCTATTGGGTTGTAAAACCAACTCGTAGTAAGGTGACCGCACCAGTAATTGCCACTTTAAGGCTGAATTTGGCCGTTTTGATTATATTTTGAACCAAATTACATTTTTCGAAGTTTTAAGCTGACCTTATGGTTCTTCCTTAATGTTGTCATATCCTAAAACCAGCGACTTTCAGTATATTTTTTTCAAAAAATTTTAAATCTTTTGAACCCCATCCCAATCCAGTAATTGCCACTGAAATTCTGAAATTTTCCAATAATTGCCATGTTTCATATCCAGTAATTGCCACTATACAATATCACCTCTCAAATTGAAATATGAACATGTAAAAGGGTTTTTGAGAGGAATGATGAAAATTAGAATCATAACAAAAAAAAATTCTAAGAATTTCAATTCATAAATAAAAATGATGATTTATGTGATATTAAAACATAAATATATCTAGTCCACAATGAACAATATAAAAAAAATATTACATAATCTGAAAAGGCATCCTTAAACATCTCTTGAATCCATTCTTTACACATTCTGGTGTCATTTTTTGTAGAACACTTTCGAACACACAAGAAAAATTAATTTTATTTAATGTTTCTTGAGAGTGTTCGAAGTTCCAACTATCCAACTATGTAGGTACCATTTTTCTCCAAGCATTTTTCAGCAGCCTGAAAAGACTAACATCGCAGGGCTGAATTATGTGAGTCGCATTGGGAGTAAGAGCGACAAGAACAATTTTATTCTGATCACAGAATTCACTTAGTTTCTGAGTTGAATGTGACTTATGCCCATCTAGAAATGAAATAATTGGCAGTTTTATTTCATACTTTTTTAACCATGGGAAAAACACATTCGCTATGTACTCAAAGGATGACTCCCTTGCCATCCAACCATTGTCTGTTTTTCCTACCCCCCAATCGTCAGGCACATTCCGCACTATTTCTGATGGAAGTCTTTTGTAGGAGTACACAAAAAAAGTGGCAAAATTTTTCCGTTACCGGAAATTTTTATAGTAACGGTAAACGATTCTTTCGTCAGTTCGTAAACGGTTCGTTCACTTCTTGGTGCTATGACCTTACCACTTTTTGGACATATTTGCCACAATGTCGAAACAATTAGTTTCTTTTAAATGATTTTCAACTTCAGAAAACCAAAACCTAATATTTTCCTCCATTACAAAAGCTCTATTTTCGGTCAAATATTCAGGTGTTCTTTTCGATAACTTGTGGCTTTGTCAATTCACAAATAATTTAAACCACTTTTTTCCTGGCTTATCGACAGTGAAGGGATTTTCCGTTTCAGTATTGACAACAATTTTCTTCACTGTATTCAATATGTCCTCCTCAACAAGAGGAAATCCCTTCCTAGATATTTCAATAATCCAGTCGTTCTTCTTCATTTTCTGTCGATACTGTTTTAGGGCCCATTTTTCGATTTTCTGGTGTTTTCCCGGATATTTTGTTTCCCAATGTCTTTCGTGGTATATTATATTTCTCTGCAGCCGCTTTCACTGAAGTACCATTTCTTACTTCAGCGATAGCTTTTGCAATAGACTCTTCAGAATAACAAAAAAAATATTTTTTTTGCCGTTTTTTCTGCCATACCTGAAGTTTCTGTAAAAACGATTCAGTTATTGCCACACTTGAAACCATAAATTGCCACCCATGGCAACTTATGCCAGCATTTTAAAGCAGTGTATGTTACTATAAGTGTATGTTTCTATCATAGATTACATCTATTTTCACAAGTGAAAGCTCTATCCTTTGTAAACCGTAGGAAACTTTGTTGTAGTTTTTCAGTGGAGATATGATAAGAATTCACTGTAATGATATATTGAATGTCGAAATGTATACATTTCCTTTTTACGGTGCTGAATTTTATCCAATTGCAAATAACATTTTCTATATTTGTCAGTCCACTCTTATCCTTATGTATGTCATTCTCGTTCTCCATACACCCACTGAATTCATATTTTTAGTTCTTCACCAGATTGTAGTTTTTGAGCTCTTTATTAAGAGTGTATCTACACAGTACTGTACTGATTAATGCATATTATGCATAACAGTGCCTACTCTTCTATTATATGCAATCTACTGAAAATTGAAGAGAGTTATTACTTCCTTAAGAACATTTAATAATAATAAAAATTTCTTTATTGTCAACAGTTATGATACCCAATTACAGAAATAATAACATTAAGCTGAATAATAACTAAATAAATAAAATGAAATTGAATATATCTAAACTAAAAGAAACTAAATAGTAAATAATAACTAACTAATAAAATGAAACGAAATGTGACAAGGAAATCAATCTCATTTAATTGATTTCAGTCAATTTAACTTGTTCACATAATTCCTAATAATAATTGCAATGGAGTTGAAGTGAATGTCACATTCATCAGCAACTGCATTTAATGTTGATTCCATTAACCAATATAAGCGAGTTCGTCCTTGGAATCTCTAGGTACTGTAGATTCTGTTCCACGAGAATATTTCCTAGGAACGCGATATCCCAAAGCGGACAAGAGAGGAGGACTATCAATACTGTTCAGTAATTTGTACAAAAATTTGAGTGATAAAGTTTCTCTCCTACCCTGCAATGAGATCAAACTAAATCTACTCAATAATTCGTTATGATTGACTCCTCTCTGTGAATAAACTTTATCCTCTCTCCAAATTAAGAATTTGAAGAACCTTCTCTGAATGGCATCGAGATGGCACTAATGGAAATTATAAATAGAATTCCAAACAATGCTGTCATACTGCAACTTGCTACGGATAAGGACATTAGATAGTCTCATAAATCTACTACTATATTCTTATTAGAGATCTACTTGAAAACATTCAGCGTAGGGCTACTAGACTATCAATCAAACTTAAAAGACCGAATTACCCTCTAAGGCTTACTTCAGCTCGATTACCAACATTTGGAGCTCGTCGACTACGTGGTGACTTAATCATTACTTGAATCGAATTACATTAATCGAATCTTGAAATATAATTTTGGAGATTTTAAACATTTGTTCATTCTTGATGGCAACAAACTTCGTGGTCCCAATTTGAAGCTGAAGAAGGAATCATTTCATACATCTAGGCGGCAGCATTTTTTACCTAATCGTGTTTGTATGGAACAGTTTAGCTGCTGAAGTTGTGAACTCTCAGTCAGTCAACGTGTTCAAGAGGGTGGTAGATGAATTTTTGTTTTCATTTTGAGAAATTGTTTTGTCATATATTTTCATTGTCAATGTGTACTGATCACTATTTTTTCCCTCTTGTTATTGTTATTTTTTTCTTTTCTAATGTTTATCTAATGTATTATCCTCACATTGCAGTATTCTATGAAAAGTGTTAATAGGGTTATGGGTCTTCAAACCCCTGCCTTTAATTATATTTAATAATAATAATAATAATGATAAATGTTCAAGAGTGAATTTTTCAAATTGAAAGATTTGACTTCACGTATAACGAAGCCGTATATGTTAGAGATATATGAAATAAGTTGGGTGATTGGTGGATGGGTGTGGAATGAAGAAGTGTATCTGATCGGAGACTATACCAAAATAACTCACTATATCAGAACGATAACGAACCTGGCTACTGACGGTATATTCACACTTAATCTGATCTCTTTTTTTTGTGAAAGTTACAACATTACACTTCATCACATTCGAACTCAAATAATTCTTCTCACACCATGTGGCAGCATGATCATTTTGCAACTAGCAATGATTTTCTCTGAGAAAAAATTAGTATAAGTTTAATATGAAGTTAATTGAGGGTGTTACATGAGCTCAATGACAGTGACTGGGCTATGTCGCTCAAAGTTTGACTTCAGAAGGAGAGAACATTCAAAGGTATGCTGCTGCGGTATTCTCACTTTTTCAGAGTTCTTCATTCATGTGGTTTGAGAGAAGTCCTTTTCCTTATTGGATTTTTGGATTTAACTTCTGGTATCTGATGTTTCTTCAGTGTTGCGAATAAGTTAATCCAACTCTTCACAATCTCTTATCTACTATATTTATTTCGAAACGCAAAGTGTTATGATCCTGTGTCTAGGATATATGAACCAGACAAATCGAAGTTTATTCCTTGCCGTGTGCTTTTCACCAGTATTCCATCAGTATTCAGATAACATGTGAAAAAGTGGTACTCCGAAACGTGCGTCATACTTTCATTTTTCCTCACCTCCTCAGATTACCCACGAAATAGGTGCCTCAATTTAATATCTCTATTCATCTAAAGTCTTAGGTGACGATCTCACGTTAATTTATCATGTGTTGGAGTAGGAATCACTTTACTTTGAATATGCTATCACGTATAACTTTGATATACATACAATTGTAATCGAAGACAGAGTTCAGATAGCTTATTATTTATTGCGGATGATAAAAAGCAGAGACAAACAGATCGTTAGTGAGTGTCATCGTCCACGTTGTGAATGTCTCAATTCCTTTTTTAAATTATAGTACAATAGTGGAGATTCGAGTTCGTCATTTTGTTTCCTTATCATTTGTCTCGGTAGAATTCCGTTTAGCGAGTGAGGAATGGCCATCATTTACACAATCAACAATCATTTCAAATTGGTGAGACAACAATGGAACTTTTACTTTGACAGTTGAAAATATAATCACCGTTATATTGTATAACTCACAGAATAAATATTTCCTGGCTCATATATGCATATATATATATATATATATATATATATATATATATATATATATATATATATATATATATATATATATATATATACACATATACATATATTCATATATACAGATTACCTACGTAAAAATTTTCATTATTTGTAATTATTTTTCATTAATTGTAAAGTAATCAAATTTCATTAAATTTTTCATCAGAGCATCTGGTATAATGTTATTTGCCTATTTGTTAGATGGTATAATTTTATTTGTTAGTCTACTCAGTCGACCCAATGCATTTGACCAACGTGTTTGGACATGACATTAGATCTAATTTGTTTGTGAACAGGCAGGTTAATTAATGTTGATGGTTGAAAACCAATACTGAAACTGGGACTGTAATAATAAACTTATAAAAAAAAATTTTCTGACAATTTGTTGTTTGATATTGTTTTGATAGTTGTCAAATTTTTAATTTCATTTTAGTTTTTAATGAAAGAGTTTATGTATGGTACTTACTCATAAATACTCAATGCAATTTTTTCGTTTGTGTATTTTTATCATTGCGAGTACTACCTCTTTTGATAACTTCTTCAGTTTTTCCAAGCTTCTATTTCGTGATATTTGGTGATATCTGATTACATGTGAAATTATTCTCCTATTAAACCATTTATCCATATAATAACATATTATAAAATTATTGGTTTCACAAAATATGTAGCCTCAAGCGTCAAGCAATAATTTAATCTTCAACTCTCTTCACTATCTTCTCAATATGACATTGTTTTTAAGTGATTTTGGAACTGGGTCTTTCGATTTCTTATTCAACCCATATATTTTTCAATAATATATACATGTATATATATATATATATATATATATATATATATATATATATATATATATATATATATATATATATATATATATATATATATATATATAAGAAAATGAATACTAAAAGATTCATTCAAAAAATTCAAATTGATCGAAAGAATGTTATAGTGGAGTGTACGATGTGATGCTTCCATTATCCTTCAAGAGATAAATGGATAACCCCTTCAAGGGTTAGAAAAAGTGTAAATCAGCTGTTTCGTCATTCAAGGAACTCGTCAGTTGCACCACGCCATCGAGGTGAAGCAAGGATTTCAATCCTCAATTATTGTATGAAATAAAAATTAGAATTGGAAATCGTTGCCTCAGTTCGATGGACGTGGTGCGACTGATGAGTTCCTTGCAGAACGAAACAGCTCTCTTGCATTTCCATCAGGTGTGCCATGGATTCAATATTACTTCAACATTTATATTTACCTTGAAGGATAATGTAGGCATCACATCCTACACGTTCACGTAGTCATTCTTATAGACCTTCGAATGAATGTTCCAATATTTATTTTCTTGAATATTTTTAATAACCATATCTCCATATTGGTTGAGAAATACGAAGTGAAAAATAGCTACTATTTTTCAACTGAACATAGTTGTCTAAATGCTGCTCAAGTAACCCTCAACATTTCAGGGTTTTTGAATAATATAATAAATCTACAATTCAATTCTCTAACTCTCCCTCTCTTTATATATATATATTTATATATATATATATATATATATATATATATATATATATATATAAAATGAATTGAATTGTAGATTTATCATATTATTCCAAGACCCTAAATCATTGAGAGTTACGTGAGTAGCGTTGAGACGACTTATATCAGTTGAAAAATAGTAGCTATTTTTCATTTGTATTTCTCAACCGATATGGGGACATGGTTGTTTTTTATCCTACATATGTTATACGAGCAGCACTTTTATTAATTATATCTAACACATGTGTTGGTTAACAAGACAAAATAGACTTGAAAATAACAAACGATTCGTTTTGACATGTATATTTAACTCGAGCTCTCTTAGTCAAACATAATGAAGAATAGTTTTCAATTGTTAGGAACTAATTGAATGTTTCTTATAAGGCTCTTCCGTTATTTTCGGGACCAGATTGTGAATTTCAAGTCATAAGTATTCAGTTTTTTCATAACTTTTTGTTTTAGAAACAATCTTCAGCTGGCATTATATATTGATATTTGCTGCTGGTAATAATGTTGTTTATGAATACTAAAAGTTTGTGTTTACTACGGATATTTTTGATTTCTTATCTGAAAATAGTAATTCTCAAATCAACATCACGAACACTATTTAATCATTCGATAATGGAATGATAATTCGTCTAACTAAAGAATTTATTCGAAATACACGAAAATTACTAAATACAGTAATACCCCGGACTTACACGGTGGATCCGAGCGATTGTCGTGTAAGTCGAATTCACGTAAGTCGGTATTCAACTTTGCATATAAATACATATAAAGTAAATTTAATCGGGACCAGAGTTGAAAAGCAGAGAAGAAAACAATAATTCAGAAGAAAAATGTTTAATAAAGTATAAGATAATAAAACAATTTACATTGTTATGAATAAAGTAACCTACACCGAAGTTATTTTGATGTCAAAGGCTGCATATATTCTGACGCCTGTTGCCTGACCAGTTAAGTTCTTCTTCTCACGCAAAATTTCCTCTTAGCATACCAGTAATTTTTTATTCCCCGTTTTGTAGTAGAAACGCGTTCTTTATTAGAATCTATTTTTTCTAAAATTTGTAACCCCTTTTTAATTAAATTGAGCCCTTCTATTAAGTTTGCAATTGTCATTTGATTTACCGATTATTCAACTGGGTATAGCGAATTAGTTTGTTCAATGTTTTGCTCATGCTTACGCATTTCTAAAACCTCGTCAATTGTTAGCTCTTGATTGTGTGAATCTAGCAATTCTCGAACGTCATCATGATCGACCTCTGAATTTATTTGTTTGGCTATATCAACCACTTCTTCTATTATGCTATCGATTTGTTCCAGATCTGAAACTGATTCTCTTTGGGTTTGAGTAGTGAAAACAATATTAGCACAGTTTTTCCCAGACACCACTCGAAGTTTTTTGTGAAACCTCATTCCAAGATTGTCCAATAAGTCTTACAGCAACTAAAACATTGAATTGCTTCCAAAAGTTTTTAACAGAAAGCTCAGTGTTTTGTCTCATACCTTCATGTAGATGTGCAAATGTTCGCCTTGTGTAATAAGCTTTGAATGTTTTAATGATTCTCTGGTCTATGGTTGAAGCAATCTGGTAGTGCTTGATGGCAAAAATACAACTTCCACTCGTGGATCGAAATTAATTAGAGTTGCGGGAGGTGCATAGTCAATTAGTAACATCACTTTAAATGGGATTTCTTTTAATTGAGTAACGTTCGACTTAGGAATAAAATGATGTCCAAAACAGTCTTCAAAAAGAGAAGCTGTCATCACCCAAGCTTTCGCATTAGACTTCCAAATGACAGGCGCTTTGGATTCATTTTTGAAGGCTCTTGGATTTTCTGAGCGATAAACTAAGAGAGGTTTCTCGAAATGAAAAACCGCGTATCTACAAATTCGCGTAAAATTGGGTAGTGTAAGTTAGGGTATTACTGTATATGATTACTTAAATTATCTATCCGAGTTTACTATATGTCAATTCTTGATTGAATCAAAATTATCATGATGTCTTCACGAATTACTGAATAATTACATTGAAAGTTGTAGTTATTACTGAATCATTGAATATTTTCTTTCACAGGGTAGAATTTGTATTTTTCGTAGTTTTTTTTTATAATTTTGATATAAGGAGAAATACTTTCATTCATTTTCTCTCGAACTCACTCTTCCTCATTCAGTAAATTTTAGAACGTAATTCAAGATTTGTTGAGGGTGTTTTTACATGACAAAAGAGAAATTTTTATTTCTCATGTAAGCCTAATCATCCAAGGTGCGATTCAAATCACTTCAAAGTGGGAAGTAAAGTTCCATTCGAAACTCAACGTTTTGGGGTGAAAACACTTTTACAAAGGAAACTCGGTTTTAGTTCCCTGAGAGTTCGCGATGCGTAAGGAATTCAAGGAAGAATAAGTCGATATATCAAGAATCAGAGCCGAACTCGGCCCACAGAGAAGAAAAATTGCCGACTTGGCAAATGAGTTGTTTCAACCATTTTTTACCTATATTCTGAGAGGAAAGCAAGTCATATTCCCCATTTTCTATAATATATTTAAAATGTACATAAACCGAAAATGGTTCTCAATTTGATAAAATTTAAAATTCCCCTGTCACAGTGTTAATTCCCATACTCTTCCGAAACGGATCAACTGATTTTGATGAAATTTTATATTTATACTCGGTAGATCTGAGAATCAGTATTTGTGTATTTTCAAGCCCCTACTTGGTAATAGGCACGCCATAAATATATTTTTGAATTTTCAAGCAAAATTCAAACCCAAAAGTTTTACCTTTCTACCACCAACCCCTATTATTCGAAAGCAATATTCATAACTTTATAGTTCTCAAACCTGGTTGATAATCATCAACAAACATGACGAATTCTCATCAAAATAAGTGAACTTATTATATATATATATATATATATATATATATATATATATATATATATATATATATATATATATAAATATTCTTTATATAAAAAAAACAAAGTCGTGTTACTTAAAAATTACACCAACTATGACTTGAGAACGACTGGAGAGATCTTCTTGATTTTTGTGTTTTTGGATCTGTTTTCGGCTGGAGAAGAATATTGAGTACTGAAACATGATATTCATCAATTTAAAATTTGAAATTATTGAAGAAAACATTTAATACGACCTAGAGACAAAGCTCTAACATATAGCGATGAAGCAACGAAAATATGTATTTGTTAAAGAAGCCACTCGGCGTTGTTGATGAAAGGCTTTTTCGGCATAGATGACAGTGGAGGGATGACTCATCAGTGATGCTTGGGACAGGGTGAGAGCGGTAATATTTTCTCCTTCGAATTATATCTGAATATATAAAACAAAGGCGTGTTATTTATAATAATTGTTTCATTATAATACTGTATTCATTTCATTACGTTCATTAAAATCGCTTAAAGGTATCACTTCATTATGAGCTCATTTCAATGAGATAGGACCTAGGTGCGGTGGAAGGATGTTTCAATGCACCATGCACTTACGATTCCCTTGCTAGGATGAAACAGTGCTGTATGGTATTTCCATCCAACGGATTCGATATTTTTCGAAACGCAGTTTTATTTGAAATATTTTGGTAATTCAATCGAAAGTGTCAGTATTGACTATAAAATTGTAGGACCTGGGCACCACTTATAGCCATTACCCCACAAGTTCCTTCTCTGAACATATAACTTGTATTATGGCTTCTGCTTCTAGAATACTGTGTTATTTGGTCAGAAATTGGGGCAGCTTTGTTAATCTTGGCACAATGGCAAACGCTGTACTACTCCTTTATTCGCAGTAAACTGGAATATGCGTCTATAATTTGGTCTCCTGTGTACATTAATTCTATTGTCGACTTGGAGGCAGTTCAGAGGAAATGTTTGAAGTATATGTACTTCAGATGTTATGGGCTTCTATAGGCTTCGACCTAGATGTTATATCCTTCTAGAGGCTTCGACCATTCCATCCTAACTGATAGTCTGGGAATTGAATTATTGAAGTTGATGCGTGAACGGTTCGGTCTAACGTTTCTCTTCAAAATTTTGCACAACTCGATTGACTCACCATTTCTTCTCAGTAAAATAAATGTTCGCGTACCAAGGCCTGGTCTGAGGCGGAATAATACATTTTATGTCACTTACAGCAGATCAAATGTTATGTCACGTTCTCCTATCAATTGTATATGTAATCATTATGATGGGTGTTGCGGTCGTTGTGATATCATTTTGATCGGCTATTAGTTATTTTGGCATGCCTCTCAGAACAGCGCAATGAGATATTTTCCTGAACTTCTGTTATCTACATATGACTTAGTTATATATTTTATTTCAATTTCAGTTGTTTCATTTGTTTACTATGTATATAGTATTGCAATCGATTTTAATTTTATTTTTATTCATCAAATATATTTCGTTACTATATGGTCAACTTCTGCTGACCATATTTAACTTCGTTATAGACAATATTTCATTTTATTTTTAGTTATCTGGGTATTGTTCGATACTATTTCAATTTATTTTAATTCAATTTTTTCGTTGTATATATTATACTTTCGTTGTATTTATTATACTTATATATATCTGTTGGGAATAAATACTCTATTATTATTATTTTTAATCTCTGAAATAAAGATGGATGTTCTTTATTTCGATGAATATATATAATAATTATCAACATTTCATTTTGCAAGCATTATTTGATTGGCTAAACCTAAGGAAAATTCATGGCTGAAAGTAAAATAAAATGGCAAAAAGTGGGGAATTTTGAAGTTCGTGACAAAGAGTTTTGTAATAATTTCATTAGATATTAAATCTATTTCACACTAAATCATATAAAATCGCAGATCTTAAAACATAAATGACATTCAGCACGAATGCCCCTACAAATCCTGCGTATTTATATTGGAAGAAAAATAAAAAAACTTTCAAATGCCTATAAGTGATACCTCTGCCCTAGTCGTATATATTCAGATTGTAAATTAAATTGTAAATAACAAATTAATACTAGTACTGTTTTGGTCTGTAGATGTTACGGTTCTGTCCAAACCTTCTTACCGAGGGAGTCCCGCTTTTCTACTTATTGTATAATCAATATATACTCAGGCAGACATTGTGCGTGCGCCTTTGTATTCCCTTTCACTTGATATTCTGAGAATATCTGGACATTGTTGGAAAACTAACCCTTCAAAATATGACTGAAATTTCAGATTTACAGGTGTAAAACTGAATAAAAAATTAATTGTACTCATTAAATCACTATAATATCACTTTGAGTACCAGGCATTCAGGACGTTGAAGTTACTCACTGCCTAATATTTTCAAAATCTGTTGAGCTTTTTTTTTCTAAAAAACATAATAATTTCTCATGAAAAATTTCATATTTGATTTATAAATTTAATTCTTGGAATACGTTGATCACTATGATTCATAGTTTTCGGTATCGAAGATATATATATATATATATATATATATATATATATATATATATATATATATATATATATATATATATATATATATATAAAGATATCGTGTCTTTCCAGAGAAACAAAATGCAATTAATCATCCTACATTTTTTGATTCTCTGTTTTTTGTTGCAATGTGAACCTGCTTTAAAGGCAGCATTCCGTGTTTTATTTTGTTCTTCTTCAGGAACATAGTGTCATAAATCCTCATACATGACTTGATTCAATGATAATTTTCAATCAAAATAATTTGTTTAACACAGTATCTGTTATATACAAAAAAAAATACTTTCTTTCCTCATTAAATTATTCGTGGATCATTATCAAACCATCAACACATATAGGTATAAGAAGTTCAGATACATATGTGCTGTATGTGAAGTACACAATTTCAAATGAAGAATTATTCATGAAAATTCACAGATTTGTTGACAGTATCAAAGTTTTCGTCGAATGATAAAATCAATATGGTACACCTGTAGCCCATGTGGTCAAATTGCGATTTCCAATGATGTTTTTAATATATAGATTACTAGATTTCGCCATTTGAGTGCTGAATTCACGACATTTCGTTTCACATACAATAGATTCCATTGTTTAACTGTGTTTTCAAAGTGTTACAATTTCTTTGCGGAAGAAGTGTGTGAAAACAAGTAAGAAACTAATTCACAATTCAATATCTATTATGTTATTTGATATATTTTATACAATATTTCTTTTGAATTTTTCAGGCTATCTTTCTTTACTAAAATCATATTTCAATGTTTCTAATCCAGATCATAATTTTCGTGATATGAGACTTTATATTATGAATCGACCATTCGTATTATTAAGAGTGGAAGATTAACCAGCGTTTAATTCTCTATTAATTTCATTTAAATTGTATTAATTGTCATATTCAAGAAGAGTCTGATTTGAATATGCGTATATTTCGAAATGTCATATCAGGAATGAAATAAAAAAGAGATAATACGGAAACTGAAACTAAACTCTAGTATTTATCAGATGATCGAAGGAACTAAATGAATGACAGATACCGATAATGACAAGCACTATAGAATTCGTTTTCATTATGCATCGCTCCAAATCACAGGAGGTTTATTCCAAATTTAAACGTCAATTCAGTTTTAAAGGATTTGTTTCGTACTAATTTACCCATTTTCACTGTGTAAATGAATTCATCGAGAAATCGGTTGGAATATTCAATTGGAAATTCATTAGGGAATTTTTTCCTTTTTATTGATAGAAATAGATAGATTATTGATATAGCTGCCTACTATAAATTCTTTGAGAATTTATTAAACATTATTAAAATAAATTAAACTCTTGGCTTAATGCTTCACGATTTATTCAACAATATGTATAGTCTAATTTGAAGAGTTTAATTTATTTTAATATTCAATTATGTTTCACCAAGAGTTATGCGAGAATTCAATCTCATTAATTATTAAACATTATTTATTTTGAGGTTTTTCTCATTCTTTAAATCTTAAATCTTATTTATTCGAAGAAGAATTTTCATTCAGGAAATGGAAACAATGATTTCCTTACTTTACTATCTGAAATTTCTTATGGCACATAAATAATACAAAACAATGTGTTCATTCTTCTTCAGAAATTAGTTCAATTTAGCATAAGAGGCGGCTGCATTCATTTTAAAAAAATCTGTTTTTCTTCATTATGCAGCCATATGGTTTCATTGATGTTTGTTGATTTTATTAAGTCAGGAACGAATTATTGTTTATATTTTTTTATAAGCTGAGTAGTTCATGCTAAACTTCACCTCTTCTATGTTGTACAGTAGTAATAGTATGGTACTTAATAAATGCATTTCATTTTTGTTATTATATTGTGTTTAAATGCATTGTATGTTGTAGATATATTCATACGAAATATTGAGAAAGTCTTCATTAAAATGAAGGAATATCTTTTTTTACAGGGATATTGTTAATCACAAGCTAATATAAATATACCTAAGTAAAACTAGAACTATTAGTACATATAACATGAGCTTCTTAATTTATTTTTGGTTAGATCTGTTTTCAATCATTTTCGAATATCCCATTTTCACTGCTGTTTGTTGTTAGTTAAAAACAATATTTCGATGAAGAAAGTCTATAGTTGTTGACAGGGAAGTGATCAAAAGGAATATAAAAGGAAAAATGTCTTGATAGTCAATATTTGCAGTGTACAAATTTTCTTAGAATAATTACAGTGCCCCGTGAATGTCTTTATGAACTTTGTCTTTGCCGGCAGTTGAAAGCAATTTTCTTTTGAAATAAGCTAGTTGTTTAGGTTCACGTCTGAGCTCAATGACCGTAAATAATTTCATTAATAATAAAAACCTTTCAAATGCATCCTGCAGAATAATTATTATTTTCAGATGATTTTGTTAGTGTACTTCATGATCAATCGAAACGCAAAATATATTTCGTATTAAAATGCAGAATTATTTGAGCATTATTTCAGTGAGGAACCTCTTTCTAGGAAGTCAAAAAATAGTTATTCATGTATTTAAATTAAAATGGAAATTATCGGCATATCCCGCAGATTGGTAGCAGCCGTTAACACGTGTTTCGATCTTATTGGATCTCCTCAGAACGGCGTAGCCAAGTTCTAGTTGCACGAACTTGGAGGTGGAAACACAAAAAAAATCAAGAAACAAAAACAACCTCTGAAGGAAGTCATATATATATATATATATATATATATATATATATATATATATATATATATATATATATATATATATATATATACTTAATGTGTTTAGCAATAACAGGTTATTTTCAACATTTGAAACTATGTATTTATATATAGATCACACTCATTAGAATCACCTGGCTTACCATGAGTTTTTCAGAGGTTTTCTCATGGTGAAGAAGACTAAAACTTCCGAAGCGAATACTAAGCCAAAAATATTCCTCTTAATACAAAAAAAATGAAAAAGCGAATTTGATTTTGTTCGTAAAACTAAGTTTGACGTTTTGATATATTTAGTTATTCATAAAATTCAATAATTCCTCAGTTTTGACAAAGTTGTGATATACAACGAACGTGAACGGAAATAGAGTTTTCAATTTTGAAAATAGCCTGTTATTGCTGAAAACGTTTAAAAAAACTATTTTAAACTCCCAATAAATTAATTCAATAATATATACATATAATATATATATATATATATATATATATATATATATATATATATATATATATATATATATATATGAATGTTTATATATATGTATCAGTGTTTATATATTGCAATATTAAACATATATATATATATATATATATATATATATATATATATATATATATATATAGTATATATATATATATATCAACATAAAAAATAATAAAGACATAAATCATCGCAAATATGAATATGTAGAGTAATTAACAATATAAGAAGTAAACAAAACATATTTATAACAAATACATTCAAAAAAACATTTAATGGTAAGCAAGACTTCAGATTTCCAAGTCAGTAGTTGTACCTTTTATTCATTATAGTATCTCTACATATTCATTATAGTATCATCATAGTTTATAACTTATTTAACTATTTTCAAAACAATATAAACTATTATAAAACTCCACGGAAATTTTATTGACATGTTGGAATAAAAAATCAGTAAAAAATCCAGAATTCTGACAAATTTGTCGAAAAGATTTTCGTAATTATGACAAATTTTAATCATTTAAATCTCGCATTCACCAATAATTTATTATCATAATCGTTATTAGAAATTTTTTCACTCAGATACTCAGACAGATCAGTATGTATTGCATAATTCATTGCATATTCATTCTATAAACTCTGAATTTAATCAATTCGATTCAATAAATAAGTACGTTAAATAACTGATGCAATGAAATACTTAGAGAAGTTGAAAGGGCACAGAGTAATTTAAAAAAATTCAATTTGAAATATTACAGATTTGGGTTAGGGACACTATCAATAAACATAAGTTTGGCTTAATCCTTCAATAACACAAATATCATAGAGCCAAGAAAAATATGTTAATTTGTTGGTGTGTTAGAATGGGGATGATTCGAGATTTCTCTTGGAATGTATTCCTTGTTTGGGGTATTATCATGTTGTGATGGAGATTTGCGAATACAAATTGGCGAATGCGCGAGGTACTCTGGTGAATAGTTCGTAGGTACGGAGGTTAAATCTTTCGAGGTGATATATTTATGTTCAATTATTAATCTGTGAAAAAATAGTAAATTGTTTCATTCACTCTTCATAAATTTTTCAGTTAGACTATGAATGTTCGAATTTGTTACCGGAGAATAAATATTCAGATGAAACCTCCCGATTGAATCGTTTTACTCATTTATTTATCGTACTTTATCACAAGATCACTTAATTTCAATTTATCTGATTCCTTGAATTATATTTTGGTATTTTTATGAAAATACCTTGTACTTTGTGATATGACACTTATTCAGATATAATCTTGCTCGATAAACATATGATTGAGTGCTTCTGAGAAAGATTGAAAATTTTCATCTCTGAATCTGATTCTTATTCATTAACTCTGACGAACTGCAGGAAATAAATTTTTTATCTCAAATTGCAGTTTGAAGTTTTTTCTGGAGAATTGTATTTCGACTGATTAGGTGACGATTTGAGCATTTCACTTTTTTTTAAGATTTTATCAAATATATCATAGTTATTACTCAATTAATATTTTCGAGCTCTTAAAGATAGCATGAAATCAATTTTTAGCTGATTACATTACCTTATTAATTACATCGTTCCAAAATATACATTAATTACATTATGATTTGTTTGAAATGTTGTGCTTTATATGAAAAAAAATTAGATTATGTAATTGAGAAAATAGAGTTTATGATTGTTTTTGATGACGGCTTGTCTTTTCTCTGTGAGAATTTTCATTTCTCATTTGTTTCAACAAACTCTAAACATTTTATGTTCTTAATGCAGAAAGTAAGAAATTAAAAATATTTCATTTATCAAAAATGAAATATTTTTGATAAATACTTCATTCGTTTTATAATAACTCTTTTCTCTATGGGCTGTATGAGGTTAAATATTTTTTGTTTCATTTAATATATTCGCAATCAAAGAATTTTCGATCGCTGTTTCTTCAACATTATTAAATCAAGGATGAAATTCAGTTATTGCTTCATTTAAAATTCTAGCGTTTTTTTTTCAGTATACTCTCTGAATGCAGAAGTGGTAAACATATCATAGTTAATTAGCCATTTTTAATTTTGACGTCCTAGGGGATTGCTTACACTCCATTCAATTAGAATATTTCATTGGAAAATCTATAATAAAAAATGATTGAAGCGACAAATTCAATATTTCATGAGTAAATTTATTATATTTTTATGGTACTCAAGATAAAATTGATAAAATCAATGTCTGAATTGATTGTTACAAATTCAGATATAATCCGTGAAAGTGTAATTGTTAATCTTTTATTGGACTGTACTATGCATATACATAGTTTTATGACTGTATAGATTAAGGGTATGGTTAGCAAATATGCTTCATCCTCTCTGAATGCTCTTTCTTCCGTTCATCTGTCCACTTTACTCCAGGTTGACGATTTACTTTTTGCTTGAACTTTATATGTGCGATTTTATAGCGGCATTCAGTGCGATCTTCGAGATTTTTTATATTGATCTGTTGTAGATCCTCTTGGACCTCTTTTAGCCACTCTGTTCCGTATTTACTATTCATAATTATATTGAGTAGTTTCTTCGGTATTCTGGACTGTTTCATTCTGTAGACATGTGCATAGAACTTTGCTCGTCGTTTTCTGATTTCTTCCGTTATCGTATTCGTCTTTTGATACAGTTCATTTTGAGGTCTTTTCGTCCAAATACCGTTTCTATTGATTGGCCCGTAAATCTTTCTGAGAATTTTTCGTTCTTGTTTTTCTATTTCTCTAATTCTTGAATGGCCGCCAATAACCATTGTTTCAGCTGCGTAGATTGCTTCTGGAAGAATCGTTGTGTTATAATGCCTCAATTTGGCGCCTCTCGAAATGCACTTTTTGTTATAGTGAGCCCATGTTAGTTTGTAGGCCCTTTGGAGCTTGGTTATTCTCTGTTCATTAGCGATTCGGTTTAAACCTGAGGACTGTATAACTTCCCCGAGGTATTTAAAATGGCCTACTTGCAGAATTTCACCATGTTTTGTCATAAGAGAAGATTTATCTTTAGGTTTTCTTTCAATGTATTTGGTTTTATCATAAGAAATTTGTAACCCGGTTTTCTGCGCAATTTCATGTAGTTTTTCCACGGCGCGAATGGCTTCAGTTCTGTTGTCTGTGATGATAGCAATATCGTCTGCAAAGGCGAGACATTTGACATTTATTCTATTTTCTTTTTTGATACCCACTTGTATGCCCTTCACGTGAGGTTCCCATTCCCTTATGATCTTTTCTAAAACAATATTGAAAAGAATTGGCGAAAGTCCGTCCCCTGCCGCACACCGGTTTTGATTTCAAAGGGATCTGATATTTCGCCCATAAATTTTTGGAAGTTGTACCTGTAAGTGTCTGTTTTATAATTGTTCGGGTCTTTCGATCGATTCCAAATTCTTTCATGATTTCGAAAAGGGTTTCGCGGTCTACCGAATCATATGCTTTCTTGAAGTCAATGAATGTGATCACTGTATTTCTACATTTCCTCATCTGTAATATCGTCTTCAAAGTCCAGATCTGTTCAGCACATGATCGGCCTTTTCTGAATCCAGCTTGGTATTCCCCAATTAGTGGATCCGCTTGGTGTTCTACTCTGTTTAGGAGTGCTTTAGAAAGTATTTTGTACGCAACCGGGAGTAAGGAAATTCCCCTGTAATTATTGATATCCATTTTGTCCCCCTTTTTGTGCAATGGATGTATCAACGCGCATTTCCACTCCTCTGGTATCTGTTCCGTTCTCCAGATTTCTGATATTAAATGATGAAGTTTTTGGGTCAAAGTAGTATCGTTCAGTTTCCAGAGTTCCGCAATAATCCCATCTTCTCCTGCTGCTTTGTTGTTTTTGAGTTGCTTGATAATTGCCGTAATCTCTTCCATATCAGGGGCTTGCGAGTCTGGATGCGTAGACCCCGAAAAGTCGAACATAAGTTTTTCTTGGGGTGGACTGCAGTTGAGAAGGGTGCTGAAATATTCGGCTAACATTTTGCAGTTATTTTTTGTGTTAGTTTCCAACGCGCCATCGGATTTTCTGAAGCAAAGAGTGGGCGCTTGGTATCCTCGCAAGTTTTCCCTGAAAGTTTTGTAAAAATCTCTAGTATTATTATTGGTGAAATCCTTCTGTATTTCGTGACACCTATTATTATCGTATCTCCGTTTTTCTCTTCTAATTACTTTGGAGGCCTGTTTTTGAGTTGTAAGGAAATTCTCCCAGTTTTCCTCATTTTTATGGCCGTTAAATTTTTTCCATGCAGTTATTCTCTTGTCGACTGCTTGGTCGCAGATTAAGTTCCACCAGCGGTGTTTCCTGGTGCGAGGAGGTTGTCCTAGTGTGATGGCTTTCTGAATATTCTCTGTAAGGATTTCCCAATTCGTCGATTCTTCCTGATTGATTTGTGCAATGATTGTATCCTTGTGAAGTTTCAGATATTCTGGATCGGACCTAACTTTTCTGGGTGTAAATTTTTTATTTCTGTTGGGTTGAAATTTTGTTTTTATTTGGAGGAGATAGTGATCCGAATCAAAGACGCCTTTACGAGTTCTAACATTTAAAATTTCCTTTACGTTGTTCTTGGAAATTGCGACATGATCAATTTGATATTCACCCTGCTTGAGACTGGGCGATCTCCAAGTAGTTAGCTTATGTGCAGGTTTTTGAAATTGAGTACTCATGATTTTGAGTTCGAAGTTCCTACAGAACGCGATTAACCTTTCACCGTTCTTGTTGGTACGTTTGTGTTTAGTATGGGGACCCGTAGTGTCTCTGAATTTCCTTTCCTTACCTAGCTGTGCGTTAAAATCTCCTAGCAAGATTTTCACGTGGTGTTTTGGTATTTTATTGGTTGTTTCTTCCAATGTTTCCCAAAAATCTTGTACGCTTTCTGGAACGGTTTTGTTGTGGTGATTAATGGGAGCGTGCACGTTGATTAAAGTGTAAGCTTTATTAGCTGATTTGATAGAAAGCAACGAGACTCTCTCGTTGGGCGATGTGAAATTAATAACCGAGTCTAGTATGGAATTGTGTATCGCGAATCCGGTACCTAAAAGCGGTAATTTACCCATTACTTTCACGGCAGGTTTCCCTTTGTAGATTCTGAAACTGTCGGTGTCGAAATGATTCTCGTCCATGAATCGTGTTTCTTGGAGAGCGGTGATTTTGAGATTGAACTTTCTCATGGTGTTGGTGAGCTGCTTCAGTTTACCTGTTTTAGCGAGTGTATTAACGTTAATTGTACCGATGTGATGTTTTTGTTTGATCTTGAGATAATGGAAGGTTTTGAGAAGCTCCGATTCTTCTCCGCATGGTGTCCCTGATCCCCCAGAATCCGATGATCAGGTGAAGCCAGTCTTTCGACTGGTGCCTGGGGTAGTGATACTTTGATCTTGTTTTCCATCATGCGTTCAAGCTGAATAGAGCTTAGAGGTGGTCTCAGTTGAGACCACAGGGTGTACGACTCGATTTTTGAGTTCGAGAAGATTGAAATACAGCCGCCTCAACTAGAGAAACAGACGCTGACCACTGGCCGTCAGATACTGAACAGACGCCAATGGATTTGTTTAGTTAGTTTTTGGTCCGCCCTGTGTATCAGTGTCTCCTATATCTAGGAGACTTTCCCTATCCGCCACCTGGGGAGGCGCCCGATGGGGGTACTAACAACCCCACACGAGGGTTAGCAAATATATATATATATATATATATATATATATATATATATATATATATATATATATATATATATATATATATATATATATATATATATATATATATATATATATATATATATATATATATATATATATATATATAATATTACAGAAATTATTCGTGTTAACCAGTCACGTACGGACATGTAGAAATGTAAATATTATTTTATTATAGTGAAAATTGAGAATCGAAGTTACATCCAAAAGTTTGTATATATATATATATATATATATATATATATATATATATATATATATATATACATTCCGACTGCTCTTTTTTTGGACTTGACCAAAGCTTTCGACTGTGTAGATCATCATAGACTTCTCGAAAAGCTGAATCACTATGGGATAAGAATCAAACAACTAGCATTAATTGAAAGCTATTTGAAAAATCGGACACAGCTTGTAAAAATTGAATTGAATGGAGTCGATCTGTCCGATAAGTTGAATACCAGAATGAGAGTACCACAAGGTAGTATTCTGAGACCGCTTCTATTTATTCTATACATCAATGATCTCCCAAATGTATGACATCATCTACTGAAGTAGCTGATGTCATACAAAACAATGAGCTTGCTTTCACAGCTATCAAAAATTGATGTAATGTGAATGGACTCCTTTTGAACGTCAGCAAGACAGATTGTGTTTTGTTTCAAATTAATAAATCTAACCTTCTCGTGCCTAGGTCAATTACTCTCAAAGGAGATGACCTACAGATGGCTGTGAGCACAAAGTTCTTAGGTATTCATTTGGATTTCAACCTGAAATATAAAGAGCATGTGAATGTCTTGGCAGGAAGACTTTGTTCTGTGATATATTCATTGAATGTTAAGAAACATCACGTTGAAGTGGATACTTTAAAGATAATTTATACGTCAAGTTTTCGAACCATTCTCAATTATGGTGTTATCTTTTGGGGAAACAGTGTTCACAGTAACCGTAGTTTGGCATGCAGAAATTTGATCTGAGGACTATCTATAGGATGAAACTGAGGAACTCATATAGAGGTTTATTCCGGAGAAATAAAATTCTGACGCTGAATGGTATATACATTTTTAAATGCATGCTATTTCTACATAAAAATAAAATTTACTTTAATCAACACAAAAGTAGAAATATAACAAGACGAATAGAACCATTTTTGTACCCGCGGCATAATTTAGCACTAGTTCAGAATGGGATGAAGTATGTCAATGAAATTCTTCAATGTATTACTTAAGAGATATCAATTCATAACGGACTTTCACCAATTTAAGAAGATGATTTATGGATTGATCATGGAATGTGAACCCTATGATGTAGCAAAATTCTACCAATACCGTACAACTAAATCCTAATATTTTCATAATTTGCTCTTGAACCAGTTTTTTGACGTTGTTTCTATGTTTTCTTTCTTTGGGTGCTATATAATGCATTTTTGTAAGAAATATGAAATGAAATTACTTATTATTATTATTTATTATTATATATATATATATATATATATATATATATATATATATATATATATATATATAATATATAGATTACCTCATTACCCTAGTCATTAATTGTTTTACAGAGATTACAGTTAGTTATATAGAGCAGTTTTTAATTGAATAAAACATGCACAAATTCATTATACATTTCGAGACAGAACATTTTACTCATTTAGCATTTGAGTGGAAAATTTTATGAAATATTATTGATCAATGCTAAACAAATCTTTGATAAACACGTCTTCAAATTAGCAGATCATTCTAAATTATTGTTGTTTACAATAACACACGCTTCAAAACCATTCAAAAATAATAATGCTCTACTAGTTTCGGCCATTTTGGCATGATGAAGTCTTGAGAATAACGGTATAAATGAAATCAATTGTACATCAGTGGTTTAAAGACGTCTTATGTATTCCTATTTATAAAAAGTTTCATATTTGCACAGTTTCGAAGATATTAGACATAATTGTTGTTCAAAAATTATATCTGCTAATATTGTCCTTCAAACAAACAAATTGTATGAATCTAGTCTTTGTGAACAGCCTCATAAATACTGACGTGAAAAGTTATTCAGAGATAACCAATAGGCTCATCGGCAGGCTCTACAATTTTAGTTTAGAATATTAGTCTCATAAATATATCAATCAAAGTATATCAATAATTTTTTTACTCATAGTAATGAATATTTCCTAGTCTACTGAGGCAATTGCTGTTGAATATATAGGAACCATTTTCTAATTTAAGCATTTGGCATTCCTTATATAAAAGCAGAATATTTATTGATTTTTCGGTTTTTGAGCTATGAAGTTATCAGAATACTATGAAAAGAAAGGTGAAAGTCGTGATGGAACACATTGGTAGTATACATTAGACATATATATTCATAAATGTCCAATTTAATGTGTTCTATTAATCACAATTTTTTTCATTGGCAACTATTATTGATTTATTTAATCACAACTATAATATCGTCTCTTTATGTTGCAGGTGAGTTCAGGGCTCAATAAATTGCACTGAGTAATTGGTAAGTCATTTTTAGGCTATTATTTTAATTAATAATTAGAGAAATATTGGTAAGGTGTAACTTTGTTAGGATTCCTCAATTAATTTCCAATAAATTCTTTTTCAATCCTACTAGTATAATACAGAACTACCTCATAAAAATCATTCAGCTGTGCTACTGATAGATGTTATGATGAATACATGCATCCCCATTTTTTTTCTATAGAAAAGAAGTCAGGCCCATTCCAAACTGAAAACATTGAATTGACTGACATATTTCTATTGAAAATTTATATTAATAATAATTGATGAGGCCGATACTTGATGTAAATCGATAAACATAATAAAACAATTGTTAAACAAAGATTTACACATATATTAAAAAGAATACTGCATGACGTACGTTTCGATGAGATTTAGCTTTTTCAAATGCTACGTTCAGACTAATGACATTTCTCGAATATATACAACAGGTAAATTTAAATTATGAATATAGAGAAAACAGGTAGGTAACAGGTAGTTACAGGGAACAATTCATACTGAACTACTAGGTATATAGGAAACTAACTAATTTTGAATTACTTAGTTTCATTCAAAAGTCCAATGAAAAACTCAAATCTCTTCTTTTTAAGTATAACATCAACATTACTTACCGTACTGGAAATAACTTAGGAAAACATATCAAAAATAAACAGTGGTAGTTGTGATAAGTTTTATATTGGTAGAACGTTTAGAAGTTTTCAAATAAGAATTTCTGAACATAAACGTAGCTTTGATAAACAGAAGACAGATTCACATTATGCAAATCGTTTGATTAATGAAAATCATATATTCAATTCTGATTTTGAAATTTTGAATACCGCAAACAAGGGAATGAAGCTTAATTTGTTAGAATCACTTCAAATTAATAAATACAAATATTCTGGCAACCTTTTGAACAGCCAAATCGATCATACCTCAAGCCCCCTTCTCAATCTTTTCAAAATTACTTAGTTTACTATATAGTAGTTCAGTATGAATTGATCCCTTCTACCTGTTATCTACCTGTTTTCTCTGTATTTATAATTCAAGTTTACCTATTGTATGTATTCGAGAAATGTCATTAGTCTGCACGAAGCATTTGAAAAAGGTGAGTCTCATCGAAACGTACGTCATGCAGTATTCTTTTTGATATATGTGTAAATCTTTGTTAAACAATTGTTTTATTATGAAAATTTATATAATAGAAGTTACTCATATAACTGGTTTCAGAACGAATCTGAATAAGATTAGATAAAATATTATAATTCCTCTTATGATAAACGTTAACTCTAGTACGTAAGTGTATGTATGTTTGTTTGTGTGTGTTGGCAATTATCTGCAAATCTCTCAAGGTATGGCAGACCATAAAGGATTCAAAAATGTTTTTAGACGAATCAACACTAATATCTATCAGTGTTATCTATCTTAAACACTGGTATCCATCTTTATCTAAAGAGGAAAAAAATATTTTCATTGCTCCAGACTATTGCTCCACAAACTACCTAATTGTTTCAATTGTTTGGTCTGGAGAATAGTAACATATCCATCATAGTCACGAAAATAGAAATATTTTCAGGAACGTCTACCACAGATTACTTTCAACGAATCGAAATGAAAAAATCCAAAACATCTGTTTCAATGTTGTTGCTTAGAATTCGTCAGAGCTTCACAGACGTGGTGCGGTAAACATACCGATCGTCAAAGAAACACGCTGTAATTTAAAGTTCTTGTTGACAGCTGTGACCCACGCGCTTGTCAGATAATCTATTTTGATAAACTTGTTCTAGGAAATTCGTCTAGGCTCCACCCTTGTCACACGTCAAATCCAGAATGCCTTTCTATCTTATCATTTCACAAAATTTTTCTTTAACAAAAATGTCTCTTAAAGGTATTAATATATATATATATATATATATATATATATATATATATATATATATATATATATATATATATATATATATATATATATATATATATATTATTAATAACACGCTATTTTCAATGTATAAAAGCTTCATTTTTTTTTGTTTTGTTGTATATCACAACTTTGTCAAAACTAATGAATAATTGAATGTTATGAATTACTATAAATATTAAAACGTCGAACTTATTCTTTTGAAAAAATCAAATTGACTTTTTGTTTCTTTAGTATCCAGAAGAATATTTCTCGCTTAGAATTCGCTTCGAAAGTTTTGGTCTTCTTCACCATGCTAAAACTCATGGTAAACCAGGTGATTCAAATGAGTGTGATTTATAAATACATAAGTACATGCAAAAAATTAATTTCTTATATAATTAATTTTTATGGTAATTCATAAAATTGAATTATTCATTAGTTTCGACAAAATTATATACAACGAAACGTAAACAAAAATAAAGCTTATTAAAAATAGCCTGTTATTGCTAGAAGTATCAAAAATAACTATCTCAAACAGGCAAAAATTAATCAAAATTTCAAACAGGCAATAAATCAATTTCAAGATATATATATATATATATATATATATATATATATATATATATATATATATATATATATATATAATATGTATGTATGGTTTCGGGATTCACGAATATTTCATACTCATACTCATTATTGACTAAATAATGACACTCCTAGTCTCTCTTAAAACTCTCAGGGAGGTGCCGATTTCGATTAAAAGTCTAAGTATTGACTTTTATGTAATGTATAAAAGTGAGAAAGTAAGTAAGTAAGTATGAAAGATTCGTGAATCTCGAAACTGTCTATATTTTTGGCCGCCTGGGAGCTGGCCAAAAAGATAGCTTCTGGGGTGTTTGAATTAAATGTCTAAAAACCTCTATGTATTCTCATTAACGTTGTCGAAAGTAGGAATCTAGAATGCAAGCCAGAGTTTATGTTTTTTCTTCGATAGAGGGAGCTCACGTGATTAGTTCACGAACTAATGTTCTCCTCAATAGGATATAGGAGTGGGGTCATTTTGAAAGTCATCAATTCTTGATTGATAAGACTAATGATTCCTAATAACGATGACACAATTGTATCATATTATCATTCAACAAGATGGGTAATTTTTCGAAGCGCACTAAATATTCACTCTCGAAAGTGATAGGTTTGTCCTCGTTGACAACATTTGTGTAGACAGCTCCCTGAGAGTTTCATTGAAATATTAATATATATGTATAATATGTATGACCATATATATATATATATATATATATATATATATATATATATATATATATATATATATATATATATATATATATATATATATATATAGTGAATAATATATAAATGAGGTGGGGTGGTGCCTATAATACAACAATAAAAAAGCTCGAGATTCATCAAAAATGGCTGCTAAAAATCCGTCATAAAAAAGAAGTAAGATATCCTACTGACTTACGCCAGCTGTTTGTTCAATCGCTGCTAAACTTTACGAAGTAAGTTATTGAACATATCGTGAATACCAGATATAACAGGAACTCTTTATCAATTACGCAATACAGTAAATCCATATGTCTTCATAGCTCCACCTATTTGGCACCAAGAATTTATAATGATTTGCCATTTGAATTAAAAGCTGGCTAACTTTGAAAAATTCAAGTCTGCCATAAAGGACATGAAAACCAAGGACCAATATATGATTCATCAACTGTTGCACAATTAAAAGCCAAAATGGTTGTAAAACAATATGATAGTGTTACACATTTTTATAATATTGATATCGCTTCTCCCCAATATTGTTATCAACTTTTCATATTGAGAAGTTGTTTCTCAAATTATTAAAATAGATACTTTGATATGTATGTATGTAGGTATTAAATATTGCAGAATATAAATAGACATTCTTCGTACTCACCACAGGCTACGGTCTTTCTGAGAAAATGTATTATCTTTGTTTAGGCAACAAAATTGACAAGATAGATTTTAAAATTAGAATACTAGTGTTTCACCTATATATTAAAATAAATTAAACTCTTGGCTTAATGTTTCACGATTTATTTAACAATATGTATAGTCAACATGTTTCGAGCGTTAGCTCATTTTCAAGACTAAAACGGTTTTAGTCTTGAAAATGTCATGTTGACTATCATATTATTAAATAAATCGTGAAACATTAAGCCAAGAGTTCAATTTATTTTAATATTCAATCATGTTTCACCAAGAGTTAAGCGAGAATTCAATCTCATTAATTTCACCTATATACTTATTACGAGAATACTTGTATTACGAGAACCTTAAATAAATATTATTATATATAATTATATATATATATATATATATATATATATATATATATATATATATATATATATATATATAGTTATTATTAACTGACAGACTTCACAATCAGATTATCTGAACATACAGAGTTGACAAAAGTTTAAAGCAGATTCTGGAATTGTGGAACCCACTTTTTGGAAGAAATTAAAATTCAAACAATGAATTTGAAATATTCTTCATACAGAGAGGGAAAAGGAACATTAGTCTTGCAGAAATATTGCAAATTAATAACAATATAATCGATTAATATATTGAATAACCAACTGGATATGAGTAGTTGAACGGAATTAGATTTCACTTAGTAGTTAGTGGTTTCTTGTTATCTAGCATCAATGTTGATCTGATTGATGCTACATAGAAACTTATATAAATACGTTTTGTTTTCTTAATATTCACTCAATGCATCATAAAATCAACTGGCTACAATGTTTTGGCGAAAAAATATGTTTCAACAATATTAGGCACAATATAAAAAGTTTGCATTATATGTCTTACATACCTTTGTATTGATATCTTTATGAAATCTGTCATTATTTACTAGAGTGTTTGTTCTTTTATTCAAATTTCTGGTTCTTACTTAAAGGAGTACGTTTATAGTTGAAATTTTTAAAATAAGTAAATAATTGTTACATGGAGTATTAACTTCCTTTTTGACCCATTAATCCCAAGAAAGTTCAATACTAGAATATAATTCACACTGATTTACTCAACAAGATTAGACTTTCATTCAAGTATGTATATTACGTAATTATCAGCCCATCGATTATTATGCATTTATAATATAATAAAATAAAATTTATTAATTTTATCAGTTGGGAAATGACACACATTTAAATACGTTAATAAAGGCTACTACTTTTATTATTACCTATAATAATTATGTGGGTATACTTTTCACTGGCGCTCTTGTAGTCGACGACTCCAATATATTTAGTATATTTCTAATAAAATTCCAGTAATGACTAACAAATGCAAGCTATACTTTAATACTGTTTTATAGTTTGTTAAATTTATTTTATTACCTTCATTATAGGTTTTATCCAAATGTTTATAGTTTTTAAATTACCTGGTTTTACGACTGTGTCACATAAAAACTTGATACAAGATGCGTCGTAAAACCTGTGGGTGCAACTTGGAATATTGTATCGTGAAGACATATATATGTAGATACAGTAGAAATCTTTTCGTAACAAGCAGACGGTTTCATTTCGGGCAATCTGTCGATCATCATACAGAAAACTGTGAAATTTAACAGTTTTCTGTAAAATTTTAGAGCACATAAATACCAAACAAATTGAATGAAAAGTTAAGTTTATTTCCATAGAATTATATTAATTACTTAAACATGTTTCGACCTGGAACCCCATTGTCAAAACTTCAACTGATGAAACAATGAATATCATCCTGTGTAACAGAGCTAAGTATTTTTAATTAAATTGATATTGAACCAAGTTTCACCAAAAGATTGGCGAATCATCAATCAACTTTATCATGAATGAGAAGTTGGCAATACGTTTTCTTTCTCGGAAAATCGATAGAAAATTCATAAGTTTGATTGAGTATTTCAATTTTCCTATATTTTTTATTGATGCCTCCTTATTCATGTAATTGAAAAGCTACTTTGTTGAAAACAGTCACATATAATATAATCCATTATCCACTATATAGAAATTGAACATTTGTATGTTCCATAATTCGAAACCAAAAATTGACAAAAAATTCAACACCTTTAGGATCATTTTTTGTTTGATAAATCATCTAATATCATAACGCACTTGAAGAAATTTATGATCATGGGATATTGAAAAAATAAGAGCGATTAAAATCTTTCAGAATTTGAGTAATATCGACAACCGACATGATAAATGATAATCATACGAATATTACAACAAATTCAATATATTTTTCAGTAAAAGGAAATTTTTACGTAAGGTACCTACCTACATATATATATATATATATATATATATATATATATATATATATATATATATATATATATATATATATATATATACTCCAATTGGAGTTGTGAGAATTGTGTTTCATTTAATCCTCATTATTAAAATGAACTCACACAGGGATAATTATATATATATATATATATATATATATATATATATATATATATATATATATATATATATAAATATATATATTATATATTAAAAACAAGGTTTGTCAGGCTGAAAATTAAGTTAAGAGTTTACGGTATTTACCTGATTTATTATACTCCAATTGAGTTGTGAGAATTGTGTTTCATTTAATCCTCATTATTATGTGCGTCTTTAAAATGAACTCACACAGGGATAATACCATTTACATATATATATATATATATATATATATATATATATATATATATATATATATATATATATATTATATATTAAAAACAAGGTTTGTCAGGCTGAAAATTAAGTTAAGAGTTTACGGTATTTACCTGAGATTTACGTTGTTTGTTTATTTGTAAACGGCTGTTACAAATAAACAAACAACGTAAATCTCAGGTAAATACCGTAAACTCTTAACTATATATTATATATATATATAATAAAATTTGGTCACTTTCCTTTTTGAGTTGATTCGTGAAATGTAAAACTATTCTTGTTTTTTATGTAGGAGACAACTCCTCATTTTTCCAATATTATTTTGTATGATATTCACAGTGAATTATGATTATGTTTTGTACACAAAAAGTAAATGAATATATTTTCGTATACAGAATGACCGGATAAAGTACTTTCAAATGGAAATGACAAAATTATCTGGAAACGCAGTTTTCAAAATTTGAGAATCTTAAATGAATAATGTAGTATTTGGCACTTGACATCAATTGAAATCATAGTAATTAGGTAATCATCACGAATTTCATAAAAGAGAAAGTTTCATAAATTAATTTACTGTTTTTCATCTGAAAGAACCCTGATTGAAATCAAGGAAAGGAACGATAAATACTGTGAACAATCTGCATGATTAATTTCAATGCTTGTAAAGATTTTTTTATTTGTACTAGCATACCAAAACATTGAGATCATACAAAAAGAAGTCGTTGGACGAATACTCACTCACTCATGAAGTCCATGGAATAATATTGGAATAAATATTGGGATACAGATTTCAACTTAATAACGGGTGTTTTTTTTTTGAGGTATAGAACTTTAAGTTGGCATTACTGTTGAAGATGGCGACCGATTCAAAAGCTGAGAAGTGATTCATTCTCAGTTTGGTTTGGCAATTCATCATGAATAGAATCACGCCTGAACAACGCTTGCAAATAGTGCAATTATATTTCGAAAATAATGGTTTTGTGCGAAATACGTGAATTTGCGAATTTTGTTTAGCGATGAAGCGCACTTCTGGTTGAATGGCTAGGTCAACAAACAAAACTGCCGCATATGGAGTGAAGATAATCCTCAAGTGTATGTCAAAATACCGTTACATCCAGAAAAACTGACTGTTTGGTGCGCTTTATGGGCTGGTGGAATCATTGGTCCGTACTCCTTCAAAAACGATGATGGTCAGAACGTTACAGTCAATGGTGATTGGTATAGAGCCATGATTACTAACTTTTTCATTCCTGAATTGAACAACCATGATGTCCAGGAGCTGTGGTTTCAACGAGACGGCGCAACATGTCACACAACTCGTGCCACAATCGATTTATTGAAAGACATGTTTGGTGACCGCCTAATTTCACGTTTTGGACCTGTGAATTGGCCTACAAGATCTTGTGATTCAACACCGCTAGACTACTCTCTATGGGGCTATGTAAAGTCATTGGTCTATGCAGATAAGCCACAAATGCTTGACCATTCGGAAGACAATATTCGCCGTGTCATTGCCGATATACGGCCACAAATGTTGGAAAAAGTCATCGAAAATCGCACGTCCAGATTGGACTACATCCGGGCCAGCTGTGGCGGTCATATGGCTGAAATCATATTTAAAATGTAAATCTTTCGAATGAAAAAAAATTCTTGTCAATCGAATGATCCACCGTTGTTTTATTGCAATTTAAAGTTCTATACCTCTGAAAAAAACACCCTTTATTTGGAAAATAAGGAGCCGTCCATTTTCCACGTGAGGTTCGAAACGGAAGAGAGAATTCGAAAAAATCACGACACGTCACAAGGGATGTATTTCTCGTGTATCTGTTAACCGAGGTTGATCTTCAATGAAACACAGTGCCCCTAGCTGACTTGCAAGAGCTTATGCACTTGTTAGTGCTGTAGAACGTCTGGCTAATCCGATAATAATACAATAAATAACACAATCCTAATACAATAAAATGAAATAAACTCTATACCGGTATTCTAATTGAAGATAATATTACGATTTATTTGATATATTTTTACTAAAAAAAAATACTACACGTAACTTTCGGTATAGGGGTTAGTCTTAGCCCACTCCACGTATCATCAGGAAGAAAGGGGTTTTAAATAATTGCTAAAACATCACGTGATTAATGGCCTGGTTCATTTGACGTTTATTTACATTCCGGAAAAGCTGTAGAAACATAAAATTAGAAAAAGCATCATAAAATTACAATGAACGAAAGCATCAGATCTTTCAGGTGTGCAATCATGGAATGAAATATGTATGTTAATTTAAATGTTGGCTGGATTTTTGCTCAGAGAAAGACGAAGTTATAGTTGTCAACGATCTGTAGAGACATTATTTCATTCTAAATACTTTTTTTCAACAATTTTTATCTTTGATGTTTTCGTCTTTGATGGTTATAAAAACAAATTTCGTAAATATAACATCAAATTTAAAATTCGAAATATTCACTCAAAATAACACTTATAGATATTGACAGGAAAAGGGTTCATTTTAGATGAAGTACTTACCTGAGGAAGAATACCGTTAAGTTGGAAAATTTCACAGAGCTCTAATGCCGTTTATACCTATTTGTGAACTGTTAGCGAAAATTTCTTAAAATATGCTGAAAATCAGTATGTTTATGATATGATCAAGTAAAATTACTATAATTGTCTAACTTACGTTTTGAAGAAATACTCCAGGAATTCACTGCACTCTCAATATCTGAGTATTTCACAACTCATTTCGAAGAAATAACTGCTATATGATGCCCATTCTGAACATCAAAAAAAGTCAAGTAGGCTACGATGTGCCGAAAGGGACAGAAAATACAATTCCTGAACTTTATTATCGGCTGCCATTCGAGCTATAACGAGGTAGACTCCAGTAACGATATTTATTCCTCTGTATAGTATAATTTAAATTTAGAAATCGTATGAGGCAATTTTATTTTCGTAGATCTATTCTATTTTTACCCCAGACTATACAAACGCCAAAATTGTAAACAATCGGACCAACATTAGGCAATTAAACTGTAAACTGAAATAGCGACGTCCTCATATTCCAGGAAAGTCTAAAAAGTTTCGAAAGTATCGACGTTTGCTAGTCCAGTTATTACATTTTTTGAAAGAAAATCGAAAACATCCTTATTATTTTCGTTGAACATGCTAGTTGCTTAAGCTCTTGTCTCATTAACATAATACCTTCTGAACATAAATCCTGCCTGAGGCCGATAAATTAAAATAAGAAGAACATTCCAGATGCTCTTTGATAGAAACTGAAAAGAATTCACATATGATGTCTGAAATAAGTTTTATTATTTTCATAATTGAATATATTCTTGGACATAACCCCAACCCTAAAATATAAGTGACAATAAATGACTATAAAATCTATTTAATTATTAATTTGAGTGAATAACAACAGTGAAAACATGATTTTTGCCGTATATTTTGAGGCGGTATTATTTTTGTGAAAAATAGAACATTAAACCTATGCTTTCCTTTACTATCAATAACATTATTTTCTTTTCACGTACTTATTTGCTCAACTCGATTCAGCAAGCCATATTTTCGTTTTATTTAATCAAACACGTTATTCCTTGAAGCTACAGTTCCTCTTTCACAGGATCGAAGAGAAATTATACCCCGGGAATCAACAGGTTATAATTGATATCAATTATATTAGAAATTATATAAATTGCAAACAATTGATACAATTTTGTGGAACTAAGCTTAGTATTTCTTATTCGAAAATGTATAATATGTGTTTGAAGTTTTTGTTTATAATTAGTATATTCAACGATTTTTTCCATTTTTGCATCAATTTCATACGAGACGCGCCCAGATTTTCTGAAAAGTTTTCAGAATTTTGAGAAGATTTTTTCTGAGTGACGTTTCTGGTTAAAATGTATCTTTATATCATTTTTCACAACAAAACTACTATTCAGTTTTCAAAAATCCCTCAACCATTTTTTTTATTGCATTCCGTTACTTAATAGCAGTAGCGTAGTCAAGAATTAACTTCAGGGGTCCAATCGAGGATCTGCTACTCAAAACAAAGGTCATCGATTCGTAACACTTTTTTCTAATTGACTTTCCATGAAATCCAAACACTTAGATCATTTATATGATTGATTCTTTCTATTTGAGTTTCTTCAGGAAGTGAAAATTTTACAAGAAGTTCATGAAACCTAGGGCTTTGACGTAACTTTATTAATTTCCTGGGATACTATATCAAAATACGGCTTAGTTTTCCGTACGTTGCGTTCAAAACATTTATGTGTGTCGATGACTTTAAAATAAAAATTCAATTTATAAATGAAGCTTCATTTTTTTAAGGCCGGAATTAAAAATCAGAGTCAAAATTGTATTCAGTCGTTTTTTTGATCACGAAAGTTTCGCTTATCTCTTGATGAAACATTATGTTAAAAACTATAAAATTGAAAATTAACACACTTGACTTAAGTTTCACCGAATATATTAAGAATTATTATTAAAACGAATTTTTCTTATTCACTTAGAAAAACAACAAAAAATATTTCATTCAATTAATTATATTCCTAACCTGAGCAGTAAAATTTGTAGAAGATTACATAAAAATAAGTTGAATACAATATGCACCAACAAAAAGAATTTGGGTTCATTTTTGGTAAATAACAAGGACAAACTTGACTTATTTTCGAGAAGTGGCGTTTATAAAATATTTTGCAGTGAATGTGATAGTTTTTACATAGGTCAAACTGGACGTTCTATAAAAAAAAGAATCGATGAACATAAAAGATCAATCCTGTCGTATAAGCCTAATACTAGCATTAAACTTAATCATTTCTTGGATCCCAGGAAGACCGAAAAAGTACGCTCAGGTAGTAAGGGCAAAAGATTAGATACCCTTGAAGTCTTGGAAATTTTCATAGCCAAAAAGAAGAATTTACCTATTTGTAATGATTAGGTGGATTTTTCCGTGAAGCCAGTGTTAAATTCTGTGGTTTAGGATATAGAACTGAAAGCTGTACATTTTGAAATTCACAAATATTGTATACTCTTGATAATGGGTTAACCACCCGAAACATATGTAGAGTTTTTAATATATTCTGTGAAACTTACGTCAAGTGTGTTAATTTTAATTTTATAAATTATAATTAATTGAAAAACAGACTTTGGATTCAGACCTTTGTTAGGTTTTATACTATATTATATTTTTTCAGAATACATTAACGCAAAACAATCATTATTCGAAGGCGCCATAACCTCTAGAAATTAATACCTACGTATAATGCTAAACCATTTGTATGAAGCAATTACTCGTAATAGGTTACGTAAAGAAAGGTTACGTTGACATGACTCTACAACAGACGTAGCTGCATCTCTCAGAATTTAATTCATTAGACGAAAGCGAGAGGAAAATTTCAGTTCCTGCTCAGGAATTTCGACGACGAGCCAGACTAGACCGGAGAAGCAGGCGAGGCAGTTTGTTTTCAGGGGGCAGGCCTCATTAGTATGACAAACAGGGCTCGGCACAAAACGCTCCCGTGATAGTATATCACATACGTGGTTGAGGATCACTCGGCGGGATGATGAACCATTTTTAAAGATTTCATGAGGCGAAGAACTTCATTTGGGCCATCATTATAACGGAGAATGCACTCTTGAATATATAGTAGCTGTCTCGCATTTTTGTTTTTGTTGAGTTCAAAACTTTTTAGGTGATGATTATATCTCTCCGAAAATTAGTTTCGGTACAAACGAACGTTTGCAATAATTTCTCGTTTCTTTGATTCGTTTTTTCATATTGCGTAAACATCTTCATTCGGATTCTTCAAGTACCTACAAAGAGTTGTTTTTCATTCTTATATTATGCATATATCCTGTACATTTTTCCAGAGTTGACATCGAATTATATCACAATAATTGTATCCATACAAACCTGACTGGATTTTCCTGTATCACCGGGTAGTAATTTATTTTTGGCGCCACCTTCTTTATTTGTTGTTCCACGATACAGTTACTAAGGGTGTGGGAGTTTTATTAAAGAAGGAAAATTGACCAGTTAATAATATACTAAATAATTCACTAAGTTATACAACTATTGGACAAAACGAGGGGATATGTGCTTCAGAAAAAATTTCACTATTGCTACTAAACTATCAACTTACTGAATTATTTGAAAAGTAAAATAATATGAAATGTTGAAATTACAGTTGAACTAGTTTTTAGAATGCAAATTAAATGAAATTGACAGATCAATGTAGAAGGCTACAAAACTTAATGCCTAATAAAATGTTGAAAGAAAAATCACTTATAGTAACTAAACTCTATAAACCTTTAAGACTTAACCTAATACCTACAAATAATAATGATTATCAAACTTTCAATATACTGATACTTAAATATTTAACCTTCCTTCGGTTATCAGTTGATTGTACAAATCAGTTCAAACCTTATAATTTATCAAAACAAGTATCTGATTATAATAACAAAACTCATACAAATAGGTATCAATTATAATAAAGGATTTCTCTTATTTATTGTTCTTTACAATTCCAATGAAATTGAAGTGCAAGTACACTGACCTTTTAAATTCAAATAACTCGAATCTTTTCTCTCTTACTGATTTCCTAATGATGTCCCTAATGATTCATATAATACTTTCAATATCTCGAATGGTGATCCTCTTTTCAGACATCCACGTGCTCGAAACTCCAAATAACTCTCGAAAATAAAATTATAATAATTTTCTGTCTCAAATTACGTCTATTGTTCGTATAAAATCAAAATTGAAGGTAAAAAGCTAGAACGGAATTCTAATTAGAATTACGTCAATTAAAAGATGTTCATACATACGCAATATTGATATTTAATCCGACAAAGTCGACTTTATTGGCCCCAAATTCCAAAATACGCAAACCATATAACTAACCATACAGAATAATATACTGACCAATGAATATTCAATATGACTGAATTCTGATTAATCCGAAATGAATCGATATATTATTCTTCAAGAAATCAGCTACACTCAAAACTTTTCTAGTTTTCAACTCAAGACGCAAAGTCAAAATGGTGAAAAATCAGATTACAAAATGTCAGGTTACGAAAATATCAACAGAAAACTAATTATATTGATGTAGACTGAATTACACGTAAAGATGAGGGTACTTCTTCCGTACCATAGGTGGCGGACTAATAATAAAATGCTAATAATCTAATGTCAAGTTTCAAACGTGACAATTACTCTAGCAATTACCAATTACTCTAAATTTTCAGCGATGTGTTTCTTCAAGAGACATTGAACGCTTCGCTATCTCAATTTACTTTTTGGAGTAAAACTTCTTATGTATCATTATATCACACAGATTATTCGTTTTATTGTCCATATCTTTCCGGCTCATCACATCCCGGTTGATCATTCTGTCCATCTTACACATTTTTGAATAAACTCAAAATTATTTCAAACCTTTCGAGAAATTGTATTTAATGTCTCTACGCCGCAATAAAGTACTTCGTGTTCTTGATACTATTGTTGTCATGTTCACTGATTACTCTTATCCTTCATTTACATCTGATATATTTCTTTCAAGACTATGTAACTCTTGTGAGGTTTTTGATTATAATGATTGTATTAAATTTCTTCAGGTGTGATTTGTGACATATATGTGTAGTATGTTGACTTATTTTTGTTTGTTAATATAATTATTCAAATAATTAGGCAACGAAAGAACCTTGTATATATTCCTCTGGATATTCTCTTTTCCTTGCAATTCAAGTTTTGTTGAATGTTGTTGTTTGGTTAAAAAGCTATATCTAGACATTCAATATTCGAATTTTCTCCTTTTTTGTTAATTCTTCGATATCTTTTTTTTTTCGTTGTTTCGAGTTGAGTTCAGAGTCCACTTTCAGTTTCCACCCTAAGCAAGTATGTGTAGCCATTCTAAGAAAAACGTAACTAGTGTAAAAGAAGAACAAGTGATCAATATTCATGAAATAACCAAGATAATGTAAAGTGAACGATTTCAAAGCCAGCTTCTTTTGTATCAAACAAAAGCAAGAAATAGGAATATAAATAGAGCATAGTGAGAGATCGGAACAATACTTGAAACAGTTGGTGAACGAGAAAGCAGATGAATGAATTTTTCAAGAAATTAGAAGAATTTGTGAAGTCATAATATACATTTAAAAGGAGCTGGAGGAAATAGAACACAAGTTGGGAAAATGAGAAATCTCAAATCTCTAGTAATAATGGGACGACAACGAATAATTCGAAATATCGAGAAAATGCAATAGAAAAAGTGTAATTAAAAAGTGTTAAAAGTTTAATAAAAAAAGTGTGATTATTAGTAACAATCATTTAAAAAAAAATTTTTAATGGAAAAATTTGGGTAAAAATTGAAGAGGTTGGACCACATCCATGTTGAATATACCGCATATTAAATGCGTATAGCTACCTAGAGCAACACTGAAATATTGCAACAGACATACACTGTTGCAATATTTTTATAAAATTAATTTGCTGTAAGTAATAAATGAAATTCTTAATCGATTATACAACAATAAAAAATTAGAGATTAAGCAGTTTCAGTTTATGTATTAATTCGTTAACATTTTCTTGATAAAATTATTTGTTCATCAGTATCTAATTCACCTGACAAGGAGTATGCAGATTGAGGTCTTGTCATCAACTAACTCTTTCATACAGATTTTCAGGAATTGAGAGTATTGTGCTTTAAAATGGTTGTCCATCTGTGCGCAACTAATCAACCCCCTGACAAGGAGTAGGCAGATTGAGGCCTTGTCAGCACCGAACCTTTTCATCCCGATTTCCAGGAATCGGGAGAATTGATCATTACTAATATTTATACTTTCAATAACATTCCTAGTTTTCTGGTTGAGGAAATAGCACTCCATATTTCTATATAGAAGGTAAAGTCATGAATTATTGATTGAACCTATCTATTCATCAAATTCCCGCCAGGATAAAAAATACATTAGGCGCAATGCTTTCCAAAACTCGTGCAATCCTCATTTCGTTATTTATGCTTCAGATGAAAACACTCTACGAGATCTCGTTCAACAAGTTGATTTGCCTGAATGAATGCTATTTTTCTACTGAATCATTGTTTACGTCTGGGCTTAGCTAACGTAATTCCTAACGATTTGGCTGCGGTTTAGTCAACAATGATATACATTAAACGACAAAACAAAGTCTATCTTATTTCTATTTCGAACAAAGCCTGTCCACGTTGTTGTTGGTGTTTCGAAATAAATTCAAACACTGTAATTTTTCAGTTTCGTTAAACTAATCCGTCACTTTCGTTAATTAGGTACCTAATTATTCGGACGAGTTTGTGTTATTCACAGTGGAAGAGAACTTTTTGTTACAGTCAATAGAAAATGAAATTGTATGCTTTGAACGCTTGGGAATATATATATATATATATATATATATATATATATATATATATATATATATATATATAGTGCTGATTATTTCGAAGACAGTTCCATTACTTTAATAGCTATCACCGAAAGTTTTTTCATTGATTTTAATTTATTTTTTGCAATTGAATCTTTACCACCATGTATAAAAATACATCAATCTTGAAGATTTTCAAGCAGCTATAAGATACCGAAACGAATTCAATTTCTAGCTCATCTAGAGAGAGCATTTTAATTTTTTGTAGTAATAAATAACTTGTCTCCTTTCCAATTATACAACCAACCTTAAGAGGCAAAAAAAAAACTGAAGGTTATTTTCAATTGAAACATTATTGGTTTACAATGAAGTTGATTTAATGTTTGTTGATTTCTTGGTGAAACATTGTTAATTATAATGAATAAGTAACAATAATAACAAATTTCATTAATAATTCAATAAAATTTTTTGAAACCAAGCCAAGTGTTATTTATTCAATATATTACTTGTTTAGCAGTCCATCAACTATATTTTTAAATAGGTATTCATTTTTAAAGTCAAGAGTTCAATTATTCACAGTATATAAATATAATTGTGAAATAAATATACTGTACGAAATATATATATATATATATATATATATATATATATATATATATATATATATATATATATATGTGGCGGCTTGTTTTCGTCCTTTGGTGAAGATATTCATATTTCAGCTTTTACCTGCCATCTTTTGGCTAATACAGCTCCCGCCGGGGTGCACTATAAAAGGGTCGGTAATAAAACTATTTATAACTGATTTGCACGTCCCGCCTAATAGGGTACCCTATTTAAGTATTAAATTCTTTGTTATTCGTTTCTCAGACTCGTTTCTGAAGTAATCCATAGTATTGTAAAATATTGCATTTTATGTTCTAATTGCAATAACTTCTCCGAATATCCTCGATTCGGACTGGCAATTCATAGTTCAACTTTTACCTCCCACCGGGGTAAGTTATCGAAGGGAACAGTAATAAAACTTATAGTAACTAACTTGCACGTTCCGCTTAATACTGTACCCTCGTTAAGTAATAAACTCTTTGTAATTTTCATTTTCCATTATGTACAAATCTTATGATTCTTGAATCTGTAAATCTTGAATCCTGTCAAATTGTCACGTAGATTTCCATTGTTGAATACTGTTGAAAATGTATAAAAGCAGAGACATGGAAAGATTCGAGAGAGTTGAGAAGAAACGAGTCTAGAGTACAGTTCGTCCTAATAATTCATATACAACCATATTAATAGTTCTAAAATAAAGTTATATTTAAAAGTTCTTCGAAGTGTATTTCAATTAAACCTTCCCTCACACATCAGATAAATAAACAGGCGGTAGTGTAATACAAGTTCATCGATTAATCTATACACACAACCCCGCCAAATTGGTGACCCCGACGTGATCTGATCGTGAGTGGAAGAGGTGATACATTTGTGATACGTTATTTCAAGTGAACAGATTTCAAAGTGCGGAAATATATAAAAAGTGAGTATTGTTCATTCAAATTTATATTCAAACTGACAGTATATCTTTCAAAAATGCATACTAACATGACAACTGGAAACGTTGCGAACATCAGTGAAGTGAATCCTGTGCCTAACCTTCCCGATTTTGATCACACAGATCCGGAAACCTGGTTTGTGATTGTCGAAGCGTGCTTTACACGGTTGAACATTACGGACCCTGTGATACAGTATTGTGACATTCTCGCGAAACTTCCCTCGCGATATGTTTCCGAAGTGCGCGATATAGTGATCCGTCCAGTGGACAATAACTCATACTCCGTACTGAAACAACAATTAATCAAACGACTGAGTATCAGCCAGGATCAGAAAACTAAACAGCTGCTGGAAAACGAAGCCATGGGGGACGAAAAACCATCGCAATTCCTTCGTCGCCTACAAGCCCTTGCAGGATCTGCGGTACCAGAAGCACTAGTCAGGAGCATATGGGTAAGCAGATTACCAGACAATCTGCGCCCCATCTTAGCGACCCAATCACATCGGTCGCTGATAGAAATTTCTGAAGTAGCTGATTCTATTTACACCGCGCTGCCAGCTAGGAATATGGTCTCGGTTGCTTCAGTAGACCCCTGTGTATCTCAAAATCTCGGTGCTCTGTTACGACTCAGTACACAACTCTCACACGTAAGAGGAGAACTAAGTACCATCAAACGGGAAATAACAAGTTCTAAGGAATCTTACTATTCAAGCAATTCCACCAGTGCGTATTCTGGAACACGTTCACAACCTCCCTCCATTCCCCGTGAGCCACGATCTGCTAACATGTGTTGGTACCACTCTCGTTTCAATCAAGCTGCAAAGAAATGTACTGCACCCTGCTCATGGAATCAAAGGAAACCAAGCCGGCAGTCAATAAAAGCGGCTGATGACACCTGCCCAAATAAGTCACGACGCTTATTCGTTGTTGATAGAGACAGCAGACTTCAATTCCACGCCGACACTGGAGCTGACGTAAGCACATTTCCACTTAAACATATGAATGGAGCACCCAGTAAAGCAGCCTACCAATTATCAGCAGCGAATGATACACCCATAGCAACATACAGATTTGCTACACATGTACTCAAGCCATTGGTATACGCTTTTCGCCATAAGACCACGCAGACATCACCACGTCAGTTCAGATATTCAGACTTCATAAGCCAAACGCAGACATCACCCCGGCAGTTCAGAATCCTAGACTTCATAAGCCAGTTCACTATGAATATAAGGCACATAGCCGTCGGTGATAATGTAGCAGCAGATGCTCTGTCTAGAAGTGAAGAACTACATACATCATTCGATTACGAAGCCTTAGCAAAATCGCAGCAGACTGATGACGAACTTGCTAACCTGGTAGAAAACAAAACATCAAGTCTAAAGCTCAGGTTGATCAAAATTCCAGGAACCACCCACGAATTGTGGTGCGACATGACAAAATCTGCACCAAGACCCTATGTCACAACAAGCTTTCGAAATATTGCATTTAACATTGTCCACCGCCTTAGTCATTCTGGTATGAAAGCTACCAGGAAGTTACTAACTGAGAGGTATATTTGTCATTCCATCAAGGAATATAGCAGGAAATGGACGCAAACATGTGTAGTATGTCAACGCTCAAAAATCACACGTCACGTGAAGAGCGCTGTTGGTGCATGCATCCGCATTTTGCCAGGTTCCATCTCGCAACTAGCAGATACCATTCAAGCAGAACAACCTCCGCCATCACCACCAGACTCAGATCATCCACCAGACTCAGATCATCCACCAGAGGAGGCTCATGCTGCTGCAGAACTACATCATCTTCCAGGCCGACCACCAGACTCAAATCAGGAACCAGAGGAAGCTCATGCTCCTGCAGAACTACATCATCCTCCAGGTCGACCACCAGACTCAAATCAGCCACCAGAGAAAGCGCATGCTCCTGCAGAACTACATCATCCTCCAGGTCGACCACCAGACTCAAATCAGCCACCAGAGAAGCTGATGCTCCTGCAGAACTAAAGCATCAACTTCCAGGTCGACTAACCAGATCAGGCAGACGTGTCCACTTTCCTGATCGCTACCAGGCTGGATTTTCGTGATTCAAAATCACTGGCAGGGGGGTGCTGTGGCGGCTCGTTTTCGTCCTTTGGTGAAGATATTCATATTTCAGCTTTTACCTGCCATCTTTTGGCTAATACAGCTCCCGCTGGGGTGCACTATTAAAGGGTCGGTAATAAAACTATTTATAACTGATTTGCACGTCCCGCCTAATAGGGTACCCTATTTAAGTATTAAATTCTTTGTTATTCGTTTCTCAGACTCGTTTCTGAAGTAATCCATAGTATTGTAAAATATTGCATTTTATGTTCTAATTGCAATAACTTCTCCGAATATCCTCGATTCGGACTGGCAATTCATAGTTCAACTTTTACCTCCCACCGGGGTAAGTTATCGAAGGGAACAGTAATAAAACTTATAGTAACTAACTTGCACGTTCCGCTTAATACTGTACCCTCGTTAAGTAATAAACTCTTTGTAATTTTCATTTTCCATTATGTACAAATCTTATGATTCTTGAATCTGTAAATCTTGAATCCTGTCAAATTGTCACGTAGATTTCCATTGTTGAATACTGTTGAAAATGTATAAAAGCAGAGACATGGAAAGATTCGAGAGAGTTGAGAAGAAACGAGTCTAGAGTACAGTTCGTCCTAATAATTCATATACAACCATATTAATAGTTCTAAAATAAAGTTATATTTAAAAGTTCTTCGAAGTGTATTTCAATTAAACCTTCCCTCACACATCAGATAAATAAACAGGCGGTAGTGTAATACAAGTTCATCGATTAATCTATACACACAACCCCGCCAAATATATATATATATATATATATATATATATATATATATATATATATATATATATCAAAACTGGTTGTATTGCTGGTTTGATGAAGTGATTAAAATGTTTTTCATTCGAACATCGCAACACCTGAAGAACGAAGCATCACATAAGCATGAAATAACTGAAAAACTCGATTTCAATTACAAAAACACAAAGATTTTGGCAACAAAGAAAAACAAAAAGTAGGGAAATTTTGGAAATGTTACACATTCGTCAAAATTTAGAAAACACAATAAATGGGAGAACAGATATAAAACATCTCAATTCTATCTATAACGATTTGATAAACCTTACACATAACACTTACAGAATCAATACACAACATTCATCAAACAACATATTCCATAACTCATTTTTTCCTGATCCACCATCAGTTTCACACCCATAAACTCAAAATAAATATTTGAATATAAATTTTCTGGATTCGTATATAAAATCTCAACTATGTAAAATTGAATCCCAAAAAATATATCGCACTCCTTTGAATCACTTGGCTTAGCATAAGTGTTTCAAAAGTTTCCTCAAGGTGAATTCCTCTGAAATTTCTAGAAATATTCCCCAGAAAACTGAAGAAGGGGACAAAAAGCCGAATTGATTTTTCAAAAAAAATGACCTTTGACGTTTTGATTGCTATAGTAGTTTATAAAATTCAATCATTCATCTGTTTATAGCATGTTATTGATAAATATATTATATTAAACATATATATATATATATATATATATATATATATATATATATATATATATATATATATATATATATATATATATATATGTGTGTGTGTGTGTGTGTGTGCGTGTGTGAGTAATTATATATTTGAGGTTTGTAATTGAAAACAATTCAAAAAGTTAACAATTCTTCAATTTGTAGTTGAAAAATCCAAGTAAATGATAAACAGTATATCAAAACAAAACATCAATGCTCAACTTTAAGTTAACAAATATCACCTTGTTCTGTTATCGTATGTACTATCAATTTCTAGCACTCGTAACTTGTCTTAGTAAGCAATTTCTTGGGTAACTATCAATTGCTTAACTGGAATGAAAGTCAGGAATATATAGCAATGAATTTTCGTGTATTAGTCTTCGTATTCACAGCACTACCATGAGTAGTAATCACCGCCATTTTCAAGAACAATTTCTTGACTTTCATAATACCCCATTGTTGTCATATTCCATCATCAGGACAATACCCGGAACGTCCGATGTCAGAGCTCATGAGTTGTTACTTAGATTGCAATCATTTTTGTAAGAGACAGTTTTTGCGCAACCACTTCTGGGACTTGTCTGCCAATGGTCTCTTTAGCGGCATACCTGTCATAAAGGTTCAGTTTGTTAAAAGACTCTTATCTCTTAATGGCGCCATATTCACAAGTGTAATAATTCCGAGGTTTATATCTTACAAATCTTATGTGATATACAAAATTGTAAGTGGATAATATGAAGGGAAATTGTCAAATACACTTTTTTATGTATTTAAAAGATATATCTAAAACGAAACTAGGAAATTGAATTATTATTCCTAACCACGATATTTCAGAAATATTTTCAACTGTTGTCAAGTAATAACAACAGTTGAACTATGTTAAAAAATATGTGAACTATGTAAACAGATAGTTCACTCAATAACAATTACATGATCAACCGAAACGTCATGTTTCCTGAAATTACCAAAGTGCCTCAATTGCAGTCTAATTTCTATTTTAGGATAATTCATATTTGTAAAATTCATTTAATTTTCGAGTTTTCTTCCAGACATAACTTTTGCCTTCTAATAATTTGTTTTTCAATTGATATTTAGATTTATATATATATATATATATATATATATATATATATATATATATATATATATATATATATATATATATATATATATATATATATATATAAATATATATAATATATTATGTAAATGTTGTCCACGGCTTCGTCTCAAATGGTCCATTCGGGAGGTCTAATTTTGCGTCACTTTTTCGAGCATTTCGGCCTGTATCTCACGAATTACCCGCGTTATGTTATCCTGTAAGGCTTCAATCGTGTTCGGCTTGTCCACATACACTAACTTCTTTACATAACCCCATAAGAAATAATCCAGAGGTGTCAAATCGCATGATGTTGGCGGCTAATTCACAGAGCCATTTCGAGATATAAGCTGCTCACCAAATTCATCCTTCAACATGTCCATTGTTTCACGAGCTGTGTGGCATGTGGCAAAGTCTTGATGAAACCACATGTCAACCAAGTTCAACTCGGCCAACGGAGCAAAAAAAAGTTGCGTATCATGGCTCGATATCGTTCGCCGTTGATAGTAACGTTACTTCCACGGTCATCTTTGAAGAAAAATGGACCGATGATGCCACCAGCCCATAAACCACACCAAACTGTCGTTTTTTCGGGATGCATCGGTAATTCTTGTATGGCATGTGGCTGTTCATCACTCCAGATGCGGCAGTTTTGTTTATTTACATATCCGTTAGCCAGAAATGAGTCTCATCGCTGAACACAATTTTTCGATAAAACAGCGGATTTTCATTAAGCTGTTCTAAGGCCCATTCACCAAAAATTAGACGTTGTAGTAGATCATTCGGCTTCAATTCTTGCAGAAGTTGAATTTTATAGGCTTTCAAACCCAAATCAACACGTAAAATTTTCCATGTGGTTGAGTAACACATGCCCAATTGCTGAGAACGGCGACGAATTGACATTTCACGATCCTCATTAACAGTGTAAACTACGGCTGCAATATCCTCTTCAGTACGCTCTGTACGCATGCGAGACTATGGTTTAATGTCCAACAAAGTAATCTTGGTGCGAAATTTGGTGACAACATCACGAATTGTTGATTCGCCAGGTCGATTATGACGAGCATAATATGGTCGTAACAAACGATGCACATTTTTCACAGAGCACGAATTTTGATAGTAAATTTCAACAATTTGCAATCGTTGCTTGTTTGTAAGTCTTTCCGTGATGAAATGACACATCTGAAAACTTTGACAGATGACTTTTGGATGCCATTACCAACCAGTGCCGCCAACATGAAAAACTGAACTCTTAAAAAATCACCCGTTATAAGTGAAACTATACTCCAAAACTCTCGACTGAGTTCAACAAAACCTACTGTTATTAACCTATACTATCAAGTGGTAATGCAATTGATTTAACAGGTGACAATTTATCCATTTAATTCAATTATTTGAGAAATAATGGAAAAGTCTATAATTTCACTGCTCAATTCAATTTTTTTTTAAGAAAAAATGATCTCCATTCCTTCAACAGGTCCATCTTATTTGTTCAAGAAATTTAATTTATACAATTTATACAAATTATGACTACAAGTACATTTATACAAATCTTAGAATGAAATCAATTTAAATGAGAGGTAATAAGAAATACTTGTCTAAAAACCTCTAACTGAACAATTCTTTATAGTTTCGCTTTTTACGGCATTATCAAGAATGAAGCGTAACCGTAAAAAGCGAAACTAGTCGTATAGAGAATTGTTCAGTTAGTAATTTTTAGACAAATATTTCTTATTACCTCTCGTTTAAATATGAACTCACACAGAGTTGATTCATCGTCCATTGAATTTATGAAATACATTTTTTCAGAACTCCTATAACAATAAAAAAGTTATCATTATTCCGCCCAGTGCCACTTTGCTAAACTTCATTTTGTTCTGTTTAATTTTAATATGCAGGTAGTTTCGTTTTCTATTTAATTTTTCGTAAATAGTGCTCTAAATTATTATTTCATTGGTTAGTACTATGCTGTGTCTGGGTAATGAAAATTATAGACGCCTAATTTACACCGATCATTACGAATTCTGAAATCTCTTCAGAAGAATAAAGTGGCAGTTCCAGTAGTGCCCTGATTAGATTTTGATAGTTATAAAACTCTTGCCAACCGAATAACTTCCTATTTATAATACGAGTATAACCGTCTAGACTCGTTTCAAGTTGAGACGAAAGGGAATGGGTCGATACGATGAAGTTCCGCAAGATGACGTTGAAGTGTAATGACGGCGTGAGCACGTGACCCATTAGGGATGCTGACAGATTGGCACGTGTATACGGATCGACTTCTAAGAAAATATCCTCTATTGTTCTCCGAAGACCTTAATTTATCCTAGAAATGTGTTTTTTTGAAACTACTCGTGTTACTGCACAAACAACTTACAATTTTCTTTTTCCGAATCTACATTTGTTCTTATTTCCTCAAGATCTCTTTTCGACCGCAAATTGTGACATACGAACATTCCAGATATTTGTCGTAATCTGTTTATTCAATGACCCTGGCTCATTTCATATCTAAACGCCAAGCAATAATAAAGGTTTTCCAAATTTTTAAGCTTGTCATTGCAGCCAATTAACAATAGAATTGGTAATAAAATAACATCTTCATTGAATGTACCTTCATTTCCATTATAACAGTAAAACAATAGAAAAAACATAAACCAGCACTCTACCATGTAATGAAGTGAAACAAACTAATGGTTTCACTATTCATCCATCAATATGCAAATGATTCTGTTCTGTCACTGGAACTGATTGAAAACCTCAAGATACAATTGATGTATCTAAAAGTACTTAAAATTTTGAATTATTTCCATGAGAAAAGTTCAGTGGATCGAATTGGGAGCCATCCTAGTGCTATAGTTTTCTTATTGCATCTTGATTCATCACAATATCGTTGAAATGTAAACTGAAAATTAGTTTGTTCGATCTCAAGTTCTGAAGGTGAAATAGAGCTCAATAACTAGGCAACCGGAGATTTTGACCCGAGATAGGTTCAAAATATATCTATATGTTATAGTTATATCTTAATGTCTACATTTCAATAAGGGATATATTAGAAAATTCGTATATTTGACTAGCTTGTAGACTTCTGCGAACTGAAAATACAGTTTCAGCAGCACGTAGACTTGATACAGTACTAATATGAAAAAGGTTCAAAAGTGGTTCAAAAAATTTTTCAGACGACAGAAAAATATTCTTTTTCCATGAAATTACCTTATACCAATCTAATCATTAATTTTTCCTCATTTTCAATTGAATTTTTGCATTTTTCATCTATCCTTAGAAATTAGAATATTCTTAGAAATTGTCAATGCATTTTTTATATCCAACATAATTTTGCATTTTCCATCAATTCTTAGAAATTAGAATATTCTTAGAAAGTGTCAATGCATTTTATATCCAACATGACCTGTAGGTAAACATTTTTCGGTGCAATGCTGACAACTTCGTCATGTAACGACGAAACGTCATATTGTGACAAAGGTTTGCACCTTTCGAAATGATTGAAAGTATAAATGTTGTACCTTGCATCTTGCGGGCCAGAGGTAAACCAGTCGCTCGTTCATTTTCTAGAAATCACCTTCGGAAAAGTGGGTCAGAATATATTCATACTTTGAAATCTTCGATTAAATTTAAAATCCACAATTAATATTTTATATCAGGTGTTGCGTTGATATACGAAAAATTTTTCTGAACAATGAAAAAGATCGAAATGCGTTTATTGTGTTGGTACGTCAGAATAAATTTTTTTGGCGATATCATAAATTATACGTGGACTTGTTTATGTAAATTTAAGCAGACCCATAAGGTGTTTTTCAGTTATTTCCCTCGCCACCCGATAAGATTTCCTGTCGAAATAAACAATGTGGTTACAAAACAGGCGGATTCGTATAAATTAGCCATATATCCGATGTTTTCAGCAAGATCCACGATAGCAGCCAACTTTGTTCCAATCGATATGTCTGGGCCAGTGGAGCGTCGGCCAGACAGTGTGACCTAGAGCAGCCACTTCTCTATGACACACTTTCCTTATCGAATAAACATTCATATCTATGTTCGAAATCGATGTGATCGTACCTGTACAATGAGGTAACCGAAGAAGTTCGACTAGAATGAATTGAAATAATCACGATAGGTAATCGTATAAATATTGGAATGGTCGGAAAGCTGGCGTAGAACGAATATAAATTTTACATAAATAGCTGTAGTCATTCCGATTCACGCTTAGATACTTGTCTTTTTATTGCTCGTAACGTGCAGTACATAATTATTCAAATGTTCCATCCTTTTTTTGACAATTACTCTAGGTTTGGCTAGCTTAGGTTTCATCAGTTCGTTTTGTACGTTTTCTCCCCAAGAAACCAATTATGTAATACACCCCAAACTGAATTGGATGATATTCACGATTTTAATAACTAAAAGTACCATATACTCGTATTTGACTTTATATTAATTCAATTTCATCTTCAATTTCGTATTTATTCACTTTTATGAAATTTAATTTGAAAACTTTTTCCAATTATATTTCCTATTGATAATACATAATTTATCTTAACGATGAATTGAAAGTGATAACGAAATTGAAGAAAAGTGAATTTTTTTTAAGTGTTTTCATCAACAGTATCGAAAAATTATCAGGCACTAAAATACAGTTGATTGTTAAATATACTGAATAAATAACACTCGGCTTGGTTTCATAAAAATTTTATTGAATTATTACTTCACAATTTCGGGGTGTTACCACATTCTCAAAAGCTAAACTCGCTCTTTTCAGCTTTTGGAAATGAGGAAAACAATTCTGAAGCAATTTAATGAAATTTCTGTGAAAACAGCCAAAAATTAAATTCAATTTTATCTTTAATTTCATACTTATTCACTTTTATGAAATTTGATTGGAAATGTTTTTTCAATTATATTTTCTATTGATAATACATAATTTATCTTAACGATGAATTAAAAGTGATAACGAAATTGTAGAAATGGGAATTTTCTTTAAGTGTTCTCATCAATAGTAACGAAAAATTATCAGGAACTAAAATGCAGTTAATTGTTGAATATACTGAATACATAACACTTTACTTGGTTTTGCAAAAATTTTATTGAATTATTCTTTCACAATTGTTTCGGGATAATACCACATTCTCAAAAGCAAAACTCGTTTTTTAGCTTTTGGAAATGAGGAAAAATAATTCTAAAGCTATTTGATAAAATTTCTGAGAAAACAGCCAAAAATTAATTATTCAATATAAACTAAAATACAACATGTATATTTTGAAAATGAGAAGTTTAGCTTTCGAATAAATACATAAGTAATGTGTTTCATTTATGAAGAACACCCTGATTGAACTTATATTACCCTCAAAAAATTAGTGGTCGATAGCAAAACAAAGATTTTGTTAAGTGGTCCCAACTTTCGTGAAGAAGAACTACATAAAAATTATATGAGAAAGCAGTACATGCTGAATACATTTTTACAGCAGTATATTGTGTGAAAAATCTGAGAGAATTATTTATAGTTAATTCAACATTAATAATAGAAACAGTATATAACAGTTATAACAGTAAATGAGATAATAAGAAACTGTTAAAACATCCAAATTAACTGCTTTCGTTCAAGAGAAACGTACAATAGAGGAAGTTACCAACTTTGAACTATATCTGAACTGTAACCATCCCAGACACATGTTCAAGAGTTTCATGCGATTTATTAATTAAATTCATATTTGAAACATATTCAAAGATATAATCATTTAGTCGACGACCATATGTATGTCTGTTTCTTGATACTAACCGATTATCAAGACTTTAGAAAACAGAAGTACGATCTGCTGGTGTTCTTCAAGCCTTCGACTGACCCAAAGTTTCAATTCTACCCTATAATCAAAAACACGAATTTCACATAATTTTTTTATACACTCAACGTATGCTTCGGGTTACTTACTCATTATCAAGAGCTCGATACAACTCAATATTCGACAATGAGTTAGTAGTCCAAATTATGTGGGAATTTGTAAGGAATTCATGGGATTCATTCGAATGATTTTGGCACAATTAAATCGAAATGCTCTATCAAGGTTTGTGGGATCGATTGACATAAATTCTTTCTGGTGCTCTCTATTTTATTTTTTGCTTTGAATAACAATATTCAGTGATACATCCTTCTTTGGAGCTTTGAGTCCTTGATAAGTATATTTATGAGAATAACTCCTTACTCTCCTGTTGATCTTTATTCTAACACGTTAATTGGTGAGTGTGTGTTATGAGATTTTTTTCTCTTGTCAGTGGTTTCAGAACCCATAATTTTTGTACTATCTTAGAAGTAAGTTTTTGTACTAGCGTAGAAGTAATTCTGAAGTAGTATCAACTAATCTATAATATAAAAATGAATCGCAAAATGTGTTGGTAAGCGTAATAACTCAACAACTCCTGAACCAATTTTGCAATTTCTTTTCTTAAAATGTTCGTTGAAGTCTATGGATGGTTTTTACGACAAGAAAAATTCGAATAATTGTCGAGAAAATCCTAAAAACAGCTCATTTCTTTTTTCCATACAAATGTTTTCCACGAGTCAACAACTCGACCGATTCCACTACTTTTTTTGTTGTGTTTGTTTTTGTCAGAGAAAAAATTTGAAAAATTGCTTATAAATTAGAAAATTTATTAATACTTAATTAATAATATAAGTAAGGAATAATTATTAATTCTCAAAAAGAAAAAAATGTAAAAAAACTGAATATCTTATCACTCATTTCGGTCAGTTCAGAGGTATCACGACTAATATTAAAACTTAAACACGTTACTTACATAGCACGTGGTATATTTGATTATAAAGAAGAATACATTGTTTTCTCTAGTTTACAGTTGGAATTTCGTTTTTAAAAATGATAGGTATTAGATGTACAAACTCAAGTCAAACTGACGAGCAATGCGAAGCTCAGTATGAAGTTGAACGGAATCGATGGAATCGAAATTAACAATATGAAAAGGTTGCGTTTAAATCCTATCGACCTGCATTCAATTTTAACGTTGAAATAGATTACAGTTCACCGCAAATCGTTGCTATGGGACCAACGAATTGTCTGTCAATATTGCAAGACAATGTTTAATTGTTATTGATAAGAAAATAATACCAATGATGCGACAAAGTATTGCGCGAAGAGTCAATTCAAATAGACGCTATTGGTACAGCCACCAGAGCCACTATATTCATTGGTTTCCGGGAATGGACTAAATTCTGAACCTTTTTTCACTTATATCCAGCAAATATCGCATGTATTTAATGATGAGATATATGAGACAAGTAGGTACTTGCTACGAAATTAGGAACATGCCGTTCATCTATAGAACGGACAGGTTATTACTTTTCAATACATCAAGCGTGTTAATATAGGAATTTTTTTATAATTCGACTGATTTGAAATAACAGCAAGTATTGCAGTCCCTTCGTAAGGGACTAAGTCCCTGGCTCCACACAGTATACATATTAAAAACAAGATAGTGTAGTAATAATAATAGTAATAATAATGGTACAACATGTCTTACGGCATTTCGAAAAATATTCAGATAAAAATAAATAGGCGTACAAAGTTCGCCAGGTCAGCTAGTTATAAATATAAATGGCTTGAACAAGTTTTCAAACCGCATTTGATCGGAAAAACCTTACAAGCTATATTTTTGTAGTAATCTTCAGTTACATAGTTGTAACACCATTACAATTGTTCTCCCGATCTAATTGAAGTTTGATAACTTAACTAGAAATAACTTCAATTCAATTTCAACAAACGTTACTACAATCGAAACTTCTCTTGTGGTAAGACTTGAATAGATCCGAGCACATTCAGAAGTATTGAAAAGGAATAGATGAAAAAGGTATACGACGACTACTAGCGCCATCTTGGTGTAACGTTTCTCATTTCTAATTATTACCAGAATGGATTATTTTCGAAGTCACATTGCTTTTGCAATTCAGATATCTCGTAAAGTGAATTTAATTTGATGAATGTGGAACAATAGGCTACTTTTGAACTTTCACCATCACTTTGACGCATCAAACATCGTGAACTGGCATTATCTAAAACATAGAGTGCAATTTCAATTTAGATTAACTTTAGGAAGTTGTTTACTCTACTCAAACGAAATAATACAGCACTGGGGTTCGTTAATTAAACACCGTCATTCGATTGTGAAAATTTTAGTTGTTTAATCAAAAATTGAGAATTATGATTGTGACGTGGGTACGTAAGTCGAAATATTTTTACCAGTTGTAGTAAATCCACTTCACGATACTGAAATTATGGTATTCATTTTATTTGTGGTAATGGTATTCATTTTGTGTGAGAAAATAACATCCTTTTGTTTTTGTAAAGGCATTGCAATATAAATTTTATGCAAAATCCTCTACCATGTCACTATTCACAACTTCAATATAAGGCACTTAAGTTATACTCGCAAGCTTTCAATATTTAAATTAAACCAGGAAGTAAATATCCAAAATTTCTGGCAGAAATTGTAGACTTGTAAATGGCAAAGAATTGCATTATAACGTCAACAATTCTGTCACTTATTTGAACTCTCGAATTCCGCTGATAACGTGGGGTAAATTTGCAACCCCAATATATATATATATATATATATAATATATATATATATATATATATATATATATATATATATATATATATATATATATATATATTTAGTATTCACACCGCCTGAGACTTGGTGACTTGAAAGATTGTCAAGAGATGCAAAAGGATAATGTAACACTTCATACCAAAAATTTCAACTTCTTTGGCCTCGCCTTGACCCGTTACACGGGGTCGGCTTTCCTGGTCTTGAGGCGCCATTCATTCCGCTGGTTAGTACCGTCATCCGATAGCCCCAACCTCTTCATGTCACTCTGGACATTCGTCAACCAAGAAGTTGGTGGTCTACCTCTCCCTCTCTTTTGTGTAGCACTGGAAAGGTATTTTTATATTATATGGTCTTCGGGACGTCGCTTAACATAACCATACCATCTTAGCCTTTAGATGAGTTTGTCCGAGATTGGTGCAACTTTAAAACTACCCCAGATGAATTCATTTCCTATTTTGTCACTCATTGAAACTCCTCATGCCCATCACAACATACGCATTTCTGTAGTATGTAGTTTTTGTTCGTGAATCTTCTTTAAGGGCCCTGTTTTGCTACCATAGAGCAAAACTGGTCTGAAAGCTGATTTATAGACCTTACCTTTTATGCTTATAGGCATTTTTGGATCACATAAGACTCCAGTAAGCTCACGCCATTTACACCACCCAGCGGTAATCCTGTGGGTTACTTTAGGTGATTTCATTGATATTCGTTAATTGGAAAGTAGCTACAATTTTCGTCTAACGTTAAAGTAATGTAACATTTTCAGTTCATTGAGGTCAAGGAAATAATCATTTTCGATGCATGATTTATTATTCCGCTGTCGTTTTGTATTCAAAGGATTTAAGATTTAAATTAATACACCCCTTTATTTTTGAGGACAGTTATCTTGTTATAAAATAATGAAAAATTCGAATATCTATTGTTTGTACCAATAATATTGTGTGTTTTCATCTATTGTAAATTTTCTCACTCATTCAGTTACGAAATTATCTGAAGGAATCATTATTCAGCTGCATTATTGATATTGGAATCTAAATTTTTAGGGGGTAGGTATTGTTGCTTTTTGAACATAAATTTTCTGCAATCACCTTTTCCTAAATACTATTCTGCGTATCTTATTAATGCATACTTTAGATCAAACAATTCGCATATTCGTATATCTTTTTCATAATATTATACTTTAACTGAAGAAGATGTGCTGAATTTAAATCTTAGGTTAGGAATGGAATTTTGTGATGTCTCTAATTTTAGTGATGGGTGACACTGAGGATGTCATCTTTAAATCTAAGAATTTCAATCAGGATTGTTGATTGTTCATTACTACCGTGCATTTCATGCATAGTGAGAATGAATAAGTAAACGTTAAAACAGCTGATTAGCTCCTGCTGACCGAGTGAATATCAAAAGGCCGTCAACATATTGCTTTCACAAAAGCCAAGTGACAAGCAGATAATATGTTCAGGATTAATTTTTAATTAAAGAAATAGTACATGTATATCATAATATATAATAACATAGAAGCTATCTTAAGAACAATTCTTTCTCACTATTCTAGCTGCACTTGAATGATATCAGTTATCTTCATTGCATAAATTCAATTTTTAAATATAGTTCGAATATCCATGAGATAAAATTTAAATGATATTCACAAAATTTCGAAAGATATCCAAAATACTTGACAAAGTTTACAAATATTGCAAAGTTCACTCGAATATACCGGCACGGCCGACTTTAAGCAGGCTATGAAGAGAGTAGTACGGCGGTGTTGCCAAAATTGAGTTAGTGTACTACTCTCCTAATCGGTTGTTCCCAAAGTTTCAAGCATTATTTCAACTGTTTTTGTATATTGCGAACAAACAAGAAATATTAGTATTTATAACACATAGAATATTAGTATTTATAACATATATTGGGTATTGTGAGCAGATATTTCTGTAACAGAAAAATGTGAAACATTTATTATTGCAAGAAAACAACGATACTTTCGATAAAGCCCCACTGCGTGAAAAATACCGATATTAGTCAGTGCGATTTATTTACATGAAAAGTAGCCTAACCAAATTTATTGAATTATTTGTGGGAAAAAACCTTGAAAGTAACGCTGAAGGAATTACTCAAATTGAATTATTCACCTAAGTATAATTAAATATAATATTTCTGATTATTATATGATGAAAGTATTGAGCTTTCTTCATTCATTTTTTGATTCAGTTTTCTCGTGTTCTGCTTCATTATTTTTTTTTGTGTAGTGATTCAATAAGATATTAGAAAAAATGGAACCCAGCATGTTCAGAATATTTTTATTGCCTTCACCACATAAACAGCAACAATAAAAATCTTTCAAGGACTCATCCAATGACACGCTTAATTACACAAAATTGCTTTCTGGTGTATATTATTCAAAAAGGCCCGTTCTAGAGAAATGTCAGTGATAATTTCTTCAAATTTGGCACACATGTGAAATAAAACATTTTAAACTAAATCTGTACGTTTATTCAGTCCTCCCTGTTGCAAATAATTAAAATATTATAAATAAAATCATATCTTACAAATACTCTGTTTTGAGAAAAATTTGGATTTTAAAAGAATGTGTTATTGTTAGTTAGATTTGTGAATAGTGATCTGTTCATTCGATAGTTATCGGTTATAAATAGGTTAGAAAATATACTTATTAGAAACTCACCTATTCTAAACCTGAAACTTAATGAATCATCTACGGAATACCTATCCCCTACGCTATATTCCACAAAAAATTATTTGTAAGTAATCCGTACTCAAAACACAACACAAATTTGATTTCGATTCGATGAAATCGGTACACAAAACACTTCGTTTTTATAATTTGATGTTATGTTATCCACAAGCTGTTATCACTAGCACCTATATTACACTATAAAAAATTGAAAAACTAAAATCGTAAAATATTGAACTTCAAATTACGAAAGTCTTAAACTATACAAAATTGATTTCGTTTCACTGAAGTTTGTAAACAAACTAAACACTTGGTTTTTTATAGTTTGATATTGAGATTTCAACAAATGTATCACACTGTACACAATTGAAAAATACAGAATTTATACCAAAAGCTCAAATTATTTAACTTCAAACTGCGAAAGTTTTGAGAAGCGTCCTATTTGCATTAGTAAACCAGCTCAACTAATGGCGGAATTGTATAGACCACTGAAGATACCGTGGCAGATACTCATTTCATGGCCTGTACTAAAGTTGTCCGTGATACTGGGCTACAAAAGCATTAAAAAGAGTTTAATACAACCTCTGGTGATGAGTTGGAAGCCTGAAACATTTATAGTAAATTCAAACATAAGTACTTTCAAGTGAATTATGTTTTTAAACAATATTTTAAGTGATCTATAAGTCAATCGACATATGAAATGATATGTTACTCATTTGTCAAAATTCTCTTGATTATTTTAGTTATTGGTTCCGTTTAAATCATACTGGGCCATTAAATACCATATTATGGGTATTAACAAAGTTTAAGATAAACGTAATCTGATATACCGTATATTATATCATCAAGAATTAGCAGACCTCAAAATTGCACTTGCACCGGCCGAAATTATTGCTACCATTAATTCCTTTAAGTGCATCTTTCGAGAATCCGAAATGGGACAACCCAAAAAGTCGGTTCCAAAAACGTGTTTTACAGCCTCCCCAACTTAAGGACGTCCCTGGTAACCGTCTGACATTGAAATGACGCCCCGTACATGAGCCACAAAATAAAACCCAAATTTTATTTTGTCTGGTCCGGTCAACTTGCTGTTATATGCAAATATTCGACTGTTCTCTTGGTACAAGAAAAAATAAATAACTAACGAGGCATACCGGTCAAAACGCAGACGTGCTACATGAGAATGCAATTGCTTTCACGATCACAATGCCTCCATTTTACTCGAACATGACTCCACAGACTTGTAAAACTTAATGATTGAAATGAATAAATTCAGATTCATTCGATGACTTTTCGTGAAATAATTAAAATTCGACAACATGCGTAATATGAATATATTCATAAGGATGGAATGTTCAGGTTGAAATTCAAGTTATTATGCTGGAATTGTGATGTACACAATTGATGAGATCCATACACACACCATGTAAAAACGAATATCATAATTTTTTATATTATTCATCACTGCGAATTTTTGATTGACGTTTTGTATATAAATGATATCTGAAATTATTATTTTATTTGATTCGAGGTATATGCTTCATAAAGTGCGCGCACAATCCTTATGAAAATAAATTTAAAAAATATTCGACGAATGTTCTGTCAATGTCAGTTGTCTGGAGGTCAAATTTTTATCTGTTATATTGAGTGGACCTCCGTTTCTCTACAATCTGAAAGTTTAAATTTATTTTTATCATTTAATCATTAAATACCGATTTCTATTATCTAATGCAGTTCTGAAATATTCGATATACATTTTATTTATAATATACCCATTTAAAATTTAATTTTTATATATTTTTGAAATTCATTAGATTAACAGAAAGATATTGAAATTAGATTTCAAAGCAAAGTGATTGAAGATTTTTTTTTTTAATTCTAAGGGGTAAGTAATCCTATACGGATTACTCAAAATGGCCTTGACTGACGTCATTAGCCAGCAAAAAATTGTTTGACTAACCTATACAGACTTCACTGAATCAACTCTAGGATATTGACTTTGACACATTACGTCTAGGGGCTCATCAAGGCGATTTTATTCTTCATACACAATACAACACAAAAGCCACGGAAAGGTAGGATCAAAAACACAGGGATGAGACAAAAGGATAAGCAATGTTGAAAAGTTTTTAGAAGAAGTACGAATGGTACTATCATAATTTCAAGCCAATTGATTTGACATGATCATAAATTATTTCCTGTATCTTCATGTTGTTCAAACTAAGGATGAAATTTAGATTAAAAGGTTGATGAAATTTAGTATGGGAGTTCAATTTGTTCAAAAAATCTGTAATTTTATGACGGAAATTGCTGCAAGCCATGATGAGGTGATCAGCTGTACCATAATCACCGCAGTCACACAAAGAGTGATCCCTGAGACCAATTCTGTGGAGATATTCTGGGCAAATGTTATGACCAGTTTTAAGTCGAGAAATTATTCAAACAAAGTCTCTTCTATTACCAACATTATTTACCACTCTTTGGTCAGTGGAACAGGTTGAATGCTTTTATAAAATCTTCCTCCTCGATTTAGCTGATATTCGGTTTTACACTTTTTAAAACATTTTTTTTGTACATTCCATAAACTTCGGATGAGAAGCACTTCGAGTGAACCACAGGATTTTTAGCTGCTAATTTCGCAAACTCGTCAACTTTATCGTTTGGAAATACACCGATATGAGATTTCATCCATAAAAATTTGAAATGATTATTTTGTTCCACCTGCAATAACAATAAAAGCACATCCTTGTATACCTGCGTCAAAGAAGTATCGAATTTCAAATTTCTTAGAGATATCAGAGCGCTCTGTCTGTCAGATACAATGAGAATTCTATTAGAATGGAATTTCAACCTATGCTTTAATACAAACTGAAGAGACAATTTGATGGCGTATAATTCGCCGTGAAAAATTGAACAACTTTTATTTAGAGTGGAGAGTTCCGAAATTTTTAATCAGGGATCAAAAACTGCGACTCCAGTAGCAGATGAAGATGATTTTGAAGCATCAGTATATAACTTATGGTATCCCGCAAATTGATTTTGACGATATCGAAAAGATTAAAGATTTGTGCAAAGGAGAAAAATATCTGAAGTAGGTACCTACTATATGGGTATTCAAAAACTTCTTCATCAAGATCGTTAGTGACGAAGATAAATACGTAATATGGGATATTTGAGTTCTATCAGAATTTCGTATGCTTTGTTCCACTGAACTATTTAAACATAATCAAATTCAGATTGAACATAAGCAAGAACCTGAAAGATGGGCGATATAAAATTCATCGTTTTTCTGAAAACCTTCTAAAAGCAAGTTGTGCAGTGTGAAAAGTTAAACTTCAAACTTAACTTCAAAAATATGAGTAGAATAGAAGATTTTGACACCCACTTATTTCATGTGAAGAATTGAATATATACTAAACAAAGTTTGAACGAAACTATTAATTCAATTCACCAATTTCATAATTTATTTTTCACAACAAAATTTGAGAAAATCAACGTTTTCAATGGATGACCGATATAAAATAACAATACGTAGGTATAACGTCCTTCAAAGTGGTAAAAAAAATAAGAAACAATGGATTTTTCAAAATAGAAGAATTTTTTTTTTATAGAATCTCAAGGGTAATAAAAATGTCTGTTGAATTTTTTTGCTTCATATTGATGAGAAGTAATGATAATGACTGAAAATTAATGATAGAACATTTCGACTTGAAGAATCAGATAAAATAAATTCTTGAATTTCCAGTGACATTAAAATTTCGGAAGTATTGAAGATTTTTCTTTCTTACAAAATTGAATAATTTTATAAATCCTTCAAACTTATTTCCATATCGTCTACAAAATAATTATTCTTCTAAGTTGATCATTTGGTTTCTAGTATTCTTAAATTCGTGATTTAAGAATAGGAAAAGCTGTCTTTTCCTTGAATTGAGGAAAGATTTAACTTAACCCACAAAAAAAATGATTTTTTTCATATTAAATAATTTCTAAATGATTATAAATTATATTCACTCAATGATTCCTGAATGGTAATTACAACATATATATTATTCGAGCAAAATGGATATTAAGAAAGACGTGTGAATATGAATGATTAACTGAAATTAAAAAACCAAACAAATATGAATTTAGTAACCTTTTTCATTTACACAAAAATATTTTTGGTAGACGGATTCAGGTAAAACCTCTGGACTGGTTGTCCGTGAATGTGAATAGAATTTGAGGTGTTAAATTCGGCAGCCACTGTGTTATTTATTCTTTATGCAAATACCTATTTAACAATGGTTCTTTTCAGAATGATCATCAACATCGCAGCAGGTGATACTATACTGTATTGATTTAATATTTCCAGATTTATTTTGCTAGAAAAATTTATTGTCACTAAGTGGAATAAAAGTTTTTACATAAATCAAAAAAATATACCATAATTTTTCCAAACAACTTAGGTAAAGAATAAAATAATGTACTTAGTTTTCAGCCGCGACGTAAAACATTAGATCAGTGAAATAATTAAAGTGGAACGTTTTATGTTCGATCGAATGTTATTTTTCAATTTCTTCTTCTACAACACTATAGCCTCACGATTCACGAGACTAAAATATAAGATATCTATTCACTTGAATTACAAAATCATTATACAGTTACAATTCAAAGTTTTAACAATGAAATCTCTGAAATTCGAAGATACGCGTCTACAATTTCTGAATTGAACATTGACACCGAGGACTTGAGTACAAAGATTTATAGAATTTAAATTTTTATTGAAGTTTTTATACATACAGAAAGAGTCTCTGAAATTTTGAATATTTCACCTTTAGATTCTTGAAATTCATAAATAGAAAAAATAAGGCTTCGCTTCTCAGCTTATTATTGAAATATATATATATATATATATATATATATATATATATATATATATATATATATATATATATATATATATATATATATATATATACTAATAGTTATAAGCGCTCACTTTTGATTTAAAAATTGTCATACACAATAAATGAATCAAAAAAACTATTTCAGAACTATATTATTTTAGGACACTCGAACAGAAACTGTTACTCCGCACATGCTGTATTTTTGTTAGTGCTAACTAAATATCATTTTATTAGTTGAAGATATTGCAGAAATACACGCCGAAGATATCGATTTCATTGAATTGAAAAAAAGTTACATTCATGTGTCACCGAAAATAAATGAGTAATTACTTAACTACTTAAATTTTAAATTCTATTAACTAGATACGAGTGAATTGAAATGGTTTTTAAACTATTGAATTGTGTATAATGATTCAGTGTTATTGGGTTCATTTTAAATTTAATCATAAATTCACTCTTATGAAAAATATTCAAATGTTATGAGATAATATGTACATCTTATATACATTTTCCCTGATTTCAATTCCATCGAAGTAGCCCTTGTTTCGCTGTTGTAAAATGCCTTTGATAAGTGTCTCAAATTTCCGCGTTATTCAAAGTATTCCCAATTTAGTACAAACTGCATACTTGAAATCCTTCCACGATCCGTCAAATAATGCACAATCTCATTAAAATGCAGCACGTTGTTGAGACAAAAAAGTATTCGTTTCATTTGTTCTCGAGACGTTCAGCCAAGTGTGACGTTCCCCAGGCCGAGTGACATTGCAGCGTTGTTCGGTGCGGTTATAAAAACAACCGAAATCCCCTTTTTAAAATATCACCTTTCAAGTCGAGATATCTGGGCAATCAATTAGTCATTAGGACGGAATTGAAGTTGTCAAATACAAGTTTCGGTTGTCTGCGACACGTCCGGCTTGTTTGTTGAGGTGTTCAACAACAATGTCTACTGCACTCTTTTCGAGGTGTCAATTTCGGTAGCTATTTTAATGATATATTCAATATTTCTAGACTCGCTCTCGTTAAACGAATCGTCATTATCTCGATTTAGTTACGTAGGTGAATCTTACTTCTCGGGACCATACTATGAAGTTGCCATACTATTTAAAAAATAGTTCTTCGTATCGAAACAGGGAGCAAAAATTTCTTTTTCTTTAACGTTTCGCTACAAATTGTATCCTTATCAAAAGGCTAAAGGCAATAATTTTTTCTGACAGCTTTAGAATGTCAGTAACAAAATAATGAATTGACATTTGGCTTTCTAGATTTGTTGTCAATCAGTGAGAATTATTTTTTGAGCTGGAAGTCGTATAGAAACGTTTTTGACGTCTGATATACACATACACTTGTTTTCACAAGGGGAAGTTATAAAATCGAACGAGAAAGTTCTCGGTTCGACTCTCACAGAGTAACATGTATATAAGGGTGTTTTTTTTAGAGATATAGAACTTACTGTTGAAGATGGCGACCGATTTAACAGCCGAAAAGTGATTTATTCTCAGTTTGGTTTGGCAATTCATCATGAATAGACTCACGCCTGAACAACGCTTACAAATAGTGCAATTTTATTTCGAAAATAATGGTTCACTGCGGAATACGTATCGCCCACTACGTCAATTTTATCGTCGACAAAATCGTCCATCAGAGCAGTTAATTCGATTAACCATGGAACGTTTTCGCACCACGTTTACTCTTATTGATAACTCGCATCCCCAGAGACGTCGTACGGTGCCGTACAGAAGAAGCTATTGCTACTGTAGAGCGTAGCATTGAGGAAGACCCGAATTAGTCCATCCGCCATCGAGCACAGGAATTGGATCTGTGTCCATCCACTTTATGGAGGATTTTGCGGAAGGATCTTGGTTTGCGTGCTTACAAAATCCAACTCGTGCAAGAATTGAAGCCAAACGATCATCAAGCAAGGCGTAGATTCGTCGAAAGGGCCCAAAACGAGATTGCCGTTGTTCCCGATTTTCATAAGCGAATTTTGTTTAGCGATGAAGCGCACTTCCGTTTGAATGGCTACGTCAACAAACAAAACTGCCGCATTTGAAGTGAAGATAATCCTCAAGTGTATGTCAAAACACCGTTACATCCAGAAAAACTGACTGGTGCGCTTTATGGGCTGGTGGAATCATTGGTCCGTACTTCTTCAAAAACGATGATGGCCAGAACGTTACAGTCAATGGTGATCGGTAAAGAGCCATGATTACTAACTTTTTCATTCCTGAATTGAACAACCATGATGTCCAGGAGCTGTGGTTTCAACAAGACGGCGCAACATGTCACACAGCTCGTGTCACAATCGATTCATTGAAAGACACGTTTGGTGACCGCCTAATTTCACGTTTTGGACCTGTGAATTGGCCTCTAAGATCTTGTAATACAACACAGCTAGACTACTTTCTGTGGGGCTATGTAAAGTCATTGGTCTATGCGGATAAGCCACAAACGCTTGACCATTTGGAAGATAATATTCGCCGTGTTATTGCTGATATATGGCCACAAATGTTGGAAAAGGTCATCGAAAATTGGACGTCCAGATTGGACTACATCCGAGCCTGCCGTGGCGGTCATATGCCAGAAATCATATTTAAAATGTAATGCCACAAGATTATCTTTCGAATAAAAAAAATTCTTATCAATCGAATGATCCATCGTTGTTTTATTGCAATTTAAAGTTCTATACCTCTGAAAAAAACACTCTATACCATTATCTTGCTTATTCAAAAATAACATATGTTCAACATTTTGTACACCTATATTTTTCACAATTTTTTTATATAGGTACAAATACATTTTAATTTTAATGAATTTTCAACTGTATTTCATATAATCTAGTTTTCAAATTTCTACCTCTCAAATTATAGAACTAACTATTGTGCACGAACTTGCGTATTATCATTAACCCCCATTTATTGGAGATATTTCAAGAACTCCTTCAGATGAATGTGCAGAAAATACCACATAAATTGAATTTAGTTCTCATTCAATTTTTGATTCCAACATCCATTGTTTTTGCTTTGTAGATATTTAAACATGTGTTATGATCTTTGAATGAAATATCAGAAATACTATTGGATTAAAATTTCAGGATACTTGAGAATAATAACTTTGAATCTTGATTGACTATTCATAGTGAAAAATCACCCACATGTAGGCATTTAAATCAAACTACCATTAGGTATTTAATATTTTCATTTCATTTCAATAATTCACTGTTCGTTTTTGAATCAATTTCAACAGTATAATTCTGATTGAGTTTACGCAAACATCCTCACGTAGCCTGGGGTTTAAACCCAGCGCATCTGTTTCATTTAAGACCATATATCCATACCTCTGTTCCAGAAATGTGTGTAAGTAAGTTGTTGATAATATTCTACCTCTTTTTTTTTTGTTTTCAGCAGTGGACAAGTGGCGTGTTCTGAGCATCATACTTTCCAGTGTAGCCTTGACGGTAACTTTAGGACTCATCACGTGCATTCTGAGCCATTACCGCGAGGGGGCAGCACCCGAGGGCGGAGGCACGGCGTCCGACCCAAACAACGCCGCGCTGACACCGACCTCTGCACCCGTAAGTTGTCCTATTCTAATTTCTTTTCCAATTTTTCCATTTAGTACTATGCTGAAAATTTTAGATTATCGAATAATATCTCACTAAATTCGCCAATTCAACTAACAAAAATATAATAATAACCCTGAACATAATATAACCTTTCAACATTAAACTTGCCTTGTAATAAATACAATTGTTATGGGTTATAGGCACAATAAGAGGCAACTATGAAAAGATTTTAACCAATTTGTTTGCCTGGTCTTTATTTCGACTGTGTTTACAGTCTTCATCAGGACTCTGAAAAAGATGTTTATACAATTGTCATGATAAAAATTATGTTTGACAACTTACGGCTTACTAGGTATAAATGGTATAACCAAAAACCATCAAACAGGAATGTGTGACTTATCAAATTCATTTTAAGTACAGTAATATTGCAACTACCAAAAATTGCGGGTAGTTTTTATTGCTAATGCTATTATATCTCTTCTAGCAAATATTAACGACTTTTTCCTGATTTCCTCATGTTTTGGAACATGAATAAACGATTTTTTCGGTGTAGTAATCGTACTCTTATACAACGTTGTACTCTTATACACATAGGCACACCACAGCTTTTGTGTAACTTTGCGTTCATTTTGATTGTTTACATTCACTTTTGTATGAAGAAAACTCATGAACTTAACATACACTTCATGATTAACGGGCGATGTTTAGGGGTTGATGACGTCACTCAGTAGCTTTGACAGCTGTGTAATGTTTTGTCGATAAAATTTAAATTTCTGTATTTTATTTTTTTCATGATAAACAAGAGATATCTTTAAAATGAAAGCGCTTCAGAAAAATTCAAGATCCCCATTGTGTGATGTTTTCCTGAAAACCACCAATTGTCGCTTTTATGCCGGAATAAGATACAAGATACTCTCATGTTTTTCTACTGTTGAATACCTTAGAAAATTTGAAATTACGCGAAGAGAATTGAAATTAATTTTGTGTGTAGTATTCATTTATTCTTCTATTTTTGTAGTTGCTCATAGTTATCATTATGGATGAAATTTCGACGATCTGTCCACATATTTCACAAATTTTGTATTTTAATATTCTAATTGTGAATGAATAATTTTCATGTGAAGTTTATTTAGCAACGTTTTAGTTCTTAGGTCACTTTTTTATCATCAATTTTCCAAACTGCCATTGACCTTATGATTATCCAATCTCCAACGATAGAACGGCTAACGAATCCTCATTATCGTAATCGAACGCGACTTCCAACCCCTTCCCCATTATCAATCACATTCCTCCAATTCATCACGGCTTATAGGCCTGATAATTACCGTTTCATCAGAATGTCTCGGTGCTCGCCTGCTGATTGATGCAAACCAGGTCTAATTGCTAATTAGGACGACATGTGTGTCTGTCTCTCGATGCGTGTGTATGTATTCACATCTGAGAGCACGGCGATGCGGCATCGCACAGACCGCAATCAGAACGTCCGAGGATTCGATTTCATCTATCTAGATCTAATTAGAGTTATATATATATATATATATATATATATATATATATATATATATATATATATATATATAGTAGTAAATACTGACACTCTTAATCGAAATATCGAAATATTTCAAATAAAACTCTCAGGGAGATGTCTACACAAATGTTGTCAACGAGAACGAACCCATAACTTTTGAGAGTGAATATTAAGTGCGTTTCGAAAAATCTTTTCTTCGATAGAGGGACTCACGTGAATTTTCACTGATAAATATTCCCATCATTCTGGTATAGCACCTATGGGCATTTTGAAAGTAATGGATTATTGATCGATAGATTGAATATCGACTGATGATTCATAATAATGATGAAACAATTGTACTATATTATCATTATAATAATAATAATATTCACTCACGAAAAAAAAACTGAGAGTTTTATTTGAAATATTTCGATTAAGAGTGTCAGTATATATATGTATATATATATATATATATATATATATATATATATATATATATAAATATATACACTCATTTGTATTTTTTTAAGAGTCTGTAGGATACTATTTGTAATAATTTGCTACGACGATGTACAAATACTAAAAACTGAACGTATCTATCACAAAAGACTTATACATGATATGATAGAAATAAAAAAAATTAAACTAGGATAAATAGAAAAAATGACACACAAAACTTGGGTAACATATATAGCTACTTACTGGATATGGAGCAGGAAACACGAGAAAAAAAAGAAATAACTGGGTTCAGATGATACGTGATAAGAATATAAACATTTAACCTAAAATAATATGTTAAAATTAAACATTGAGTTGAAATTGTAAATGTTGGATAAATTTGGCAAATTACGTTTATGTTGTTGCTGTTAAATAGTTTTATGATTGTAACCTCAACTCTCATGTAAGCAAACAGTTTATATTATGTTGTAGATGTTGGTTAAGTTTCTTTTATATATTTTAGTACCCTGAAGAAGCAATAAAGTAGATTTCAAATGCTTGGTAAAGAGAAAAAAATACCACTGCAAATACTGAGTCAATAAACCCTTACAAATTAGATTTATTTGCTGAAATATGTTAGATGTATGTCAAATGAATAATCTTGAGAAAGCGCAATAATAAAACACCTCAAACTAAATAAATAGAGTTCTTTAGTTTAAGCTATCGAAATTTCTTTATCTCTTCATCAGAAGCACTAAAACTTGGCACATTGAAGGTAATTACAACACTCTAATTTAAATTTACTTACAGGAAGTAAGGTTGAAAGATAGGTCCTTAAAGAATTTATAAGCATGGATGAAACTCTGTATCAGAAAGAGGAATAAATTAGATAAATACTTTCAAATTGTTCACAGCTAAATTCCTAATGATATTTACAATACTTTTAATCCTCAACTTTATTTTCAACTTTTCTCATAACTTCGTTCTCAATTTACTCTATAAAATGACAATTCACGGGCAACATGGATGTCAATAGATTTTGACCCTGTGATTGAGCACAGAATAACAGAAATTGCACTTGGTAAAGAAATTTTTCTTCCAGTATTTTCTCTGAAACAGAGTGATGTGTAGTAATATTATTCATGTTTCTCTCTGGCAGTAATTGTCCTGTGATTGACGTCCATTCGGTTCCGTTGGTGTTGTTGTGGGACGTATCAATGATAGCTGATTGGAAGGTTTGTTCTTGGCTCTCATTTCCAGTAAGTTCGAATATATTTCACTTAGATTGTCCACATCTTTCTTTTAACTCTCCAGTCTAACTCTCTACCTCCCTAAGATTATTTTACATTTTATATTACGCTCTGATTGTCGCTTTTGAGACATGCATGCGAAAGTGAGACGACAATCCGAGCGTCGAAGACTAGCGTGTCCAATAAGAGAGTTGTTAGATATGGGTAGAAGTTGCAATTGAAGTGGGACCTGGAAGACCTGGGTTCGAATCCCAGTCGAGTTCCAAAACTTTTAGATGTTACTTTGATTCTGAATTTTCACTATAACAAAATAATACATTTCTAGATGTCCGTACGTGGTTGGATACCACGAATAATTTAATATATATATATATAATATATATATATATATATATATATATAGGTATCCTATATTCCTTTGCGAGGAACCTCTGAATAGGGAATGTCTCAAATTACTTAGACTTTGTAACTGGAGGAAAATATTATTCGCCTACAAAAATATTGAATATACAAATTCATATTCTATTATTCGAATTTCAAAGAGGAGATTCCTTAACTCATAGTTAGAAAAATACAATGTCCACAACATCTATTGTCTACAATGTCTATTCAGCAACGTTTTGATCTTTTCAGTTATCGAAATTATCTAATACAACATACACAGAAAAGTAAAATAAGTATGTTATTTCACGGACCAGTTTTTCAAGAGTAATGAAATTGTATAATTATTGCGATCAATACTTGATAAAAAATCATTTTTATATTGAAACAATTGAACAGTTGCAAAAGTCGCAATGTTGTGAACGAGTATACGATATGTACTACTCAGAAATTGATTCGAGTAGATACTAATTAATCATGTTTGACAGAGTACATAATTTACAATACATTTTCAATACTGCTTTAATGTCGAAAATTATAATTTCGTTACAGTGGTTAGATAAATAGTTGCTACGAAGAGCAGAAAATAGCTTCAAAACATTGAAAACTATTTGTTTATATACTCGTATATAATTAAAATTTCAGTCAGCAATAAGCGCATCGAAAAACGAATAGAATCATCAACTTGATGGCACGTGTTATTAATAACGCTGGTAATTTCTTTGAGACTATACATTTGGGAGGTAAAAACCTACCTAGACGGAATTAATTAAAGAGAAATATGCTTTATGGCCCATTGAAGCTCGTTCTGGATCTAATATTTTGGTTTGAAACAATGGCAATTCCAGACAGTGCCCATTATAAAGACACGAAATTTCAAGGTGAACAAATAGTCAACATCCCACTGTTCAACCTTTTTTTGTCCCGTGAAGAAGCAGAATGACAGCGTATGAATCACAAATTTTGTTGGTCAATAATTAAAATCTACCCTTATAAAAATACCTATCGTTATTATATTCAGATCTGTTCTGATGATGCAAGAACAAAATATCTGAACCTTTTTTCCTAATGCAATTTGATGATAATTATATAGTTATATGAATACTTTCAAAATAGACGTAAGTTCTTACTCAAGAAGAACTAAGTTACTCAACTTATCTTTCGTTTATAATAAAAATAATTTTTTTTTTTTAATTCAGTGGACCTACAGTTTAACGCCGGTTCCGAACGGCCATTAGGCTTGCAATCAAAGTACATTACCCAGCATATATCAATCCTTAAACTACTTAAATCAGGACATACACAAACATCCATGCCTTCAGCGGGGCTCGAACGGGAGTTCTACCAACTAAGCTACGGAGACCGGCAATAGAAATAATAATAATAAAAATAATAATTCATTGAGAAGCATTCCTTTCATTGTAAAATAACATTCATTCAATTGATACAATAATTACAACTAAGAAGAATGCTCACAAAAGGACTGAAGACAGTTTAGAGTCTGATCTTCCATTCAGCCCTCGAGCAAAATTATTTGTTCAAAAAAAAAATATTGATTCAATTTATATTCACAATAATGAAGGAAAGGAAAAGAAAAAAATTACCTCAGATATATTGAACATTTGAGACAATTTCAATGGTGAGGGTCATTTGTAGAAAAAAAAATAAGTACTGTCACACTATAGTATGCCTTTGTTAACATCAATGACTCAACTCTCTTCTTAAACAAATTAGCTTTCTGTAATTTCAGATGTGACGGTAAATGGTTGAGGTTTTAATACTCTGTTAATAGAGTGTATGCTCAAATTTAACTGTTTTATGCTTAGGAATAAGTAGTACGTCACTGTTCCTTGTTGAATACTCATAATTACTGTTCAATTCAATAAACCTATCTTCATTTTCTTTAACATATAGTAAACATCTATAAATATATAAACAAGGTAGGATGAGTATGTAATTTAATGAAGATAGTCTTACAAGATGTTCGATGATGAATATTGAATATTAACCAAAGTATTCTCTTCTGTGTAATAAACACCCTATTTATTTCTGTAGAGCAGACCAAGAGCAAAATATTATAATTTAGATGACTATATACAAGACTGTAATACACATTCATAACACAGTTTTTAGGTACAATGTTCTTAATTCTAGAGATTGCAAAAAATGAGTTACTCAATTTTTTACATAAAACATCAATGTGTGGTGTTCATCTCAAATTTCTGTCTACATATAATCCAAGAAACTTTGTTGATTAGGATGATGATATAGTGTTGTCCCCATATTTAACATACAAGGTTCTAATTCCATTGCCCTTCAGACAAAAATGAACACATACAGTTTTGTCAACGTTCACCATCAGATTGTTCATTCGACACCAATTTACAAACTTCCTCACAATGCATTCACATGCCTCCAGAAGTTCTTCGGGGGTCCTGCCAGAAACAACCACCGATGAAATATCAAATTATGAGATGAATTAAATGAGGAGTGATATTTTATTATTTACTACTATTTATTACTAACAATGATGCTGATTTTGACATCTCTTGCTTATATGTAATGATATATACTACTTTTTATGATATTTTCAGCAATAACGGGCTTTTTGATTGAACAAAACCTTCATTTTTGTTGAAGTTTCGTTGCGAGCTGAAACTTTATCATTCATATTATGGAACAATTGAATTTTATAAATTACTATGAATATCAAACGTCAATTGCAATTTTTTAAAGAATCAACATGGCTCTATGTCTCTTTGATATTCAGAGGAATGTTTCTGGCTCAGCATTCGCTTCGGAAGTTACTTCACCATGAGAAAACCTCTGAAGAGGCCATGGTAAGCCAGGTGATTCAAATAAGTGTGAAATAATTTTGATTTGAATTTTACATATTTGAGTTAAAGTATACCAATCCAGAAAATTCATATTTTGATATTTATTTTGTATTGATATTAAAAACAATAAATTAAAATTAACACACTTAACTTAAGTTTCACTGAATATATTAAAAAACTACATATGTTTCGGGTGCTTAATCCATTATCAAGAATATACAATATTACCATTCACTATTGTTCAGTAATATTGTATACTCTTGATAAGTCAAGTGTGTTAATTTTAATTTATTGTTTTTAACATAATGTTTCACCAAGAGATAAGTGAAACCTCCGTGTCATTTATTGTATTGATGTGTTTAAAATTACTGTTAGATCAGAAAAAATTAGTTTTGAGTTATGTTATTTGTAAGCTTTATGTAATCATTATAAAAGGAGTTGAAATGTTTTATATCTGTTCTTTCATTTATAGTATTTTCCTAGTTTTGACAAATAAGTAACATTTCAAATAAAATTTTTTCTTTCACATTTTTTGTCTCTCTCAATTATTTCGTGATTTTGGTTTTTGCATATTTATGGGCTCTGTTTCATTTTAATAGATTTTGTAATGTTCGACCGACCTATATAGCATGTATTGCAATTATTGCAAGTTATATTTTAAACTGTATCAGTTTTTCTTCGAGTTTGCTCTTAATTTTGTACGTATTTGTTTGACTTCATTTTGTGCGATGTATGCTATTGCAAAATTATAAGGTTTCAATATTTTGCAATGGCTATACTTAGTCGTGTAATATAAGGAATGTAGTTATTTTTAATCGAACTATTTTTTCTGATTTTAAACTAATATTGAAATTGTAAAAACCAAGTGGATTCGTGTTAGGGAGAATTAAGATTAAGACTGTTATATCTGGTGGAGTTGTTGTTTGATCCACCAGAAAACCAATTGAATTGTACCCAGAACTTTCAAACCTCTTTTCTTACTCAATTAACCCAACCCATCTTCACTGTAGCTAACTGTGGTGTGATACAATTCATTAACTTTCAATTCTCACTTAGCAGTCACTCAGGTTTGGAACCAGGGGTTAATCGCAGGTATTTATCTTGTGTGTGTGAGGTCGTAGATGTATGCAAATCTATAACTAGATAACAAAAGTAGGTTATAGCATATAGGTAGGTAGTTATCGCATGTTTTCAATAGGACGTTAGTCAGTAGATCCTTGATCCCATCCTCGGAGGAACGAGCACTTCATCCTAACATAAATGAATCAACTTCCAACTAATATCGACACGGACGTACGTGACTCCCTGTCGCGACAAATTAATCGTTTCCAGGCAGTTTTGAGCGCCCGCTGTTCCTGGAAGTAGCAGATCGCTGGGAAACTTTCAGGAAACTATGCTTGCCTGCTCGCTGTCTGTTGGGAACTATTTACAGTTTCAGCTGCTCGTTTATCAGGAACTTTCCTCGATTTTCACGTGAAGCGTGATGATTCAGCGCTTCGGGGAAACTTTTTCAGATGACCTATTTTGTTTTCATACGCGGCGAATTGAAAATTATGATGTTCATCTCTCGCAGACTGAATTGCCACGTGATGCAAGACGAGGTGACGAAGATGGTATATCGGTCCCTCCGGTTTGTTCGTTTATACGCCTGGAAAAATGTTTCGTGTTTTCGAAAGACCATTCTTATATTCAAATATCAACAAATCCTTCACACCAAGGCAATTTATATGAATTATATGCCATCCATACAAATAAATGAAATTGGAGCGTCTGTAATATCATGAAAAAAATTTCAACTTATGCATATAGAAATATATACGATATATATGACAAAATTCAGCTTTTGAAATTTTTCTCTGCCTGTGTGCCTGTTTTTTTCCGAATAATCTCCGAAACGGCTGAACTGAATTACAAAGGACTTTGACAGGAAGATAACCATTTCATATGGTGTAACTTAAGTCACATTATTTTCTCAGAAATACATTTTTTCAAGCGGGAATCTGCAGAAAACTTGAAATAGTTTTTTCAGAAAATCACTGTTTTCATGAGGTGAAAGGTAGGATATTACATCAGAATGAATTCCTTTGAATGAAATTTGGTACCAGTGTTCTGTTTTCTTCCGTGAAAATAACTAGAGAGATGGCGAAGCTGGAGGTAAACGCTAGTAAATAATAAAATCAATTGATATGAGAACAAATATGAGTGGTTCACATCATACTCATCTGATATGTATCAAAAAGTCAAATTCGGTGATACTTTATCGTCAGCTATTGAAAATGTATACGGTGTTCCCAAGGGGCGGTACTTGGGCCGTTACTTTTCATTTTATATATCAATGATACTGTAAAATACGTTAAGAATTGTGAAATTCCTTTATTTGCGGAAGATACTATGATTTATATTTCTGGCCCGGATGTTGATGCAATGTTCAGGCAAGTTATTCAGGATCTGAACAGACTATATATTTGGCTCTGTGACAATAATCTTAAAATGAATATCAAAAAATCAAAATACATGTTAGTAGCAACAAAATATAAATCGAATTTACACTGATATTAAAAACTCGGATCTTAAACTTGAAAATAACTCTTTGTTATGTCTTTGTGTTCATGAATTGAAATATTTGGGTATAATGATAGACGAATGTCTTAACTTCAAATCTCATGGTGAATAGTATATCGCCAAAAAAAAAGTCAAAAAAAGTTGGTTATTAGGGTAGACTTAGTAACAAATCAAATTTGAATACTAGGCTATTCTAGAATACTAATCTAGAATACTAGGGGCCTGAGAATTGTTCTTAAGTGCAATAGACGAACCTCTGTCAAGAGAATGCTTGATGTTTCTAGACTAATGAATGTGAATCAAAGTATTATTCATAAAACCTTAGATTTTATTCATAAAATTAAAGATGATATGTAGCCTTTGTATTTGAGCGAAAACCTACGATTTAATTGTGATGTGCATAATCAAGAAACACGGCATCGAAACGATTTTTATTATACGTTCCATACATCTTCAATGAAGAAGTCCACGTTTAGCCCTTAAGGTTTTAAGTTATTTAACGGATTACCTACAGAGTTGAAATACTGTAGAAATTATAAAAATTTTAGAAAACTATTAGTTTCATGTATATTCAATAATATAGTTTAAATTGTAAGTAGATAGTGGTTGTAACGAATCTTATTGTACTCAGTAACTTTTGCTAATAAAGGTATATTATCATTATTGTTATTAAACGATTGTGCAGTGATTAGTAAAAATCTTGTCTCTAACCTTATTTCATAGAAAAGCGCTTTATATGATTAATATCGATTCACTTTCACGTTGCGTCATATATATTTGGAATTATTACGAATTTACAATCAGATTATCAGATTTCACAGTTGAAGCAGATGTAATTGGTTCGAATCACGATCTTTGGGTTTAACGGCTGGCAATATGATTTATTAGATTTTTGAAGTAGTAGTCCGATCCCGACTCTTCAGAACAATCATCAATATAATGTAGCTCCCACTCAAATGACTCTCAGAATATATCAGTGGAACTCATTCATGGCATCAGCTTTTCACAAATTTATGAAATAAATGTCTCCTGTTTTTTATGTAATCGTCCCAATTGTAAGTAACAATATTGCAGTCTCCTAATTCCTTACAAAATTGAGATATTATGTAGGATTATTATTTTATTGCAAATTACACCGTTATTCACTATCTCCTTTTTCAAGAGGTAGGTGCTTCAAATTACCACAACAAAAACATTTGTACGATTATGATTTCATTGCAAGTACTTCGACAATTTATTAATATATATATTTGTAAACACATCACTACCGTACAGTGCCTCAGATATGGTGTATCTATTTGAATTAGGGATGTTCGATGATCATCGATGTTGATAGAAAGAACATCGATGTTTTGACATCGCGATGTTGCTATAGGAAAAATATCGTAACATCGATGTTAACGGAATCGATATCGATGTTAACTCACTGCCTCGCGCACGACCAATAGGGATGCTCGATGATCATAGATGTTCGATGATCATCGATGTTAAAAGCGTGAACATCGATATTCGGTATTCGATAAATATCGAACGTCGATGTTGGGCTTTCGTTATGACATCGATGTCAACATCGATATTTTTCTAATATCGATCATCCCTAATTTGAACGTAAACCCATAACGGTTAAATGCTCTAACGTTCTGTTTTTCGACTCTGAACATCTTTTGGAATGCCTTGAGATTACGGCTGGCTAGTCAACTGTGACGGCAAACGGAACAGACAGCATGACGATTCCTTAGGTCTTCGCTACCGCTCTCCACTTTCTTATATGATCGAAAGAATAGTTCCTAATATACTACATATATCTAGACTTCATGTCTTCTCCGTCTTTGGTCTATAAGCGTCCTCTTTTTTCTTGTTAATATTATGTATCCATTTCAACACTACACAATGGCTGGGAATCCGATCGAGTGTTATTTTTATCACAACTGAATATTTGTTGAAATCTCGAAGCATAATTGAACTTGTGTCTGTTAATACACACCAAAAAGCTTTTTTTGGAGTTTAACAATGTGATGTTATAACATCTCAAACAAAATTTTGGTAGAGATTAAAAGGTGGATTGCATAGCTTTAAAATTGAATTTTTATTGTTATCACTATTTTTTCAGGCGATATTAATCCATGAAATCAATTTCTAACTCCTATTTTTCACCGAAAGATACTGGTAATTGTAATGTATTATATGTAATGTAACGGCTTCAACTTGCTCTTTGTCTAGAAGAAATAACCTGAGAATATTTTAGACAAAAAAATGATCATGTTCAAATAACAATTGGAATAGATTTAATTTTCTGCAGCAGAAAAAGTTTTTAAAAATCGAATGTTTTAAAAACACTCGATTTAAAAAAAACTATGCTTAAAAAATCAACCATTATAAACATATTTGTGAAATATTTGGTTTATTGAAATTGCAGCAACAGGCCTTTCAAAATAACCGAAAAATTGTAGCAACTTAAGTCGACAGAAGAAACCATTCATTTTATTCCAATTAGTTATATTTCAATGAAAATTTTCCAAAGAAATAACCATCAAAAATATAGCACGAATAATATTTGAACAATAAAAGGACCAAGTGACAATTGTATTGTTTTGAATTCTATTCGCTAATAACGTGCCCCAAAGCACTTTTTCTCCATCATTATCGTGGTACGTAACGTCTTCATTGTCTCATTTGCTAACATCGCACGACAATCAACTGCACGACAAATCAGCTGCAGTCCGTTGGTTTATCAGATACTCTCGTTGTAGTCTGTAAGATTTCACCCGCAGTAGCAGATCCATAATGAGGTTCTGCTGTTGATATCAGTCCCCGTAATGTTATGTCTGTTCTGAATAGCAAGTTTACCAGTATGACACGGGCAACCTTGTTAACTGCACTGCACAACCTTCGTCCTCAGCCATGCACGTAAGAATCATTGTGATGTCTTAAAACGTGACTTTAAAGCTGCATGTTGAATTAAACGGTCCACAAGCTGATAAGCGTTCGTTGTTCCCTGTTTTCACTGTAGACGATAACGAAGAGTGTCACGCTTATAGATAGTTGAATAACAACGAATCTTTCCTTAGTATTTTAATTATTTAGGACCATGGAAATTATTGAAAACACGCGTGTTTAATTACTAGAGACCGGATTTTATGCATTTGATATAATTTCACATATTGTAAGGCTATTCTATGCGGTAATAGCATATTTTACCTATTTAGTTAAGATACATATTAGCGGTACATTTGCATTATTTTTCTGAGTGCAGTGTACTCCACTGTAAACATATTAAAAAATAACGCAAGTTTTTATTGTTTGTGTCGAATTGTTTTTAGCGTTTGTCATCGAAGACACAATCATACCAATGAACATTCAAATTCATGTAATGTTACTGCTAAATAATTATTATTGAATATTCAACTATCATAAAAATAATGTTCTAATTTTATGCCGATTTTGAAATAAAAAATGGACACATGTTTTTTTTGGATTGCTAAAATTTTTCATTTGATTTTCCATATTCTGCCAAATTTCGTGCATATTTCAATCAAATGCATGCATATGTAAAAAGTTTTTTTTTGTTGCATAATATCTGGTCTGTATTTATTACTTTCAATGGTGACAAGAATTAAATAAAATAGGATTTATTCTAAATGCCATCACTAATCAAATAAAATCAAATTACGTGTATACCATTTATTCAAATAGATTATTCTGTACGTGTTATCTGCAGATAATTTCAAAGATGATGTTGATATTTTTGAAAATTGCATATTAGGATTGTTTATTAATGATCTACTTCAATTATTTCAGAACATTGTTCAAATTCCTCAAGAAACTCGGTTCATTTTCAAATTAAATATTCTGAACATTTAGCTGAAAATGAAAATTATCAGCTAAAAATATCATTAATATAGTCTGCACCGCTGTCACAACAAAAAATTAACCTGAATTCACGAGTTCGTTACTTGATGAAAATAACTACAAAACATATTTGCGACATGAAAAGAATTTAACGATTATAATGATTTATTATGCTGAATTTTATAGCACGAACAAAAAGTCGAATTCATACAATGTAGTGGATATTTTATATCGATGTCATTTTCCAAAAAAATCTCTGAAGAGCATGAAATAACTGTTGATGTAAAAACAGATTAAATATTTTTTTGAACTTTGTACACTGATAAACCATTTCACAAACTTGAGTAGAACTGGCCTCGGTGGCTCAGTTGGGAAAAAGCCGTCTATGGTGCTGTAAAATTCGGGTTCGAGCCTCGCTGAAGTCATGGGGTGTGTGTGTTTGTCTATGATTTAAGTAGTTGAATGATGATAATTGTTGGGTAACTCTCACATACATTTCAATTCTAAAGGAATAATTTTGAACAAAACGAACTGTTAGAATTTCGCGTACCACTTGTAAAATGCACCTCATTCACATAAAACACAAATTTATTGAACAGTATATAAGTTTGATTTGATATTCTTTGCTGTTCTCTCGATGAAGCATTGTTAAATATATTGAAAATAACACTTGGGTTGGTGTCGCAAAAAATTATCAAATTATTGCTTGAAAATTGTTTCGGGGTGTTACCCCATTTTCAAAAGCTAAACTGAAGCTAGTCTAGCTTTTGAAAATGTGGAGAATGAAAATGAAATGCCTAAGTCTGAAATCAGACTGACTCCCAACAAATAGTTTCATTAGTGTAAAATCGCATAAAAATATGTTAACTTAGTGTTTTCTCGTTTTTTGTGATAAAATAAGAACTTAAATTTTTTTATTTGTTGAAAGAGCCTGTTTTTGAGCAAATTATTTCCATTTTTACCCAAATGAGTTAATTCAATCAAATAATTTGGCTGAAAATATTTCCTTTGAAACACAAGCTCCAAAACAAAATATATAAACGAGAAGTCCTGTTGTATCGCCAAAGATGAGAGAAACACTGAATATAATATTTCTTAGAGGACTTTAACGTTATAAACTGTTCTGTTTAGAGCCAATTATTGACTCCGGCCTTTTCTGTGACATCAAAACTTAGCAGTTCATTGTGAAGCAAAGACTTAATAAAATTTTTGTGAAACCAAGCCAAGTGTTATTTATCGAACATATGAAGAATATTATCGAATTGTTTCAACTCTTGAAAGGGTTTTTATTTGTGTTTGTCTACAATTTGATAATATTTATAATAATATTTATTTAGCAATAGCTATTACAAAATCATATATACATTTAGGTTCAAAATATATTATTTACAATTAAATGTTTAAAACGAACTTAGCTAATTTACGCTTGAATACCTTAAGGTTACTAATTGTTTTTATGGAGCTAGGCAATTAAATTACTAAATGCGTTGAATCCTTCATCAAATATACTATTCCTAGATTTAAGAAGCTTACCAACTTGCATGTATGTAGCCATTGTCAGCATTTTTTGTATAACTGTGCAGATCACTGACACATGTTACATTTTTTATTACTCTATATGGGAACAATTTGTTTTTAACTTTAAATATAAATATATACGTAGCAAAATATTCTCTGTTTAACTGACATTAGTTCTAAACAATTTAGCATGCTTTGGATTCAGCTCTATTTTGTTACTTTTGTAGCTGTTGAGTTTTTTCCTTACTCAATCCCAATAACAGAGTGGAACAATATTCAAGTGTGGCATTATTATTGATTTAAAGAGCAATAACTTCATATATGTCGTCAAGTTTTTTCCAATTCTTTTGAGGAAGTTGATTTTCTTGATTTAGACATTTTAGACAATTTAGGAGATTTTAGACATATGAAGTCGACTTGTTCTAGTCCTAGTCTTCTTTCCATGTTCTAATTTTCAATTTTATACTTATATTTTCGTTACTATTTACCTTAAGAATTTCACTTGTCCCAAAAACTATAAATTTAGACTTTGTTACATTCGGCGATAAACTGTTATCGCTTAACCATTCATTGATTGCTGCCAAGTCTCTATTGAGCCATTCTGTCATAATCTGGATATTTTTACCACTAACATAAATCATTGTATCATATGCGAACAATCGTATAGAGCATTTTTTTAAATGAAAAAAAATATCATTAATATATAAGGACAATAGAAGTGGACCCAAGACCGTACCCTGAGGTACGCCAAACTCAACTCCAATTTAATAAATACTAACTAGTTTAATTATAAATAATTAATTGTTGTGTAAAGTACATAGATTTCAAGCCCATTGATCGCTCGAAACCGGCGCCGGCGTTAAACCTGAATTTAAAAAATGAATTTTTGACCGAAATATATGTCAGGTGAATTGAAAATTGTTGGGTAAAATTGTGAGAAGCTACAGTTCAGTAAAGTCCATTTAGCGTTATCGTAGTGATTTTTCTTGTCATCATATGCTTGTTAAAAAATACATGAGTGGCAGACGTTTATTTTTTAGGTCGTATTGACAACAGATTTTCTGAAAGGTCAGCAAACTATAGAATAAGAAGGCTAATAGATTCTTACGAATCGGAGTATAATGATGCACTTAATGTAATTAGCTAATTGAAACCGTTTAAATATATTGTAGATGCGATGTATAACTTTGTGACAATTAGGCCACTCGTTTTCGAAGAGTGATTATAGTCGCGTGGAAGCTGTTTCAGTTTCGACGGCGGAAACCTTTTTTAACTTCGAGCGTTCGAGGCCACGGATCGTCTCGTCGTAAGGGGTTGTCTGGAGTCCGCCCTCTGCAGCCTAGAACTGCGGTTCCAAAAATGTTCCAAAAATATCATGGTATTCGAATTCAACACTTTGTTGTTCAAGTTGAAGGAATTTTGATATTTGGGAAAATATTGTATACTTTTCGGGTATATGGAATATTTGTTAGATGTTTTTAAAGTAAAACCTGTACTAGTAGACGTTATTGTGTATTCATTTTCGACAGACCACTGAAATAATCAATTGCACGCACTACTCACTTGAATTATAAATCGCCCACAGTCTAACTGAGGGTTTGCCTTATATTTTAATTATATTTTAAGCGCCTTATACATTTTTGGGATACTGGAATAAAAGATTTCACTAAAATATATTTTATTCTGTAACTTTTGTAGCTTTTTAGTTTTTTCTTTACTCAATCCCAATAACAGTGTGGAACAATATTCAAATTGTGGCATAATTAATGACTTAAAGACCAATAACTTCATATATGTCGTCAAATTTTTTCCAATTTTTTTGAGAAAGTTAATTTTCTTGGAGATTCTAGACGATATGAAGTCGACATCATCATTGAAACTCAATTTCTCATCTAACATAACGCCTAAGTATTTAACAAGTTTTACCCTTTCAATAGTCTGGTTTTCAATTTAAATACTTATATTTTCATTACTATTTACCATAAGAATTCTACTTGTACCAAAACCATAAATTTAGACTTTGTTACATTCAGCGATAAACTGTTATCGCTTAGCTATTAATTTATTGCTGCCAAGTCTCTATTGATCCATTTAGTCATAGTGTGGATATTTTTACCACTAACATAAATCATAGAATCTGCGAACTATCGTATAGAGCATTTTTTACATGCAAAACAATATCATTAATGTATAAGGAGAATAGCAGTGGACCTAAGACCGTCCCCTGAGGTACACCAAAATCAACTTCAATACTGTCCGAAATAACACCATTGAACCTAAATTTTTGAGATCGTGAATGAAAATAAGAATTGAACCATTTGTTTACAAAACCTTCAAAACCAGTTTTATTTACTTTTTTTAACAGCAATGATCTACATAAAGTTTGAATGGTTTTTTGAAGTCCAATAATACTACAATCAATACCTCCCCTTTCTCAATAGCTTTATACCATTGCTCACATATGCTTAATATAATTTATAAAATGTATTCGAATTCTTCAAAATTGTTGACCGTTTTTGGGAAAGAAGTACGAATTTTGTAGATGTATCACTGATACTTCTTCATGAAAACAAGCAACATTGTTCATGCATTGGATACTGAAAAAAGTATCGATACTCTATATTTTGATGGAAAAACGAATCTCGAAATTTCAAACAAGCATAAAATATATACGACAATGAAACTTCATCAGCTTTTAAAGTAGCACAAACAAGTTATATCACATACTCTAAAAAATTGATTAGAAAATATTTATGAAAAATATCAACTAACAATATTTTTTTCAACTTCTATGATTCCTATTTTCCTATCATGTGCGATCTGTAAATATCGTTGAAGAACATGTGTTCGCTTGGAATTAAATTAACTATATAATGCGTCATTCGACATGATGACTTCACTATATGGATCATCAGTTCTTAGATATTTTCCATTTCGGAGGTATATTTTGAGTACAATTGGCCTCGTCATGTGGGAAATGATTACCTAAGGCACGTGTTTATATTATACTTATCGTGTCTCGTATTTATCTAACCCAATTAAAATTCATCATTTGATTGTATTATAGTCTAGACTCCAGACAAATTGTATCCAAAATGCGATATATTTGTCACCTAACGGTTTACTGAACACTTGTTTGAAATGTTGAAATTATTGATTGTTAAAATTATTACAACAATAATATTTTTGTTGACATTGGAAAATTTTCAGCACTTTGTTTTCAGCGGGCAAAATTATTTGTTATCGAAGTTTGATTGAAAATTGTTTCGTATATAACTGAAAAGCTGTATTCCAACAAACAAATAATTGAAAAACTCATTTCTTATTAATGTTTCCTTAGAAATTGTAGCTTTGTCAAAACTTCGAAATCAATTATTTTCACTGACTGGGGGTTCTAAACTAACAACCAAATCAATAGTTAAGAATTTTGCTCTTTAGATTCTCGCATATTTATAATGAAAATAGTGATGTTTGCATTAATATGCAAATATCGAAACAACTACTCTTCATGCAATAACAGGAAAATATGTATTGAATTAAGACAAAACAAGAATTGTAGTATCTGAGAAGGTTGTTTTTATGAATGCTTTATATACGAAAGAGAATTATCAATTGCAGAAAATATATTAAAAATTTAAGTTCAGTTCATTATGATTCAATGAGTTTGTTGAATGGTTCTAAACAAGACAACGAATCAAAACTAACTAACAAAAATAGGACTGATATATCAAGTAAAACAGTGAAAAATTAATTATATCAGTTTTATGAATTAACGACCAAACCATATGTACAAAATATTCCATATTTGGCCTACCAAGACCTCTTCTCATTTCGAAATAAATCAATATATTTCCTAAGTGGAAACTGAGACAGCTTTTACATATATAAAAAAGCTAGAGAACCAAATTTTGAATTACTATTTTATTCATCTCACTTCGGTTGGCTAATAATTGAAAATCGATCATTTCAAAATTCCAATGAAGCTCCAACTTAAGTTGATATTCTCTGCAATAACAGAGTGTAAAAGTGGAACATTCCTTAATGAAACGTTAACAACAAGAAATAACATATTCACGGTATACTATTGCTGAGAATATAATTTTTAAATATGTATTTATAAAAATAAATATATTAATATTTAACATAACAGCACTAAATAACAGCACACTTATTCGAAATTCCGTCGTAAGTGTAGTTAGTATGTAATAGGTAAGGTGGGTAGTTAATATGTGATAATATAATGTTGTCAACGGAATTCGAATATATAGTTTAATATGTATCTATTTAAAAAATCTTGAAAAATACGAAACAAAATTTAAAATAACTAAAAAATCTAACAAAACAAATTGTTAGATATATTGTTATTCTACAAATGTGATCTACATTTAGTTGAATTTCGATTGAAAGATGCAGTATTTTAAAAACGTTCCAACCTGGATGTTTTCTTGAAATATTTTTGGTTCTTTTAAAAAGTCGAAAATAAATTGAGAAGGTGATCTTTTTATCTTGATATCATTTTCCTTCTTATGAATATTTTGTTACACAAATTTAGTCCATATCAGTAACATCCGGACGTAGAAGATGAGCTTCTTCTAGCTAAGAAAGCTCTTATTCCATACTCGAATCTTATTTCGTCATTTTGCAACACTTGTCGTCTTCTCGCGATGAATAAACAATTTCTGAAATCCCGACACAGCATCACTGAGAGCTACAATTTCCATATAGATGATAGTTTCGCAGACGCATTAAAATTCAATTTCAAATCAATTTTACGAGGTCTGCCTCTTCAGACAAAATAAAACCAAAATCCGTCCGGCTATTTGTATTCCTCGGCTAGACTTTTCATAATTGATTTTTTACGTTCTACTTTATACTATAATTAAGTTTTTCAAGAACTAGGAGCGATTTTCTCGCCTCGTTTCAAAGTCCATGAATATTTTCTCTGGATTTCTTCAAGAATTTCTCGCTGAATATTTAATTTTTCTAATTTTCGCTCGCAATTAATTCTTGTTTGAAGGTTTTCAGTGGACTCATTCCGAACTTTTTTCAGAATTAATGGAAATGTATCGTTATAGTTGCTTATATTTTAATTTAAAAGTTTTTTTTCGCCTATTTGATTGATTTCTAATTTTCTAATAAAAATATATTTCAACAAAGCAGATCAGTGTAATCATAAATAGGCACTATTGCTATTTGTGATTCAGTTTGCTTAGGAAAAGACACAAAAGATAAGCAAAAATAGGATTATGAATGTAATTGAAATATTGTACATAATTTATATTTGGGGCATTCAGTAAGATACTAATTTATCATATTATCTTTATTTTTCGGAACAAAATTAGCTTTTGCTAAATTTTTTTAAACAGAAAAAAATTCTGAAATATAGGCTTGTTTCTGTAGTAGGTACACCGAAAAAATAACTTCCAATTTATGAAAAGGTCATTCGCTTAAAATTGTTTCTGACCGTTCATTTTTATCAAGAGACAGTTGTAAATAATAATAACAATATATTTATGCCTATGATATTACACTAATGTAAGGGATATGTCATTGAACAAAATTGAAGCTAACAAGATAAAACCTCGACAAATATCAGTGGAAAAATATTGTTCCAAATTATAAAAACAAAAAGTTGACAATATTTCTTTGATTTCTCTTTAAAAACTTATTGAATTCAAGTTCATGATACGTTTTGTTAGGTGATAATACAGCTTTATACCCACATATCTCGGAGACAATTCGAACTCTGTCTTCGAAAGCTGTTTTGTGTTATCCAATGAATATGTTATTCTTTAGAAAATTTTTCACGATGACATAAATTCGTAATAATGAACAAAGTTCAAATTAACTTCAAAATTTAATCAATGAAGTTAATTTCCTCGCAATCACATTATACGTGAATAATTCGTTCTAATTTCAATTGGAATAGAAATCAGACGTATAAAGTTTATTACTGAGTTGTATAAATAAACAAACAATGGATTGGATCCCTAATTTATGGATCATTTTGTTGGTCGTCCGCTGTTGAACAGCATAATTGTAAACAAAACGGAACTATAAATTTTCAGTCCCAAAGAGCCCAGTCATGACAGTTGTTTTCACTTGTGATATCACTGTTGCATTCGGTGGATACAATTAAATGAAAAAAGAGGACCCATCATCCAACAAATTGATTCCGACCCAGACAGTGTCAAGGTGACTTTGGCGAACATTTAGGTTCGTCTCTATACATATTGCAGGCTATACTTGCGGATCTCTTCTCCTTATATGGTTATTGCATACCGTTGTTTTATTATATTTTTATATCATTTTATATAATAAGCAATTTAAATCATTCTGGTTTCAGTTCAAATCAGTGAGATATATTTTGCTATTTGAAGTTTTTGCTAGATATTTCATTAATATTTCTCAACTCATATTTTTCGTAGTATACTCTAGATTGTACCACTTTTATAAATGTGTTCAATTATGAATTGGGTAATATGAATTTAAATATTCATCAGTATCGTGTTATTTTTTCCATATTTCAGAATTGAAATATTTTTTGAGTTTGTTTTTTTTTGGTTTCTTGAACATATCCCATTTAGTAGACTTTTCATCTCATTTAAAATAATTGTTTTTTTTTTCAATTTTTGTAGAAGCTCTAGAATTTCGGCCAAAGTTGTATTGTGTGAATCACTCAACTCTATTTGTTATTTTTTTGAACTTACCAGTGTGATGAAATACTTTCTTCAGTGTTTAATGTCAATTTTTTCACTGAATCGTCTTCTACTTCGGGTCTTACAATAGTGATCAACAAATGGTAAGAAAGAAAAAGGTTCAAATAGTTCTAACGCATCATTCAATACTTTTGGCTAAATTTAACAAAATTCTTCAATATACTCTACATTTTTTCGAATAACTAACCTATTATCGAGAGTGTTATAGGAGTAAAGAGATTAGAAGTCTGAAATATATTTTCAGTGTATTGGAGAATGTTGTGAAATTCAGTCAACTGTGAACTGTTTCCAATCAACGAATAAAGTTTTAAACACTTAGCCTAAATTTCAAGCTTGTTTGACAAAAATATAGCAGTAATTAACAAAAATTAACAGTATATTTTTCTAGTTTGTTGTCCAGAAAAAATGTTTTCATTGAATTTGAAAATCGAAATAAGAATAAAGATGGAAATGATAATTTAGATCGAAATTTATAAAATTGAAAGTGTTCACCCGTTTTTAACACAATATCATTTTAATAATTTTGATGTCATAATTGGGTGAACTCATTTCAATTAATTAAATCTCAGTTATTTTGATTTTTCTTCGTTATTCACCACACAAATTATTCAAACATCTTTGTGAACAATTCAAGATTATTGATCTTGATTTCAATCGGAAAATTATACATTGCAGTTAATTTCAACTGATTATTTTTTTCAAAAATTTTGTATGGAATATTCTTATAATGTTCGATAGTTCTATTTATTGCAAGATGGAAATCTTTTGATGCTAGGCTGACTTATCATCCAAAATATCAGGAAGAAAGGCGCATTTGATGATAAGAACCGATAAATATTGTCAGCGATATGATTTGATTCAGATAATATGCATGAAAAAAACCTTGTATTTTTATCCCAAAATAATGAACTAATTGCGTGAAGTGCGTCTAGATAATGTTCATTAAATTTAAATAACTACTTTTCTGATAAGGAATACTTTTTCACATTATATTTATCAGAACGTTTGGCAGCATTCAAGGGGATATCAGTAGGTTCAAAGGAATATTCCGAAATAATCATAGAATATTGATAGGAACATCAGCTGCTATGGTTTAATGCGTAATCGCTACGAATATATATATATATATATATATATATATATATATATATATATATATATATATATATATATATATATATATATATATATATATATATATATATATATATATATATATATATATATATATATATATATATATATATATATATATATATTGATTGACTCCAAGGTTATTACTTCACATCGTAAATTAGATTTTTTTGAATTTGAATAGATTACTCCGTTACTTTGTGATAATGCATTAGTATTATATAAAAAAATACTCTTTGCTTTTCATCCTTATATTGATTATTTTGCGACTACAGTCTCGTAGTATTACAACATTTTCAAGCACAATAATTTCAATATACTTGAAAATATGGTAATACTACGAAGCTACTAATGTGCTTGAAAATGTAGTAATAATACGAAACTGCAATCGCAAAATAATAAATATAATGATAGAAAACAAAGTGTATTCTTCGCAATAATTTAATTTTTTTCAAATACCAGGCAAATTGTTGAATTTCCATATTTTTTCAACCCTTATAATTTTGGTTAAAAATTGCATTTGGGATGGCAAGCTGTTAGAACCTAGTCCGAAATATTGATGATTTCGAAAATGGAATCCAAAGTTATATGTTCACTCATACCGAATATGTAATTAATATTAAATATCTAGTTCAATTTGAACTTGATGAGAGTTAAAATTATTCAACTAGAGGGGATATTTTCATTGTGTCCGCTTGTTTATGAATAAATGTAAAATTCCATCCATTTCATCATCAATATAAATTTCCAATTATCAGGGTAAGAGCGAGAGAGAGAGAGAGGGAAAGTAAGAGAGAGCGAGCGAGAGAAATCACTCAGACGGTAAACAATGTGTAACACTGCTGTTTAACATCGCTGGAATTCGAATAAAGTAAATAAGAGACTTATTATATGACTTAATATAATGTAATTCTGTCGAGAGTGTTGTTCGGTCAGCCCACACCAGACAAATATAAGGAGGTGTTGAATTGTCTCTTGAATTAAATTTAATTGACTGGTTTTTCACATTGAATATTTGCATAGACTCATTGAGATGATGGGTTCAACCTGAAGTCTTCATTCTATAACTGGGTTTATACTCCTTCCAATTGTTCTCCCTCTTTTCTCTGATACTAGTTCTTTTTTGTATTTGAGTTTATTCGTATACACTTTTGTTGCTGGTAAATTAAATAAGTTACCCAAAAAGTCCTTTTTTCTATTTGAGTTTATTCTTATAAACTATTGTTGCTGGTAAATTAAATAAGTTACCCAAAAAGTCCTTGTATGTATTTGAGTTTATTCGTATACACTTTTGTTGCTGGTAAATTAAATAAGTTACCAAAAAGTCCTCTTTTGTATTTGAGTTTATTCTTATACACTTTTGTTGCTGGTAAATTAAATAAGTTACCCAAAAAGTCCTCTTTTCTATTTGAGTTTATTAGTATAAACTATTGTTGCTGGTAAATTAAATAAGTTACCCAAAAAGTCCTTGTATGTATTTGAGTTTATTCGTATACACTTTTGTTGCTGGTAAATTAAATAAGTTACCCAAAATGTTCTCTACTGTATTTCAGTTTATTCTTGAACACTTTTGTTGCTGGTAAATTAAATAAGTTACCCAAAAAATCCTCTTTTGTATTTGAGTTTATTCCTATACACTTTTGCTGCTGATAAATTGAATAAGTTACCTGAAAAGTCCTCTTTTGTATTTGAGTTTATTCGTATACACTTTTGTTGCTGATAAATGAAATAAGTTACCCAAAAAGTCCTTTTTTCTCCTTGAGTTCATTCGTTTACACTTTTGTTGCTGGTAAATTGAATGAGTTACCCAAAAAGTCCTTTTTCGTATTCGAGTTTATTCGTATACACGTTTGTTGCTGATAAATGAAATAAGTTACCCAAAAAGTCCTTTTTTCTCTTTGAGTTTATTCGTATACACTTTTGTTGCTGGTAAATTAAAAGAGTAACCAAAAAGTCCTTTTTTGTATTCGAGTTTATTCGTATACACTTTTGTTGCTGGTAAATTGAATAAGTAACCCAAAAAATCCTTTTTTGTATTTGAGTTTATTCGTATACACTTTTGTTGCTGGTAAATTAAATAAGTAACTCAAAAAGTCCTTTTTTGTATTTGAGTTTATTCGTATACACTTTTGTTGCTGGTAAATTAAATAAGTTACCCAAAAACTAGGTACCTATCTAGGGCTAAAATATACTTTTGTACTCAACTCAACTATTCCTTGCAACACATCATTTCTAAGCCGTTTCTTCAGTTTCAAATCGTTTGCTGACGCAGTGAATCTGAAGTATTTGACAATATGGTTGAAGGTTCTGATACATTTCACATATCTAGTCCATTATCGAAATTTGTTATATGATGTCAAAATACTACACTATCAACAGCAGAGCCAGCTATGAAATATCGCCAATATGGTCCGTAATTTTGAGAAAATTGTCACCAATATGACTAAAAGGTGACATTCTCTCCGAAAAAAGTACAAAAGTCTATGGAATAAAATCACCTAGTTGGATATCTTGAAAGTTCTTTCATTAATGATTATTTTGCAGCTTGAAAAATGAAAATTCGGAATATATTTCAAGTAGTTCACCAATATTCAAAATTTTGGGAATCCTTAAGTTCTTTCAAGAAATGTTTATCTTCACAACATAGTCATTTTTTTTATTGAACTTGAGACTTGTCATGTTGTTATCGTAAGCTGGTCCTATTATTTCTGTACAGCAATGTAGTTTAAGATTTATAATGTATCGATTTATAATTAGTATCAACTTTGCCTGGATATCGTGGAAACTACACTAGCGAGGAAAAATTTTATGCATAGCTTGTTCTGCAGCTGCCTTATCGTCTTATTGTAGATACGTCTTTTTCGATGTGACTTTGTCCTCATCATATTCTGCCTCATAAGATTACTCTTTCAATTTTTTAGACCATTCAATTCTATTTAAATCATATATCCAAATATTATCTACAATATAATTGTATAAACAATGTAATAATATATTAAAACAAACAGAAATTGAAACAATGATAATTCGTTTATTATTTCACGAAGCTGACAGTTACCGAGGAACTTCGCAAAAGATAATAAATTATTTCAACATATCTGAACTTAGTAAAAACTCATATTATTTTGAATGAAACTGAATATAAAATGAAAAAGATTCTGAAAAACTTAAATTTCATTTAATTTTATGGGGTTTGTAAACAAGCAACTTTGTTTATGAAAGAAATATATTAATTGTTATAAATGTCTCATTTTAGTGCTGTTGGATTTTACATTCACTTACGCATGAGAATTCAAACTATTTTCAGAATATTTAAGCATGCATAAACCATTATATTTTATATAGGCTATGTTGAGAAAAGAAAAGACAATTACAAGAGCCGACAATAACAATAACAAGAATCAAAGACAATACTGGAATACTCCTCTATTCCTGTTGTCTCAGTATTCCTCGTGACATAGAAATCATCCACCTCCATAATATCTGAGGGCATAGAGCCAAACAAAACCAACGAAAGACCGAAATTAGGCAATAAAGACCGTTCTGTCCCTATATTTCAAGATGCTATCAAAACCCAGTGCTGCAATATCCAACGAATTTTTGCGAATTTATAGATGCCGTAAAACCGTCCCCACAAATGAAATGAAAGCCAGTTATGTTTTTCTGCTTTTGCAGTTTCATAAATATCGCAATAAGCCATCACTTCCTAAGTCAAGTATAAATGCTTTCACGACCCCAACGTGGTTCTTTGAATCATATGCACTTTAATAAATGAGTCCCCGCTAGAGGCACCATTATTTTGTATGAATGTCAACACCAATCCCTCTTTTTTATGCTGTCATATGTTTTAGGTTAGGAAAAGTTCATACAAGTGTTATTTCTCAGATACGTTATGTGTACTTCCTTTCACAATCAATTTGTCATTCAGTTAAATAAATTTTCATTCAAGAGTAGATCTAGTATTTGTTTGGTGAAATTCTTTTACACCCCCTCTGGTTAGATTGTTGACTACATCAGAGAATATTGTGTTGTAGATATTGTAGGTGTTGTTCTGATATGTCGTCTGTGCAATATCGTCACTTTCCTCTACACTCAATTTCTCTCCATTTTGTTCAGATTGTTGGAAATAAAAAAAATTATTAATAATGCTGATTTATGGCAGTTAAATATGGATCTAGAATTTCTATTAAAATAGTCAACACCTCAGAATTTGTAAGCTTATTACAGACCAAGAAAGGTACAGATGTAAGTTATCTCTACTCTAAATTTCATTTCCATCCGCTATTATTCGATTGTATCGAAAATTTCAAATTAAAATTTATTTATGTTATTTATTTTATTCGTTTTATTTATTGTATTTATTTCATCTATTTATTCATTCATTTACAAATACGCCTCTCAACAGCGTGGGCCAATTACTGAGTGAGAAAATGCAATATAGTTTACAACTTATGAAAAATAAAACTGGAACTAATATCAATAATATACAAACAATACACATGAACAAAAACTCTGTGGGCAAGCTGTACATTAAAGCTCACCCACAAGATACAGGAAAAACTAATATCTAAAAAACTTATGACTAAAAACCAGTCAGGCAAGAGCTCGTCTGATATCACCAGGCACAAATGCAAGTATGTCGATGGCGTCATGGAAAGGCTCTAAGTCACCACAAATTGTATGAAGTGGTGAAAAAGCCAGAACATTAGTACGATCCATAGGTGAAGAAAAAATGTTCATATTTCTACAAGTTATTCTTGGAACACGGAAATTTATGACAGAAAGAAGAAAAGAACAATCAACAGAAAACCTTATCAGCGTATATAGGAACATTATTCCCAAATATTTCCTACGTGTTTCAAGTGATGGAACATTAAATCTTGTAGTAAATAACTCATGTACCTCGTTCTGGATACACACCGTCGGAACAAAACCATAAATATTTCAAAAATCGTCTTTGCGCGGATTCAATATTCCTTATTACACACGTATCCTGTATTCCAAACGGCACTAGCACATTCTAGTTTTGAACGCTTTAAGGTATTGTATAGGAGCATAGTTGATTAAGATTGAGAGAGCCATTCAGAATTTCTTAATGCAAAACCTAATGTTTTGTAACAACTTGAAACAATATCATTAATGTGAGTAGCAAAACTTAAATTTGTGTCGAAAGTTAGCCCTAAATTTCTGAATTCGGTACATCTATTGATTTCATTACTATTCACATTGTAATCGAAATGAACTATACTTTTTTTACGAGAAAAGACGTTGCACTTAGAAATATTCAGTGTCAGCAGATTTCTTTCACACCACCGATTCAAATTTGAGATATCGTATTGAAGAATGTGGCAATCACTTTGAAATTTCGCGAAATGCCTTACAATCATCGGTATATAGGAGAAAATTACAGTTCATGTTGGAGGAAATGTCGTTCACAAAAATATTGAAAAGAAGGGGACCTAAAACAGAATATTTTTTTTTCTTTCTTCTGTCTATTTTGCTCCAGTCTTCTTTTTTTCCTTTTCTTGAAAACACCCGAATCACTTGATCTTCTTCCTGAATTCTTCTCTCCTCTCCACACCCTCTCCATCGATTTCCATTTCTTTCATGTCTTTTCTGACCTCCTTGATCCATGTTATCTGAGTCTTGGGGTTTCTGTCGAAGTAATTGAATAGTCTCTTGGTCAGTCTTCCTTCATTCATTCTCTTAATGTGTCCGTAGAAAGTCACTCTTCTTCTCCTAATTGTGTCAGTTATCTTCTCTGTCTTCGTGTAGATCTCTCTACTGCTTCTCAGTTTCCATTTTCCATCTTCCTACTTTTGTCCCAGGATTTTCCGTATAATTTTTCTTTATTTTTTTTCCACCTCTTCTAACTGTCTGGCCGTATTCAGTGCAAGGCATAAAGACCCTCTGGCTTAATAACTGTATTGTAGTGTCTTTGCATTCATAGATAGAGACTTCTTATTGTATATATTATTCGTCAACTGGAATGCTAGTTCCATTTTTCTTGCTCTTGCATGGATAACTTCTTTATCAAAAGATTTATTGAATTAACTCTCCAAAGTATTTGAACTTGTTAACCCCCTTAATTTTCCCATGTTTTGTTGAAATCTGTATTGGTGTAACTTTTTTATTGGTCATATATTCTGTCTTTTCATATGATATTCGCAGTCCAGCTGTTTTCCACAGTTTTACGCTGTCTCTTTATATATCCATCTATCTTCTTGCATCTTTTGGGTTTTCTGCTAGTATTGCTAGATCGTCCGCAAAAGCTAGACAGTCAATTTCAAGGTTATCCTTCTTTCTTCCAATTTTTATTTTAGGAATTCCTTCCTCTTCCAATATCAATTAATAATTTAAAATATCAATTGCCTCTATTGCATTAATATTTTGTGTACTAAAAAATTAAATTACACACGTGTTGTTGTCGCTGAAAAGTATATAGTTTCTCGTAACTCCTTTCGAAGAATACGTTCTCACATTTGAATTATGGTGTGAACGAAATAAATTAGTACTGAGAAAAATTCTTAGAATTCTTAACACCCTTGTAGAATACGTTTTATGGCCTATCGTCACCATCGTAGACTAAACATTGACTGAAGTGCGGCATAGAGAATGTAAACTAGCTCAAGGGACCTTTTCCAATTAAATTTTTATTCTAATATCCATTAGCTGAGGTATTTGAAATTGTATATTACCATATTATGTCGAATAAATTACCTGTTAGGGTTTTTTTCTTAGAAACTATTATCTGTTGACCTTTAACTCAAAATTTGTATTGACCTATTACGAACGAAATTTTTCAGAATAAAGAGTAAATGAACAAGAAGAATTTCAATCTTGTATTAATATTGTATTTTTCCCGGCAAATATTTCGAATATCCGAAATATTTTACACCTTGACAGAATTTCCCACTTTTCAACGATAATCACATGAAAATTTGAGATGAGCAAATCTAAACTTAACTCGGATAACCTCGCCAAGAATTAATAATAAAATAATGTATAATATTGAATTGGACGTCATTTCCGAAGACGTAGCCAAATTATGCTACTAAATGGCATTGCATCAACATTTCACAGATAACATCTGCACAATTGATATATTTTTTTAACTTACCCGCAACAAGAAGTGGTTTTCAAAATATTAGCTGTAAATGAAATGGTTTTTGTTTTTTTATTACTCCAGTGAATAATTTACAGAATTTCGGATTGTGGTTGTAGTGTAGGTTCAAATTATAAAATGCTTCATTTTTAGAGGAATGCATTAGAAGCTTATTCAATCAAGTAAGTGCTATTTAAAAAAATAAATTTACGTAAATATATGTTTTATGTTATTTTCTCTCATTTCCTCATGAAAAGGAAATATTCATTGAAAATTAAAATTTTATTACAAATGCGAAATTCAGGAATTCAAATTACAACTATTATAATTAATAAAGTTCACAGTGGTAGCTACATTTGGATTTCTAATATGTAATAGAATTGAAGATCTCAAACTGTCTGGCATTCACCCGTAAAAATGTGAATTCAGCGTTCCAAAGATTGTACGCACCAGACTTGGTGCCCAAGAGTCTGCTGGGGACGCGTTAAATCAGCCAGGAATTAAAAAGTACCGCATACACTACACGATTTATATGCAGTTTAGGAACACCTTTTCATCCAATAATACACTGAATTACTTCATTACCAAATTATTTCATTACTATATTAGAAATTTGCTGCTCTTCACTTTTATTTACCGAATCATAAAAACTATTTCAATGTTTTCGTTATATTGAGGATTCGAAAATTATTTCATTATATGATCTACCATAAAAATTTTTCGAAAAATAATGAGTGGATGTATAACTTATATATTTTCAATGTTTTCAGCAATAACAGGCTTATTTTTGTGTTAAAAACTTAATTTTTTTAATTTTATAAAACTCAACTATATGTAATTTTATATACTTATGTATATTTATAAATCGCACTCTTAAGAATCACCTGACTTACCTACCATGAGTTTTTCAGAGATTTCCTCATGGTGAAGAAGACTAAAACTTCCGAAGCGAATGCTAAGCCAGAAATATACTAAAGATACTAAAAATGAATATGTGAAAATACACATATTCATACAAATTCATGAAATTAAATTATTCATTAGTTTTGAGAAAGTTTTGATATACAACGAAACGTCAACGAAAATAATGTTTTTAACATTAAAATAAGCCTGTTATTGCTAAAAATATGGAAAATACACTATCTCAAACAAGAAATAAATCTATTTTTAAAAAATATAATATATATATATATATATATATATATATATATATATATATATATAAATGTATCCTTAGTTAAAAAGTAATTACAACCAAAAAAAATTAAAATCAAAATCACACCAATGGATTTCCTGATATGTCCAGAATGTACGAAATTAATTGGTATCATTAAGTGTTAATGATACTCTGCTATTTTTATATTTCCAAAATTTTTTGTCCACAGGGTTATATTTATTTCAAACATGGTAGATATATGTTCAGGTGTTTTTCATCATTTCTTAGATTTTTTTAATTTATTGGTTAAGTTTCATTTCGAATAATCGGGTTTCATTATTGTCTTCATTAAAGTCTGTTGTTAATGCTTCATTACAATCTTTTTATATGAGTGCGCGTCTATTCCGTAGTCGTTGAGTTTTTTGTTTATACCCTTTTGTTTTTCAGTATTTATATTATATCGGTCTATTTCTAATTATTTCCATTTATTTTCAAAATGAGTCATTGCATACTCGTGTTTTTTGTTTTTGTTCTTGATACTCTGATACATTGGTATCAGAGAATCAAGAATACCAATTGTGGTAATAGAATAGTAGGGAATAGAATTGTGGTATGTGGAGAAATGAATCAAAATCTAGAGTAACAAATAGAAGTTTTCTGTTCAGTCCGAATTATGAATTTTGCAACCATTTTGCAGAATGATTGCCGAAAGGTAGAGTGGCAATAAATCTATAAAAATTTCAAAGGCTTTTATGATGACTCAAAATTATCTTGAGAAAATAGGTGTGAAATTATAATTTTTAAACATTGTTTGGCATTGTAAACTTTGTCTATTCGTCAGAAAAATATGGAAGAGATTTAAGCGATATTCTTAAGTAATGGTTAATTTTTTCAAAAATCTGAATATTGAAATCACATTGCGTTATTCGCACTCAGTCAAATAACCACATCCGATAACTTATTTGGGTTATTTCTCTTAAAGAGCGTAATAGTAAAGTAACTTGGAGTCTTTTCTTTTCGTTGTCAGATAACAATTTTGGGTCAAAACCATTTCGTTTTCGAGGAATAATAATTTTAAGTTTGTTTGACCTCTTTGAAAATGGAGTGAGATATCTGTTTGGATATTACTTGTTTATTTATAAAAATTCATCAATATGGTCTCCGTGATTTCAATAGAAATTTTTTCAGAACAAAACTTGAAATTTTAAAGAAAAGTGCTTTTATATCTAGAATTCTTCGAGATAAAATTATTCTTTCAGATACCGTAGTTTTTGTGCACTTCGTATTAATTAATTTCTTTCTCTTTGACTTTTTCGGGATTATCTTCTTATCGTTTTTTAGATGTCAGTTATACACGTAATTATAAAAGATATTTGATATCAAGTTGGCCTACTTTTTTATCGGATAGATAGTGCGTAGTTTGCGTTCATAATCGACGTCTTAAAAAGATTGCCTTACAATTTGCAACCGCTATTGAAAACATTCCAATATTCCGAGTACTTTTAGGTAGGTTTTCCGATGGAAAGAACTTAATTTTCCTTGTAGTGTGTAGGATAATATCTCTGGTGTGTGAGAGCTTTTCATCCCCCAGAGCCATTCGTTCTTTTATGACTCATTTCGCCGCCAACGCTGCAGCATCATTGACCGACGTTCAGAGTCGTAACTTTCACTTTCTTTGTCGCGACGCTGCCCTTTTCCCCGCACATTCCCTTCCAAACCCTGCGCCATCATCCCAGTTTTCACTCTCGAACACACAATAGATGCGATCACGCAGTTTTCCATTGCGTTTAATCGCGACAGGGGTGCTAAAGATCTTCATCCCCCCCATCAGTGCTTGAAACTAATGAGATTCTGCTTCTGCCCTTTGATGTCTGTGGGAGGATCCCTTCGACATTAATAATTGGTATAGTAAATGATAACTTCTGATTGCTAACTTTCCTTCTTTAGTGTTGCAATAAAATCAATTAAGTGTTGCAAGTGAAAGAGTTACGAGAAAAATGAACTGCTATACTTTTCGACTCAGATGTGAAGAAAATTTATTCTCGTGAACAGAAAGAACAAAAAGCGGTTTAGCTAAATTTCATTATATGTTTCATTCGACTGTCTTTTCTATTCTCTAGTTTTAGTTTCAATGAATTTCCTAAATTTTCCTTTCAAATGTCTGGCAAGCTCCTGGAAAATAAAGGAGGGGGTAGAAGCGTAGAAGAAGTAATAAATAATACAGAAGAAATTGTATGAGTTCTAGAACTCATAAGAGCGTTGAAAGTTCCACATTTTCACACCATCCTCACACTTTCCAATCCTTAATAAGTACTGTGTCAAGATTTATTACATCATAAATACTAATGAAATAATTACACATACCTACTCATAATAAGAAAAAATCTGTTCATGTATCGTAGATTAGAATTAAGATTTTTTTCAAAATTCATTGGACCTACAGTTTAACGCCGGTTCCAAACGGCCATCAATTAATGTAACGGTTCAATTAATGTATATTACCCAGCATATATCATTATTTAACTACTATGCTGTTCGAATTAATTGGGACAATTTTTTTCTTCTTCGTTCGAGTTACTGTAATAAGTATGTGAGTACCAGGGTGACCCAAACACCCTCACACCTGCTTGTTTACTACCTGAGGTGACGTGAGGGTTCGACCTTGACCATTATATACATGCTGACAGGTTTTACTTCGCCAGCAGTTCAGTTGTGAGCTTACCGGTGTGACAGTTGGTGGTTTCAATCTTGATACGTGCTGTATTGTCTTGTTTAAAGATGGATATCACTCCATCTCCATCATTTGGAAGAAGCGTTTCAAAATTATCGCGCTTAATGTACACACATCAATGACTCTAAGAGATATAGCTGAAGCTGTTGGTGTGAGAAAGTCCAGCTTTTCGAGAATTTTAAAAACATTTGAAGAAAGTGGGTCATCGTCTCCAAAAAGAAAAGGAAACTATGGTCGCAAACGCAAAACTACTCCAAGAACACACAAATTGTTGATAAGAAATAACAAAATTAATCCGAGAAAGACAAGCACTGATCTTCGAAGGATTTAATGGTTTCTGGTATGGGGTGAGCACCTCAACTGTGCGAACACGACTGCTGGAGGTTGACCATACGACAAGAAGACCAAGAAGAAAGCAACTGTTTACCCAGAAAATGATGAAGAAACATTTGGCATGGGCTGAAAAGTACCGTGCGTGGACTGTGAACTACTGGAAGAAGGTGTTTTTTGTTGATGAGACACATTTGTTTGTTCAAGGGTACAAATCAAGTATTGTTAGACGAAGTGATGGGGAAACTTTGTGGTCTGATCACATCCAACAAACAGTAATAAATCCTTCGAAAAAAATGTTTTGGGGTTTTTTCACAACCAATGGCACTGGACGATTAGCTCCTATAATAGGGATGATAAATTCAGTGAAATATATGGAAATATTGCGCAGCATGATTGTCCCATTCGTGGAAACGTTTGATGGAACATTTCAGCATGACCTGGCTCTCTGCCACAATTCCAAACAAGTGCAGTACTTTATGCGTGAGAATGAAATAAAAGTACTCGATTGGCCGGGGAATTCACCTGATCTCAATCCCAATGAAAATTTATGGAATATTTTAAGGAAACGACTGGCAAAAATGGATTGCACTACAAAAGAAAAAATGATTATAAGTGCAATTGAGGTGTGGTTTCATGATGACGAATTGAAGAAACTCTGCGCTACGCTAGTGAAATCGATGCCTAGACGAGTTCAAGAAGTTATTTCTGCGAAAAGAGGACATACTTCATAATGATATGAAGAATTTACACTATTTTGTATGTATTCACTTCATTGAAAGGTAAGATACTACGAAAACATTGTTTTTTATCCTTTGTCCCAATTAATTCGAACAGCATAGTACTTAAATTATAGACAAACACCCATACCTTCAGCGGGGCTCGAACCCCAGTGCTACTGACACCAAGCCACGGAGACCGGCGAATTTAGATTTATTTGAACTAACTGTTTATTGCAATAATCTTGAAAATATGGTTGAATACGTATAGGTACTCGTATATATACGAAATAAACGTCAAAACAAGGTCACGTGTTTCATCATGACAGTATAATGAAAAGTTATTCATATAAAATTGGTTTTCAATTGCAGTTGTAATTTTATATTCAATAGATTTCGGAGATATGAATCAAGTTGAAGACGGTCCTCAGTCCTCAATTCTGAAACACCAACAAAATCGATAAATATACCTACCTACATGACAAAAGAGGCGACGTTATTCTACTCCAATGCTTTGTCAGTTTTCACTTCGCACGAACACTTTGTAAGATGTACGATGAAAACGAATTACTAACATGGAGTAGTGGAAATCTCTTTGAATACCCAGGAACATAGTGGAGGATATGTACTGATATATGAACATCGAATTTTATGAGCATATTGAAAACAGAAACGGCTCGAAATCGTCTGTAAAATTCGACATTGAATGAAAAATTTTAAATAATACCTTTTATCTTCTATAATGTCCCTCCGTGGCTTGAAGGAAAAAACGCAAGACTATGCTACGGTAGGATTCGGGTACGAATCCCAGGAAGTTATGTTGGGTTTGTGTTTGTTTCTGATTTGAAAAATTGGATACCAATCGAAGAAATTGTTGAAATTTCAATATAAATAGAAAACGAATTTCGAGAAATATGCATGAAAATATTCTAATTGGGGATATTATTGTGATAAATGGAAAATTTACAAATCGAAATTCAGTTTCATTTCAGAATGAATATATGTTATTTTATATTTAACTGAGTGCGTGTTAATATAATGATTACTTATTTCTTCGAATGGAATGAAAAATATAACAGTTCATTTTTTCTACTTTAAACATATAATTCAATTACCTAGATGTTGAAAAATATGCATTGATTGTGTCTTTTTCTCAGGTAAGTTAAAACAACATTTGTACATTACTTACATGTGCTTATTTTGCACATTTGCAACTTTCTTTCGACGATGTTTTGACAAATAATTCAAAATAAAGTTATAATAGCACAGCTGGCTATGTGAAACATGTACAATGAGATGCCTCCATTATCTTTCTATAGAATGTTGAAATCGATGCCCACATTTATTGGGAGCGTAAGACAGTTAACTGTTTCGTACTACAAGGTACTGATCAGTTACGGTACGTCCAACAAATGAAAGGCAACGTCTTCAATCCTCACATGCCCTCTTATCCATCGTAAGACAGAAATATGTAGGTATACAGTAAGTCGTATGCATATATAATGCATAGATTAATGTACATCTCAAATCTTAGGAATCAATGAAAACCGCATGAATACATCTAGCATTGAAAGTTTCACACATCCTTATCGATTAAAATAGTTTTTAGCTCTACTTTTTGAAGAATTTCATCTAATTTGATGAAATAACGCCATCTAGGTTGCGGTTGTAGAAACGCTCGTTGTTATTCATCAAGGTATCCTGATGTGGCTTCTTAAAACATGAGAGAAATGTTCTACAAGAAAATATATTATAGTAAATATCGAATATTTACAACTGCCATAATATAGCACGAGAACTACAGAATTCTTTTATTCGTAGTTGATTTCTCTCTCTCTGAACAAAATGAATACTAGAACATCCTTGAAAGGATAAATGTTAAGAGAAATATTGAAATCGATGACATAGCTGATGAAAGTGCAAGCCAGCTGTTTCGTTCTGCAAGAAACTCGTCAGAGATTGAAAACATCATATGATGGAATTTATCAGATAGATGATGCAATTCAGTAGATACCAACGGGTATAGGAGACGTGTTTGCGTTCGATGCTTGGTGTGTCTATGAACTGAGAGATGTTTTCTGTTGATTACTATAGATGAATTGTGAATTATTAATTACTTGACTTATATTCGTCACTAACTTGCAGTCATAGGAAGATACTTGGAGATTGAAATCGTTCCCTTCCTTCGATCGACGTGGTGCAACTGGCGAGTTTCTTGCAGAACGAGAGAGCTGTCTTCCACTTCGATCAGATTTGGCATCGATTTCAATATTTCTCTAACATTCATCCCTTGAAGGATAACGGAGACATGACATCGAACACGTTCACGTTCCTAGCTGTACCTACTATCACATTCTTTCAATTATTTTGAATTTTTCGATTGAATGTTCTAGTATTCATTCTGTTATTCGATATATGTATTATCGATATGTTATTCGATATATATATATATATATATATATATATATATATATATATATATATATATATATATATATATATATGAGAATTCTTATAAATATATGAGAAATTTAAAAAAAACACTCATATGTTGTTTGCTTTCCATCCACAATTCGATCCCGTTAGAGACTTAATATATATTATGGAACCATCTGCATTCAATAGGTTGGAATATACATATAGCATTACAATAGGAACTGTGTCATTTACATAATTCACCAAGCGGGCATCCATTTTATATCAAACAACAAAAATGCATTAGAAACAATCACGGATGCATATGCATGTAGGGAAAAGAATCTAAATTACTTTGCATACTGCTATGGCATTCAAACCTTGTGAACGCTTTCGGTCACGGAATGTATTACAGAGGAAGTGCACATTAGTAGACTTGAAAACTAGAAACAATACACGCATCAGTGGTTGTAAGTCCTGAACAGAACATGCTTACATTTATTTGATATTTTGGTTTTTTTAAGTACATAATAACTGAATACAAAATAAAATTCAAACACTTGAACTGTTGATTTACACTTTTATTGATAACATAGCATTAAGCGTTTCGTCGTTACAAAAGACTTCTTTAGGTTCAGTGGCGGATTTACAAACTTGCCGCTAGAATACCATTCAATTTTAGCCGCCCCTACTGACTTTTGAAATTCAATACGTTAGTTTAATCCCGTTATTAGTTTGATTGTGAATTTAATGATATTTCTGTCAGTTACTAGATTATTTTTGCAACCCGCTATGTACTGAAGAGTTTAATGTTGACCTAACAAGTTTATTTGACAGGCAAAACAAAAAACCCCCGACTTTAAAGCGTAAAACCTCTGTAACTTTTAAACGGCTCAATCGATTTTCATCAAACATGTATAAGAACATTCGCCCGTAAAACACCTGTAATACAAAAAAAAAATAAATTGAAATCGGTTCATTCGTTCGGGTGCTATGATGCCACAGACAGACAGACAAACAAGAAATTTTAAAAAAATCTAATTCTACTCAGTTACTCATCTTAAGCCATCCTAGCTATTTTTTTTCGAATATCTGAATGTACAGACTATTTTAGGTTTACGATTTTATTATAGTATAGATTGTGTACACGTATAATTATAAAAAAAAATCTGTAAAAAAAATTTTACTAAATTTGCCGCCCCTCTAAATCTGCCGCCGTAGACACCGGCCTACTTGGCCTATTGGTAAATCCGCCACTGCAGATCCTAATAGAATACTGACTAGTATTCTATCAGTTTCTACTAGTGTTATATTAGCATGAGTAGTTTGTAACGACGAAACGCGTCATGCTATAACTTCCTTTCGATAATTTTTTTCTCGAATTATTCAAACGAATATTATAGCAGAGCTGGATATGTGAAACATGAACAATGTGATGTTTCAATTATCCTTCAACGAATAAATGTTAGAAACTATTCAAATCGGTGCCCACATTTATTGGAAACGTATGACAGTATTGTTTCGAGCTCTTCTCAGTCACCTACGTCCAACAAAAGTAAGGCATAGACTTCCTTTGCTTTGAGTTTCTTGGAATATGAAGTCAGAATTAGGTTTATTTTACTTTTTCGTCTGTTGTACCTATGTTGAGCAATTAGATATTAAAGTGAAATCTTCTATTCAAGACCTCATATATTGATAACGTCTCTTTCTAATATAATTCTTGGCCTTTTTCTTGGTTTTTCGTCAATTTCGTAATCCGTTGCCTTCCTAATAAGTTCGTTCTCATGTTCTTCTGTTTTTTCATAGCATTTTACTGCTCTTTTTTTCATGCACTCCATGATGGTTTTCACCTCCAGGTCCTTGTGTATTGTTGAGTTTTTGACAAACCACGGAGCGTCAACTATTTCTCTCAGGCACTTGTTATGAATTGTTTGTATTGTTCTCATGTTCGTGTTACACGTATTTCCCCATACTGTAGAACCATATAGTATTATAGGCCGAATCATGGTTTCATAAATCAAAAGTTTATTTTTCAATGACATTTTACTTCTTCTGTTTATGATCGGAAAAACTTGGTTTTGACTGTTTTCACTTTTTTCTTGATGTGTTTAATATGTTTGTTCCATATGAGCTTTCTATCTAAGATAATTCCTAGATATTTCATCTAGTTGTTCCAACCAATTTCCTAATCATAAATTTCCAGTTTCACTACGTTTAAATTTCTCTTGTTTGTAATCATGATCGTTTCACATTTTTCAACGTTTATTTGAATCCTCCATTTTTCGGCCCATCTTATAAATGTGTTTATTGCTACTTGTAATCTTTCCTGAATTGCTTTCAGGTTTTTGAATGATGTATATATGGCGGTATCATCAGCGTATACCGCTATATTTACATTAAGAGGCATTTGTGGTAAGTCATATGTAAAGAAATTCTACAGCGTTTGGGGAGATAGGTGAACCTTGCGGGACTCCTGCTCGTATGGTCCTGTATTCTGATTTTGTATTGTTAATTTTTATTGTAATTTTTTCTTCTTCATCGTTGATGTGATTAATTTTGTGAGTGACCTGTTGATGTTTGATGTTTGCATTTTGTAAATTATTCCATACTGCCAGGTGCTGTTAAACGACAGTATTCGACGTCTGCGGCGAATATTCCGGTCGAATGGTTTAGTTGAAGCTCCTTGGCTGCGTGCTCGACAATTCTTAGGGCCTGAAGTTTTGTTGAGTGGTTGCTTCTGAAACCGAATTGTACATCTGGGATGATATCTTTGTCTTCCAGAATTTCAGTCAATCTGTTTTTGATGATGTGTTCCAAAATTTTCCCCATTCCAGATATCAGACTTATGTATCTGTAATTCTGTGGAAAATTCTTGTCCTTACCAGGTTTCGGGATTGGTACAACATCTGCTTTTTTCCGTTCTTGGAGGTGTCTTAATTTTAGTGCGCTGTTCATTATGTTAGTCAGGTTTTTGATGGCATTTGGTGGAAGTTCCCTTATTGCGTAACTCGTGATGCCATCTGGACCTGGAGCTTTTCCTCTACCAATCTTCTTGATCGTCTGTTCTATTTCATCTCTTGTACACATTCTGATTTATTCGTCTGAGTTTCCATTTGTTTATTCATTCGCTTCCCTATTAACTTGTTCAATCCAACGTATGTTTGTTCTTTCATACGTGGCTGTGATACGATTGCCTTTGCATATGATCGGCCATTTCTTCCACTTTTTCTTCCTCCACATATACGAGTATTATGTCATTTCTTCAATGAATATATATATATATATATATATATATATATATATATATATATATATATATATATATATATATATATATGATCATGCAATAGAATCATTTTTGGAATCATTTTTCTTTTCATTTTTCGGAATATGAATCTCGTTATATATGGCTCATGGAATTAATCAGCTTGTTAATTCTACTGCACTGTGAAAATATCATTGGAAAAATATAATTATGTACACATCGTATTCGTGTTGCAAATATCGTGCAATTAGGTAAATTCACGATGATATCACAGTCCACGACCTTGGACGGCTGCACTTTTTAAGTTGCTCCGTGATGGAAATGATAAAAATGCTCCTACGCAAATGGAACACGATAACTTTTCGTTTCGCATTATTTTTCATCTACTTTGGACTAGAATCGATATCTACGTTGGAATATTCAGAATTGAATTATAATAGGCAATTTCTATAAGTAGGTATCCACAAATTCCAATTTTTTCGATATTTGTGTTAATTGTTTCGCCATCAACATTTGTATATATTTGAACGTGGAAAATTACATCCAGTGAAAATTATGCAGATAAACATTCTGTCTGGAATCATCTGCCTAATCTGACTGTCTCAGCTCAAATTTGTTGTGAATCTTTGTGAAAAGTGTTATTTTTCATCGTATAATTGAAAACCCATCTGAAGTAACGGCTGTTTTTTTAGAGGTATAGAACTTTAAGTTGGCATTACTGTTGAAGATGGCCACCGATTTAACAGCTGAAAAGTGATTTATTCTCAGTTTGGTGTTGCAATCGATTTATTGAAAGACACGTTTGGTGACCGACTAATTTCACGTTTTGGGCCTGTGAATTGGCCTCCAAGATCTTTTGATTTAACACCGCTAGACTACTTTCTGTGGGGCTTTCCGCTTGACCATTTGGAAGACAATATTCGCCGTGTTATTGCCGATATACGGCCGCAAATGTTGGAAAAAGTCATCCAAAATTGGACGTCCACATTGGACTACATCCGAGCCAGCCGTGGCGGTCATATGCCAGAAATCATATTCGAAATGTAATAATGCCACAAGATTATCTTTCGAATAAAGAGCATTATTGTCAATCGAATGATCCATCGTTGTTTTATTGCAATTTAAAGTTCTATACCTCTAAAAAAATATCCTTTATAACTCTTGATAATGAGCTAGTATTCCGATATAATTAATTCAGTGTACTCTTCAATTCTCATTGATTTTTACCAAGTGTTTTTCATTATATGATACATTGTTAAATTTTTATTATTAATTTTAATCAAAATTATTTTATCTATTTATTCAATTTCATTTAAATTATCTAATTCTTTTCATTTTCAATTTTAGAAATATTTAGGAGTTATCCTACTCTTATGTCTAATTATTTCTGAAAACATGAAAGCGTCTTCAATAATAAATGGACTCTGATGAATTTACGTGAAAGTTCTTTTCTGAAAACTAAAAATCCTCTGTCTATCATACAGACGTATTCTCAAGAAATATGTGTAAATGTATGGTGGTATACAGACTCTCTCGACTTTATCCCAATAGATGTTTCGATGGCTACAAAATAAAATTTTCAGTCATCAGTACTCAATAATCACGAAATGTTAACATTACAATTACACACTCGTATTGTGTTTAATTTTTTTCCCACTAAAATTGAAATATTTCTTAATATTAATTGAAAATATATAGTTTTATTTACAATATGAACTCATGAATCATTTCCGGCTAAACCGGAAGTGTCACCAAACTTATAACACAATTATTTCAAGAATGACAAATTTTTCTAAACTACAACTCCAGACATCCGAGCTATAATTGGAAATGGCATTTCGTCACACACGGTATAGTATCCTCTTCTGAAATATAAGGACTTATAATTGTTACGCTCAATCACTATGTTATCCTTATCTAATTATGCTACTTACTAACGTTTTTCCATTTGTGGTTAACCGCAGGATAAAATAATTTTCCTGTGATTCTCAATCCAAGCTTAGTAATAACTGTACTAATTGGCCTAATCAACTCGATTGTGTCATAGGAATATTTCTCAACGTGTCGTTTTCAAATCTTTTATACAAAGGTATTACACCGTTGAAAAAATTTTGTGTAATTATAGAAGTTTCTCACAAGATAAAGTTGGAGTCAAATTGAAAATCAATGTTTACTAAGGCAAAATTACGATGTGTTGTATTTTTACGATCTTTATGAATGAATTCCAAACGTTTCATAATTTTACAAAAATGTTTGAAGATGTTTTTATCAAAAAGATCTCAGATTCACAAACATTTTGTTTACTATAATTTATTATAGAATTACAATACAAAAATCTAATTGATATTACAATTGTAATGTCGAAAATTTGATAATTTGTTTTTTATTTTTTGAATATCGATTCCAAAATCACATTGTGTATTGTAACTTTATTAGAAAATTGTATTCAACCAATGAGCGTTTTAACTTCGTAAAACATTTTGTTAAATTTATAATAAAAATTTTTGTGAATAACAAACATTGTTTGTAATTGTATTAACTGGAATTTTTTATCAAAATACAAAAAAATTATTATCAACATTGCTATGATAGTGTGGATGATTCATAACTTATTCGTATTTTTTCAAAAATGATCGTAAAATTTTATTAAGTATTTTAAATTTCCATAATTTACTCATTATTGCAACGAGTGTTTCAAGTTCTCAAAACTTTTTTCAAAGAGTTCAATTGGTTTTTAGGAATAAAATCATGAATATAGATATTGATGAAGTGGCATTTCAAGATTCAATACTTGATATTAGCTGCAAGTGATGAAATATCATTATGTGTGCAGTATGATGGCAAAAAAGCAACAATGATTCGAAATATAAACAGCGTAGGTAAGTAGAAAAATACCCAAAAAATAATTTACCAAATTAAAGGAAATAAAGACGAAAATCAATAGTATTGCTGCTGATCTCGGCTGCTGACTGAAAGGTCAATCATAAGCATTAAAACCTGTTACAGCTTACGTGATGCAAGCGCAAAAGCAAGTCAATTTCCTATTTCCCTGATGATTAAAATCATAGTCAAAAGTGCAGTCTGACAAAAATCAGTTGAGGACAGTGGCAATCAATTTTGCTCCTGTCCATGACGACATTTTGTGTTCTGTTAAAGTACCTTACACTCTTTATAAAGTAAGATTGAACGACATTCAGAATATGTTAATGGTTTAGACTCTTAATCTAGAGTTGAGTATATAAACTGTACAAAAGATTTTATAAATATATACACATGGAGCCACCATGAATAAGAAAAATTATACACAAAAAATGTAGAATATGTACTTGTACCTACTGACTAAGGTAACACAAATGAAAAAACCGAAGACCACCGAACTATCGAAAATATTGTTCTGTGTACGCTATCAAGTGACATCTGATAGCGTACTCTGTGAACGTCACTACAGAAGAATATCCTCAGAGCGAAGTTTGTCCGTTTCGAACAAAGTTCAGTAAATTTTTCACTGTAGTCGCTTTTAGTTACAATATTATTATTTCATCGTATACTTACCAGTTTGAGGGAGAATCTCAGTATGGGTAATGAGCGATTTAACCAAGAAATTAATTCTAAACTAACTTGATTTATATTTTTGGTTGTAAAGTTATGAAGATGAAGCAAATAAATGACAGAACGAAGGCCTTCCCCTGTCTTTTCTAAGATTCCCTATCGGCAGTCTCTCTCTTCCAGGCAACGCCCAGCCAATCCACAAGCTTCTTATCCGATCGTGAGGGCGCTTTTTTGCTCTTACCTTGTCTCTGGGCTCCCAATCACCAACCACAGGATATATATATATATATATATATATATATATATATATATATATATATATATATATATATATATATATATATATATATATATATATATATATAAGTAGAGCTGGCTAGACAAGCCTTTATCTTTAAAAAAAGCGATAAAATTGTTAGTCATTTGAGTAAACTTGTTCATACTCGTACATCATACCCACTATTGAATGCATGTTACTTTGTTTGTTTTGCATTATTTTCCTGCCTTTCGTCATGTCCTACTTTTTCCAATAGAAGAACGCTGCGTAATGATTTTTTTCGTCAGAATAACTTGAACATTAAATTTTCCGTGTTCATAAATATCGTGGATCAACAGTGTTATTCCTGAGCGAAATCAGCAACAAATAATGAGTAATCCCCATTATTACTTCCGTCTAGATTTTGCAACGAGTCATTGAGTTAATTCAGTATGTATTTGATATGTCTAGACTGTTCTTATCGAATTATTCGTACAAATTAAGGCTGTTAACGTTATGTGAATTTCAATAGCGGATATTCGCGTCGAGTGGCAAACAATCAGTTAATTCAATCAATATTGAATATATAGAATGACCCACATATTATTATTCAATCAGATATTCATATTTGGCAATACTCCTTTAATGAGTTGTTTTGAATCTGAGTGTTATTGAAATATTTTATTGAATGTCATATGGTGAACGTAAAAGTGGGTTCTATTCGACATAATTAGTTAAGTAATTTGGCGAGTTTATCATGAAGAGCACCAATGGCTTCCATCACTTTCATAAAGTTGACAACTGCAAATCTCGAAATTTGTAAATTTGAAAAAACTCTATTATTTTTTTATTGATATTCTTCACAATTTTCTTTCAAGTAGTGTTTTCCTTTTTCGTCAATGAACGCTTGAGAAAATCTAGTATGTATAGAAAGATATATTTTTCAATTACTTTGTATAGGGTGTTTTTTTTTGGAGGTATAGAACTTTAAATTGCAATAAAACAACGATGAATCATTCGATTCACAAAAACTTTTTTTTATTCGAAAGATAATCTTGTGGCATTACATTTTAAATATGATTTCTGGCATATGACTGCCACGGCTGGCTCGGATGTAGTCCAATCTGGACGTCCAATTTTCGATGACTTTCTCCAACATTTGTGGCCGTATATCGGCAATAACACGGCGAATATTGTCTTCCAAATGGTCAAGCGTTTGTGACTTATCCGCATAGATCAATGACTTTACATAGCCCCACAGAAAGTAGTCTAGCGGTGTTACATCACAAAATCTTGGAGGCCAATTCACAGGTCCAAAACATGAAATTAGGCGGTCACCAAACGTGTCTTTCAATAAATGTAAAACTGTATCATTTTTTACCGGCATTAGATTAGACGTACAGTTTGAATCGATTCTGAACGGTCGGTCTTTGGGCTTGTAATCTATTACATTGCCCATAATTCAGATCACTCTTCAACTGCTAAACTCATAGACGTTTACAAAAGACCATACCTATCTCGGTATTCGAAAACAGAACATCTACTTCACAAAGGGTTGAACGGCTGTTGTTGTACTATATGATACACAAAGACTTCTCATTTGACGAAACAAGTGACTAGAAAGGAAAGAAAGAAACGTTGGAAATATAAATGCTACAAAAAAAGCTTCTCTCGAATAAGTTTTTTGCCTTTCAAGCGATTGATATTGCGAATTTTAATTCTTCCTCTCTTTTGTAGCACCTAGAACACGTTGCACTACCTTCACACAAATATTACGTACCCTTGAGAAAAAAACATTCATCCAATTTACTGATTTCGGCTCCAAAATATGAGATTATATATTATCACTTCGGTATTCATTTACATTGTTACCGAATATATATAACAAAAAGCATTAAGACAATGTTTACAATTTATTGTAATCTATCTAATGTACTCTATCAGAAGAAATCAAACTATGTTATTTTTTATTTTACTAATTTGGAATGAGGTTGATAGATCATAGGCCGATAGGATATATACAAATCAATATATTTACAATCAATATATATACAAATCAATATAAATGGCAAAACCAATGGAAATTATCACCAGAAGGCAATAAGCTAACGCATTTGTCAACACGATTTTCATCTTCAAACTCAGACGAGAGATAAATCACGAAATGATAAGGATAAAACTCGGGAAATGAGACATAAGAGACTCTAAAGCTTGCGGAATATATTTCTAAATTAGGGGTCATCCATAAAGTACGTCACACGAATTTCATGATTTTTTGAGTCCACCCACAGCACCCCACCAAGGTGGCCAATTCTCCACAGCTACTTTGAAGGTTATCTAACTTGATATAAAAATATTGGAGTGGGCAATTCGAGGCAAATTGGTTGTCAAGGGGGCAATTCGAAAAGAATTCATTAATTTCATTGTGGGGCATGACACAAAAACGTTGGGAAACACTGTATTAGATAGAGGTAGAGGATAGATAAAAAATTACCAAAAGAGTCTGTTTTATATTCTGACATGTATGTTTTTGCTTTATCACTTATTTATTGAATATCATCTGACCAAGCTCATTTATGTGATTGTTGAGCTAATATAATGATGCTAAATTGGCACTCTTATCAACCAGTTGGTTATTACAAATTCCACTATGTGCACTAAGCCATAGAGGTCGGGTATCTAGCCTCCTCTCCTTCAATATTATAATTATAATAGCCACTGAAAAATTATGCTAAGTCACTATCAGAATGTTCACCAAATGAAATATGTGTTCTGATTTTTCGAAGACATTACATTAAATTGAAATATATTTCATCAGGTTCTCTTTATCTAGTAAGGTTCCTACCCACACTTCTAATGAGTGATCAATCTCAATCAGCCTGATTCGAGGTTAGCATAAACAATCACATTTCTCGAGTACTATAACCCTAAGATAACCTCATTGACGTTACTGAAGGAGCGAAGGAATTCATATCAACAGTTATTATGCAGATGTTCGGCAAAATATTCTTTGTGTCTAGCTGATAAATATATCGCTGAAATATGAAAAAACGATTCAATAATAACTGAAAGTCATATGACTTATATAGCCGCCAGTGAGGTTAATTATATAGCTACTGTTTTATGACTTGTTATGATAAAAATAATTGATGTCTTTGTTTTGATTTACTTCCAAACGATAGTTGAGTGGGATTTGTCGGAATGAGGTGGTGATCTATTCAGATAATTAAGCAGTGGCGGATTTACAAAATATTTTTAGGGGGGTCCAAGACCTAGGTAATAATATATAATTTGGGTAATAAAGTACTTATGTATACTCAATATTGCACGTTAGTTTCAAGGACGATTTCAGTAACTAAATTACAACTAGGTTATTTCAGTATTGTTTCAAGACGGTGAAACAAAGTAAGTACAAGTGAAGGAGAAAAACAGGCCAAAAAAATTAAATATTATAAAGACTTATTGCAGTTCACAATATAGAGATTATAGAACAAAGTCCATAGAGAATTTATCAATATCTTCCTGGTCACCTACAATAATATACCTGTGGATGGAGAGGAAAGCTATTCTGTTAAGACTGTTTTCGGATGTGCTGTTTCTTCAGTAGGTCTTCAGTCTTTTCAGGCTGGAGAAAGATCTCTCCACGCTGGCAACAGAAACAGGAAGAACAGTTTCAAGAGGATATAAATGTTAGATAAGAAACTCCTATCACAATTTGAGGGAGATCCAATAGCACTACGGCCTCCTCCTTCTTGCCGCAGGAAGAGGCCGTAGATGACGTTGAATTTTACCAACCGAACCGCTTACACACTGGTGACACAATCATCTATTAGATGTTTCAAATTACGCACTTCTACACCTCACATAAGTTATAAATGAAAAAATAAAGATTCCTTTCCACTCATTCACAAATGTTTTTACATCAAAATTCCACATTATTCTGGACTCATCGTCTTAGCATATGAAGGACACGGGAGAAAAACATGCAATGTCTTTACGACAATGAACTGAAAAATTGTTAAATAAACATTTTGATCCTTGAAAAAAGGTATATTAAAGCCTGAAATAAAACGGAAATATTACGGTAATACTGTACAAAAAAACCCAATGTACAACAAAATTGCATTGCCAATTGAAAAAATATAAAAATGTGACATTACATGTTTTTACCCTGTGCCCTTCATATGTTAATTTTGTAATGCACAGTCTGATTTCGGCAGAGGCCTCGGCCCCCTGCCCCCCCTTATATACGCCCCTATAATTAAGTGTTGATTAAAATGGAGAATAGTCAAATGTTGTAGTCAACAGTATCAGTTTATTCTAACAAATATTATTTGAAGTTATGAAAATGATGAAACTATTTCGTATTCGTTCAATGTAAATCGTAAGAAAATATTCAACAAACTTTTTATATTTGATATATTTTGGGACTGTTGTGAATTTTGATATATTTTTTCAGAAGGTACATTCAATTTTCGAAATAGTGTTGTACAGTTGTTCGAAATAGTGTTGTGATCCACAAACCCTACTAAACATATATAGGTTGAGCTATACGGGTGTAGAGTAAAAATAGGTTTGAAATTCCTTGCTAATGAAGATCATCTTTGAGGCATTGTATCTAGTTTTCGTTAGGAAAGTGATCATAAGCTAATGTTTAGACTGTTGGGTTCTGATCAGCAGATCGACTTGTGTTGTCGTTCAACTTTGTATTACCTTAATCAATCTCTGGTGGCATGACAGACAAAATAAATCCGATTATATTTAAACAACTAGTCGGAAATATTCTCCCAATATTCAGAAGATGTAGAAACAAATTCATTTCTGCATTAGCGTTTTACTTTAATTCTTCTTTGCTTTGAGTAATTTAGATTTGAGAAGACATGGAACAGAAATATGAAAGTGAGAGCTAAACTCAAATGCCAACCTAAATCGTGTCAGCCTTGAGACATCTGACTATCATGCCAGTTTTGATTTATTCATGACTTATTGATTAATCATGAATAAAGTTTTCTCACGAAATGGCTCGGTGAACTAATGTACACCATGAAGCAACAGTTTTCATGGCAGATATTGCTTAGTTATTTATCGTTTTTGTAATGAATCTATTCCTTGGTCATTCAGTTAACAACAAAATTGATGTTTCTTTTGTGAACATGAAGCGAAAACCTTTAGGTTTTCTATTACCAAAATTACAAGTAATTTTAAATATCAGATAACGAAAGAATATTGGTAGCAGTGACTGTCATCTCAATGTCGATCGTTTCATGTGCTTGAAATTTTATACCCGATCTATAAACAGTAATAGTGTAAACTTAAGCTGGTCGTCCACTAGGTCGGCAACGTGGCCAAACAACAGCACTCGAACAAATTTAATTCAAAACGGAATAATAATTTTCTTTTAGAATCAAATTCCTCGAAAACGAAACCAGCTAGAACAATCTACTTTGATATATTATTTGGAGCGTATATTTGTGAATAAATATTTCATTTAATTTTTAAATTTAAAATTTCCAAGGGTATCAGTTTTATAGGAAAAAAGAAAATTTGTTGAAATGATGAACTAATTGCCTCGTCCATTAGGTCGGTAGAGAGGCGCGGCGCTGCAATGTTTTTGGATAAGTTACGAAGAATTGGAGATCGGCCGCGCACGTTGCAGCGCGGCCGATTAGCTCTACCGACCTAATGGACGATAGCGCGGTCGGGACTCGTTCAGTTCGGATATGATACTCGGCAACATTCGTACTGATTAGAGCAAGGAGTTCGTAGAACTTATTAGGTGACATTCGCAAGTATTAGAAAAAATTTTTCTCATCTTTCAGGAGATCTGGGAAAAGTTGATCAAATTCTGCAAAGTTTAGCCTTTTTGAATTGATTTCATGAATCCACATTTTACGCCGTTTCAGTTTTTGTTCCTCTTCCTCTTCCTCAATTAACGCTGCAAGGAAAAACATTTCTTCATCGCTATCCGTTTCCATCGTTGAGCACTGTCAAACCAAAACTGAGTACGTTCACTAAAATGGAAGAAGGAACGACCAGAGAGGGAGAGGGTAGCCGCGCCGCGCCGTGCACTAATGAACGAGGCTCCTCATGCAACTTCTGCATGGCGCCGCGCCGCGCCACGTTGCCGACCTAGTGGACGACCAGCTTTAACACATTTATGTAGATGGTCAAAATTTTCGTAAGCAAATAATGGGTTCCTAAAGATTTATCTAATAATATTATTGATATTGTAATTAACCCCGCATTTTGAACTTTCAAATATTTAAAAATATTTCTCAATCTGGATGAAAATCGAAATAAAAATACATATACTATTTTCTGACACTTTAAACCAAAAGAAGAATGTTGATTGAATATTCGCTGATCACTTGGTGAAACATTGTTTAATATATTAAATAGAAAAGTATTCATTATAAATTTTGTGAAACCCAGTCAAGTGTTTTTATTTGATATATATAGAGAGAAGAATATAAATTTTTAATAAAAACAAGAATAGGTCTACGATATTGGAAGACTACAAGAATGTTTTTATTCGAAAGATAAGCTTGTGGCATTACATTTTAAATATGATTTCTGGCATATGACCGCCACGGCTAGCTGGGATGTAGTCCAATCTGGACGACCAATTTTCGATGACTTTTTCCAACATTTGTGGACATATATCGGCAATAACACGGCGAATATTGTCTTCCAAATGGTCAAGGGTTTGTGGCTTATCCGCATAGACCAATGACTTTGCGTAGCACCACAGAAAGTAGTCTAGCGGTGTTGAATCACAAGATCTGGGAGGCCAATTCACAGGTCCAAAACGTGAAATTAGGCGGTCACCAAACGTGTCTTTCAATAAATCGATTGTGGCACGAGCTGTATGACATGTTCGCCGTCTTGTTGCAATCACAGCTCCTGGACATCATGGTTGTTCAATTCAGGAATGAAAAAATTAGTAATCATTGCTCTATACCGATCACCATTGACTGTAACGTTCTGGGCATATTCGTTTTGACCAATGATTCCACCAGCCCATAAAGCGCACGAAACAGTCAGTTTTTTTGGATGTAACGGTGTTTTGACTTACACTTGAGTAATTATTACACTTGAGATTACCAAATGCGGCAGTTTTGTTTGTTGACGTAGCCATTCAACCAGAAGTGCGCTTCATCGCTAAACAAAATTCGCGCGATACGTATTCCGCACAGAACCATTATTTTCGAAATAAAATTGCACTATTTGCGAGCGTTGTTCAGGCGTGAGTCTATTCATGGTGAATTGCCAAACCAAACTGAGAATAAATCTCTTCTCAGCTGTTAAATCGGTCGCCATCTTCAACAGTAATGACAACTTAAAGTTCTATACCTCTAAAAAAACACCCGTTATTATTGAATTACCCCCAGAATGTTATTAATTAGTCAGTAATGCTTTAAGAAGTATACACTTATTTCTATTTTCAATTTAATATTTTCAAACACGACACAGTATTGCGCTTGAACAAGGAAAATATTTTTTCTACATTCGGTTTGAGTAGGTAAGCATGGAAAGCTTTTGAATTACAATATTACAAACTAAAGTACCTACTTGTCATCTTATCAAAAGTGAGCGATAAAAGCAATTGAATAATTCTGTTATCAAAATCACTGATAGGGCCTTATCAGATCGAGACGACATTAAATCGAAGGTACTTCATTAGCTAGTAAAATATTTGTGGAACGTAGCTCCCATCGAGTCTTAATTCAAAGAAATCGCTTCGCAGACAGTGACTTTAATGAATTAAATGCTATTTTTATAATCAGATCACTAAAAAACTTCAATAGATTAAAACATCAATGAAGATGATTTAGATAAAACTTTCATTCATTGTCGGGTTTTTATGATTGATTTAATCATAAAAATCGGAAACTTTAACGTTTAACCAACGCAGACATATATATTTATGTCATTCTTGTGTAGAGAAAGATTGAAGAATAATATGAATATTCGGCTCAATTCATAAAAATACCTAGGTACCTTTAAGTTTTACCCTTTTCTCATGTTCCTAGATTGTGAAACTACGAATTATTGTTTAATAGTGTTGGCGTTTACTTGATGTAAATCCATTATAATTGAATATTAACTTCAATTCAAACACTTGAACTTGTGATTTACACTTTATTGACTAAATGGCATGACTCGTTTCGGTGTACAAACGACTTCTTCAGATGCTTACAGAATAATAACAACATTTTGAAAAGCACAGGTGTAAATATCAGGGAATTTTGGAATTCTATGGTTTTGGTTTTACCTATGATATTCCATTCAGAAAAAAAAATTCTATTACCTGAAAAGGTTTAACAAGGGTGAATTGTTTGATTCTATCTGTTCATTGAGCAAATTTCCATAATTTTTAAGCCGATTTATTTCCACTATTTCCCTCCCAATAATCCAATAATCTCTCATTATTGTGCAAAATTTTGAAATTCCTATCAAAAGTATGGTTTTCTGTTAATAAATGGTTAGCATAATTCGAATTACTTTCATTATGGGCGAAGCTATATTTATGTTCCTGTATTCTAGTACATGAAATTCTATATAGCAGGGACATGTTCCACAATTGACCAATTGGATTGTGGAACATGTCCCGGTATATACATAGGTAAAACTAGTAGAAATTTCGGTACTAGAATACAGGAACATAAATATAGCTTCGCGCATAACAAAAGTAACTCGAATTATGCTAACCATTTATTAACAGAAAACCATACTTTTGATATGAATTTCAAGATGTTACATAATATACAGAAAAGTAGTCAATTAGATTATTGGGAAATAGTGGAAATAAATTAGCATAAAAATTCTGGAAATTTGCTCAATGAACAGATAGAATTAAACAATTCACCCTTGTTAAACCTTTTCAGGTAATAGAAATTATTTTTCAGAATGGAATATCTTAGATAAATCCAAAACCATAGAATCCCAGAATTCCCTGATATTTACACCTGTGTTTTTCAAAATGTTTTTATTATTCTGTAAGCATCTGAAGAAGTCGTTTGTAACGACGAAACGCGTCATGCTATGTAGTCAATAAAGTGTTAATCATAAGTTCAAGTGTTTGAATTTAATTTTATATTCAATACGAATTATTATCCTATAAATATCAATTTGAGCGGTGGTCGAATATTAATTTGCGTTCTTATTTTTAATACTTGGATATAAAATAAGAGAAGTACTTTTCTCAGCATATAAAACTGCTGTATTTTTTGAAGTGAATAAATTAATATTTTCATTATAATGAAAATCACATCAAAATCTATATTAGTTATAAATACCACGTTATTTCAAATCTGATTTCATCATTACGTATTTTCAACTATTATTTTCGAATTGTGGACAAATTTAACATATCCAAACACTTTTTGATTATTGTAATGAATATTCTTATTATTAAAAGATTGGGCCGATACTTGATGAAAATCTAAATACATAATTTAAATAAAACTAAGTAGTTTTTCATCAGTACAGTTTCATCAGTACATAAGTACAGATTATCATCAATATCTGATGAAGCCACTGTGTTGGCGAAACGATATTGTCATGTTTGGATTGGTTAAAGTGAAAATCTAAAACTAATTAGTTTTATTCAAATTAAATATTCTTATTATAATTAATTCATAATTCTTAATTTCCACCATTGTTCAATGTTACTTTGCTTTCATTTTTAATAACTCATCCAGTAATCAGTGAATCAATAACTTTCCTTTTATATTTACAGAACTGTTGTATTTTGTAAAAAAAAATAAACTAATGTTCTTTATTATAATGGAAATCATATTAAAATCAGAACGTTTTGAATTTTACAGTCTAGATTATTCCAAATATGATTTTATCTTCAGACGTATTTTTAACTATTGTTATTATGGAAATATTTAAACGAACTAAACTATTTAATTCTCGTAATGAATATTTTTATATAGGGGTACAACATTGCTAGGCAATTCCTGTTCATTTTTGGATGTATCTATCAATTAAAAATATAGAAGGAATATACATGTGTCAAGGTTCATATTGAAAATTATTCACTAATTTAAATAATACAGGATATTTTATATTCCTAATCATTACCTGGAAATTCCGAGGTAATGATAAGGACGGATGGGGTAATTCATTCAGAACTTAGTCAAAAACATTTTTATTGTTTAGGAGTGTGTTAGAAATAAATGAAATGGTTTTATATTCCGGTAAAAAAATACCAATATTTTTACGTAGAATACTTACATTTCTACGTGTTTGTTTCTTCAATGATAAAAATATATAGAAATCCTTTTGGGCGACTCAAGGAACTTATTTTGATATTACTTTAGTGACAAATTATTATCAAGTATCACAAAAGTAACAGTATGATTTATAATTTTTATATTATTTGTTGCTTTAACGGTACTCGTAAAAAAATGCAAATCAGTTTTCTACAGTTTACTTTTTAAATTTCTATATTTCTAAACAAAACATTTCGACCTCCTCCAAATACTTCTCGTTGACGAGTTTTTCTTTCTTGGTATTATTCCAATGTCAATTATCATAATATTTAGTCATGAATTCCACAAAATTCCAAGAGAGCTACATTTTCAGATATTAATAAATTCTGAATTCCAGACGGTTTCGTGCAATAACAAACAATAACCCCATTGTATATTTTTCGTCTGGAGATATATCGGGTTCACACGTATCAGTTCATTTATTTTCAAAAGGATTTTGACCACATTAAACTGCAGCAGTTCCAAGAAATTTCAAGATATATCCTAATAGTAATGTTTACATATTGTAGTTAAGTGATGAATAAAGAATAATAAATTAAAATAGCACTTTTTTGTATCAGTTGGAATGTATGCATTGAATTGCTGAAGTTTAAAACTGAATGTACCAGTATTATTTTTTTGTTCTGAAAATTAGTCACGTATATTTCATTCTAATATTAGTTATTCATCATATAATTAAAGCTGAAATATTAAAATAATTTCATCTTGAAATAGATAAATAATCGTAACTCGAAAATGAAATACAGTGGCCTTAATGTCCCACTATAATATAGGTATTATATATCCCAAAGAATATATTTGTGGCATGCTTCGAGATTTCACCTCATCATTCAGACTCATTACCAAATGAAGTGACATCTCGAAATATGTCACCAATAAGTGTTTCTAACTAAGTGTTTCTTGTAAACTAATTATTCCAGTATTTCACCAAGAGTTGTGTGATAGTTCTGTGTCGATTATTAATTTCATATCATGACATATTTGATATGAAATAATTAACCAAGTATTGACGTCACAGAAACGAACGGAGCCATTAATTGGCTCTAAACAATAAAGTTCAAACGGTAACGTCCCATAAAAAATATTTTATACAGTATTTTCTCATTTTTGTCGATACAATAAATATTCTACTCTTTTATGTTGTTTTGGAACCTGTGTTTTGAAGGAAATGTTTTTAAAAAAAATTATTTAAGTAAATTAACTCAGTTGAGTAAAAACGGATACTTAAAAGGCAGGCTCTATAAATCTATACAAATTTAAATCTATACAAATTGAATTTCTTATCACCAAAAACGAGAAAACACTAAATTAAAATATTAAAATATCGTTATGGGATTCTATATTAATATCACAGGCCAACGAAAAAAAAAAGTTTGTAAAAACTTTCAAACCAATTCATCTAAATCTTATGTATTTTCGGTGCTGAAACCGTATTTGGTTGTAGTTTTCTTTATCACCCACAATTTTCTCACAATATAACATCAATTATATATTTTTATAAAATAGGGAAATTTGATATTTCAGGGAATATCAATAGGAAAATTTTGAATTGAAAATCAAGCTTTTTTTCATTAAATTGCATTTTTACTTAGAATAATATTGAATTATCAAGTATATGTACCTATAATAATTATCAATTATTATACATATATAATAATTAATAATTATTACATCAATTTCGACATATATACTGAATACATCATGCGGGTAGTTCTCGAAGACTGGGACAAGGGAATATCCGAAGGAGGACGTAAGTTGCCATAATAGCAACTATTATGATTTGGCATGAATTTATTTTTTTTCAATCCAATGAAATCGATATCTTTGGTGTGCATTTCTGAGCAAATGCAAATATGGCAGGTGCAGGGTAATAGTTTCTGTTGAATATTTTTGGTTCGAGTGTCTTAAAGTCACACAAAATCGCCGAAGTATATTTTGTCCATCCATATAGAACACATTATAATCTGATATAGTTTTTTGGATTCATTTATTCTATTTCACAGTTTTTTCAATCATACATGAGCGCTTAAATAATCCTCAAACGTTGATGAGCATTCTCTTGATTAAAATGAAAAAATTGAAAGATTGAAATATTAAAAGTCCATGTAATTCCTGTGTAAAACAAGAAGAAAGTTAACTTAACCACCATTCCATATGTATTGCTTATTTATTATCAAAATTGGAAATTGCATTGATGAAATATGGTAAAAACCATATTGATTTTAAAAAAAGGAATGGCAAAACTGTACTTCTACTGATTTCAAGTTTAAAATTTTTTTTACGTGTATGAATTATGTTCCATTCAAAAATTATTTCTTACATTGCATTGTTGAGAACCTTATATTTCTATTACGACAAAATTCATCAAACATGTACAATAGAAATTTTCGCTCTAAATTTTAAGAATTCGCTCACAACATATCAATCTTTTAAAACACCTACAAATTTCTATATAATATATATTTTATTATATATATTATATATAAAACTCTTCAAACTTGACTTCCAAAGAGAGTGGAATACTAGATATCAGACAACTTTATATATATAGTTGTTTGATGTATACTAACCATCATAAAGAAATACTTCAGGATATCGAGCACCCTCATCTTACACGTAGCAGGGTTGCATCAGCTTCATTAACTCCATTTTTTAAAAAAACGACTACCTACACAAAGACATTTCACTTACCTTAGCGTGAAGTTTTACAATTCATTGCCAGAAAGTCATAAATTGTACCTAAGGAATATAAATTCGATAAGCCTCATTAAAAAGAAATTTAAGTTTTATTTTAGCTCTATTGATAGAACGGCGGTTCATGATTTTTTGTTCTATGAAAAAGAAATTATTGTTTAGTTTTGTTAGTTTCTAAGCTTTTCTCTCAACAATGATAAGTGATTTGTACATTTTGGAAAGCAAATATTGTAATTGTGTAACCTTTTAACCGAATAAAGATATATTATTATATATTGGGAAAATGAAAAGAGGATAAACGATTTTTTTCATATATTGCAGATTAATATCAAATAGTAATTCATTATTTTCAAAACTTCCTTATGTATGATAAGTTTTTTAGAAAAAGAATACGTCAATGTATTTCTTTCTTTTGTATATCGTACACACTTAACACGAATGCTTTTTAAAACCCACAAATAACGAATTTGATTGGAATGTTTTAATTTAATGTGAGCAATGAAGGTAACCACAACTCCGAAACTTATCAAATATTTGCATTAACGTAATTGATCCAGCCAGATCATGTTTCGCTTCGCAGAAATGAATCTGCACGTTCCGCAAAACATCAAATCAGGCATACTTTTTAGAGTGTTGAGCTATAAAATGAACACCGTATTGAAGGTCTTTATTTTTTGACTGTCGATGGGGTTGGAGGCAGTGGATTCCAAATAATAGTGTAATTGTTTTTGGGACCCATAGTAGGCCTTTATGGTTACCGATAGTTTGTTTAGTCTAGCATTCGAAGGTTCATATTCCTGCAGGTGCAGTATTTGAAGTTTTAGAGATTGCTTAGTAGGAATATGAAGATTTATATGTTCATAATATTTCACCCCACTGGGTAGTTCTTATTTATGATTCATAAAACTTGTTAAATACTTAGGAGTTATGTTAGATGAAAAATTGGGTTTCAATGAATATCAACTTTCTGAAAAAAAAAATGGAAAAAGTCTGACGACATATATGAAATTATTGTTCTTTAAGTCGATAATAATACCACACTTTGAATATTGTTCCACTCTGTTATTGGGATTGAGTAAAGAAAAAACTCAACAGTTACGCAAGTTAAAGAATAGAGCTATGCAAACAATTTTGAAATGTAATACATATATTCCAATCCAAAGCATGTTAAATTGTTTAGAAGTAATGTCAGTTGAACAAGGAATACAAATATATATTTAATAATTGATGAGGCCGATACTTGATGTAAATCGATAAACATAATAAAACAATTGTTAAACTGATTTACACATATATTAAAAATAATACTGCATGACTTGAGTCTACACGTAGCATTTGAAAAAGGTGAATCTCATCGAAACGTACGTCATGCAGTATTATTTTTAATATATGTGTAAATCAGTTTAACAATTGTTTTATTAAATATATATTTATATTTAAGGTTATAAATTGTATATATACAATACATAACAGATTGAAGAAATGGAAAACTTTCTCAGTTAATTAATATCTTTTCTGTAGTTTTGCTAAAATTTAAATTAATAATTTTCATTGATTATGAATATATAATAAATAAAGCAATCGTTATTGAACCCCCAAAAATCATTCATTTCAAAGTTTTGATAAAGCTGATATTTCTTTCGAAAGTTTAACAAGAAATGAGTTTTTCTACTTTCACTGTTTGTTATTTTGCTACTTATACAGTTTTTAATAACAATTCCATAATTTTTCGTTAATCTGTTCGTTAGCCATAAATAATAAAAATTAAGACATTACTACACTTCTACTGAAGAGAAATCGTATAGATCTTACAAAATTCAAAGCGTATCTCAGCTGTAAGCCTCATTCAATGATACATGACAGAAACAATACACAATAGCGCAAAACAAAACGCCATGAAAGTGAAACTGAAGGAACTTTAAAAATTGCAATAGATTACACAATTGTCTGCAGTTATACCTATTTAATACGAACATTTCCTCCTTTTCCATTAAAAGAGCTAGATTTCAGCAATATTCGTTCATTTGAGGCATCAGTTTATTTACTTATTACTACATTTAAATATATTTAGATAAAAACAAATGAAACTATTTCATGTCAAGGAATTTTTCATTTAATTTTCAAACGATGATCCATCAGTGGATTTTAAATTGTTTCATAAAATGTATTGATATGATTTTAAACATTCTCTATGTTTAGAACTGTCCACTCACTCTCATTAGTTGAATAATTAGTTGTAATAAAATAGTTCGCGGGATACTTCAACTGAGGTGGTTTTCTGTAGAATAATTCAAAATGATTTTTAATTATATTATACTTTTTGACAATAATAACACTAATTGTGCGCCAACTGAATTTACACAACATTAGTGTTTAAATTAGTGTGAAATTTAAAAAAATATAGCAGTTCCGATTATTATGAAATCGCTTGAAATATTAGCAGAAATGTTGTAAATTCCTGGGTACAAAACAATTGGGAAAATGGAGAATCGATTCCGAGTATTGAATCGTCCTATTTTTAGATGCCGGAATACCAGAAATAAAACATTTTATAGATTCGGATTGAATGGCTAAAAGACCACCACTATATCTATATTTAATCGCAAGAAGCAGAGAGAAACGAATGGAAATTCTAAGTGGGCCATATGGGGATTTACAACACAACATCAGTCAGGGACGACCGTGTTATCAAAGTCTGTCGTGGCGGGGAGCGATAGTCGACTGTCTAGACGTCCGCAGCACTACACTTGACACCGCTATAGTCGCGTCAGAGGCGTCACTACTTTACTTACTAAACAAACGTATTCCGTCCGTTGTACGGAACGGATGTAGTTTGCTGCGCTCCGTACAGATCGCTGATCGTGTTCATTGCTTCCAGTTCGACTTCGTTTTTCGGCTTGGTCAGTCGCATTATCTACGTTGTAGATGACTGTACTTGCGTTGGATTTTTCATCCGCGAAGTGCTCTAGGAGAGGTTTGCTGAAACAAGCCGCTCGGAAGTGCCTTTCTGTCATGCGACAGAAGATTACTATAAACAATAAGGTATTTTCATTTGTTTTTTTACGAAGTGTCAGTCGTTGGTGGATAGTTGATAAAAGAATATGTGATCAAATTTGTTGACAAACTTCAAGGTAAATCATAGTTCTTTTTATATATTTCGAACTTTTATTTCCGTTAAATGTCTTATAGTTCACTTATTTCTTCTGTTCGCCCTCTGGCTACTAACTGTCAGCGATAGTTTCAAGTGTTTACAAGGTTATATGCTTGCTTACTCTTAAGTTTGTATTTATTTATACAGTTACACGGATGTTCAAGAACTGACTGATACTCGTGCATAACTATATCTAGTACTACACTTGGGAATTGGGCTTCAAATTTTCTATGATTTTTCTCTCAATTTAAATCAAGACATTTATGTGAGGCTTGTTTTTTCATACTGAATTGGTTTTGTTTACATACTGGTCTATTCAAATTGATTGATATTCACGAAAATTTTAAAACTTCAAAATATTTCAAATAAACAAATTATATATATACTCAAACCCAAACATGAAACCCTTTTGATGTAATCAAGGATTTTTTTCAATTATTATCCATTTCTAATGAGACACTGCGCATGTCTGAGCAATTCCTTTACATCTAAAATATTTCAGAACACGTAGGAATTAGATTCTAAAAGAAGTATTAATTCCATTCGACATGTAGTTTGAGAATCTAAACTGTTATAAAGAGTTGTTGATACAACTACCTCTTGGTAATGGGTTAGATCCCCGAAACATTGGGGAGTGAATTGAACAATTTTTGCCGAATTAAACAAATGTTTTAAGTTAGGTATTGTTTTATACTTTTTAACCATATTCCTTCAAAAAATATCATCAGAAAAGTCAAATCTACATAATAGTCGCTAACTTATATTGTCAACTAACATAATAATACTTTTATTTTCGATTTCATGATACGTATATTGTGGTTATGTACTTAATTATAAATATTATGACAGATAATCGAAATTTACTTTGTCAAATTGAAAAAATAATTCACTTGGCATTGTTATGAAAAAATATACTTGAAAGACAGATAAAAAATTGAAGTATATTCTCATTATGTTTCCTTGAAATATTTTTAAGAGAAAGATTGATTCATTCCTTTTATCTACATTCTTTTATCACGAGGATATTTCATGGTCGTCGAACTTCGGACATACAAGTTATTATCATATCAATTATTTCAATAACTTCATTATTTTTCTCAAGTATTTATGAAATTGCACAATAATAAACTTCCTTTATTAAAGTATGTTATTACTTCCAACGCTAATATTCAACTTCTTATCTGTAATAGAACCTACTGAAAATTTTCTATTCATTACAGATCTTTATTTTCTCTTGAAAATTTCCGCAATATTAAATATTTATTACCCTCCCTCGTCGGATATCTACTGACCACATCGCGTAAAAGCACCATATATTTATTTTATGTGCACCTTTCGCAACCTCTTTTCAGATATCCATTAAAGCAATATCGAAAATTAATCCAATAATGGAAGAATAGATGAAAAAATCCAGAAATATGATTGCTGGAAATAAAACCATTGAATCTTATTTTGGAATATCAGTATTATAAAAATATAATGATCTATTTAAATATAATTTCAATGAAAGGATTTTTATTATAATGATATAAACTGTTAGTTCTTACAGTTTTTCCTACTAGATTGAAATAGGGGCTTAGCAACCCCTGAGGTGTCCACGGCCCCACTGTTAAAAACACTGATGTAGGAGTAATGACGTGTATTCATATGACTGAGAATGTGTTTACACATATTCTCCAGAACTGAATATACCTAGTGGTCATCAAATAATTATAGGTATTGATTATGTCTTATTAGAATGGATATCAATACCCTTACATATTGGGGTGTCCTATTGAATACATGAAGTGATTAGCTCGTGACGTGTTCAAGCGGGTGTAAAGGGGGGCATTGTACAAATTTTAGATAATCTGATAAAATTAATATAGAAAATATGCCGAATTCTGATGTACTTAATCCTACTATATACACATTAAGTACCAACAATCTTGAGACAGTCTATAGACTGAATTAGAATAAATTTTCTCCATTTATTTCGGAAGGTGTTATTTATGGTTAAATTTAACCAGTGATGTTTCAGTTTACGTTGTAGTTACTTTAAAATTCTAGTCTTCACTTACATTCATAAAAATAATGAAAAAACTTTTCAATGAATGAATCCAATACATTTACACTGAAAATATAAATTTTGATAGTTTAATTCCATTGTTTTTAGTTTAGATTAGATTCGGGACATTTTATTTAATTTAGTCGGGGCAAATCTCACATCTCACTAGGTGGTGAGGAAGTGTGAAAAAATCCTGAAAAAGACTTCACATATTCGATGACCTTGCCTTTATCCTCTTTTTGTTTATCTACCAGAATATAAGAAATGAATAAAATTTATACTAATAAAATAAATTGTAAGGTAGGGATAATCATCTGGGTTTCTCTGATTTCTCTATAAATTATAATGCAATTTAGGAAATTTATTTGTACATTTCATCCATTTCGAAAAATTCACCACGAAAATTCTATCCTCATTTAAGGTTTGGAAATATTTTTATGTTTACAACTGAATAATTGAACCGCTTAGTTTCATTTTTAACAGCTACCTGTTTTTCTCAATGAATGATAATAACAATCAAAAGTTGTTATCCTTTTTACTTCAATTTCAATTATAAACCAAATGAATTTCAATTTCTTTGAATTTGAATCAAATAGGTTTGATTCAAATTCCTCTCGCATCTTGAAACTTTAAGCATTTTTAATTTACCTCTTTTATAGATCGTAAGGGGTCACTATAGCCTAGTTGAGAGAGTGTAGGTTCATCACTAGAGTGGTTTGGGTTCGAATCCATAGCAACTCGAGTTTCAGCGGTTATAAAATTGAAAATGAGTAATGTACAAAAATGAGAATCAAAAAAATATAGGTTGAATTGTTTTGTTTCGGGGAACTATGAATTTGTCGGGAACATTAACTCATTAATTGGTGGAAGTCCATAGTATCGTCCTTTACCTGCTTCCATGTACCTAACTTAGTTTAAATGTTTATTGAAATTCATAAATTAGTCCTCATATCTTTCATACCGATAACGCATGCCACCATAACGTAGTTAAAATGTTTATTGAATATTTAGAAGTATGTCCTCAGATCTTGCACAATAATTGATTAAAGGTAGTTTTGTCGTCTAACTTGATAGTTTTATGAGATATAATATTTTCAATTCAATTCATTTTCTATTGTTAAGTCTGCCTTATTATCGAAATAGAATTTACGCAATTCATAAAAAAAATTGAAAAAGATTTGAGTTAACAACTCTCAAAAAGCTAAAGATATGAAGTGTTAAGAACAAATTATGTTCGATTCAAGGATAAGTAAATTGACTGAATTCACAGTTAGATACCTACGCCAAATCTATTTGCTTTGTTGAAGTGATGCATACATATTAAATTATTTCTAATCCTAAAAATCTCGAGTACAAACGCTACATTTCCTTTGTCTTCACAGTAAATATTGTCAACAAATATTAATCGCATGGAGAAGATAATGTTATCTCGCAGACAGTCTGGTGTTAAATCCCAGTAGCACGTAATAAATAACCAGTTTACTTAATCACTTCAAGTGACTACTTCAGGTATACTGGCAGTCTGACCTATGTGTTGGTTAGTATACCGCGAAAGATGCAGACAATATTTTATTGAATAATGGACTTCACAAATGCGAATATTTTAAGATATATTGTTCTAAAAGTTATGGTTACTTTTTTTTGTTGAATAATAAGACGCGATCTCGTGGACCACTCTGATTTTTTTTCCCTCGGAAACTGTGGGTTTCTTTACAAAGTAGACTTTGTACTATTGCCTTCTATAGCATACCTCTTTGTCGTGTGTCAAGTTTCATTTATATACGTTTAGCTCTTCTAGAGCCATTGAGTACCAAACCTCTATCCGTATACTGCAGTCTTATTTCTGAAATGAATTTTTTAGTACATTAAAACATTTGAGGGTTCAACAGTTTAAACAGTTTTTAATGGGGACCGTTTACAGTTTCATTCAAATGACTCATTTCAAACAATATCGAAGTTTTCATCGGAAAAAAATTATTTTATCATTAAATGTTTAACGTTTTTTTTTTTTGAAAAATATAATAATGCATAATTATTTGCAGCTAAAATGCATTTCAATTCTTATTTATAGAGAACGTTCGATGTAGGTAGATATTTATATCTAACTAGCGTTTATTTCCAATTATACCAGATAATTTGGAAAACACTAGGATATTCATTGAAAAAATTGTAATTAATTCAAATAATGCCACAGTAGAGCTATGTTTATATGCACGATTTGATACCTGTATCATCCTTCAAGGGATAAATGTTAGAGGATATAGAAATCGATCCCACGTTTGATGGAAGAAAAGATAGAATGTTTAGTTCTACAAGGAACTCGTCAGTTGTGTCATGTCCAGCGTCAATTAAGGCAACGACTTCAATTTCTAATTCCATAACTTCAAAGTGAATAATTGTCAATTAACGAATACTTTACAATTCCTTCTATAGAAAATAATAGAAAACCTCTTTCAGGTCAGAAAGACGAAGCACAGAATGCTCAATATACAATATTTAATTTAAATGAAACTAAATAGTTTTTTTATTTTCACTATAATTTAGAAAAAAAACGATATTGTTTTGCCAACACATTGGCTTTATCAGATGTATTTAATAGTGTTGACGTTTACTTGATATAAATCCATTATAATTGAATATAAACTTAAATTCAAACACTTGAACTTATGATTTAGACTTTATTGACTACATATTATGACGCGTTTCGTCGTTACAAACGACTTAATAATAATAATAATGAATAATTATTCTGTAAGCATCTGAAAAAGTCATTTTTTTTATTATCTCTCATCTGAAAAAGTCGTTTGTAACGACGAAACGAGTCATAATATGTAGTCAATAAAGTGTAAATCATAAGTTCAAGTGTTTGAATTTAAGTTTATATTCAATTTATCAGATGTAGATGATAAACTGTTGTGGCCTACTGTGTTAGCGAAACAATATTGTTATTTGTAACTAGATTTAGTGAAAATCAAAAAACTACTTAGTTTTATTTAAATCATGTAGGTATTTAGATTTTCATCAATTATCGGGCTAATCGATTAATGATTTAAAATAATATTAATATATAACATAATATATGTATATTTCGGGAATTCGCTGACACAAAAACACTTGTCTTAGTTTCACATAACTCTCTAACGTTGCTTGATATAATTGTTTTTGGGGGGTGAAAACCCATTTTCAAAAGTTAAGCTGAGAATTAGATTTTTAGAAATGTGTTAACACTTCAACAGAAATTTCTGTGAAACTAACCAATTTATTCAATATACATGCATATGTATAAATAAAATTTTTTCTCTCATCAGAAAATATGTTCAGATAATACCAAGTGGAACATTTCAGTGATCGAAACCATTATCTCCTAAGTGACAGATTTGTGCTCTTGTTAATGTATCACATTAATGAAATGAGTACGAACAAACGTTTACAGAATTCTGATTATATCATAATGTGTGATGAATTTGTATGCTTCGAAAGGAGTATTGACGTATTTATTAGATAATAATTCCTGACTCGGGTTTTCCCAACTTAATAAATATTCTATATACGCAGCTGAATATAATAATGGAAAATAATAATTATGTAATTTTCTTTCAATGAACGAAATTCCCACGAAATGTGTTTTTCCTCTGGGATACCTCATAACTGGAGACATAGACGTACACACTGACAAATTACTCTCAAGTTCTGCGGTTTCTGAAGCCACACGAAACAGTTTCACCTTGTTCAACCAACTCTTGGCGGATGGTTTTCTTTTTTTTTTTCAACAAATTGAAGTTGTAGGCACGTCTAGGGAGCCCTTTACATACCCGTTCGCCGCCTTCCTCCTCCCACCCTCTGCCGGCCAGACAACCTACGTGATCAGCGACGTCCTTGGCGCTGTCTGGCAGCAGTCTGGCTCTACACAACCGATTCAACTACTACTCCCTTGGCCAGACCGGGTGCAGGTGTATGGTTGTCTATCCCGAAGTTGTTTGCTCTTGTTCAGGACCGGTCTGGCTTTATAAGTCACGTACGCGATATCTGTTCTTTCTTCGAGAATACGATACTTTCACTACTAATTACAATCATGTAAATAATTGCTTGTAATAGGCTTTTTGGACCAGACACGTTAAAATAATATGACAAAACTTGTTTCACATTACAGTATATACATTTTGATTATAAACCGGCAATACGTCTTATCTAAAATTTGAGCAAAATCACTTTTATTATAGCATTTCGTATTATTTTCCACCCTTTACCGATGCAAAATATCTTCAAAAAATATAAATGAAAATAAACGTATTTTAAACCGACTAGTTTTTGTTATCTTTTCATAACATTGCAAATATATGAATAAGTATGTATTATTTTCATTGAAAACTAGTCAGGATGTGTTGCCGGTAAATACTACAGTCCATTTGTTATCTATCGATCAAAGGTTTAAAAAAAATTGTTATCTATCTCCTATATATAGGGAATGTATAATAAATTCCTTAAAGTTATAATTTTGAGGATTCCAAAAGCTTCATTAAGCATAATGTTTATTTAACCCTTAATAGACTTCATATTGAATTAATTCGTTAATGACACAATTCAACCTTGCTACACTACTAATTAAAATATTTGTTTTATTATAGTTTGAATTGTTAGAAAAAACATTGTTAAGCTTACAATATTATACATCGGATATGTGCATAGAATGTCTCTATAATAAGCTAATTATATGTTGAAAATGACTTTGAATGATTAATTTCACTAGATAAGTACTTGCCAAAAAAAAAGCTAAACTTGAGTTCTTCATTTGCATTTACAATATTGAATTCATTTTCAATATCGTCTCTTGTTACTTTTAGGTAACGGAAAATCTCTAGTGAGCTCTTTAAAAACCTATGAATAAATTACTTTAATAATTTATACATTTAAACAGTCTCGAATATTTGATTTCTCTCAATATTATCAGTACGTAACGATTCTGATAAGTTAGGTTAGGGTACTTCCACTAGAAATATATACTTCTGCTTTATTGTTGTCAATGTTACTACATATCTGAATTTCATTAAAGTTTGTACTACTAATATGTAATAATCCAAAGATAAGAATCCAAAAAATATTTTCCAAATAGATAATGAAATTGTTTGGTAAACATCAACTTTTCAATATTTTTATATTGAATATTTTTATATATGGCAAGTATTGGTTAAGATTGGATGCTCCTTTCATAATATGAAAGCAGTATCCTACGAAAAGGTGATATTACAAACTAAATAGTGATATACAATAATAAAGTGTTTATGAATTGTTTGAAAAAACGAAACCACATGTTAAAATAAAGATATCTGTTCTTTCATAGGAACAGTTGAGAAAATTATTTCCAGATAATCGATATCAATTTATCAATATTATTAGTTTCGTTTGTTAATGAAATATAGGACAGTCCATAAATAGAGTGTTGTTGTATATAGACTTAATCATTTAATACGATTTAAGTCACACCATATTATAAACCGTGGCTTCAATTAGGTGAAATTTTATTCTATTTTTTTTATTTAATATAAGAACGGCCTCGACAAATGTCATTAGCCAACATAATTCAGTGGATCTGGTAAATTTTATGAAAACAGAAGCAAACGAAGTAAAATTTTCTGCAACGAAATATCAAATTTTTAGGCCAATAGAAGTAACATGATTAAATAAAAGCTTTTAGATCTGTATGTTGTGGAGCGATAATAAAAAGGCTACGTTGAAAGGCTGATTATACTTTATCGTTTTCTGTATATTCTGTAGTAATGTTACGCATTCATGTCTCTAATTGCTACAGAATAGTTGTAAGTGATCTATGTTGCCATTTTCTCCACAAATTACTTGTTTTAAACCAACTATGTATGTGTAAATAAACGGGACTAAGAAAATGACCGCTTCTTAGTCGACTCACTGTCTTTATAAAAGCTCTTCCATACTGGGCGTCTTTGAACCAAGCTTTTGTTAACGGATTTGGCTGTATAGACTTGTAAAATTTGCCTTTTTCTATTGAATGAAATTCATTGTGCCTATTGATATAAAAGAGTCTATTTCGAAGAAAAAGTTTGTTGTTTGGGTACACAAGTAATAGCTGTTTTAAAATTCCAGAAAATTTAGATTTAAATATATTGAAAAAAAAAAAAAAAAAAAAAATATATATTGTGAAACTTGTTATACAGATCTACCGAAACTAATATTTGATGAAACGTTGATTAGTCCGGCCCTATAGCGCGCTTATATTCTGCCTCGTGTGCCGACGACTTTCCCCCTTCCCAACGTGTTTCGGCCTGTATCCGCCCACCCCTCCGCAATTAATAAACCCCCTTCCCACAAGGAAGAGCCGAATGCGTAACGGATCGGACAGACTTAGCGGGAAATTACAACGCGGCTAGGCCTTGTCATCATTTTATGGACCCCAAATTTGAGTTAACAGAGACGCAAGATAGGGATGAATACTAGAAAAAAACGGTCGATATTCGGTCCGTTTATAATAGACTTCGCCAGTTGCTGTGAACCGTTACTTTTTATTGTGACCCTTGGCGGCTGAAGTAGATAATGAACAATTGATACCTTTCAGCATAATTTGAACGTCCTCTACTACGCCGCTTCGGAGAAGACGCATTGTTCACTCTAGGTTTTGAATAATGTTACAATAGGATTACAGCATTGATAACTTTGTAGCAGAAACACGTATTTTCACGTCAAATCGCAAGTAAATGAGTTTTCAGTCCGTATCGATATGTTACGGTCAATGTACACTCTTGGGAAATGTACAGTATTGCCGTAAAATATGTACATTTCCCAAAAAGTTAGGTATATGTGAACTGAATATAAAGTATATGTACATTTCCCGGCAATTGTGTTCTCGTGCCTTTACGTTTTGTTAAATGTATTCTCTTACTTTCTTGTTTTAAGAAAAGTTGGAATACAAATAAATTAAAAATGTTGTTGCATTAAGAAAATATTAATTTAAATAAACATAATACAGAAGGCTTTATTAATGAAAACATTTAATGTAAATTACAAAGCAAAAAATACTTTTCTGTGCATATTATATCATAGAATATAAACTTAAATTCAAACACTTGAACTTATGATTTACACTTTATTCACTACATAGCAAGACGCGTTTCGTCGTTACAATCGACTTCTTCAGATGCTTCAGAATAATCTGTAAGCATCTATTGATGAAGTCGTTTTTAACGACGAAACGCGTCATGCTATGTAGGGAATAAAGTGTAAATCATAAGTTCAAGTGTTTGAATTTAAATTTATATTCAATTATAATGGATTTACATCAAGTAAACGCCAACACTATTAAATATTAGGTATTAATGTCGTAGGTTATGATACCAATATTCATAAATACAATTTTCGTCCTAGTTTTTCAAGACCAATACGATAGAATCAAACAAATAATAATAACATACTTTTCTTTATTATAACAGTTAAATTTTATAAAACTATAAAGGAAGAAATAGAAATTTCATAAGGAAAGAAGTTTTATTTATTTGAGCAAGAATTGCTGTTGTGGCACTTAGAATCACATAATATTCCAGTATTTTTACAACTGCATTTTTTTGAGGAACATGTTCCTTTACAGATGCATCTTTTAAAACCTTGTTCACCAGTAAGGGACTGCATTTCTATAATTTTTCTTAACGATTTCTCAACATCTTCGCATGATATAAACTTTTGTTCGCAAGGCTTCGTGTACTCCTAATAATTAATTGTTCTAACTCTTCTTCTGTTTCTAGCTGTTCAACATATTCCTTAGGTAAATTTGAATTTTTCAAACCCAATTTCATTCTTGTTCCGAATAAAACTTCGTAGGGAGTTTGCCTTATACCTCCATGAAAAGCTTTATTTTTCATCAGTTGAACATATTTCAAACCTTCTGGCCACTTGGTTGTTTGGTTAGTGATAAGCCAGGTTGTAAGCATATTTTGAACATCTTGATTCGCTCGCTCTATCGTGGCCTGGTTTTGGGAATAGCGAGGCTTCCCTTGTATTATATTGTCACACCATCCCACATATTTGCTAATTCTTGGATAATTTTATTTACAAACTCCCTATCATTATCACATTGGAGAATGGATGGGGCTCCATTTCTCTTATTTCTGTAAATATCTTAAATTATATCCAGAAATCTATAGTATTATGGCATTAATTTGTAATGTAGTTATTGTAGGGTACATAAACATAACGACATTAACATTATAGATAGACCACTTGCACGAAATATAAAATAGCAGCGCCTACTGAACTAGCCGAAACGGTAGTTCACGTCACACTAAAAGTGCGCATGCGCACTACAGTACTAGCACTTGCGATTTCGTATTTTTTATGCGCACATTTACCAAAACGAGATGGTCATTGTGAATTCAATTTACATTTCCCTTGTTTGAAATTGTAAATGTTAGTTGAATGCACATTACCCAAACGAGGAGGCAAATGTGTACATTTGCCGGAAAATGTGTACATTTGCTAAATCTAATTTGATAAATTTGATTTTACTCAACAAGTTTTTAGTTGTCGAGACCCTTTAGATTTTTTTTATTTGATCAATTATCACACTGAGGCTAAGCGAGTGACTGAGAGATCTTCAAGACACAAAGAACCAGCGGTAAACGTGAGAATATCAAAATGTGCTTTGTTGGATGATGGAAAATATGTTTCAGTTCTAAAGCGTTTGTATACATATAAAATTAATTTCAGTCATAAATCTTAAATTTCAAATAGAAAATTATAGATGTACATCGGAAACCGCTATTGATTTAGGTTTGCTGTAATCACCCAGACGAACAAAAATAGATTGATCCTTGACATTATTAAAGCTTAAGACGTAACTGTGGCATAATTGTATTGTAAAGGTTGCGGGCCTGTTCAAATTTCGATGGTGTACTTGAAAATTGTAATCCTTTGTTGATGTTAAAATTGCCATTTTATGTAGCTTTTACCTTAGATAAAGTATTTTTCATAGAATTAAGAAATTATATATTTGGTTTTCCGTTAATTATATCAATGGATTGCAAACATCCTTGTGAAATAAATTACGAAGATCAATATTTTTACATTTCATGAATATTATTAAGAAATACATACAAAAATAAACTCCCGAAGTGAAGCACATCGAAAGAATATTTCAGGAAAATTCGTTTTAAATATATATTATTACAAATATTTAATAGTGTTGGCGTTTACTTGATGTGAATCCATTATAATTGAATATAACCTAAAATTCAAACACTTGAACTTTTGATTTACATTTTATTGACAACATGACGCGTTTCGTCGTTACAAACGACTTCTTCAGATGCTAACAGAGTTAGTGAGTTAGTCAGTATTTTGTTAGCATCTGAAGAAGTCGTTTGTTACGGCGAAACGCGCCATGCTATGTTGTCAAAAAAATTTAAATCAAAGGTTCAAGTGTTTGAATTTTTGTTTATATTCTAATATTACAAAAACAAATATTTTTAATAATATTTGTATAATACATTTACTTATTACTCAATTACATGTTTAAGTATGAATTTATATCGTGTCTCCTGAAACTCGACTAAAAAGTCATCAAAAAACCTCGAACATCGAAATATATCAATTACTGAATTAATTATATAACTCACCAACTCACTGAGTACATACTCAGTAAAACTTGAACCAAATGTTTTAATTTGAATTTACTATTATTCAACACAATGTTTCATTAAGTGATAAGCAAAACCCCCCCTGTCATTTATTTATATAAACCTTCAGGTGGGACCTTTTTTTTCATATAATGTTACTTGATAGACATTATATTAGTCAATTTCCTTCTTTATGCATATTTATTTTGGTTATTTTCCGTTAAGCGTTACTGTATTATTCATAAAATTGAAAAAAGGCTGAGAAATTTGAAAATTTGAATTGATGTTCAGGTTTTTTTTGTCAAGGGGAAGTTAGATACGTAAAAAGTTCAATTTAGTTGAAATTAATACAATAAAAATTACTATGCGACTTCAGTTATGTTAGGCGCACAACTCATTCAAATTTTGTAGTTCTTTTTTCTGAGTTTGGTTATTGAGTCATTTACACCTTCATCTTACATATTTACTTCCGCAATAATGTTTCTGAACAACTATTGTGTACACAAAAGTGATTAAATGAGGTATGGGTCGTTTGAAATCATTCCAAAAATTCAAAATCAATATGGAAAAAGCCGTAAACATGTTTTGAAGAAGATATATGAGAAGAGTTCAAGATTAGGCTTCATGTCAAGGACGATCGATAACATTATTATAAAGAAATTCTATTTTGTCCGTATAAGATCATTTCTAAATTTTAAACGCTTGGGGGGTCAACAAATTATCTCGATTGAATTTTTTTTTCTAATTATCAAATTCCAAATATTTGACTGAATTATGATTAATGATTTTACTATTCCCAACAATTTTTAATCTATTTATTCATGCATACAACAGTTCACATATTATAATAACTGATTCAAATAAATTTTCAATATACTTATTGAATCTGTTAATTGAAAGATGAGGTTAGGTGATAAAATTACCAGCTTGATTTATCAGTTCGTCAGAGAACCTTAGACAGTTACAAGTATTTTCAAATTATTTCTTTTTATCCTTTCAAACATGTTTTCAATCTCAATCTCATTTCTATCAAATAATAAAATACAGTAGTATCAGAATATTATCTTGAATCATGCATAAACTAATCTTCTATGCCACGTTCCAACCAATCTCAGTCCACAAGATAGACTTCACAAGCACGGAATAAAAATGCATCTACCACTAATTGATTTTCTGTGGTCACGTTTGAGACCACAGACTCTCCGCTGGTATCCAATACGCTAATTAATGTGACGATGCTGAGTGAATAACCTGAATTGCTTCGAGTAATGTAAGTTTCGGTCTAGTCCAAATGAATGAGGGTTTGATATGAAAGGGAGCAATCACAGTCTCGTTTGCAATTTGTATTGCTGTTGGAACATTCCCGTTGTTCAATATAACATAAGGATTCCATGAATTTAACCCATTCTAATGAAAACGTTGAATTAATGAAAATGAATTAACGTTGTTGTTAAGAAAAATTCCCATTTTAATCATTTGTTTCGTGTTATTTTCAATATTTTAATTATATCATTCATTTCTTTTCGATATTTTAGTTTTATTCTCTATGAATTCTATAGTGACATAAAAGAATAAGTTTTAATTTTGAATGTTATTGGATATGAGATTTTAATAACCCAATCCGTAGCAAGTTGGAATATGGCAGAATGATCTGGCATCCTATTTACACTTGCCATCAACGCCATCTTGAGGCGGTTCAGAAAAGGTTCTTGAAATTCTTAGTTTCGAAGGAGGATAAAATTTATCAGTGTTTATCTTATTATCAGTTTAATTATATTGTTTTTACCAATTTACCAATGGAGGAGTCAATCATAACGAAGTATTGTGTCGATTTAATTCAATCTCATTGGAGAACAGGGGAGAAACCTTATTACTCAAATTTTTGTACAAATTACTGTACAATAGTCCGCTTGAAATTTCGTCCGCTTTGAAATTTCGTGTTCCTAGGCAGAATTCTCGTACTACAGAATTATTCTAGCTATAGACTCGCAAGGACCAACTCGCTAATAAAATCCCCCATTTGGTTTATACAGTCTAAATTCAATAGAGTTGTCAATAATTATTGTGATATTCACTTTGATTCCATAGAAGTTATTATTAGGAGTTATGTAACAAAGGAAATTGACTAAAATGAATTGATTTGCATCGAGTTCTTTGTAATATTTCATTAAATACTATTATTTAGTTATAAGTTACTATTTTACTTTTTTAGATTAGATTGAGCTCTTTGTTATATCTCTTTCATTTTAATTATTTAGTTATTATTCAACATTATGTTATTATTTTCTTTAATTGGGTATTATACCTGTTGAAAATAAAGAACTTATTATTTTTATTATTATTATGAGATACCATTTTCATGACAAATTACCAAATAATAATATTATACTGTATTAGGCATTACGAAAGAAAAATATTGAAATTTTTAAATATCGAAGTAATTAAATTCGTTATTTTCGAAAATACGAAACAAATATTGAAACCACTAAAATTTCTAATATACAAATACTTACTTTTGCCTATTACGACAATATAAATTCTTCTTACTTCATATGATAGTTCTCTTTAATGTGACATCATTTATTCTTCTATTTCTGTCTTTAATAAACAAAGTGTTGTGGGAAAATTAACACTAACCCTGTTGTCTCAGATCACTCATCGTCTAGGTATCCCCAAAGTATGTTTTTTCAAAGTATTTTTGATTGTGAAAGTTACTCACTATGGATTATCTACAAGCGAATTCGGGGACAACATTTTGCTCTTAAACTAATGAAAAACAGTCCACGCAAATACCAAGCGATCCTATCACCTCTTCCTTTTTTTTACATAAAAAAATGACAATTCTTCGAAGTCATCTCTTCATTGAGTTCAAATAATTTTACAATAATATTAAAATTACAATTTCAAAAGTAACGGTAAATTACAAGGACATCAATTCATTTCGACATTTCTACTTTTTTTTGTTCGTAGAAAATGAAATATTCAAAAATGTAAAAGAAACACAAAGAAACTTTCATTTCCTGAAACTAATAAATTGTTGAATGGTCGGATGCGTTGTCTACCTTTTAAAAATCTTTAGGTGCACATCAATGTCTGCGTTCTGAACATATTATTTGATTTCAACTTTCTGATCATTGTCAAGACCTGATAAATATTTCGTTTTTCCACCTGCTGTCGTAAAATTCAAGGGATATAGCAGCGCGATGGGATAAAGTTGAAATGATAAGGTGTAGTAACGCAGGTGTTTGTAGGTTCGAATACTGGCAGATGCCGGTCGTTGACCCTTCATTTTCAATACGTTCATGTTTGCTTCTCGTTGTGTACTCGCCAACGAACTCTTGTAATCTACAGGATATAATAGCTTGCTCCCAACTTGATGCGTCCGTTAGGTTCAGGAAGAAGGCCGTTCCATTATGATGATCGGTACACAATTGTAACGTTTCAATAACTATAAAGCTGGATCAGGAGAGATACCTTTCATTTTGAAAAAAATAGATATTATTTGAATTCGAAATTCGATCGCTTCGAATCGATATTCAATTCAAAAGATAATTTTTTAAGATCTGAACGATTTCTTCGAATATTGATATCTACTTCTGAAAAAAAAATAATATAATAAGGAAATTGAAGATTTATGTTGATAACAAAATTAAAGAATATAAATTCAAAGTTATCACTTGTTTCGATCCTTTGTTGTTCTCTACCAACCTTAAAGAATAACTAGAGCCCGTTTAGATCAGGCCCATTATTAATTAATCAATTATATAATTCTGTCACTTCATTCAAGTGGTAGGATTCAGCAAACGAAAAATTTTATACTAATTTGCCATTGTAATAAGTAAATGGTCGAACAAAAAAGAAATACAAATGTAAAATCATTCAACTTAGGTAGCATTTTCTTGTCATTTCTATTTAGACCTTATTTTATTTGATCCGAAAGCTAGTTTAAATTGGATTTCTTGCTGTTCAAATCTCTGGAACGTATTATTTACGTTTTTTGAATTATCGTTTTTTTTCCTTTTAACCAAAAATATTCGTGTATAATTACAGAATTTGGTTCGAGTCTCTGGGACGTATTATTTACTATCATTTTTCTTTTAACTAACAATATTTGTCTATAATTACAAAGTTTGGTTTGAATTGGGTTGGTTGGTGTTGAAATCTCTGGGACGTATTATTTACTATCGTTTTTCTTCTTTTTCAACTAACTACAATATCTGTGTATAATTACAGAATTAAGTTTAACACCAACTAAACCATTCAGAATGGGTTTGTTGGTGTTGAAAACTCTGGGGCGTATTGTTTACTATCATTTCTTTCAATTTTAACTAACGATGTTTATGTATAATTACAGAATTTAGTTTAAATTGAGTTTGTTGGTGTTCGAATCTCTAGGACTTATTATTTACACTCGATTTTTCTGTTTTAACTGATGATATTTGTACATAATTATAGAATGAATAATTATGGCATTTCTAAAACTCTTGTAATTGAATGGTCGGAATATGGTTGGGTTCTTTACTTACAGAAGAGCTCAAAGGTTCGTTCAAATAAATGCAGAAAGACATCCATAGGTAAAAACTAGACTTCAGATCAGTTTTCCACAGGAAATTAAATATTTCCCAAGTAAATATAATTAGTGTAGGGGGTGGCTACGTTTATTTCATTAATTATAGTCAAATGGCTATAGGGTTTAATTAAACGAGGGAAAAGTTGATTTGTTTCTAGATCTGTATAAGAATTGGGAAATTCCGTAGACGCCCATTTTTTAACGGAACTCAGGTTTGGCTCAGTTGAGGCTATGCCTGGGGTAAGTTATTCAATTAAATTTTATCACTTCGTTCATTGAAGTTTAATTAGATTTCGTATAACGAAGAAGGTTTTCTAGTTGGATTTCTCTAAAAACTAATAGATGTTTTTCATTGAATTGTTTTTTCTAATTATAGGGTTGCACCAACAAAAACTCAAATTAAAATCAATATGTGCGCATATGAAAGAAAATATTCATGCAATCGAAACAATTTCAAGACTTTTTCAAAGAAAATTATAGCACTTATAACTGAAATATAGTACGCTATTGATTTATATATTTAACACATAGTATATGTGTTAGAATGTATTGAAGTGAAATATAATTCTAAATAAATACACTCTAAGAACTCAGAAATCACTAGGAATGTCCCTCTAAACTCATATTCTGAAATGAAATGATTAATTTAGAACTCAATGAATTGAATCAAATTGATTATTCTTCCCAAAATTCTGATTTGTCAGGGTATTAAATTTTCCGAACTCAATGTGATATAAAAGTAAGCGGTATGAATTTCTGCAAAATCTTAAACTATGAATCAAGAACATTAATTCAGTATAATTATATACTTTCATAACTCATACTATGAGCTCTCACGCACATTTAGAAATCAAGAATGATTTTTGAACATGTGTAAAAATATTGCTAAATTCAGCGAGACATAGCTTTGAGTTCTATCTAAGTACGATCTAACGTAAAAATTTTGTACAACTCGTTTTAGTCACTCTATGCTATGTAGTAATAGAAAATATTGATTGGTTTACAATTCGATATCACAACCATATATATATACAGTGTGTACAATATTTCTAAAAGAAACTTAAACACTTCTTGTAACATTCTAATTCAACTTTCTTTTTGATTTTTCCATAAATAGTGTGGAAACCTATTCAGAATTCAGAAGTGGTAGGGTAGGTTTTATCAACAAAGTGAAAATACATTGAACAGTAGGACTGATATCCGTAAACTTGTTGCATATATAGCTTGCTCATTGATTTTGACAAAAAGAAAAAAGAAAATAAAAAGCACAAAGAACGTGACAATAAAGGATAGTTTTGGTTTATTTGGGAAGTCCTCCGATAAACCTCGTAACGAGTGTGATCACTGAGTGGTAAAGAAGAATTGACATGCAAAGAAACCAAAGAACTTAGAATAAGTGTTACTCTATGTATATAACCTCTACTTTATGACCCCTTACATATCGAAAATAAAATAAGGGACTGTGATCAGAAAGAAATAATTTAAAAATTGGTTTTCAGTGAATTCTTATATTTGGTAACAATATAAAGGATGTTTCATTTGAGTTTGTATATAATTAGTACAAATTTTTGTCCAAGGATAGTTTCGCTTGGACTGTTAAATGTATAATCTCACTGTACCTCTGTAAGTGTTTTTTTTTTCAATAATGATAAGGTAACTGTTGCTGACATATGTGTTCCGAAAGCTCGGGGGTATAATAGAGTGTTACTTATATATATATATATATATATATATATATATATATATATATATATATATATATATATATATATATATATTATAAATTTATAATTATGATGAACGTTTTTCATGCAACAAACAAAGTCAATGAGCTATCTGGAATAACTGAAAGAAGTTCTTAGTGTTCTTGATAGGGAACAATCTCGTCCGAATCTATCAAACTGCTCACTCAATAATCAATTCTGAATTAAATGGATGAGAGCAAACTGTTGATTGAACTTTGCAGCGTATAAAAAAGCAAATCCTAATCGAATCTAAGCTCTTTTAATGAAGTGTAAATGTAATATTCACTCATAGGACTATTTATTTTTTTATTTTTTTACTTGACATCACACGTATACATTTTATCGTGAAAAAACTGTGAAGGACAAGCTTCTAGGTTAAATTTATTTGTACAAAAAAATTGAAAAAGTTTGAAACGAATTTGAAGCACCTCAATTTATTTAAAATTTTTCAATTGTAAGCTAAAGATGTGTCTCAAATTGTTGTTATACACTTTTTTCAATATATGTCTGCAAACAAGCTACGCCAGCAAAGTTCTCACGTTTTATATTATTCTAGTAGTAGCTAAGAATGGTTTGAAGTTATTATTTGTATCGTAAATGTCGGTTCCATTTTCATATTTTATTATTTGATTGTGACCTCACGTACACCTTGCGTCTATAAATTTCTGTAGTAGTCAGATGCACATGTTCTCTCACATCTTCTACAAAACACATAGTCTAGTCAAAGTTGGCTCCCTACCGCCTTCAACTTTCTTCAATCATACTTTTCACGCCTAGTTAGGCAGAGAACTGAAATGCGGTGAGGTGCGATCCTTGAACCAGATAATCGTGGAAACATCTATGAATATAAACAGTAGAAAGAGCGGCGGTCTAACAACTATGAAGTAAGTTTTGATTCCCGAGAAACGAGTCTCGCATACTATGTCATTGTAATTCTAATCCATTGTGTTATGTAACTTTCAACTGGAGGTTGAATTGTCCATGCAATGATTCTAATAATACCAGTAGGTGCAGCCGTGAAGGTTATGAATCATTGAAATTTTTTGCGTTATGTCTCCGTCGTCTAACATCATTAGGTTCATTATCATTCGGTCGGGTAATTGAGTCGATTTTTTATGGTTTTCATACTGAAATGCAGTGTTTAATTTGTTTATCGTTGTCGGACGAATGTCGGTCAGGCGATTTATGAATTTTTGATTTGAATCATGAAAACTGAAGGTTGCTCAGACAATGGAGTATAATTGCATGCAGACGCATTCACTTCCTTCATAGTCGGTGAAGGGAAATGCGCAATATCAGATTGACGCAATTTCTATTTATGGTTTCATTGGAAAATATAATTATGTCCAAATGAAGTTTATTGCAATGATACAGTTTTTCATCAGATAAAATCTTTTGAAATATATTTTTGTTAAGATAATGCAAGACATGCAATCTGTAAACGTTTTGAAAAGTTTTTATGATCCTGAACGAACCATCATCGTATTGGTAGAAACTTGTTTGTTCACCTACTGACTTGTTGAAGGGTGGTTAACTACTGCAAGTATTGAGCCAAAATATATTATTTTCAAACTTATGAAAACTCAGAAAATAACAGGATATAAAAGTAAACGTTTTCAATCAATGAAAAAGGGAATACTTTCGAAATGAAAGGAAAAACGGAAAATTAAGTGTTGTAGACTTTCACTTCGGTGCAAACTGAAAGGAACTAGAGTAGATGTGTTCAAGATCGGAGGCAGAACATTCCTTAACAATTTCACATGTGATTCTATCGAAACATCGTCGAAATACATCAGTAATTCACAAAATAAACATGAAGTTATTATGAAGCTTCATAATAACTTCATAATAACAACTTAATAACGAATTAGATGACATTTATTTATATCTTCTAAAAAATAAAATTTTCAACACTTTGTTAGATATAGATAGAAATATATCTAATAAAATGTGAAACAATTATGAAGACCACAGGCAAAGAACATTGTAAGTCACTTTTTTTTACTTTTGAGTAAATTGAAAATTAGTCTTTGAAACGTCATATGAAAATTGAGAATTGATATTTATTGAACAATAATTTTTGTTTGTATTGATCAAATAGATTTAAATTCGAAATAAAACTATTCAATCTCCATTTTTGGTTATATTTATTAAAAATAAATAAATCAAACATAATGTCATAAAAAACAGTCTCGAGTCAGTTGAAACATGGAATTAACATTCTATGTTCATAAATAGATTATTGGGAATTTATAAACTTTACATAAGAACACATAAAAAAGTCAAAGAATATAAGTAAATATTTATTATTATTGAAGAATAAGAGGAATATTCAAGATTATTCAATACCAATTTTCATTACTGTGTGCAACGAATTGTCATTTTAATCAATTGAAAAAAATTCAATTGTCCATGTATGTAGAAAGTTTTAAAGATATGTACTGAAATCGGGAAAAGTTTTAAAAATACTGAAATACATATTATGAATTATCTATTCAAATGTAAAAAAATAAACAAGAAAACAATAAACGTCGTTCTCAAACTGCCAAAATTACTGTTACAACCTAATGTTTCAAATTTGTCAAATATGTTTGTGTTTCATCTCGACAGAATCTCTTTAAAACCTGAAGATCGTTGTATTTTTCATTTGATATGTTCAAATTTTCAGAGTAGGCATTTCGTCTCTGTTGTAGCTATTGCAGTAATATTTTCGTCGTTATCACTCATTTTGATCACTATCCACTATTAATAATAAGTTAAAATTCAATGAATTGACTCAAACAACCCACAATCACTGACAACAAAGTACTCAAAACTGAGAGGTTGAACATAATGTTATTTCAAAGTAACTTGAACAGCTGATAGTGACATAGAATATTCTTCCACTGTAAATCAATCAGCTGGTAGAACATAGAATGATATTTCCCTGTATATGATTTTTTCCAGGTTTAATAACAGTGACACAGAATGTTCTTTCCCCTTGATGAGTAGACTAGGTTGTAGTACTCGGCCTTACCTACTAGATAGCGCGAAAACCTCATTTTTGAAAAATATTGACTTAGAATGTTCTTTGCCTGTGGTCTTCATATAATATTGATAAATTTTATTCTTTCTCATGTAAAAAAACTTTTACGAATGTTAATTTACTCTTTTATTATTCCTTTTATTTATATTTTTCTTTTGTTTCAGATGCTGTCGGTTGTGAGCGCCGGCGCAACAGCTGGCGTGGGTGGAATGGAACGCTTGCGGGGGGGTCGAGTGGCCGCCCGCGACCTTGCCGCCGCCAAGGAACGGCAAGTGCGGCTACACGCTCTACGCACCGACCTAGCAGTAAACTTGCCTCCCAGTATAACAATGCCAGACGGTGAAGACCATCCTTACTCGAATAGCAGGATACAAATCCGTGATCCGGAACAGGTACATTTAATATGAAATTTAAATACAATCTGGAGAATAAATTTAGCGAATAAATACAATTCTAATCTTTGAAACAGTTGCTTTGATATTGGGAATTGTTTTAATAACCAGATATTAGGTCAAGCAATTCTAGAAATGTATATTGATACAGAGTCACAAGGTGTTGGATTTTGAAAACCACAAACAAATTTTTCGTACTTCCAAACTGTTTAATTTGCACAAATCAAAATTCTTAAGGCCAGCTTACTCAAAAAAACGTAATTTTTTTCAGTATATTTTATTTATAGTACAAAACATGTTGAGTAGTCAATTTATTTACATATGAAAGCACATATATGAAATTACTTGAAAAAAAATTTTTTTCGCAATGGTGGTCCTGAAAATAGCTGCTGAAACTCATCTGAATCGGAGATGAAAGACATCATTTCTTAGAAAAGAATTATCTGAAAGCAAAAAACAAAATCATATTCATGTTCTGTATCGAGTTGGCTATGACCTCAAGCAGAATGAAACATTTGCAATGAAAAAAAAAAACAAAACGGCAGACTTTTGAATTTTTTTACCCTTTTTTTGACTTTTAATTGTTTATAACTTTTTTAAATAATAATGAATATTTCTGGTTCTGCTTGAGGCCATAGCGGAACATCTCAAGAGTAGAATGCCGTTTGGTTCATATCGAGAAATGCAATAGTTTTGAAATGAGAGTGTAATTCATGCGAAAAAAACGTGGTTCGGAGAAAAATCAGTTCAAAGTTTTTATTCGTGAAAAATCGTAAAAAAAGTGAATTTTACTCACATATCCATTCCAGCTTCATACACAACTCCTTCCTGGTCTTCGTAAGCATTCATTCTGAAGAATTCTTGCATTTCTCAAAGCAGTTCAACAAAACAACAAGAGAATAACAATAAAACAAAGAACAAAACAATAAGACGACCCGAAGACATGCAGCAGCCGCCGCTACCGAAGGCGTTCGAGCGGCCGGATTTACTGCAGCGCTCCCTAATATTTTATACCTGTTTCTCGGTCTTGCTGTCCTTCGGGACTAATTCTATACTATTTCTAAATTTTTTTAGATTTCTAGATTTTTTCAAAATTATTTGGAGTAAGCTGGCCTTAACTAGCTACTCGTGCAGTCTCATGTTTTACTCTAAATTCAGCAATACCCCGGAGTTACGAGTTAGGTGGGAGGGGTAAAAGCCCGAAGTTGGGATTCAACTTTACACATAAATACTAGGATAAAGTATGTATAATCGGGACCAGAGTCTAAAGAATACCATAGAATGAAGATATTTAATAAAATGTTAGAGAAATAATATACTTTACCTGCTATGAAGTTTACCAACGTAAACTGAGGTTTAATGTGAAGGCTTTATATATTCGGAAATATGGTCTAAAGTTTACTCTTTTTCTCACGTAAAATTTTCTCATAGCCTGCCGCTTAGTTTTTTATTTCCCGTTCAGTAATAAAACGCACTCTTTATTGAAATCTTTATTCTCTAAAATTAGTTACCCATTTTCAATTGTAGTGAGACTTGTGTAGTTTTTCAAGTTTAAAATCGTCATTTGATTTTTTTCGCAATTTTCATTTTCGATTCAAAGTCATAATATTTAGTTTACACTCTAAAAACATTGGTTTTTTGTTTCTTGTTAGGTTCCATTCAGTACCTAATTTTTTGGTTGTTTGGGTGCATAAAATTGCATAAACAGAACACGCCGATTCGTTCTCTGATCCAAAAGAAATACCGTGTATCTCCGAATTCTCGTAAAACAGGGTAGTAGAATTGAGTTAATAGAGGATCATCATCTTACCAGCTTTTCAGACCACCATTAGACGAAAGAAATTTTTTGATATTGAAATTGGTACGTTGTACATTATTCAAAGTGACGCAAAGTATTATAGTATTATAATACATTACAAGTATAATAATGATATCTTCAATAAGAACGCCTAGAAAAAAAATTCCCAACGCTTCAAACAAACGTCTTCACTATTTGAAACAGGATGGTGGCGCATTCACCATTTTATAATTTATACATTTATAAATTTATAATTTATACATTTTATAATTGATAAATGATGAATTCGTTTAGAATATTATTGAATTTTAATAACCAATACACACTCATTATGCTGATACTTCGATGTTTGTACTAGCTTAATTAATAATATGAATATTCCATAAGAATTGAAGTGGATTATGCCTCCAGTTTGATTAAATTTTCAATAGTCAAATAATTTCGAACATGAATTACATTCGCGCATAAAGTTCGTGAATTGTAATGAAGAACTTTGGAAGAAAACCTGAAGAAAAATTTCAAACCTAAACCTTCTGCTTCGCCCCGTACATCACTAAAATTAGTACAACTCATAAGTTTAAATGCTAATCTGCATTGTAAAGAGGTATAGAACTTTAAATTGCAATAAAACAACGATGGATCATTCGATTGACAAGAATTTTTTCTATTCGAAAAATAATCTTGTGGCATTACATTTTAAATATGATTTCTGGCATATGATCGCCACGGCTCACTCGGATATAGTCCAATCTGGACTTCCAATTTTCGATGACTTTTTCCAACATTTGTGGCCGTATATCGGCAATAACACGGCGAATATTGTCTTCCAAATGGTCAAGCGTTTGTGGCTTATCCGCATAGACCAATGACTTTACATAGCCCTCACAGAAAGTAGTCTAGCGGTGTTAAATCACAAGATCTTGGAGGCCAATTCACAGGTCCAAAACGTGAAATTAGGCGGTCACCAAACGTGTCTTTCAATAAATCGATTGTGGCACGAGCTGCGTGACATGTTGGGCATGCGACGTCTTGTTGAAACCACAGCTCCTGGACATCATGGTTGTTCAATTCAGGAATGAAAACGTTAGTAATCATGGCTCTATACCGATCACCATCAACTGTAACGTTCTGGCCATCATCGTTTTCGAAGAAGGTACGGACCAATGGTTCCACCAGCCCATAAAGCGCACCAAACAGTCAGTTTTTCTGGATGTGACATAAGTGTAATCCTCAAGTGTATGTTTTGACATACACTTGAGGATTATCTTCACTCCAAATGCGGCAGTTTTTTTTTTGTTGACGTAGCCATTCAACCAGACGTGCTACTTCGATAAAATGGACGTAGTGCGCGATACTTATTCTGCACAGAACCATTATTTTCGAAATGAAATTGCACTATTTGCAAGCGTTGTTAGTGCGTGAGTCTATTCATGATGAATTGCCAAACCAAACTGAGAATAAATCACTTCTCAGCTGTTCAATCGGTCGCCATCTTCAACAGTAATGCCAACTTAAAGTTCTATACCTCTAAAAAAACACCCTTTATTATCTCCAAATAATTTTTCTTCAATTGCAGGAAGCCGAAATATATCAGAAATGCATCAGGCCGCCTCCCAACCGCACCGTCCTCGAATCGGAATCTCCTCCACCTTACCGGTCGAGCTCCGCGGGTCTTCTGGGATCTTCGAGCAGTTCGTCCAGTAGCAACGATTGGTCCTCATCGGGAGGCGGTGGCAACGCGCCTCTGGTCGTGCGGTGCCACTCCATGTCTTCGACCACAAACTCCACCAGACGGCCAGAATCTGCATCCAGCGGACAAAAGACTGATTTTTTACAAAGGACTGTTAAAATATTCACCGGCAAAAAAACTTCGCCCCAAGCACCCAGTCCCGCGCCCACGTTGCCGGCGGTGGTAGTTCCTTCGGGTTCGAGGCGGCGACCCCCAGAACAGAATCCTCCCCCTTCAACTCACCGGCCTAGCAAAGGGGGTGTCTGACCTCGCGTCCACACTTTAGCTGACTAAATATGTGAATTATAGTTTAAACCGATTCCAATTCGTAACTCATAAAGTATCCTTAAATAAATAAATTAACAAATATATGTATATAATAACTATATACATACATATATATATATATATATATATATATATATATATATATATATATATATATATATATATATATATATATATATATATATATATATATATATATATATATATATATAAGGCATATATTGCAACTTTATATATGTTAATAGATCAACGAACGAACGTTTAGTCATTAAATTATAAATATGGTGGTGTTAGACACTTCATGTGGTTTACTGTGTAAAACTATTATATCCCGATATCGGACTGTCTAGCCAAATATGAATGCTATTTGTGTACTGTGTACATGACCTGCTTACGTGTCGAACGCTGCATCAAATATGAAAATTATTCCTTTTCTATATAATATTATCCTAAATAACATTCCTGTGAAACTCATTCGATCCCGAGAAGACATTCACAATGAACACTCTAATGTTAATATTAGTATGAAATTCCAACCTGCCTATTATATTCAATACTTGTGTATGCAATATTCTCTTTCTAAATGACTTTTGTTCTTTGCATTAATAGAATGGCAATAAATGAAATATTGAGGTTCATTTCAATAGCAATATTCTCTACACTATTGTGGGTGCTGAAAATTGATGATTATGATAAATCTCCATAACTCAATGTTATTTCATAATAGTCGAACACATTCCATTACTTATTAGCTTATGTACACCGCAACAAGTAATTTTGATTTTTAAACAGGAACTTATATGAATATGAATGATGTCCTTGTGATATATGATATGATGATTGAAATAATTCTACAATTTACAATAAAATATTATTCTACAATTTTTCTGCATTACTTAAAAATCAAATTTACTGTTTTAGTTGAAGTAGTTCACATTAGGCTTCAGTTTTGTGTAACCTGTTTCATTTAAGGTCAATACTTTGAAATAACTTTCCCTGACTATAAAATATCGATAATGAATCTTCAATATTCAAAATGAAATGGATATGGCTATAATGACACATACACTCATTGTAACAGACATTACTTTTTTTATATGAGAATGTTAATTTTGGAATCGAAGAGTTTCTTGGAAATTATATTTTTTCTATTTATGTTTCAGTTGTAGGTATGTATATCGTGAACCTTCAGTCATTTCTTATAATGCATGAAATGTACTCTGTTCATCTAGACAATTATTTGAAGTTAATTTAGCACTCGATGAAATAATCGACCTTGCAACTGTTATATTAAATAGGATCAAACTATATTGAATTTATATTATTATATAAATTTAATTCAATATGTTATTTGGCGTAGAATTATGCTCGAACTTTTGATATTTCAAAATAAACAAAACTAAGCAAATGACAGTAGAACATTGTTCTGTTTTTAAATATTGTTTATTGAAGAGAGAGAAATGGGATATTCAAGTGCAACAACAGGAAGATTTCCGATCCAAAATGTGATTTGGATTTAAACGGAGATTTCCTTTATGCTACAAGTGTTCATATTATAGTCAACCCTCAAAATAATCATCACATCCTATGCAATCGAAAATAACGACAACTCTCCTAACATTTTTAAAATTGAATTGTAACAAACTTGTGAACCAGTTACTCATTTTCATGTAAATTATCAGTATTAGATTGTGCATTAGTTATGAAATACACAGCTTATTCCCTTCACATTTTCATTACAATATAAATAGTAATTAACTCACTTATGCCTGGCAGATTTTGTGTCCAACTTTAGTGTTTCATAATAAATTACCCAATTGTGAATTAAAAATTTATCTCAAATCAAAAAAAATTATAGTTATCTCTCATTATATTAATGTTTCACAATCAAATTTTCTAATGCACTAAAAGGTTTCAGTCAATAATAATATTCCTTGGCTTATTCATAGACATTCCTTTGATCATCGATCTTTTTCAGTTTCATCTAAGTATCTATTGAAACTTTTTTAAACAGTATTTTGCATTGAAATTTTCACAGCATGGATATAGGAAATGAGTGATTGAGTTTTCAGTTGTATTTTGAATTTATTATTTTTAATAACCTGCATATTTCCATTCCTTCAATTATCTTTAATTTCGATTGCATTGGATTTTAGCAAAATGTTAAATTATTTAATTATGTTAAAAACAAATATTGTATATGGTAGACAGACATATTGTATCAATAGATCATAAGCAAATGTGATGATAGATCTCTTGGGATTCATATAAACTCAACGATTATTGAACAATATTATTATTTAATTGCGAAAAATGAGCACTTCTTCTCATGTCTGAAATACATGTGATTAATTAAAACAATCACCTGTATTTTTCCTTTGAATATTGGTAGAAGTATTTTCATATTCGAAATTTTTAGAAATACAATTTAGAATAAGAATCAAATGATGTATATATGTATCTCAGGTATTGAAAGTCTTCATAACAACAAGAAAATTGTGATTATAATTAAATTTAATATGGTATAAATAACAAATTAATGAAAATGTTTTGTATTAGTGAATTATTAATTAAATTAATCAAATTGTAAATTTTGTTGGTTTTCTTTTCTAAGAAGATTTTTGTTTAGAGGGACAACTGTGTAATGTGATTTAAGAACCATCATTCATAAAGAATAAATCACTTTCATTATAGCCGTTTCTTTTATTTCGATTGTAGATTGTTTGTTGTTTATAGAAGATGATTTTGTCCTAATAGATTTTTCTTCAATGGTTCTTCTCATTCAACGTAATGTCAAAGTATAATTCACCAAAAATTTATTTCCATTTTGCATTTGACGATTTAACAAAAGAGATCCTAGATTTTAAATCAGGACCATAGGTACATTTGGAATAATATATTTCTCAATTTCAAAGAAATATATTCAGACAAATTGAACATGTTTCTCTATAGGTTTTATAAATGATATTTTATGAAAGAGTATTCAGAAAAATAAATAGTTTTATGATACAAAGAGTTCAAACAGCTAAACTAAAAGGCATTTTATGTCTCCTTTAAATACAAGTTGTACATTGTACAAAGTTTCAGTAAAACGGCGGACACTTCTCCATCCAGACAGTATTAATATGAATTGTCAAAACTTTTTTGTTAACTTATTACAAATATTCTAATGAGTAGGTTTGGTGTGCTGAAAAATGCATTCCATTGGAATTATTTAGATTTAGACTTGTTACAGAAATTAGTTGCCAATAACCAAATACGGTCATTGCAAATTTGAAATAAAATTATAGATTTCACATTCACGTCTTTGGAATTTTGTTAGAAAAAAAAAATATATATGTATATATTTTTAATGTTGTTAGCAATAACAGACTAACTTTAATGTTAAAAACTGTTCGTTGAAAATAGCCTGTTATTACTAAAAATAAACTTTAAGCAGGGAATAAATAAATATATATATATATATATATATATATATAGGTATTTCTTGAAATTGATTTATTGTCTGTTTAAGATATTTTATTTTGAAAGTTTTTAGCAATAACAGGCTTTTTTTGATATGAAAAAGTTTAATTTTGTTGACGTTTCGTTGTTATATTACAACTTTGTCAAAACTAATTAATTAAAAAAAAAACTAATTAATTTTGTCAAAGTTGTAATATAACAACGAAACGTCAACAAAAATAAACTTTTTCATATCAAAAACAGCCTGTTATTGCCAAAAACTTTCAAAGTATATATATGTATGTATGTATGTTTTCGAGAGGATCTGTTAGATTGCATTAAAAAAATATATCGTTTCAATTGATAAATATTGTTTTATAAATATTCTAATGAATTTATTCTTCATTATTTGAATACCACATAGCTGGTGAGCATAGAAAAACGTCAAATAGGTACATACGTTTTAATATTCTCTTATGGTACGTGTATACATTAGTTCATTGTTTATGTAAAAACCATTTGCATACAATGAACTGTGTTAACATATACTATGCTAATCAACTAATTTCGAAGATTAGTCACTCAAGAAATGTATCAAAAAAATTATTTTCTAAAAGACTTACTTTTTAAAACATATGTTTAAACTCTAAAAGCTTTGGTATCATTCGGGAGATACTCCACTTAATTGTTTCTTGAATGAAGAGTATGAGTCACCTAAGTAATTAATACCAATCTAATTAGCTTCTTTTGCCATTCTGGTCAAAAGGCTATGAATTCTATAATTTTCACTATGAAAACAATCGTGAAATGTATTTCAATATCTAATAAGATCAGAATTATATTTCAAAACAATGTTACTCCTCAGATCAGGGGCATAAATCTGATCAGATACCAATTTCAACAGAAAAAATTAATCAGAGAGTTCTTTTTTTTTGTAGGGTAATTATATTCAATTTATGGCAAAGATCAGAATAATCATAACTGTAATTGAATGCTTGTATAACCAACAGTAACACATCTCAAAAACTTTGCTGGACTGCTGCTAATTTTTATGTGAACGTGATAGTATGGTTTATTTATCGTGATATTTATGAGTTAGTTCAATACAACACTCGCATATTCTAAATAAGAACGAACGAGAACATAATACAGAGTTTGAAATATTGTTTATATGTTGCGACGAATTGAGCTTCTCATCAAATAACACGTCAAGGCCTTAATATGATACATCGCTTTGATATGTACTGTATCAATGGAATATGCATAATTTGTAGCATTCTTAATTATATTGAAATTCATAAAAAAACTTCCTTAGATTCATATCCATACCATTGGTGTTACACCACTTAAGTTTACTACTGCAGATATCACTTTGCAGTTAAGAACAATCACTTCCTATTAACATTAATACAGCAAAATTTAAATTACATATTAATAATTATACATACAATACAGACCATGATTCAAAACATTCATATTAAGTTCCTATTTATGTATAAATCATTTATACAACCACTAAACTAAGATTCACACAAACGTGATAACCAATTTTATATTTTAGTCGGGTTTACATGGAATCTTTTCATGTATAGTGAATTTTTATAATTATATTCTTATTGCCTAATTTTCATTATTATTACTTCTTTTATTGATAATCATTTTTTAAACGTTTGCATCATATCATTAGGTGTTAATACTCTATATGTTTTTTTTTTAAAATATTTACTGTAACTGGGTGTTTTCACCTTTAGAAAATAAAGAATTATTTTTTTTATTCTCCAGTTATTCTCAGCTGCTGCACTGGTTTCAAAGTTGAATTGCGGGGCTAAACCGAATCGATCCAACAATCTGTCGGTTACTTTGTGCTTGCAGGAATTTCCTGTCTATGTGGCATATGTTCAGCACCACAGCTTTTTGCATTTTATATACAGCTTCGTAAAGTGTTCGTAGCACTTTCGGAATTACACCGGTTGATGATATTACAAGTGGACTTATGTACGCCGCATCTATATCCCACATACCAAGTATCTCACACTTCAGGTCCGTATATTTCCTGATTTTTCTTGAATGATGTTCATCAAGTTGTGAGTGTTAGGTACCGCTAGATCCATCAGGTGGGTTTTCTTGTTGATTTTGTCCAAAATAACTATGTCTGGTCTATTATTAGGTATCGAGCGGTCTGTAATGATAGTTCGATCATAACATATTTTATAATCGCTGTTCTCTAGCACCGGCTGTGATTTGTATTTATAGTAAGGTGTTATATCTTTTGTCAACAGTCTGGTCTTGACAGCTAGGGCTCGATGGACTATGTAAGCTACTTGGTAGTACCTACGAGTGTAGTCGTTTTGAACAAGAGATGTGCAGCCTCCAGTGAGGTGTTGAATGTTTTCAGTCTTTTCCTGGCATTTTCAGCATCTGTCGACAACTTATTTTTTGTAGTTATTGGTATTAATCACCTGATCCTGGAGAGCTCGCATGAATTCTGCAGTTTCTGGAAACAGACCACCAATCTTGAGCCAAGCGTTCGACTTCGTTTCATCGACATTCTGCCTTTCAAGATCCCGAGCATGCCTTCCATGCAGGACCCTGGTTTTCCAAAGGTTTATTTTTTCCTCTGCAGTTTGGATGCATTCATTTTGCTGTGGAAGTAGACTGTAGATTCAGTGGTGTGTAATCTGTATCTGCTTCACAGACAGCTTTATGTAGGCTTGAGTGCCGACTGCGGTCATGAAAATATGTTCGAAGATTTGAAATCTGTGTGTTGTGGGGGTTACCTATATCTATCACACCCATATCACCATCATCTCTAGGTATAACAAACCTTTCTATACTGCTAATTCTGTGATCCATGCAGTTTCTGGTCATTTCAGTACTGATCGTCCTCTGAAGACCTTCTAGGTCTGGCTTTGTCCTGAGTATAAGTGAGCGATGAGATGACGTATGTATTCATAGACTTTACTACGTGTCTGGTGTTTAACTTGGTCTTCAAGGCAGCTCTCAACCTATCTGTAAATTCTTTTGTTAGATGCTTCTTAATGACGCTGTGCTCTATTCGTTTTGATTGTAGTCTCCCTAGGTATTTATAGGAATCATCCCCATCCATTAGTTCGACTTTTCTCCTTACATGGTGTTATATCCATTATCCTATTAGCTCTGTCTTTCCCTTTCGAATATTTATTACTATTATTATTATTATTACTATTAATATTATTACTATTATTATTATTATTATTATTATTATTATTATTATTATTATTATTATTATTATTATTATTATTATTATTATTATTATTATTATTATTATTATTATTATTATTATTATTATTATTATTATTATTATTATTATTATTATTATTATTATTATTATTATTATTATTATTATTATTTATCGGAGATTGAACAGGACAACAACTTCACAGAAGGTATTTTAAAAGCATTTTTTTGCACAAAGTTTTTTTTGCAGAATAAAACTATAAAAATTGTTGAAGGAAAATTCAAATTCATATATCAGGGAAAAAAGTGATGAAGAAAGAAGTAATGTAGCCTAGTAAAAAACTTCACTGGTATTGAATTAATTCTTAAAATAAATAAAAACAAGGCAAGTGTTTTGTAATTTGACAATGTTCAACATAGCACACAGCATTTTCCAGATATTAGCTATAGTTCTAAGACTAAAAGAAACTTGAAATACTAAATTGTATGCGATCATTGCAAACAATATCAATTGCGCATCCACCATAATAATATATAAAATATATTTTATATGATATATTCATAATATGCTATAACAGGCACACAACACAATAAATCACTATGAAAACTTCTGTAATACCCTTCATCAATATTATAAATAAATTTTTTGGTTATTTTCAGGTATTTAGTATTTGCAATTACTGAGCTTTCTTAGCAATAAGAAGGTGAAAAAATTATACTCCAGCTTCATGCTTCGCATTTTGTTTCTCATGCCCTTCATAAAATTACAGTGGAATAAATAAAAAAGGCTTAGCTACCAGTATTACCAAAAAAATTATTGTAAGTATTCTTCAATTTTCATCATATCTAATTACTTATATCTTTTAATAAACATTAGGTAGGTACTTCATAAATAATTTCAATAATTAAATTTTTATAAAAAAACGTAAAGTTATTGTTATGTTCTTTAAATTATGACATCATAATTTAAAGAATTACCATTTCACTTGAATTAACCTTGCCTGATGCGCGATATTTGTTATTCGTATAATATTTCATCTTGTCTTTTGTATAAGATACAATGAGCTGTGTGGAAGATTCTTAAGATTTACAGCGGCCTTTTTCTCAGATTTTATTTCATCTTGAAATTTCACCATGAAAAATTCAGACCTTTTTGCAATTGTTTTATTTTCTAGAGATATATTATAATTAATTGATAATTTTTAAAATGTGTAGGTAATTTGCAGAATCCAGGCATCTAATAACATTTGAATACATATATTATTGAAAGTTTAAGAGGGTAATTACACTTCAAAATTCAAGTATGTAAATGATATGCATTGTAAATTGTAAAAATTATATTGGAACTTTTGAATACCTCCGTTCTACAGACCATCGCAAATATATTTTGCACAATGCTTTGTTCATCATCTTCAAGTATTTCAATCAAATACGAAATACCTCAAAGTGCATAACTAAAAAACACCGATTGACAATGTACACTCAAAATAAAATTTAGTTTAAAAAGAGTAACTTTTTTCTAAGCATGTATGTATGTATTTATCAATTCATTGATTACTGCAAAATATATTTTCGACTTTCTTACTGAAACAAAAAGTAGAAAACTCTTATCTGAATGTAGCTGAATACTTTTTTTTATATGAAGATGACTGATAAATAAGCCCCAAACATATGGTGATCTAAAATATCGTCAAAAATTCAATTTTAGAATGATGTTGATATAAAGTTGCCTGATAAATTTTAAGTTTATTTCAGTAGAGTTTAAAATAGAACTGTGAATTTTACCGTTAAATTTGTGTAGAGAATCTGTTTTACTTCAGACCATTCCACTAAATCCAATGTTTTGATAACATAGAGGAGATTTTGATTTGGATCTCACTCTGTTTTTATTGTAAAAGGTTTTTTATTCAACAGTAGTATAATATTTAACGTTGTCGAATTGGACATATCATAAAATATAATATATAGGTACCTATGAAAATAGATATTATACAATATTGTTGAATTGTAAATATGAGTCCTAAGCACAAAAAGCTATAATCATATTGTATCGCTTTGTTTCAATTTGATAATGAGTATCCAGCAATGAGTTTGAGCAATTATTTTCTCTATTGAATATTCGAATTTCTATTATATTTTTTTTTCAAATAAAGACCTTTGAATATTTTTTACGAAATTTTCAATGCCAGAGGGAAGTTTTGATCACAAACCAAACTCAGTCGGTAAGTACATGCTAATAAATATATCTAATGATATGTAAAATGAGTTACTATAGATTTCAAAACTTTCATATTCAATTTCATGAGTATAAACCTGTTTTTATTCTCAAAACTTAAAAGTTATTCAGTCATAAGTTAAATGAACAAAATCATTCATTGTACAAGAATATGGGAAATGAAGAATTGTTAATAATAAATGATGTAACTGCAACAATTGCATCGTCCTTGAATAGAAACTTCCTTATTATATGACAGAATTCAATAGCATGTTGTTATCTACAGTTTGATTTTATTTCACATAATACAGGTAGCACAGTCGAACGGAAATGTTGAATAAATGATGTAGTTTATACCCGGTATGAATAACCGAAACGAGGAATATTTGTATATATATATATATATATATATATATATATATATATATATATATATATATATATATATATAAATATAGTCCTAGTTTCGCTGGTGTAGTTCATCGCTGGTAATACGCATTGGTCTTTAAGGATAGTAGCCTATCTGATTTGAAGATGTGTTTCAGTCGGCCAACTGTACCACAAGCTGTTCTGGTTCAGTTGCATGATCTCCGGTGTAATATCCCCGTCTCCCTTGACAATCTGTCCCAGATATGTGTAAGCCCTGCTCTAATGGGGATCCGTCCACCTCCATTTGCTCTCTGGTGCAGAAAGGGTTCAGCATTATCTTTGTATTTACGGTGTTTATTACCAGGCCTATTTCCTTGCTCGCGATGTTCAGTTCATTGATGCGTTCTTGAAGATCGGTAGCATCGTGGAAGAACAGGACTAAATCGTCAGCGAACCTCAAGTGGCTAAGGTAGCGGTCATTTATCCTGATTCCTTTCACGCTCCAGTCCAGCTTCTGAAACATACACTCCAAAGCAGCTGAGAAATTGGAGAAAACTGGTCTCCCTGTTTAACGCCTCTCATTATTGGCAATTTTTCCGAGTCTATTTTGTTAGTTGCTGTGGCATGTTCGTATATATTCTGAATCACTTCCTTATAGCAAGATGGTATTCCTATCCTTAGTAATGAGATGGTTGCAGTTAAAGTTTAAAGCTGGTCGAATTCCTTCTTATAGGCAATAAATACAATATATAGGGGAATTGCATGTTCGTTTCATCTTGATATCACTTCGCGGATAGTGAAAATGTGATCCATCGTACTGTATGACTTCCTGAAGCCTGCCTGTTCTATTGGCTGATATCATTACAGTTATCCCGATAAGCGGTTAGTAATTATCTTCATTAAGATCTTATATGCTGTGGGGAGTAAACTTATTGGTCTGTAGTTCCTCAGGTCATCCGCATCCCCTTTCTTATATAGTAAAATCATGGATGTGTTGTTCCACGAGGTGGGAATATTACTGTTTTTCAAAAAGTCACTGAAGAGCCTCGATAGAATGCGGTGAAGTACTGGACCCCCCTGACTTGATAACGTCCACTATGAGATCGTTCTCACCTGAAGAGGTTCCGGCTTTCAAGGATTCAATTGCAGTTCTCGTTTCTGATGCCATAACTTCTGTTGGCTCTTCATCCGATATTATCTCAACATGATTACGGTTATCGCTATACAGTTGTTTGTAGAACTCATTGGCGACTTTTAGTATTTCGGATTTCTTCGTAATTCTGTCTTCTTTTGAATTTTTGAGCGCGACTATCTGATGTTGCCCAATCATGTTCTTCTGGATAGCTTTCTTATAGCTTCTTGCATCTTCTAAAACCCGCCTCATTGTTCCTGTGTTGTATTTCCGCACATGCCCTTTGAGTTTTCCCCTTACAAATGCACTCAGTGACGCATATTCTTTTCTTTGGCTTCTAGTTCTCAATGAAGCTCTCATTTTTTTGCGTTTATCTTGGAGTGCTTTCGTTTCGTCAGTTAATTTGGAAACTTTGTGACCAGTTTGATATCCTCTCACCTTGAGAGCCGCTGATTTAATAGCGTTTGGCAGCGCATCTTCTGCCTCTGTCGATCCGAGAGCCAGCTGGTGGAAGATTTCCCTGTCGAATTCATCAGCCCTGAAATCTGCTCACATCCAGAAGTTTCGAACAACCCAGCGGAGTATAAAAACATACATGATGGGCCTAACCATACGAGATAGAATACGCTGCAGCTGCTTAAGAGGCCAAACAAAGGAGAGGGATATCGTGGAGTGTGTAAAAACGTCAAAGTGGAAATGAGCAGGCCATCTAACCTGAACAAGAGATGAGCGTTGGTCAACTGTGGTTGGTGATTGGGAGCCCAGAGACAAGGTAAGACCAAGAAGGCGCCCTCACGATCGATGGGATAAGTAGCTTGTGGATTGGTTGGGCGTTGCCTGGAAGAGAAAGACTGCCGATAGGGAGGCCTTCTATATATATATATATATATATATATATATATATATATATATATATATATATATATATATATATATATATATATCCTACGTTTATACCATTATCCTTCAAGGTATAAATGTTAGAAAAATATTGAAATCTATGCCACACCTGATGGATGTACTAGACAGGTGTTTCGTTCTGCAAGAAACTGGTCAATTGCACCACATCCACTGAAGTGAGGCAACGATTCCGATCTCCAAGCTTCTTCTTATGAGTCCAAGTGAGGAACCGTCCAATTAAGAATACTTGACAATTCCATCTATAAGCATCAATAGTTCGCAGTATCTTTCAGATCACAGACACACCAAGCACTCTAGTCTCTATCTACCTCCTTCGAGAACATCTAGCTCTACTATAACATTCTTTTGATTAATTTGAATTTTTCGAATGAATATTCTAGTATCCATAAATTCTTGTATTCATTCTAATCATATCGAACAATAATCGAAGATAATCATAATCGAATATGTATATTCAAAATTTTCGTATAATAATTCACTTATTTTCTGCAAAAAAGTTAAAAGAATGTTACCTGTTTATACTCTTACTCGCAAAGTAGGAAAATGTTTTTATGACTAATATTCTTTGAACACTATAAATTTTCTCATTTGAATTATTCTGCATATTAAACGCATTTTATCTTCATCTATCAGTATGAAATTTACTTTCCCGAGCATTTATCTGATTTCCATAAATTATATGTGTATTTACAAGTTTGATTAATAATGCATTACTGAAGTAATCAATTACTGTTGAGAACATGTTAGACTTCGTACCCATCTCACCATTTTGATGGATAGAGAGAAAAAATATATTATTTCTTATAATGAACAAAAAGAACAAATAGTATTGGATTATCTGAAATGAAAGTATAAAGGAGGAAGTCTAACGATAAATATATCATATGGAATAAAAAAGGTACATCTGTGGTTGGTACGTAGCTTGTTGAGTTTGACAAGTTGCGAAGAAATTTTGATTAAAATCTCAAATTCAGTTTTTGATTAAAAAATTGAACATTGATGAAAATGCAAACACGCCATTTAGATGGTCTTCTAATAATAATCATTTTACGACTCAAAACGAGACTTTGTATTGTTAAAAACAATTATTAGTAGTCCGGTCGAAATAGACTTTTCAAATAACAAAATTCCCCGGAAAGCCAAATATTGGTGGAGAGCTGGGGTTTACCATTACAAATAAAGTTTTAAAAATATCCATCGATCGTCAAAGGTCAAAGTTTGATGTTTTTTCGATTTTTTTCTAAAACGGTGAGTTTTATCAAAAAAATAACCACGAACGAAAGTTGTTGAACTTAAAATTCCCGCAAAAATGGTCTTTATGATTTTTTTAAAGAGTTACAATTTGTAAGATTTCACGATTCTAAGAGTCATTAAACCAGCTTACTCCAAAAAACGTAATTTTTTTCAATACATTTTATTTATGGTACAAAACATGTTGAGTAATCAATTTATTCACATATGAAAGCACAAATATGAAATTACTTGAAAAAAATTCATTTTTTTTTTAAATTGGCGGTCCTGAAAATGGTTGCTGAAACTCATCTGAATCGGAGATGAATGACATCATTTCTTGGAAAAAAATTATCTGAAAGCAAAAAACAAAACGGTTTCATGTCATGTATCGAATTGGCTATGACCTCAAGCAGAATGAAACGTTTTCAATGAAAAAAAACAAAATGGCGGACTTTTGAATTTTTTTACTTTTTTTTCACTTTTAATTGTTTATAACTTTTTTAAATGATAATTAATATTTCTGGTTCTGTTTGAGGCCATAGCCAGACATCTAAAGAGTAAAATGCCGTTTGGTTCAATTCGATAAGTGCAATAGTTTTGAAATGAGAATGTAATTCATGCGAAAAAACGTGGTTCGGAGAAAAATCAGTTCAAAGTTTTTATTCGTGAAAAATCGTAAAAAAGTGAATTTTACTCACATATCAATTCCAGCTTCATACACAACACCTTCCTGGTCTTCGTAAGCATCATTCTGAAGAATTCTTACATTTTTCAAAGCAGTTCAACAAAATAACAAGACAAAAACAATAAAACAAAGAACAAAACAATAAGCCGACCCGAAGGCATGCAGCAGCTGCCACAACCGAAGGCATTCTAGCGGCCGGATTTACTGCAGCGCTCCCTAATCTTTTATACCTGCTTCTCGGTCTTGCTGACCTTCGGAACTAATTCTATACTATTTCTACGAGTATATAGTAGCAATTTATGAAAAAAAATTTCGATTTTTTCAAAATTGTTCGGAGTAAGCTGACCTCACGTGATATGCACACAGTTCCACGCTACCTGTGAGGTTTCCGTGGTTTCCCCTGTAGGCCTACTCCACTAACTCATGACAATTTTTGGATAATTTAAGGGAACAGTACACGTCAAGTTCAAGATATTACCTTTTTATTGATATTGCTATTATTGCATTAACTATTGTTTTGATTTTTCTAGATATTTTAATCAGATTCGTACTCTTGAAAGTCTACTGCAACCATCATATCTTCTTCGATTTCTTCTTCTTCCTCTTCCTCTTGCTGGATGTTCATAAATTGTTCAAATGTGGCTGAGTGATTGGTCTCTTCATTAAAATCATAGGAATCTTCTTCTATTGTACTAAACTGAACATTTGAACAAGACTGACCTTGGCAATTGGTGCACGCTGGAGGACACAGCAACACGCCTTTTTTACAGTCACATTTGGCACTACAACCTTTTTTGCAATTGCGAAAAATAGTGTTGAAGAGTTTTTCTGGAGCAGGTGGGAGTAAAGTTTTAATCGGTATCAGAGTATTATCTATCAATCTCAAACCCCAGTCTTCTGGGTTTAGTTGATTGCTAGCCATGTTTGAACTTGATAGTATACTCGAGACAAGTGTTGAATAACAATGCCGATGTTGGAGGAAGACATGATAGTAATACTTGTTTCTTGTTTCGCGTATTTTTAGAAACGTTAAGTATCGGTATTCATCAATGCAAGTAATTTTTTTGGAGCACCATAAACCACAAGAAGAAAGTGAATTCCTTCCGTAATTATTGTTTGAGGTCTGGAATCAATTTCTGTAAATACTTTAGTCAGTCAAACCTTTTTTTCGAATAACTTTAATACTGACGTTTTGCCCCTTCTGTACATTCGTGACGAAGTGTTGCAGCCGGTTATCGCATGTAAAAATTAAATATAATTTTGGCATTTTGGATAAGCAGATAAACTTCTTGAAGTATATATTTCTGTTCGCTGTTGTGTCCTTTCAGGTTTCACAAAATAAATAATTTTATCTATTGGAGTCCTTGCTGTAAGTAGTACTAACAAATCAACATCTTCACCAACTACAATTGTTGTGTTAGTTGCATTAAATTTTCAGATGTTTTTCAATGACACGGGGGAAGAGGGGATTGAGTTAGGGACTGACTATCTTTTGAATAAATGTTTTTAGGATAGTATTATATATATATATATATATATATATATATATATATATATATATATATATATATATATATATATATATATATATATATATATATATATATATATATATATATATATATATATATTATTTCTCATGGAGCGATCTAGAAATCTCATCGGCTCCTTGATGGAATGAGTGGTTGGAAGCGCTCTGTCTGGGGTGTTGACTTTGGGTTTGTTTTCTGAACGAATGATGTTACTTTGAATTATTGTTTTGGTTGAAGAAATTATTGTTTAAGTTGAGGAAATTGTTATCCCGCGCTCTGGCAAAGCCTTTGTGGGAATAGAGTAGTTTTTGTTTATTTACATTTTGGATTTGACAGTAGGAAAGTCATATTATAGAAAACAATGTGCCAATTTATATATTACAAAATTCTGTAGCCAATTTATGTTAAATAAACTATATTATTATTATATTATATTATTATATAATAAAGAGACTCAAATAGGGATTTATACTTGTCATTCCATGTATAATGTGACTCTTAGAATCGTGATATCTTACGAATTGTAACTCTTGAAAAAAAATCATTAAGACCATTTTTGTAGAGAATTATAAGTTCTACAACTTTCGTTCGAAGTTCTTTTTTTGATAAGACTCATCGTTTTAGAAAAAATCCAAAACTTCAAATTTTGACCTTTGGCCCCGAATAAGTTTTGTAGCACACATAGGATCGATGGAGATTTTCAAAACTTTATTTGTAATGGTAAACCCCAGCTCTTCACCAATATTTGGCATTCCGGGAATTTTTGTTATTTGACCACTATTTTTATGTCTAAACTAACCAGTCTTTAAGTACTCCTATGATACTTTCATTAACTTAATTATTATTGAATATGCTTGTAGTTTTCCAATTTCTAGAGTTGGCTTTCGATTTTCGAAATAGTCAACATAATCGTTATTATTTTCATCCACAGAAAAGCAGATTTCAATTCATAGTAGTTGCAGTGAATGTATAATAATATAATATATTAAATATAATAATTCAAAAATTAACATGCCTGGGCTTTATCTGAGATAATTTGGCCACCATTCAAAAGCTTATATATTTATAAATATAGTTATTACCTCAATTGAAATTTCCTGATGGCTTAATTTCCGTTCTATTATATCACAGACGTTAACATCTTATTTGAATTACAAATTCCTTGAAACATCGAAATTATGATTGAAATTATAAACCGGGATCAAAATAATATATATATATATATATATATATATATATATATATATATATATATATATATATATATATGGTTAGTGTGTGTGTATACAATTCACAATCTTTTGAAATAAGCAAAAACCCGGATATATTCTGACAGCTATTAAATTGAACATAAGTTCTAATGGATGCGTTTTTCAGAATTATGAAAACTATAAATTTCTCTTGAATATGTAGGACAAACAGATAAACTCTGAAGTTTATTAATAACTTGTTTGAATTTCAGGCGTGATTAATGTGACGGTTTCACAATAATATATTTCATTCTTTCTTCAGATTTATTCAGAGAAAATTGATCTGATTTTATAGCAATACATGAGCGACTATATTTTTCATTATCGAATTAAATTCACCAGGAAAAACAGAATTGATAAAAAATTAAATCGTTAATGTTAACACTCATTTTGTAGCTCACTCTGTATTTATTTTAATTTTGTATTATGTAACATAGTTTTACGGGACAGGTCCTAATTGCAAAACAGGAAAGACAACAGACACTAGAAACAAAATTTGAAGTACAAAAGTTTCAAAAAGTTCAGTTTTAATAGAAAGTTTTGAAGTCACAACTGATAAAATGTAATGCAATCATAGTATTAAAAAAAAACTTAAATGTTGACCAAACTTATACATATAAGTATATACATATGAACACATACATACATATACATTCATATATTACATATGAACATACATACAAGTATATACGTGAATACACATAAATGATTGTTCTAGCAGAGATTATGCATATCAAGGAAACTTGCCTCAATATCGGTAACAGAACAGTTGAAAATATCTACCTTAGCTCCCAAAATATTACATTGTTCACACATCGTGTGCAATGGAGAAAATTTTAGAACATTCGTTCTAGCTGCTGGAAGGTAATTCACTTCTGGAAGAAACTCTTGGAACAATAAAGTTAAGCTTTTGCAATTATTCCTGACATTTCACTTTATTATTAATTATTTGATGCAAGAAAATTATTGCATGGCATTTCCTTCGGGCACGGAGTGTATCCACTTTATGTCGACCTGTAAGTGTTTCCTGTTGTATGCCTATAGGTGGAAATATTCCATCAATTCTGAAGCTCAAAAGTTTTAAGAACTTTCGTTGAATAGACTCCAGTTGATCAATATGTAACTGATAACCAGGATTCCTGACTGTTGATCCGTATTCAAGTTTAGATTGTACGAAAGCACAATACATTATTTTGAGTTGATATATTGGTAAATTCCTCACTAATGCGAATAATGAAACCATTTAACCAGAGTAATACATGTTAGATTAGTAATTGTTGAACGACCCTTCATAAAACCATGTTGGAGATACTTTGCAGAAATTACAAATTATTTAGATGGCCCTAAAGTTACAAATATCTGATTTAGATTCCACTTTTTTCATAGCCACCAAAATTTCGTTTTCTGAGCCGATGTGTTGCTTATTGCCGATTTATTTATTTGCCGATTACTTATTTGTTGCCGATGTGTATTCAAAGTCTTACTTCCTGATGATTGAATGCATTCTTGAATAATCGATATGTTATTGTAAATTTTTTGACTATAAGCACTTGCTAATAATTTCCTCAAAATCAACTTTTTACAACTTTCAAAACTTTACTTTCGAAGGAAAGTATTTTTGTAAGGAATGTTGAGTCCACTTTCTTATTTAGGTGTAAATAAAAGCTATAATTTCAACGTCTTAGTCTGTTGAAGTTCTCTACTTCGGATATTTGTCTATTATGTTTTAAGTAGTAACACTGAAAGTATAAACCACAGTAATTCCCACATCTTCAACAGGATATATGAATATATCAACGAAAAGGGAGATATAAAAAATGAAAATTTAAATTTTATTTAAAGTTTCATATATTTATTTTAAATAAACTGGATTAGTAGAAGGGAATGACTTTGAACGCGAAATAATCCAAATGTTCATATCAGGCTGTACTTTATGTACACTACTACAAATTTGGAAGGGAATCACGAGAGAACACTACAAATTATCATAGTGTTCCATTTGTATATAAATATTCCGGTTTGCCAGATGTACTCTCCTTATAAACCCAGTTAGTGTTTATTCAAAAAAATCATTATTCTTTGCTGATAAGTCGGCCTAATAGAGATAGCGTTCCAATTTCGAATCAAGATGTATTTTCAATAGGTAATCAAAGAATCGTTTTCAAAATTCTTTTCTTCTTTAGAGATTCACATTTTGCAACCTGAGTAATCTTACTTGACTAGTGATTTTTATTAAATTCAAAGATTAATATTATATCAAATGAATTCAGTTTGAAGAATATGATGAATGTAAAAAGGTACCTGTTGAAAACAGTCGAAAAAATATCAACTTCCTCCTCAAAGTGTTCTCTTCATTTTTATAGCTGTTGTAGCTTAATTTATAACTAAAATTCTCAAAGAAACATACTTACTTTTATTTTAAGTTCTTTGGCAATTTGCCAAAATTTAAATACAAAGGGGTTAGACTGAGTAGAGATCCTTCCAGTTGTTGAGCCAGTGGAAGAAATCTCAGTGGTGGCAATTTTTGTTTGCAGTAGAGGCACAGAATACAGATTTTTTTAGTTCCCTGTAGATTATCGAATCTGTTTCACATCTATCATTTATTTTAGTAACTAATTTGGAATTTGTTTAGTATAATTCTTAATTGATTGTCATTATCTTGATGATATTAATTTGTTATTGTAGCTTTCGCTCTGCAAGTTCTCTGTAAATCAAAATTTATTCGCGGTGTGTTTGTATCGTGTTAGTGACATTTCTTTCAGTTTTCAGTTAGTGACATTTCTTTCTAAGTTATTATTAACAGTTATACTATAATTAGTTAAACGTTTTAAGTAGATATAATATTTGCGTATAAAGTAAGTAAGTTCTTATTTAGCAATTTTTGCTAGTAATTCAAGCTCAAATGTACACTCAATATTAAGGCTTATCAACTTAAATATTTAATAATGTTGGCGTTTACTTGATGTAAATCCATAATAATTGAATATAAACTTAAATTCATACACTTGAACTGATGATTTACACTTTATTGACTACATAGCATGCCGCGTTTCGTCGATAAAAACGACTTCTTCAGATGCTAACAGAATAACTCATAAGTAAATCATAAGTTAAAGTTAAGTTTATATTCAATTATAAACTTAATCTAAGATTTAACTGTTTATTGGAAGTTTAACTGCAAGTAATTGAACAATTTCTTGGAAAAAACAGTTAGTTTTGGCACGCTCTTTGTGCTATCTGGCAATGCATTACTTTTTTAACTCCATAAAAAGGAGTTTTCTGTAACAAGGTTGATTTTACTATTGCAATATTTAAATTTCGTCCACAATTAATATCATGAAAATCCGAGCGACTATCCAAATAAGCACTTAAATATTCTGGAAGGAGATTAGTTCGATCTTATTATAAATTATAACCATATTGCCCGTTTTTATACACTTCTCAACATTCAGACCAGTTAAAGTAAACAACATATTCTCAATAGGAGTGTATCTATTACAGCCCAAGATAATCCTCATCACCTTGTTTTGTTGTAATTGTAATCTAGAACAACAATAATTAAAATGAGGCATAATTATGGTTTTATGAATCAACATTTATGTCCAGTCATATGATTAGATATCCTAGAAGAAATCTTTTTACCTATTTTTGCACATGTAATCAATATGACAAGAAAAACTTAGTTGCTGATCCAGAATAACATTCAAATACTTAATGACTGTTACAAATCTAATAGGGAAATTGTTGCGTCGGGATTTCTTTATACTCAAAGAAGCAAATGCTTAACATTGTCCTGTAACTTTGTAGATATATGTTTTGTATCTGGAAAACAAACTGGAAAAACAGATTGATATTGTAAACATTTGAAGCTTAAATTGAAACAATTGAAATGAAATTCGATGGATTTCTAAATTGACATTGTCCTGTAACTTTGTAGATATATGTTTTCTATCTGGAAAACAAACAAGTAAAACAGATTGGTATTGTAAAAATTTGAAGCTTAAATTGAAACAATTGAAATGAAATTCGATGGATTTCTAAATTGACATTGTCCTGTAACTTTGTAGATGTATGTTTTGTATCAAGTAAAACAGATTGGTATTGTAAGAATTTGAAGCTTAAATTGAAAATTGAAATGAAGTTCGATAGATTTCTAAATTGACATTGTCCTGTAACTTTGTAGATATATGTTTTGTATATCTACAATAGAGAACAAACAAGTAAAACAGATTGGTATTGTAAAAATTTGAAGCTTAAATTGAAACAATTGAAATGAAATTCGATGGATTTCTAAATTGACATTGTCCTGTAACTTTGTAGATATATGTTTTGTATCTGGAAAACAAACAAGTAAAACAGATTGGTATTGTAAAAATTTGAAGCTTAAATTGAAACAATTGAAATGAAATTCGATGGATTTCTAAATTGGCATTGTCCTGTAACTTTGTAGATATATGTTTTGTATATCTACAATAGAGAACAAACAAGTAAAACAGATTGGTATTGTAAAAATTTGAAGCTTAAATTGAAACAATTGAAATGAAATTCGATGGATTTCTAAATTGACATTGTCCTGTAACTTTGTAGATATATGTTTTGTATCTACAAGAAAACAAACAAGTAAAACAGATTGGTATTGTAAAAATTTGAAGCTTAAATTGAAACCTGTAAACATTGTCCTGTAACTTTGTAGATATATGTTTTGTATCTGGAAAACAAACTAGTAAAACAGATTGGTATTGTAAAAATTTGAAGCTTAAATTGAAACAATTGAAATGAAATTCGATAAATTTCTAAATTGAATATGCACTTCAACAACCTGAAAAAATAGTTGCAAAGTAGTGATGCCGTAAAGAATATATATTTTTGCTTACCAAACGCTGAATACTAATAACTATTAAGCATCAATTGTTTAAGTGTAGCAATTGATTATTTCGAAAACCCAGTTGAAGAACTTTATCTTTTAATGCATTTAATAATCAACACAAAATTAGTTGCAGTGGGAAATTGTCTAATGAAGTGAAAAGTTTTACCACAAATCTAAAAGAATATAGTTGCGAACAAAATACATTAGAAAATCGGGAATCCCACGCAACACGCCATAAAAAACAAGGCGCCTGCGTCCGTGTTTCATTCAGTTTCATGTTCAGAAAGAACTTTCCACCCACACTTCTAAGCGATCGTCATCAAACGCGACTAAGCGGTGATACTGAACGTTGAGAAAACCGTATTTAATGAACCTGGTTTATTTGCATTGTGTTTTTTTTTCTGAATTTGAAAAGTTTTCGTTAATTTATTGTTTTGTTACACATGGTGGTGAGTTTTTGCCATTTTATTCACGAGATATCTTCGACAACTTTTAGTGCCTTTTGTAGTGAATTATTTTCGAATAGTTATATATATAAATATTTAAAATTGATTTATTGCCTGTTTAAGATAGTTTATTTCAAATGTTTTTAGCAATAACAGGTTTCTTTTAATATGAAAAACTTTATTTTTGTTGACGTTTCGTTGTATATCGCAACTTTGTCAAAACTAATGAATATTATAAATTTAAATATTATTTCATTGAATATATTTATATATATTTAAATATATTCATATTATTTGATATATTTCAATTTAAATTCATTAGTTTTGACAAAGTTGTGATATACAATGAAACGTCAATAAAAATAAAGTTTTTCATACTAAAAGAAGCCTGTTATTGCTAAAAACATTCAATATATATAGTGTGCAATTTAGTGCATTATTATAATGTTTTAAGTAAAAGAAACTTATATTCGACTAAACTTTATTCAGTACAGAAATAATTCTCAATTCATCAATTTCTTGTTCAAAATTATAGATTCAGTCGGAGGTTCTGAAACTTTTCCTCCTCTTAGTCTCGAAATTGTTCGATTTGGTTTCCATAAACCACTTACATAATAATTTAATTTAAAACATGTACATATGTTTTGTTCTAAATTAATTATAGTGAAAATCAGAAAACTACTAGTTTTATTTAAATTATGTATTTAGATTTTCATCAAGTATCGGCCCAATCTATGAATAATTCAATTTAAACTATTGACTTGTTGTTTCACGAATGTATTAAAAAATAATTTAAAAAATTACAACGTTGCGTCATCATGTTTCGAGCGGTGAGCTCATCATCAAGACTTATTTTTTTTAAAGAGTTTAATTTAAGTTATTATTTAATTTCACCGAGAGGTAAGCGGGAATTCAATCTCAGTTAACCCCTTGAATATTTAATGTTTTTATTTTAAATGCCCAACTCATTCTTTTAGAACATAAAACGATATTTATTTTCCAAGATCAAAAAAATTGTGAAAACGTTATATATATTTTCGTTATCACTTTTCAACACGAAAGTTTTCACCATTATATGTTAAAATGAAAACTTAATCCGAAGATTGTCAAAACAAGCAGAAAATTTGCTAAAAGAGTTTTTCATACTAAAGCGAAATTGATAAACGGTTCGAATATAACCGTTTATAACCATTTAAGCCCCTATAAGCTTGAATAAACCATGTAAAGTATATTAGACCACTTTGGACCCACAAACCACTGAACCACTAAACACTTTTTTAATATTGAACTATTTGTGATAGCACGTAAATTACTCTCAAAATGTGCTTTGATTTCAATATTTCAAAAGTGGAGCGAATCGTCTTCCACAAATTGAGTTGAAAGTTTATATAGATGACACTGAGAAATTGACAGTATAAAACTATTTTAACTAAAGTTGACTCTCTTTATCTATAAACCACCTGGAAATTTTGCATATAATTCAAACATCAATCAGTTGAAGATGAAGGGCAAATTATTGAGTACTATTGTATCTTATTTAATTTATATTGATAATAAATATTGAGAAATAAATGTTGATATGAACAATAAATCTCTGGGCTATGCACTAACAATTTTCAAAATTTCACTTCATGCTTCTCTCAAAATATGCTTTGATTTCAATGTTTGAAAAGTGGAGCGAATCGTGTCCGCAAATTGAGTTGACAGCTTATATAGATGACACTGAGAAATTGACAGTATAAAACCATTTTAACTAGAGTTGACTCTCTTTATCTATAAACCACCTGGAAATTTTGCAATAATTCAAACATCAATCAGTTGAAGATGAAAGGCAAATTATTAAGTACTATTGTATCTTATTTAATTTATATTGATAATAAATATTGAGAACTAAATGTTGATATGAACAATAAATCTCTGGGCTATCCACTAACAATTTTCAAAATTTCACTTCATTCTTCTCTCAAAATATGCTTTGATTTCATTGTTTGAAAAGTGGATCCAATCGTTTTCCACAAATTGAGTTGAAGGCTCATAAAGATGACACTGAGAAATTGACAGTATAAAACCATTTTAACTAGAGTTGACTCTCTTAGTATCTATAAACTACCTGGAAATTTCGCAAGAATTCAAACATCAATCAGTTGAAGATGAAAGGAAAATTATTAAGCACTTTGTATCTTATTTAATTTATATTGATAATATATTCAGAACTAAATGCTGATATGAACAATAAATCTCTGGGCTATGCACTAACAATTATCAAAATTTCACTTCATGCTTCTCTCAAAATATGCTTTGTTATCAATGTTTGAAAAGTGGACCGAATCGTCTTCCACAAATTGAGTTGAAAGCTTATATAGATGACACTGAGAAATTGACAGTATAAAACCATTTTAAATAGAGTTGACTCTCTTAGTATCTATAAATTACCTGGAAATTTTGCAAGAATTCAAATATCAATCTGTTGAAAATGAAAGACAAATTATTAAGCACTATTGTATCTTATTTAATTTATATTTATAATAAATATTGAGAAGTAAATGTTGGTATGAATACATGAATGAAGTCATGTCTGGGTTATGCACTAACAATTTTCAAATTTTCACTTCATGCTGCACGATTTTAAAAAGGTAAACCAGAATTTATCACAATATTTTTATCGTAGGTAATGATTAAATTGGCTGGAAAAACAGTCATTCACTGATTCACATATATGAGTAATAGAATTTGATCATGTTGAGACTATTATAGTGTTTAATATGCTAGTACTCGTACTTTATACAACATAATGAAGCATAGAATCAAGTAACAAACTTGAAAAAGTCCACATTTTAGCAAGAATACAAACACAACTTTCAAGAATTAGTTGTAGCCTCGAAAAATTCAATCGAATCAATAACTATTATTAATAAATATTAACAGAAAATGTTTTATGTAAGTCTATGTCATTGAAAACTATACTTACAGATCATTTATATTTATAATATTCCCTAAAACCTAGAATAACAAAAAAAATAATACGAAATTCGAAATAGAGTCACCGCCTTCAATTTTCATGAAATTTACTTTGATCGTCTTCCGAATTGAAAATTCTGGTTCGTTTTTAACTCAAAATAGCCAAGTAACATAAATTTACGTACTCATTTTGAGCAATTTTTTTGAGAATCAATGTAACATGTTAGCATTTTCAAATTCTGAGTTGATATTTTTTGTTCTTTTCAGCACAAAATTAACCATTAAAATAAATTTTATAAAAAAAGATGTTACAAGGAATACGAATTTTTATAAAAAATGTGTTACTTGGTTATTTTGATACAAAATAAAACAATATGACCTCAGATTTTGTGTTTCGGATACCAATTGTTTTTCCAATTGAAGATCTGAATTCATATTCGTTTTTTCAGCACAAAATAAGCAAGTAACATAAATAACATGAAAATTAAAGGTGATGATTCATGTCTATAATTATCTTTCTTTATAATGAATAAAATCTGGGATAATAAATAAACATAGTAAAAAGTTAGTCTTTGTTTTTGATTACTAATTTTAGTTCTGAATATCAGTTGGAATTCAATTTTCAAAAAGGTCTCAAGAAACTTTTCTATTTTACAATTGTTAATCGAATGTGTCATTTTCATTCATTTAGGCGTTTGTAGCAGTGTTGATATATAATAATAATAATAAGAATAAATCCAGAGAATAATAATATTGTTTGAACCGTATGGAAGCCATCTCATGATGAATTCCTACACATCATCAATCAGTGTTTATCATCTCCTACCAGATTCTCCTTTTTCAAGGTGATGCATCGGGTTTTCTTTCAACCTATTTCTTAGAGTTCATTTGATTAGTGTAACTTTTGAGTTCTCTAATATCAATAGCCATGTGAATTATTGCTATTGAGACCACAAATTTCATTCCTATGTGAAGCAGATTTATATTTTACAGGGAATGCCTAATTGAGGATTGAAATAATAACAGAAAGCTCACCGCGGAGAAATTATAGAATTAAATGAAAAATTTGCAAAAGGAACATATAGGGATATATGACATATGTGCTTTGAGCTTTTTGACCCTTTTCAAAATGTGGTAGTCAAGTTTAAATTTGATTTGAGTTGAAGATGAAAGGAATGAAAAAATTTCTTGCAAGAGATGCGCATGCTATTGCTTCTCAAATAAACTCTCCGGATTGGGAGATTCGCTTCACCTTGAAGTGAATATTTATGCTGTGCGAAATCTTAATCCAAGAATTTGGATTTTCAAGTTCAATTACGTCATCATATTTATTAATTCACTAACCATGTTGAAAAATGGAAATTATCATACGAACAATTATCAGTCTAACGTCGTTTATGCGTGTATTGAGGTTGATGGTTTACAATTTTCAAATCAAGATGAATTGCAATAGTTTTTTTTAATAGCAACTTCAACCAAATGATTCGGTACATTCATAGGTATGGAATGAAAATGTACATCATCATTCTTAATGTTATAACACGACGACAACTATTCCAAATCAAAGCGCAGCCAAATATTCAAATTATTTATTTTATGTTATAAAAAGTGATTCTTCGTACACTGTTCGATAAGATGAAGAAACACCTGTAGGTATATAAATATGCATTCGAAATACTACTTAGTAGTCAATAGTAGACAGGTAAATAATTTATACATAATTTTCTAGGTGCTGAACACCAAATGAGCTCGGAATTTGTTCAGACACAATGCTTACGTACAACATGTGTCAACAACTCTGTTCCCTACAATATTAAAAGTTACATTTCGAAAGCAGTTATTAACACAGCTCATTAAGCAGTGTACACATAAATATGTTATTGTCTCATAAAGTGCTCCAAATTATGAGTATACGATTTTATGTTAGTTTTAAAGACATTCCATATGTAAAAGTCAAGACAATAAATACAGTTCTTTGTATACTCAAAAAATATGCAATAATAGTCCTAATATGCAGTATCGATATCGTGTCATACGAAGTTTAGAAAAAGTAAAGAATTTATGGAAGTAATTACCGAAGCTATGTAGAATTTGTACTGTTTTATTTTCATAGAGGGACTTAGAAGAAATCATTGAGAAACTTTCAAATCTTATCAATTTGTAACAATAACCTAACTTTCATCAATGGATTGAATCATTATATTTCTCTTTTTTCTCCTTCTTAAATATTTTATGTACATAATTGCCCGGAAGTTTTTTCAATAATTCATAACTGTCTATTTATTACCTAATCAAATATTTTCAGATCTTAATTTTTCAGTTGACTCACTATAAATTACTTACAACATGTAACACAACCCTTTTTGAAAGTTTTTTTTAGAAATTCAAACTAATTACACTAATATAAAGATAATTTAACAATAAGATATAAATATATGAATATTGAATAATATTCCTGACGTCACAGAGGGGGGCGGAACCAAAAATTGGCTCGAAACAGAAAAGCTTTCAACGTTAAAGTCCCATAAAAAATTTCATTGTTTTCTTATTTTTGGCGATACAATGAGACTTCTCTTTTATATATTTTGTTTTGGGACTTGTGTTTCAGATGAAAATTTTTCAAACTGAATCATTTAATTAAATTAACTCAAATTTGGTGAAAATGGATATGATTTGTTCAAAAAGCAGGCTGATTAAACAAAATACACACATTGAAGTTCACCAAAAAATGAAAAAACACAACATTAACATATTTTATGAGATTTTACAATAATAAACTCCTTTGTTTGGAGTCAATATGACGTCAACTTAGGATGACGTCATTACTTTCCATTCCGCGTATGTGAATGTACCATAGAATCAAATCTTTATTCTGAAATTACACACCCTAACCTGAAGTTATTCTTTCATAAATGGAAGAATAACTTCATTTAACTTTACCACAATATGCAAATTCAAATCAGATCCGAAAAAATGAAAATGGGTAATACTGTCAACATCCATTAAGTGGTAATTTGACATCGATTATCGACTGATTTTGTTTGTTTTGAAGGAATTTCCATTTAATATACCTCAATCGACTCTAATAACCGATATTAGTTCGAGGGTATTAAATTCTGAGCTTCTTTCCGCCTTCACTTTCTTTCTTGGTAAAATGAGATGTTTTCATTACTCAATTAAAACGAATGAATTTTAATTCCTTAGATTTTTTAATTTAAATTTGTTGGGTACTTAAAATTAAAAAGAAATTCGGTACATAAATTCAATTTGTATGATGTAATAGGTCAAAATACATATAATAACAATGCCTACAATACTTAAGCACAAAAATAAATGCCTATACAATATAATGCGCCTTTTGCAATTCAAAGTACCCATGAAGGATTGGAGAAATTTGGCACCTACCTAAATTACTTTCTTAATAGCAACATAAATGATGATTCCGTATTTCTTAATATTCATCGGAGATGTTTAAATGGGAATTAATCCGATCAGTTCTATTCATGAAATGATTTTTATTTTAATACTTCCATATGATTATTAATTTTATATGATTAAATTAGTTAGCAGATATATTCATGATAATGATTTTTATTGAATATTATCTAATATGAGTATGCTATTGTAAAGGTGACAAAAGAATGCGTATTTATTCTGGTAATTTCAATGTAACTTCAATTTACTTTTGAATGGTGCTTGTTATATCCCCAATTTTCTGTTGGTGATATTCAAGATTGGTAGAAACAATTTTAAAATATGTACCAACTGGAGCAATATTCTATTACCATAAACATATTATATAAAACAAAAACTGTTGAATTATGTCAATTCACTCCTGGAACATTGTTAAATTTATTGTATTCTTAAAAACACTTGGCGAAATTGAACAAGATTTTTCACTTAGCTCAAACGATGTTGAGATACTTGGATTTACATAGACTATACTGGCATTTTTTAATTTGTAGGTGTGTAGGATAAGATGTTATGAGTCATAAACACTTATTTATAACAATACGAAAGTAAATACATAACTGTTAGAAAATTAAGTATGTAATGGAAAAAGCAACTATTTTGAAAAGTCATAATTTTAAGAAACAACCAAATAATCAAATCTTGTTGTTTATTCGGTATCCCAATGTTTCAGTCGAGATCATTTTTGCATGTGATAGTGGTTTTTTTTTCTTCGCAGAGAATTTCGTTTGTTTCATGTTTACGTTTGTAAAACTTGAAGTTGGCTATGCCGTTCTGATGAGATAAACGAGTTTTAACACTTGCTTTCTTATGCGACCTATATCAATGACTATTGATTTATCCCTATATAAATTAGGGATACAACAATTAACAATTCTGAGAAGAGCTAATAGCTCGAAACATATGTCAACGGCTGTTACAAGTGCAGGTTTATACCGAGAGTTTCTTTTTATATATATATATATATATATATATATATATATATATATATATATATATATATATATATATATATATATATATATATATATATATATATATAAGCGAAACCCCGCTTATCAGAACGTCTCTATAATCTGAATGACCTCTCCCCCCTGGTCAAGCTGTCATGTCACTCAGTTTATAAATTAATTCTAAAGTTTTATCCAGTGATGATAACATTAATTGTCAGGAGACTTTAACTGATGACGACAGATTAGGTCAAGTACTAAATGAAAATGACAGCGAAAATGAAGAACTATTTGAAGAAATAAAACCAATGGCAAGGATTTCACATACTCGAGTTGTGTCTGCATTAAATGAATGCCTGGAATGGGCGGATGAAGTAGATATTTCCATTCCAGAAAAAATGCTATTGCGCAAATTAAGGGATAAAGCATTTTTTGTCACTTAATAGCACTCACCATAGTACCGTAACAGATTATTTTAAAAAGTGTAATAATGCATATATGTATTTAAAATACTTCATAATTGAATTTTTTTGTAATTTAAATTTCAAAACTGGTTAAATCATTTAAAAAAATACCTATATTCTGTAATACGGACGCTACATAGATCCGAAGAGCATGTAAATTTTGGGTATTTGGATTAACGAGGCCCTACTGTATACTCGTATATACATTTCGAAAGCTTGGAACACTGAAAATACATATCTAAACTCGTGAACAAACATTCACGTATATATATATATATATATATATATATATATATATATATATATATATATATATATATATATATATATATATATATATATATATATATATATATATATATATATATATATTTTTTCAGTGTTTAATTGGGATTGCAGCTCAGGACAGGAAAATAACTTACCTCTTTAGTATTTTCCAAGCTTTCGAAAATGTTTATTATCTTCTTCAGAGAATTACTGTGAGGTTAGTTCGAAAGTACATTTGTTTCTTGAATTTTGAAAATAAGTACGAGTGTTCCCAAATGCATTGGGTTCGACTATTTTTGCATTCTACGTGTTTAGTAGTTGAAGGAAGCAACGACACTCTTGCTAACTTCACAGTAATTCTCTGTAGAAGAAAATAAACATTTTCGAAAACTTGGAAAATACTGAAGAGGTAACTTATTTTTCTGCCCTGGACAGCAATCCCAATTAAACACTGAAAATACATATCTACAGTCGTGAAACATCCAACTCTATATCTATGGTGCCCGGTATAAAGGGCTTATGTCAAAACCCCCAATTTTTATTAATAAGTAGACTTAAGCCTTTCTTACCAGACCCAATGTTGAAAATTTGACTTAACACCTTTGAACCAACATACATAATTTAATTCAAAGAAGAAGTAGACTTAAGCCCTTTATATCGTTCGTAAGAGCTCGATTTTCTGTACATTTTACAACATAAAAAACACATATTTTGACATAAGCCCTTCATACCGGGAACATAGATATATAAAACGAAATTATATATATATATATATATATATATATATATATATACTAGCGAACTTTGTACGCCTTGCCTCCAAATATCAGGCCAGAAAAGAATATAAGCACGTACAAGTCGAATGTATTTAGGCTGCTCGTTGCCAGCGAACCTTACAGTGTTAATGAGTTCTTGGAGTATTGTCGTGTACGATATGGACATGCCCATCGTTTGTTGTATTGATTTATTTTTCTCTTATTTGAAATAAAGAGACTTTATTATTATTGGCTGACCTGGTGAACTTTGTACGCCCATTTATTTTTCTCTGAATATTTTTCAAAAAGCCGGAAAGAAATGTTCTATTATTTGTGCAACACTATCTTGTTTTCAATATTTATCCCGTGAGGAGTAAGGGACTTACTCACTTACGAAGGAACTGCAATACTTCTTGTCATTTCAAATCCGTCGAATTATCAAAAACTTCCTATTTTAACACGTTTCATGTATTGAAAGTTATTAACCTGTGTATGTTCTATAGTTGAACGGCATGTTTCAATTAAATTACAAAGTACTTTTCCCATATATCTCATCATTACTTATATGAGATATTTGCTGGATATAAGTCAAAAAATTTTCAGAATTTAGTCCATTCCCGGATAACAATCAATATAGTGTCTCTGGTGGCTGTACCAATAGCGTCCATTTGAATTGACTCTTCGCGCTATATTTTGTCGCATTGGTAGTATTTTGTTATCAATAACAATTAAACTTTGCCTTGCAATATTGACACACAACGTTTATTGTGTGTTACAGCAACGATTTGCTGTGAACTGTAATCTATTTCAACGTTATATATTGAAGGCAGGTCCATAGGATTTAAATGCAACCTTTTCATATTGTTAATTTCGATTCCATCGATTCCGTTCGACTTCATTCCGAGCTTCACGTTGTTCGTCAGTTTGACTTGCTCTTTTATATCTTTGACTTGATGAGTTCTGCGACTTAAGTTTGTACATCTAATAGCTATCATTTTTGAAAACGAAATTTCAATTGTAAATTGAAGAAAACTATGTATTCTTCTCAACAATCAAATATACCACGTGCTATGTTAGTAACGTGTATGTTAGTTATAATATTAGTCGTGATTGCTCTGAACTAACCAATAAGATATTCAGTTTTATTACATCCTCTTTTTAAGAATTTATAATTATTTATTACTTATATTATTAATTGAGTATTTTTAAGTTTCCTAATTTTATACGCAATTTTTTCCCTGCAATAACAAACACAACAAAAAAATAGAGAAATTGGTCCAGCCGTTGACTCTACATTTCAGTTGGAAAACGTTTGTATGGGAAAAATAAATGGGTTGTTTTTAGTGTTTTCCTGGCAATTATTCGAATTTTTCTCATCGTAAAAAACATCATTGGACTTCAACAAACATTAAAAAAAAAAGAATTGGTAAAATTGTTCCGTGCGTTGTTGAGTTATGCGCTTACCAACACATTTTGCGAATCATTTTTATATTATAGATATTGTTGAGAACGCATCATTTTACAGAAATTCAATTTCAATTCAAAAAGCTCCTTTTTACAATGTCAAATTAACTCTCTTTCAAAAATAAACATATTGCCTTCAGATGTGTCGGTTAACACTTTTAGATGAAAATAAGACGATATGAATGTCACACGTTGAATTCCCTAAAATATATTCGGCTTTACTGAGACTACGGATTTTAGAGTATGTTTACGCTTATATCCACTTGAAATAGTTAAGGTTTCCTATTTTTATTATAGTTTATGTTTAGTCTCATATCTTCTGCTGTCTAGTACCTTAGCCTAAGAAGTCATCTTTAACACTCCTCGTTCACCATATAAATTTCTTCTTCAAGACGTAGTGAAGTGTCTTATTGGGTGTTATTTTATATACGACTGATGCCATTGAGATGAGAAATTATTGAAATGAATTTCTGTTTTTGATTTATTTCTTCTTTGGAGAAATAGTGAAAAGAGAGCACTTTTTCGAATTTGTCATTGTCAACTATTTACTATTTTTAATGAATATTATCATTTATATATTATAATTATTTCAAATTATATCGCAGATTGATATTTTGTCTTCCACAAATATACCTAGTGAAATTATCAAATACAAGATATCGATTATTGCATTTAGACTTTTTAAAAGTTTTATGTGAAATTCCTTAAAAGTTGTTCATTTCATTTGAAACAAAAAATTAATCGAATGACAGTTGTTCTTTGGTACATGACAATTTTCGCAAATATAAACGTATTCACCATTTAAATATATTCGATGGACATGTAAATTAGCTGAATATTAACAATTTTTATGAGGAATCAGATATTCACTACTCCCCATCAAAATAATACAAGAGTTACTTGAAAATATATCTAACTTTAATTAATTTAACTTATCATGGCGAATTTTTTATTCGTTTCATTCGATTGATTTTATCAATTTTTTTACTCTCCATTTGTATGCTTGTACATTAACCTTCAGAATTACCATTAATATTTTAATCACTAAACTCAAATATACTTATCTCAACAAATATTCATTCCCAACCAGAGATTTGAACCGAGTAAAACGCGTCTAAGTTGCCTCAATTTTAAGTATTCTTCTCATTCTTCGTTATGGACTGCCTGACGTCACAGAAGGTGGTATATTCTAAACTAGACTCTAAACAAAAAAACTCATAACGGAGAGTCCCATAAAAATATTTTATTACATGTTTTCACATTTTTAGTGATAAAATAAGGATTCTCCTTAATACATTTTGTTTTGGAACCTGTGTTTTGAAAGAAAAGTTTTCAAGCCAAATCATTTAATTGAATGAACTCAAATTTGGTGAAAATGGATATGATTTGCTTAAAAAATATGCTATATAAACAAAATACACAAATTGAAGTTCTTATTCTATCACCAAAAGAGAGAAAACACAAAATTAATATATTTTTATGAGATTTTACACTAATAAACTCATTTGTTTGGAAGCAGTTTGACGTCAGACTTAGTCCATTAATGTAGTTTTATATCCTCTCCACTTCAATAGTATTTCTTCTTAGTAAGGGCAGTATGAATCACATTACCGAGTTGAATGTTACATCGGTGAACAGATGGCAGTCGTGTCGCTGAATTAAAATATATTTCGGTGGCGAAATATATAGAAGTAAGTATATAAAAGTAACAGGGACTATTAGTAAGAAGTTGAAAAATTTGTTACGGAAGCTATTGTTATTGAAGGCTACCAAGCATTGGACCATTTATTTGGACCTGTCATTTTAGAAAAACTCAAAATATCACTTTTAAAGATAATATCACTCTTTAAAGATAGAAATATATAGAAATAGATAGATGAATAAATAGATGGATACATCAATAGATAGATAGATGGGTACCTAGATAGATAGATAAAAATATAAATGGATATATAGATGGACAGATAGATTCCTACATATATTTAAAGATAGATAGATAAATATATGTTAACATTTTAGTTAACATCCTGAAGGAAAAATCACCGAGATGTCAACTATTCTCTTTCAATGTAAACTATTAATTCAATAAAAAATCATTACTTATATAAACAAAATAATCAACAGGAAAAACTGGATATCGATAACTTCAAAATAAATAATTCCTTATCGATATGGGTAAATTACAGGTAAATTAAATGGAGTCGGGATCATTGTGTTTCATGAAAAAGTTTCAAAACTACGATATGGAGTTCGAGACAAAAAATTTGACGATATCTAGTATAGAAATAAATGAAAGGATAAAATTAAAAGAAAGAAATCAAACAAAATTTTGACGTGTCACTTTCTGATTCTTTCATCTATTTTTTCCTCATGAACATCTCAAACTATGAAGGTCCACAGTTGTTAATAAATCACCCACAAAATCTCATCGGTTCATTCAGTTTTTAACTACAACATTCGTTTATGAGTAATTAATTATCATTGCGTGCAATGCAGTATTCTTTCGATTTTGTTTTGACGTTACCTTTTCGTGCAAACTCACGTTGAATTTTAACAAATTTTTGAATATGTACCATATAGCTGAATTTGAGATAATTTTCTTTAGTATAAATATTTAATTTGATATTTTGATATTAAAAATTTTTAGCAGTAAAGCTAATATAATAAATGAAGACAAAATTACACTATTATTCATGATGATCATCAAGGCAGCAATCAACTAAGGAGCACTGTCATAAATGTGTCAGTTTTTCAAAGGATACCTTTGTAGGTGGATACAACAAATTATGTAATGCAACACGTGAGCACATAGATTTTATCGAAGTATTATCGGATGGAAAATATTGATTTCTTTGTTGTAGCAGTCACGTTATATCCTTCATATTCAATATGATAATATCAATTAAACCTAGCCTAATGAATATTTGAATACGTGATATTGTTGAGCGCATTAGAAAAAAAATAGAATATGTACAATAAAAAATTGCATATTTAGGAATTCAATTCCCTCATGTAGAAAAGGAAACAATTTACAATTGTCGAAAATACTTTCAACCCAATTTTTTCTACCTTATTTGATCAGAACCATAGGGAACATGTTCATTTAAGTTTGTTTCTTTGACAGTGTTAATGATCTGTTCCGTCTTAAGACAGAAAATAAACATACGTATAATTTAGTGAAGTTGTGAAAAGAGAGGAAACGAATTGGAATTCGACATATTTACCGAATCAAAATAAATGAAAATAAACACTCAAGCTTTTTGTTAGTTTCTTAAAATCCAATTGAGTTATAATTTTAGTCACTTCTATTTACATTTCAGTAGCAGAAATGCAGACTTCAATATTAATACGAGTATTTAATTTTACTTTATCCCCAGTTCTCAATATGAAAAAGGTATTTAAATTCAGATTTATGCAAGAAAAGGTCACAGTGTAGACGAACATTTACTGAACAAGAATTAGGAATTGCATTAACTTCTATCAAATGAAAGCCGATAGGACAATAGGTTACTATTGAATTGATAAAAAGATAAGAAATAGAATACACCATGGAATAAAAGTTTATTTAGACTTTTACCTTAATTCAGTTTTCCTTTATCAATCAATTTCTATTCAATTTTATATATATATATATATATATATATATATATATATATATATATATATATATAAAAATTCTTCACATATATATATATATGTGAAGAAATCTACTATAAGAAGATAAATTCTATAGTTGTGGTACTCATATCATCGTTCTTGTAAATATTCAATTTTAAAAGTATACCATAACTTTCTTTCGATAATTTTTTACGAAGTATTCAAAAGAATATTATAGCAGAGCTGGCTATGTGAAGCATGAACAATGTCATGTCACTATTATCCTTCAAGGGATAAATGTTACAGTGACGCAGAGCACTCACTGTTTCGTGCTACAAGACACTCTTCAGTTGTGTCACGTCCAACAAACGAAAGACTTCGACTTCAATTTTCTAAAATTTTCTTTTCAAAAAATCAGAAGTCAAAATTATATTTTAAAGACCTATGCGTATATAATGCATAGATTACTATACTCTCATAGATACATAGATCTCAAATGTTGGGAATCAATAGAAAAACATGAATATATCTATATTCTAACATTGAGATTGAATTTCAATGTTCAATTGAAACAATCGAAAGAAAGTTATAGTATACTATATATATATATATATATATATATATATATATATATATATATATATATATATATATATATATATATATATATATATATATATATATATATATATAAACTATTCTGAATTTTATTCGAAATAATTGAGATGAAACTCTCAGGGAGTTGCCTATACAAATGTTCTTAACGGAATCAAACTATCACTATTCCCTAAATATTCACTTTATTCAGCTATATATTCACTATATTCACTATTCGATAGTGAATATTTAGCGCATACCCAAGAACATCGAATTCGTTGGAAACACCATACAGCGCTGTTTCATCATATTAAGGGAAATATAAGAGGCATATATCCAAACAATGAAGTTTTGATGTTTCTTTAAAACCCATCAAAAAACTCTTAAGACTGTATAAGGCGAGATAAATTCAGTGGCATACTCACGTGATTTGTTTGGATATGTGTACCATACCAAAATCATTGCCTAGGAATATCTCATGAATTTCTGATAAGCATTTTAAACCAGTGTTATGCTACTCTTGAGAAAAAATCCATCGCATGAAATTAATCAAATTATTATTTCTAAGAATCAAATATCATAAATTCCTTCCACATTGAAAATTTCTGCTCAATAAAAAATGAAAATGAAATTTGGATAAAATTTTTGTACCTATTGCATTATAGTATGCGTTTGGCATCACTGCTCTTTATAGTAATGACAAATATTTATATTCATTTCTAGTATATTGCAATTGTAGATTATGCGAAAATTCAATTAACTTTTTTTGTTCTTGTTTTTGAAATCATAACAATCATATCAATTACATTTAATGAATACATATACATATTTATCGTTGATATTGTCATCGAATTATAATCGATCGATTAATCGAATTATAATTTTTTGCTACAATTATATGAAATATGTAACTCCATTCTTCCAGACAGAGAAAATATTCTGAAATAATAAAGTAGGTAACTTCCTACAATAAATTTCATTCTCACCTGAATCAACGCCAAATTATATGAAATAATAAGTGGCCAAGAGCCAATCGAATAACAGAATCACATCAAATGTAACTATCGCAGGTTCTTCTTCCTCCCGCCTGTCCTTCCATTTTTACTGCCAATTAAATTCCTAAAAATGAACTTTCCTCAATGTAAATATATTTATAAGCTATTTCTGGAAACAGGAATCTCACTCGAGCTAAATCCGTTTCCTCGCTCTCAGTTCAACTGTAGGTTATTTAATTTACATACTATAATTCATGTATACTATTATCGATTACGTTTTTATTTTTATCAGTTTACAATTATATGCTTACTAATAATCTAGCATTAAAGTGAATATTTCGAGTTCTTCGTTACATGATTCAATTTTATTCACTATACTAATGGTGGAATTTTTTATTTCATTGAAATAAGTAAATGAAAGTAATATGTATACAATACAGAAGAATTTCCGAACGAGAATACAAAAATTGGTCCTTTTTTTTACCGATGTCGGGGGTTGGTATTACAGATTTATGCTTCCTATTATTGGCAGCTTAAACATCGTTATTTTAATTATTGTGTATTATGGGTGCAAAATTGAATTTGAATTCTGAGGTCAAAATAAAAATATACGTAGGCCATTCAAGAGAAAACTATAGAATTGTTATTTATTTACATGAAGATCTTTACAGTATTAGATAAGGTAAATAAAATAATTAAAATATTTAAGAAAGTGGTGCAGTATCAAATTGCTGTTAAAGAAATGTTTGTAATAATGGATCATAAATCATCAAATTGTTTTATATTATTTCAGAAATAATCCGAACATTCATTCTTAGAACATCCATTCGGCGATGTTCCAAAGTAAACAAAATCAAACCCTTCAAACTAAAATATATACATACTTTGAAAAAAAGCAATGAGACAAAACGTTTAAATCATGCTCATGGTTCCAAGAGAAATTTTCAAATAATAAGAAATTTCTAGAACATTTTTTTTTTAGAAGTTGTCGTTATTAGCCACAATAACATGACCACGAATTAGTGGTCTTTTTTTTTGAAGAAATCGCTTGCTCAATTTTGATTTTCCCTTTTGATTCTTCTTGAGTCGCAGTCGCTACACCAATAAGTCACTAAATCAATAGGGCACAAAACACTGCAGTCTATGAAACCATCATGACCCATGCCATGTGTCAAATTCAGCTCGATTTATCAGCCAAAATCATGAGAAATTTGACATTTCGGAATGCATCTTCAGGAAAATCCGTGCGTAATTGCATCGATAATTATTTCAAAAGAATACAAAATGTCAATGATAACGTTTGGTTTCATTCAAATTCTTCATTGAAGAAAAACGCTTTGCGTGTGTGTGTGTTATTTCAAAAACACTCAATTTGAGAGGCATATGTAGAATTTTTTTATCGTTTATTTCATCGAAACACCTTCAACACATAGGACAGCACATATATGAGTAGATGTTTGATCAACTTATGTGCTTTATATGAAGCAGATGTACCAAGTTCAAATCTCAGATTCGGTATCGCTGACATCAGACTTTATACTAAAAATATGAAATATTAGTTAATATTCGAGGTTACAAGCCTAATATCCGTTCAAAACTGCGAATCTTTGTTTATCTATTTGCATCCAAAAATATCATAGGAGATGAAAAGTACATCAAACCGTCTTAAATCTTTATAATTATAATTCTTCTGTGGGTATGCATGTTGCTGAACTAGTGAACGGCTAGACCGATTTCAATGAAATTTTTTATGTACATTCAATTAGTTTCGAAAATGATTAGTTCATGAGAAAACGTTTTTTCAAATTGATTGTTGTGTTTTTGTGGATCTTTACATGTTTTATTTAGAATCTATAAAGCATTTTTGTGAATTCGTTAGTCCAATTTTCGAAAATATATTATTACAATTGCAATTAGTTCCGGTAGATAGTGCTACGCTGAAAATTAGGAAAATTTCCTGTAAATTGTTTATCATTACATACATTCGTTACTTGAGTGGAGCTTAATTTTGTTATCATATTAAAAATCCCATACTCATTGAGAATATTATACAATAGTGTCATTAATGTGTGAAGAGTTTCCAAGTGAAATTTGAATTTATACACCCCTTAATGTATAGTTTTAAATCCTACAATTTACTAGATGCAATATTGAAGTGAGTATTTTATGATTTCATGTTAGAAAAAAACTAATGTTATAAATTGTGTAGTTGACTGATTTTTTTCTATGTATTTCGTCAATTTAATCCAAACAATTACAACTTACTTGAAAAATTCTGTAATTTTCGGATTCGAAACATTCAAACTTGAGTCATAATTTCCTATAATTTTCTTCAAAACAAGTGTTTCCATTTTTCTTGGAGTGAAAATATATCAAGCTATGTAGGTATACATTTCCAAAGGAACATTTTCATTTTCTTAGATGCATTAAATATGATTAATGAAAATATACTCTATGTCACATTAGCCACAGATTCCTTGCTGAGTTGCATTAGTGGCACTTAGGAAACTGTAGAGGAAAAGACGTTTTACGTGTTAATTCCATTTTTCGAACCATGTTGATCACTAAGTGCACATACTAATGTTTTTTCTACACCACATTCAACCTTCAACAGTATTCCACCACTGCTGTTTTTGTATCGACCTTATTAAGGGAAAACTTAGCATTAGTAAAGTTTTCCACAAGGGTGTAAAGCTATCTTGCCAGTAGTGAACGTCATGGCGATAAAGAACATTATATATTACTTACATTTTTGTTCGTTAAAGTTTTTCGAGTGTTGCAGCAGTTCATCTTAAATCAGAAAAGGTTCGTTGACGGTTTTCATTTAAAGATAAACATGAATTTATATACATACTAAAAAATAGCAACGAGATTCTCAATAATTCTGCTAAAAGATCGATAATTAAAAACTATATTTCATATTCAATTATTGCAATAAATAATTATTAACAATATTACAGGTCAAGATAGTAAGTAAAATGATTGATATTCTGAATATAACGTTTATTACCTGTGTTTATTCGAAGATAGTTATTTATACCAGTGGTGGCGTAGTGGGAAAAATTCGACCATGATAATCCTCTATATCATCCTTCTTTTATTATTTCGTTTATGCTTTCAGCCAGTGTATATTACTAATTATGAATACCTATATAAATGAAAACACTTCAAAGTTTCATTTCTTTTTCTTCATTTACATATAATTATACTAAAGAGAATGTAAGATTAACTTATATTAATTGTCTTATTTGGATGTATTCCGACATAATGTTTATGTAAGTTCACTAAAAATATGATTTTACCTATTTGTTCTAAAAACTTCAATTGTTCATCTAGCTTATAGGAGAATATTACAGAAAAACAAATTTCGATAAAGTTAAAAATTTCAATATTATTGAAAATAAAATTTAAAAAATTATTTAAAAATTTCTAATCGTTAAGTATCATTGAACCTCTTGAAAATTTTCAATACAATCTGACCTTATCTTAACCTTCTTTTCAACGAGAAATTTATGAAACTCTAAACTACTTTCAATAGTGATTTCCGATTCAAATTTCACCCATCTTGATAGTGTGTAGTTTTTTGTATAGTGAGGTCATAATAACTGAAAACATCAGGTATATACTTCATTCGTATTTATATTAAACAAAATTTTTAATATCATATCATAAGCAAATTCTTTCATATAGTGCGATATAGGAACCTCGGACATTGTTGGTTTTAACACGGGTTTTATGGTTAAACTTACATCACCTTTTACTATCAATAAAATTTTCCATTAAACCTTATCAGTTAACTAGTTATACCTATTCTTGATAAGTCAATTCTTAGAACAACACGAGAATAATATTTGAAACTTAATATTTATACGGTTGAATACTTTAAGAATAAAATAGTTTCATTTAATGGGAGTTTCTACTAGAAGTTTTTTGCGTTATCGACATTAAGTACTTTAGAATCATAGCTGAAAATGTATGAAAATATTTATCAACATAATGAAATGAGAGGGTATGAGACGAATTAAAATGCATCTACTCAATATGATAAATTGATTATTTGGTGGGGTTGTGGAGAATATCGAAAAAGCTATGACTATTAATACTCAATGTTTTCCTATTTATGTTAAGAATCCGGAAAACTATATATATATATATATATATATATATATATATATATATATATATATATATATATATATATATATATATATATATATATATATATAACGAATGAGAGATTTTCTCGCGAGGAAGAGTACAAACAACAAAATACAATTCTTGGTATAGTCCGCAACCCAATTTGAAGCAGCCGTTGACACGTGTTTCGAGCTTATTGGCTTTCCTCAGAACGGCGTAGCCAAGTTCAAGGTGTAAGAACCTGGAGATGAAATGAACAATAGAAGAACACACCTGTACACTGTAAAAATACACCAGAATTGTATTTTGTTGTTTGTACTCTTCCCGAGAGAAAATCTCTAATTCGTTCTTTACTTTCTTGGTTGAAGACTCAGTAAAGGATAAATAGTCGCCACAAAGGCGATACGTTGACCAAAACTCCAAACCCGGAGAGTTCACGTGGAGGACTAGTAGCGGAGACTACCTTTCCTTTACAGATGTGTTCTTCTATTGTTCATTTCATCTCCAGGTTCGTACACCTTGAACTTGGCTACGCCGTTCTGAGCAGAGCCAATAAGCTCGGAACACGTGTCAACGGCTGCTTCCAATTGGGTTGCGGGCTATACCAAGAATTGTATATATATATATATATATATATATATATATATATATATATATATATATATATATATATAACGTGTGATTTTTAAGCGTAGTTTTTTTTTAATTCGAATAAAACACTCAATTTGCATCATATATTCAATATTTTTATTGTTATTGATAACTTGGCCTTTGCCATTTACATTTGAGAAATAACTTCATGTAAATGTTGTCTAAGGTTCAATTTTGCGTCACTTTTTCGAGCATTTCGGTCTGAATCCCACGAATTACGCGTGTTATGTTATCCTGTAAGGCATCAATCGTGTTCGGCTTGTCCATATACACTAACGACTTTACATATCCCCACAAGAAATAATCCAGAGGCGTCAAATCGCATGATCTTGGCGTCCAATTCGCAGGGCCATTTCGAAGATAAGCTGCTCACCAAATTCATCCTTCAACATGTCCATTGTTTCACGAGCTGTGTGGCATGTGGCACCGTATTGATGAAACCACATGTCAACCAAGTTCAACTCGGCCAACTGGGACAAAAAAAAGTTGCGCATCATGGCTGGATATCGTTCGCCGTTGACGGTAACGTTTCTTCCACGGTTGTCTTTGTAGAAAAATGAACCGATGATGCGCCAGCCCATAAACTACACCAAACTGTCGATTTTTCGGGATGCATCGGTAATTCTTGTATGGCATGTGGCTAATCATCACTCCAGATTCGACAGTTTTGTTTATTTATATATTCGTTAAACCAGAGATGAGCCTCATCCCTGAACACAATTTTTTCGATAAAACAGCGGATTTTCTTTAAGCTGTTCTAAGACCCATTCACAAAAAATTAGAGTTGTGGTAGGTCACTCGGCTTCAATTCTTGCAGAAGTTGAATTTTATAGGCTTTCAAACCCAAATCAACACGTAAAATTTTCCATGTGGTTGAGTAACACATGTCCAATTGCTGAGAACGGCGACGAATTGACATTTCACGAACCTCATTAACACTGTACGCTACGGCTGCAATATTCTCGTCAGTACGCATGCGACACAATGGTTTAATGTCCAACAAAGTAAACTTGGTGCGAAATTTGGTGATTGAATTTGGCGAAACAGTAGGAATTGTTGATTCACCAGGTCGATTATGACGACCATAATATGGTCATAACAAACGATACACATTTTTCACAGAGCACGAATTTTGATAGTAAATTTCAACAATTTGCAATCGTTGCTCGTTTGTAAGTCTTTATGCGATGAAATGGCAAACTTTTGTATACTGAAAACTTGTCACTGTGAGAGATGACCTTTGGATGCCATTACCAACCAGTGCCGCCAACCTGAAAAACTTAACTCTTAAAAAATCACAGTTTATATATGTGAGAAGGTGTAAGAGAACCAAAAGTTTCACGTGGTCAATACTTCATTAATACCTAAATAATTATATAGATAAAAATGAAGCAAAGGTGATTATCAGAACAAAAAGGGCAACATATACGGAAAGATAAAACACATTGTGTATTTGTATTGCTTATTACTTCAGGAATTCAGTTTTTACTTAATTATCGAGTTTATATATAGTTCGATTTTAATTATCGAAATGAATATTTATTTAGTATCCTTTGATTTTTTGTTGATATGATAGATTCTCACCTTAAATAATTACTTTCTTGTTCTAGAGTTTCCATATTTCGATAATCAAAATAATACATGCTTATATAGAAAGATGGAACAAGCCCTACCAAACATAGAAGCGATTTTACGACGAGGACGAGATCCTGAAGTATGTAAGTCATGTAAAACTTTTAAAACTGAACTGAATATGTTCATAGTTCAAAAACTGAAATGTTTTCCTGCATTTCCAAGGTAGAAACTTATATTTAAAATGAAAGGAGTTCTTTCCCATTTCCTTTTTAATTAAAAATAAAATAATATATAAACTATAATATCTATTCTAATTTTATAAAATTAAACAAACTCCTACTAGAAATTTAAATCTCTTGAAGCAAATACACCACTCAGTGGTCATTAGTACCTATTTTGACTGACCATTAACTAAGCAAATAAAATATTAATAAAAATTGAATTAGGTACACATTTCAGAAACTCCGCATTTTGGACTTGTAAGGTTCGCACCACAAAAATCAACTGTTCTGATATATGACATCTTTTATCAAAATAAATCATCTTTAAGAAATTCAATCAACAGTTGTTTTTGCGTTTTTGTCAAAACTATGTTCTATGGACTATGTTTAATTTCTCCAATGCATGATTCAGTTAGGAATATGTACAGTGTCCTTAATACATTTTCATGTCCTAGAAATATTAATTATTATCAATATTTCCCCCAACACAATAAACCTAGCTATTAAAAAGACATCTTCATCTTTATCCTTATCTTTTTCTTTATCGTTATCTTTATCTTAACTAAAAAAATATAACAAATTTAACAAAATAACAAAACGACTTAATATGTTACTACAAAAAATTGTTTTTACTGTCACAAGTGCATGTAACATTATACTTTCCAATTAATTATATGGTTCTGATAACAAAAATATATTAGTGAGAAATTGTACTTACCATTTCTCAGATACGAATACTATTTTTGGTTATGTTTCAGTAAGAATATAGGTGTAGGTGTTGCCATATAGATGGCGACAAACACGCTTGTGATTCCTTTCAAACTATTGGTTTCAATTTCAAGCTTATAAAATTATTATAAAGAAATTGTTTAATAAACGAATACGCCATATGATGGAGGATTCTTTTGATTTCCCAAACCTTCTGATTAATTAAATATAAAACGTAAATTTCGTCTAAAAATATTGTTCACTAAAATTTCAAGTAAAAGTGAGAATTTCTTGTTTTCAACTGAGCTCACGCTTTCTAAGAGACCAGCTGGAGAACAAAAAACTCCTGACTTTCCTTCACATCCACAAGGGAAAACAATCCACTTTCACATGTGGAGGGTAACATTTTTCACTTTCGGATGTTTTCCACATTTAAAAATTATTTTGAAGTAGTTAAACTTTTGAAGCTACACAATTGTTCTATTATACCTGAAATTATAAGTAGGTAATTATAAAAACTTATAAAATAAAAATAAATTAATAAACATTATGAATGAACTGCAAAAGCATTAAAAAAACGAATGAATTTTCCCTAATATTAATTTGATAGTAAGGAAATTATAGAAGAAATCACTAGGTAAAACTTAACGTATAATCATAAAAACGTATAATATAATAATTTTCAATATCCGCGTATGATAATTCAAGCTATGAAATCGAAAATCATGTTATGAAACATATAGGTAAATAGAATTTTTTGTAAATCTATATGTAAATGAATAACACTCGAGTATTTCATAATATCGAAATATTTGAATAAGCCATTGACTAAATTCCTACAAATGTAATTTGACTAGAATACTGCCATCTTCAATTATTTCGAATTAATTATTTCAATTTATTTTCAATATTAAATATTTCAATTGTTAAATTATTTACAATGTAATATTACATTTTCATTCCCTGAGATCTTTCGGTATTAGGTACCGATATGTTGTAAATTAATTTGATTTTAACTATACTGCTACTATTGCAATAAATTTTCTTGGTCCAAAATATCAATTCATCAATCTTATCGATTTATATAATAGGGAGATAAATTTCTCTTTGAAGATATTTCGCATTGAGATATTTTCTTTTGTTACTAGAGCCATCTGTATGCATACCTCCTTAACGTGTACTATCGTTGGAAATGACTCATTAAATTCACTGTAAGTTCCAAAGTGTTAGAATTTATTATATGATCAGTTTTAATGTTACATATTTTATGACATAAGTATGCGTCGATAAAGATGTTATTTCAAGAACCATCTAAAACAGAATCATAAAAGCGATACACATCATAGTTTCAAATAGATTTTGTGCTTTATTATAAATTATCGTATTGTGCAGTTATTCAATGTTTGTTTATTTTCAGATGTTGCACAGAAAGGAGATCAACACACTGACTTGCGAACGTGTCTTTTTCCGCTTTGCTGCCGCTAAATTGACGTCGACAGCAGAGAGGAAGAGGCTAGTGCACAAGTCGACCTTACTGCTTCACACTACTATTGTACAACTATGTCCAAGCCTTTTTTTAAATTTCAACCTTCGCATTGAGTAGCTAGCATTTATTGCAATTTGTATAATGAATGTGGACTATGTAAAGCGTTTAAATGATTGTTCATTTCGAGTAAACTTTGTGTAATATATTTGTCAATATAAGTAGAAAAATCTTAGGTAAAGAAAACAGTACTTTCTAGATTTACACACTTATTCGAAATTAAACAACTATAGTTGTACCACAGCCGACTTTAAACGAGTCGGTTTTTCACTTTTAATCACATTAATCAATATTACAATGGCTTCTTCAGACCAAAGAACATATTTTAATGCCGGTCTACGTGGCTTTGTCGGGAAAACACCCAACTATGGTGCTGTAGAACTCGGGTGAAAGGCATGGGTGTATGTGTTTGTTCTATGATTTAAATTAGTTTAAGATGATATATGCTGGGTAATGTACATTGATAACAAACGCAATTGCCCTTTGGAACCGGAGTTAAACTGTAGGCCCACTGAATTAAAAAAAAATATCTGAATGATGAAACGTCACAATTGCCAAATGAAAGTGGACAAATCTAGAAAAAGTGGTTTTACTATTTTATCGTTGAGATGCATTTACAAAATTTATATAATGTAAAGACTACTGAACTGATAATTAAAAAATGAATTATTTTACAGAAGGAACTTCGATCTAACTAAATGTAAGAATTATATAGAGTAATTATTATTCGTAATTAAATATCGAAATAAAGAGTAATTAGGCACTTTTTCAGACGATTTTTGAAATTGGATTTTTCATGAAAATACATAACCATGTTAATAATTTCGAATATTAGTAGTGTCATATACCTATACGCATCGTGCTGGTATATTTAGTGAAGTTCTTGATAATTTTTCAATTCTAATATAAGTTGATACCTGGATTTATCTCAACGACTTACACTATACGACTGCTGAGCGTAAATTATCTACTCTAATTGTTTTGGGGCTATCTAAAATCAAATTGAACTGACTAGAAAATTATACAAAAATTATAACTGGAACTAGGAGACTAGTACTAACAGAAATTCAATAAAGTTTTGTAAATGGCATCCTCATTACTAGAGACCGGATTGTATGCATTTGCATATTCGCATATGCATATGCATATTTTGGCCATTCTCAGCGGTAATAGCATATTTCACGTAAGATCTATTTACGATACGATTATGATGCATATTACCGGTACATTTACAATATTTTTCACTGCTCCTGCGTTCCGAAATGCCACCCAATTTAATAACAGTCACAAAATATAAGGGCTTAGCTATTGAGTAATAATTGTGACTTTTTACTGAATTTCGGAACGCAGTCAGTAGCCGCACGCGTCTTTTGTTTTGACAGTTACGATAAAAAAATGAAACAACGAGCGAGATAGAAGAACGTCGCGCTCGCCTACTACAATACAAAGCCGTTCCACCTATTACGTATATAAATTGTTACATGTTCATATTTGATGTGCGTGCTTATTGATCTGCAGTTTAGTTTTTTTATTTATTTGTGTGAAATTTGGTGCATACCATGCCTCCGAAAATAAAAGTGTGCCTTCGTGCATAACTGACTTTCTTGCAACAGTTACTTACGACGGAAATGTTTTATACCTACTGTCGTATTTGCGAGAAAAATATGTCATGCACAAAAAAATTTCAAATAGACCAACATATCAAAACAAGTCTTCACATCGCAGGATTTCAAAAGAAAGGTCCGCGACAACAACTTATAACCGCGTCTACATCTAGCTCTAAATGCAAACAAAACAACCAATTTAGCATGGATTTATGTGGAGCATTACTTGCAAGTAATATTCCTTTGCATAAAATTAATAATCCCACCCTCAAACAATTTCTGAAAAAGTATTGCTTAAATCAAAATATACCGGACGAATCTACTTTGCGTAAAAATTATATGCCAACAATTTATCAACATATTATGGAAGAAATACAAAATGAACTCAAAGACAACTTTATTTGGATTTGAGCTGATGAAACTACAGACAGTTGTGGCCGTTATATAGCGAATTTAATTATCGGTACATTACAACTGGAGCCCTCTTCTTCCTATTTGGTGGCCTGTAAAGAATTGGAAAAGACAAATCATTCTACGATAGCCAGATTTGTAAATAAGGTATTAAAAAAATATTTCCTGAATCAGCTGTAGAATAAAGAGTATTGATATTTCTGTCAGATGCTCCACATCCAGTTACATCAGTGGATGTGAGGCGAACCTTTTCCACTCACAAAAATATTCTGAATGATCGTAGACACAATCTTACCATTGGAAATTTAGAAAAATATTTGATTGCTTACGTTAACAAAAATTTTAAATAATCTTAATGTCATATAATGTTCCTGTACCTACTATCGCATATCAAAAAAAATACTAATTGTATGCTGATTTTGAAATAAAAAAAAATTAATACTTACTTTTCTCTTTTTTTGGGAATTCCTAAAATTTATCATTCAATTTCGCATATTCTGACAATTTTCGTGCATATTTCAAGCATTTTCATGCATAATTGCATGCATATAACAAGCTTTTTACGTTGCATATAATCCGGTCTCTACTCATTACAAATGACTTGTTACAATACTCTAATATTATAAACATATATATCTTTATCAAAGGTTTGGTGGAATAACAAAAGGGACAATAAACCTGTACACATCTGTTCTTCGTCAGTGTTTTAGTTCATCACTAAACCTTCATCAAGACATAACCATCACTACACAATGTCGACAATTATTCAAAACGCCCCTCTTTAATGAGATTCTTGTAAGTAGTTAGATGTAGTATACAAATTTATAATAATGAAAAGAGACGATTGAACTTTCAATCAAAAATACGTTCAATATTCTTCTACCATCGGTACAGGTTCTGAATATGTGAGATATTACGTTTCCACATTTGAATTACTTATTTTCATATCGAAATGTTTTATCACAATTGGTTTTCACCACTATACGACGTACAAACATACGCTGAACATTCTTCAACAGTCACCAGGATTTCAAGATTTGATATCGATACATTTTATCAACATTAATATGACTATTTAATGGCCTAATCCGCAGCAAGTAGGATTATAGCATGATCTGGCATCATGCAATACTCCTCTAACTTGGATGCCAATGGCATCCTATTGTGACAGATTTGTCCTGAAGCCGCCTCTGTGGCTTATGGAAGTTTCTAGAAATTACGAGGATTGTTGATAACCGTCGTAGGCACGACCAGAGGACTCTGGAATGTTCCAGAATGCATAGAGTTGGATGGATGGATATGGCCAACAGCTGACGCAATGAATGTAAAATGTTAATGTTTATATAAAATTTACAGTTGAAAGACATTGATATTAAAAGTTTGCGTTATTCAAACAAGTATTACAATGTTCATTGTTAATAAATTATTTCATGACTATTGGCATCAAATTATTTGAAGAACCCATAAAATCGTAACACTATTTACATTTGCTATCAAAGCCATCTTGAATAAGAGAAGGTTTTTGAAATTCTTAGTTTGGAGAGAGGATAAAGTTTAGCACAGAGAGGATAATTATAACGAATTATTGAGGGGATTTAGTTTAATATCATTTACGGATGATCGATATTAGAAAAACATCGATGTCATAATCGAAAGCCCAACATCGATGTTCGATATTTATCGAAAATCAATGATCATCGAGCGACCCTATTGGTCGTGCCACGGCCGATTTTAATCGATTAAAGTCGGCCGTGAATGAACATCGACATCGATATTTATCGAATATCGAACATAGATGTTCTTGCTTTCAACTTCGAACATTCCTAATCTCATTGCAGGACAGAAGAGAAACTTTGTCACAAATTACTGCACCACAGTACATTCAATAGAGTTGCTAATAAATGCGACAATCATTTGACTCCATGGAAATTATTAGGAGTTATGTGAACAAAGGTAATTGACTAAAATGAATTGATTTAAATTGTGTTCTTTGTAATACTTCATTTAATTCTATTATTCATTTATTAGTTACTTTTTTAGATTATATTGAGCTCCTTATTATTTTTCTTTCATTTTATTTATTATTCAACATTGTTATTATAAATAAATAATGAAATAATAAAGGTAATTTTATTTTGGACCATAAAATAGTTAACGAATACAATAAACTATCTGCAAACATGAAGATTGAAAAATTAAAACAGTTAATTTTAAAATATAGGAACAGAGCCGAGTGTTGCAAGACTGTGAAGATGAGCGTGGTCGTTGATAAAATGAAACTTTAACAGAATGGTAGAAGTTGAAAGTGAATTTTTATCCACTTTTGTTGTATGCGTTATTTTGTAGTTTTTATATATTTGTATGGGCAATAAACATACCGTAAAACGGGGTGAATAGAAACAGTGGGGTAAATAGGAACAAAACTTCATTTTATATGTATAATTTATTTCCTACTTTAACTATGGGCAAATAGTGGTAACTATTATTATATATATATATACTTATAAAGGGAAATAATTGTTTATTATATATATGTCTTCTTATATGTTATATATATAATTTATTTCCTACTTTAACTATGGGCAAATAGTGGTAACTATTATTTTTTTATGTTGTTACACTTTAGGCTGAAAGGGAAATAATGGTTTGTTTGGTTGACAGCACTGTTTCCTATTTGTATGCCTTCTTAAATGTTACCACGTGATTCATGCGGTTTTTTATCCACTTTGATCTTTCCAGGTAAGTCAGAATCTGTAGTCTGTACTGTTCATAAAAATGAATAGCTGTACAAAACATAGTTTAACTATCCATATAAAAGAATAAGGCTTACTTCAAGCTTTAACTTTAACAACTTTTCAGAAATTATTAATTTTTTTCATGTTGATGTTTCAGAATTTGCGGGGTGAATAGAAACATATTTTATAGTGTTTCTATTCACCCCACAAGAAGAATTTTATACTAAATCACACTTATACTATATAAAATACATATTATGTGTTACCTATATAGGTACTTATATTGGAAACAGCTGTTTTGTTTCAGGACCCTGTAAAATTCCAAGGACGTACAAACCGGTGGTTGGAGGGGGCTACATAAAGCACGATCCAAAAACAATCGAAAATGCACTTTCTGACATACAGAATGGATTAAACCTTCGTAAGTCTGCTGAGAAACATGGTTTGCATTATAGTGTTATATATCGACACTTGAAAAAAGGTCCCGATATGAAGAAACATGGTGGTCAGACAGCATTATCTCTTGAAGAAGAACAGCTGTTTGTTGATAGGCTGAAGATATGTGGCGAATGGGGCTATCCTATTGACACTATAACACTACGCCTCCTTGTAAAAGACTTCTTAGACCGAAGAGGAAAAGAAGTTAAGAGGTTTAAAGATAACCTCTCTGGCCGTGACTTTGTTGAGTCATTTTTAAAACGTCACAAGGATCAACTGGCCGTGAGAATGTGTCAGAATATTAAACGATCGAGGGTTGGCATGACACGGGAAACAATTAACAACTATTTTGATGAAATGACCAACGTAATTCGTTGGTTGTGCCTTTATCTAATATCGTGAACTACGACGAGACGAATCTAAGTGAGGACCCTGGCAAACGAAAGTTCATTATACGTAGAGGACAAAATATTTAGAAAGAATCATAAACTCATCAAAAGCATCTACGTCTGTGATGTTTGCAGCTGCTGCTGCTGGCATTATTTTACCCCCTTATGTTTTATATAAGTCAATGCAATAATAAGATTCCTCTGATCTAGATCAATACATATTGGTCAAAGTTTATGGTAAAACAAAAACAACTTTTAGATATTATATATGCAAGGTTGCTGGCCTTGAAGACGATAGTTTCGTTGGAAAATTTTTTAAGAGTTCCACAAACTAAAGAAGAATCTCTTGTCTCCAGAAACGACGTCATCCTGAAACTATCCTCACAAGTATCTTCCTCAAGTGCTCGATTCAAAGACATGCTATTTTTCAAAGATGACCTGTCTGACTTCACAATTTATTAATCATCATTTACTCTTGTTAAATACGGTAATTGTCTACCTATTCCAATTACTTACTACTTATTACGTAATTGCTTACCTACCTACAGTTTATGTAACTTCTTTTGTTTATGTACTCAAGTAAATCATTATGTTGAGAAATAAATTTATTTATGCATTTACCAAAAAACCATATTTGACTGTTTCCATTCACCTCCAATTTGTTTCAATAGAAAAAACCATGAAATTGAAGTATTCACTCCTATCTGCGGGTTTATAGAAACACCATGTTTTAATTTTTTTTCTTCAAAATGAAGTAAGATTAGAAAATTTAAATACCATAAACAAATAGGTCTAACAGAGACCTGTATTTGTGCAAAAAATTGTGTACCTAGAACAACTACAAATATGCAAAATTTTAAACCAAATTTGAAAATTGCTCCTATTCACCCCGTTTTACGGTAAATAAAATATTTTCTGTAATTGGATATTTTATCCGTTGAGAATAACGAACTTATTATGAGAATAATTAGAAGAAAAAGTTTATTACAAACAATGGAAAGGAGTCTATGGCAAATATCGGAAAGTTGACGGCACAAATAACTATTGAAATTCTCTAAAACGAAAGAATTAGTTGTCAGTTTTCTCAATGTGCAATACCGCTTGTTTTCAAAATTTATTTTTTGTATCATTGCAGGATATATTACAAATTTCATGTTACCTCAAACAGATTTAGGAGTGGGTGCAAAATATATGCATTTCGAAAAATCGTAGATTGTCATTTCTGTTACAAAAATACCATGTGATGACTCATGACGTTCAAATATTTAAAGCCAATGACAATGTATCGCAATTGTGAAGCTTTCATTAAAAAGAATAAACCACTCTTCTCACATATAATCTTTTTTCAATCATAAGTTAAGAAATTTATATCAGTACATTAGAAACAAAGTTTTATTAGATGAAACCCAATTTCACTCTATAAAAAGGGTTTAACTTTTGGGACGGTGACAGATATTTTTACTCAATATATTGCATGAAGAAATAAGAAAAGTCTTTAAAACGTTTCATTAATCACATTATATTCATATTATGACTACATAACATAATACTATTTATCAACGATTATTTAAAGCACTGTAGTTTCAATCCCTACAAAACTCTGAAATATATTATCTTCTGTTCATTAATAAAAACAATCTGGATCAGGAATTCATCCAGGAGACTCAATTGTTGTAATAAATATACAAAAACATGAAATTCTAAGGTATTGATATTTAATCGAGTTATTTTCAGAGTATTATAAACAGCAATATTGAGTATTAGTATATAGGAAAAATATAATATGAAACGTCATTATAATACGTTATAATGAAATTATATATATAGTTATTCTCCCATTACTTTAAAGAACTCGATATCTTTGGAATTCTCATCTCCTAAATGAGTAATAAAAAGACATTAAAAATATCCTTATTCAATTTAGGATTAGAATGAACCAACCAAGTTTAAGGAGAATTTAGAACAGGAGGAAAATGCCTGTTGTTAAAACCTAAGAAACAGAACAACAGGTTTATGTTTCAACAGAAACCTGTTGAAACCTATCAAGTATATTAATACTCCACAGATGAACTCCTTCCTCAAGAACAGAAATAATGCGTGAAAAATTTCAGAAATAGTATTAGATATAATTCCATGCATGTACATATTTAATGACTTGAAAATGAATATTTTGTACAGTCATAATTACATTTACAATTATTAGGACAATCAAGTCATTACTCTTCACATGATGAAATATCAAACAGAATCATCAACAACTGAAACTATATTTTGAGAGGAAGAAATTGCAGAATTACGTAATTACAGTTTCATGTCAATTAATCACCAACTAAAATAAAAATAATTTTACCTTCTTCAGAATACAATTTAACTTATTCTTGAAATTCAGAGCTTATGAAAGATATCTTTCAATTTAAAAACATTTTTGGTGTAACTAGCGGCACCTAGTTACATGATATTTTTAAAATTTTGTTAATAGATATGCTAAACTATATTAAATGACCACAAGAAAAAGTAAAACCACGGTTGACAAAATAATACTACCAAAAATAAGAAAATGAAAAAATATTGGAATATTTCAAAATGGACATACCTGGAATCAACGTATTACCTATTTCTTATATTCTTAATTCTTCATTAAATTATACTATACACAAAAATATTTGTTTTATCTACTTATTAACAGATGAACAACTAGTGCTGACATATGTTGCTCGAGAAAATTATGTCAAAAAGCTCAAAATTTATAAAGACAACGTTTCAAAGTAGTGAAAATAAATAAGAAAATCAATAACAAAAAGAACAACTATAGAAAATGGTGATTAACACTGCCAATAACTTACACCATCGATATTTCTAATAATACATAATGTATTATAGCATAAATGGACGTTTATCTAATGGTAGAAACGATATATAAATTATTGAAAAAAATTATCTGGTAAATTGAAATTTATTTTTTCTTAAATTAAAATCAAAGATATCTATAATCTCAATTCATTTTACAAGGGAAATACTTCCACTGTATCCCCGGCCAATATTAGGGAGTTTTTGTGAGAAGTTGTAACCACTAAAACAGATACATGCATAGATCATTTTTTGTACATATTCAAACATATAAAATATGAATTTTTAAAATATAAATTAAATGATTCCATATGCTAAAAGTTAATAAAAAATAACCCATTGTATTAATATAAAAATTATATATCAACCAACATTATATGATTTCATTAAGTTGTAATCATTGAAATTGATAGACATATTATTTTTGTACAATCAAACTTACTTATAAAAAGAATAGCCATCTATAATTCCTGTACCATTAATGTCTGTATATGCTAGAAATTAATTTGAAAATAAGGTTAACTTTTTTTCAAGAAAACAAGTTAAATTTGCTAAATTTCTAATATGCTGTTAGTTGAATGAATATAATTCACTGGATTTTATTATTACATGATTCCATATATCCTAAATAGCCAAAAACCATAAAATTAAATCTGGACATTATAATACAAAATTGCATAAAAAATAATAACTCTCATACAGACGGCATTAAATGAAATCAATTTGAAAAATTAAGTTTTAAAGCTCTAGACATTTAAAAACACAAAAGAGTTCACATGTTCTGTAATTCCAACCATTGCACGTCGTCGTCGAACCTTTTCACTCTTACTTTCTGCCTATAGTGATACTCCCTTAGGTAAGCCTTGAGGGTTTTTGGTAATTGAAGAAGATTTATGTTGTCATACGTTAGACTACTTGTGATCACTGCCCTACTCAAATGCTGCAAACTGAATGGAAAATTCCTGGAAAAGAAATTATCGATTATTGTAAACCAGTAATTCAATATATATATATATATATATATATATATATATATATATATATATATATATATATATATATATATATATATATATATATATAAAATATATATGAGACTCCTCATATGATAGCGCAGTTTTAGCAACAGCTATAGCTCAACAGTTTAACAGTTATAGCAACAGTAAATTATAATTTATCGTTTATTGCATATTATTATATATAGGAAATTAAAAGTCAATCAGATATATATGAAATATATATAGACTCCTCATGCAAGAGGCAGTTGCTGATAGCGCAGTTTTCTATAGCTCAACAGTTTAACAGTTATAGCAACAGGTGCATATTATTATATATAGGAAATTAAAAGTCAATCAGACCCCAGGCCCAGAAAGTCCTTCATAGTCAAGGGGTGCTAATAACCTCCTAGCTGAGAATTATAAGATCACCAAATTGATAATCGCATTGAATGTTTCAAACATAATTGAACTTTTCAATAATGAATTCAATTATTATTGAAAATTCGTTCAGGAACATGCACACTTAAGGAATGTATATTTCATTACGTCTGAAGCTCTAACAATGACTCTAACCTTAGAGCATGAATTATATTGTACTAAAATTTTCGGATATCAAGAAACATTTTCTCAATATTATCCCCAAAACAACAGAACCTTAAATGTCAGAAAAATAGAAATAATTACAAGTGAAACTGAAGAGAACCACACATGAAACAACAAAGGAACAGAGCAAATACTAGACCTCATGACATTTAAAAAAAAATAGCGGAAAACAAAAATGAATAAACCGGAAAATAAAAGCGCCCAAAAAGAAGTTAAGGGTTTCAAAAAAGGCTTCACAATGTCAAAACTTTGGAGTAAAGAAAAAAAAATTGAGAACTAGACAAATAAAGTGTAAAAATAAAAGACCAATCGAGGCAAATCTGTATTAAAACATACAGTTCACTATATTATACCTAAATAGTTAGTAAAGAGTAATAGAATGAACACTATAGAATTAGTGAAAACAAAAATAAGAACTGAAGTTGCTAACATTTGTGTGGAGGTAGGGACCAAGATTGAATGAAACAAAAACCTGTTATTATTGACACTTGGAGGAAGAAATTGGGCAATAGAGGGAGTCCAGTTTCGGCAAAACAAAATAAAAAATTGGATACAGCTTATCAGAAACAAAGATAAAGGAAATGCTAATAAAAATTTTCAAAAAAGGGAGAAACAGTTGAATAGATGCTACTAATGGAAGATCTTCATGAGTAGAATACAATACATAAGATAATTACAATCCATAGGATAAGATCTATTCATATTGAATTATAGCTTTAGAATTATATTTTTAACATTACAACTTGCTTTGTTGAAAAAATTACAATATATAGACTAGCCAATAAACCCAAAATTTTAATGAAATTACTATCTGGTCAATGTCCAATACTACTAATTATGCCAGTATCAGAATGTCACAAACTATCTAAATAAAATACAAAACATACCTGTGTAATGGCCACGTCAGCATAGGTTCAAAGAACATACAACTACTGGGATCCTTATAATGTTCAATGAGCCCACAAACTGTATCAGAGGTGAAAACACCTGGATCATGAGAATCAAAACTGAATTTGTGATTCCACTGCTCGATACGAGCATGTAATGACCTTCCATATTTCCGGAAAGATACACTAAACAGAAATTCTTCTTGAGCAGAATCCCTCAATAGAAAAGTTCCTTCGGGTTTACCATCAAGTAATCTTTCAGCCTCATAACGATCCATTTTACCTGAAAAAGGAAACAGTCTTACAGATATTAATCGATATTTTTTAGCCATTAAAGCGTGAATGTGCAAATTTTTTGGTAATTTCTTACTAACTTTCCAATGGTAAAAGTTAAACAGTTTAACTTTTAAAAATGGGGCAACACCCCAAAAAATTGTCAATTTAATATAATTTTTTGAAACTATGTCAATTGTTTTTTATTCAATATGGTGCAATATAATACTAAATTCAATGATTCTAATCACACTCACCCCAATAAAAACTACAATTTGTTATATCCAGTAGATCAGGTACTAAACAGTGAATAAAATCAACCTGAGTGTGACAGCCATTCACAGAATCTACAGGACAAGATTTCAATGTTACATTTGTATGAAATAGAGCCCTAAGGGAATCGACGCTTAAATCTCTGGGACACACTAATTGCAATCTACGAGGTCTCAGACCATTATCACATTCCATTTCGCTACAAAGCAATTGTACTCTTCGTATTGGTCTAAAATTTGCGGGCGCCTCAACACCCTGTTCTATTTCTTGTGCACGAGCCAATCTTGCTGCTTCATCACAGTCCTCATGAACAGTCCTTATGCTGAAATGAATTAAAAAATAAATATGGAAGATTTATCTTCAATTAATAAAATGTATCAAAAACTAAAACAACTGAGCAGAACAGCAATTTATAAAACCACAAAGTTTTTTTAACTATCAGGATAATCAGTCCATGTGAAGAAAATTTCAATCAACCAGAATAAAATAAATTAATTGAATTAACTCATATATCTTACCATTGAAAATCAACAAATGGCGCGCTTATCACTAAACTAGGCTGTACTGGGGCTACTCCATACATACTTTCATCGAAATCATTAGTAGAATTTATTACATTATAACCTAGTATTTCTACCTGTGGTACAGGTACATCTTCGTCACGATTTTCAACTAGCACAGCTTCATTTGCTGAAATGAAAGCAATACATGTAATACATTAATTTTAATACAATGATGTAACAAACATGAAACATAATCCACTGTTTTATAATTACTGAACAAATGTAATAATACAGACTGTAACAATGAACTGAATATTCAAATTATTTCCAAGTTGATAAGCCTCACCTATACTTTCTACATCTGGAGTAGCTTCGTTGGGAGAAGAAGCCTCATTTTGTTCTTCAGAAATATTTTCATCTCTCTTTTTATAACATGTACATTTGCAACAATTCTGTTCCTCCTGATTTGGTAAGGTGACTTTTGGTTCTTTTTTAACGCATGTGAATTTTATAGGCCATTTAGCTGATTTTTTAAATGCTCCAGTAGAACTACCACTTACAGAACTATTATCGTCTTCTGAAGGAGATTTTTTATTTTTTTTTGCACCAAAAGCAATGGATCGTCCTCGACGCAAGTTGAATCCTTTAAAAAATAAATGAATATCTTGTAGGAAAGATGTTTGTGAATAAATCTTAACGACTTGCATAAATGAGAAATTAAGAAAAAAAAATATATTCCAACAAACGAATAAATTGCATAAATGAGAAATTAAGAAAAAAAAATATATTCCAACAAATCCCAATATAGAAATCTAAAAATCCATTTAAAGAGTGAATAATATTTGATATATACCTAATGATGGAAGAGTGATCCTGCTCTTCTTCAGTTTGTTCACACTTGATGCTTCTGGATTGCTACTGTCGCTTTCTTGGGATTTATCCGCCCTTTCACAAGAACATTTATCAATACTAGTATCACTGCCAGTCGGCGATTCCATTGTAACACTCCGAGTTAAATTATATCATCGCAAAAAAAATCTAGCGAAATAGAACCTGCAAAGAAAAATTATTTCTTCATAAAAAGTAATATATATATATATATATATATATATATATATATATATATATATATATATATATATATATAATAGTACATTTCGAATAAATTCTCTACATTTCACTAAATTTTATTGATTCATTCGTGTTTCGGGCTGCCCACCCATTGTCATGAGTTGTCATTTCAAATGTTCACCAGCAGATTCCATAATTATATCTTGGTAAAGATACTTACTGAAATTTTAAGCCATTTCAAAAATCTCATCAAGTTTCAATTACGAATTGATTATAAGATAATTATGTAATTATTTTCATGGGCAGGCATACATGTGCTTCATTTTCATTCATTATTTTAAAATCATAATGCGTTTCTGACGAATATACTTTTGAAGCATACAATCAGAGCACAATATACAGTAAAAATATTTTCTATTTTTCCAATCGCCAAGTCTGTAGGAAATACAACTCGACTTTACAAGATTAGAATAACGTTTTTTTACCAATCGAAATGCTTCTCACAACAATGACTTCAATCCACTAAATACTGATTGCTGAATTAAATGGAATCCTCAACGAGTCTGAACTCGAGTGACTCAATGAACTGAACCAATCGTCTACTATGTTACCACTCGACGAAACTACGAAATACCAATTTCAATTTCCGAATTAGTATGGGTCTTATTGAATAAATGAAAGACATCCTATTCATATGACTTACTGCGCAAAATGATACATTCAGGTTTAGACTTGTAGAAAATTTTGAGATAAGATTCTATAAAAGACGAACAAACAGGTCCGTAGTGAGGTTAAACCGGAAAAGGTCAAATTTCTGTTTTCCTTTTCGAAGTGTGTCGAACGATACAGATAATTACTCGAAAATATTTAAACGTTCTACGAAGTTAAACGAAATCTCAATTAAAACTTTTCCGCTCGTTTTCAATAAAAATATTTGGAAATGAATGTTTGAAAAGAACACAGATATAGAAATTTAGACCTGTGCAAAAAGTATGAACTAAAGAAAATAAGCTTTGCGAAAAATATTGTGCCTTCTGGTTACTTTGTATTTTTCGAGATACAAAATTAAATGTTGAAATTCGGTGGATAATCAACGTTGTTAATAACCATGCTTAATGCATATTGTAACCGTTTTTACTTTATCAATTTAATGATAGTGCCAAGTTTTTACTTTAATCTAGGTATACACTACCTAGAATAAAATAAAAAAACATACAAACAACTACATTAAAGATAATCCAAATGGAAATAGAGTAAAACAGCAGTCGAAAAAAATAGTCTGTATGCAATGTCAATACCAGCTGAAGAACTATGAGACTTAGGAATATGGCCACAACAGAAAATATTCCTTAAAGAACCTAGCGTACTTAATCAAATTAGTTATACGGAAGGTTTCTAAAGGCAACGTACTGAGAAACCTGTATCCCTGCAATAGTGAAGAAAGTGAACCTTCTTCATAAGTAGCAGAGGTAACAAGATAACAAATGGAAAAATTAAAAATCGTTAATTCAGATAGTAAAGATGCAAACACTGCATGTACTGCAGGTCATTATTGTCAGATTATCAATCCCGATTGATATTTCCGATTTGTCAGACTGTCAATTATCATTATTATTGTCATCGGCAATATGGGAATTCATTTCGAGGATGAAGCAAAATTAATCATATTTCAATGGAGTTAAACTGTCAGTTAAATAGGGATAATTTTTTGTCTTTTTTGATTTTCAATTACAGATTTAACAAAAACTAATCCTATGGTATAATAATTGAGCTGGACTTTTTATGTAACTCTTCATTTTAACAAAAAGAATTCTTTATAACTCATAAATTTTTGGTGAAAGGACATACTTTTCTTGGGTCTGATCGTGATTTTACCTTTACACATTCCAAGATCCCTAATAAGAGTTTCTTACTAATGATTGCAAAAAATTTTTAGTAGTGCATACTAAAATGTTTCTTTCTTGGATGAGGCAATAATTACCATAATTATTTTAATAATTCCTCAAATTGACACACTTAATAATTGCTTTTAATTGACTGAGAAGTACACATCTACGAAACTTGTATGGGTGAAATTTAGATATCCATAAAAATATTAGGAATGACTCGTACTTCAGATTGTAAAGATATATGCGTTGTATAAATTATTAGACATGTGAACAAATATCCTGAAATTGGAATAATTTTTCAATTGACTGCTATATTGTTGACTGAACATTGAATAAAAGACATATCAAATCCTGCATATTATTTGTTTTAATTACTTGCACGTTTGTCTGAAATGTTCATCAACACATGACCTCAGATCTCAGTGGTAAAAATTAAGATAGCAATCATAATTAATGTAATAATAATGTTCATTCTGCTATTTTCTAAAGAACAAAACAAAGGCAAACCATGGATATTATCTGTGCCACAAATTTAAATTTAAATAAATTGAATGGACGATGAATCTACTCTGTGATAGTTCATAATTAAATTTAAATTTGTCTAAAAATCACTTCTTTATTTATAACTGTTACTTGATAATTGAGTTCTTGCTCTTTTATTCTTGATAATGCAAAATAAGGAAAAAAATTCATTTTGAAATCTTATGTTTATAACTGTTTTTGAGAAAAAAATTTCACTTTTGAATTTAACAAATTTGATTCAACTAATATACTGAAAATATACTTGAGTACTTGGCTTTTCATATAAGTAATTATTATATTTTACATCGATTCGTTTTATTATTTTTTCAATAAAATCAATATTAACAAATACTACTCACAAGTCTCAATCAATTTAAAGCAGATATTAATCTTTTGTTCATTCATAAATGCAGATATTAATCTTTCAGTCCACAAACTGAATTTGAAACAATATTTAAGTTGACCTCGAGACTCTCAACAAGTATTATAAATTTAAATCATATATTACTTCTGAAGCATACTTTCTTAAATTTCAATATGGGTACCTCAATATGTCTTGCATTTGACACAAACTTCCATTATGGTTGTTGGGAAATCATATTTTTAGAAATCCCTGTTTCATTAGTTCGAAATGGCTGTACTAAAATATACACATTGTAGAAAATTGAACTAATTATTCATTATAATGGTTTCATTCCATTATCTGTTCAACGTGAAGGTGATATTATTTGTGCTTATTTTAAAGCTTTGATCTCATTTAAAGCATCAACATTGAAGCGAGCAAAACGTAGATATCTATAACAGTAAGAAAGATATTTACAAGTAATATTCAAAAAAATTTTATGAACCTCTTTTGTGTAGAAGTAATGAACATGATAGCATGCAGATTCCTACTGTTCAAATTTTAAATGCAGTTCAAAATCTCTTTGAAAAATTTTAGTCTAAAGTTTCGAATGCTATTCTTTCAAATGGAAACTTTTGCTAACTTTTTTATTTTAAAGATGAGTTGACAATTACAATGAGAAGTTTGAATGAGACTACGAAATATGCACATATAACTTGACATTTAGTCTTTTCGAAATGAAGAAAAACAACAGTTTTTCGTCACGATAATATTTGAAAATATGAACAAACATGATCTCATGGGGAAGAATACATACATTACTTACAATTCAGTAAAGTTATTAGTCAACACACTAAGTAGACTTCAAATGTAATTCTAATCCGCCATTTTGAACTTAGGATTAATGCATTGTTTTTTAAATCATTCACATTTTGCAGATCATTATCTATTTAACACTAACCGAATACTTAATTTTCCAAAATATACTACTTCAGATAAAAACCATAAGAGTAAACAAAGATTGTGATCGTCAGAATATAATGAATGAAAAACAAATTACGTCACATACTTTTGATAACGGGATGGGCTAGAATCACTATTAATACTGACTCTCCAGAGATTTTGTTTTACACACTATATATACAAAAAGCACAAGTTTCACAAAGATTAAACTTATTTTGGCTGAAACAACTATTAAAATGTTTGCACTACTTATATTTTACTTTCAAGAAATAAATAATAAATGACACACGTGAAAACTGCATTACAAACGTAAACTAATACGTAAATATGACATTATTCTATTGACATCTGATTGACGTTTTCGTATTGTCTACCGTATTATCATATTCTGTACCGCATATTATTTTATGAATTCACGCTTTTAGTGTTTAACGAATTAACTACAACTCTCACGAATCTGATGGGTTATATTTAAAATTAATGTTGATAAGTGCAGTTTTGTGACTAATGACATAAACACGGTATGTCACCCTTCTTGTTATTTTACTTCAGCTAAGTCACGATCTACGTTAGTAAATAAGCTGCGAGCACAGAACATATCTTAATAGAAATGCAAACTCGGTGCATTGGATATGGAAACAAATATGGCGGAATTGACGTTTACGGCAGGCGGAAGTAATCTATTATTCTGTGAATATTCAGGTATTTTTGCGAGGGAATTTCAAAACCATTACTTAAAATATTGATTGATATTCATTATTAATGTGCCCACCCAAAATTTTAAACAGTTTCAAATTGAAAAGATCTTTATTATTAACATGATTGAAATTTATTTCAATCATGTTAACAGTAACACCTCACTGGTAATAGGAATTAAAATGAAAAAATCTACAATACTGGTCTATTTACAAAGTTCTTTCTAATAGACCGAAAATAATGAACTGAACATTATTCCTGGTACAATGTGAATAAAGAAATATAAACCAGATCAATATTAAAACAAAATAACAAAAATTTTTTAGGTATAAAAAAATTACAAAATATACATTTTCTTAGTTGCTAAGTTTGAATGAAAGAGGAACATAATATTCTAAAATAAATAAATATAAACTAGATCAATATAAAAATTTAACAAAAAAACAAAAATTCTTTGGTATAAAAAAGGGACAAAATATATGTTTTCTTAGTTGTTTCTGAATGAAAAAGAACATAATATACATATCCTCAAGGAAATCAAATTTTGAGAATTCATTATCATTTGTCAAAAAACTAATAGATTCATTTTTAGCATATTGATCTTCAGCCATGTAAAGATAATCTTGGGTCTCTTCATTGAAAATTTTACAATAATTATAATCTTCAATATGAACATTTGATTACATCAACTGTTCTGCATTCACACTAACTGATGTTGGTGATTTTCTAAGAATATAAACTTAAATTCAAACACTTGAACGTTTGTAACGACGAAACGCGTCATGCTATGTAGTGAATGTAGTTTAATTTAAGTTTATATTCAATTATAATGGATTTACATCGAGTAAACGACACTAAACCAACACTATTAAAGATTTTCTAAGATTTAAGTTTTTCAGGTTGGCGGCACTGGTTGGTAATAGTATCCAAACGTCATCTGTCAAAGTGAAAAGTTTTCAGTATACTCTGCCATTTCATCTCGGAAAGACTTACAAACGAGCAACGATTGCAAATTGTTGAAATTTACTATCAAAATTCGTGCTCTGTGAAAAATGTGTATCGTTTATTACGACCATATCATGGTCGTCATAATCGACCTGGTCAATCAACAATTCGTGCTGTTATCACCAAATTTCGCACCAAGTTTACTTTGTTGGACATTAAATCATTGTCTCGCATGCGTACAGAAGAGAATATTGCAGCGGTAGCGCACAGTGTTAATGAGGATCGTGAAATGTTAATTCGTCGACGTTCTCAGCAATTGGGCATGTGTTACTCAACCACATGGAAAATTTTACGTGTTGATTTGGGTTTGAAAGTCTATAAAATTCATCTTCTGCAAGAATTGAAGCTGAATGACCTATCACAATGTCTAATTTTTCGTGAATGGGCCTTAAAACAGCTTAATGAAAATGACCATAATGATGATTTTTTTGAGTATATTTTCTGAACTATAAAACAAAATTGGCGTCTCAGGTGCCAGGTTTATGTGGTTTCTTGCTAGATGAGCCAATCATTAAGTTGTCTATACCTAGTACGAGTCGATGTAATTAAAGCGTCTGCATAGTACACAAAACCAATGCAATGAATTTGACGGAAAATCATATTTTGGAAATTTGTTCATGTCACGTATATTTTTAAAAATTTCTTCCTAGAATAGTTAACGAGTATAGATATAATTATGATTTTAATTTATGTAATAATGACCATTGATTATTTCACTGATTTTTCATTCTCCATAGAATTTTCAGTCCAAGAACTTTTTTGATACAACCAATTTTCTGTGTCAATCAGCTTTTTTTTTATCGAGCAGTTGATTTTATTTTTTGGGCTAATATAATGGTACTTCTTCATCAGAGCTTCTTTTAGGCATATTTGAGACGGTACGACATTAGGAAACAACTTCTGCCTTTTAGAATCGGTAACAATAAATATTATCTCGTTATTGGCGAGAAATTTACCGTAGCCAAATCTAAAGAAATAACTTATACATGTGAATATAATGGAAGTATAATAAAATAAATAAAACATGATTATAGTTATTGTTTGGAAAATAGTTTGAAGCTTGAAAAACAAACTCTCATTGCTAGTGAAATCGACTTGCCTCTTCTAAACGCTGTCTCCGTTTTTTTTTCAAAGTTTTCAAATTTTTCATTTGAAAACAAATGAAAACTTATTTCCATATCTCTGAAGATGCCACACTCGATTTATATATTTCTCTCACATTTATCCCCTAAACTCTAAAGGATAATGGAGGCATCACTTCGCACACGTTCACATATCTAGCTCTACTATAACATTAAATTTTTCGAATCAATATTCTAGTATTCATTTATATATTTATTATATATATATATATATATATATATATATATATATATATATATATATATATATAAGGAAATGAATTAAATGAACATAGAACATTCATTCGAACAATTCAAATTAACCAAAAGAAAGTTATAGTAGAGCTAGATATGTGAACGTGTACGATGTGATGTCTCCATTATCCTTCAAGGGATAAATGGTCGAGAAATATTGAAATCGATGCCACACCTGATGGAAGTGAGAGACATATGTTTCGTTCTGCAAGGAACTCGTTAGTCGCACCACGTCCATCGAAGTGAGGCAACGATTTCAATCTCCAAGCATCTTCTTGTGACTCCAAGTAAACTATTGTAGAGTAATCTAATCTGAGAGATGTTTTCTACTGATTCCTATAGATGGATTTGTGAAGTATTCATTACAAGAGACGAAATATTGTGGATTAAATGAGTAAAATTAAGTGACTAATGTTATTGACCCCTAACATGATATATTTGCAATGTATATATATATATATATATATATATATATATATATATATATATATATATATATATATATATTCAAGAAAATGAACACTAGAACATTCATTTGAAAACTTCAAACTAACCAAAAGAAAGTTATAGTAGAGCTAGATATGTGAACGTGTACGATGTGATGTCTCCATTATCCTTCAAGGGATAAATGGTCGAGAAATATTGAAATCGATGCCACACCTGATGGAAGTGCGAGACATATGTTTCGTTCTGCAAGGAACTCGTTAGTCGCACCACGTCCATCGAAGTGAGGCAACGATTTCAATCTCCAAGCATCTTTTTGTGACTCCAAGTAAACTATTGTAGAGTAATCTAATCTGAGAGATGTTTTCTACTGATTCCTATAGATGGATTTGTGGAGTATTCATTACAAGAGACGAAATATTGAGGATTAAATGAGTAAAATTAAGTGACTAATGTTATTGACCCCTAACATGATATATTCGCAATGTTATATATATATATATATATATATATATATATATATATATATATATATATATATATATATATATATATATATATATTCTTGAATATATATATATATATATATATATATATATATATATATATTCAAGAAAATGAACACTAGAACATTCATTTGAAAACTTCAAATTAACCAAAAGAAAGTTATAGTAGAGCTAGATATGTGAACGTGTACGATGTGATGTCTCCATTATCCTTCAAGGGATAAATGGTCGAGAAATATTGAAATCGATGCCACACCTGATGGAAGTGCGAGACATATATGTTTCGTTCTGCAAGGAACTCGTTAGTCGCACCACGTCCATCGAAGTGAGGCAACGATTTCAATCTCCAAGCATCTTCTTGTGACTCCAAGTAAACTATTGTAGAGTAATCTAATCTGAGAGATGTTTTCTACTGATTCCTATAGATGGATTTGTGGAGTATTCATTACAAGAGACGAAATATTGAGGATTAAATGAGTAAAATTAACTGACTAATGTTATTGACCCCTAACATGATATATTTGCAATTTATATATATATATATATATATATATATATATATATATATATATATATATATATATTCAAGAAAATGAACACTAGAACATTCATTTGAAAACTTCAAATTAACCAAGAGAATGTTATAGTAGAGCTAGATATGTGAACGTGTACAATGTGATGTCTCCATTATCCTTCAAGGGATAAATGTTAGAGAACTATTGAAATCGATGCCACACCTGATGGAAGTGCGAGACATATATGTTTCGTTCTGCAAGGAACTCGTCAGTCGCACCACGTCCATCGAAGTGAGGCAACGATTTCAACCTCCAAGGATCTTCTTGTGACTCCAAGTGGAAGACCGTAGAGTAATGAAAACTCTACAATTCCATCTATAGAAATCAGTAGAAAACACCTCTCAGATTACAGACACACCAAGCATCGAAATTTCACATGTCTTACATATCTTCTATACCCGTAGGTATAGATATATATATATATATTTATATATATATATATATATATATATATATATATATATATATATATATATATATATATATATATATATATATATATATATATATATATATATATAAATTTTATATATATATATATATTGAGTACTTTGCAATTAATATTACACTAATCTCAGGCAAAATATCTCTCAATATTTTCAATCTTTCAGCCCTGTTCCTAGGGGTCTCTCGGAGATTCACTAAAAATATTTTCGTCTATTTCGAAACCTCAATAAAATATATTTGTGACACAAGGTGTTTTAATAAGTTTTTATTACAATAATCATTCTATATATACATTTTTACATAAATATTCATATAAATATTAAAAATATCACTGTTGCAAAAATTATTTAAAATTCTTATGTACTAAATGGAAAGTATGTACAAATGAAATTGAAAAACTATTTTACAACACAGTCTAATGGTTGAATAATTCTGTATCACAAAAATGTTGATTATTTTGAAGAATAATAAACAATTTTTATTATACATTTTGATTTTCTGGTATTGTTCGTGATCTTAGAGATGCCCTGTTTACTATGCTGGATCTGATTTCTCCCCTGGTTGAAGCTCTTAATGATGCTCTCTTGGATGAAGCCCGCCTGAATTGCCCTACATTTTCTTCGATGTTATTTCTGTGAATAAAAAACAGATATTATAATTCGAAGATATCAAATATTTATTTTGTGTTTGTGTTATTGTGTCCTATTTATATATATGGCGCATTTTTGAAAATTTTTCTTAATTTCGGTTTACTGCTGTAAAGTATAAGAATCTTACAAGATCTTTCAAATTAATTTCCTCATAAAGCCAATAAATTTCAGACCAAGCTCATAAACTTTCAAGAGTGAAATATATAGGCTTCCTAGTTTTTAAGATTTTAACTTCACTATTCCAAGTACTGCACATTGTCTACCAATTACTGAATAGGAGTATAGAACAGTTAAAAATCTTTCTTATACTGTCTTTCATTCAGTAAACATTTTAATTAATTATTAAGCCTGCCAAGGGGCAAGCGGAAATTGATTCAAACTAATAATATTTGAATATAAACTTAAATTCAAACACTTGAACTTATGATTTACACTTCATTCATTACATAGCATGACGCGTTTCGTCGTTACAAACGACTTCTTCAGATGCTTACAGAATAATAACAACATTTTGAAAAACATAGGTATAAATATCAGGGACTTTGGGATTCTATGACTTTGGGTTTTACCTAAGATATTCCATTCTGACATCTAATTTTTATTGCCTGGAAAGGTTTAACAAGGGTGAATTGTTTAATTCTATCTGTTCATTGAGAAAATTTCCAGAATTTTTAAGCCGATTTATTTCCACTATTTCCCAATAATCTAATTGACTACTTTTTTCTATATTGTGTAAAATTTGGAAATTCGTATCAAAAGTATGGTTTACTGTTAATAAATGGTTAGCATAATTCGAATTACTTTTATTATGCGAGAAGCTATATTTATGTTCCTGTATTGTACCGAAATTTCTAATAGTTTTACCTTATATATATACCGGGACATGTTCCACAATTCAATTGGTAAACACCTGATTTGTGTTCTCTTTTAATTTTGTTTTTATTGTTCTTAATGTGTCTCGATAAATTATTGTTCGTTTTAAATGAAATATTGAAATTATGTTTTTTTAAAAAGGTTTTTGACTTTTTGACTGACGGTTCCAAAGTATGTTAAACTATTATATTTACGATTTCTATCCGACTGATAAGGAAATACTAATCGTAGAGCTTTCCGATAGAGCTTTTTGTGAAGAATTTTTGACACTAGTTCGCTTTCATAATTATTATTAACTGCAATCTGTTTAATGATATTCAGTTCTTTATTGAATTTTCTTCTGATAAAGGTATATTAGTTAATCTGCGTATCATACTTTGAAACACTGCCATTTTATGTGGATATGGGTGGCATGAGGAGTTGTGTATTATGGTATCCGTATGGGAAGGCTTATGGAAAATAGAAATTTTCAAAATGATATTATTCTGTAAGCATCTGAAGAAGTCGTTTGTAACGACGAAACGCGTCATGCTATGTATGAATAAAGTGTAAATCATAAGTTCAAGTGTTTGAATTTAAGTTATATTCAATTATAATGGATTTACATCAAGTAAACGCCAACACTATTAAATATCTAATAATATTTGTTTAAGATCATCTTGTTTTCTTGGTTGAATATTTGCTTGTTTGATACAAACACCAAGTGATAGAAATTTCAATATAAGAAGGAAGTAAATAAAACTTCAAACGAATGTCCTAATCAGATGTGAGTGAAAACTTGTTCTTTATTAGTACATTTGAATAAATTGATGACTAAATTGAATGCCTAATTGAGTTCTAGATACTTATTAATAAAGTATTTGTTTCCTTAGCCATATTCTTTAATCCTAAGAAAAATGCGATATTTTTATTTATTGAACAATTTTTGATTATCATAGTCATTCCGGTAAGTAGTTACATACGACAAACCTAATGAATTATATTTTTTGACATTTTAATTTCGATATATTTAATCAGAATTTATATCTGTATTCATCAAAAATATAATGCGGCGTAAACTCACCGTTTGATGCAAGGGAAATCCCACATTCCTTGGTTTATTCCAAAGTTTTCCCCATCTTGAAGGGTTTGTGGCAATTCTTGATCTAATGTTTCTGGAAGGAATAGCGCCAAAATGCCTCCTACAATACCCAATACTCCTAGGATGAAGAGTGGAAGGGATGGTGATATGTTGGCCTGAAGAACAGAACGAATTTAAATTACCATATAATTGTATTATTCACTTAAATATCAGTTGAAATGGGTTTATGATTTCCTACAGATTAATCTGACTATATCTCTCAACAAGTTTCGCTGCAGTGTACAAACTAATGAAATTATACTAATCAGAGATAAGATATTTTAAAGAACTTACCAAATACACAACGAATGGCGCCAATATACTGGCAACATAACCCATTATATGAATTAACGCGACTCCTTGGGCTCGAACGACAGTGGGTAATAATTCAGCTGCATACTGTAAGCCAATGTTATAAGATATATTCACAGCAAATCTACCGATGATTGCCAAGGTGGCACTAGGAACACCTAAAAAAAGTTGTGAAATTTTATAAAACCATGTTACATAATCATCAAAATAATAATAAATTATACACACACACACACACACACACACACACATATATATATATATATATATATATATATATATATATATATATATATATATATATATATATATATATATATATATATATATTTTGAAAGTTTTTAGCAATAACGGGCTTTTTTTAATATGAAAAAGTTTATTTTTGTTGACGTTTCGTTGTTATATTCCAACTTTGTCAAAACTAATTAGTTTTGACAAAGTTGTAATATAACAACGAAACGTCAACAAAAATAAACTTTTTCATATTAAAAAAGCCTGTTATTGCTAAAACTTTCAAAATAAATATCTTAAACAGGCAATAAATCAATTTCAAGAAATATATATATATATATATATATATATATATATATATATATATATATATATATATATATATATATATATATATATATATATATATATATATATATATATATATATATATATATATATATATATATATATATATATATATATATATATAATATATATAATAATGTATTTATTTAGCAGAATTGCTACATCATATTACAAAATATAGTAATAAAAAGTTAATTAAAAATTAAAATAATGAAAAGTAAAATACTGTGAATTAAGTAAAGTACCAATATATGTAAATAACATAATATAGTAGAAAAACAAAAACGTTATATTATATTAAAAGTATACTATAACTTTCTTTCGATAATTTTTTGACAAATTATTCAAAAGAACATTATAGCAGAGCTGACTATATAAAACTTGAACAATGCGATGTCTTCATTATCCTTCTAGGGATAAATGTTAGAGAATATTGAAATTGAAACAGTTCGCTATTTCGTACTGCAAGATACTCATCAGTTACAACAACAGTCCAACAAACGAAAAGCAATGACTTCAATCCTCACATACCCCCCTATCGAACATAAGACAGATATTTATTGTTAATTTATAATAATAATAACATTTATTCAACTGAAGCTATACAAAATCTCTACATATTTTGAACTGTCAACTTTGAATTACATACTATCTCATTATTTAAAATATACCATTCTTAATATACATATACATTCTTGTATGTATATGTAATGCATATTAGAAAAATGTAAATCTCAAATCTTAGGAATCAATGAAAAGCACATGAATACATCTAGCATTGAAAGTTCGACTCATCCTTATCAATTAAGATACCTACTACATTTTACAACTCTAGTTTCTTGAACAATCTCATCTAATTTGATGAAGTAATGCCATCTAGGTTGCGGTTGTAGAAACGCTCCCTAATCATTTATCAAAGTATCCTGAAGTGGGTACTTAAACATGAAAGAAATCTACTACAAGAAAAAAATCTACTACAAGAAAAGTATACTATAACTTTCTTTCGATAATTTTTCAGTTTGTTGGACGTGGCGTAACTGCAATACCTTGCAGTACAGTTAACGTCTATCGGAGAAAGGACGTATAAACTCTCCCTAGCGTTCAAGATTCCTACTCATGACAACTGTTGTCTACATGCGCTACTGTTGTCATGAATAGAAATCTTGAACGCTAGGGAGAGTTTATACGTCTTTTCTCCGATAGAGGGAGCCTGCGTGAATATTTCACTAGGAAAATTTCCCCTCAATTTGGTATAGGACCTCGTATATATATAGGGACCGTTCAAGTATTACGTAAGCACTATTGGGGGACGTGGGGGTCTTTGCTTTGCTTATTTTGGATGACATGGGGGCAGGGGGTCTAGATGATGATTACGTCATCAGATGTTATTTACTTTTTTACACATATGGCAACCTTCACCTTGTCTTTGCTTGAAGACTTAAACGCATTTTCTGGGATTTCCTCAAATAATTCATACGTTTTAATTACCTTGAGTAAAAAGTGAACACGCACACTTAACTGACAGGAAAGTTAGACCTGTAAGAGTCGCTGGTCGTCGTGCTAATGAAATGATGTGCATTATTCAAAATTTAGAGCACGATGATGTTGAACGACTCCATGAAAATGACGTAGACATTCCAAAATTGGATGAAAGTGAGCAGACTCACAACGCTGAGCAGTAAACATCCAATGTGATCGAAAACTTAGGATCATGTATTCGGGTATCATGGTCTGAGGAGTGTGTTAATTTCAATAAATATGTGTTAACAATTTTATATTCGTAATATTACTTAATATTATAATATTTTTGTACCTTACTCTATGTTGAATGCCGCATCAGTAAAATCTAATCTCTATAAAAAAACTATTTTATTATGTTTAGAATTATAACTTCTGCTCATGAATCATTAAAAAAATCAATATATAAATTTAAAAATGTTTACGTAAGCATGGGTGGGAGGGGGTAAGCAGTTTGCTTACTTTTGCTGACAAGGGGGATGGGGGGTAAATAATTGTAATAAATCTGCTTACGTAATACTTGAATGGCCCCATATGCGCGTTTTGAAAGTAATCAATTCTTGATTGATAGATTAAATATGGACTGATGATTCATAATAATGATGAAACAATTGTACCCTATGATAATAGGATACAATTACTGAATGACAATTCAACAAGATCGATGAATTTTTCGAAACGCTCTTAATATTCACTCTCAAAAGTGATGGATTCCTTCTCGTTGACAACATTTGTGTAGACAGCTCCCTGAGAGTTTTATTTGAAATATTTCGATATTTCGATTAAGAGTCTCAGTATTTACTAGTATTGAATGACCTGTGAATCTTGAAACTATATATATATATATATATATATATATATATATATATATATATATATATATATATATATATATATATATATATATATATATATATATATATATATATATATATATATATATATATATATATATATATATATATATATATATATATATATATATATATATATATATATATATATATATATATATATAAGATATATACTTACCACTAGGAACAGTTGTAGCTAACAAACTAAAAATACCGCTCAATACCATTGAGCCACACGCAAGCCATCTTCGCCCCCATACATCTAGTACCATGGTTAAAAACGTATCTGCTGGAAACTCGGTTGCACTTGCTATAGTAAACGTTAGAAATATATCTAGTCCAAGAGACCCTACGTTTCTAACGTGACCATCGAATACTAAAGATATAGACATCCATAAAACGATGAGGACAAGTGTAATTCTTCTCAAACGAGGAGTTTTGAATAAATCAAATACTGTGTAAGTTTTATCAATATCATCCTCCTTTTGTACTTCCTCACAGCTCGACTGTAAATGGATTTGTTTAATTAAAGACTATCTATTAAAGTGGAACGAATAAATCGAAAACCAAACGAAGAAGAATATACAGGGTGTCTCATAACGATCCAACTATTTCAAGAGTGAGCGAGAAGCAAACAAGGCGCGGGGGAGGGGTGGCGCGAGCGTCGTTTACTAGAGCTTTTCTTAAATATTTAGTTGCCTTCATGCCGTACACGGGAGAGCAACGTTCGTTTTGCGTGCGCGCGTATTTCGAGAACAATCGATCACTCATTAGAGTTCGACGGATGTATCGGTTACATTATCGATTGCGTAAGATTGCGGAAACTCCAAGCAATGCAACAATTTTAGCTTGGATCCAGACATTCAATACAACTGGAAACACTATTGGCGAAATCCATCACGGGCGTCCAAGGACAGCAAGAACTCCTGGAAACATTCAGTCAGTTGCAGATTCTGTAAGCCGACAGCCTCGACTCAGCGTTAGAAAGCGTGGGTCTCAGCTGGGGTTATCAAGAGCGACAATTCACCGCATAATGCGATCTGATTTACACCTAAAGGCCTATAAAATTCAGATTGTGCAAGCTCTTCATGATAATGATTACGAATTAAGATTGAATTTTGTGAATGTTATGTTAGAGAGATTTAACAATTTCAACAACATTTTTTTTAGCGATGAGGCACATTTTCATTTGGACGGATACGTCAATCGTCAAAATTGTCGTTTTTGGGGAGAAACGAATCCACACATATTACATCAGCGCCCGTTGCATAGCCCCAAAGTGACTGTGTGGGTCGCTATGTCAGCGAACTGCATTATTGGGCCGTATTTTTATGAAGACAACAGAGGACATGCAGTGACTGTAACTTCTGCTCGCTATGTGGACATGATACGCAATTTTTTCGGGCCTCAACTGCAACAATGTGGGCATTATAACCGGCTGACATGATTTCAACAAGATGGGGCCACATCGCACACCACTAACAACTCTTTAGCTGCATTGCACGAGTTGTTCCAAGAAAAGGTGATTTCACGAAGAGGTGATATTGAATGGCCACCGCGGAGCCCTGACGTGACTCCACCTGATTTTTTCTTGTGGGGTTATCTTAAGAGCATAGTCTACGAGAATAATCCACAAAATTTGACACATTTAAGAAACAATATTGAAGAAAAAATCAGGAGTATTCCTCGACCACTTCTTCAAAAAGTTTTTGAAAGTGTACGCAAACGGTTTGAGGAGTGCCGTCAACGTGGTGGCCGTCATTTAAATAATGTAGTGTTTAAAAAGTAAAATTTTGTTCCTTATCTTTTAATTCGTATCAATAAATGTATAGAAAAATAAGTTTACTGTATTTTTTTTTCCAACTAAAGTAGTTGGATCGTTTTGAGACACCCTGTACAAACAGAAGTAGAAATTATCGATATAGCTCACAATTGAAAGCAGCCATTGATACTTGTTTCGAGCTTGTTGGTACTATTCAGAACGGCGTAGCCAAGTTCAAAGAGTACGAACCTGGAGATGAAAGGAAAAATTTTCTTTCGTCTCCAGGTTCGTAGTCCTTGAACGGCTGCTTCCAATTGCGGGTTATACCGATAATTTCGATAATTACCGATAATGATATATACAAGTATTTACTTCCTGGTAGTAGGGAGTATTAGAGAAGAAGGGTGTATGAGAACCTTAAATGGTAATTCATAATTCTATCAAAAAAGGGAACGTTGCGTCAAAGATGAATGAGATAAGTAGATTTTCAAAATATAGAATGTAATCTTGTAAGAGTAGATAATTAATAGAATTTAGGGATTAGTGACATCAAATTGATTTTAGGTAAGTTTTGTAATTCTAACTAATGTTAAAATAAAATTTATTGCTTTTTATGAATTACGGTTAATTAATTTATGTTATACGACATTTTATGAAAGAATTATTTCAGATCAATTCGGGGATTATTTAGAAGTAACAAATGTTAACAACTTTCTTGAAAAGGCGATTTTTATTAAAATGAAGAAAAAAGATGTGTTTCAGCTATATGGTGAACTAATATTGCGTTTAACTATTGATACATTAATCATGTAGATTCATAAACTGGGTTCATCAAGAATTATAGAGTAGCAAAGTAAAATCATAAACCTTAAATTTGTTGTAGACACTCTCATCGACGGGATTTCCATTTATTTTTTCGAATTTTCTGAGTATTCCAATGGCTTTCTCAAATTTTCCTTGGGAAGTGAGCCACCTGGAAAGACATGTCCAAAGTTACATTTTAATTTAAATCATCAATTATAGCGGAATGATAAAATGGTAACAAAAAATAAAATTTTCTACGTTTACATAATAATTTTTCATAATAATGACAGTCAAGAAAGCTCTCAAAAAAATACGCATATATATATATATATATATATATATATATATATATATATATATATATATATATATATATATATATATATATATATATATATATATATATAATGAAATGAAATTTTTTGTGCTTATGGCACTGAATGAAATATTTAAGAAAATGAACACTAGAACATTCATTTGAAAAATTGAAATTAATCAAGAGAATGTTATAGCAGAGCTAGATATGTGAACGTGTACGATGTGATGTCTCCATTATCCTTCAAGGGATAAATGTTAGAGAAATATTGAAATCGATGCCACACCTGATGGAAGTGCGAGACATATATGTTTCGTTCTGCAAGGAACTCGTTAGTCGCACCACGTCCATCGAAGTGAGGCAACGATTTCAACCTCCAAGCATCTTCTTGTGACTTCAAGTGGAAGATCGTAGAGTAATGAATACTCTACAATTCCATCTATAGAAATCAGTAGAAAACACCTCTCTCAGATTACAGAGCCACCAAGCATCGAAATTTCACATATCTTCTATACCCGTAGGTATCTACTAAATTGCAATGTCTATTTGACAAATATCATCGAACGATGTTTTTAAATGTCAATAGATTGCGTTAGTAGTACGCTCGCGTTTATTCAAAATATCGCCGAATTGGCCCCTGAAATACGGGAATAAACGCGAGCGTACTACTAACGCAATCTATTGACATTTAAAAACATCGTTCGATGATATTTGTCAAATAGACATTGCAATTTAGTAGATACCTACGGGTATAGAATATATGTGAAATTTCGATGCTTGGTGGCTCTGTAATCTGAGAGAGGTGTTTTCTACTGATTTCTATAGATGGAATTGTAGAGTATTCATTACTCTACGATCTTCCACTTGAAGTCACAAGAAGATGCTTGGAGGTTGAAATCGTTGCCTCACTTCGATGGACGTGGTGCGACTGACGAGTTCCTTGCAGAACGAAACATATATGTCTCGCACTTCCATGTGGCATCGATTTCAATATTTCTCTAACATTTATCCCTTGAAGGATAATGGAGACATCACATTGTACACGTTCACATATCTAGCTCTGCTATAACATTCTCTTGATTAATTTCAATTTTTCAAATGAATGTTCTAGTGTTCATTTTCTGATATATATATATATATATATATATATATATATATATATATATATATATATATGTAAATATATATACATATACATATATATATATATATATATATATATATATATATATATATTCAACAATCTTCTTATGATAAAAATAAATACATGGAAAGAAAACCAAAAATCTTCTCTCATCACAAAACATGGTGAAATTCTGCAAGTCGGCCATTTTATACCTCGGAGAAGTTAAACAGGTTTAAACCGAATCGCTAATGAACAGAAAATTACCAAGCTCCAAAGGGCCTACAATATAACATGGGTGTACTATAACCAAAAGTGCATTCCTAGAGGCGCCAAATTGAGGCATTATAACACAACGAATCTTCCAGAAGCAATCTACGCAGCTGACTATTGGATGGTTATTGAGGGCCATTCAAGAATTAGAGAAATAGAAAAACAAGTACGGAAAATTCTCAGAAAGATTTACGAGTCAATGGCATTTGGATGAAAAGACCTCAGAATGAACTTTATCAAAAGAAAAATACTATAATAGAAGAAATCAGAAAACGACGAGCAAAGTTCTATGCACATGTCTACAGAATGGAACAGTCCAGAATAACGAAGAAACTCCTGGATATAATTATAAAGAGTAAATGCGGAACAGAGTGACTAAGAGGTCCAAAAAGATCTACAATAGATCAATATAAAAAAATCTCGAAGATCGCACTGAATGTCGCTATAAAATCGCAAAATGGAGAGATGAACGGAAGAAAGAGCATTCAGAGAGCATGAAGCGTTTTTGGGAGGCGAAAAAGATGAAGCAAATGGCCTAAGAATTGAGAATTCAAGTTCAATCGCTCTTCTCATGGGAAACAATCGTAATAATAATTATGATATATATATATATATATATATATATATATATATATAATATATATATATATATATATATATATATATATATATATATATATATATATATATATATATATATATATATATATATATATATATATATATATATATATATAAATACATCAAGTTTGCTTTCTTCATGACAAAGAGAATGACCGTCATAGCCGTCATAAATTGAAATTATATACATATTGTGTACTTGATAGATCAAACTGCGGAACGATACCGTTCATGAACAAAATATTTCATCATACTTTACCTTTCGTTTGTATATTACTCACTCAAGATGCTAAATATTGATTAGTACATGTTAATTTGTTTGCACGCCTATTATTTAATTCTAAAAGAATGAAACGACTATTTAATTTCGCATATTGATACATTAAAATGAATGAATAAATAAATGGAAATATTTGTATTTATATGAAATATATATATATATATATATATATATATATATATATATATATATATATATATATATATATATATATATATATAAATGAAGAAATTTACGGCATTTACCTGCAATTTATGTTGTTTGTTTTGTGACAGCCGTTTACATATGTTTCAAAATAATTGGCTATCATCAGAACGGCGTAGTTCAAGTTATTAGATGTTCAAACTTGGATGTTGATTAAAAAAACACAGAACAAAACAAAACACAAAATTCTTTGTGGTTAAATAGAGTATCTTTGATTAATGAGATTGAATTCTATGTTTCACGATTTATTTAACAATATGTATAGTCAACATGTTTCGAGCGTTAGCTCATTTTCAAGACTGTTCATTTTCAGTGTTGAAAATGGGCTAACGCTCGAAACATGTTGACTATACATATTGTTAAATAAATCGTGAAACATTAAGCCAAGAGTTTAATTTATTTTAATAGAGTATCTTTGATTGGAGTTCTTCTGTTTTGAAGACTGTATTAATGTCTACCTGTGATACGATATTTATACCTTCTAGAAATTTTGTACCAACAATAAGATAAATTTAATAGGTTTGTACAGGTATGCAAATAGAAATGAAAAAATTTACGGTATTTACCTGCAATACATGTTGTTTGTTTCTGTGACAGCCGTTTACATATGTTTCAAGCTAATTGATGATCATCAGAACTGCGTAGTTCAAGTTATTAGATGTTCAAACTTGGATGTTGATTAAAAAACACAGAACAAATCGAAACACAAAATTCCACGTGAGGAATCGACATTTTTAATCAACATCCAAGTTTGAACATCTAATAACTTGAACTACGCCGTTCTGATGATAGCCAATTAGCTTGAAACATATGTCAACGTCTGTCACAAAACAAACAACATAAATTGCAGGTAAATACCGTAAATTTCTTCATTTTTATTTTCATACCTTTACAAACCTTTTAAATTTTCAAATTATATATATATATATATATATATATATATATATATATATATATATATATATATATATATATATATAGGATATGGAAATATTATCTGATATCAAGCTTGTCGATCGAATTGTAATTGAGTGCTGTTATGTGAAACTTATCAATGTTCTCTATAATTATAACGTCTCTATGTGTACTACGTCCTCAACCTTTCAACAAAGACAGTTAATTATAATAATTGAACGTTATTCACTTTGTTTTAACTCTGTTATTATTGTTTTTATCATATGGGTAAATGAAAGGAAGGTTAAAACATACTTCAGAGTGATGATTCCAGTAGTCACGACTAGTAGTGTTAATTGAATATTTTTTTAATATTATACTTGTAAAATTTATTTTAAAAATTACACAAAAAATGTGTGTGTACCCCAAAAATGAACTCTGAAGGTTAAACTGCAGCAGTTTCAAACACAAGTAGAGTTGAAATGGAATGTTAACGGAAATACGAATATATAGCATTATACGACTCATAAACATTAGTTTTGGTTGTTACTCAAATGAAATTAATATTCAGAACTCGATATCAGAAAACTGAATTAGGGAAAAATTTTGATTAATTGGACACCTCGCATGCAATAAGTTTTTCCGAAATTTTAGTTGAAATTTTATTTATTATTTAATAGTGTTGGCGTTTACTTGATGTAAATCCATTATATAATTGAATATAAACTTGAATTCAAACACTTGAACTTATGATTTACACTTTATTGACTACATAGCATGTATAGAATTATTCTGTAAGCATCTGAAGAAGTCGTTTGTAACGACGAAACGAATCATGCTATGTAGTCAATAAAGTATAAATCATAAGTTCAAGTGTTTGAATTTAAGTTTATATTCAATGAAATTTTGTTGAAGTAATTCTAATTTGTTTTTGCAGATCATATGAATTCGATGATATCACAGTTTTCAATTACGTTTGTCAAATGGCATATCGATGGCATTCATTTATCGAGGTTTTGTTGGTAACTGCACATCAAATGGGTGCATGGAAATTACATATAGACAAACTACATTAAAGGGCATTATTATCGTACCTTTAAATATCTTAGAGCAAAAAAAAACTTTCACTCAATAATAAAGCATAGTACGCTAAAACATTAACGACGACATTTTCACAAAATATTTGAAAATTGAAAATAACTAATTAGAACTAATAACTAAAAGAATTTTGTTGTTTTCTAGAATATGTATACCAAAATTTTATCATTCGTGAGATATTATACGTCAGAGTGATATTTTCCTTCTAGAAGAGTTTATTAGTGAATTACAGGATATACAGTGATCTCGCCATTATCGTGAATGATAATTTTTCAAGATAAGAATGTCAAGATTCACAAGAGGGCAACTACCAATTGGGCAACTCAGTAATCGCGGACATAAATTACTATTGCCGACCGTTCACTAGCTCCTTCACCAATTTGATTCCAATACAGTTATTTTCTGTTTAAATCGTTATTTTTCTATTGTTGTTATTTTTTAAGATGATCGGTAACAACGTCTTTCTTTCTATTACTGACCACATTCGTTCAAAATTTATTTACTATATATTGAAAAGGAAATGAACTGAGTTAATTACTAAATGATTTTACTTTGAATTTCATAATTGGAGTACATTTATCAAATAAATGGATATAGTGTAATTTAAAACTCTTTAGCTGAATTGAAAAAAATATCCGATATAATTCTTCATATATTTCAAGCTGGTAATTCTTCATCAAGAATTAATACAACTTATCTAAAACAGGTAACAATTGATACATTATTATTAATATTTATTTATTGAATTATATGGAAAATAACAGAAATCTCACTTTGGTGCTAAAACCATTTGCTTTTTTTTGCTGACTTCATATCATAAGATTCCATTAGTCCACTTTTCATTGTTTGCAAATGACTTGTAAACTTTAGGGTTCATTAATTTCTACTGTATTATTGTTTTCGAAATATATTACCATAGATTTTGATTCTTGTTTTGAAGGTTAATTTTAATGTGTTTTCTCAATTTCGTCTATTTAATGAATAGGTTTAACAAACAACAATTTTCGGAAAATTTGTGTTATATAAATATAAATGTTTAGATTGTGATGGAATTCATATCGGACCAACTGAAAAACGCATCGCCACAAGAATAGAGGAACACGAAAATCCGTATGGTATAACCAAAATTTCATCAGAATATCTTTCATTGCATCAAAATTAACATATTATAGACCAGAAAACTCGAAAGATCTTATTGTTTCATCAACAGAAGAAGAAATAGCTCTCTAGAAGCAATTGAAATCATCCTATCGAAAAAAAGTATCAATTAGTTCAAACAACAATTTGAATTTCTAATACAACCAAATCAAAAATATGAATATATGAATATATTCCCTTTGAAAACAGTTTCTTGAGGTCTCAACAAGTTTGGCAGCCCGAAATATATGCCCAAAATAATTTTTGTGCAATTTAGATAAGGTTTCAAATTGATTTATCATAGTTTTTAATATTAATTGATCAGGCGTGCATAGGAAGTGAATATACTTGAGAAATAATATGTTACATTTCTTTAGTATTCATATCATGTTACATATGATCTTACCTTGCAGATTCGGGAATAAACCAAGAAGCACACACTGCTACGAGTAAAGGCGCCGAAGTGACATAACATAACATTTTCCAGTCTGCTAAGAAATACGCAATCCACGGTAAAACGGATGCAGCAAAAGTAAAGAAAATAGCAATTGACATATTGGCCACAAAAGTACGCCATTTTGGACCAACATATTCCAGCACTGAAAGAAATATTTCTATTAGTTTGAGTAACCAGTTTTAACCCAACTTTTTCTAATACTGTAATCAATATTTTAAGTGAAGAATTTATTGTTCAACAACATTTCATACTTGAAATAGGACGATGTGAATAGAAGAAAAAATAAGAACAAAAACGATAATTTGCATAGGCTGTTGTCTAGTCAATAATCTTATCCTGAAGTAGCATTAAAATGCATTACTACTGAACTATTTGATTTGCAGAATGAAATCATTATTAATGGTTCTTTCGCAAGACATTTTGCAGAAAACATTGCATTCGTTATATAAGAACATAATTATCATTAATGTTTTATAATATATGTATTGTTTTCACATAGGTTTTATCAATTAATGAACACGTTAACACAAATTAATAAACACGTGTTTTGTCTTAATTGATTAGGGTAATTGTAATTGTAATTAATTAGTTAGTAAGTATCGTAAGTTTAATGAATGTTACATGTTAATTTTCTGGTTTTCTGCAAAAATTCTTACCTACTCTTAAATATTGTTAAAAATTTCGATGAGAGGAAGATGTATTAATCTATTAATCATATATCCTACAGTTCTTTAAATATTTTTCAGAACACTATGGCGATATTTTCTTTATGAAATGTTCAACTTTTTAGAGAACCTAATGTACTGAAAAGTTCATCTGAATTGATTTCAATAAATATTCCGAACTTGAAACTGAAACTTACCTAAGATATACATCATTGTGAAGCAATTATCAAAAGCCATTCCAACCAGAAATCTACAAATACAGAAGGACAGAAAGGAGTTACACCATGCTGTAGCCACACCACTCACAAGGCCCACTAAATTTGTACCAACAAGAGCTGGTAATCTGCCCATTCGGTCAGCTACCCATCCGAATATCAGTCCACCTAATATTGCACCGCAGAAGAAAATAGCTTGTGCTGTATGTGGAAGGGCAGAATTATCACAAACCCAGTTTTGCTGCAATAAATATAAAATATCTTGAAGACAAGAAGTTGAATTTCTTATTTGTTTCTTTTTTCTAATGTACTTTGTAATTTCTCAAGAAAAATTTAACTTTTCATGTAATAAATTGTAAATAATACTTATATGAACATCATGTAAAGAAACAAAATGACAAATCACGTCAATCTTCAAGGAATAACAGACTATCAAAAAAACTACCAGCAAATCTAGAAAAATAATGATTTAGTGGAACCCGTAATGAATTGAGTTTCTGGATCAAGAAATAAATGGAACGGTACATAAATTTTCAGTAAAAAATTTTCTATCATATAATAAAAAAGAAATCAATAATAAAATTCACAAATTTTATAACACCCTACAATAAAGGGAAACCTATATTGAAAATAAAATCTTTTCTCTCTAAGTAAAGCGCAAACACAAAATATTGAAACCAAACGCCGTAATAGGTATACAACAACTTATATAAAAAATTCATATATACGAGTATTTTATTTACATAAAACAATTTAAATACATATGATATTGTATTTTAATATCATATGTATCAAAGACAATAAATAAAATCGCATTCTGCATTCAAACTAAGTAATTTTAGTTCCACTTCGGTTTTTTAACTTCAATTTGGACCGTTGTGCTCAGAATGTCTTTGATATTGTGTTTTAGTCCTAGTCGGTTACGAACTGCCTCATTTGAGTATATGTTCAACACTAAGGAGGATATTATCACAGTATTCGCACTAGTGTTGTTCGCCTAAGCCAACAAATAACTGTGGGTCAGTTTCGTATGACCTATTCTTAGTCTCCTAGCTACTATTTTGTCTTGTCTGTTCAGGGCTGATCTTGTTTCTTTGTGAATTTTCGGTTGAATTTTGTGAAGCTTGCTGGTATCATTTTCTCATTTAATTTGCCAGTCTATAATGATTCTATTTTTATTGATTGAATTAGATCTGTATGAACCATACCGTTTGTAACATCAAGATCAGAGGATTTTGCAAGCTTCGCGATTTGGGTTTCATTATTACTGATATAAGTGACTATCATCATTTCTGCCTTATTATTTCCAGATAAATTTCTATTTGATCAACACTATTTCAGAATTTGAATAGAAAGTAAGAATTTGTACGACTTTTTTTGATAATGTTGAACCTAGGGAATGCGGTCTGAACAATATACTTTGATTTTGGTCATAAATAAAAAACTTAATAACTAATGGGTGTTTTTTTTCAGAGGTATAGAACTTTAAGTTGTCATTTACCGATTTAACAGCTGAGAAGTGATTTATTCTCAGTTTGGTTTGGCAATTCATTATGAATAGACTAACGCCTTAACAACGCTTGCAAATAGTCCCATTTTATTTCGAAAAGAATGGTTCTGTGCGGAATACGTATCGCGCACTACGTCCATTTTATCGTCGACAAAATCGTCCATCGGAGCAGTTAATTCGATTAACCATGGAAAGTTTTCGCACTACGTTTACTCTTATTGATAACTCGCATCCCCAAAGACGCCGTACGGTACAGAAGAAGCTATTGCTACTGTAGAGCGTAGCATTGAGGAAGACCAGAATGAGTCCATCGGCCATCGAGCACAGGAATTGGATCTGTGTCCATCCACTTTATGGAAGATTTTGCGGAAGGATCTTGGTTTGCGTGCTTACAAAATCCAACTCGTGCAAGAATTGAAGCCAAACGATCATCAAGCAAGGCGTAGATTCGTCGAATGGGCCCAAAACGAGATTGCTGTTGTACCCGATTTTCATAAGCGAATTTTGTTTAGTGATGAAGCGCATTTCTGGTTGAATGGCTACGTCAACAAACAAAACTGCCGCATTTGGAGTGAAGATAATCCTCGAGTATATGTCAAAACACCGTTACATCCAGAAAAACTGACTATTTGTTGCACTTTATGGGAGGGTGAAATCATTGGTCCGTACTTTTTCAAAAACGACGATGGCCAGAACGTTACAGTCAATGGTGATCGGTATAGAGCCATGATATGATTACTAACATTTTCATTCCTGCATTGAACAACCATGATGTCCAGAAGCTGTGGTTTCAACAAGACGGAGCAACATGTCACACAGCTCGTGCCACAATCGATTCATTGAAAGACACGTTTGGTGACCGCCTAATTTCACGTGTTGGATCTGTGAATTGGCCTCCAAGATCTTGTGATTTAACACCGCTAGACTATTTTCTGTGGGGCTATGTAAAGTCATTGGTCTATGCGGATAAGCCACAAACGCTTGACCATTTGGAAGACAATATTCGCCGTGTTATTGCCGATATACGGCCACAAATATTGGAAAAAGTCATCGAAAATTGGACGTCCAGATTGGACCACATCCGAGCCAGCCGTGGCGGTCATATGCCAGAAATCATATTTAAAATGTAATGCCACAAGATTATCTTCCGAATAAAGAAAAATTCTTTTCGATCGAATGATCCATCGTTGTTTTATTGAAATTTAAAGTTCTATACCTCTAAAAAAAACACCTTTTATGTTCAAAATTTCATTGATTCATTTGATCTTGTTCAATGCCAAAATGCTAAAATTAGATTGTAATTTATTCATTCTCCAAATGACAAGTTTGAAACTGAAAGTTGTTCTTTTCGTAAATATTAAGTATTTCCTGAATCAGATTAAAATGTCCATTATCGATTGATTGCAACAATTTGACCATCGTATCAGTTACAAGAACAATAATTTTCATGCAAGGTCGTTTGATGGTGAATAATTTACTACGCAGTCGAGTCATTGAAATAGGAAAGGAAGAGAAGAATTTTTGTTAGTAGCCACTCCTAATCGAAATCAAAATATTTGTAGTAGAGTAATTAATTAGAATATTTTTACATAGTTTATGAATGAGCGTGATTAATGTCTGAATATATTTAATTCAACCATAAAGGTAACATTTGTTGAAAGAACGAAGTAGATTTCAATCAATTGTACAGTAAGCACATGTTCAAAAGAAGAAATATTTAAATCATGGGACCATATAAATTGTTCCTTAGCAATATTTCATGAATAATATTTCAATCTTTTTTTGCGTGATGAAATAGTTAACTTGGTATGTTAATTGAATGAAGAACTTTTCACCTAGTTCCTCAAAATTATATTAATTGCTCGATAATCATTTTCATTTTCAATTTTTAAGTATGGGGTAAAATTCCGAAACAAATTTCAAGCAATAACTCTCTGAATCTTAGTAGAGCTGTTTTTACTCAATATATCAAACAATATATTGATGGAAAAAACACTTGATTTGGTTTCACAAGAATAATATCAGTTGCTTGACAATTGTTTTGGGGTGTCAACCCATTTTCAAAAACTAAACTGACGCAGATGTAATTTGACTAAATCTCATTTCAGCTTAATCTAAATGGGGTGACACCCCGAAACAATTGTCAAGCAATTAATATAATTTTTGTGAAACCAAGACAAGTCGTTTTCATTCAATCTATCAAATACTCACATCACATCAGCAAATTACTAATCAACTTTATTAATTATGATATCAACGTCATTTCACCATAGTCAAAAAATAACATAAAGTGTGCATTTTATATCACTTTTTTAAAATTTGTTTTTCATGGCAATAATTTTTTTCATTTCATGAAATATTGATGAACATCTGATATCAAAAATTCAATTTGGTAGCGGTTTGGTTGTTCTTCTTCTTCCAATTAGGATTTCTATGGGAAATCCAATGGGCTAGCTACTAGGCTTTTTGCCCAATTCCAGTCAGCTACAGATGTGCCTCCACTAAAGGAGATCTCGACGACTCGATACACATCCTGTCTTGATTCAATAATTTCTTGATATTATATATATATATTTTTTATTTTTCGGATAAATTTTCCGTTGCTGGTTCTTCGTTGTCTTAGGCTCTCTGGTCTGACACTGGATTCTCCACAAGCGAATGATACAGCGTGATTTGAGAGTATGAGAGAAAATTGCAAATGGTTTTTATGGTTACACTATCTGTATGATTGAATAAAACATCGAGGTAACTTATGGGTGATGGAATTTCAAGTTTTAATAGATCATCGTATAATTTACGCCAGTTGTTGTTATTTTTACATTGAAATAGTATATGGTTGAGGTCCCCATATTCCCCACATTCTCAGCTATTATTATTATATATTTTAATTCTGTTTAGATGCACAGGAGTTAAGCAATGACCTGACCTCATTCTGCAGAGAGTAGTGATATATTTTCTGGGTAGTTTTATGTCTTTGAACCATAATTTATTAAGATAGCTTTCACCTCTCATATGAACAAACGTCTTTCCTTTATTTTTACCTATATCCGTCCAACTATTTCTCCAGTATTGCCATATTTCTTTCTTAATGGAGGGCAGGATTTCGTTATAATGACACTTATGAGGTTGTGTTTTGTCCCTTCTTTCGCCAATCTGTCGGCTTGTTCATTCCCTGGGATGTTGGTGTGTCTGGGGATCCAGATAAACGTAAATTTCCATCCTAGATTTTTAATTTCATTTATGCGGTCCCTTGTCAACATAATGATTTCATCGATGTGTACGCTGATTTTTCTGTTACTTATTCTTTCTAACGCACTTAAGGAGTCTGTAAATATGATGGATTTCTTAATGTTTTCCTCTTTGATGACATTTAGTGCTATCATTATTGCTGCTAGTTCAGACGTGCATATTGAGAAATTACCTGGAAGACTGCCTGACAACTTGATGTTCCGGTCTAGGCAATATATCCCTAATACCATATTTCCTCCATTTTGTGGGTCAGAGGCATCCGTGTATAGTGTTGTGTATTCATAATATTTAGATTTCATTTTAAATATCATGAAATTAATGCGGTTTGGTTCTCAAATTTATAGTAAACGTCCAATTTTGACCATAGAATATTAATCAAAATAACAGCAATGATTCACTTCGTTGTAGTTTTTTATCGTTATCCAAAACTTGTCTCCTCCTTAAATTGTCCAAAGATGAACGAGTGAACGATATTGAACAGTTTCATTTCATAAGTTTTCCACAAAAAATCATGTATAAAACTATTTTAAAAGTAGTTAAAATATAAATAAATATGAAACTATAAATAATAGACTAACATCGTGAAATTTTTCTCAGCGTATTTTTTGACCTCTACTATGTGTGAATTGCAAACATCATTCAACTTCAAAATTTTCTTATTCTGAATTAAATTTCAGATATGTATATAGATGAATCTACTGGATGAAAATTTCACATATTAATAATCAGAGACAATAGTCTAATTTCCACATACCTTCATTTTGTATATTCCTGACTCGTTTCAATTCAATAATGTAGAATTTTCATAGGATTTATTCAAATGAGTAGTTTTCATTGTTCAGTTTAATCCTTCAAAAATGCTACTGTGTTCAGAATTTACAAAGTGAATATAATTGGAAACTACACTTTAATAAATATTTTATGAATATAACTGTAAAATTTTCTTATTTTCAACTATGGAATTATATGAGTAAATTTGAATATTTATCAAATAGTTGGAGTAGATCATAAAACACATTTAATCGAAGCTGAGATATTTTTCTTGATTATCATAACTTTTCATGAAGTAATTATTTAAATGCAATGAAATTAATCGGTTATAAAACGCAGTAATTAATTCCTAGAACAGTATGAAATAGTTGAATTTTCTATAAACAAGGTCTTGAAAGTAGTGCTCATTCAAGAATAAGAGGTATTTTTATTCGATTGAAAACTAATTAAGACGAAGATTGATCTAGGTGAAGCCAGATGGTGACATTGGCAGCAAAAAAAACAGACTTTAAATTCTCTTTACATGGATATCAGACCTACAACCCATTAATAAATTCTAATTCAAGTGAGTCTTCAGAATTGAATAACAGTAGGATATTCAAGGTTTAATACTTCAATTCCCAGCAATGTGACTGAGAAAAACCATGAGATTTCATATTGTTGGTAAGTTGCATATTAAAATATTGTTAGTTCCAGTTGTTAACTTGGCGTTTCTGTTTTGTAAAGTGCAATTATTTCTTCAATAATCCATTGATACGGTACCTATATCGTTGGCTCAAAAACTGCGCCAATACAGCGATCTTAATCAGAAAAATCCCTCATTGATTTAAAATATTGATTCAAATGAATATGTATGTCTTAGAATAGATCACAATTCCATCAATCGAAATCAATACATATCATAAAACAATATCTGCTCACTCACTTTCATTTATGTATTCAAAACTATATATAGTAACTTATGAATTATAAGCAATTGTAAAAAAAATGAATATATATATATATATATATATATATATATATATATATATATATATATATATATATATATATATATATATATATATATATATATATATATATTTATATTGGATTTACTATAATATAATAAATATGTTAAAAAAATTATTATCGTCAGAACGGCGTAGTTCAAGTTAAAGATGATAGTACTTGAAGAGATATATAAAAAATTAATATATAAAACACGAAACACTGTTTCGTACACGTTTTATACACCCAAAACATATTGGGAAGAGTCAACACAACGTTGCAGACGACAATGAAATACCGTCCGGCTTTTATGAGACTTTTATAGTTTCTGGAAATCCCAGACAATCTTAACGATAAAAGAATTATTCTAAGAATTATATTTAATGCAGGTAAACTAAAATTAAGTAAAAGAAACTTACGTTGAAAGCCTACACATTTTTCTATATAACAGCCGTTTACATATGTTTCAAGGTTATTGCCTATCTTTAACTTGAACTACGCCGTTCTGACGATAGGCAATAACCTTGAAACATATGTAAACGGCTGTTATATAGAAAAATGTGTAGGTTTTCAACGCAAGTTTCTTTTACTTAATTTTAGTTTACCTGCATTAAATATAATTCTTAGAATAATTCTTTTATCGTTGATTTCAGAAGCTATAAAAGTCTCACAAAAGCCGGACGGTATTTCATTGTCGTCTGCAACGTTGTGTTGACTCTTCCCAATATGTTTTGGGTGTATAAAACGTGTACGAAACAGTGTTTCGTGTTTTATATATTAATTTTTTATATATCTCTTCAAGTACTATCATCTTTAACTTGAACTACGCCGTTCTGACGATAGGCAATAACCTTGAAACATATGTAAACGGCTGTTATATAGAAAAATGTGTAGGTTTTCAACGTAAGTTTCTTTTACTTAATAAATATGTAATTATAAAACGAATGAAAATATGAATCTTATAGTTTAATAGATGTATCGACGTTTTCGGAATAGCTTCGCATTTTTCATTCATCGACAGCAAATTTGAATGACACGAATATAACATATAATTTCAAATAAAGTATAGATTATTGACAGTAGAACAGTAAGTCATTGCAAACACGGGACTTCCTATATCTTCGTTCCTCCGTTCCAAGTATTCAAAATAAGAGAACGAAAAGCAAGGTATTTCGGTTTAGTATTTTTCACCAGATAATGACTTGCAAAATGTTAAATGTTAAAGTTATTTATGTGCATGAGACATCGTGGAATTGCAAGAATTTTTTTGATTGATTGATAGAAATGTATGTAATTTGAATGCAATTCAAATTATTTCATTTTTAGTATATGTACAAAAGGAGTTGAAATTAGAGAAAAAAAGAATGAGGGACGAAATAAAATAGGTAATTAAATATCCAGTACAGAATATGTTGAAAATTCATCATGAGAAAACTCTTCAATATGTCTCTTAAATTTGGCTTGACTAGCGTTCCTCATATGAGTTAACTTGACATGAAATTAAAAAAAAACAATAGAAATTCTGACCACTCTGTGATTTGCCAAGTTTGCACCACCCTGGACATAGTGGTTTATTTCTTATGTCATATATGTGAAAATCTGAATTCCACCAAACATTTTCTTTCTTTTCAGTTTATGACAACAAATTAGTGTTGGTTATATAATTTAAAGAAAGTAATCAAAATATCTGATGCCGAAGTAGATGATACTCCTGCACTTCCAGTGTCTGGTAGATCTATGGATGTCAATCCAGTTCTCCAGGAAGTTTTAAAAAAAGCTTGAGTAGTAGATGGAGTTGTTCAAGGTTTACATCAAGCTATCATAGCACTAGAATAGAGACAAGCAGAATTGAGCGTATGCAGAAAATTGTGAACCTATGTAAAAAAACTGGTTTCAGCTCTTTGTGTGGAACATCAAATCCCTCTCATTAAAGTAGAGAACAATAAGAATTTAGAGGAATGGCCAGAACTTTGTAAAATTGATAGCACAGGGAAGCCTCGTAAAATTGCAGGCAGTTCTTATGTTGTAATAAGGGAGTATGGGGAGGAGTTTCCAGCATGAGGTATTAAGGGAATACCTTAGAAACGCTAAATAATGTTAAACATTTTTATTATATGATTGAAATTAGGCATTCGTAAATATAAAGACAAGGTAGAGTCAGGATTTCTAGATGATGCTGAACCCTTTCTGCACCAGAGAGCAAATGGAGGTGGACGGATCCCCATTAGAAAAAGCAGTGTCTTACACATATCTGGGACAGATTGTCATGGGAGACGGGGATATTACACCGAATATCATGCAAAGAACCAGAACAGCTTGGTCTACAGTTGGCTGACTGAAACACATCTTCGAATCGGATATGCTACTATCCTTAAAACGCAAAGTGTTTGACCAATACGTATTACCAGCGATGACCTACGCCAGCCAAACTTCGACCCTGAAATCTGCCTACATCCAGAAGCTTCCAACAACACAGCGGAGTATAGAAAGATACATGATGGACCTAACCATACGAGATAGAATGCGCTGCAGCTGGATAAGAGGTCAAACAAAGGTGAAGGATGTCGTGGAGTGTGTAAAAAGGTCAAAGTGGGAATGGGCAGGCCATCTAGCCCGAACAACAGATGAGCGTTGGTCAGCTGTGGTTGGTGATTGGGAGGCCAGAGACAGGGTAAGACCAAGAAAGGGCCCTCACGATCGATGGGATAAGGAGCTTAAGGATTGGCTGGACGTTGCCTGGAAGAGAGAGACTACTGATGGGGAACCTTGGCAAAGACAGGGGAGGCCTTCGTTCTGAAGTGAACGGACAGAGGTTGAAGATGGTTATATATATATATATATATATATATATATATATATATATATATATATATATATATATATATATATATATATATATATATAACTTTGTAAACCGAAAATACTTCAATAATTCCCATTTTTGTTGTATATGCCTATTTTATTGCGTCGTTTTCCTACATTATTTCCATTTTGCTAAAATGTATGTAGAACTCGAAACCGTTGCATGTTTTTTTCAATGTACAATATTCGATAGTAAATTTTAATTTCAATATTTTCAATTGGTATACGTTGTCAAAACAGTATCACTAAAATCAGTGAAACTCTATCAGCTGGATTATTTTCACAATTCTTTTCAAGTACATCCACCTAGTACAGAAAATAATTCAACGAATATATTTCATAAGAATTTCTAATTTACGAACTACAGAGTCATATGGTAAGCGGCTAAATCGATGAGGATATCTTTTAAAATGTTTGGAATCTGTTTCAAATTGACACAATCGTGAAAGATATATTGAAATATCAACTATCTCATTTCAACACTGAAGAGTTAAATATCATTAAATATGAACGAATAATTTGATCTGCTAAGATTCTAAAGGTCAAAACACCATTGTTCCAATAGATAATTATAACACTAATTAAATAATTAGGTATACACTTTTGTGTGGCAGTATAAAAACCAATAACTTATTTATTTTAGAAAGGAGATGAGCGTTCCAATGATTTTTCATCAAGGTCAGGTACATATTCTGAGGATCAATTATTTTCTTGCAATAAATGGAATTTTGAATGCATTCTTTGAAATGATGGGTAATACTACTTACAAATGAAAATTGGCGAATGAGTTAAATTTAAAAGCAATTCATTATTTATCAAGTTGAAAGCCGCTAACAAATGCAGGTAATTTTCGATCAATTTGATATCTCTATTCGAATATCTCAATAATGCAAATCATTTCATAAAAATGCGAATAATTGATACAGATTCGTAAAACATATCCCGCGAAAAGAAGCATTATGTCTTACTTTAATCGTTCAATGATAAATAATTATTCAATGTTAAATACAACCGGAGAAAATGAGAATTATCGGATAAAGTACTTTACGAACAGTGCACTAAAAAAGATTTTCTGTAAAAAGTTTATCATAATTTTGTTCATAATATAATCTGTTGAAATATTATTACTTTTCTGAACGAATTTCCGAAGAGAATTACTGAAATATTTATACCTTTGAATTTATACTTGATAAATGCTACAATTTAGGTTTCAGAGGTGTTTTTATGGATTGGTTAGGAAGAAAGAACGATGATAATGGGAATAGGCGAGAGTTATTCTCAGGGACGTGATATTGCTCTTGGAGTGCCGCAAGGCTCTGTACTCGGACTTCTTTTATTCATAATATTTATAAACTATCTGCCTGCGAAGTTGTCACGATTTTTGTTGACACTATTTACCGATAATTCATCTGTGGTCGTTTCTGGTAGGACTCTGAAAAGCTTCTGGACGCATGTGAATACATTGTGAGGAAGTTTGTAAATTTGTGTCGAATGAACAATCTGATGGTGAACGTTGACAAAACTGTATGTGTTCATTTTTGTCTGAAGGGCAATGGAATACCTTGAATGTTAAATATGGAGACAACACTATATCATCAACTTAATCACCTAAGTTTCTTGGAATATATGTAGACAGAAATTTGAGATGGACAGCACACATTGATGTTTTATGTAAAAAACTGAGTAACTCATTTATTGCAATCTCTAGAACTAAGAACATTGTACCTAAAAACTGTGTTATGAACGTGTATTACAGTCTTGTATATAGTCATATAACATTCTGCTGTGGGGCTGCTCTACAGAAATAAATGGGGTGTTTATCGCACAAAAACGAATACTTCGATTAATATTGAATATTCTTCAACGATCATCTTGTAAATGTATCTTCATCAATAATTCCATACTCACCCTACCTTATTTATATATTTATAGTAGATGTTTGCTATATGCTGAAGAAAATGAAGATAGGTTTATTAAATTCAATAGTATTAATGAATAATCAAGAAGGCACAGTGATGTGCTACTTATTCCTATGCATAGAACAGCTAAATTTGAGCACTCACTCTATTATCAGAGTATTAAAATCTTCATCCATTTACCGTCAAATTTGAAATTACTCAAAGCTCATTGGTTTGAGAAGAAAGTTAAGTCATTCAAATAACTAAGGCATACTATGCCACACTATAGTATGCCTCAAAGGCATACTATAGTGTGGCACAGTACCACGAATGTCCCTCACCATGTGAAATGGTCTCAAATTATTAATATTCCTAAGGTAATTTTTTTTAAATATAGTTGTATATTATTGTGAATATAAACGTAAACTTGAACCAATATTTTTGTTCGAGGGCTCAGTGTAAGGTCAGATTCATGTCTTTAAATTATTATCTCAAAAACCACATACCATTCCAGTAAACACGTTTATTTGGCAGAAATTAAAATTAGTTCACTCAATTTTTTCAGCTATGAGCATGCGTTAACTCATATGATACGGGCAACCAATTATTATTTATTGTTGGTAGGAGTCGTGCTGTAAAAATTTTTTTTATAAATACCCTAATTATAGAACAAATATAGTTTCGAATCTTAGTAGAAGATAGAGAGTAATTAATTATCAAATTAACTGATTATCAGTCGAATTTCCTGACTCTTTACCATAATAATGATATTGGTAAAATAACATTGATGTTGAAAAAATTGATTTAGTTTCGAATTATATTAACGAGATTTTGAAGTGGGTAATAGTTAGGAAGTAGGTAATAAACGGAAATGAATTTCCGAAGGAGACTGAGAGAACAAGGTCACATCTTTTTACCTAAGATCAATTAATATCTGCTTCAGGATAAAAAAAATTATTGAGGAAAAATTGTTTTCTCAAGGAATTTTTGAACATTTCGACTTGAATATCGTTGTTGTTTGAACTGAAATTGAAGGTGTATAATCAATTTCAAGGTATATGACGTTTACACTTAGAACAACTTTCTGAATTGCTTGTATTTGGACATCAATTATCTACATCTGTTATTTATTGAATCTTTCCCAGATATATATTGTCTTGAAATTATTTATAATAAAAAAATTATAGCAAAATCTCCATGTGATTGATTAGTAGAAACACCATTTGGAATGATATCACCAATTTTAATATTGAAACTTGTACCCCACTTTGGACTTGAAATTTTTTAGAATAAAATAACTATTGGATTATTCGTTCGTCTTTATGAAGTTAAAGTGCAATATCAGTTGGAATTGTCAGAATACTCACCTCTGTTGCTATAGAACTGTAAGGTTGGTCAGTAAAATTGTACTCCCAACCATTTTGACATTTTTTCGTTGGCCAAATTTGGTTTGGTTGCAATATGTCTATTTTAAGCAGTTCTTCATAATTTACATCGTACATACTACATTTATCGAATTCTTGTCCATTGAAAGGTATTGCCAGAATTTTTCTGAAACAAATTAATATTATTTTTAATTAATTGATTGGCCTCCTTGTTATAATTTGCAATGATGTAAAACGAAAGGCAATTTACTATGTTTATTATCACAAAATTTTGAAATATTACTGTGACAATACTTTGATCATTCGACCATCTTTATAATTATAATGTTATTTATATTATTCATATTTCATAATTTTGAGGTGACAAACTTAGTAAAAATTATGTCTTTCGTTTTTCATAATAACCGTAAGTTTTATAACTTTGAATATAAAGTATAAGGAAATCCTACTCAAATTACATTAATTCAAATTATATCCAGATGATAAAAGTATATAATTTCAAAATATAATTCATATTTATTTCACTGTTATTATTCTGGAATATTTCAGATCTAAACGATTCACAAATTGAAACTATAAAAGTTAATAACTGAATTACTCATTTTGGTAATTGGTGATAACATTTATTCATTTGATATACGTTAGTTTCTATTTCATTAAAAACTACTTACAATCTTGCAAACGAGTTCAAGGAAATTCATTGTAAGCGCGTATGTTACTGCAAGAGCATTCTGCACATTCTCCATTGCTGGTAAAACCAGAATATAGATCTGTAGTCGGTGAATTACAGTAAAATTAATCTTATATACTACGCAATAGGCGTTATATACGGTTGAAATCCCTTACTGGAACATAAAATTCCGTGTTTAATTGTGTACAAGCTAAAACCGACACATTTAAAAGCTTGTGTAAAACGTGAAGGCTTGTGTTAGTAACCTTAATCCATTGTTCATTGATCATTTTCAAAGTCAAGTTGAATTTCCAACGGCATCATAGTGAGCAGTTAGGTAATACGGAGGCAAATATTAATTAACTTGCTGCATTTAACACAGATTAGAAATGTTTTTCTGCTAGTATCTCAATGAAGAATATTAATGAGATCCCATGCAATCAAATCATCATTGAATCATATTGAATCATATTATATATATATATATATATATATATATATATATATATATATATATATATATATATATATATAAATTTCAATTAAAAATAAACAATGTCGGCATATCCCGCAATTAGTAGCAGCCGTTGACATGTGTTTCGCGCTTATTGGCTCTCCTCAGAACGGCCTAGCCTAGTTCAAGTTATACGAACCTGGAGATGGAAAAACAAGAGAGAACAGACACTTTACTGAAGGAAATAGACATATTTTAGGCTACTGCTTTTTTACTCTCCGCGTTGAACATTTTCCCGCGCTTTGAACATTATTCATATATTGTTTAATTTCTCGGCTAGAGGCATCCTTGAAGGATAAATAGTCGCCTCACGGGCGAAGTAGTTTTTTCAAATATCCCAACCCGGAGTCAATATATATATATATATATATATATATATATATATATATATATATATATATATATATATATATATATATATATATATATATATATATATATACAGTTACGCCACATAGTTAAGCCAACTTTGTGCTTGACTATTGCAATGCATTGATGTATTTGAACTTCCTATCAAAGAAGGAAAAATCGATAAGTGTTAAAAAAGAAATCTGAAGATGGTAATTCCCAGAGTACTATTACGCTTCATCTTCTCGGAAATGTATACACCTGAGGGCATTCCGTATTATATCTCAACCTTGGCAATATATCGAAATTACATTTCATTTTGATTTCAATCACATGAGTGATTGTTTTCTGAAGAAGGTGTTTTCAATATCAAGAATTAAATGGAATCCTTTTCAGATATGCAATTCAGAAAAAAGAAAAAAAATATATATATATATATATATATATATATATATATATATATATATATATATATATATATATATATATATATATATATATATATATATATATATATATATATATATATATATATATATATATATAGAAAATGAGCACTAGAACATTCATATATATATATATATATATATTTCTTGAAATTGATTTATTGCCTGTAAGATATTTATTTTGAAAGTTTTTAGCAATAACAGGCTTTTTAATATGAAAAAGTTTATTTTTGTTGACGTTTCGTTGTTATATTACAATTAGTTTTGACAAAGTTGTAATATAACAACGAAACGTCAACAAAAATAAACTTTTTCATATTAAAAAGCCTGTTATTGCTAAAAACTTTTCAAATATATATATATATATATATATATATATATATATATATATATATATATATATATATAGAAGTAGGTATTTTGTATTGTAGATCAAATGGTGCAATTAGTTGATGTATCGAAAACTCCAGTTTATAATTAGCATTTTCAATAAGTGCTTCTATTTTATAAGACAGTTTCAAACTCTCTTGAGTGAAAAATTGTTGAGCATGTAAAAATGAAAAAAATGTAAAAATAAAAACAATCAAATTAAATAAAAATGAAGATTATACTTTTAGCAGTTAACACACCTACGTCAAAATGTAAGAAAATTATATCATTAAATAAAAATAATTATTAATAATTGTCAAATTCAATTAAAGTAACAATTGATTGATAATAATTAAATAGTAAATTATCATCTACATCTGATAAAGCATATATGTGTTGAAGAAACCATAATGGCATGTTTGACTAAATTAAAGTGACAATTACGAAACTACTTATTTTTATTCAAAATGATGTTAACTTTTCATCAGTCGAATCAAGCCCAATCGATTAGTGCCAGTTTATTTAATAACTGGAGTAAAATTACAATGTTCTAGATGTTTTAGACACTTTAAACTCTCATTTTGAAATTGTTTAATACGACATTAAGTTTGAAACAACAGCACACGTTCACGAGCAGTCCCAAATTCGAAAACAACATTAATTTTCAAAGCCGTTTTATTTGGTGTATTTCTAGTTTGAATTCATATGAAGTTAGCCTTCAAAAACGCTAAAATGTATAACTTTCAAACAATTTATGTGAAAATTAAATGGCAAATAAACGACATTTTTTTGCATCAACTTCTTGAGAGAATGTTCTGATTCCGGCACTAAAAGATTCCAGAACCACTCAACTGGTTGAACGATTACTTAGCGTTGTTGAAGATTATTATTAACAGATTGTGGTTAGAAATATGGAAACATGTGAGAAATAAAGGAAAATTACTAGAATTGGATGCTAGCAGCAATTTACTGGACGGTATCGTACAATTTGTTATTTCATCAAAATTACATAATATACCCAGGGTATATATTGTAATTATATTATATAATATTAATATCAATACTAAATCAAATTGACCATTGTGGTAATCAGGGCTAAATTAAAAACATGACAACTGATTCGAAACATCGAAGTTCATTTCCTTCCGAATATCTTATAATTATTAATTAATGATATAAGATTATTTAGTATTATTATTATTAAGTAACCAGAAATGAGAAAATTTTATGCATACCGAAGCACAGATTCATTATAGGATTTTTACAGTGTGGGTGATTATTTGACTATTAGGATTAATACTTTTGATATGGAAATGTAGAATTGTAATTTTTATCATTTTCCTTGAAATTAAATTTGGATTTTATTCTTGAAACCAGTATAATTTATAGGTGTGCTTATTTATTATTACTGCTATTATCACTGAACATTTTGCATGTTTATGTCTTATTGCTAATCGTTTGGAGACTTGTCTAGCAGAATTTACTTACTAGATGAATGCGATCATTAATGTACGAGTTTTGTTCAAAAGAAAAGGTGAATCTTGAATTTTTTTGAAAATTGTTTATTTATTCATCAATATCCATTTTCTCCCCTTCAAAGTAATCAATAGTAAAGATGTTCACTTATACCAGCACTACTTACAATACTCGAAGCACTTCTGAAATGAGCTTTTCGATATGGCAATCAGCTCGTTCTTCGATTCCGACTTTATCTTATCAATTGTGACAAAACGCTATCCTTTCATTGGTCTCTTCAGTTTTGGGAATAGGAAAAAGTCGCAAGGAGGCGAATCTGGTGGATAAGGTGGTTTAGGCATGATTACGGTGTTGGTTTTGGCCAAAAAATCAGGAACAAGCATTGATGTGTGAGCTGGTGCATTATCGTGATGCAGAATCCAGGATTTATTTTCCACAATTCGTTTGAGTCGTATTGCTTCACGCAAACGTTGCTTCCTTGTAGTATTCCATATTAACCGTAAGACCTTTTGGCAAGAACTCATGGTGCACCACGCGGTTGTAATCGAAGAAAATACTCAGCAAAACTTTCACATTTGATAGAAGTTGGCGAGCTTTTTTCGGTTTTGGACCTTCTGGCCGCTTCCATTGGATGATTGGTTTAGACGTCATAAGTTATGACCCTTTTAAGCAAATCTGAATCGCCGTTGACGTCATTCTACAACTCCTGAGTGATACTAATGCGACGTTGCTTTTGCTCAAAAAATTCAGCAATTTCGGGAAAAGCTTCGCTGCCACACGTTTCATTCCCAAAATATCCTAGAAATTTGCATGGCAGACCCGACTGATATGCCAACGTCATCTGCAACTTCATAGTGATTCGACGACTTGATATAACTATTTTCTTCACTCTATTGCTCTTTTGCTGTTGACGTGGTTGCAACTCCAAGACGCTCATCGTCATCAACATTTTCTCGGCATTGGAGAGCTTTATTCCATTTTCAACGGAAAATTTATTACAGATTCTTTGATCAATTTTTTTCAAAATTAAAAAATCGAAGAACACACAAAAAAGTTCCTAACCTTTTCAGTTGTCAAAAACAAACTGCTAATCCAAATTGGCTAATAATGTCAACATGAGAAACGAATGTGTACCAACATAATGAAAAAAGTTTCGATAACCGAATGTGCACAGCCCGCGAAAAATCTTTTTGCACCTTTTCTTTTGGACAGATCTCGTATTAAGTAAGAAATGGAAATATTTATTCTTCATATACATATGTAGGCATTGTGTCTTAAAGTCCAGTATATGAAGATACATGAGCATTCAACAAGAGTTGAATGCTCATGTATCTTCATATAATTACTCAATATCAGTTTAAGATATGCCAATGTCATTTAATAGTCACCTAATGATAATAAAACATTAATGATTAATGAGGCCGATACTTGATGTAAATTTACACATATATTAAAAATAATACTGCATGACGTACGTTTCGATGAGATTCACCTTTTTCAAATGCTACGTGCAGACTAATGACAATTTCTCGAATACATACAAAATATAAACTTAAATACACAGAAAACAGGTAGATAACAGATGGAAGGGATGAATTCATACTGAACTATTATATAGTAAACTAAGTAATTTTGAAAAGATTGAGAAGGGGGCTTGAGGTATGATCGATTTGGCTGTTCAAAAGGTTGCCAGAATATTTGTATTTATTAATTTGAAGTGATTCTAACAAATTAAGCTTCACTCCCTTGTTTGCGGTATTCAAAATTTCAAAATCGGAATTGAATATATGATTTTCATTAATCAAATGATTTGCATAATGAGAATCTGTCTTCTGATTATCAAAGCTACGTTTATGTTCCGAAATTCTTATTTGAAAACTTCTAAACGTTCTACCAATATAAAACTTATCACAACTACCACAGTTAATTTTATATACACCGGATTTTTTTATTATTTCATCCCTTCATCTGTTCTGTGAAGGGAATTCATCCCTTCCACCTGTTATCTACCTGTTTTCTGTGTATTTAAGTTTATATATTGTATGTATTCGAGAAATTGTCATTAGTCTGCACGTAGCATTTGAAAAAAGTGAATCTCATCGAAACGTACGTCATGCAGTATTATTTTTAATATATGTGTAAATCAGTTTAACAATTGTTTTATTATAATAAAACATTACTGAAGGTTTAAAATTGAAGAATAATAAGTGAAGATCATAATTTTTTTCCTTTCTTACTGAAATCAGAAATGTTTTAATTTTTTATTGTTGCAGCATTACGGTTCATCATTCAAAACTTCTATTTTAATTAACGGAATTTTATATGGAAATTTGAATTCCAGCTATTATTGTTGAAGTACCTGTTTGTTTGTAGGTTAAGTATATAACGATTATGACTGATTGATATTTCCGAATTACTAGAACAGGCATAATGCTGATTGGTAATTCCATAATTAGCTTGAAAATTTCTGTAATCAAATATTTAATACACTAGTGCGAATGATAATCACAGTCTTTACGGATGTAATAATGATATGAGTAATATAAATTTTAGTTCACATGTAGTAAATTAGCATAATCTTTCAATTTCAAAATTTTATATGAGTTATAAGTATTTTATAGCTGATTTTATTCAGAGAGGAAAACAATTTAATGCGTGTTTGAAATTATGTACAATAAACTTACTAAAATCGTATCATAAGATTAGAATAGTAACAAACATAACTTAATTGATATGTTATGCCAAAGAGGCGTAACAAATTAATGAAGTTGTTGTGTTTTTTCAAATGTGTACTGCAAAATCCAACTTACCTATTCAAAGTGTTTAATGCTAATACGAATTTATAACATGGAAGATATTTATGTTTGTTTTGCCGATTAAATTTTATTTTACAATTAATTTTTTTTTATGTTGTATTTTGTTCTACGGAATGGGAATGCTAAATATGATCGAGTTTTTCTAGAAAGATTGTAGGAAAATCAATTTTTCATTGAATATGACGGAAGCTGGTACTCAAATTAAAATTTTTTGAGGAAATATTTCGTTTCGAGAATATATTCAATCGGTTATAATAAAACCGACTTCTTCTTTTTTCAATACTATAAATTAATGATTGAGGACGGATATATATTTTGAAATTCCATGTCCACTAATTAATAAATTAAGCACATTTTTAAGAATTTAAAAAACAATTTTTTTTGTACTCACTTTCCATCCACCTGATAAAGGTGTTATATACCAAAACAATATCGTAGTGGAGAATAGATAGCATATTTTTAAATTCTTGAAAATGTGTTCAATATACTAATAAGCTGTCAATAAATGTTGAACTTAAGAGATAGAAACGTATAAGTAGAAGATTCTTCTTTGTAAAAGGGTAATATTTATCGGATTCTAGATATTTTATACGGTTTTATATTTGTGTTATTTGACTAGACAGGATCTCTTCCTTGTTACCTTGTTCTATCATCCCAAAAAGTTATTTTATAAATACTTTTATAGAAACCTAAAACCTAATAGTCTAAGAGTCAGTAAACATTTGTCGACACATATTTTAGGAAAGACTAAAAGTTTGTCAGTGAGACAGTTGTACCTACTTTACATGAAATGGGGCTTAGTTTAGGGAAGTCGCGGTAGGTTCGGTACTGCGCAGGTATAATAGGTGTTATAATTTGGTGAAAATTTTAGGAAAGCTACCGTTTTGATATGTAGACATATATTATTATACGTACTCAAAAACGAAATGGCATACCATTCCCGCGGTTATTTCCTTGTGGCAGACCATTTGAAAGTTGGGAGAAAAAATTATTTTTGACCTATTTTAGGAAACTTCAAATTTCTATATGTTATTCCTCATAGTATCAGAAACATATATCTCTAATGGTAGACCGATCTGCCGGTTGCTTTGGAACGAAGAACAGTTTTTTCCGCGCAAATATACCTGTGTGTAAGTATATACATAGTATATGGAAAGAAGAGATTTTCGATTTCTCTTTCTTCTTCCTAATATACTATTGTCGTATTTCTTCCCTTTCAATTATTTCTGTCATCACTCAATAAACTACATAATTTCTCATTTCACATAACCCATACTGATTTTTAAGTCTATGAGATGATTTTTTCCAGATTTTCAACAGAAAAAAAACTTCTCCCGGTAATATACCTCCGTGTAGTATATACGAGTACGTAATATATGGAATGAAGGGATTTTTGTATTCTCTTTCTTCTTCATTATGAACTATCATATACCTTCTCTTTCAATTATTTTTGAAGGTAAAATTGACATACATTAAGAAAAAACCAACCTCACTGTTGTCTCACTGACAAACTTTTAGGCTTTCCTAAAATATGTGTCCTCAGATGTTTACTGGCTCTTAGACTATAATATAGGTTACCAAAATTCCATCAAGTTTCGTAACAAATCGTATCTATATTTGATCATTCATTATTTTCTAACACAGAATATAAAATGATATTTCGATTTCAATACAAATCTTAATAATAACTATCATCTGTGATGAAATATTCAAACTTTAAATGAGAGCTCAATTAATATATTAATTAAATATTATTATTATCATTATTATTATTATTATTATTATTATTATTATTATTATTATTATTATTATTATTATTATTATTATTATTATTATTATTATTATTATTATTATTATTATTATTATTATTATTATTATTATTATTATTATTATTATTATTATTATTATTATTATTATTATTATTATTATTATTATTATTATTATTATTATTATTATTATTATTATTATTATTATTATTATTATTATTATTATTATTATATTCGTGTATTATTATAATATGCATTAAATTATCATAATAACTAATCAAATTCACGATGATGAATTGAAAAAATTCAATATAAATATATAAACATATTCCTCGAATTTTAAATTTTATGTAAACAGATATTTGGTTATAGTGTCAATATTTTCAGTGATAATAACATTAATTACGTTCATATTCACGTTATATGGTTCATATTGTGCTTCACAATATCATCCTTAAGTTAAATTATCTACGTTTGTTTATTGAGTACCTAACATAAATGATTAAAATTGCCAAAGTATGAGTTACGAAAATTTCAAATTAACATCACGAATCAATATTTTCAATCTATACGAAGGCGTATTAGTATTCAGTCATTTCAAACTATCATTGAAATTGGATAACTTAAAGTAAGAAACCAAAGATAATTGGATAACTTAAGTAAGATAACTTAAAATTAGAAGAATTAAAGTAAACTCAAAAAACTAGAAAGAAGATATTTTGTGCTTCACATTCAGTTTATCAATACAAACCTTATTATTCTTATACCTAGTGTTCTCAATTCGCAAAAAATTTCAGAAACGGGAATATTTCAACAAATTATAAAGAAACTTTTTATTTAAAGAGAGTGTAAGGTTACCTTCCTTCTGGAATTACCTATTTAACCTTTATAACTTTTTTAGCATTAATTTTACATGGAAGAGTGAGTATAGTTCACATAGCGAAATTACTTCGTATTCAATCAATTCCTTTTTATTCATATCTATTAATCTATTATATCATTGTTATAACCTGAAAATGAATGAATAAAAACTTGAAGAAAGATAGTTTTTTGTGATTCAGTAATATTTTTTCAATATTCTACAAGTCAATAGTTCTCACAATTCAACTGGATTTAATTGAATGCATTGATGTGCTATTTCTCAAAAGAGTCCTTGTTTTTATCGACCAATCATATATGAAATTGGGTGCTTGACCAAGCGCAATATTATATTCGCTTCTCTGAGATTTCCGAATTAACTACGAAATTCAATTAAGCTTTGCCTTTGTCAAATAACCAGTTATAATTTCTTTAGATATGTGAAAAAATTAATCGAGACCGTAAGTTTGCAATACGACAAGAATTATTGATTGCACCTTGGATTTTTTAACGGGTAGGTACTTAAATAAATTTTGTTCGTTGGTGCAACTATGTAAATGAAATTGAAATAAACGTTGTGGAACAGTTTCAGTTCTTGAACGATATAAATATGGTAGTACATTGCAGTATCATAATTTTCAGTAATGAATGATTGCATTTTTGTATACTTTTCCTCCGATGTTTAACTAAATAATAATGCCACTTTTGAATATTGCTTCATTCTGTTATTCGGTTTGACTAAGAAAGAAACTAAACAATTACAAAAATTACAGAATAGGGAACAATTTGAAAGTTCAATAGATATACCCCAGTTAAAAATATGCTGAACTCTCTGGAACTGATATCTGTTAAACAGATAATGCTCTTCGTTACATACGAGTATATATCCATATATTAAATTGAAAATCAGTTGCTTCCATGTAATGTAATAAAATATGTAACATGTATCAGTGATGTGCATGGATACTAGATACTAAAAATACTGATAGTTTTCACATACAAAATTGTAGGCTTTCTATATCTAAAATTAAATAAATATTATGAAGGATTTAATGCTTTCAATTAATCACCAACTCTCTTGAAGTACTACTGTTAAGATATCTAAGCGTAAGATAAACAGTAGGTATATTTTGGATAATGAGATAGGTATTTACTTCAAAATGGACTTTTCTTAATATGTAAGTTCTTTTTAACATCAGGTAAATAAATATTTTTATTATTATTATGTTGTCAATTGTAGCCTGTCCAGAACGTCCTATAGGTATGGCTTGAAATCTCACTTATCTCGAGGATTTTTATTCATTTTTACGAATAAGTGAATTTGGTAACATTTTATTCATAGAACTTTCACGGGAGTTGTTGGTCCATTGGGATATATTCTACTGCCAACCTAATTGACATCACCATAACTCCTTAAAAACAAAATTATCAGTCACGACCTTTTTTGCATATGCTTTGAATTGCTATTCGTGAATGCTTTGTTTATCGTCCCAAATTTCATTCATTTATTCCATATTGATTTTTGCTTGAGTTGGTTATTTGAAAACCACGGTTAAAATAAAAAAAATCAGCTTTCAGAATGCACTTTTGAACAAACATTCCGTATATTCTCTTTCTTCATATTTTGAAATTTTGAAGAAGTCCTTTAAATAGGAAAAAAATAAACTTTAAAATGAAAGTGTATAAAAAAAAGTTGTCATTTGTAAAAAGAAACATTGTCATAAGGATAACGCAATCATTTGAAAACAATGTTTTTATCCTTTATCTTTATCCTTTAAACTATGGACATGCAGAACGAATATTTTATATATTTTTTTACGTTTATGAAAAGTTTCATGTAAGTTTTTTTAAATTTCGTCAAAAGTACTGTTCACGACTTCTTACGAAGAATCATCTTACGTTAGACTAGTCTGACGATAGGTCTGGCGATCAACCCTTGTCGATTTATGTGGCCGCAGTTGAACGTCAAAAGTTTCGCTGTTTGTTATAAGTGCGAGGAACTGAAATTTCCGCACGAACTGTAAGTACAAGTGTTACGTGAAAATATTTCGCGTTTTGCAGAAAATTTCAGAAAACGTTCAGTTCACTGCAACGTTGAGAAATGGAGGACTGTATGTTTTTTGAGAACGCATGTTTTTGTCTACCATCTGCATTTGGTAGCAAAGCTGTACAGAGGATTATCCCAAAGGACGTTTACATTTAGCGATATTTTACTCAGAACTCCGATTGGTGCCATATACATTATTGTAGGGTTGGTATTTATATTCATAAAATTCTAATAGCAGACAAGTACATACAACAGTCTTTAGAGGACCATGATACCCTATGCCCATTTCTGTCATTTGAGTCATTCATTTATGTCATTCATTCTGAGTTTCAATCACGATTCAAAAGAAATTGCTCTTGTGAGACAGCAATATCGAGCATATGTGAGGAATGGTATAGTACTATAGATAAAGGAGAAGCGGTTATAGTAGTATTATTGGATTTTAAAAGAGCTTTTGAAACATTATGTAGATCATTATTATTGAAAAACCTGAATAAACTTGGCTTTGAGGCTGTAGTAAATAATTGGTTCGGATCTTACTTGGATTCGCGAACACAAAATTTAAGTTCAATGGCATACTCTTGGATAGCACGAAAATCGATGTAGGGGTATCTCAAGAAACTGTCTTAGGTCTGTTGTTGTTCTCCTTATATATAAACGATATTGTCTCTCATGTGAAATAATCTTCTTTACGTTTATTCGCTGATGATACTATGCTCTGTATATGTGCGAAGATATTAAGAATATGACAGAGGGGATCAATAGAGATCTTTCTGCAATTAATGAATGGTTATGTGACAATAGCTTATCCCTAAATGTGCAAAAATCTAACTTCATAGTTTTGGGTACAAGTAAAACCCTTAAAATTAATAAAAATGAAGATATAACTATGAAGATTAATGAACAAAAATTAGAAGAGTAGAAATAGTAAAATATTTAGGTATTATGTTGAACGAAAAATTGAGTTTCAAATCAATTATAATGCCACATTTTGATGTGGCATTACATTATCTTACAAAAGTTACAGAATAGAGCCATGCGAACAAATTTAAAGTGCAATAGCTATACCCCTGTTAAAATTATGCTGAACTCTTTGGAACTAATGTCTGTTGAACAAAGAATACTCTTTGCTTCATATATAAAATAAAAAATCTATTGCTTCCATATAATGTAATAAAAAGTGGAACATATGTCAGTGATGTGCATGGTTATAATACTAGAAATACTGATAGTTTTTATATATATAGTTGTAAGCTCTCTAAATCTAAAAATAGCATATACTATGACGGATTTAAGGCTTTCAATAATTTACCAAGTAATTGAATATAAACTTAAATTCAAACACTTGAACTTATGATTTACACTTTATTGACTTCATAGCATGACGCGTTTCGTCGTTACAAACGACTGCTTCAGATGCTTACAGAATAATTCTGTAAGCATCTGAAGCATTATTCTGTAAGCATCTGAAGAAGTCGTTTGTAACGACAAAACGCGTCATGCTATGTAGTCAATAAAGTTTAAATCAGAAGTTCAAGTGTTTGAATTTAAGTTTATATTCAATTATAATGGATTTACATCAAGTAAACGCCTACACTATTGAATATTTACCAAGTATATTAAAAACTAGTACTCGTATCAAGATATTTAAAACTGATCTAAGAAAGTATATTTTAAATAATGAGATAGGTATGTAATTCAAAATTGACAATTCAATATATGTAGATTTTTTGTATATCATCAGCTAAATAAATATTATTATTATTATTATTATCTACATGAAGCACAATTTAAAATTACATACTATGATGATTTATCATGATGAAACTTCCGTAAGTTTCTAATGCTGATGAGTTGATTAAAATTGAAACGACTTCATGCTATTCTGAAATATCTTCGATATTCGGTTCACGTATACTTCGACAATATATTTTCTCACAATTCGTGTTAAATGTTCGAATACAATTTTCCACTAGGATGAAGAATTCCGACCCTGTTTACATAGTTCAATGAAACAATAGTAATAGTGAATAACGACCTCAAAAAGACTCGATATTTGTTGCTTGACTGGTTTCAGTTATAAATAATCGCATTTCATGAATATTATTGATGGTTAGCACTACATTGATTCTACAGTTGATAAAGAGGATGTTGCTTGGTCTGTATCAATTATTCAGCCGTAATTAGAGCATGTCGGTATGAGTAACTAAAAATATGTTAAATGACATTTAATAATTTATACTATAATACTCAATTGAAGCAAATGCATTATAAATTGTAAGGATATAATGTATTGGAATTCTGACATTTCGTGCTCTAACATCTTTTGTCTGTACATGAAAGATGTAAGATAAAAAATATTTGGACCTTTATCATCGCACTACCACCCAAAACAATGATTGTTCGAATGTTTCATCCAGAAAGGCTTTCCCAATTTATGCGAAGTTTCCACTAATAATGTGTTCGTTTCATGTCAATCGGTTCATAAATAAAAATTATGCAAATTCAAGAATCAAGTCGAAGATTTGTTAGACCTTCTATATCTATCTATTCTTTCTCTTTCAGTAGCATTGACTAAAACGTCATAATAATATTCTATATAAAATTTTATAGACCTTTATACTACCAAATTATTTATTGAATTATATAGACCAATATACTAGACGAGGCTGTGACATAGAGCGAATAAGTAACAAAAAGTTTGGCGAAAATAAAACGACTGGAGATGAAAGTGGAGTGATGACTCATCAATGACACTCGTGGCAATTTGCAATGCAAAAAGGTAATCTTTTCTGAATATTTTAAACAAATACATGTTATTTATACCAATAATATAAATTGGTATAAGTAACATCTTCAAATTACTCTTTTTCATAAGATTGCATTCATTCCATTGCTATAATTAACATCATCGATTCAGTTTAGCTGAAAGGTCAATATCCATCGATAATAACAAGGTGTTACGAAGTTGGCAGGATAAGCCGAAAAAAAAATAAATACTGAGACTCTTAATCGAAAAATCGAAATATTTCAAATACAACTCTCAGGGAGCTGTCTACACAAATGTTGTCAACGAGAACGAACCTAATGATTGATGATTGAAGGACTGATGATTAAAAATCATATTGAAACAATTCTATCCTACTATCATTCAACAAGATCGATGATTTTTTCGAAGCGCACTTAATATTCACAAATTATGCGTCATGCGTAGTTATCGAATATACCTCTAACATTATTTATATATCTTATTTGTACCTATAATCTCCATTATTTTATTAATCATTTTATTATTGTTACTTCTATAAGTAATATTTCCGAACTAGTTAGGCATGTTTAGGCATTTTCCATCAGATTTCTTACATTTTGCACTGCCTCTCTTGTTAAAGTAGTTGCTTTTGGTGTTATGTTATAATTAATTTCAAACAAAACTTCTAAAGGAAAACTTCCTTCTTCATTTCAAAAAAGACCTTCCTAAATTATCCAATTTACATTAACTTCGTGAAGTAAATGCTTGAACTGCTGCAAGGTAATATGAAACTCGTTTCACTGTCGAAATCGGTATACTAGCCATAGAGTGTTCATAAATATGTATCGTATAGGAAGATATTGAAATGATAACACATATTTGGTGGATATGGCAACAGGGCATGCAACAAAAGCAAGCAACCAATGACATTACTCATTACCAATAAAAATATGTGTTGGTGCAAACGGTGAATATTTTGAACATGTGATATTTAGCTGGGATAAAACTTAAAATAAATTATTACTAAAAAATACTAAACGATGTATTTTAAGAGTTCTTTATAATGTAAGATATTTTTTCGAGAAACATTCGTTCAGTGTTATTATATTAATTGTGGTTGAAGTATCGAAGTATCGGATCGCGATGCTTAAGATAGCGATAAATATAATGAGAAACTATTACCTACCATGAAATTAACTGTATATTACTAACAAACAAAAGCAATAAATTTTTCAAAATTGATACTAATAAAAAGGTAGGTACGCTATTCAGATTTACCTACACTCGCAATTAAATAAATAGTGATGTTAGTGTTATTTATTTTACTACTGAGCTATTTCCAGGGAAAAAACAAAACGAAAATAACCTTTGCATAATAAAGAAACACATAATATGGCTATTATCATTTAAATTGACCTTCATTGCCACATACTGACATATAATTATACTTACAACCTGTGTTTGATGTCTTAAGGAAATATTGTTGATATCGTAGATTCAAAATCAATTTGATCCAACTTGTGTGGAGTAAGACAAATGGTAAAGTGAAAAATTTCCTTCAAATCAATTAAATATCAAGTTAAATGACTTAGTCATTTCAAATTTGAGTTTCATTTGGTGCATTATAATATAATTTGTATGTTCTTTTTTTTTAATTAGTTTGTTAATTGAATCAGGTATTACTTTATAAGAATTATTTCATTTACTTCTTCAAATTTATCTGTAGCTTCCAAAGTTTCAATCATTGACCTTATCGGAAACACTATTATAATATAAGAAGAATTTTAATATAAGAAGATATGTATGCAGTCATACCGATCACTTCGTCTTTCGTTTTTATAACTTCTCCTTCTGTGTTTATTACTATTATTGGTTGGAGATTGAGAAAAAGATAAAAGTATCCACTTAGGCGAAGCGAAATCTCCCAGTCAGGAGAATCCATATGGAAAGCGTAAATGAACCGTAAATCCGTCTTTCCCAACGGATTTCGTTCATTTTTATCATCTTCAAATATCTCACGAAACTATCAAATCAGTTTGCTTCGACACTTATTCACAAAAAATAAAGATATCTTTACATGAAGTTGTGTCTCCATGTTTCTAATCATTTTTTTTAGAATTCTAATCATTTAAGTTAATCAACCTCGGAAATAATATAGATAAATTTTTCATATAAAAGATTTATCTACTTTTTCATTAATGTTGCTCCTATTTAATTTTTTCTATGAATTATTTATTTCCTTTTCAGTTCTAAAACGCTATTATAATTAATATATCCCCATTTCATTGAAAAATACATATTCATTGTAGCCAAAATCTGTTCGGAACGTGGATAGATGTCTTCATGTCTAAGGTTGAATGTTGATTATTTGTCCCACTCCACAATAGAATTTCAATGAGTACATTATTTATTGTGAAATTTAACATATTTGAAACGAAAACAATCAAGTTCAACAATAATTAAGGTCTGATAAAATTATAAATGAATTGAACACAATAACTATGTTGTAAATAAATTGGCATGCTTACATTAACTTTGAGAAGGACGGGAATGATATTTATACAATGACATCTCCGTTGAGAGTATGTGAAATACACTTGACTAAAGTTAAAATTTTTTCTTAGATACATAAATAAAGAATGTTATATTGTTACAAAATCCTTCACGAAAAAACTTTTATCATTCATTATATTTCTAGATAATTTAATGATTTTAGAATATTTAACTAAACACCTGTGTTTCTTATTATATATTTCAAAATAACCGGTGTTTTTTTTTAGAAGTATAGAACTTTATTTCGACATTACTGTTGAAGACGGCGACCGATTTAACAGCTTAGAAGTGATTTATTCTCAGTTTGGTTTGGCAATTCATCATGAATAGCCAAACGATCATCAAGCAAGGCGTAGATTCGTCGAAAGGGCCCAAAACGAGATTGCCGTTGTTCCCGATTATCATAAGCGAATTTTGTTTAGCGGTGAAGGGCACTTCTGGTTGAATGGCTACGTCAACAAACAAAACGTGTTTTGCAATAAAACGGCCAAAATATTGGCCGTGTTATTGCCGATATACGGCCACAAATGTTGGAAAAAGTCATCGAAAATTGGACGTCCAGATTGGACTACATCCGAGCCAGTCGTGGCGGTCATATGCCAGAAATAATATTTAAAATGTAATGCTACAAGATTATCTTCCGAATGAAAAAAATTCTTGTCAATCGAATGATCCATCGTTGTTTTATTGCAATTTAAAGTTCTATACCTCTAAAAAAACACCCTTTACCTAGTCGAACAAATTCCACACAATAATTCAATTCACACGACATAGGTCATTACCACCTACAAAACATATATTTTCGATGGTAATGCATATGTAGGTATACCTCGGGCTATGTACCTATTATAAAGATTTGTTAAGTTGATAATTATCTCTTCTTAGTAGTACGAAATATAGAGTGAATGAAAAAATTAATGTGGTATTTGGACAAATGTTTTGAATCACATTATCCCTTTTAACAAGGTTCCTTCGAGTATTATGTTGGCAGTTAAATCGATGCTATACATTGAATTTTATTATTTTTACAAAAATTAAATGAGCATTTGCAAAGTTCTATCTTATTCAATTCGTTTACAAATAGCGTTTCATTTATTACCTAACGAGCTCTTATAAGCTCACAAAAACTTCTAGCAAATAGTTTTCGCAATTAGTAATGTTGAACAAGACGTCACATTACTTATTCAAATCAGTGTTTTCTCTAAAACCAAATTTATTGTGTAAAATATCGTCAAACATACCACAGTATTAAACCAATTGATCTTTACCACTATATGGGCTATCTTCCCATATGAATGAACGATAAATGTAATCGTCATTACATTTTTCGTCTTGTAAATGTTTATACAAGAAATATTTTATAATCTGTGGATGCATTACATAACCAGAGATCTCTTTCCAAAGATATCTGAAGAGTTAACTTAATGTCAGTCAAAATACTAAGTACTTTTTCAATTTTAACTTACGTAATCTTCAAAATTTACAATTTTCAGACATTTTTTTATAATTTTTTATAATGACATCTTTTATATTTTCTAGGGCGAAAAAAAGGGTCCCACTTGTCAAACTTCTCAAATCCAACTTGTCCAACCCCAGGGTGGGGTTGAACAAGGCGAATGACAGGATTTTGCAGCCAACTACATCTCAGGAAATCAGTAGACGTTAAACACTGAACAGAGTGAGTTTCTGTACCCAAAATGGCAGCCTCATCACTAAAATCGGAATTCGGTAGACTACTATCCTGCCATCCCCGAAAATTCAACCATTAACTAAACCTTGCATACCCTACGGTCACAATCAGGATTACAGGATATAACTAAAATCAAAATTTATTTTCACGAAATACTTATTGAAATATCAAGTAATTTGCAAGTTCTATTCGTATAACTACTGGTAAGATTAAAAAAGAATTGTTTTAATGAAGTAAAACACGTTTATTATTAATTTTAACACAACAACGTACAACTTCATGAAACTCAAGGTTGTCAGTAAGTTGACATCTGTCACCTTCTACCACATCAACATAATAGTAGAATTGTAACCCCAATAAGTTCCTCTTTTGTTTTGGTAATAGTGTTTTTTAGTATTTGAAAGAGAAAAGTTCATCAAGCCTTAAGGGTTAACAGCCCTCACGTTTGTTTACTACCTCATTAAGTTGGGCACATCTTTCAACTAAGAAACTATTTTATCTACACTATTATTTTGCATCTTTTCTGTCCTCGTCGCTAAATTATATTGATTGCTTTTCGTTCTTAGTTTGGGCATAGCAAATTAAAATGGTTAATAGTTTATATCACTGCCCAGACATTACATATCAATGAATTGCTTTCACTTCACAGGTTTTGATGTTTGAACTGAGAATGTCTGATCTAGAAGCGACTCAAGACAGTCAGTTCCGGATATCCCAGAGCTACTGTTGGCGATGTTCCTGTTAGATTGTTCTTAGGTTGCTTTCTTTCACTTTGCTCCCTGCTTATCACTCGTGATTTAAATACGTCTTATAGTATGGTGGTATCACGTCGCAAACACGTACTGCTTGATATACGTTCCTTTTTTTCTTCAATACTCGTGTATATTATGACACCTAAACGTACATTCTGCCAGTATTTGAAAATCGGGAAACACTCCGAAACAATTGTCCAGCAATTAAAATAATTCTTTGAAAATGAGTCAAATGTTTTTTATTCAATATATTTGAATATGTACGGAGATATCCATCTCCATATGAAATACGGAGACAATACATTTTACAATTATAGAAAAATGTATGGATAATTTATTTCATTCCCATCCATCTTTGATTCAACAAGTTGTTGGAAAAGCTATGCTCATTGCATTCGCTTCGAATGTCTCAATTTTTCAATTTATAATGAATCAAAGAAAACTCACATACACTATAATTCAATCGGGAAGAAAAATCAAAAAATAATCACTTGACGTAGTTATTACGCCTTAATGATCCTTGTAATTGAGAATTGAGTCATTGTAACAGATAGCCTGTAGGTTATGTCGTTCATATTTTCAGTGAAGCAATCAGACAATGGCACGCAGACAAGTCGTATACAAAGACATTTTACAATCTCCGAGTGTACACTTTAAATGACCTCTATCAATATTTTTCTATGTGAAGAATTTCCTTCTCATGATACCTTCATACCTGATAATGTTTTCTAAAATACAACTATAATAATTGAATATAATATTGAACTCATTTATTCAATATTATATAATCATATAATAGAATTAATTGCAAACTGAAAAACCAGATTTTTCTTCCTTATTTTATATTCTAGAAGATAAAGGTGGTGAACTTAAGCAGACGGATATATATAAGGAAATGAAAATTTTTTTGTGCTTATGGCACTGAATGAAATATTTAAGAAAATGACTGAGATTGAATTCTCGCTTGACTCTTGGTGAAACATAATTGAATATTAAATTAAATTAAAATCTTGGCTCAATGTTTCACGATTTATTCAACAATATGAAATAGTCGAAATGTTTCGAGCGTTAGCTCATTTTCAAGACTCAAAAATAACTTCATTTTATTTATTAACTATAAGGAACGTACAACAAATTTATATCTATACAATGGATGTGAGTAGGGAGGAAAATTGAAAATCTACTTGTCCATTTACGATTTCTTCTTTTTTCTTCCAAGAACTGCTTATTTCAATTGCTTCCAAAAGGTCTAAACGTTTCCCTTAACATGCAGGTAATAAAGATTCTTTTGGATCCATCGGCGTGTTCGGTTTACGCAATTTTGAACATGTTTCGAGTGAGATTATTTTACATAGCATAACACTTTCCACTTATTTTCAATTACATCCCAAAGTACCAAAAAATTAGGTAATGGAACCCAGCAAGAAACAAAAAACCACTGTTTTTGGACTGTAAACTGAATGCAATCAGAGACTTTGAATCGAACATGAATATTTCGCAAAAAATCAGAAAGTTAGGATTTCAAACTTAATAAATGAAAAGATAGAAAACTGGAGATGAAAAAGTTACTTTCAGGCTACGAGGAAATTTTACGTGAGAAAATGAAAAATTCAACTCGTCAAGTAACATTGTCAGAATATATCGAAAATTCTACTTGAATTAACCTTCGACTAAATCGTCGATTAAATCGACTTACATGGCTATCGTTGCAATTCTCAATTCTCATTCGAGCTACAAACCCATTATCAATAGTATGAACAACTAAGTCATCTATTGTTAATATTGGCTGAAGTTCTATGGTTAAACTCTAGGTCTTGAGTTGTATGGATATTCTAGGCATCCGTTATTTCGGAAAAAGTAAAATCCTTCCAATAATGTCACTAAGTTGATTACGTGAGAAATCATAAAGTCCATAATACCTTTTGGTAATAATACCATATTGCTTATTTGCATACCTTTCCTTATTGCTGACTTTATTTCAATATATTTCATTGAGTTTTATTTTCGTCCTTAGAGCAATTCCGGTTTATTCGAATATATGAAATGATTAATTTTAATCGGCTATTAATTCTAAATCGGTAACAGTTTTAATTTGTAGAATAAACTGTTTGTGTTCTTCTATTCTTGTACAAATGATTCCAATAGTTTGATTATTTGTGATAGAGACATCAGATATTGTTTTTTATTCTTTGTGTTTTTTATATAGTTATATTTTTGTGTTCTTCTATCCTAGAACCGATATTCTTCCAATTTGTCCTATATATTGAGTTACTTTTGGCGAATAATGTAACACAACTATATACACATATATTTCTGATAATTTAACATAAGTTATATCAAAATCCCATTATATTCAAGTCTTTTTTCTAAACTCAAAACAAATTCCTTAACGCCCAAAAATATATATATATATATATATATATATATATATATATATATATATATATATATATATATATATTATATATATATATATAATTTTGAGATTCAGGCTTACTTCACATTTGTGCTTAGACAATACTGAGACTCTTAATCGAAAATATATCAAAATATTTCTCTCAGAGATCTGTCTCGATATTTTATCAAAATGATTGTAAATAGAATTAAGATGTTTTATGTCTGTTCTTAAATGTTTTTTTGAGTTCGTCATCTTTGGACATTACTCATTCATGTCATTAATTATTTAACCGCTGAAACTCATTTACATGCACAAACGTCCATGTCTTACCCGGGATTCGAACACAGATCTCCTTCGTGAGGGTCCGTCACTTTCCCTCTAAGCTACAGAGATGACTCTGTTCTCCCATTTACTGTGTTTTTCAATTTTTACGAATGTGTAACATTTCTGAAATTTCCCTACATTTTACATTTTTTGTCTTTCTCAGTTGTTAAAATATTTGTGTTGTTGTAATCAAAATCGTGTTTTTCAGTTATTTTATGTTTATGTAAGGCTGTTATTTGAGTTTTTGCATATTTATTTGCTTTAATATGTTTTCTTTTTGACTTTTCCAGAGGTTTCCTTATGGTGAAGAAGATTAAAACTTCCGAAGCGAATGCTAAGCCAGAAATGTTCCTCTGAATAATAAACAAAAAAGCCAATCTGATTTTTTTTTTAAATTGAATATAAACTTAAATTCAAACACTTGAACTTATGATTCACACTTTATTCACTACATAGCATGACGCGTTTCGTCGTTACAAACGACTTCTTCAGATCCTTACAGAATAATTGTCTTTATTGACTACATAGCACGTCATGCTATGTAGTCAATAAAGTGTAAATCATAAGTTCAAGTGTTTGAATTTAAGTTTATATTTAATTATAATGGATTTACATCAAGTAAACGCCAACACTATTAAATATAAAAAAAAATTTTTTTATAAGATTGACGTTCTGATATCTATGGTAATTCATAAAATTCAATTATTCATTAGTTTTGACACAGTTGTTATATACCACGAAATGTCAACGGAAATGAAGCTTTTAACACTGAAAATAGCTTGTTATTGCTAAAAATATTGAAAATATAACTATCTGAAACAGGTAATAAATTAATTTGAAACAGGTAATAAATTAATTTAGAAATATATATATATATATATATATATATATATATATATATATATATATATTTATATATATATATATATATATATATATATATATATATATATTTATATATTATAAAACAGTGTAATGAAATTAGTAATTTTGATGATGATCTTCATAAAAATCAAATAAAAAATATATCACTCCTTTTTTCGCATATTCGTTTCTTATTTTTATTTCCCGTTTTCAATAAAAAATTAACATTCTACAATCGCCAACGTTGAAATTTTAATGCCAATACAAATTTTAACTATACGAATTTATCGTATTAGGAACTAAATATATATTATGATAATTATATCCATTAAATATTTCAATGTAATCAAAATATTTTTGCGCAGGTTTCGAGGACAATCCAAAATATATCTTGCTCGCCAACCTCTTGAGGTTGCTCTTTGTTTCCTCAGAAACTATAGGCAGAAGAGAAAATCGAAATATTGATCTTATATTATATATCTTATATATCTATATATATATTTATATATCTTATATTAATACTGTCTTCTATATATAAATAACATTATCACAATAAACTTAATTCAGACATAAATTTTGAAGAAATTTTGTCGGATTATTTTACCTAATAAGATTGTGAATCTCACCTTTGTTCGATCGAGAGATTGGCCAACTCAGGAACCCAGCACCAATGTTCATCCGGTATAACCGTGATGAAAATCTGCGTGAAGTAAACAAATGCAACACTAAAGGCGAAAGGAATCATCAATAAAAACAATATTATCTGATATAATCCAAATTCCCCTATGTAAGGAAGCAAATCGTCAAATTCGAACGGGGTTGATTTTTCGCATTTCTCCAAAGTCTCTTCGACTTTTTTTTCGTTTTTCAAGTCTTCGTTATTGTTGTCCGAATCAGAAATAAATGCCGGATTGGTATATGCCATCGGAAGTGATAATACTACCGTATTATCCACCGTTTCTGATTGGGGTTGAACCACTTTCTCTTGGGGTGGCATTTTTAAAGGAAGCACTTCGGAGCACGCGACCGTTCGAAATATTAGGCTAACCCCTTCAAGAGGTAAATCCTAACCAATTCGGATTCGACTGGAGGTGAAAACCAAGTCTTCTTGGTTTTTATAGTTTGTTCGCTTCTAAGGACGCTTGCTACCATTTCTTCTCCTTCCATCGGTGATTTTGCCGGACTAGAGTTGTGTTTGACTTTGATCGAGATTGACGAGGTACTTGAACTTGTAACTGGAAATAACGCTTTACAATACTCATTGACTTTCAGTTTTCTGAATAATTTGAACAATCTATTTAATATTTAATAATCAGTACTTACGCTTATATAAAAACGTGAGAGCTATTTTCCTTCTACATATATACTTGGAGGATCAGTAGCCGAGCTGTATAGTGACCTTATATGCGCTCTGCTTAACAGTGATGGTGGGTTCGAAGCCCACCGGGTTCTTGGCATAAAGATATTCTGTAATATCTCTATGGTTCTTGGGCCGTTCGGAATCGGCGTTAAACTTTAGATTCAACTTTCGCACAACCACAGAGTGCTTATGAAAAATTATCTAACATTCATAGAATGCCTCGAAATGAAATATATATATAATATATATATATATATATATATATATATATATATATATATATATATATATATATATATATATATTTCAGATATTTATAGTTAGAGATAGTAATATTTATATTATTTTTAGCAAAAACAGGCTATTTCCAATGTAAAAAGCTGTATTTTCTCTTGACGTTTCCTTGTATATCACAACTTTTTCAATACTTATATTAGTATATATAATACTTATATTATATATACATTACATATATATATATATATATATATATATATATATATATATATATATATATATATATATATATATATATATATATATATATATATATATATATATATATATATATATATATATATATATATATATATATATATATATATATATATATATATATATATATATATATATATATATATATATATATTATCTTCTTTCCGTAAAATTTGATTATTGGCCAAGTTTTAATTAGGATTCGATTTATTTGGTTTTATATCTGAGGAGTTGATCTTGATGTTATAAATTTCTATTAATTCATTTTTTTCAAATTAAATATTCAGATAGTTAATTGAACTTGTCTGAGAGACAAGCTTGCACGCATACATTTTGGAGATACTGAGCTTTTCTCTTCACGAATACTGATGTTAATAGAATATTGCAATTATAATGTTAATACATATTTGAATGAAATTATTATTATATATGATTTCGAAAATTTATTCGCTCGATATTTCGGCCAAATCTCATTTGCCTTTGCCAAGATGTGGCTTTAGGATGACATTGATCTTATGAGAGAACCTGTGTTTTAAAAAGCTTACAGAAAATTCTGTTATTTCATAATATTTTCTAGAAAATATTCTCAAAATTAATATAACACATATCACAATCAGCAAAAAATATTACTCGAAATTGCTTCCTTCCTTGTTTTTCATCAACTCAACAAAAACAAACTAACGAATGATTGTTATATACAGTTTCTGAATTGGTACTTTGAAACTTAATTAAACGTAGGTGCCTTTATTTTATTATAAAATATAAACGTTTGAAATATCCAAGTCATTCTGTCTACCATGAATTTTTCACAGAAGAAGTTGAATGACCTTACCAACCGAATGCTGAACCGTTATTGTAATTTTATTTGTATAGATCAAAAAGGGTGAAGGGCCAAGCTTAAGTAGATTCCATATTTTATTCACTATTCCCTATTTTAATTTCAACAAGTGAAAATGATGAGCAACTAGAGTCATTTTTCCAAGGTTTTGAAAAAATACAATTCAACGAAACAACAAACTGTGAATGAATATAATTATTGAAAATTTTTGTTATGAAATTGGGAATATTTCAATAATTATTCAGATAACAAAAAAAATGATTCTTCAATTCATCTAAAAAATTAAGGCATTGCTTATTTATTAAAAACATTTTTTTAAGGAAATCCTCCTGTAAAATATCGGACACTTATTAAATAACACTCCGTACACACACACACACACACACACACATACACATACACACAAACACTCTCTCACACACACACATATACTCATATACTCACACACACACACTCTCACACTCTCTCACACACACAAACACTCTCACACACACACACACACACTCACATTCTCTCACACACACATATACTCACACACACACATACACAAACACGCGCGCTTGACTTAACTTCTTGATTGTCCATTTGTCATTTTATTAATACATATAGGTATGTCATAACTATGTATGTGCTTGGATTATCGCATGAAGCTCGATTTTCAGTAGATGACACTTCATTATTTTGAACGTTTTGCAATGAATTATGAGTGGAAATAAAACGGTTTATAGGCTTCAATATTTGTAAGCAATGCACGTGCACATTATATGAATTATTTAATTTATAATATTTCAACAAAAGTTTTGGAAGAACATTTAAAAATGTATAAAAAATATAGAACTTGAGAAGTGCTCACAAAAATAATCTGTGAGGAACTTTTGTAAGTAAGCTACGAAAGTGAATAACTTTGTTTCTCTTCACGTTGCACACTGCTGAGCAATTTAATTTTCACTCAAGATCACTAAAAATCAAGGCTTCTTAAAATATTATCCGCTTTGAGGTGACGTCAGAAGTTAATCTTTAGTGGATTTATAATAATTCCTGAAAATTTAATTCAGTAGATTTCCTGTTCCATGCATCCTTCGAGATATCCTTAGTTATTAAATAATTAGGCGTTGAACTGATCTGTCTGTTCCTTGGTATATGTATAGATGCACTTTAATAATATTTATGATAAAACATTTATATTCTAATTGAATATTTTTTATGCTCCAGCCACTCCTTTTTTCCAGTAGTTTTTTTAACCAAAATTTATATGAAAAAGTGTAAAGAATTTTTTTATTACTTGAAATCACCAGTTATAACCAAATAAAAATGAAAACTCAGGATGTGTTTGCGTCAAAAAAAACATTTTTTTTAAAAAAGTTTCAAATAAAAATTAAATATAAGAATGTTGTAATGTAAATTTGTTTTTCATTTAGATGATATAGAAAACCAATGGCAAAAATAAATTGCCGCGTTTGTCATTGCACAATCAATCAGAAGTTTTAGTGGCATTTAAGATATACTTAATCGTTCAAATATTCTTTAGATTCAGATGAAATTTTTTAAAGCTGAGATTTTCTGACACTTTCAGTAACCTAGTAAATATTTCTAACCATATTTTATGTTATAAAATCATTGAATATGTTGCCTGACTGATGTACGATTACTGTTCTTACTGCGTAATACGCAGTGCGTATGTTCGAGCTTAGGATTAACATTACGCTGATTATAGTCCAGTCAAAATAGACATTCCAGTTTGCATTCCCAACAAGCTGGATTTTTGCGCAGACCTTGGATACGTCATTACAAATGATATGTCAAAAGTCCCCATCGATCCCGCCTGTGCGTTGTTTTTTATTCGAGGTCAAGGGTCACAAATTTACGTTTTTTGCGTATATCTCTGAAACAACGAGAGTTATCGAAAAATGGTTCGAACAAAGTTCGTAGATCGTAAAATTGTCTACAAAAAATATTCGAACACATTTTCTTGTACGGTGCACTGTTCTCGAATTATGGCTATTTTAAACATAGAAAACACGAATATGCACTCATACGTGGCAAGTATGCATCATCGGGTTAACCATTTACACAAAAAATATTAGAACATAGTTTTATTTGCCCCATGCACACAAGTACGTGAAAAATATACAATTACAAATATACAAATATACAATCGAGCTAAACAAACATCTTCATCGTCTTATATCGTTTTTGATCGATCAATGACTGTTCCGACAATCCAACAGCAGTTTCTTGCTAATACTCACAATAAATCTCGTTTGATTTAGATGTTATGTGAAGAATTTGCAGCTGCCAATATTGTTGTGAAACAAGCTCAAAATGACGCTGACGTCCTCATTATTGAAACAGTAGCACCAATCCAAATATCGTTGTTGGAGAAGATGTAGATTTGTTAATAATATTAACTGCACGAACACCTAGTGATAAGATCATTTACTTTTTAAAACCTGGGAGAGCTCAAGTTCAAACGAAAATATATTCTTCACAAAGTTTAACTGCATATCCAAAATGTCAGCCTCATATATTATTCTTTCATGTGATACGACATCAGCAATTTTTTTTGAACCATTTTTCGATAACTCTCGTTGTTTCAGAGATATACGCAAAAAACGCAAACTTAAGACCTTTGACTTCGAATAAAAAACAACGCACAAGCGGGATCGATGGGGACTTTCGACATATCATTTGTAATGAGGTATTCAAGGCTTTCACAAAAATCCAGCTTGTTGGGAATTAATGCAAACTTGAATCACAATTTAGTCTATGTTGACTGGACTATTAATATAACTCAGTTTAATTACATAATTATACTACAAAATATACACGTCGATTCAGTGGCCGATTAACACATTTGCTGCCAGTAGGCTATTCAAACTTTGTCGCCCCTTCTGACCTCGGGATTTCCATACCTTACACGTACAAAAAAAGGTGGAAAAATATTTAAGAATTTAATTCTAAAAAAATACTTTAGAATTAAAACACTATAAAATTATACTTTGTTTTTGAAATAATCTATCTTATGAAAATTTAAGAACTGATTACATTCATTCTGACTAGTAAATTTTCTGAATGAGTAACATTTATTCTACACCAGTTCAGTAAATAAGCTTCTAAATAGTATAATCCAAGAAACCAATAAATACTCGCACATACAGCATCATATGAATTTCTAGTGATATTTAACATCATCGTATTCCAAAATGACTGCACAGTTTCTCAACAATAGGCTTTCTTATCACAAATATTTAACTATATAAGAATGCTTGTACCTACTAATTTTAACAAATAACAAAAATTTTTTTTGGAAATTTGCCGCCCTATGCTCCAGCCTACTCAGCCTGCTAGTAAACCCGACACTGCATCGATTAGCACTTGTAAGTTTGGTTGAAGGTTTTTTTTTCAAATTAAATTGACCTACAGTTTAACGCCGATTCCGAAGGGCCAATGGGCTTGTAATCAATGTACATTACCCAACAATTAACATCATCATTAAACTACTTAAATCATAGACAAACATATACACCTATTCGTTCACCGGGGCTCGAACCCAAATCCTACCGCACCATATTCGGACCACTCTTCAGCCTTGATTCTTACAGACTTGCCTTTCACGTTTTTGTACGTTTTCTTTCAAACAATTCAAAATACCTACAGTATAGTTGAAAGAAATCGAACCTGTATTCCGTTCAAAATCATTTCACTGATAAATTAAGTTATTATGATGCTAAAGAGTGCAGCCGTTTTTCCCGGGAATTCGTGATTTTATTTTATAACAACTATTGGATTTAAAGAAAAATAGAAATGTACCAATAAGCAACATTCTTACACCGTTCTATAATTTTCCCGGAACTAATTCAATGTGGTTAACGCTGAATCGTCCTCCAACTTAGTAGAATTAGCATTGAAAATGCATCAATTATTGTATGATCTGTCCGTTAACCATAACAGCAATCTCTTAACGCTTAATTAAAACCCGTCGTGATAGTTTCAGAGTTTATTAAAAATTAAATTGAAGGATCTTGTCTAGTAGGTAACAAAACTGCAGTATCAATTATTGTATATTGGATTTCAAATTTATTATGAGCAAGAAGTGACTGAAAAACGTTGTACTAATCTAAAATGAATTCTTGAACTTCTTTTGCATGATTTAATTATTTATTTTTTCTTATTCGCGGAATGATTTGAGCAATATTGTGATCTTGAGATTGAGAACAAGTTAATTAAAAGTCGCATAGAAAATTTAGCATTGATGTATTTTCAATTACATCCAGGATTAAATTTTTCAATATTCTCCAAGTCAACAAGCAATACCTTCCTACTGACATGCTTACAATGCTTACTATAGTGAAAATTTTCAGCAGAAATTAGTAAAGTTGGAATTCGCTAATCTTTTTAATAGATTTTCTTTAGATAGGTACTTACCATCCATCAAAAGTATCATCAGTGTATTGGTAATATGTCGTTATTAATCTTGAGCATTTTTAATGAAGGCGCCGTTAGCAGATAGTAATGGAAAGCCGTCCATAATAGAGGAGGGCTTCCTCAATGAATCTTGATAGAATCTGGTAGTACTTCAGCGAAGTATACCAGAAATGAATAAGGCACCTTATTGGTTATGAAGATAACTTAATGATTCTTAATCAATATCAACATCAATTCTTTATTTAAAGTTGTACCTATAATGGGACTGTCTCATGCTCACTTGTACTAGTCATAGTAAAAAGGTGATCGGTTTTGATTATCTAGTCTGCTTCACCTTTATGGACATATTTTTGACATTGATTCGTTTCCGAAATCACCTTTACATATATCTACATACCAATACATAGGTATATATATTTTTCATGGTTATAACACAAAATTAATTTAAAATAATTTTCATATATTTGTTATTATGTATGTAAATAACTAGAATAATCAATGTTCATTCACACTGAATGATGTCCTTTTCAATCATTAAATTATTTCATATAAATATTTTTTATAGACTTATAATGTGCTTCAGAACAATTAGAATCGTTTATCTTGCATCGGACTGATCAAGGTCAAAGATATATTGAAGAAAAAAGGCATGTCCCCATTAAGGGGTTGCAGTGGCGTAAATAATGCCAATGCAACCAATGCGGTGCATTGGAGCGCAGGCTTGGGGGGGTCGTGAAAAAATGATATTCTGGAAAATGAGTCTACGAATAGGGGCGCATATGAATACTAGCATTTGGGCGGAGTCAGACTAGTTACGCCACTGATGGGTTGTTGCTCTGATATATTAGAGTACGTGTAGTTAAATGGCTAGATAATAAAGAAAAAAAACGCATTTAAAACTTCACCTCAGCAAAACCAAAAATCACTAGCAACTCAATAAATAATATCTCTATTCAAAAATTTAGTCAGACATAATATTACTACATAGGATATTATAGTATATATACATAATATTAAGTATTACTACAAAGTATTTTTCGATTTTAAAGTAGGCTTTAGCACCTTGATCTATCATTGCCGAAGTACTATATATATATATATATATATATATATATATATATATATATATATATATATATATATATATATATATATATATATATATATATATACAGTAGAACCTCCATTTAGCGAACTTCCATTTAGCGAATTCCTCTATTTAACGCATTTTTTTCTGGAACATTGAACTTGAAAAAAAAATACGTGAAAAATAACTTCCATATAGCGAAGCAAAACCTCTATTTAACGAAGTCACACAACGTACTTTTTTTTTTTTTACAATTTGTAGCATTTCAGCAGCCCATTCACGATATTACTTGCAGTCAAATTACACACATTCCACGAACGGCTCTCTCACTGCTTTCTTTGTTCTCTCATTTTTCATTCCCATCTCATCATTATGTAAGTTTTTTTTATGAAAGATTTACCGGCAAATAGCAATTCATTAAATGCGTGTGTTGATTTTAATGCAATAAATCACGTTTAAATAAATTATTTAAGCAAATAATGTATTTTATTTACTAACTTCCATTTTACGAAATCCTCTATTTAACGAAGTTTTAGTCAGGATTTAGCGACTTCGTTAAATGGAGGTTCTACTGTATCTTGAAATTGATTTATTGCCTGTTTGAGGTATTTATTTTGAAAGTTTTTAGCATTAACAGGCTTTTTTAATATGAAAAAGTTTATTTCTGTTGACGTTTCGTTGTTATATTACAACTTTGTCAAAACTAATGAATATTTGAATTTATGAGTTACTATGGATATCAAATGTCAAACTTAATTTTTTGAAAAATCAAATTAGTTTTTTTGTATATTCACTTATTGATTTTCATTATCAGAGGAATATTTCTGGCTCAGCATTCGCTTCGGAAGTTTTAGTCTTCTTCACCATGAGGAAACCTCTGAAAAACTCATGGTAAGCCAGGTGATTCTTAAGTCCATTTACATATAGTAATATGTAATTGTATATACTATATGTAAATGGACTTAAGAATCACCTGGCTTACCATGAGTTTTTCAGAGGTTTCCTCATGGTGAAGAAGACTAAAACTTCCGAAGCGAATGCTGAGCCAGAAATATTCCTCTGATAATGAAAATCAATAAGTGAATATACAAAAAAACTAATTTGATTTTTCAAAAAATTAAGTTTGACATTTGATATCCATAGTAACTCATAAATTCAAATATTCATTAGTTTTGACAAAGTTGTAATATAACAACGAAACGTCAACAGAAATAAACTTTTTCATATTAAAAAAGCCTGTTAATGCTAAAAACTTTCAAAAATATATATATATATATATATATATATATATATATATATATATATATATATATATATATATATAAACATTACATCGTACACGTTCACATATCTAGCTCTACTATAACATTCTCTTGGTTAATTTGAATTTTTCAAATGAATGTTCTAGTGTTCATTTTATATATATATATATATATATATATATATATATATATATATATATATATATATATATATATATATATATATGTCAGAATATAAATGAATGTCAGAACTCGCAAAGGTGTCTTTGATTCGGACCACCTTCTTCTCCAAATAAAAACGAAAAATTCAAACCAATAGAAATGAAAAATTTCCATCAAAAAATTCAGGTCGGATTTTGAAAATCTGAAACTCCGCAAAGAAAGAATCATTAAACAAATCAATCAGGAAGAATCGACAGGTTGGGAGATCCTGACAAGAACATTCAGAAAGCCATTGCACTAGAGCAACCTCCTCGCATCAGCAAACATATCTGGTGGAACGCAATCTGCGACTAAGGTATCGGCTGGAAAAAAATTAACGGCCATAAAAATAAGGAAAACTGAGAACACTTTCTAATAACTCAAATACGGGCTCCAAAATAATAAGAGAAAAACATTGATAGACATTGATAGAGAGATATGACAATAATAGGTGTAACGTAATGCAATAGAGAATATCAGCAATAATAAACTAGAGATTTTCACAGAACTTGCAGGGGTACCAAGCGCCCACTCTGTGTTTCAAAAAATCCGATGACACGTTGGGAACGAACAAAAAAAATAAGTACAAAATTTTATCCGAATATTTTAACACCCTTGCAACTGCAAACCACCCCAAGAAAAACTAAAGTTCATTTTTTCGGTGTTTACACATCCGGACTCATAAACCCCCGATATCGAAAATATTACGGATATTATCAAGCAAATCAAAAACAACAAAGCAGCAGAATTAGGATTACCGCCCAATCAACGATGCAAAAACTTCATAATTTTATGTCGGAGATCTGGAGGACGGAATAGTTACGAGATGTTTGGAAATGCACACTAATACATCATTTACAAAAAAGGGGGGACCAGATGGATATCAACAATTACAGAGGAATTTTTTTACTTCCGATTGCTTACAAAATACTTTGTAAAGCAGTTCTAAACAAGGTAGAACACCAAGCGGATCCACTTATTGGGGAATACAAGGCTGATTCAGAAAAGACCGATCATGTGCTGAAGAGATCTGGACTAAATATGATGTTACAAATGAGGAAATGTTGGAATATAGTGATTACATTAATTAGCTTCAAGAAAGCAACTGATTCGGTAGACCGCAAAACCCTTTTTAAATCCATGAAAGAGTTTGTGATCGATGGGAATATCCGAAAAATTATAGAACAGGCATTTACAGGTACAACTTCCAAAGTAAAATTCATGGGTGATGTATCAGATCCCTTCAGAAATCAAAACTAGGGTGCGGACACTAGTTTTCATATTTCGTTTTTCATATTTTTATTATTACTTTTATTGAATTACTCATTTTCCTCATGTGAAGGGCATACAAGTGGGTATCAACAAAGAGAATCGAATAAATGTCAAATGTCTCGATTTTGCAGACGATATTGCTGTTATCAGGGACAATGGAACTGAAGCCGTTCTGGCCGTGGAAAACCTACTTGAAATTGCGCAGAAAACTGGGTTACAAATTTCTTATGATAAAACCAAATACATAGAAAGACAACCAAAAAATAAATCACAAAAACCTCTAATATCAAAACATGGTGAAATTCTACAAGTGAACCATTTTTAATTACCTCAGAGAAACTATACAGTTTAAACAGAATCGCTAACGAACCAAGCTCTAAAGGGCCTACAAGCTAACATGGGCGTACTATAACAAAAGGTTATAGTACAATGATTATTGACGGTCATTCAATAATTAAAGAAATAGGAAAACAAGAACGAAAAATTCTCAGAAAGAGTTACGGGCCAATTAATAGATACGGCATTTGGATGAAAAAACCTAAAAACGAACTTTATCAAAAGACAAATACAAACACGGAAAAAATCAGAAAACGACGAGCAAAGATGTCTACAGGATGAACAGTCCAGAATACCAAAGAAAGTACTCGATATAATAACAATGTGTAAATGTGGCACAGAGTGGCTAAAAGAGGTCCTAAACGATCCACAAGAGGTTAATATCAAAAACCTCGAAGATTGCACGGAGTGTCGCTATAAAATCGCCCATGTGATGTTGGCAAAAATCAACACGCCAACCTAAAATTAAATGGACAGATGAATGGAAGAAAAAGCATTCTGAGAGAATGAAGCAATTTTGAGAGACAAAAAAGCTGAAGCAAAAACTGAAGTTCAATCGCTCTCCTAATGGGGAATGATCGCTATAATAATAAATAAATATAAATATTTAATAGTGTTGGCGTTTACTTGATGTAAATCCATTATAACTGAATATAAACTAAAATTCTGTTAGCATGTGAAAAAGTCGTTTATATATATATATATAAATATATATATATATATATATATATATATATATATATATATATATATATATATATATATATATATATATATATATATATATATATATATATATTAGTGTTGCAACGGAACTGGCATAACGGAAGCAGAAACGGAAACAGATGTCAAAAGTAAATCTTAACAGAAGCGGAAGCGGAAACGGAAGCGTTAACACTATGAAAAAAAATCACAATTTCGCATTTTAATTTTTTTTATTAAATTTGTACTTTAATACTTAGTTTAATAATATTTAATATTCAAAATTAAAAAGTGGCAAGTTATATTTTATGAAGAGTAACTTGGCCGCTTTTTCGCCTTTAAGCCTATTTCTATGTTCGTCATAAATTAAACCAGCTCCGCTGAATAATTGTTCGCTGGCTACACTGCTGGGAGGAGCTGATAAATATTGGCGTACAATTGGTAAAATGAGGGGGTATTTGTGCGCATTACCACTCCACCAATTAAGGGGATCCTCATGAAGAGGCAGTCTTTTTTCTTTTTTGTATTCCCGAAGGTGTGACTGTATTTTTGAATGTAAATTGTCACCATCGTCATCGGCTGTAGAGTCCTCCTGGTCTTCATTAACACATAACATCGATTCCAGTATTTGCAAAGAAGCTGAAGATTTGGAAGTAGAAGGCTGCACTTCAATGTCTTCAATTGCAATTTGAGTTCGGCTTCTTTTGGGGGAAGGTACGCAGTCATCATCTTGGTTGGAATTTGATTGTCTGGTTCTAATAGTGTTCATGTTAATGTTAATCGTCATATTAAGTAATTTACTTAATTACTGCGGTTGCGCACGGCGCGCAACCGCCCCCGCGCGCCGTGCCGCCGTCGCATCTGCTGCACCGCTCGTCATCGCTCTCTTCCCGCTTCCGTTCTGAGTTCTGTTATAAAGTTTGCGGAACCAGAAGCAGAAACGGAAGTGAAAAATCATGCGAAACTTCCGCAGTTGCGGAAACGGAAACAGAGTTCTGTTGCAACACTAATATATATATATACATATATAGTTAGGTCCACCATCAGTACTTGACTCACAAGACAATCAGCAGGCTGAAACCAATAAATACCATGAAATTTGTATAGAGATTTTAACCATAATAATTATGAACATGAAATAACTCAAACATGAAAACAAATAATGAAATTAAATAAAAATTAACATTTAACAAATTTTAATTTCCAAGAAATTACTTAATACTATTAAAACTGTCTGATGCGATTTATGAATAATATTATTTCTAATTTAAGAGAAGTGAAAAATTTGTTCAAATTATTTGTACAATTTGAAATTTGTATGCACACAAATTGTAATAATACAATACAAAAATGTACTATTCAATTTGTATTTTATGAAATAGCATGTGTTGACCCTCTTCATGATCATTTTTGGTATCTTTGTATACATAAGTATTTTATTTTACAATTTTATTAGAAATACCTATTTTATTCTAAAGAAAATAAATATCATTATATTTTTTCAAAGCAAGATTTTTTCAACGCTTAGCTTGGCATAACTAACAGTCAACAGGTGTCTTCATGATATGCGCTTCATCTATTTTTATAACTGAAAATGTTGCAGTTCCATAGAGGAGTATCATTTTCTTTGTATTTTTGAAATTTTTTTTATCTATTACAATTATATTATCACATATTAACTATATACACTTATTCTCAGAGTGGTAAAATGAACCTTTGTCAATGCCACCTGTAGGCCATAGTGAATTCTACTGTATTGAATGATTATATTAATTTGATAACCTCAAATAAAACGTAGTTGAGGTCTTACTCACCCAAAATACCTGTTTTCATCTTCTGAATTGATGTTTTGTTTTATTATAATAATTATTATTATTCAGTATTGTAAATGCAGAGTGAGCTAACGATTTTTAGTCAACTAATACAATATAGTAAAAAGTTCTTTAAAGTAGCCCAGATATTAGAAGAAACTGTCTATTACCTCTGGACAAATTCCAATTAATGCATCAGCATGGGAATAAAATTCTTCTTTCAGTGAAATAACAATCGTCTGAAGAGATTCCGTCTTCTCAGTGATATACTTTGCTACTTTTCCAATATTAGTGTTATCTAATGCGGCATCAACCTCATCGAGTACGAAAAATGGCGCTGGTTGATAACTATGGATAGCAAATAGAAGAGCCAAAGCTGCTACAGTTTTTTCTCCTCCTGATAAATTCGACATCGGTTGGAATCTGGAAAGTCAAGTTATAATGTGATGAAATCACTTGATTAAAATGAACTTGGAAAAGTATTATAGAATACTACTATTATTGCTATTTTAGTTTGATTACTATTTTTTAATACTATACAGCACTACTATTATAATAATATATACCTTAGACATGGTGAATGTTAATCTTATTACAACTAATTATTTATGTCTCTTGTTTCTCATTAAAAAATTAAAAATTATTATCGTATTAAGCGTAATATTTTTTTTTTTGCTTTTATGATGCTAATCTTAAAAATTTCAATTTTCAGAATAAAGTAAGATTATAGAAATCCAGATTCAACTCTTTTGTGAACAAATCCAATTACCTCTTTCCTGGTGCCACACAATTATAATTTATTCCATCCAAGTAAGGTTCTTCAGGATTTTCAGCTCCCAAAAAAGCTTGTGCTGACTGATTCTGTGCTAGAGATTTATAAATGGCATCAATTTCATTAGAAACATGATCGAAACATTTGGTGAATTTGTCATATCTCTGCTGTCTTATTCTTTCAAAAGCGATTTTTGCCTTTTTATTCTGTTTCTGTAGATTCTGGAACTCTTCATTAGTGGATTGTAGTTTCGATTGCGCACTTTCGAGCTTTTGCATGGCTCTCAAATTCGGTGCTTGGATTTTGTTGAGAGTGTCTGTCAGACTTTTTATCGAATTGAGCAGCTTATCCGCCATACGTTTGATCTCATCTTTTTCTTCAAGCTCCTTCATGTTATCAGAGAGCATATTATAGTCGATTTTTATTCTAAATTAATCATCAAAAAAACATAATTAGATTAGGCTACAACTAATATTTGTTACATCAATAACAACAAAGAAATGTTTTAAATCCTATAGATCTTTTCTAGATTGGTGAATACTTGGATTGAGGTTTTGTCTATTTACCTCACTTTCTGATAAGATATTCGAAATATGATATGAATTCAAAAAAATTTTTAATACTATTTTTGACGTTTTACAAAATGAATACTTCAATTACTCAGTCCCAATGATACTTATCAATTCTTTACCAACAATAGTTGTACCAATTTCAAGTACCAATTAATAGTTATCTTATTTGTCTACAGTCATCTCAGTTATAAAGTCTGAATTATCAAAATTGTGAATTTAGGTAATATGGCCACTGATTAACAGCTTAAATATGTCCTTGTTAGAAAGTTCATAGGAGGATGCAATGATAACAGAGGGTGCAATGGTAACAGGTATAATTAGAGATGTTAATGATTCAGAAATCCCTACAGTATCTATTTATTTACAGTTGAAGCAGTAAAATGCTCAGCAGAGTACATTAATAAAATAACTGCAAAGAGCATTCAGTGTTCTATTGTTATCTGTATCTTTAATGTTGGCCGACATTTAAACTCCACCAAGTTTATATCATTTGTTTAAAATCTTTCAAAATCTAAGAAACTCTAAACATCTAACCTCTTTTGAGTCAAATATTTTGGATAAATGCCAGTAATATTTTAATGTGAATACAATTTCTGTCGTAGAGCAAGTAGAGTAATATTGTCAAGAAAATAGTTTTTACCTAGCTTCTTTTTCTAAATTAGCAGTACTAGAATCAGCAGAAGTCTGGGTTGGATCAGAAGCTACAATATCTTCCATATTCCCAACAAGCATTGGAATAGCAATGTCATCCATCTGCAAATGCAAATATTATTGAATGTCAACATTATTAAGAAAATTTCCAATTATGTTTACCTTGCACTGCATAAGTATTGCATGTCTCTCACTCCTTTTACTTTCTATCTTTCCTTCCATGGAAACAATGGCTTTCTGTGATGTTTGTACATCCTTAGCAATAGCTCCAACTTCTCTCCTAGCTTTACCTAGTTCTTCCTCCATAGCATCTACTTCTTGTTTTTTTGAAAGTCGTTGAGATTTTAAATGTTCAACTTGTTGAAGATCTTTATCAATTTCATCTCTGTGTTTCTGTTCCTGTTTCTTACATGTTTCGAGACGCTCTTCTTCATCATTTACAGTACGTTCCCATCTACTAACATTATCTGGAAACAAAAACTTCTAAAACTCTAAATATATGAAAAATGTCAGAAAAAGAAAAAAAAATTTTTTCAATTCATAGTCCGACAGTTCATAAGGCTTTAAAAAATTTTTATACAAAAGTTGAAGATAAAGCATAGTACAAGAATGGTGCACCTGATAACTCTTAACATATATGTTTCTCTCACATAACTTTATTACTAAAGTTGACTGAAATAGAAGTACAACATCATATATGTATGTAATGCCTTTTGAAGTTTGTATTACAACTTTAAAATATTTTGCCTTACTTTGAGTATCTCTACTCCTTTCAAACTCCAAATTGCTTGTAATTCTATTCATCTGCTTTTGAAATTCCAAACGTTTTTGTTTTCGTTCTTCTTGTGCTCTCAACTCGCGATCTTCATACTGACGGATATTTCGAACGCCTATTTCCTGACAAAACTTTGAGAATACAACGTCCTCTACACTGTTCATTTTTAATTTGATTTCTTCAATCTGCTGTTCACGTGAACGCATCGACTTTTCTATGGCTTCGATCTGTGGCTGAAATAACATTGACAAATTGTTGGAGTTTTCAGAAAACTAAATGGAATAGAACTGAAATTCTTTGAACTGAATATTGTGTAAGAAATAAATTTTTCCTATTGTTATCAACTGAAACACAACCATTTAGATATCTTCAAAAGTGTATGAACGAAAAATCAAAATAAAATATATTCCTCACTTACCCCAAATGAGGTCATTTCATCTGACAACCTTCCCAGTTCAGTTTCTACCGCCTTTATTTGTTTTTTCTGTAATATATTACTTAGTTAGCATATATCCCAAATGATTGCAATTAACTTTACCGTGCTCTCCATATCTGTTTTGGCGTAGCGCAATCTTGTTTCCAAACCTCTGATTTGGGAATCAACAGTATTAAGTTCAGATTCCTTGCGAGACTTCTTCATAGCCTCTCTGAGCTCTTCAGTTAATTTTTCTTTTTGCTGCTTCAACTGAGACATATGTTTTTCATCCCATCTCTTTGCTCTGCGAGCAAGATCAAGAGTACCACCAGATATAATACCAGACCTCTGATAGTAAGTACCATCCAATGCTACAGCCTAAAAATAGCAAATTATCTATTTTTATATATTTTGAATGTTAAAAAGGTACTGCTTAGAAATGATTAAAAAGTGCATAGATATTCTGCCAAAAGTATAATGTATATATAAAGTGAATTCAAAACTGTAGAAACTATATTTAACACTTGAAACAATTTCAAAAGTTATGTATTTATTCTCAAACAATTTCTCAAAATTGTTTTAAGTGTTACATGTGGAATGGAAATTCATAATGCATCTCCTGCCTCAATTAACTATACAAAAAGCATATTAATTTATTTATTATACTTATTTTTATATTATGATTTTATATATTATAACCCTCAGAAACTTAAGATTTTATAAGATAACAAAAACAATAATATTTATGACGAATAATTGCTGATATCTGAATATGAACAAACTTCTTAATATAGAACGATTTGCGTAAGAATGCATCAATGTAAGTTTTGATACGATCAATATGGGTTTTAATGCAAACTAACTGTTGACATTTATGTTGTAGAGCTTTGTGTTGAAAACAATCGTATATACATTGTTAAAATAGAAAAAAATTATAATTACAAAATTTTTTTTGGAAAATATTATCTAATGAATCAATCTAATGAATATGAGATTTGGAAAGCTTTGCTCGTGACAATGTTCTTTGTACAACATAATACAAATAACTTATGATTAAGAAGTACTTGATATGCAAAATTTCTGAAATAGTGCAACTTAATAAAAAACCTTACATCATATCTCCCACCAAGTTCATAAGCAACCTTATTTGCATCTTCAGGCGTCTCGCAAATTAAAGCGTTATTAGTAACAAACAGAATGGCTTTTGCAACACTTTGTGGTTCAAACTGAAGAACATCGTAAAGTAATTTCACGCCTTTTGGATCTGTGATGCTTCTCAGTCTTTCCTTGACAGGTACTGACTGCAAATAATCCAATGGCAGGAAAGTTTCAGGTTCCAACATTTGCTCTTTGAGATATTTGATGCACTGACGTGCAGTGTGTTCAGTGTCCACCACAATTGCCTCCATGTATTTACCCATTACTTTGGTAATAGGCACATTGTATCTTTTATGTATAGGGTGGCATATGTTAATCATGCGATCATACTGAAAAAAATTGATATTAAATTTTTTCACTAATGTTTTAACCATCTACATATATTGCAAAAGAATTAATGTTTACAATGTGCCTGGGAGTTTTCCATCAATTAAATGGACAAGAGGGCAATCAATTGAACACTTATAAATTGATAAAGGTAGCATTATTTGTTGTGAAAATTAGAATTTTCCAGAGAAACTAGGGGGACACCACCATAGCAGTGAAGTAGAAATTTTGCAACTCGAAAATCGAAAATGTAGGCACTTTCTTTGAAAAATTGAGTAAATTATTAGATTTACTCAATAACTAGAAACATATAAACTTCATAATAACTCAAGATAATCAATATAGACTTTCATAAAAATAAATATTCTTTTTATTTTTCCATAAAATTTCATCAAGCCATGAACGTATTAGCTTGATGTAATTTTATGAATTGTTTGCATATTTCCGAGCGATATAAATTTTGAAATCAAGAAGTCAATAAGATAATTGAACAAGTCAAAAATGTCAAGCAACAAGTTGAAAATTGAATGATAAATAAAAATCTCAAAACCATCCAGATTTCATTCTGTAACATAACTTTCACATAAAATTGTGTAGTTTGGCCACGTAATTACAAATAATGTAAATTATTTTTCGAGGATTTCCTTGAGGCAATGTAATTCATTATGATATATTATAAAGAACTTCAATACATTATTTATAGAACAGTCACAAAACCTCTTTGAAAATCTACTTGAAATTAGAAAGGACATTGACAAAAGGAAAAATTTCTTTTTCGATTTTTGGACTACAAAATATGAAATAATAAAAATTGTTAGGCCACCTATCTTCTTCATGCATTATTCTAAAAATAAAAAAAAACTGTATTGTTCTAGTTGCTCCGCATTACGTTTATATTTATATTTATGTATACTTGTATTGATGTATGTTTGTATTTATATTTATAAATGAAAAAACTTACCACGCCTGGATAATTGCTTTTAAATCTCTCTACAATTTCTTGTTTCTTTTTTCGTCTAGAATCTTCATGTTTATCAGTACGAGCATCCCCTAACTGTTCTAGTACATCATCCAATTGTTTTTGAATTTCTTGAACCCTATCTTTAGAGGAACCAACATCAGATTGTAGATCAATACGCATCTGCTTTTGATCTTGGAGAGCCTGCTCGCTAGATCTAAAACAAGAAGTCACACATACACTAAATTTGTTTTTAAAATGTATGTTGATTTTCAGCTGTAAAAATAAATTTTATTGCTCATATTCCTATTATTACTCTTATCATTTTATTAGGGTAGACTCAACAACTACACACCAAAAACCAAGCAATACGAAATGTAATTAATACCTGATGTGCTCAGCTAATTTGTCAATTCTTTTTTCCATTTCTTCCTTTTCATGGCATTTCTGCCTATGCCGATTTTCATTGTCAGTTCTCATCCTCAACAGATTGTCAAGTCTATCTTGATCTGCTTTTTGTTCACGATTAACAGAATCTAATTCTTGCATATATCTTGCAGATCTCTTAGCTGCTTCTTCTTTTAATCTGTGGTATTCACGTACCTGGGTAAGAAATGAACAACACTCAATATCAACAGATCAAAACAATCAATTTCTGTATATATATATATGACTGAGATTGAATTCTCGCTTAACTCTTGATGAAACATAATTAAGCATTTAATATAAATATATATATATATATATATATATATATATATATATATATATATATATATATATATATATATATATATATATAAACATAACATAACATATATAATAAGTTATGATTCATTAAAAAAAATAACAATCTAAAGAATAATCATTGTGTTTTTCATTGAATCCAAATGTGACATCAATTTCGTATACTCTTTATACCTATATCCATTTTCAGGTTTACTTTACCTGAGCATCCTCTAAATGAACATCCCTTCCCTGACTTTGTGATTCACCAGCAATTTGCTCTTCATACTCAGCTTTAGCTTTCTCTACTTCAGCCAATTCATCTTCAAGTTTTTTAATATCATTCATATGAGCTTCGTGGGCTTTTCTTGCCTGATCTAAAGTTTTTATTGCTCCATCTAACTTTTTCTGCATATGAGATACTCTTTCCTTTGCCTTGATGAATTGAGGTCTTTTTTTTGATATTTCTACTTCCTATAAGCAACAATCACAATCAATTTAAAATTATTTTAAATTTCTTACAGAAATTACTACTCACAACTTCACGGATATCCTGTTCAATTTTTGCTAAGTCTCTATTTAGTTTACCATGCTCCTTCTTTTTCTCTTTTAATGCTTCTTCGGCTTTCTCTTTTCTTTTCTCTATTTTGTCTACTTCCTTTTGCTTTCCTTTGATCTCCATTTCAAAATTTTTCATTTCCCTTTCATTATGGAATAACCTGAACAATTGGTGCTCTACTTGTTTATCATTCTGAAATAAAGAGCATCGCAGTTAGTGAAATAAAGTAATACTCAGCAAATATTATATTTTTTTTGGAAAATAGTATTCTATTCTATTTTATTCTATTCTATTCTTTGTGTCCAAATGTCAAAAACATTTTCACAATCTTGAAAAAAAATTGAATGCTGTAAACAGAATATATTTACCAAATCATCTTTTAAGCGTGCATATTTATCTGCTTCTTCTTTTTCCAATTTTGCCTCTTTACGCTCAGCATTTATACCCTTTTTTCTTTGATAAGCAAAATTTATTTCTTCTTGAGCTTTCAGCATTTGTTGCTTATGCTTTTCATATTCTTCTTTTAACGCACCAGACCTGACAAAAATATCAAAAGTATTAGTTTAATTTAAGAAATGGAAACAAATTGATTAAAAATTCCTCACCCACTGATTTCTTCAAACAAAGTAGTCATTTCTTTAGGATTCTTCATAGCTACAGACTCAACTGCTCCTTGAAAAACTAAGAAATTCTTTGCTTTCACATTTATTCGAAGTTTTTCTAACTCTGATAAATATTCATTGCTAGAGACTACATTTCCATTTATTCGATATTCAGATGAAGAACCTTGTACTGATCTCTGAAAAGCCATCTCTTGACCTGTTTCGTCATCTAATGAGAAAACAGCAGTAACTGAAGCACTAAAACATAATTGATAATTTTATATATAATTTATACATCTAAGATTGAATTCTCGCTTAACTCTTGGTGAAACATAATTAAATATTAAATTTAAAATGAGCTCACACTCGAAATGTTGACTATGTAACTTTATTGTTAAATATAATCGTGAAACATTGAGCCTAGTGTTTAATTTAATATATATATATATATATATATATATATATATATATATATATATATATATATTTCTTGAAATTGATTTAATTTATACAGAAATAAACTTTTTCATATTAAAAAAGCCTGTTAATGCTAAAAACTTTCAAAATATATATATATATATATATATATATATATATATATATATATATATATATATATATATATATATATATATATATATAGATGTGTGTATATAATTAGAAAAACCTTCTAGATATAGGCCTACTGATAGCAGCTCCATGAATGAGATCACTAAGTCGCTTCACTCTCAAGCTTTGAGTTCTCTCCCCCATCACAAAGCTGATAGCGTCCATAAAATTAGATTTTCCTGCAAAGTATCAACAGATAGTTTCTCATGTCACTGAAAATACATTATCAAATATTTACCTGACCCATTAGGTCCAATAACGGCATTAAATGGTTTAAGAGGACCAATAACTCTATGTCCTCTATATGATTTGAAATTCTCAACTTCAATATATTTCAGTCTAGGTGGCATTTCAGATTATTATTAAGACTTCCTCAAGTATAATAATTAAAATACAAAAAAAATTCCTGAAAAGAAAAGTCTAAAACTAAGTCACAACTTTCGATAAGCTACAGAGAGCAATAATTTCATTTCGAAACTTTTTTGATATCGCTCATGAAAAAGGGTTAATTTAAATAGTATCAATTCCACATAAATTCAAAATTTAGCAAACTTATTATCAATTTATCACTGATACTTATATTTAGGTAACTCTCTTAATTTAATGAATACCATTAGGGGTATGTTTTGCGGTGGTGGAAAACAACAAAACATTGAATCACAGATACATTAGTTTAAATCTATGCTAGAAAAGTATTTTGCATCAATGACGTATGTTGTGTTGTATATTGGTATATACCTGTTACGAATGCAATATAATAAAATATAAGATAAATTCAAACACTTAAACTTTAGGTTTACACTGCCATTGAATAATAACATGTGTTTCATCGGGGGTTACTGACATCTTCAGACGCTTACAGGATATGAGTTTATGACAAGTTGCCTTTTTCTGTAGGAATCCAACTTAGTATGTGGTTTCTTCTTCATTCATATGAAAAAGTTTTGTAAAATGTAATAGACATCAAGTTATTAATTTATTAATTATATTCATTAAGATCACAGTTTTCCCAACTTACATGTCTTACTATAGATTGTGGTAATTATGCGAACCACTTTTATCTATACAAGAGTGACCGTCTAAAAGCTTGAAAGTGAAAAAACGTTACTCTACTACTCTAGTGAGAAAATAAATTTTAAGGAGAGCAATGAAAACTTTCGGAGATGGATATTATATTATTATTATTACTAATGTTCTGAATTTTATCATTTTATTAAATATTATTACTAAATGGCGGCGTTCAGAGATCAATATAGCTCCGATTGTACCTACAGTTTAACACCGATTTCAAAACCAATAAAATAAAAATATACTTATTTCTTCTCTATTCCTTATGCTACTCTTAAAATCAGTCCTTACTTGACGAAAGTGAGGCTGTGCATAAAATGACAATAAAAACAGAACAAATATTCAGAAAGAAATCTCTAATTCCTTATAACCTTTTATAAATCTATGACATAAAGGCGGGAATCGCAAACATTACATTCATTTTGGAAATATTGTTATAATTCAAAAATTGAAATACGGTTATGGCTTAATGTTCAATGTTCAAGTATCAAAACAAAAAGTAATCTGTGTCAGATTATCAATAATTGGGAAGAAAGGCAGCATTATTCAATCGCACAGTGTTTATATATGCTGTTGATCGATCTGTTTCTTATTTACTGCTAATTTAGCATAAGGATTGTTAACTTTAATTACAGTTCAAGGATGGAGTCGAAAAATGATGAATTGTTGGAAATTTCAAATTTAGAAACTTTGGATAATTACCTATCTAATATGGATAATAGCAAAAGTAATTCATATATTTCCAAAATTCCAGAAGTCTGTAAAGAATACCCTTGTTGCTTAGGTATTGATGAAGCTGGAAGAGGACCTGTTTTGGGGCCAATGGTTTATGGTATTTCCTTTTGCCCTGTGAATGAAGGTTCATTATTGGTTGAATTGAATTGTGAGGATTCAAAAGTTTTAAATGAAAAAAAACGTGATGACATTTTTGTGGACATTTGTAAACATTCTAATAAAATTGGATGGGCAGTTGAAGTGATATCACCTAATAAAATATGCAACAGCATGTTGGGGAGATCAAAGTATTCTTTGAATCAAGTATCAATGGATTCAGCTATAGGTCTGATCAAAGCAGCTATAAATGGTGGTGTAAAAATTGAGCATATATTTGTTGATACTGTAGGCCCAGCTGATAAATACCAAGCTTATCTCAAGAATCTTTTCCCTAAATATAAGATAACAGTAGAGAATAAAGCTGATTCTAAATATCCTATTGTATCTGCAGCTAGTATTTGTGCTAAAGTAGTTCGAGATCATGCTCTTCAGACCTGGAAATGTAAAGAAGGCCATGAATATACCTTTAAAGAATTTGGAAGTGGTTACCCAGGTAAGTTATTTTCTTCAGATAGTTAGATTTGCCGACTAAAATTGACATTAATATATCATAATATTAAACCATGAATAAATACTGTTAGAAATGGTTCTAAGTGAGTTGGGGTCTATTTGGTTTAATAATAACTTTTAAAGACAAAGAACAATGCAATGTCTCCATTATCCTTCTAGGGATAAATATTGGAGAATATGAAATCAATGCCTACATTTATTGGAGGCGTAAGATGGTTAACTGTTTCGTACTCATCAGTTACGCCACGTCCAACAAATGAAAGGCATCGACTTTAATCCTCACATACTATCTTGTCAATTATAAGACAGAAATATACAGTAAGTCGTATGCATATATAATGCATAGATTAATGGAGATCTCAAATCTTAGGAATCAATGAAAAGCATATGAATACATCTAACATTGGAAGTTTCACAAGTCCTTATCAATTGATATAGTACATTTTACAACTCTAGTTTTTGAACAATATCGTCTAATTTCATGAAGTAATACCATCTAGGTTGCGGTTGTAGAAACGCTGTCTGTCATTTATCAAAGTATCCTGAAGTGGCTACTTAAAACATGAAAGAAATCTACTATAAGAAAAAGAATTCTGTGATTCTCCTGCTATATTACCACACTTGTACAAGTGCCTTGTGGTTAATTTCTTTTTTAATATATATATATATATATATATATATATATATATATATATATATATATATATATATATATATATATATATATATATATATATATATATATATTAAATATTAATATTTTAAAACCTAAATATTTTTAAAGAGTCAAGCATTTTGGAATAACACACCTATCTCCTTATTTGAAATATACTTCTTTAATTTACCCTTAAATATCTCAACGTTATAGTTCTGATTTTCATAATTTCTTAAGCTGATCCTGTTACCAAGAAATTTTTGGCAGACAATGTGGATGTTGTATTTGGCTTTCCTCAATTAGTGAGATTCAGTTGGTCTACTGCTTCTAATATCCTGAAAGATGAAGCCTATCATGTTGAATGGGAAGATATTGAAAATGAAGCACCATCACCTATAAGTAACTCTACTATTACATCTTTTTTCAAAATGACAAATCAGAAATCTGAAAAACCCCTAAATACATTTTTCAGTGACAGATATTTAAGTAGAAAAGTTGATTTGTAATGTAATTTGTAACATAATTCATTTTTATAAGTTAGTGTTTCATAGCTATTAGTATTAGTTGGACAATTACCAAATTTTAAGGCAAAGTTGATTGAGAATTATATTGTATTTTATACTGAATATCTTGAAAAGGATCACATCAAAAAAACATATTTTAGCTTAACTAAGTAATTGTAATCAATCAATGTCATTATAACATGCATGATGGGTCATTGAAACATGTTTTGAGTTTGTTTTCTCTCATAGTCAGGTTTGAGATGTTCGTGGTTGAAGATTAAACAAAAGCCACTGTAAAGAATAAGCACCCATTTGCAGATATCCTTATGAAATACCTAAAATTGACAATTTGATGTTAGCTTCAAAGTGGAGCCGAGTTTTATCATTCACAGAATCTCAAACTGTGAATTTGAATAAACACAGAGGATTTGGTCCAGGAGAAATTATATCATTAAAAGAAATAGTATGAGTCTGACACATGTTTTGTGATGTAGTGGTTCTCATCATCACAGTGTAGCCATGTCTTAGTTTGTTAAACCTGGAGATTATAGTCTTCTTCTTCTTCTTCTCTTACTCGCCTCTAGAGAGGAGACTTGGGCTTCAATTATTGATGTACCCAGATGATTGTAGTGTGAATCTTTTAACTGTTATACCCCATAACGCCCACCCTGTAATCCCCTAAAGGAGGGATGGGAATGACATTGTACAAACACGTAATATCAGAACCATTGGTTAGTATTTACACAACAAATAAGATACAAATGAAAAAATATAAAAAAAAAAAAACAGAAATTTATTTATCAATTTATAGCTTAATCTTGGATTGATCTAAAAAATTTATTAGTATTTCAATTATCTCTAATTTCCGTGTAAAAATAACTTCATATATATTTATAGGTTTATCAAATTCATATTCCTCTAATCGTTTATATAAATTACTGCACTGAACAATATTCCGTGTACACTGAAAAAAAATATGTTGAATTGTTCCTAATTCAGCACATTCACAATATGGGGTTGGAAGTATATTAATACGAAACAAATGTTCTGGAGTGAGACAATGCCCTGATCTGATTCTCATTATTGTACTTATATGCTTTCTTGACATATTTGATTCTAACATTACATACGGTTTACTTATTTTATCAACTTTATCTCTGTTTCTCATATATGTATACGTTTTTCCTTTGACTCTACCCCACTGAATTAATTCTGTTTCCCATTCTCTATTTAATTTCTGTACTATTTGATTATATATTTGTTTCGGCCCAGCTCTATAATTTAAAAATTTCCCATTACTTCTTCCTTCATTAGCTAATCTGTCCGCTGTTTCATTTCCTATTATACCTTTGTGACTAGGAATCCATACTCCCACTATTTTATACCCCTTGTTCAGTAATTTGGTCCATATTTTTTTTACTGTTATTGTAATTATGTCTATTGACGAGTCAAGTTTCCAATTTTTTAATTTAATCAATGCACTTAACGAATCCGAAAATATCACCGATTTGTACATTTTTCTTTTCTCAATATATTGTAATGCCTTTCCTATCGCTAACATTTCTGCTAAGTAAATACTCCAATAATTTGGTAATTTATATGAAATATTATATAGGGGTGTTGGTGAATGGATTCCTATTCCTACACTTGTATCAGCTAATGATTCTTTAACCGACGCGTCCGTAAATATCCTGTGATATCCCTTATATTTATTTTCCGAAAATTCACGAAACTTTGTATCAACACCAATATCCGATTTTTGTAAGTCGGAAATGTATACAGTACATGGAGTAACATGTTCTTCATAATTCAAGGAGTAGAAGGGTATTTGCCTATCATGATATATATTCTTTTTGTGATTTTGAAGTAATGAAAATGCTTCTAAGTAGGCTGGTTTGTTTTTATTTATCCAAAAATTTTGGCATTTATTCAAGATCGATATTTGATTAATAATAATATTATCTGAAATTTGATAATTTTTAGACAAATATTTTACCGCTAATAATTTTCTCCTCTTCAACATATTGACTTCACCACTTTCCGCTAACAATACATTAATAGGTGTTGATCGCATAAAGCCCATAACGACTCGAAGTGCTTGATACTGTGTTGTGTTTAATTTATTAAGATTTGTTTTAGTACACTGTCCATATACTAGAGCACCATAATCTAGGTGAGACCTTACTAGAGTTTTATATAGTACAAGTAAATTTTTAGGTTGTGAGCCCCACCAAGTTTTACATAAGCATCTAATTAAATCTATTCCTTTTTTAGCTTTGCCGGTTGTATGTTCTATCTGCGCTTTCCATTTTAAATTAGGTTCTAAGATAACTCCTTTTTCCTAATATTTTACCTGATTAGACCATGGAATATTTTTATTATTTACACTTATATAAGGTAAGTTAATATGATTAATTTTTTTACTGAATAATACCGCAGAGGATTTTTCAGAAGATAGATTCAAATTTCTCGATTTCAGCCAATTATGTACTTTATCTAAAGTTTCAGAAATTTTTTCATATATAAAACCTAGATCACTGCTAGAGCACATTATATAGGTATCATCCGCATATTGCCCAATTTTTACATCATCTGGCGCACATTTTATTAAATCTTTCATATATAAATTAAATAATATCGGACTTAGTGGAGATCCCTGTAAGAGCCCTTTGGTGCTCCTAAAGGGTCCTAGATTTTTATTTTCTTCTGTCGAATGAATGAACATTTCTCTATATTTTAAAAGGTTTTCTATAATAGAAATAATATCACTAGTAATGTTTATACTCCTCAAATCATTTACCAGAATTTCTAGGTTGACGTCATTGTAAGCTCCGTTAATGTCTAGAAAGACTACTATTGTGTATTTATTTTGTGAGAAAGCGTAATAAATATATGATGTTAGATAAGTCAGACTGTCATTCACAGATTTCATCCTCCTAAATCCAAACATTAACTTGTTATGGTGTAGAGCTTCTTCAATAATACCCTCTATTCTATTTTTTATGAGCGTTTCTAATATTTTTATACTACAAAGTGCTAGGGCTATCGGACGAATATTATTGATATGATTTAAAGGTCTGTTTGGTTTTGAAAAAGGAAGGATTAGAATTTGATTTATCCCTTTCAGGTTATTTGGATTACACAATATCGCATTATAAATATCGATTAATTTATTTTTATTACTGGAATTAAAATTTTTATACATTATATACGATATTGAATCTAAGCCTGGAGCCGAATCTTTACATGATTTAAATAGGAATTCCAATTCTAACCAACTGAAAGGTTTAGCTTTTTGAACTCTAGGATATTGATTATAATTGATCTTAACTATCTGATTGATATCTTTAATTGGCTGGGTGAGATTAATCATTAGGTCATTCAAAATTTCTGAATTAGGAAAATCGTTTGTGCTAGGTGCTGTTTTGCAGTTTTTGAATTTTTTTATTGATTTCCACGCTGTGCTAAGAGGTAAAAAGTTAATATTCTCACAAAACTTTGTGAAAGATTTAATTTTTTTTTTTCATTAATAATTTAGTCCTGGCCCTGATTTCTTTAACCCTTACATAAGATTCCATAGAGGGGTTACTTTTATACTCCCCAAAGGCAACTTTTCTCATCTGAACCATATGTGTTAATTCGTCATCCCACCAAATTGCTCTGAATATACTATTTTTTTTTTCCTAATCTCTATGTTATTTTCCGCACTTTGTATTATTAATGAATTAAATTCTTGCAGAGTTAAATTTTCTTTTTCTCTACTAAGTGACTCTATTGATTCGTTATATTTATTCCAATTTGCTTTATCTGTCAAATATTTTCTAGTAGTAAAATATGGATTTATGTTGCTGATGTAATCTTTATTATTTACTTCTATAATAATAGGGTAATGATCACTTTGAGCTGGGTCAAAAATCACTTCCCATTTGCAATTTATTGTCAAATTAGGAGAGCATAAAGTTAAGTCAGGTACGCTTTTACCACTACCTGGTCCAGTAAATCTCGTTATTGCGCCTGTGTTTAAGATATTGAGATTACATTGATCAATAAACTCTTCAATTACTTGTCCGTTATAATTACGCCATGAAGACCCCCACATATGACTTTGAGAATTAAAATCCCCCATTAAAATCATAGGTTCCTTGATTAGACTTACAATTTTTTTTAACATCTTTATATCTAATTTGACATCAGGTGGATTGTACAAATTTACTATATTGAGGTTATTCACCTTAATTATTTGATATTGAAATTTATTTGCAATATGAGGTAAATCTATATTTACGTTAATAAATTTAATATGTTTTTTTATTAATAGCAAAATCTCTCCCCGCCCATCTTCTCTGTCATTTCTCACAATATTATAGTTAGAGATATGTATTCTTTTACTTGGTTTTAGAAATGTTTCAGCTAGGCCTACAATATCTGGATCATTATCTTGCAACTTACCCATCAAATCTAAATAATTTGTAAATATTGACCTGATATTCCATTGCAGAATTTTAACTGACTTATTGTTTGAACTTATATTGATATTATTATTATTTGGGGCATTGAATTTGTACCTTTTTTTTTTTAATTAAGTGAACTGTAACTTGTTTATTTTTATTCAGATCAAAAGTATATCAATTTATATATTCAAATACATAATTATTATTTATTTTACAATTTAATTTATTTGTAAATAATTGTGTAAAATTAATTTATTATTCGGGGACTTTATGAATAATTGCTGTTGTATATATTTCATCCATATGTTTTTGATTAAAATCATTAATTTGAGATTGTACAGGTGTACCTGAAGTTAATAGCAAGGGAGTTTCCTCCTCTTCCATAGTATTATTTATTTGGGTTATACCCAAACTTGGGTTGCTTTCTTGAAATTCTATTGTTCTTCTGTGCCAGTCCGATAATTTATTTTTTTTATATTCCGGAACGAAATCTACTAAGCATTCTTCTATTTTATTTTTATTAAAACCCGGTTTACTTTTCTGAGGCCGATTTTTAGTGACAAACGTAGTACCTGTTTTCTGTTTTTGTGTTTTATTTGTGTTAATCGAGTGTAAATTAGGGGTTGAAGTTGTGTGTATATGTTTAGCTGTTTGTTGTGCGTATGTCTGTTGGGTAATTGTTGGAGGGAGATTATTATTAATTATTTTCATATCTGTTTTCGGTAGTTCATTTCTTTAATTCACTTTTGATTGGCAAATTCATTACACACTCTATTTGTAGCTTTATGATCTTTTTTACAATAAAAGCATTGAGGTGTTTCCCTAATACAATTTTCCTCCTCATGTTCATCACCACAATTGTTACATCTTTTTTTACCCCTACATAATTTCGCTGTGTGTCCATACAACAAACAATTGAAGCATTGAATTACGGGACTGACATATTGTACTACTTCTAACACATTGTGGTACAGAGTTACATATGGAGGAATTATTTTATTCCTGAATGTTAATACGCATGAATTAGAATCAACATAAATTACTTTATTATCATTATCGATTTTCCGTTTTTTCAGTCGTCTTACTTTGATAATTTCCGAATTCGCTTCCGCGAACTTAGTAATCTCTTCTTCTGTAAAACTCGGATCTATGTCTGAGATCACCCCCATATTAGTAATATAAGTTGCTGGAATATATATATATCACAATTTTCAAATTGAACTTCTTTACTAAATAAATTTGCTTCATTAGCAGTCTCAAATTCAACACCCACCCTATTCTTACCTTTCCTTTTAATAGATTTAATTTTAATATTTCCTTTATTATTTTCAAATAAATATTTTCCTAATTTGAGAGGATGAATATTTCCTATATTTCCATTTTTTCCCTCAATGTACACAAAATATGGTCCCTGATCAGTATTATTATAAGTAAATTTATTTTTAAAATTCGTACTACTGAAATTAGATTTATTATTAGACAAAACTTGAGATATTATATTTAATTCATTGATCAATTCTCTATCTTGATCAATATTTGCTTGCTTGTATAATTCTGAAATTTCAATCTGCAATTCTGCAACATCTGCTAATGAGATCTTATCATTCATAACATTATATGTAGTTTTTTTTGCTTTAGGAGATAACTGAAGCTAATGCTTCGATGTCCCGGCTAATGCCGGGACATCGAAGGTCCCGGACTTTCCGTACTCATTTTGACTTATTTATTATGTATGAAATTGTTAGCTTACCCCACAGTAGGTGAAATTATTAATCTTACAGTCACTTAGGATAAATATACAAATAAATGGTCCAAACCTTCACCAGGAAATTCTAACTATATTTAAATACAAATATTCAAACACAAGTCACAGAATCAACCACCCTGTTCAATGTCATAAGCGCGAATCCGAGATTATAGTCTCTAACAAAATTTGTAGCAAACCACAAGCACCTGATTTCCACTTCAAATGCGCTCATATAACCTATAAGTTCTATTTTTAAGCTCATAATATCAATATTATGAAACATGTAGTATTTAGCAATATAATTACATTGTTATATTAAACATTTTTTTCATGGAAAACCATCTCCCCTACATAAAATCATGTTTATATTTCTAGTACCAATATTTGAAAAAATCAGAAAAAGCCACGGCGGGTGACACGAAAAATTGAAATATTTGTGATGTTTTGGTGATTTGTTCTGAATCCCTTCACCCACCTTTTCGAACCTCTGATTACTGGACTGTCGTTACTGTGCAGGATATAATTATTGTTTATAAATTTCATATTACTTTTGTTAATTTTTGTAATGAGGGTATACCATAAATAAATCAACAAATAAGAAATCATTCTTGCATTAATTCTTGCACTCCACACAGTATTTTGTATCAAGGTACTATATAATTATTTAAATTGTATATCCATTATCAAGAACATGGGTATATATCAATAAATTCAAATTAACAAACTCTACATCTGTTTTGAGTGGTTAACCTATATCAAGAGTACACTCCATATGTAGAGTTTTTAATATATTTAGAGAAACTTAAGCCAAGTGTGTTAATTTTAATTTACTGTTTTTAAAATAATGTTTCACCAAGAGATAAGCGAAACCTCCGTGTCATTATGAGTATATCTGTTAAATAAGTGAATTATACAGAAGTATCATCTCTCTTATAGTAAACTTTTCATAACATTTTGTTCCAAAGTCTAAGGATTAAGAAAGGATTCACTGACGTGAAGAAAGGATTCACTGACGTGCATAAAGGAGATGAAATATCAGTTGTTACAAAAAACGACTGAATATAGTAATACAAGTGACAAATATAATATATGAGTAAATGAAAGAACAATAATTGTATTATGTGCAAGTGTATGTACCAGTCAAAACAGGTACAGTTTTGACCGGTTCATGAGAAACTGCAATATACTTTGGAATACCTGATGAACACCGTCTACAATAATATTTTATTTATTTTAAGTTACAACAGAATCAAATATTTACATGTCAGGTCAATAAATAGTTATACTAGCTTTTTGGACAAGTACAAAAAAAAATCATACAGACTATATAAAGTTCTACTTAATAGTAATTCTTTAACTCTGTTTCTGAACATGGACCCTGGTTGTTCTGTGATTTCATTTCCTCTGGTAGGTGATTGTATAGTTTCGGTTCCCAATAATCAATTCCCTACTGGGACTTTTTTCTGTATGAAGAGGTGTAAGAAGCTGTCCTCTACTTCTGGTGTGAAGTTATAGAAAGTCATATTCAATGGGAACCTGTGTAAATTATTGTGGACATAAGTAACACAATCTAATATATACAATGATAGAATCGTGTGTATCCTCAGTTTTTTGGATGGTGCTCTACAGCTTTCTCTCTGCTTTAAAGAAAATTAAATTCTCACTGCTTTTTTCTGTAGTATCATCAAATCTGATGAATAACTTGATGTTCCCCATAGAAGAATTCCATATGAAATTATTGAATCAAAATATGCAAAGTGTTATTAAGGCCACATTTTCTGAACATACCTTTTTCATAGTTCTTAATGAATAAAGTGCTGTTGTTAGTTTTTTTTTTGTTTCTTCCACATGAGCTTCCCATGATAGAGTACCGTCAAAAATTACTCCAAGGAATTCCAAGTTGGATGCTTTATTATTCTTTACGAATACTAGGTGTTGCGTTTTGTCGGATTCAATTGTAAAGAGTTACACCTGAACCATTCTTTACACTTTTGAGTTACTTCATCTTCTATTAATTCTAATTGGGTTAGTGTTTTACCTTTTAGCAGATGGGTGGTGTCATCAGCAAATAAGTGTGTTGAAGCTTTAACGTTTTCATCGTTGATGTTTATGTTCATAATTTATGAAGATGACTTACAATAATGGTCCTAGTACAGAGCCCCGAGGCACACCAAACTCTACATTTCTCTTTTCAGAAATTTTATTATTCCAAGTCATTATTTGCTGTCTATCGTTTAAATATGATGATATTAACTTCAAAGCCAAATCTTGAATACCATAGTTTTTGTTTTTTTCTAAAATTAAGTTATGTCATGTACTATCAAACACTTTAGTGGTGTCTCGGCATGTTACCATTTCAATAATTGCTGTTGTTGTTCTCAACTTTAGTCTGTTGTTTTGTTAAGTTATATATATGATCTGATTTTGTTACTTCGAAAATTATGTCCAAGATATTTAGTTTATTTTTCCATTCTCCAGTGTTGTGTTTTATTGTCGCATTAAGCACCTTTCTCTGTCCTTTTCTAGAAAATGATCATCGAACTGTGTCTTGAATTTTCAAAAAAAAAAAACACTCAAATACATGTTCCCGCTCTTGTCTGCCACTAGCTTGTTCCAATCAATGGATTCCAGAGTTTTACTAATGTTAATTATCCTCTCTGCAGTAATATATCTTATTTTCTGTTTGGTGTTGGGGGTTGATAGATTAACGCTCTCGAATGGAAATTCATAATGGTCGCTCATATAATGATGTATGGTTCGGCAATTTTTTATTCTGAAGTTGCAGAAGATATTATCAATACATGTTGAAGTTTCCTTAGTTACACGTGAAGGCTCGTTTATCGCAACTTTTATATTGAATAAGTTAAAAAGACGCATCAGGGATTTGTTGTTTTTGTCAATCTTCAATGTACCCATTGTACAAATTGGTAGTAGTGGGTTAAAATCCCCCACTACTACCAATTTTTAATCATCTGTGTATGTATCCTTGTCGAAGATGATGTCTAAAATTTCTTCCATTTTTCCTAAAAAATACTTCCAGATCTGCTCTTGGAGCGTTATAAGTAAAAATGATTAACTTTTCTTTTGGTATGACTATTCTGTTTTATCTTTCAAATACATTAATGTTTCAAACTGCATTGATTTTTAAACTAATATTAATGATCCCCCATGCTCGTAGTTTGATCGTTCAAAGAAATCTCCCACTACAAAATTACTTAGGTTTAACTTTGTTAAAATATAATCTTTACTTTCAGTGACCCAATGATCAGTAATAGATACTATATCAGAGTTTACTTCTTCTAATTTTTGATTCATAACATATATCTTAGGGGCCATCCATAAAGTACGTCACACGAATTTCATGATTTTTTGAAATTGATATTGTGATTCCCGTACATGATTTGCGTACCAAATCGCATCACGTTTCAATACCCTAGCCTGTGCAACATCCAGTCTAGTTTCTGTGAGCATAATATATTTGGCAACCACAGGATATCCATAAATGACCAATTGGCTCCAAATATTACTCAGCACTGTGCCTGCACTCTCAAAGTTTCGTTTTTCTAGGCCCAGGTCAATAGTTTTATTACCAGAATCGAGATGTGAACCGAAATTATTGTGTTTTAATAAAACACCAGTAAATTCACGACTAAGAGGCGCCATTCGTCGTTCTACTCTATTAAAAGCACTTCTTCCCGGGGCATTTGTAGCAATGTAAACAGCATCCAAATCAAAATCTTTAAAATGTTGTATAGCTGCAGTTATACATATACATATATATATATATATATATATATATATATATATATATATATATATATATATATATATTAAGAACAAGGTTTGTCAGGCTGAAAAAGGAGTTAATAGTTTTCGGTATTTACCTGAGATTTACGTTGCTTGTTTATTTGTAACAGCCGTTTACATATGTTTCAAGCTAATTGGCTCTCAGAGAGCCAATTAGCTTGAAACATTATTTATTATGAAAAACATATATATATATATATATATATATATATATATATATATATATATATATATATATATATATATATATATATATATATATATATATATATATATATATATATATATATATATATATATATATATATATATATATATATATATATATATATATATATATATATATATATATATATATATATATATATATATATAGCATAGAATAGAACTTGCGAATTCAAGTTCAATCGCGCTGCTAATGGGGAACAATCGTTATAATAGTAATAATAATAGCAAAGAATAACAGTCATAATACTAATTAAATGAAATATACATGTTTTTAAACATTTAATTTTAAGTACGTAGGTACATTCAAAGCTAAGTAAACTACTAATTATTTGACATACTATCACTATACACTAACTGTACATTAATTTTCTTCAAAATAATAAAGGTATATGAAATCATCAAATATTTTTTACATGCATATATAGGTGTTTTATTTGGTTCTTTTGTAACTACGTACGGAAACATATCGAAGAGAATTAGATTCATTGAAATACAGACATTCTTGATAACAATTAACTTTAATTAATTAATTTAATATTTTAATAAACTCCACATGATTTTATGTATATTATATATATATATATATATATATATATATATATATATATATATATATATATATATATATATATATATATATAGTAGTTTCATTTCAAATGAAGAAAATAATAGGATTCTATTACATTTCAGACATGGGTGCTTTTATTATAATGGAGAAAAATGATGATTGATAAAATCTAAGGATTCATTATAATAAGCAAAATTATAAATGATATTATTACAATATCTAAAACTATAGCTGTTATCAACTGTAACGTACGGTTAAGTAAACATATAGGAATAAATATTTATTACCTGATACACAGCGGATTCTATAATACCGCAAAGTTTGCGTGGCGAATAAAAATAAAATTCAGCTTTTTTTACACTAATACTAAAAGAGAAAGATCTTCAAAGTCGTTGAAGAATAATAATCTTTACATTTGGGGCTTATTTGCTAGTTGAGGCCACTCAAGTTAGATAATTATTTTTTATTATATTGTAATTGAATTGCATGGGCATTTACTTTAATGGAACTCCATATTCATAATTCAGAAAAACCAATAAAATACATTTGACATATTAAAAATTATATTGACTGGACTGACACATTTCGTCAAACTTGGTGACTTCCTGAGGTTCTAACAAATCAATATACTCATAGCTAAATAAGGTAAAAACATTTTTATTGATCAAACAAATTTGAATTCGTCACCACTCTTAAATATGTACAGCTGCAAGTAACCCTGAAGGAATTACTCCAATTGAGGATTTTTATCTAACAGGTGTTACATATTAGAGATACAGATATATTGATTTGATGAAAATATAATTCAATATGCCTATGATTGCTTTCTAGTATTTATGTACATTTAATAATTTCAGGAAAAAATAAAATTTATATTTTGTAGAGTTATATACGAGTACATTAAATTGTATTTCATTTTACAGCAATTGCAACTTCTATTATTTTCATTTCATTGTATTCATTGTCGAAATTTCAAGTTTCAAGGAAAGTGGGGATTGAGGAATTTCACTATTAAGGCACATATTTTGTGCGTTTTAAGCTGATATATTATTTTGTAGCTAATTAATAGGGAATTAATGTTTAGATTTTATTAATTCGTATGAAACAGTTCAAAACATTAGACGAAATTTTAGGCTTTAAAACAAAAATCAACCTTAGAATGATATCGAAAACTAGCGAAATGAGAAAAAAACACACACACACATATATATATATATATATATATATATATATATATATATATATATATATATATATATATATATATATATAGATATATATATATATATATATATATATATATATATATATATATATATATATATATATATATATATATATATATATATATATATATATATATATATATATATATAGCCTTACAACTAATATCAAATCAAATGTATATACCTTTAATATGTTAAAGGCAAGGCTAACTTAATAAATACGAGTAAAATACACTTGACTTAATGTTTTTTATTTGGCAATTTCTTTGTCGAAATATTTTGAGGTATCATCAAAACTGTTCTGTTGATAGGCAGATTCCAACATGCCGACGAAGAAATTGTGAAACAATAGAGAACCATTAATCCAAGTGTATTTGGGTAACATAATGAATAAGTTATCATATTTTACCAATAATTGTGCGCGAATTCAGTCCCCAATATTGAATATAATGTTAGATAATTCAAAGAAATCTGATGTAGTTTGAATCAATTCAAATGTCGAACATATTATTATTAGACCACAAGGTGAAATTCTGGTATTTATGAATAGTTTATCATATATACTAAATCAAATCTGTAAAATAACAAATTATTGAACAAGTTACAGGCTACAAAGCACAGTAGAAGAATATATTAGATGAATAAATTCACCTCAACCTAAAATAAATATACTGATATCACTATAATTAGGAGAATTTCTAAATTAATCTTCTTGTTGAGTAAAATGTAATATTTTGTTATTATCCTGTGTTTGTGTCAATTTCGCCATTTTGTATTAAAAGAAATGTAATTAATGGCATATGGCAATGTTCATTAGTCTTCCCTAGTCAGACAAATAATTTTTTTGAACTTATATCATAATAAAATATTGATATAATATTAAAAATAACTGTAACATATCACAGCCCTGACTTTTTTGTTGAAATCCTATAAAAATAAACTATTCCATTGAAATATTAGATGGTGGCAAAATATGCATAATGTTTCACTCAAATTAATAACAGATATGATAAATTCATAACAGTGTTTATCGAGATTCAAATTTAAAAATGTTGATTTACCTCACATTATACTCAGGAAACTTAGAACGTGGTGCAATAAATTGTCAATTGCAAAAGTGAAAAACTCCATTGAAATTTATATTTCATGTCTTTTGAGTTACAACTTCTTTTGAAGACTTCAATGTATATGTACATCATAATATATAAAACTATTTTCACTGTTGAATTAATTAGAAATAGAAATTAAATACCTCTCTCATATACATAAACTGTGCATGATGTAGATCAAACACTTTTCTGAAAATAATCTCAATAATTTTCCGTAAATTTACTTTGAAAAAAAATAGTGAATTCAGTGTACTTCTCCACTGGCAAACATGTAATCTCTTAACATGTAAACTTTAAAGAAAACATGTAATCAATTTATATAAATTTATATTACATATTCACCTATTTGTGATCATCCAATCAACACCAAATGGTTGTATCAAATTTATATATTCAATCTCAATAAAAAGTAGGATAAACAAGAATTTTCAATTTATTATATTGTGGGAATTTAACAAAATTAATTATTTTTTCAACAAAGAATGAGAAAAAAGTGTTATCACGATTTTCTTGTTTAATACTTTTTAAAGAGAATGATGTTATCAGCTTTTAAATCTACCCCTACATCTACCTGAGCCTGCTATATTATTAGAAATAAGGGTTTATCCTTAAAATTATGACTAATATGGCATTCCCATTCCTTGATTTACAAAGTAATTGTATCAAAGAATTGAATACAATGAGCTATGAGAACACTTATTACATGGTAAGATTAAGCAATTAGGTATATGCGATTAAATACAACTACTTCTAGTCCATTATATATTTCCAAATACCTGCCGTTTCATTTGTATTTTAGGTGTTTATTCGATATCAGTGACATTTGAAAAATTTATCAGGGAATTATTGCAAATTTGTCCTGAATTATGTTATTTTTCATCATGGAGCAGGTATTTTTTATTTAATTTTTATTGATATATATATATATATATATATATATATATATATATATATATATATATATATATATATATATATATATATATATATATATATATATATATATATATAATTTATATTTAAGATTATATATGCTGATTTAACGACACATTTTGATGATTAAATAATTTTCCTAATAACTCCTTAAAAACTACATTCTAATAGTAATATAAGTTAAGGTGTCCTTGGATGTTTTAGGAAGTACGCAATTCTTCTTTTACATTAAGGTAAGTATTAATATTCCTATTCGTTTCTAGATTTTTTTTATATTTTTTTGCAATTTTTTTCTATCACGATAATGATGGCAAATAGGCAAATTGTAATTGGATTGAGTTTTGGAGAAATTTTTCTGTTTTGAAATTGCTATTCTAATTTTTTTTCATCTATGTAGTAATTCAGTGCCAATGGAGTGATAACGAATTCAAGAAGAAGAAAATAATATTTCGAACAAATAATATCCGTAGGTATATTAACATATCTGACATTCAATAATAACCGTAAAAACATAGCAATCAGAAATATTTCTAATTCTGAACAGATAAAATTGTGCAAATTTGTGCGTTAATTTCTTGCTTGAACGCTTTAGAATTTAGTTACAACTTTCATAATACATACAAATATATTTATTTCACACATACTACTCAAAACATATATGAGGTAAGTATGTATAAATTTTTGTGATTTAATTTTATAATTTATTATTATTCTAATATTGCCAAAAACTGAAAGTCGAAATTTTTTTCAGTTCAATACAGTAATCCGAATATAAACTTAAATTCAAACACTTGAATTTATGATTTACACTTTATGCACTACATAGCATGACGCGTTTCGTCGTTACAAAAGACATCTTCAGATGCTTACAGAATAATGAATTATGTAAGCATCTGAAAGTTCATTCTGTAAGCATCGTCGTTTGTAACGACGAAACGCGTCATGCTATGTAGTGAATAAAGTGTAAATCATAAGTTCAAGTGTTTGAATTTGAGTTTATATTCAATTATAATGGATTTCCATCAAATAAACGCCAACACTATTAAATATTAAAAAAAGAGTTTTCCGAGTTATTTAATAGAAAGTGATAATTAGAAAATGATCAATCATATAAAATAATTATGAATAGTTAATGAAAATTTATTTAATAATTTGTATGATTTTAAGATGATAATTTTAAGATTGTTAAGATTCTTTAACATGACCGCCAGTATAATTCTTTGCCCATATTTATAAATAAAATTTTAATCAGTAAGCTCAACATGAAGTAACCAGAGGGCTGGATTTTTATAAAAATTAAGAAAATAAGTAGTACCAGATTATATATATATATATATATATATATATATATATATATATATATATATATATATATATATATATGCGATAAATAAAAAAAGGTTAATTAATTCCAGTTGTATTTTTATGAATAAATAAAATAAAAATACTCCAACATATCTTATTCAAGGTGGCCTTCAAAATATAAGTTGCAAAACTTTTGCTTAAATTAAATGATCTGCCGAAATATTAACCAATCAAAATCACATGTATGTTTGTCAACACGCATTATTTTAAGTTTCAATTCGAATTTAACATAGATAAAAATAGATATTTCATAAAATATTTCTCAAAAAAATCTACGCATCCTTAATCCTCATTATCTGTTATTCTATAGCATCAAAAATTTCTTTTTCTTCAGCAATTTATTTCACTGCAGACATTATACCTAATTGTGCTTCGAATACATTGTGCGTATCACTTTGTGCGTTCTTAATGACATTGTGCTTCTTTCCATCTTTTACTAACATAAACTTCCTACCAGAAAAAATTTTCAATGAGTAGTTATGTTTTATATTGTGCGTGTTTCATCCATTTGTGCGTAGGATGTGCGTATATATCCCATAGCATATACAAATTTTTGAGGCAAATATATGTACTAACAAAAATTGAATGTTGGAATGTTGTTTGGTGTACACTTAAATAAGTTTCAAGTTAATGTGATACATTAAAAATTTCAATGATTTTCGCGAATTTGCGCTTCAACGCATTGACAAACTCACATTAGTTAAGCTTCAACAATGTTTACTCTAAAAGAAATATGTTGAAAAATTATTTTTTTCAAAATTTTCCCAAAAGAATTCATTATCGCTTGAAAGTTAATACGACTGAAATTGGAGATACTAAAGAAAATATATCACGCATAACGTTCTCTACTTCTCCTTCAATGACGTAGTTTTGCTCAAATCTATTATCATCTCGGTAAAACATTTAGTTTTTCATTAAAAAGATTACATTTGCTCGATATGTGTTTCAGTTTCTTAATCCATTTAAAAAGTTCAAATACAAAAACTGCTGATAAGATTATATAGCTTGAAATACAATAAAATGTAACAATTTCATATTGGATCAAATACTTTGTTTTGTCCCAAAATAATTTTACATCTCAAAAAATTAGTTTGTAATTATATTTGGAAAAAAAATTATAATTAACATTTTGAATACCTATTATTAGCTTAATTTTCTCCCGTTAATCTTATATCAGTAAATATGGTATTAACTCAAATTCAATATTTGCTAATAAATTGTATACATACACTTGTTTTTTTTTTCTAAAATGAAAACCAAATTACATAAACACTAGAAACTATATCTATTTATATCAAGTATAAACAGATATATGTAATATGAGGTATACTGAAGTGTAAAATGAAATAAAATTAAGTTAATTGTTCAATACCATTAAAGTTAAATTCAAATTATCCTATTCAATATACTTACACAATGAGAAACACAAAAAATGATCTTCAATAAATTTTTCATACTTAATTATTGGATATTCATTTCAACAATTTTGAAAATCTTTCTTCATTTCACTTATATCATATGTATATTCACCTACAAAAATACTCACTTACATATTAGTTCATTAAATATAAAATAGTAATAACTGAAACATCAATTAAGCGATTCGAAATTATTATTTTATATCTTGAGTTTTACAAATTTCAACTGAATTAGAAAATAACAGACAAAAAATATTTGAATACATCTTTTTATTTCACAACCAATAATAAACATAAATTCAATAATGAAAAAAAATCTATAAAAAAAATATATATATATATATATTCAGCTGTCAAACACTGAGTAGATTACTATTCTGAAATGTTGTCTGAAAAAGTCTGTGAAATTTTCATCCATGTATTTGATTGTGGAATGTATCTTATAGTTGAATATTACATGTTCTTTTATTTATATTCTCATTTATTCCAAATTTTTTCAGGATTGTTATAAATGTTTTCTACTTATTGAATAAAAGGTTGAAGTGAAAGTATTTTGACTTGTTAATAGGTGGGAAACTATTTTGGAACATTATCCAAATCCTTGCAAAAACACTTGCTGACTGGACTGAAAACGGTTTTCACTATGTACAAACTACCATGTTCTCAATTGACCCATTAAAAAACCTATGAATTTTCATCGATACGCTTGAAGAAGGATATCAATTACTAAGCATTCTATGAGAATCACTAGAGTCTCTTAATGGTCGGATTGAAAACTGTTTCCACTTTATATAAGCAATGCTTCAAATGTTAGTTATAACCCTTGTTATAATTAACATGTTCATGTTTTCGTTCTTTCAAACTCTAATTGTACATAAATTATAATTGGGAACCATATCGAAACCTTTGGATGTTCGGATTGAAAACTGCTCTCACTTTATAAAATTATTTAAAATTTTTTTTACTCCTATTAATGAATATACTTTCTCTTAATAATTGATTAATATATAGTTCATCTTTGAATCGTTATATATTTTATATATAACAATTATTGTACAAATAAATTGATGGATTCAGTCGTTACTATGTGATAATTCATCATGATGAACACAAGATTGAATTTTATGGCAATGAGAGAGTGTAGCAATTATTTTTGTGCTTCTATTTTCAACACAGGATATTATGCTTGAAAATGTATATTAATTGCTAATTATATTTTAGTTGAAACAATATTTCAATCATAACGATGATCTCATTCCACAAACACATATAAAAACCTAAAACTTACATGGAACACTATTTCACAAATATTTTTCATCAAAAAGAGATAATCCACTTACAAAATACTTGCTGCGGCTTGGAGCAAACACAATCTCAAATTATTCGCCACCTGTGAAATGTCTGAAACGCTGTCAACCATTTCCTGTACTGCAGTAACTGTGGGGAACTGCAGGGCTGCCTGTTTTGTCTTAGCCACACTCTGTTCCAGCACCTCTGATAGCGCGTTTGCACAATTCAAAACCCTTTCCTTAATCTCCTCACATGTGACATTTTTATACACCGTATCCCCAATATGTACTAACTTATGTGCACTGAGCACTACAAATTTACCATGAGCAAGAAAAATTTTAGGAGGCTGGTTTCGTTCTACAGTATTGAGGAATGCATCGATTGCTATCATCAAATTTTTATAGTGTGTTATAAATTGCCATCCAAAAAATGTTAACAAATGTTGATCTTTAGAATCTAAACTATCATTAACATTCACAGGATTCTCATTTTGGTTCTCTATCAAATCATAACATTTTTGAAGTTGCTTTGAGTTTTCAGTATTATTCTGATTACTCACTCTTGTATTCAGTTGCAAATAATCATACTCATTTGTCCACTCATTTTCAGAATCTTTTTTGAAAAGTAACAAACTATTTCCTTGAATAAACGATGTTATGTGGCGAATATCTTCTGTAAGAGCTTTGGAGCATGATATTAGAGTATCCAATGCATCAGGTATATAACGATTTTCTAAATCTTCTGAAATGAATAACATGTCAACAGACCAATTTAATTCCGATAATTTCATAGCAGCATCGTTTACAGTATGATATGACCTTCTCAAGTTAGATACCAGTGGAGCTAGTTTAATAGAAAGATTTTTATCAGATGCGTTGGTAGCGTTGCCTAATGTGCCCTCTCCAAATAAAGCCAAATCATTCAAAGAAGTTTGTAATCTTGTAGCTGCTAATTTTATATCCAATATTGTTTCAGTCAATCTCTCTTTAGTTCTCCAACCAGGTCCAACAAAACCTAGCAGTTTTTTTATTGAAGATGTAGTGTCATTTTCAAGTCTTTCAAGATTTTCAAGAGCCGAGTTTAATCCTAGGGGAAGTTCTTTATGATTATGGGAGGGCGGAACATCATAGAGTTGAGAAGGCTGGAGAACTAAATGTGGGCCTTTAGAATGAGGCTTGGGAACATCATAATCTGGTATATTAGCAGAACTACTTCTATTAGAAGATGACACAGAATCCGCTGAAACAAATAAAGAAATATATCAGAGGTAGTCAAAAATATATTTGAGAAAGTTAGTTTAAAACTGTATTAACTTCATAAATAATATTTCTAAAATGAGAATTAACATTTTATATTCAACATAATTACAACAAAAATTAAGTTGTGTATGCATACGGTGACCATGCGTCACGCTTACGACGGAACAGTTCCATTTGTCCCTAGCATCGATCCAAGGTCGATGTCCAGCTTTCGCAAGCGGACCAAACGATAATTCAAAATGTATTTTTCCTAAATTCAATTTTATTTAACATTGAACGAGCTGATTGTCTTACTGTTGACTTTGAATGTTTCTCAGTGAAAATTTCTCTTTTTTCTTCATGTACACCCAACGAGTGGAAGCTTTGAAAAATTCTGTGATTCTACCTGAACAGAGTGTCGCAAACGGTTGGGCTACAGTAAGAAAGGGTGGCTTGCGTTCATTGCCCACGCTTGAGATAGTTATAAAAATATTTCAGCCTTTGAAAAACCATTTTCTGATTATCGACAAATGGCTAAATGTTGTTAAGACATTTTTCGAAACTATCAGTTATCAAAATATATAGATATTTAAATTTCGGTATGCCGAAAATAACAAGGAAATTAATGGTCTCCGATATAACCTGGCACTAATAGAGAATACTATTTTAATTCCTTCCATAACCTATTAGTTAAATTTCAAGAAAAACTGCGGTTGACCAGCAGAATGTGACAACTGAGGGGCTGAGTTCTATGAAACAAGCATAGAATACTTGGAATGTTACCCTTAGAATACTTACAAGTGATAAAACAGAGTTAAGTATAGCAGTAATATTTTGATCATAAATCAATAATGAAACGAGTTGCACACTGATCTTAAAACAAGAACCCGTATTTTATACAATAACAAACATATATTATAACAAATTATTTCAGACAAATATAAAAACAGGACTTCGAAGTTTCGCTAGTTCAGTAAATTTTGCATACTTAAAAATTTTGGGTTTAAGAATGTTTTTAATTTATTTTGTTGAATTTATTTTGTGTTATTCTATCTTTTATAATAAAAAACTTGTAAGACACTGAAAAAAACTTTTTTATTGCATATATAATTCCGCAGAAGTCCCGCTTTGGTAAAAAAAAAATAAATGGTCACGTTATGTATGCATGGATAATATACTCGATCAATGTAACTCCTTTATTGGAATCTATGGGTCACAACAATTAGTTCCAAATGCATTTACTTAGGTATACCTGTCAGTGAAGTTGCTGAACTTGAAGGTGTTAAATGGTTCATATGATGCTGATGATGCGGTCTGGGAACGTCGTACGCATCGCCGTCCCTACTGATCGGTGAGGCGCACGAAGGAGACGCTGATGTGCCACGGGGGCATCCCTGACATGAACTTATATTCAAGTGCCTTGAAGGGGGCACGTCGTACTCAACAGTTCCTGGGTTTTGCTGCGGAACCGCCAGCGTATGACACTGTAATGGAGAGCAACGATTGGGCATGTCGAAATAGCCGATTTCATCGTTGCACTTTCGAGGAGTTGATAACTGAAATGAAGAAATTAGGGATCAAAAATAGCTAATACGCAACATATGTTCTTCAATATTATGAACTAAACCAATAAATAAATTTATATATATATATATATATATATATATATATATATATATATATATATATATATATATATATATATATATATATATATATAGTTATAAATAGTTTTTCTGTTTATGAGTTTTTTTGCCAAAAATCAAATCGAAGAAATATATACAAAATTAAAAAGTAAAACTGTAACTCAGAGAAAAACTCATACAGTTTATAATATTCCATGTAACAATTACAATAAAAGCTATATCGGACAAACAGCACAAAATCTCGAAGAAAGAATCAAAGCGCATAAATACGCAAAAACTCAAATCACAGCCTTACATAAACATAAAATAACAGAAAAACATGATTTTGATTACAAAAATACGAAAATTTTGGCAACTGAAAGGGACAAAAAAAGTAGAGAAATTTTAGAAATGTTACACATTCGTAAAAATTTCCACACTAAATGAAAGAACAGACATTAAACATCTCAATTCTATCTATAACAACTTAATAAACCTCACAAATCACACTCGTAAAATAAACACACGACAATCACCAAACATCACATCTCAAAACTCATTTTTTCCAGATCTACCTTCAGTTTCACACACATAAACCAACAATATACATATTCTGGATAAGTATATAAAAAACTATATGTAATTATATATATGTAAATATGAATCACACTTATTAGAACACCTGGCTTACCATGAGTTTTTCAGAGGTTTCCTCATGGTGAAGAAGACTAAAACTTCCGAAGCGAATGCTAAGCCAGAAATATTCCTCTGATAATGAAAATCAATGAGTGAAGATACAAAAAAACTAATTTGATTTTTCTAAAAAATAAGTTTGACATTTGATATCTATAGTAACTCATAAATTCAATTATTCATTAGTTTTGACAAAGTTGTAATATAACAACGAAACGTCAACAGAAATAAACTTTTTCCTATCAACAAAAGCCTGTTATTGCTAAAAACTTTCGAAATAAAATATATATATATATATATATATATATATATATATATATATATATATATATATATATATATATATATATATATGTCTCGCACTTCCATCAGGTGTGGCATCGATTTCAATATTTCTCTAACATTTATCCCTTGAAGGATAGTGGAGGCATCACATCGTACACGTTCACATATCTAGCTCTACTATAACATTCTCTTAATTAATTTGAATTTTCCAAATGAATGTTCTAGTGTTCATCTTCTTAAATATTTCATTCAGTGCCATAAGCACAAAAAAATTTCATTTCTTTTTTCAAACATTTTCAATGTTTTTAGCAATAACAGGCTTATTTTAATGTTAAAAACTTTATTTTCGTTAACGTTTCGTTGTAAATCACAACTTTGTCAAAACGATAAAAAATAATTTAATAATTTTTTTTATATTTAACTATCTTAAACAGGCAATAAATCAATTATTAATTATATATATATATATATATATATATATATATATATATATATATATATATATATATATGTGTGTGTGTGTGTATGGGTACAATTCTTCTTTAACAAAATATAATTTAACTTAAATATAAAACATGTTGCTAGAATATTAGCTGATAATATATTTTTACTCATACATGGTTGGTTTACGAAAATCGGACGATTAAGTTTTTCAAGTGCAAATATATTTATTTACAGGCTTTAAATTGAATGTTTTTAGAACTAAGGATTGCACAGCCAAGTGGCTACAAGAAGATAATTTTGACATGGACAATAACTTGGAAAGCTGTTGGAGTAGCATCTGTCGATAGCTTTTAGTGTAAGCTGATATTATGAAGCTGGATAATATCAATTTATAATACGCTTGATAATATGTAATTCGATTAGTGAAACGAGCATATTCTTTTTTTCTTAATAATATGTATGTGACTTGAAACGAAAATCAACTTGAAAACCAGATAAATGAAAAAAAACCTTGAATTTCTTCAATTTCTCAACAAAAAAATTTAATGTCAGTAATTCAACAAAATCTCAAAAACAAGATATTAATACTGACTGAAAGCATGTGAATACTCACTTATAGAATAATATTAGCTCATAGCTAATATTACAAAAAAAAATCAATTTATTCCCACAAAAGCCAAATTCAATAAATCTATCAATCAATTTATATAAAACAGTTCTTAATCTTTCTTCTTGGATTATTTTTCCTGTTCTCTTCAACAATTTTAATATACGAAACTTCATAAATTCATAATAAATATGAATATCATAAATTCACCACTTCTGGTAATGAAATTGATGCTTATGAGCTATGAGCTTACCTATAAATTCACACATGCACACTCTTGGAAATTGAAACTTACAATGAACGTTCGGTATTCAAATTGCACGAATTATTCGAATATATTCAGAAACTAATCAGGAGAACTGCACCTGCTAGCACAAGTTTTTTCAAATATTTCTTTAAAATCTCAATTAATTCATAATTTTTTCTTTTATTTATCTATAAGGTACCAAGAAAATGATGAAGTTTTTATGAAATTCTGCTGTAAATGCATCCATCTTGTTGTTTTTGTAAGATTGTGACAAAACTAGATTAAAACTGATTCTGTAATACAAACTAAATAAAAAAATTAGACATGAGAGATATTTAATTAATAATGCTAGAGTGCATATTTTCTTACAAGAATTGGAAATGTGTATATATATATATATATATATATATGTATGTATGTATATTAAAAATAGTACACTATAACTTTCTTTCATAATTTTTCAAAAGAATATTATAGCAGAGCTGGCTATGTGAAACATGAACAATTTGTTGTTTTCATTTTCTTTCAAGAAAAGATAGATGGAAGATAAATGTTAAATATTGCAATCGGTGGAATAAATGTGGACACCGAGTGAGTAGTGAGGAGAATGGAGATCCCTCACTAGAGAGATCTGGTTTCAAATCCCCATTAAGACATTGACGTTTGTGTATGTAAAAATGAATTTCAGCGGTTGTAAAATTGAATAATACAAAAATGAGAAATGTTCAAAAATTACGAACCCAAAACCTTGAAATTAAAATTTTTTAAAATTGAAAAATTTAGATGTTTATGCATATCAATGTGTTTTTATGTATTAATTCAGAATATTTACATAATATAGGATTAAGTGTATTCGTTCGATGTTTCGATTTTTATCATTATTTTTTTTATCATTCATTGGAACTACAGTTTAACGACATCTAAGCGACGGACGCGATCAATTTATTTTATCATTCATGAATACTAAAATCTAAGACCCACTAAACATCTGACGAGACATATTTTAGGAAAGCCTAAAATTTTCTCAGTGAGACAGGTGTACCTACCATACATGAAATGTGAAGTAGTATTGAGAAGTCGCGGTAGGTTCGGTACTGCGCGGGTATAAAAGGTGTAATAATTTGGAGAAAAAAGACATATTTTAGGAAAGTTGTCGTTTTGATATGTTGAAATATATTATTCTGCGTACTCAAAAACGAAATGGCAGACCATTCCCGCGGTTATTTCCTTGTGGCAGACCATTTGAAAATTGGAAAAAAACCTCTTTTTTACTTCGTTTTTTCTTCGTTTACTGAGAAAATAAGCATTTAATGATGAAATTTCGATACGAAATTTGCGACACTCCGAAGTATACAAGTACTGACATATACCAATGCAAGTCGGCACAAGTTGCTATGGTCCTAGGTACATGAAATTTTATTCATTTCGTTTTAACACCATTCGAAAAAAATGAGAGGGTATGCGTTGAGAAAAAACGACTTTGATTTTTTTGGGACACCCTAATCTATATGTATGTAAATTATTATATGTGTGAAATGAAAATTCTGATTCAAAGATTAGACAATATTTCAATAAATTATAAGGTAAATAATAAACAATATCAATTATTCAACTCCCACAGAAATTTCCTAAAGATTACTGACACCTACATATAAGGCTAATCCACATTATGTTACGTTTTCATATATAATTATTTCAAGAAGCTCGGTAAAACTTTTATTGAATGCTATTCGCATATAATTCCCACTCAGTAATTGGCCCAAGCTGTTGAGTGGCGTATTTGTAGATAAATGAATAAATAATTGTAATAAAGGATAATCGTCCAATTTTCACTTATATTTGAATTATAAATAACCATAATGAATAAATATGGTTACTAAAAATATCAATAACAACATAGATATACAATATTAAGAAATAATTATAATAAAAAACATTATCAAATAAAATAATCTAAATCTATAATGTCAATATCTAAATGTTCAATTAAAATAATAATTAATCAAGAAAACAAATCACTCACTACTCCATTCGGAAGAAATCAAGATAACCTCACTGTTAAGATTTAAATACACATTTATGATACAAACAAGTGGGACCCAGTGCAAATCACAGCAGATTGATACCTGGTTTGCAGTAGAACATACAAAGCTAAGCGACGATTGCGAGAGAATATTGGTTCTGTGGGTTTTTGAGTAAAATATCTGGCTTATTCTAGTACAGTTAGGAGGAACGAAGAAATTAAGTTTACCCAGAAGCTCAGGACAGTAGAGATTATCATTGAGCAAATTAAATAAAAATTTCAATGCATTCAAACTCCTCCTGGTGTGGAGGCTCCTAGTGTCAAACCTCGATAGCAAACAAGCGTGATTACAACCCCTAGGTGGATATACACCATCCTCTCAAAATGAAAGCCATTTCAAAAACTTCCTGTGCAGTGCCTCTGGGTGGTTTATGTGATAATTATATATTGGTCGCCAAACAAGACAGCCATACTCAAGTTTGCTTCTGACTAGGGCATTAAGTAAATGGACAAGCGTTGAGGAACTCGAAAACGATCTAGCAATGTGAAAGATGAAACCATAAACTTTGCTTCATGATAAAATTAATTGGTTGATATGAGGTACGAATGAGAATTTTTGATCAAATACTAGGCCGAGATCCTTAACCTCCTGAAGTCTATTAAGATTAACACCTTCAATGTTGTAAACAAAAGATATCACATTTCTCTTTCTAGTAAAATTCACCACATTACATTTCATGACATTCAAGTGTAAGCAATTATTATTAAACCAACGGCTAATATTCAGGTCACTTTGTAGTCTCAAACAATCATGCATAGATGACGCTCTTATAAATTTTAATATCGTCCGCATAATCCACATTCATGCAGTCCACCATATCTAAGAGATCGTTAACAAACAGGACAAATAGGGGTCCAAGATTGGATCCCTGCGGCACTACCGAAGTTACTAGAAATTTTCTCGATTTGCAATTCTCTATTTGTACGAATTGACTGCGATTACTCAAGTAGGACTCCACGAGAAGCGATAAATTATTCGCAAATACAAAAAGATTCCCAGTTTTAACTATAAGTAGTCTATGATTTATCTTATCAAAAGCCTTCTGGAAATCTGTATATATAACGTCGACCTGCCCTGCTCCGTCCAACTCCTCACATATGAACTGAGAAAACTGAAATATATATATACTCGTAGATATAGATATATATAAATGACATACAAATGCAACATTTTTAGCGAAACAATCCTTTATAAACTGGGATTCGAATTCAGCACATCTGCGTCAGATATACCACAACCACAGATATGTTGGCCTTGATAACAGTTACTAACAGTAGGTATTCTCATTTCTCAATCCTTTCATTTAATATTTCATCTAACAAAATATATTCTTACGTAAAATCGCCCTGAATGTGGCTACTTCCAGATGGACAACCATTTCTCTCAAAGTATTATCTATAACACTTTCCCTATACTACCGTTCGAAAGAGCCATCCACTATATGCGTCTGGACGCTTCCCGTCGTCCCGCCCGGCGGACCAGCCGATGCGACTGGGATACTCTGGGCCCCGTTCTAACGTCGTAGTCTCGAAGGCCAAATTTGGCGGCTGCGCAAAATCGATTCCCAGTACGGACCAGGGGAAGTTGTCAAGGAAGGGGAAATATTCAGGACCGATCCCAGGAGATAATAAGGACTTCCCAAATTGATATGGCGGGAATAAAGTTTACTAAAGCATGAATACAATGTGCGTCTTTTTGACAATTCAATAGCAAAGGTTTTTCTGAAGACCAAAATGGAAAGGTCCAGCAATTGCTCTTTTTTTTTAAATCAAAACTTGAATTCAAACACTTGAACTTATGATTTACACTTTATTCACTACATAGCATGACGCGTTTCGTCGTTACAAACGACTTCTTCGGATGCTTACAGAAAAATCTTACATTATTCTGTAAGCATCGGAAGAAGTCGTTTGTAACGACGAAACGCGTCATGCTATGTAGTGAATAAAGCGTAAATCATAAGTTCAAATGTTTGAATTTAAGTATATATTCAATTATAATGGATTTACATCAAGTAAACGCCAACACTATTAAATAAAGCTCTTTTTTTTGTCTGCAAGTTTCGTCTATCTGAATAATGAAGTTTGTGACATATCATGCGAATATATGTTTTGTAAAACCTCATCACTATAAACGTCGCTAGATTGAAAAGCTGTAAATTGAGAGAAAAAATAGAATTCTCAAGTTTGACCGAATACACAAACATGAAAAGTTATCTGTTAAAAAAACTTACAATTATTCAATATTATATGGTCTAATAATTCCCAGAAGTCTTTATGACTTAGGCTTTAATTATTATAAAATGCAATATATGAAAATTCATTTATTGTAATAAACTTTATGCGACAATGAGTAAAATAAACTTTATATGAATTAAGTATGATACACTTTGAGGAATTTGTATGATACACTTAATTAAATATGAAAAATTTGATTTTGAATTCGTTTTTATATCAACAGTCATTCTGAATTGCTCGTCATTATCACAGAAATTATAACTTGCAGATCATAAACATCTATAGATTCCAATTTTTTCGCGCAGCAATTATATTCTTGCTTCATTAAGCCAGATTAAACTTCATGAAAAAAAATTCCAGTACATTCTAATAAAGTATCGTTTAATGCTAGCATCTACTACAGAGGCTCCATATGACAATTGATAACTTTCTTCCATAAAATATATTTGTATTCTGAGAAAAAGGCTACTGCAGACATAAAAAATATTTCAATATTCCTTTGATTTGGAAAATAGGGTAGTAACGGCTAATTTTCTCCTTGCTCGAGTTAAACGATAAAAGATATTATCTCTTATAGACAAATAAGCTGAGCAGATCCACAGACTAGACAGAAAATTAAATTTAAAAATATTGTCATTAATAAAATAAGTATTAAGTATTAAGTTCAAAGGCAAAAGAATAATTGAAGCGGTAAAACTCTGAAAAAAGAAGAATAAAAAAGTTTTAGCACACAGTTGCCTTTTTCCCAGCAAACATATAATCAAATTTGGCATAGGCACTAATTTTTGGCTTCATATATATATAATTTTTAATATTTTTAGCAATAACAGGCTATTTTCGATGTTAAAAACTTTATTTCCGTTTTTACTTTTTATTAACGGAAATAAAGCTTTTAACATTGAAAATAGCATGTTATTGCTAAAAATTAAAATATCTGAAACACGCAATAAATTAATTTCGAAATATATATATATATATATATATATATATATATATATATATATATATATATATATATATATATATATATATATATATATATATATATATATATATATATATATATATATATATATATATATATATATATATATATATATATATATATATATATTAAATTAATTTATTACCTGTTTAAGATAGTTTATTTTTAATGTTTTTAGCAATAACAGGATCTTTTCAACGTTGAAAACTTTTTTTCGTTGTCACAACTTTATCAAAACTAATCACGTTTTTACAAATTAATTACAGATTAGTTTTGACAAAGTTGTGATACACAACGAAACGTCAACGAAAATAAAGGTTTTAACGATGAAAATAGCCTGTTATTGATCATATTAAATAATAAAAACAATATTAAAAATTAAATATGTATGTATATCAGAAATTCACTACAAGAAAAAGAAATCTGTAGTTCTCGTGCTACATTATCGCACTTGTAGATAATACTACTTATTGATATTCGCTATCAAAGTACGCCATAACTTTCGATAATTCTTGACAAATTATTCTGAAGAATATCATAGCATAGCTGGCTACATGTGAAACATGAACAATGCGATGTCTCCATTGTCCTTCTAGGGATCAGTGTTAGAGAATATTAGATTCTCCATTATCCTTCACGGGATAAATGTTAAATCTTGAACTATTTAAAGTATTAATTCTTGACAAATTATTCTGAAGAATATCATAGCATAGCTGGCTACATGTGAAACATGAACAATGCGATGTCTCCATTGTCCTTCTAGGGATCAGTGTTAGAGAATATTAGATTCTCCATTATCCTTCACGGGATAAATGTTAAATCTTGAACTATTTAAAGTATTAGTATTTTTTATTTTATAATATTGAATAAACAAAATTATTCAGCAATAAGTTGTATTTAAAAAATTTTCTATGGTTCAAGTTCTCGACTTATCGAATTTTGTTCATTTTTCACTTAGTGACTTATTTATTTTCTTCTAGTTCAAATATAGTTGTACAATTTCAATATTTCAAACAGTTACAGATCATTAAAATAAATTAAACTCTTGGCTTAATGTTTCACGATTTATTTAAAAATATGTATAGTCAACATGTTTCGAGCGTTAGCTCATTTTCAAGACTAAAGACTTTTCAAGACTCTTTAGTGGATAATGTAAATATGGAGACTGTGGAACATGTAAAACATACGCGTTTTCAAAAACCAACAGGTACCTGATAAGTACGAATCTTATCATTGATTTATATGCAGATTTATAGAAGAAACAGATTATATTGCTACACCAAAAAAGATATACAATAATATTTGAAAATAATTGAAAATCGTCGGCTACGTAAACCGCTGTATGTATATAAGAACAAAATACATATTCATGATAACATACAAATATAGTTCATTATTTTTTATTTATTATTCGATAAACGTTGTAGTCATCAGGATTTGCCGTAATTCAATGTAGCAGATAACTCAGAAAAATACTGCACACACTTATGGTGATATTTATAATTTTCGAATCAGTGCTGGTATATCTCGGGGATTTTAATATGTCTTCATGGCATATGAAGTATTTTATTCCATGTCATTGCAGGAACTATGTCCCTATTATGGCCTATTGACCAAATTTTTTCATCGCCAATGGATTGTTCAAAGAGTTTTCGATATCAGGATACGTTTTTTGAAGCTACTTCATGTACCAGTTAGTAAATTTTTCGACCAAAAAGATCATCCTGGTTCATCCTAATATCCATACAATAGGGTAAAACACCCATTAGTCAGCCCTGCACCAGTACTCAGCCTTTACAGACATTATTTCCCTATAAATAGTGTTGAAATTTGTGTACACCGCTAAAATAATGTTTGAAAGAATCCTTTGTCTCTCTATTGTCTAATGTGCACACATACAAACCAATATCATTTTAATCAGACGAGCTACTGTCGTTCATTTGCATCGCCGACACAGACACGACTATACTCGCTTCTGTTACTGTTTTTTATCTTCAGGAACCGCTTAAAGTTTTCGGTAGATTTTTGTGTCTCTATATTGTTATATGCGGTGGATAATTTTACTGTGTTACAATATAGTGTTTATTCTGCAATAAAATCAACTTTTACATGCATTTTATTTGCTGAATATATTGTAATTAGGGTGGCTGACTACTGGGTTTCGAATTTGAATTGTAAATCCAGTGCTCAGCCATAAGCGGCTGACTACTAGTTTTTAACACGGAAGTGTATTTTACCAGTAGTCAGCCGTGTACGAATGTAATTGGATGTTGTAATGGATCTACGAATCTAGTAACCAGCCGTCAGTCCTATTGCACTAAATTGCACCTTAAAGCCTTTTTAATCAGAGTTGAGTTTATGCAGAGTTATTTTAGACTGAAAATCACTTTTTTTAAACTTTCATCAAGTCAAAGAGACCTATTCACCAAAAAAAAAGAACAATTGACAGAAGCTATTGTGGCGATTAGGATAATTAGAGAAGCTAGTCGAGTTTTCAAGGTTGCGAGAGAAAATTTGTCTATAACAATCAGCAACAGTTTTAGCAAATGTGAATTGAACCCATGCAATACGACCGCTTTGGCTACTCAAAATGTATTTAGAATAATCTTGAGAAATTTCACAATGTTAAGTTAATGTTTTGAGTGCACATTGTAGTTTTGCTTGTGATACTGATGCAAACCAACCAAAGTAGGTATCAGAATCGAATGAAATTTTTGTGATAAGCTTGCTAATAATAGGTGATCACACATTGAAAAATAATTTAAGTACCATTACAGAAGAAGAGATATTCTTGAAGGAATTCGAAATCATAACCGACTTTGAAGTGATTCACGAAAATGTTAAAATTCAAGAAACACTAATCATACACCAAAATCAATTTTTGAAGAATATATGACAAATGAAGATATTGATCTAGAAATAAATACTAACCAAGAATTGATAAAGAAAATGAAGATGTTGGACAAGAAATACATACTTAATATGCACTCCCAGAAAATAATAATTAATTATGGATAATGTGAAAAGCATAAAGACAGATTGTTAACTTGATCCAATTAAAAATAATATTGAACAAGACGAGACAACAAATATATAATCTGTACTACACGACAGTACCAAAAATATTAAAAGCAATATAAACATAATGTCCACTGTTAATGTTAAATCAGGAGACATGTCAGTCATTTTAAATGGATATTGCCTGGTCTAGCTAAGTACATCAAAAAAGAAGATAAATCGATCAATGAAACAGGAGCTATTTCTTCGAAAGAGTTGAAACAATTTGAGAGACAAAAAGAAGAGTTGAAGAACAGGAAAAGTACGAAATATTGAATAAAAAATCAAATACTTGAGATTAAGGCAAAGAAAGAAAAAAAGGAACATAAAAGAAAGAAGAATTACAAAAAATTGAAGCGGAAAAGCAGTTGAATTCTAAAAAAAAAGTACAAATAGAAAGAAAAATAGTGCCTGTACTATAAAGAGAATGAGATGTTATAATTGTGAAGATGAAATAGGGTGTGATAATTACCCTGCATGGTACCATTTGAAATGCACTGAATTCGGTGGGTATATGTAAGAAAACATATATAATAAGATATTTCTAGGCCAAATATGCAAAATAAGTGAGAGGCTGACTACAGGGTAAGCCATGGCTGACTTCTGGAGAAATGAGGCTGAGCACTGGGAAAAAGTGCCATTATATGATTATCGTTAATTTTTTCCATAAGTCTAACAAAAGTTTAATATTTTGTTAATTTTTTTAGTTAACATAGTAAATAACCTTTCACAAAAAAGTGGTTGTTTTTATCTAAAGTGTTTAATATTTGAAATATAAATGAACAAAATTGAATTACTCACCAAAAGGCTGACTACTGGGTGTTTTACCCTACCTGGTAAATTAATGCGTAGGTACTTGCGGGTGACAAATTTATTTCCAGAAGATTTCCTGACTATTTTTTTTATTTTGAAGTTTTGCAAGATAGAAGGCCTCAAATATTCCGCTTACAAGTTGAAGGCTTTCCTGGATGGAGAATGTCTATTGAATACCATTACCGATGGAGAACGGTCTTAATTGAAGACCGTTTCTAAATAAATCTATATAGTGTGAAGGTTTTTGATAGATGAATGCAAAATGTTACATAATTGTTTCAAAAATTTAGATATCTAAAAATTGACAATAACATCTCACTCATATATCTAAAAAACGAAACGACAGTTCAAGACTTTCTTCAATATCCTTCTTGATATCGATATTACTGAAAAATATAATTAAAATTTTTGGGATGTTTCGTTATACTGGGAAATAAGGATTATACTGAGAAATAACGCGATTGTGCAATGTCATTATTAAAACAAACACCTTGACACAGATTTTTCTTATAACATAACACCTCATCTGCCAAAAGCTTTAAAATAATTAGACAGGTCCATTTGCCTAAAAGGATATGTGTATCTTACGAAACCTCTTATAAAATGCATTTGAAACGTTCACCAATCGGAAGAAATATGTTGGTAGGTACTTTACATTTGTAACTTGTAACATTGAATTAAATTAAATCAGTAATTTTCAACCTTTTTCATAACACAACCCCCCTGGTATGAAAAAAATATTTCGCGATCCCCCGTGATCATACATAGAGTGTTACAAGTGTTACGAATATTCATTCCGTATGACTTTCGTATGCAGCATCAGAAATAGGTTTCGGATATAAGTCCATAATAATATAGTACGTACACATTATTCTACAAACATCTCCAATTGATTACTAACGCAATTTACATGCAAAGGTAATAAATTGATTATTTAAGTGCTGGCTCAAATAATAAAGCAAAATTAAGCAAAGAAATCGCTCAAATTTTTAAAACGATTCAATCTTGAATATAGCAAAAACAGATCCACGATAGAAGAAATAAATTTTTCAAAAACTAGCACCAACTTCGCATTAACACGACTCTTAGGATTTTATTTTTTGTTAATATGTTTGTCTCAACATACAAATGTTAACAAGTGTATTTTTTTGTTAAAATCTTAATAAACCTATCTTTTCAGAATGTATCGTTTTTTTTACTGAAGAAGTCTTCTCGATCTTTTGCGGTCCCCTTAAAAAACCCACACATTTAAAAACACTGAATTAAATAAATGCATTACATAATGATGAGCGAGTGGTACGTTCATGTACTAATAATTCATTATTGAAGACGCTCCTGTCCATTATATCCGCCCTACTCAAACTTGTCCCCGTGGACAATCACGGCTCGCGGTATGGACTCGTCCTCGGCTCAATTAGTCATCGATCGATTCAGTTGTGGCTGGTATAGCTCGCGTCTTCCTGGAATTGGGCATGTGTTGCACATGAACAAACTAGACACCCCAGCTTCCCAACGACTCCAAGCTAGATATTAGGCTCCACCCGGTGCTCAATAGCAAGGTTTCTCATGAGGCACGAAATGGGTAATAACACCTTTGTGAGAAGATTTCTCTTGAGATTTCTCCCAATACAAATAAATGGAATTAATGCAATTCATTTTTAATCAATTTCAGTTTTACAAATTCCTGTTCTTTATCGATATAGAATAGTTAAACGAACAGTAGCGAACATTGAATATGCAAGAAGATTTGAGTTTCGGACTGCTAGAATATTAGAATGTAAATATAAAATGTTCCCGTCACTAGGAGATAAAGCAAAAGAGGGGATATTAAAAAGAAAAATAGGTAAAATAAATAGGAGGTAAGATAAAAACTTAAAATGAAAACGTCAATTTTTATATGATTTAAAAAATAATGTATAGAGAAAAATATTATTAAAAATTTGTAGTTGTTGATAAAATCATTTTTGTCGCATGATAAATATGTGTTATTTATCATACGCAAAAAAGCTTACAGATTATTACCAATCAAATCCTAGAATATATATGTACGCTATGTTGAAATTGAAATGTTATCTATAGCAAAACTCGAAGAAAAAAAGTCAAACGAAGGAGTATCTTCAGTGCAGAATTTCAACGAAATTTTCAGTACTCTGAGAAGGAATAAATCCAAACAGATAGCAGACACTCTATTTCAGTTACACAAAAGCCAATACGGAAAACAATTTGAAATCAGTCAATGCCTCTCCATATGCCACAGTGGTCTTGATAACTGACATACTAAACTCTTGAATTCAACAGGAAGTAACTATCTAAACAAAATAAAATTATATTCGGTATATCCCTTACTGGAAAATTGAAGAAGTAAACATACATAAAACTACAGATAAATCTCTACGGTTCGTATCTTCTCCAAATACTCCTTTACAAATTTCAAATTGAACTAGTGTTGTCCTGGTTTGGGTCTAAGGGCCGTCGTCGGTTGGAATTTATTTCTGGAAATTCAGGAGAAATTCAGGAAATGCGGAAAAAAATATTTTTTTTTTAATTAAATTAAATTATATAGTAATAGCAAATTAATTTTACTTTAAATTGTTTATACACTCCAAATACTCCCAGCTTATAAGTTAGTGTTTTGTATAGACAAGACGCGCCATAAGTAGTTTGGTTTAAGAAAAAATCGCAGAGCTACTGATGGTATAGAATCCTTGAGTCATTTCCTGTTTGATGTCTTCAAGAATTATTATCGGACCTTTGGCGATTTGGTGATCTATTTAAGGCATTTGACTGCATGAGCCACATAAATGTATGGAGAAACTTGAATGCTGTTCTTATACACTGTTCACTGTCATTGGACCCTTCCTCTTATACAAATATATAAATAATGCACCATAAACTTGCGGCTAGATACGAATGGTGCTGCATGGTAATGATATCAGATCTACCGCGCCGAGAAACAAATTCCATTTTCCGTCAGCCCGAATTCTTCAAACTTTACATGGGCCACTAACGAAATTCTCGACCATCTAGAAAATAGGGATGGCGATCTGAAATCGATTAATCCAAATATCGATTTTTCCAGCCAACAAATCGATTTTTTCAAATCGATATGTAGTACTGCATTGATTCATTGGATCGATACATCGCCCTTTCAAATCGACATTCGATTTTTTTTGTTTTGGTATAAACCGTACAATTAGTTCAAAGTGCCCGTATTACAAGAGCGCTGCCTGTTAATTACTTAAAAAAGGATGGACTGGAAGAAGCCAAAAATTTACTAACATTTGTTAAAGATATAAAGCATATTTTAAGCATAATACAAATGCTGCTGACTCTCTAAAGAAAACTCAGGATCGCCAAACAAAGCCTTTTGTGTTTATTCTGTCCATGTGCACCAGATGGGATTCTGTTTTTTATCAATTAGAACGATTTGTTGAGTTATCCGAAATAATTTCGTCAATATTACTCAAGTATCCTAAGCGCCAACAATGCTAACTGCACAGCAGTTAGAAGATCTTATAAATATATTAAGATCATTAGAAGTAATTACTAGAGAAATTTCGGGAGAAGATTATGTTACAGCCAGTAAAATCATACAAATTGTATCTTGCCTGACTGAAACATATAATAAAATGAAGAATTGAACTGATATTGGTGCTAAAACTAGAACTTTAATTGTGAACGGCTTTGGGAATGTCGAGGAAGCTCATTTATTAGGTGCTCCAACCATTTCAGATCCTAGATTTGAAAAAATTCATTTTACTCAACATGTAGCCTGCTCAAGAGCGATAAATACAACACTACAATTTCAGATATACTCCGCAACAATTTTCACAAAATAATATTGCGGAAGTCGACGCAACAGAAGGGACTGATAATGATATGAATAAAGGAATTTGGGATTTTCATAAATTGCTTGTGAAAAGGCAACTTTCTATGTATAATGCACTTGCACAGGAAAGTCAAGGCATAAATGAAGAATTCAAACATTATTTATCGTAGGCAGTTGTGCACCTAAAGTAAAATCCTATACTTTACTGACAAGAACAAAAAAACTCTATTCATCACCACGTTCACTCAATAGCCATGATGTATACGAGTATTGTAGGATCATTCGGTTCCTTGTGAGCGTCTTTTTTCGACTGCCGGAAACATCGCAAATGATCAGCGGAACCGGATCATTTGTATCCGGATCATTGGATCCCAGTAGACTTGACACACTGTTGTTTTTAAAAAGTTTAGATATTAATCACTGAAACCTATAATCAATAATCAATAGTATTGATTGCCCTCCTCTTTTGTCCGCTTTGAAATTTCGTGTTCCTAAGCAAAATTCTCGTAATACAGAATTATTCCACCTAAAGACACCAAGGACCAACTGCCTAATTCAATCCCCCATTTGGTTTATGGAGTCTACATTCAATAGAGTTGCCAATAATTGTGGCATTCACTTTGATTCCATAGAATTTATTATCAGGAGTTAAGTGAGCAACCAAAATTGATTAAAATGAATTGTTTTAGATTGTGTTATTTGTAATATTTCATTGAATGCAACAATGTAATAATTAATAAGTTACCATTTTTTTAGATTAGATTGAGCTCTTTGTTGAATCTTTTTTCAAATTATTTAGTTTAAATCATTTTTCTAATTATTTAGTTATGTATTCAACATTGTTATTATTTTCTGTAATTGGGTGTTATACCTGTTGAGAATAAAGAACTAATTATTATTTTTATTATTATTATCTATTTGCTTTGTAACTAATACATTTTGAAAATAATATCTTGTTTTCTATCTGATCTAATATTTTGATATGGTAATAAAAATAATAGTTATTATCGAATTCCCTGATTTTACTAATTAAAAGAGCTTTAATAATATTTCTTTGTTTTTAAAAAGCAGATTTGAAAAAAGATCGATTTTTTGAAAATCGATCTATAAGACCTCGATTTTTTTGTGGATCGACTCATCAGGTCACGATTCAAGTCGATTTAAAAATCGAACTTTTTCGAAAAAAATCGCCATCACTACTGGAGAACATACCTCTTCGTATGCGCTAGCGTGCGTGATTAGTGGCGAAAATGTGCGGTGCTAAAAGTCAAATGTGGGCGAGTAGATATCGTGAAATATAGACTACCATATTCTTATCTTTTTTAATTATCAATATATTTTTAATTATAATGTTCAAAATCTATAATGTTCCAAAGTCATATTGTATACCAATAAATTAATCATTAATTCATACCATCTTACGTGGGTAAAGTTTTCTATGGTTTCCTTTACCATCAAATGTCCGATGAATTGAAAACCGGATATTTGACCAAATGGCACGTAATAAATAAGTTGGCTACAGAGGCAAAACAATTGTATCCAATACTAATAATTAAATTTTTTTTCTTTTTTACATTATATTTACATATCTAGGGTTGAAGAAGGCCGCGAGACCTTATAACTTCCCATTTGTAATTATTTGTAAAATTCCATGAAATGTAAATTACTAAAGATTCAATGAACGTCTTTGATTTGATTTGATTTAAGCCCTACCGTGAATATCAGTGTTGAGAAAAATTCTGAATTGAAATAAGAACATTGAAGGCAAACAACTGGGATCGGATTCAGGACAAATCAACTCATGTTCAATGATAGAAAACCAAGAAAATTATTTTCATAACATCGAAAAAGTTCAAATGAAGTAACATTTATAGGCAAGATTCTAATCTAGACAACACTCACGTGGAAAAATCATTGTCACGAACACAATGAAAGGTTGCATGGCAATATTATTTATCAGAAGGGTCAGGAAAATCATCAACAACGAAGCAACAATAAGTTTACTATGAACTCATCACTGAAGGATGTTTTACGCTCTGAAGCTACGGAAAAGAAGCTGTGGTAAGTTGTCACATGAAGGAGATTTTTACGGTCCAAAAAGAGACTCCTAGAACCATCGAAAGCATGAATTTTCTTTGTTGTTGCAAAACCAATTTCAAAAAAACCCAGGGTATAAACTGTTGTAGCCAAACTAATACTAAGACTGTTTAGCAACATTATGAACAATCAGTCCCACGACCAGCATATCAACCTTATAATATTAGATCGAATGAAGCTCTCAGTGCTGAAAAAGTGGGATTCCCAACGGGCATAAGAAAAAACGAATGAGTTAGGTCATTCAATAGACTTCGTACCTTTGTACTCTGGAGGAAATTACAAACATTCTAGGAACGGTCACCTTTTTAAAACGGTGACCGTTCCGAACTTTTTCTTACGGCTGGATTGAGTTAATATTTCTATGGTTCCCGGTATAAAGGGCTTATGTCAAAATATGTGTTTTTTATGTTTTAAAATGTACAGAAAATCGAGCTCTTACGAACGATATAAAGGGCTTAAGTCTACTTGTTCTTTGAATTAAATTATGTATGTTGGTTCAAAGGTGTTAAGTCAAATTTTTAACATTGGGTCTGGTATGAAAGGCTTAAGTCAACTTATTAATTAAAATTGGAGTTTTTGACATAAGCCCTTTATATCAGGCACCATAGATTTAGGAACATAGAATTACTTTTTAAAATTTATTATTGTATCCAATTTCATTTGCTTTGATACTATGCAATTAAAATAAACTATATATCTGCCTATTTATCTATTTAAACATTATATACCTATACAAGCAGAATTCACAAACGTTTCCACATGAAATGTATACTGAATAGACCAATTAGGTCAGTTATTCTGGAGTAGATATCAGATTAAGAACATAGGGTTCATTAGTTAATCAACTTAGATAACACCTAATCCACCTCTTCATGTTTGGATCCCAACGCTCCAACAAAAGCTATCGTATATCATCATCAAAGAAGGATATTAAATTCCGGCTGCCTTAACAGCCAACAAAAACGCCCGGTTTGCAGAGATTCGCGATGCCGAGGAATGCGAAGAGCAGATTTTAAAGGCCCGTTTTTGGCTTAATTAGACATTCCAACAATGGAGCGTAGCGCAGCGGCGGATTGCGACATTTTCAACAATAAAAGACTCTCTTTGTAATGTTTTCAACCTTTTAATATGATTAAGATTATTTATCATCAATTTAATTTATATATATATATATATATATATATATATATATATATATATATATATATATATATATATATATATATATATATATATATATATATATATATATATATATATATATATATATTGTAAATACTGAGACTCTTAATCGAAATATCGAAATATTTCAAATAAAACTCTCAGGAAGCTGTCTACACAAATGTTGTCAACGAGAACGAACCCATCACTTTCGAGAGTGAATATTAAGAGCGTTTCGAAAAATTCATCGATCTTGTTGAATGATAATAGGATACAATTGTTTCATCATTATTATGAATCATCATAATAACGTTCATATTTAATCTATCAATCAAGAATCGATGACATTCAAAACGCACATAGGTCCTATACCAAATTGAGAGGAAATTTTCTCAGTGAAATATTCACGTGAGCTCCCTCTATCGGAGAAAAGACTTATAAACTCTCCTTAGCGTTCAAGATTCCTATTCATGACAACAGTAGCGCGAGTGTAAGACTTTGTAGACATTTCATTCGAACACTACAGAAAACTGTCCGCAATGTGTAGGAATAGTCCCATGTTACAAGTTTCAAGATTCACAAATCATTCAATACTAGTAAATACTGACACTCTTAATCGAAATATTTCAAATAAAATTCTCAGGGAGCTGTCTACACAAATGTTGTCAACGAGAACGAACCCATCACTTTCGAGATAATAAAAAAGAGTAAAAATTTTCGCTTATAACTTTTCCTAGAATGTTCAATCTGGGGGCATTCTCGCTTGATGCTTCAACAGTAGTCAGCCAACATACTGAAATCCCATCTACCTTGATACCTTGCCTCCATGACCTTCAAATCTTGGTGGAATCGCTCACCATGTTCGTCACTAACAGCGCCAAGATTTTCTGGAAAGTTATTAAGATGACTATGTAAGAAATGCAGTTTGGTACTCATGTTACAGCCAAGCTTTTTAAAGCTTTCTAAGAGTTGTTACACAATTTCGACGTAATTCTGGGCTCGTGTATTCCCAAGAAATTCCTTGACAATACTTTTGAATGCCAGCCAAGCATTGTTTTCAAGTTCGGTCATTGTTTCAATGAACCTTTCATCTTTAATAAGTTGCCGAATCTGTGGCCTATCAAAGACACTAAGCCTTCTTCATCTTCTCATATGACAAGCTAGGAAATTCGGAAATGATATACTTAAAACAGTGCCCTTCAGTTGACAAAGCTTTAACATATTGCTTTATGAGACCTAGTTTTATATGCAAAAGCGGAAATATAATGTTTTTTATGTCGACAAGTGGCTGATTTAGAATGTTTGGATCACCAGGTTTCAGGTCAGATCTTAGCGGCCACTTTGACTGCACCCAATGCTTCTCACGAGCTCTGATGTCCCACATACATAGAAAACAGGGATACTTGGTATATTCCCGTGTCATTACACCCTCCAGTTGTTACTGAAAAAAGTTCCGCCGACAGGAGTGCAGTAGGGCTTTCTGTAATTCGCGTTCAGTTCTGCGAAGAGTAATGGTATAGAAAAAATCTGATAAAAGTTTTGAAATCCGCATGTCAATTTACCTCTAAAACAGCCTAAAAATCGAAGTCAATAGAAATTATGTTATAAATTGTTCCCCAGTGTAATATAGCAGAGAGACTTATTTTTAAGAAATATACTTGATTTCTAAACACGTCTATTATAACTTGCTAATCGACAAGTATTCATGGCTATTTTCAATCGAATTTATTTTAATCAATTTTGCTCATCGTAGCTCTTTACATAATCAAACAAACAAATTTAGTTTCAACAGATTTTAAACAACATAGAGAATGTACCTTACCAACTAATTTCTTTTCACTGCTACCCATCAACCAGGTATGAATAGGTAAGTGAATTGAGATATCTTCACCGATATGGAAAAAAGATAATTCAATTACAAGAATAATTATATAGGATTTCCTGCAAAAATCCGTTCATGAAATACTCCTGTCGGGCTTTAAATTTCATAATAGGAGCCATTAAATATATGCAAGAGAGAAAGTAGATTGTCCGATGTCCGTGTGATAAAACATGACGCAATATAGCAGCTGAATGCGACCAATATATTGGATATGATCAAGTAGGCATGCTCTCATACACGGGACTGACAGGTACAGTCTTAATGAAAGACTATCACACACTTGATGAAAGCATAAGACAGACTACTTCATTCTACGAGAAACTCATGAGTGCCACGTTTATACCCGCAAGTATGTATGTAAACATTCGGTTCTTGGTATGTCGATAATTTGAAAGATGTTTCCTATTCATTCCTAGAGATGAAATTGTGAAATAATCATTACATGAGGATCCTTCACTTTGGAGTCATTAGAATTGTCACTTGTGACGGATGTGGCACAACTGATGAGATACTTGAGAAATGAAACAGTCTGTCTTGCGCTTACATCAAGTGTGGCTCGATTTCAATGTTGTCTTGAAACACTGTTCTAAAAATATAAATGCGCTGAACATTGTACATTGCACAGAAGGTGCGTGAAAGCAAATTAATGAACATAGGGCTCCATATAACAAATGAAATATATTATACAGTATATAATTCGTACACTATAATTTAATGATAGTAAATCATTAATTCCTACTGAAAAATTCCCATTAAAAGAAACTAACACAATAAATTCTGGGAAACTCTTGAAAATATATCTGGAATGCGAACGTTAATTAAAAAGCAGTATCTATAAAGAAACATTTAGGCGATCCAACAGTTAATTATGATATCATTACTATCAGCTGTTTTTCAAAAATCAAATGAATAATAATCAAATCGACTTTGGCAGCCATTAATATTTCGTTAAAGAAAAAATGATCATCTAAATCATCGAAAATTATAATGTCACGTAAGCATTATTGCACACGTATTCACCCACAGAAAAATTGTTACGTCACTGCTTTCATGATACGTAGAAGATATAAAGAATATAGAAATTAATTTTTATATTGGTCTGGTAAACGTGGTTGATTTCAACAAAGACGCGGTCGCACAAAGGCGATGCCGGGATTCTTTTCTCAAGTGGAAACTTTAAAATGCTTTCATGAAATAAGAGAAGGGCGTTTCTACAGTTAGCAGCAATTTAGGATGAATATCGCATTCTCAATATCAATGAACATCAAAGAAGTTTCTAACTTTTCATTATATTGCTAAATATATCGTTTAATAAGAATATCGTTTAATAAGAATATCGTTTAATAAGAATTTAGAAGATAAGAAATTAGACAAAAGCATAATTTTACCTCCAATAATTAGGTTGTTTCTGGAAATCTTTCGTTATGAAATAGAAGCAGATATGAAGTTTTCTGAGTTTTCCTCTCAAATCCATTAATAAAACTAAAATTTTCAACTTCTTGTCAACTGATTATTATACTGCAAATATTAAATTTATCTCCAACCTATTGTCAAGAGTCAAGACAACTGAATCCGAACAATCTATATTCTGCCTTAATTATATGAGAAATAAGTAAATTATATTTACCTTTGAGGAAATAGTTACCCTCCTAAAAGTATATATTTTTCAAAATTGCGTTTTGAGATACCTGCCTTCAAGGTAATCAAAACTCTCTAATTGGTTTGTGAAAACATAAATTATGGAATTAAGATAGTTGAAGAGATTAAAATAGTGTTGTAACAAGAGCAATCACTTTCAAAGGAACAAGTGAATAAGATATCATGCAAAAATGCTTTATGGTTCAGAAATTTGGGGCACGCCTACCCATATGCATGAGGTTCTTTTAACACAAAAAAGCCATACGTGCGCTGGAGGGACTTAATTCCAGGACACACTGTAAACCATTGTTAAGCTAATATAGAATACATATTAACAATAACGGAGAAATTGTATACCACTAGATATCATAGCCAACCATATCGTCTAAGGACCTAATGGAGGATAATGGAAAAGAGAACAATGAAGAAAAATTTGAGATCTCATTTACTAGAAAACTCTCCCTATAAAGTAGAAGACATCTTTATATATATACCAGCAAACCCGGCGAACTCCGTTTCGCCACCAGATGGCTTCGTTTTATGTAACATTTCGTTTGGTGATTAAAAGATGAAGAAAATTTTTTTTTGTTTCATATTTGAAAAGGAAAAATTTTATTTCATTTCACAACAGTAATGAATTCATTTCGATTACAAAAATGAAGTGTTATTCAGTTGAACTTCTCTAAGTTAATGAAAGTGAATCCAAAGTAAATACTCAATCGAAGCGTTATACGTGTCCGCAAATTATCCGTTTCATTGAAGTGCTCGTTGGTAAACCACATTTTTTGTTTTTTGGTCTGACGTTAACACAAACAAAGCAGATGGTTTCCCGACTCGTGAACACGCAACGTATAACTGCCCATGTGAAAAACAATGATTTTCTAAATTTATCCCGCGAACACTAAGCGATTGGCCTTGCGACTTGAGGAATACATACATTTTCACCTGCGTACTTTCCGTTGATAATGGTTGCCTCAATCAAATTCGGCATAAGTCTTTTTACCGAAAGTCGAGTAGCGTTGCAAAGTCGCGGTGGATTCAAATTACGCAATATCATAATAACTGTACCAACTTTGTGTTGCAAGTTATGTGGTGGAAATCCTGGTAACTCCAGAGAGTTCAAAAACTCCGTTGGATAATTTACTACATCATCGGGATTTGTTATGGAATCAACGGATTTGTATGTCACCAAATCGCCAGCAATTTTTGATTGAATGGTGAAATTCAGTGCGTGTACATCATTATTCTTTACGGCAAGAATTGCTCGTTGACCAAGCATAATTCTGATAATTCTCACTAATGTTTGGGAAAACATTTTCAATAAGAGCTAATTGAGAGTCTACAAATCGGCAAAAGTCGTTGGTAAGAGTAATTAATCCAGATGTCGCATCAACTGGAATTTTTCCATTTCCAGCACCTAACAATTGTTTGGAAAATTGTGCAGCACTTTGATCATTTTGAAGTTGAACTCTCATATTAGTGGTTAGCGATAATGTTTTTACGTTATTCCATAAAGGTGATGCCTTCAGGCAAGCATTCAAGTCATCTGCAGGCGTTCCACGGGGAATTACTGGCAACGTCTGCCTGAAATTGCCTGCCAACAATATCATCAAGCCGCCAAAGAAATAAACAGCTATAAAAAATAAGGGTTGATCGTAGAAGGGTGAAAATTTAGGATTGTATGTATTTTTGTATGTTGTATCATAAAAAAATAAAAACTGAAAATGTTGTCTAAAAAATAAAAAAAAAGTAGGGGTGGGCTACCCCTAACATTTAGGGGGATGAAAAATAGATCTTGGCCGATTCTCAGACCTACTCAATACGCTCACAAAATTTCATGAGAATCGGTCAAGCCGTTTCGGAGGAGTATGGGAACGAAAACTATGACAAGAGAATTTTATATATAAGCAATATAAATCTAAATAGACCAACGTTTCAAGAAATGAAAACCTAATAATATTCTTATTCATTATAATTATTATATAAAATATGGGTAACATTATACATTCTAGTACAGCATTAAGAATCACAAGTTGTCAAGTGCTATGTTCAAAATCTCTTTTGCTATATTATCATATATGTATTGAATATTCTATGTATCAGAAATCTTGGAAAACCATATGTAATATACTTTTCAAATGAAGATAAATCTATATTTAACTTTAGGATAATACAAACACTTGAATTTGATTTGCAGTTTCATTGTCATAAAGTGACGCGTTTCGTCGGGATAACCGACTTCTTCAGACGCTAACAAAATAAGGTTTTTTTCAAACCAAAAAAATTATGACAGTAAAAGTGTAAATCAAATTGAAGTGTTTGAGTTATCCTATAGTTTATAATGGATTTGCACCAAGTAAATGCCTTCCTTGGGGAAAGCAGTACTCTTTCATACAAACAATCCAGTTTTAGGACATGCCATAGGAAGGAATATGCTGGTAAATATATAAGAATTTTCAATAAAATAATTAGAGATATCAATAATTATGAATATCAAATGCTTCATTATTTGGATGCCTTTCATAGAGTGAAACACTGGTTGAAGTCAGCAATATTTCATTTTGCAACTTATCACTGATCACAACTGGAATAATTTTTGTAACTATTGAGGAACAAAAAACATTTATTTTTATGTCCAAAAAGAAACTCTTTCATTTTATTAGCGTTGAAGATACCTGATATGATGATAATATTCCAAGTTCATATTTTAAAAAGTTCTAATAACAGGTCATATGATTATTGTTTATTATAATTCACTGTAGACGAAAAGGATTCATATTTTTAAAATTTCAATATATTACCTGTTCTGGCTGAGATCTTCCACAGTTTCTCTGAAGAGCTGATATATCCTGCAATGAAGTATCCCTTTGTGGAATGTCATAAAAGTTTGGTAACAGCCTTAATCTATTTGCAGGACAAATTCCCTGAAAATTATTTGTGTTTGAAAATGAAATTATCTTTCGCATCATCTATACTATGAGTATTGGTATAATATTTTACTAAGTATTAAAAGGGTATATATAATTTAGTCTAGGCTTTTTGCAAAATAGAAAAAAAAATTAACACTTATACTATTATAGAAGATATCTATATACTGAAATTGATATACCTATATATGAATAAAGCAATTAACAAAATCTTTTGAAGTAACTGAATAAAGAATTTTCAAAATGAATGAAGAAATATTATAGTTCTAATTCCTATTAAAATACACCAGTTTATGAAAAAAAAATACCTGACAGCATTGTGATAGTTGAATACAAATTCAACTGTTCCTGTTCTTAGGTAAAAATATTGGTACAAATATTTCCGATGCAAGATGTCTAATATGACTGTTACTTTTTACTGTTTCTTTTGTTTGATAGTTTAATTATATCAAATACGTACAACAGGATACTTAATAAAAAACATTTCCCAACATTCCACCACAAAGTCTGTGAGCAAATTATTATTACCTGCTGTCCTCTAAAGGAACACAGCCACCATCCTTCAATATTGGTAATATTCTGTTCAAGAACTAGGAGAATATCACCTTTTCGGAATGCTAATTCGTCTGGAGAATCTGGTACATTGTCGAAAAGAGCATGAGCCATGGAATTCTAAGGAAAAACAAAAATGAATTTCAGAAAAATTAGGGATACCAATAGCAAAACATAACTTATTACATATTACTATATATTTATATATATATATATATATATATATATATATATATATATATATATATATATATATATATATATATATATATATCATTTTAGAAAAGTGTATTACTGAAAACTGCCGGTTTATTATTGCAAGTGATTTCAATATAACCATAATGAATAATTCTAAAAACTCCGAGTGTTTTTTAACTTTTCAGGACACTTTTAATTCTATTTTTCTTTTTGATGAACCTAATCGTATCTCGCCTCACTCAGTTACATGTTTAGAGAATATCATTAATATTATAACTAATAATACTGATGGTATTCCTTCAATGTTTGAATCTGACATCTGGACAGAAATTTATATTCAGAAAACCCTCCCAACTGGGAATACTACTGTATTTTATGAAAGGCTTCTCACTAAAACAAATACGGAAATATTTCTTGAAAAATTATCTGCCATAAGTTGGGCTGTTTGATTGGGTTGTATGATGTTTAAGCTGACAGTGAAGATGTCAATGTGATGTGGGAACATTTTTTGAATCAGTAAAGTCTCTTTTTGACTATTTTCTAAGTCTATTTTCCATATACCAAATTCAGTAATCGTAAGAGCAAATATTTTGAGGAAAGTCCTGAGTTGAAACATCAAAAATCTATTCTTGATCAGTATTATATACTATCTAGATTCCACCCAAAGTTTTTAACGCTTACAAAAAGGCAAAGAATATATAAGACAAAACCATCCATAAAGTCAAACAGACATTTTATGAAAACATGAAATCTGATAATAAATCAAAAACAACATGGAAAATTGTGAACCTCGAATCAGAAAAAATTTTCAACTACTCCAAGGTGCGATCATCTGCCCACCCTGGCTCAGAATTTCATTGAATTTTTCTTGAGTCAGTTCCTGCTTTAATAGATGAAGAGATTTTGGTTGAGGCAAACGTAGGAAACAGTCGAAGGTTTTCTGATTCGTTTAATTATTTTGATGTAACCCATGAAGAAGTCATGGAAATTGTTCATAAATTAATAAACAGTCATGTTGTTGGAAGGGAATTTTCCTTGATAATTTAAAAATTGCTAATGTGAAACCATTATATAAGAAAGGTGACATAAATGATTTAGCTAACTATCGCTCCATCAGCACTTCATCATATGGGTTTCTTAAATGGTTTCACGTCCAGGAGCTCTGAAACGGCTATATTCAAACTGATTACAAGGGTAGTTTCTGCTTTAGAGAAGGGTGAAGTTCCTGCGACCCTGCTGGCTGATCTAAGCATAGCTTTCGATTGTGTTAGACACAGGCGACTCTTGAAGAAGCTGGAACTATATGGTATTAGAGGTGTAAGTTCAAAATTTCTACATAGTTATTTATGTCGCAGATATCAAAGTTTTCACTTAATTTTGGAGACCATTTCGAATCTCCTTTGCGTAAAATTACAGCTGGTGTCCCAATGGGAAGCATATTGGGTTCTCTTTTATTCATGTTATGTATTAACGATGTAGCTGCGATGTTCTCTGGTAGACTTGGCGAAATTTTTGTAATGTATAAATAATGTATGCCGACGACACAAATTTCCCATTCTTTTGCGGTGATATTGGAAATTTATCTCAGCAGTGCACCCTTGCTCTGAATACTTTCAATGAATGGTGTCACTCAAATGATTCAGTATGAATGAACGTAAAACTGAATCCATAGTATTCACTCATATTCGGTCAAATATCGATATTCTTACTACAATCTGATTAGATATTCTTATATATATAAGAATATTTTTACTTTTTTATAGGTGGCTCCACAGCTACTCTTACCTCATTTCTAATTCAAAACTCGGTACTTGGGCTATACTGGGAAAGTTTAAAGGTATGAGTTTCTTAACAATGTATGGTCTTTATATTTACAGACTCCTATTATTTGTTAATCAGAATCCTCAATCTTTTAACAATTATAGGAACAAAAATAATACCCGGAAAGGTTTTCTGTTTATGTATCCTATTCATATCAGTATTCATATGAACAAAATTCACTTAAAATGGCCATGAAACTGTTCAATTGTCTACCTGGCCATCTTCAAAAATTTGTGAATATAGAGTATTCAAGAAAAAATTGTTTTCCTTTAATAACGTTAAATTTCTTTCATTTTTCTCTTTATTTTTGAAAATAAAGCTTATTCTATTCTATAAGGCATAGAGGCTTAGTGGTCAAGTATTAATGTTTAAAGTATACCCATCATGTCAACTTTTATTTACATACCCACCTGATTTTCAACTAGTTGCGGCATAATGAAATGATGTCAACTATTGTTACGAAATGCAAAATTACAAAATTAAATGTGGAAGTTCACTAATAATACCTTTCAAATTAACATACTGAATTAGAATTCTTTGCTATTAGAATTAAATCAAATAGATATAATAACCTAAACTCACAACATAATGACAATGACAAAACTTTGTGCCTTGTGACGTCAACGTCACATCTATTTGACATCAAACATTTACCAGTTACAAATTTTTTCTATGGAGTATGGAGCTCCATATAATTATAATCAAAAATATTAATTGAAAAACTGGTGTTTTGTCAAATTATTCATCACGATTTTCATCTACGTTACTGTGTTCCCAAGAATTGATAGCATAGTAGAACTAGTACTTTATCTTAAATATATTTTATAGTAATGATAATGAAATTTATTTTAGCATTTTGCTGTCGCCATACATACACTTGAATATATTGTTGTTACAAGTAATAAAATTTAACATACAAATTATACAACATTTTAAACATTTATTATACTACTCATTAGATGCTTCGTTTAATAATGTTGCTTTATTTTGCTGTTTAATTCTGCCATTTTTTTGCACTCTTTTATATTGTTAGGTAATTTATTATAAACATTTACAGCCTTAAAGAATTCAGAATTTTGAATAAATTTTTATTTATTTATACTTTTACACAAATCACTAGCTGGGAGGCTTGATAGTCCTCATGTATCAGCAACGGAACCGACTAAATGCAAAACACAAAAAATGTTAATTTTTTTCCTTTTTATTGTATCTTCAATAATAATAAACACAATATAGAGTTTTAGTAGATAACGAAAACATGTTTATAATACATCCACAACCTAACATAGCCAGACCACCTTTACTACAGGCCATGAAATGAATATCTGATATATGTCATAAGATTGCCTAATATTCCCGCCATTTCTTGTAGTGGTATACTAAAGCAAACAGGACGCTTCCCAAAACTTTCGCAGTTTTAAGTTAAATAATTTGAGCTTTTGGTATAAATTCTATATTTCTCAATAGTGTACAGTGTATTACAAATGTTGATGTTAATAATTTGTTGAAATCTCAACATCAAACACTAAAAAACGAAGTGTTCACTTTGTTTACAAATTTCAGTGAAACGAAATCAATTTTGTGTTGTTCAAGACTTTCGTAGTTTGAAGTTGAATATTTTACGATTTCAGTTCTAATCCTCTATTCATCAATTTTCTATAGTGTTATTTACGTGCTAGTGTTGATAGTTTGTGGATAACATAACATCAAATTATAAAAACGAAGTGTTTTGTGTGTACCGATTTAATCGAATCGAATTTGTGTTGTGTTTTGAGTACGGATTACTTACAAATAATTTGTTTGTGAAATATAATGTAGAGGATAGGTATTCCGTAGATGATTCAGTAAGTTTCAAGCTTGGGATAGATGAGTTTATTTATAGTAATAAGTATATTTTCTAACCTATTGATTACCGATAACCATCGAATAAACAGATCGCTATTCACAAATCTAACTAACAATAACACATTCTTTCAAAATCCAAACTTTCCTCAAAACAGAATTTTTGGAAGCTATGATTTTATTCATTATTGATAATATTTTAATTATTTGCAACGGGGAGGACTGAATATATCTATAGATTTAATTGAAAATATCTTATTTCACATGTGTTCCATATTTGAAAAAATTATTGAAGGTATTTCTCTTGAACGTGCCTTTTTGTATAATATACACCAGAAAGCAATTTTGTGTAATCTCATTATTTTAAGAGGGTCATTGGATGAGTCCTTAAAGATTTTTGTTATTGCTGTTTATGTGATGAAGACAATAAAAATATTCTGAACATGCTGTGTTCCATTTTTTCGAATATCTCATTGAATGATTAGACAAAAAAATAATGAAGCCGGACACGAGAAAACTGAATCAAAAAATAAACGAAGAAAGCTCAATACTTTCATAAAGTTTGTTGGTTGCTCTAATCAGAAATATAATATTTATTTATACTAAGGTAAATAATTCAGTTTGAGTAATTCCTACAGCGTTTCTTTCAAGGTTCCTATCCTCTCAAATAATTTAATAAATTTGGTTAGGCAACTTTTCATGTAAATAAATCCCACTGACTAATAGAGGTATTTTTTACGCAGTGGGGCTTTATCGAAAACATCGTTGTTTTCTTGCAATAATAAATGTTTTACAGTTTTCTGTTACAGAAATATGTGCTCACAATACCCAATATAATATTCTATATGTTATACATACTAATAATATTCATTGTTTGTTCACAATATACAAAAATAGTTGAAATAATGCTTGAAAGCTTGGAACATACGACTAGAATAGTATACAACTAAGCACAATTTGGCAACACCGAGGGACTAAGCTCTTCATGGCCTGTAGTAAAGGTGGTCGCACAGAACATACCCAATTAAGGGTATGTTCTGTGGGTGGTCGTGACATAGCCATAAAACAACATAACACAAGCTATGAACATAGAATTGGCAACGTCGCATCAGCTGATTCCCGAAGACCGATCGATCTTCAATGGGTTAGCTTCATGTTATAATTGTCTTGTTAAAAAAATTTTAAGTCTAACAGTACTTTAACTATATAAAAAATAATTTTAACAAAAATTATAGATCAAGCAATTGCCTATAGAAATTATTTATACGATTTATTTCTGAGAAGAACTATGTCTGAGTTATAGCGAGTTAAAATTGTTTTCAAAGTAGTCCTATTCTACTATCTATTGTAGTTCTATTTAACAAAAATTCAAATGCAAATGTGAGCAAACAACAATTTGCTAAATAGTACGAATACAATTAAAATTTGTAATCAAATGTTTTTAGTTTAACTTTCCTGTTTTTCGATTCTTTATTTCGGTTTTTTTCGTAGCGCCTTCATTATTCTGTTTAATTAAAAATAAAAGAAAATAAAAAAAAGTTTAACTATTTCAGTAAAGTTATCAAAAGCAGACACTATCATAAATGTTAGAGCAGTGTTGGCCAAAGGACTGTCCTTTGAAGCTATACCTAAATTTTGAAGCTATACCTAGCTATTTTTCCCCTGTTCCAGCTTCTTACTTATGTAAATTTCATCAATTAAGAGATTAACAATTTTCTCATTTTGCTTCAAAGATGACGATACAATATTTGGGTAATTAGTAGTAATGTTATATTCTGTGGTATATGAATTTGTATTTGGCATTACATCCATACCACACACATATATATATATATATATATATATATATATATATATATATATATATATATATATATATATATATTATATATATATATATATATATATATATATATATATATATATATATATATATATATATATATATATATATATATTTATATATATATATATATATACATATATATATATATATATATATTTATATATATATATATATATATATATATATATATATATATATATATATATATATATATATATATATATATATATATATATATATATATATATATATATATATATATATATATATATATATATATATATATATATATATTGTATATAAAGTTTGCTGTAACCTCGTAACAAAGCATAGAAATCGAATAAAAAATATAATAAAATTACTACTTACTTGATAACAATATAAAAAGGTTGATATCTCCTTGTGCTTTAAGCTTACAAAAATGCAACTAGTCTTGAAAACTGCACCCTGGCTTTTTATAATTGCACCCCCAACAAAATTCCAAAAAAGCATATATTTTACAAATACGATAAAAATCAATTTTGGCGGTATGGGGTAGGTGTAATACGGCAGATACAGACGGCAACGATCGCCATCTTCGGGCGTAAAAATTAGAAATGTAAATTTAAAAAAATACCAGTCGACGTATTTTTAATTGCACAATCCAAAAATATCAATTAATGTAACTGTACCCCCTAGAAATCGGATAAAAAATACTTAAATAAAATAAAATAAATAAAATACTTAATAAAATTCTTATTTTATAACACTATAAAAAGGTTATACATTGGATTCTTTAAGGTTGGCAATTTCCAACTACAAACCTGATTATGCTAAACTAGTGGAAAATGACCAGGCGCAACGCTCTAGTTGCGGCACTAATATATAGGACCCATTTAATGTAAACTAAATTTAAGGAAAAAGACCGGTCAATAAAAACACATGATTATGCACTAAGCTATGGTGTTTCATTGAAGATTTCAAGAAGTATGTACTTGGTAGTTCGCACAGGGTTTCGCTAGTAAATAGTAAATCTTAGGTCTAATCAAGTTGGTCACCCCTGATTTATATGTACTATTGATTAAACGTATTAAATCAAAGTGTAAGCTGTTGAAATCACCAAGAACAAGAAACTTTTTGAAAATACTTAAATTAATTTAATTTAAAACAAATAAATTTTTGTAAACAAATTATTAAATATTTTAAATATATAAAACAAAATTTTACAAAGAAAAGCTTTTTGAAAAATGTATTTTTCTCGAGTTACTCTAAAGAGATAGACTCTATTGAAAGGTAAATATTGGAGTAAAAAGGAAAGATAATTTTTGTATTACTACTCTAAGCCTACATCCAACACCCAATTGTTGAGTTCATACCATCAGATAATATACAAAGCTTGCTCTATATCTGCTATAAGATCTTCAGTATCTTCTAAACCAACAGAGATTCTGATTAAATTATCTGTAATTCCTAATTTATCTCTCTGTTCTGGAGGCACAGAAGCATGAGTCATGACACTTGGCAACTCAACCAAACTTTCATACCCACCCAAGCTTTCTGCTAAAGTGAATAATTTCAAAGATTGCAAAAACTTTCGTGAAGAATCTATATTCCCTCTTATATATATAGATAACATTCCACTATGTCCACTAGTTTGTGCCTTAGCTAGTTGATGCTGAGGATGAGAAGGTAGTCCTGGGTGGATCACCTTCTCAATTTTTGGGTGATTTTCAAAATGCTTAGCAATAGCTAGAGAACTTTCCGAATGCTGTTTCATTCTAAGAGCAAGGGTTTTCAAACTTCTTAAAACTTGATAACAGTCAAACGGTGATGGTACAATTCCCATTGAATTTTGTAAAAACTTAATTTCTTGATATAATTTTTGTTCTTTTACTACAACAGCGCCCATAACAACATCTGAATGTCCATTCATGTATTTAGTGAGAGAATGAACCACAATATCTGCTCCAAGAGTTAAAGGTCTTTGAAGATAGGGAGTTAAAAAGGTATTATCAACAACACAGATAATATTATGCTCCTTAGCAACTTTAGAAATTGCTTGAATGTTACATATTTTTAGGGTTGGATTAGTTGGAGACTCTAGCCAAATCATTTTTGTACTTGGCTGTATTGATTTTTCAAAACTATTCACATCTATTTCAGAAAAAGTTGTTTCGATCCCAAATTTACTTGCTACTTTTGAAAATAGTCTGTTGGTGCCTCCATAAACATCGTTGACACATATTAAATGGTCTCCTTGTTTCAGTAATGATAAAACAGCTGTTGTAGCTCCTAGCCCAGAACTGAAGCATGCACCAAAATTACCACACTCCAAATTTGCGATAACTTTCTCCAATACATCTCTTGTTGGATTTCCACTCCTACTATATTCATATTTTTTGAAATCTGCGGGTCCAGCTTGTTTGAAAGTTGTTGACAATGAAATAGGAGTTACAACATCCATGGACGACCACTGTTCTGGTTCTTGGGCCACGTGAATTGCAGAAGTTGCAAAGCTTTTAGGAAACGGAAGGTGTCCCATGTTGCCATCCATCTTGCTAAATTAATTTCTAACTAGTATTTGAATACTCCCTGAACAGTTAAATAATTACGTGAGATACCAGTCCTGATAACGTGAGATACCAGTCCTGATAACGCGTTGCCACTTCGCAACAGCTAACTTGGAAGCTATTCCCATTTCCCAACCTATAACTTAGAACTACCATAAAAATTCAAGGTTCAGGAATATTCTGTGACTCTATCTATCTGGCTGTTGTAAACGATAGATCGATAAATGAAAAATATCGACTTATTGCTCATAAATGTCAATTATTAGAAAAATTATTTATAGTTGACATTATGTTAAATTTCAAAATAATTAATGTCTTTTTTCAGAAAAAAGTTTCTCTAGGTTTTTTTATAAAAAAGCATGAACTAGTGTTAATTTTGTTTCAAATACTATTCGTCAACATTTTCAATTTTGAATTGATGCTTATATCATCAGTAATATTGATACGACTCTAAACTTGAATCCAAAAATTTTCAGTTACTGTATGAAACTAATAATTCAAATTAATGAATTGATTGTTATTTACAGTTGGAAATAAGGGTAACAATAACCACACTTTATTCAAAACTATCGGAATAAAACTGCGTGTAACAGTTATTATCACTACTTCTCCCTTCAGTTACTTATATTTTTTGTGCTTCATTGGTCTTGAGTACATTCTACTACTATCGTTACTAGTTCCTCTTTCAACGATCCGTGTTTTTTTGGAAGGACGGATCACAGCCTAACTGTACTTACATGAGGTGAAATAAGTTCTAGGTGGAATATGGAATGACATGAAATATTTCTATACAAAATCTTTTGCTATACAGTTCTATAAGGTTAAAAACCAAAATACAATATTTTAATAAAACATCATTGCTGAGGTAAGGGACACAGTTTTATCACTGGTCTCTGCAGAACACCTTGAAGCGTTCTAATACTGCAAACTCTGGGAATTCCATCTTTACCGCAATGAATTTCTTGAATGCGTACTAAACGCCAGCGTAAAGGAGGTAATTGTTCGTCTTTAACGACAACTAACATGCCAGGTTGCAAGGTAGAAATGGTATCATTGAACCACTTTTTTCTTTGTTGTAATGTGTTCAAATATTCGTTATGCCAGCGTTTCCAGAAATCCTGATGTATTCGTGAAATTAGTTGCCAACGCGATAATTTACTAAGTGAGAGATGTGAGAGATCAGGGTCAGGTAAACTCGATAAAGAAGCAAGTGTTAAAAATGGCGTGGAGTGAAGGCAGATATATCATTGGGGTCGCTACTTAATGAACACAGCGGTCGAGAGTTCAAGACTGCTTTGATTTGAATTAAGGCAGTGTATAATTCTTCATAGGTAAGTATTTGTGCTCCCACTATTCTGAGTAAATGAGATTTTACTGATTTTATTTCAGATTCCCATAAGCCTCCAAAATGAGGAGCAGAAGGTGGATTGAAACTCCACTGAATTAGCTCTTCTTCCACAACGTTTTTCATAAAATTGGAAAGTTCCCGATTTGCACCTTTGAAGTTAGTGCCACAATCGCTAAATATTTTATTGCATCGGCCTCTGCGAGATACGAACCTTCTGAGAACAGCTTCTGAGGACAAATCTGAGACCAATTCTAAATGTAATGCTTTAGTAGTGAAACAAACGAAGAGATATATGTAAGATTTCTGCGACTTAACTCCTCAACCTCTAGACATTGTTATAGAAAAAGGGCCACCAAAATCAATTCCAACGCATTGAAATGGCTTGATTTGCGTTATTCGAACTGAAGGAAAATTACCCATAAGCGGTTGGATAGGTTTAGGATTTACTTTGAACTTTGATTAAAAATCGATTTTTATTCTGACATTTGATATTTGTAACGAGAAAGCAAATTTTTCAGTTGAGACCATCTTGTTGATTTCAATTGTATTTGAAAACCCATTTAAAATAATTAGGATACAGTTTATTGTTATTCATAAGAACAATAACATGTATGTCTGTATCTAATAAAATCTGATTAATTATTTGTTTACTGTATATTTGTGAACATTCGGTTGCATTTGATGGAAAATCTAGAATATATTTTTCTAGATTTATATATAGAATTTCTAGAATTATATATATAGAAAATCTAGAATATAATTCTAGAAAAACATACTGTTATTCTCAGAAATTTATATATTGCAAGATTTACATATTAAAATCTTATTTTTATAATTGGATGTTAAATCAACAAAATTACAAATTAAATCTGAATTTTCAGAGGCTTCATTAAATTACTTGCTCACAACTTTCCTTCAATGCTCTGGTTCTTTTAGCTGGTTCTTTTCTTTGGATGTGGACTGTTTTTGATAAGTAGCAGGGTAAATTAGGAAAAATACTTGGCACTGTATTTAAGTTCAATTTAACTTCAGCGGGTTTTGCCCTTGTTGATCCATCTGGCATGCGATAAATACCTTCTCTAATAAGAGCACCTCTTCAGAACTTCAAACAATAACATTTTTCATAATTTATATTTGGATTTGAATATTATTTCTCTCGTTAAATAGCAATTTATTCAGCAGGAACGAACAGAAACTATTACAGCCATTACAATGCCATTAAAAGATCTCTATTTCTAGGACCGGCTTAGATGTTGTCAGATATCCTAGTTCGTGGCTTGTAAGCAGAGTTAGGCTGTGAAAGAACCTAACTTTACTTATAAGCCCTGAATAAGGAAATTTGACAACTGTACATGGACACCTACAAATCAAGATGCTTTAGTGGCGCTTTAATGGTTTGAATTGCTACCAAGCAAAAATTAATGAAACATGCCAATCCAAAGAAGACTAATTTCTTGCAGTTTCATTATAAACCATAACATTAGCGTTTCAAACTAGTAAATAATTGAAAATCATAGATCAAATATACTAACGTCGATGTCTCGATAAATCTAAACTCTGAAGCTGATATATCTACGACTCAATTAAATATCCCTTCTTTGTTTCGAATACGTAATGACACAGCACGATATCTCACTCTAAGGACCTCTTAATTTAAACCAATCAATACTAGTGTCACTACTGGAGTTTTAGGTTATGTGGTGTGTCGTGTCGTCACAATAATGTGATGATTTTCCAATACATATTAAATCAGCAAGGGATACAAGGTTGCCACTTTTAGGTCTTGCCACTAGGTCATAGAGTAGACAGTGGTTCAACAATCCCGCCATCAGTTGAGCTGGTATACTAATGCAAATAGGACGCTTCCCAAAACTTTCGCAGTTTGAAGTTAAATAATTTGAACTTTTGGTATAAATTCTATATTTTTCAATTGTGTACAGTGTAATACATGTGTTGATGTTGATAATCTGTTGAAATCTCAACATCAAACTGAAAAAACCAAGTGTTTAGTTTGTTTACAAATTTCAGTGAAACGAAATCAATTTTGTGTTTTTTAAGACTTTTGTAGTTTGAAGTTGAATATTTTACGATTTCAGTACTAATTCTCTATTCATCAATTTTGTATAATGTAATATAGGTGCTAGTGATGATAGTTTGTGGATTACATAATATCAAATTATAAAAACGAAGTGTTTTGTGTTTACCGATTTAATCGAATTTGTCCGTGTTTTGAGTTTAGACAGATTACTCACAAATAATTTTTTTATGAAATATAGCGTAGAAGGTAGGTGTTCCGGATGTGATTCAGTAAGTTTCAAGCTTGAAATAGGTGAGTTTTTAATTAATGTATTCGCTTAAAATGACGAAAACTTGTTGCATTCCTGGTTGTAAATCAAATTACATATAACAGCACTCTGAAGGCGGGTGGACAACTAGTATCGACCTTCAGTTTCCATAAAAATAAATTTTTAAAGAGTAAATGAATTTAATCTATACCACGAGATCATTCGGCCCCAACAAAATATTCATAACATATTAAGAGAAAATCGATTCACCAGGAGGGATTCTAAGCATATTCTAAGATATTTCTCTCGAACGGGCCTTTTTGAATAATATAAACCAGAAAGCAATTTTGTGCAATCTCACTATTTTAAGAGTGTCATTGGATGAGTCCTTGAAAGATTTTTATTGTTGCTGTTTATGTGGTGAAGACAATACAAATTTTCTGAACATGCTGTGTTCCATTTTTTCGAATATCCTATTGAATGACTACACAAAAAAAATAATGAAGCCGGACACGAGAAAACTGAATAAAAAAATAAACGAAGAAAGCTCAATACTTTCATAAAGTAGTTTGTTGGTTGCGCTAATCAGAAATATAATATTTATTTATACTTAGGTAAATAATTCAATCTGAGTAATTCCTACAGCGTTTCTTTCAAGGTTCCTATTCTCTCAAATAATTCAATAAATTTGATTAGGCAACTTTTCATGTAAATAAATCCAACTGACTAATAGAAGTATTTTTTACGCGGTGAGGCTTTATAGAAAACATCAATGTTTTCTTGCAATAATAATTGTTTTACAGTTTTCTGTTACAGAAATATGTGCTCACAATACCCAATATAATATTCTATATATTATAAACTCATTTATATTCAATATGTAAAAATATTTGAAATAATGCTTGAAAGCTTGGGAACATCCACTGTGCACAATTTGGCAACACCAAGGGACTACGCTCTTCATGGCCTGTACTAAAGGTGGCCGAGGTCTTGCCTTTTCCTGCAACCCTTAAGCTACCTTTTATTTCAAGAGTATTATATAAAATAATACTTTAAGATACACATCTGAACTTAATTTATAGTTAAGAATTTCAACTACATTGTTCTATATCAGAAAATAAAATAAGGCGTTGAAAGAGTTTTTCACAGAATGAAACAAATATATCCAAATGAAATAAATCTTACTATATCTGGCAATGCTGCACGGCGTCCGATTGTTCTCCAACACACGCATCTTTTTTTAAATGCGCTTGCCCAGATGCCGGTCCTTACAACAATATAAAACCTATATTTACCTTATACATGTAAAACCTATGAGCGATAGCGCTCATAGGTTTTACATGTAAATAAGGTAAAGAGATAGAAAAGGGCACGTCTTCATGTTGGCTTCATAGTCTTTTAACAATTCTTATGCTATCGATGAAAATTCCAAAATGATATGTTTTCTTCACTTTTTGATTTATTGAAATTAGTATACGTGATAATAAATTGATAAAAAACTAAAAGAATCCGCTTTTTATCTTCATAGCACAGCCTAACTTTACTTACTTAATATTAGGAAGTAAATTTAGGCTGTGCTTCATTGACTTAAAAACCAGATATTGGAGAAAGAAAAGGATGTGACTCTTAATAATATATGAGTATGTTCTGTGCTAATTTCCTTTTCAATCGTCGTACTTCGTCGTTGCACTGTTTCGTTACACGAGAAAGCATTTCAAAGTAGGGTTATGAACGAGGAAGATAATTGATGTTTCTTTACCTAAAATGTAAATTTGGAAAACATAATTTGTTCAGTTACTTGTTAAAAGATATTAATTTATAAATCATGGAAAGTGCAGATATATTACGCGATTATTTTTTCAAACTTGAAAACAATAAAGAATTAGAAGAGGGCAAATACCCAGAAGCAGAAGAATTGATGAATAGAATAAAAGATACGGAAATCTGGAGTCATTTTATTAAATCGTCTTTTAACACCATTGAATTACAAGACTATTTTACCAGCCAGTTAGCAGATATTAGAAGTGAAATATTTAAGTTTGGAATCTCATGTTTCGTTTATTTTGTTCAAGCAAATTTCACAGGCCCTGATTTATCTGAGGATATAGTAAAATTACTTGAGAACCCAGAATTCGAAGCAGTCGATTTTTTCAAACTTCTTGCTGTTAATCATGAAGAAATAAATGTTAACACAAAATATCCTGTTCTGTTAGTAATTGCTAAGTGTATATTTGAAAAATGCTTAGTATCAAATACTGTTAACACTTTATGGAATTGGAGGAGTATAATTATTCATCAAAAAATTATGGATGAATTAAGTCCACTTTTATTATCTCAAGCTGATGCATTGCATAAGCAAATTGATACAATTAACTTACAAGGTAAGTTCTACTGCCGAAACATTGAAATTTTTTTTGAAGCTGATGCATTTCTCTGTTTATATACAGTTTGTGTATTGGGTTGTAGAGGTTGTAACCTGCCTAGACTAGGTCTAAGTAGATCTGACTTGGTATATTTTCTAATTTTGTTAATTTGTATACAAAACTTAACAGATCAGCAATCTCATTTCAGTGGACATATATCTTTTAAAAATCTAATTAATCATACAAATGTTATGCACAAACTTATAGTCTCTTTATTTTATTAAATTTCATTATGAAAATATTTTCATTATATTTTATGTTTGTGGAGGCAATATATTCATTTCAAAAGTTGATCAGTAACTGTCATTGCAAAAATGTTAGTTGACATCATAATAACCTTCTTCAGAACTTTGATGTTTGTGTATCCCATTCATTAGAAGATAGAAGATTCTATCACTTTTAATTCATTAAATATATACATATTTTATTATAAATTGTCTGTTTGTTTTTTTTTAAATTTTACTCTGGGATTTATCTGAAGGTTTAGGTAAATATTTCCTTGATAACACACTTTGTCTATTTCTTTAATATTTTTGTGGCATATTCATTTTATGTTTTTATCTTTTTTTGTTGTATCTCAATTTATTTAGTAGATATTAGTTATTGTTTTAATGAAATGTTTATTTTAGGTTATGAAAAAGCAAAGTTTGATATTGAATTTGCACAATTATATTTAACATTTCGTCATGTGTTCAAAGCTAAGGAACACATCTACTCTGCAGATGAAATATTAGGAGTTCAGTACAACTTGCGTGGTAAACTAGGAAAAAGAACAAAATATCAAGAAAACGATATTGCTCAGCTCACTCTTGAAATATCATTAGTGAACAATAGCGATTTAAAAAGACCACCAGTTCATGATTTTGATGTACCACAAAATGTTTTACTAAAAGATGATGTTAGATTAGAATCTATTGCATTTGCTGAAGGGCCAACAAAGGTCTTGGATTTTCCTAATACAGAACAGAAACTGTTCCTCACAAGGGTGCATGAAATACTCATTGCTAAACCTGCAGATGATTTACAAAATGAAGAACTGCAACCATTTATTGATCTAATTTTGGGTCAAAAGAACACATGGTCTGTAAGAGTTGCGACTTTATTGCTTCGCTGTAAGCTTGAAGTAAAATTTCGTAGAACAATTGAAAGAACTCTTGCTCAATGTCGCGAAATTCTCGATAGTTATGAAAGATCTACACCACATGTTCTCAATAGATTTGCTGATGTTTTCAGCACTGGTTTGGTACCTATGTGGAGTGTTGAAACACAGTGTGCTGATGTATTATTGACTTTGGGACTAGTAAAGCATGCACTGGATATTTATAAAAAAATAAGACTTTGGGATGAGGTTATTGTTTGTTACACACTGCTAAAATTAAGGCATAAAGCTGCAGAAGTTATCAGGGAGCAACTATTCGCCAAGGAAACTGTCAAAATGTGGTGTTGGTTAGGTAAGTTTTTAAACTTCTTTTCTTATATCTTTAATATAATAAATAAACAAAATAATAAATTTGCCTAATATCAAATTGAGAATATTTATTATTATATTTATGGAATTTTTTATCTGTCATACCTTACTTTACCATATTCATTTTTAAGACGTTACTCAATGAAATAATATGTGTGTTTGAATTTTACTACAGTTTCTATCAACTCTCTTGATTCTAGAATATAACTGAAATTAAAATAATCATCTTCATATAGAAATGAACAATAGTAGGTATATGTTGTTAGTTTTCACTCATTCATGTTTTTATAATATCTCCTATTCCAATATAACAAAAATGAATTATGTCCCTTATTATGTACATTTACGTGTTATAAAATACAGTGGGGCCTCGTTAATCCAGAGAGGCAAAAACAAGACCTTTCCGGGTTATCGAGGCGTCCGGATTATACTATGCCATACTCAGTGGTAATAAAACATATGTTTAACCTCAGTTTCTTTAGGTTCAGTAAACTTTTGGATACCTGGCCAAAGGATAAATTGAACCTATGGTCTTAACTGTGAGTTAAATACAGAGCGTTTACTCTAACTGCTAGTGGAAATATGGTAACTGACATCCATTCGCGTATTTAACACAAATTTCGTAATTTTTGACATTGATTCTTTTAGTTCCGGATACAGTACAGATCTAGTCCGGTATTTTTCTTATTTGTCAAATGACGAACTGCACTCCCTCCTTGTCTACTGGGAGAAAATATTCAAGTAGTACAGTTTGTACATACTTGATTCATAATTTTCAACAAGAACTAAATTCATTAATGTTTCAATACAATTGTTAATACAATTCGAATATATGTTTTATAAGAAGGAACCACGGCCGACTTTAAACTGGCCATGAAGAGCGTAGTCTGGCGGTGTTTGCCAAAATCGAGCCGGTCTTCTCTCCTAGTCGGTTGCTCCCAAAGTTTCAAGCATTATTTCAACTCTTTTTGTATATTCCGAACGTATAAAAAATATTGGTATTTATAACATACTAAATATTATTCCTGAGCACATATTCCTTTTATCTTTATACCATTTAAATAACATAAACTGATCTCGATTAAATATGTGAAAGATTGATCCACACTGTTTGGAATATCTTTGTATCTTATCAACGAATTTTCTTTTTGAAACCACCTATCCAATTTGAAGTTAATAAATAAAATCCAACTCAAATCAGTGTACAACTTTTTTCCATTCAAAAATACTGTTATTAACATGTCTTTGTTCCCTGTAATTTGGTTACTTTTGGTAAAAAATTTCCTCACTTAAATTAAGAAGGTAAAAATTAATTTTGTTGTTAACTGGCCCCATTTTAACATTCCAACCATCAGGAATATTTATTTTACTGGGATAATGAATTAAATCTTGAAATATTACAATTAAATCTGACTGTTCAAAAATGTTATTCACATAATCATTGCAGGCTAAATCATTTCTCCGCCGTTCCTCTAGGCTTTTCCTAGGTATGGGCACATTTTTTGACAAATAATGCGGTAAATTTGGAAAAATAAAAGGAACTAACCTTGTTGTTTTAAGTATGTTTAAAATTCCACCAGGTAAATCAAATTTCTGTTCTGTGATATCAGTTTCAGGAAAATGCAATGCTCAAACAACTGAATATTTTGTTGTTGCCCAATGATCTTGTGGTGTAGAGTTCATCGATTTACTCTTTAAAATGTCATTTTTAGGGAAACTAAAGGTCGATACTAGTTGCCCACCCGACTTCAGGGTGTTGTTATAATTTGATTTACATCCAGGAATGCAACAAGTTTTCGCCATTTTAAGAGAATATACTTATTAGAAACTCACCTATTCCAAGCTTGAATCTTAATAAATCATCTACAGAACACCTAGCCTCTACACTATATTTCACAAAAAAATTATTTGTAAGTAATCCTTACTCAAAACACAACACAAATTTGATTTCGATTCGATGAAATCGGTACACACAAAACACTTTTTTTTATAATTTGATGTTATGTTATCCGTAAACTATCATCACTAGCATCTATATTACACTATACAAAATTTATTAATAAAGGGTTAATACTAAAACCGTAAAATATTCAACTTCAAACTACGAAATTATTAAAAAACACAAAATTGATTTTGTGTCACTGAAATCGGAAAGCACACTAAACACTTTGTTTTTTATAGTTTGATGTTGCTATTTCAACAACACATATACTACATTATAGACAATTGAAAAATATAGAATTTATTCTAAATGCTTAAATTATTTAACTTCAAACTGCGAAAGTTTTGAATAGCGTTCTATTTGCATTAGTATACAAGCTGAACTAACGGCAGGGTTGTAAAATTTCATAGACCTCCAGCGCCACAGTGCCATATACTCATTTCATGGCCTGTTTAAAGTCGGCCGTTGTAGGAACGTTCAATTAAGCTATTAGGTCCGAGGCAAGCGTATCAAGTACCAAATATCAGCACTTAAAAAGGTGCGCGAACTGGGACAATCTATTTACACACTAATTTATTGAGAAAAAAAATTCAATTTTATTGTTTGAATTCGTAACATTTCAAAAACGATCAAAAAATTTCTATATCCAGTTTTTTCCAATATATATGAGTTATTTGAAACACCCAAATAAAATTCTTCTTTTAGGAGATGCAACAGATGATATTGGTTGCTATGAAAAGGCTTGGATCCTATCAAGGAAAAGAAGTCATAGGGCCCAAAGACACTGGGGAAATTTCTTATATGCTCGCAAAGAATATCAGGAATGTATTCCACACTTTGAAAAATCTCTGAGTATAAATCCTCTTCAATCTCAGGTTTGGTTAAAATTAGGATTTGCGGCATTACAGACAGAGAACTGGCAGGTTGCAGCTACAGCATATAGGAGATATACATCTTTGGAACCAGATGGTTTCCAAGCTTGGAATAATTTAGCTCAAGCTTATATTAAGATAGGAAATAAACGAGGGGCACATCATGCACTTTTGGAATCATTAAAATACAATTTCGAGAATTGGAAAATCTGGGAAAATCTATTAGTAGTTAGTTGTGACATTCTGTATCTGTCTAATATTATTAAAGCATATCATCGACTTTTAGATTTGAAAGGCAAATATTTGAATGTAGATGCATTGAATGTTCTAGTGTTCAATGTCTGCAATGAAGTTTCTGAAGAAACTAAAAAACCTGAAATTAAACGCCAAGAAGAATCTGAGAATTTATTACAAAAAACAAGAGAATTGCTAGGTAGAGTGACTGCTATATATCCAGGAGAAGGGTATGTTTGGGAAATGTATGCATGCCTTGTTCCTCCTAGTTTGTTGAGAGCACAAAGATTACAAAGAGCTTTTCGTGGTTATACCCAACCTGGTTGGGATAAAAATCCACAAACTTGTGTGCAGGTTATGTGTTTATGTGTAAAACTTGCTGATATTGTCCTGACGGCAGGAATAGATGCCCAAAATACCTTAGTGAATTCTGTAAAATTGAATTTGAGCTCTGCTATTGCTGCTATCAAGAAACATGATTGGGAGGAAACCCGCTCACTGGTTGAGGAAGTATCTGCACACTTAGAAAAATTAGTAGAAAAAGTTAAAAATGCTCCAGAAAAACATGATTTATTAATTGATAGTTCAATTATACAATAAATAGATATATAAATGGATGTACACTTTATTGTTATCACGTTTAATTTACTGAAAAGATGCTTTTTGGGTATTTTACAGTAAAACTTACTTTAATTCCAAAAGTTTTGAAATGAAATTTTAACTTTAGTGTAATATAAGTAACAATTGAACAAATTAAACGTTTTAATCTGTATAAACTTTGCTACAAATCTTTTAGTTTGGGAAAAATAATATAATTGCTATTTCAAGAAATATTGTTGTTCATTAAAAAAATGTAGATTATTGCATTCATTAAGTTACAAAATGTACCTACTATCATTTCATGAATATTTTATACTTTTATTTTTCATATTGAAAGATAAAGTTGTCACTTCAAAATAAAGGCAGTGAATGACTTTGTTTAAATTTGATTTATTATCAGTTATTATAAGATCAGACCTACAGCTTAATGCCGATTCCTAACGGCCCAAGATTACGGTAGAAGTAATAATAATAATTTATTCAATTCAAATGTCATTTTAGTACTTTATAATAGAGTAGAACGATATGAATTCAATGTATACACTTATTTGTGCTAGACAAGAAAAAATTAATTTCGTATAGTATAACAGTCCAAAATTTCTTTTAAGGTGTACAGTTCATAGTCCCGAATAAAAATGTATAGCCTCCTGTCGAAGATTTTTGAACTTTTGATTATCTTCATACATTGTAGCGACAGTTACTCCGAGTGAGAGTACATATATTCCGTGTACGTAAAGTGGGAGAATACCACGCAACTGAAAAGAATTCTAAAATTACTGCTACGGAAAATATAAAAATTGTCTAATATCATCAATGACCTAGTTTCAATCAATTTCAATTGCCTCTAATTGTATAATTGAAATTTTCGATATTTTCTACTCGTGCAGTTGCGCGGTTTTACACATCTCGTCTGGTAAAACCGCGAATAGTTTGGGTTAATCTACGCATAAATAAAATTGAGAATTAATAGGGGATATTTTATAAATAAAAAAAAAATCATTCGAATTTTTTAATCTTTCATAAGCTAAATACTTGAACAATGCTGAGTTAAAATAGCAGAACCCTTCGTTTCCTCAGAACAGAAATCGTAAGAAAAATTTTCTGTGGTATCACTACATTCTAGATGTGCCCATCTTCAGCAAAGTATACATTAGAACCGGTATGGGCAACCTTTGACATGTGGGCCAAACTATAGTTTGCAAATACGTTCGCGGGCTGCGTTTAAAAGTAGTGTTCATAATTTTTAGCGATAGATATCAGACATGAAATAATACGACGATGTTATTTTAATACAATTTATTAAAATGAAAAATAGGTAACAACACTATAATTAAATCGTTAATTATTAATGATATCGTAGTTCGTAATAATCGAGAATTACTACGAACTACGATATTTAAATATAGCGCCACCGAAATCAATGAGACACTGGCTTGAATTTTGGAAACTGATATCGATGTTTGTATTAATTCCACTGAGACACGAATTTTCTAAATTATCGTCAGTCAGCCTTGTGCGATGTTTGGATTTATTAACTTTCATCAATGAAAAGAACTGTTTGCTTCTATATGTACTACCAAAGGCACAAGTTAATTTTTTTGCGAATTTTTTAAGCTGCGGAAATCTTTGATGAAGTTTAATTTGACGTAATTTTTATAAAAATCAAACAACTCCACGACTTCAAATTTGGATTTTAGGTGAGACTTATCTCGATCAACTCCATTTGAAAGTGTATTGGAGCATTTTGTACATTACTTTTTGCGGGATAATGAATTGAAACAGACTTCCATGTTTTTAAAATCACTAAATCTGTTCGAAAATTGCTCTGACAGTAACTGATGGTTAAGCTATCGGGATCGAATAAAATTGATGGTTTTTACTACCACATTCATAACATTCTGGAGTCTAATGGACTTATTTCCGACCATAGACGGTGCACCATCTGTGCATACTCTAACCAATTTTGACCATGGTAAGCTAAAACTTGTGAATACCTTTTGAACTTCAAAATGTCCTCTCATGTAGTGGTTCCTTTTAGCGACTATAAAGCACGCAAGTCCGCAGAATAGTGAACTCTTTATCAACACCTCGAATAAATGTAGCCAGTTAAGCTGTGTCAGACAAATCGGTGCCTTGTCTAATGCTATGGAAAATGATGCAAAACCATCCATACGGTCAGTCAATGCTGTTTTTATATCATTAGCCATCATTTATATACGTCGGACAACGGTTTTTTCAGGACACAAAACACTGCAAACTTCTAACATACACACCCTGATAAATTCTCCTTCGGCAAATGGTTTTAATGAAATTGCTGAAACTAAAAATAAAAAACTAGTTTTCACAACATTATCAAGTTGTGTTCTTTTTTTATGAAACATTTGCTGCTGTTTTTCCAAATTTGCGGTAAGCTTCTGGATGTTGTCTTTTCCTATTTGTCCTTTCAGTGAGAGCAGCGTAAATTGAGTAATGCCTCTTTATATTGAATTATTTCATCACTGAAATGGATTCATTACACAGCAAACAAATAGGCTCAACGCATTGTGCAAGATAAAAAAAATTCTTCAGTCCATTTTTCTTGAAACTGGCAACCCTCTGCATCTACTTTTCGTTTTTTTCCACTAAACATCACTTTCGTTCAATAAACATAATAACTTAATATAAATAGTAAGCGCTCAAAATACACACAAAGTCACAAAGCAAATTAACGGCACTAGCAGTTCGCTAGGATATCAATTGTCGAAGTTATCACCTCGGTAGCTCAAATTGAACTGAACTGACGTTCGGGTCATCCACCCGTTTATATAGCCAAAATGAAGGAATGATCTAGAATCCTCTTGTATAGTATCTACAATACAATTGCAAAGCAATAATTTTTTGTTGCGTCGCCAGTGACGCACCAAACATCAAAGGCTTTGATGTTTACCGCCTCACTCTTTGATGATCTGATCTCTGCCACCTGGTTTGCTCGCTGTCTTGATTCCGTGAGTATGAGTAGGTAACTAGTGCAATATATTTTTATTGTGTTCTTCAAAATGTCTCGCGGACCGGGGGTTGCCAGATATGCATTAGAACCTTATTCATTTATTCTTTTGTATGTTCGTGGCATCTGAAAAAAGTAATATTTTATCATAAAACTTAATGAGGAGTTAAACCTCCCGGTATAGCCACTAGTAATCAATAATAAATAAAAAATTTATTTATAATTTAATTTTTCATGAAGAAAAAATTAAACTATAATTTTCTAGAAAATGCACCCAATTTAAAACTGAGATTCTGCAGAACTAGTATAAACAAAAAAAATTTGATAAGAATGAAAATATTTACTTACATTACTTATTTCATCTGAATGAAATAAGTAATGTAAGTTACTTACTTATTTCAATGGAATGAAAACTCAAAGCAAGTGCACGTTAAGCAAACAGAAGACGTTTACTCATGAATGGGGTTTGTAATATTGCTGTATCATCATATACCATCAATCGCTAGAGAGCTGCATTATCAAAATTTCCAATTCAAGTACGTTATATAGATGTAACACAGATGCGCGATATTCCCTCACTCTCGAATAGTACTCCACATTCATGAAATTCAATATTTCTATAAACAGAATAAAGAATATGAGGAGTGACCATTTGATAACATGAGAATTACCTACAACTTAAAAATAGCTTTTTTATTTTGATAGGAAAAGCGTTGTTATCGTTGATAATAATCTCAATTGTAAATAAAAGATTATTTATTTGATAATAATAATATTCATTATGATAGTATTCTATACAGAAACATGTAATAAAGAAACAAAATCTGATGTTCTATTTTCAAAAGTGAAAGTCGTTTTTGTAGTGTGGCAAGTGTGGTGTCATGATTTGACCTATTAATACAGTACGGGTACCTTACACAACTATTTTACAGTTTTTGTAGTTCATTCTTACTGATATTTCTAAAGTGATAGTAATATACTGTCCCACAATACCTACAGGCACGTGGGCACGATAAATGTTATGATGAGTTTATATTTCAATTCTTACGCCGTGATAAATTTGAATTTATATAATTTTTTCAGCTTCATATAGGAATCTTGACAGATCTTCACATGCGAACGGAAATAGAACTCCAAAATTGTTTGCTTCTTCACCGAGTTCATGGAACATGAACTCGGTGACATCGCCATTTAGGCATAAATTTTTCATAATAGCTACACTGTTAAAAGGAGTAAGTGCTAATCTATAATTATTACACCATTTTCCAAGTAGTCGCAAGTCATCGTTTATTATCTTGTCTGTTTGCGATCCATCTTTTACATCAAGGACATAAATGAATGTCGTTACAATACAGATGACTGGAACAGTATTTCAAGATGTTAGGAGGATCAAAATGAAAACATTAAGAAGATGAGGTCCCAATATACTACTACAGATTGTTCTGAAATCCGATACAAAGTCTTCGAATTTCACCGCCTGACATCAATCAGTTGAATAACTTCTAAACCACTATAACTCATTTGTTAACTTGTAGGTTCTATTTTCGTATCTTGCTGATGCAATAAAATTTGTACTAAAGATTTGCCTATATTTTTTACCTTCAAGTTTTATAATTCTTGAACTTGACCATTTAATAAACTAATCTGTTTCTACATTATTATAAGTATTGAAAAGTTAATATAATTTGTATTATTTTCTTTAAAATGATGAACAGGATATATATATATATATATATATATATATATATATATATATATATATATATATATATATATATATAAATGTTTTTAGCAATAACAGGCTATTTTCAAAGTTAAAAACCTTATTTTCGTTGTATATCACAACTTTGCCAAAACTAATTAGTTCTTAAAAATAATATTTCTTTAAAAATTAGTTTTGACAAAGTTGTGATATACAATGAAACGACAAGGAAAATAAAGTTTTTAACATTGAAAATAGCCTGTTATTGCTAAAAACATTAAAAATAAGCCACCTTAAAAAGGCAATAAATTAATTTAAAATATATATGTGTGTACTGAATGTATATTGGTAGAGAAACAAAAATTTGCTATATAATTTATTTTTTGATGACACACTAAGGAATGAAGAAATTCAACTCTTCCAACCACAATAAATAGCATCCTTTCGTACAACTGGAATGTTAATAGGCTATTTTATTAATCCTATCAGAAAGAATCCCCCATATTCATCCTTTTATTTCTTTCAATGGCTCTTACTTCTTTTTCAATTTCAAATCTTCTCAAGTCTGCTCTTTGCAGGAAGTCCTGTCGTTCTAAATATCTGAAAAATACATATACATTCACTCAAACGTAACATGTGCATAGAATAGATAAAAATCTACAATATTACTAAAAACTAGAATATTTTATTAAGACATTCAATCCATGTCGTCAGTGTTGTTGATTTTAAATTGCAGGATGGATTATTGAAATAATTTTGAGAGTTGATAGTAAAGTTGTATATATATATATATATATATATATATATATATATATATATATATATATATAAATTAAAAACAAGGTTTGTCAGGCAGAAAGTGAGGTTAAGAGTTTACGGTATTTACCTGAGATTTACGTTGTTTGTTTATTTGTAACCGTTAATATGTAAACGGCTGTTACAAATAAACAAACAACGTAAATCTCAGGTAAATACCGTAAACTATATATATATATATATATATATATATATATATATATATATATATATACTTTTTGTAGATTCATAAGAACACTTGTACAGTGTTCTTATGGATATGGTATGGGTAAAAAGTTATTTCATTAAAAGTGACATCTCCGCCTATCAAGAGACCTTATGTTTCAACGTTAATATTGCAAAAAATTATGTTTGTCAATTCAAAAAATTTATACTTACCCATCTTTTCCTTTATTATGGGCGGAAATCTCTTCTTCAAGACATTCGTCCTTCTTGAATTTATCCCAATCCAATTTTGTTTTCTCAAGAGTAGTAATTTTCTTTTTCTTTCCCAACTGGCTTAAAACATTACCAATGCCACTTAAACTAGCACCTTTCCTAACTTTTGTAGTACAAGAATGTGGATTGCCTAATAGAAAGGGAATGAAAAAATAAATATTGTCATAAGCATAGTCAATTTAGAACAGCTGATGAATTAATCTTCGCAAAAATATATGTTCATTTGAAAGAAAATGAAAAGCATATTTGCCAATTTTCAATATAATGTGAGCACACACTTTCAATGGAAATATAAATACTTGTTCATCCTTCAGAAAACACAAAGAAATTGTTATATAACACAAACAAAAAGATTAATTCAATAATGAATTTTATCTCTTCTAATTAATGCTTGGAGGAAGATGGACCTATCACATCATGTGAATTTGAAACGATTATGAATTAAAGACCTGTGATATTTTGTGGGAGTCCACGATATCTGATTCTGATTAATGAGTTTGAAGTTTCGCCATATAATGAAATGCAAAATTTACACAAGTGATTGTTGTATACAAGTTAAGTGGTACTAAATGCAAGATACACCGCTTATCAACTCAAAATTGGTATGTTTTGAGGTGCCACTATTTCAGTCCACGAGCAATATATTCAATGTTTGTATGTATTGCTCAATGTATTTATCAATAACGAACTCTAGAAGTTTTGGTATTCACTCAAAAATTGATAATAGTACATTTTATCAAAAAAAAAAAAAATAAATAATTGAAATACTATGCTACCTACAAAATAATTCTTACCTAATAATCTTGCCTCTGCAGAGTCTCTTGATACTTCTTTTTCTACTTTAACTTCCTCTCCTGCAAATTCAAATATTTCAGTAATTTTCACTTTATCTGGTTGTTTCTTGGTTTGAGTTTCTGATTTTATAAAATCTTTATTATTGGTTTTTTTTTTGTCTAAGGAAATACTGCTTGGATTAGTTTTCTGGACACTGGTTTTCGATTTGAAGTTTGTATCTTGTAGAAAATCAGCCCATAGTGCATCAGCCTGTTTCTTTTTATCTTCCTCAGTAATATCATTTTCTGCGCATTTTTCTGAATCTTTTTCATCTAAAAAAAAAGAGCTATAATAGACATATTTTATCCAATCTGTTCAGATTTGAATATAAAGTTCATAAATTCAACATCACCAAGTACTTAAATATGAACATTGTGTTAGTATCCACCAAAAAATCTGAAGAAAATATTAATTTAAAATCCAAATTGATGTTTTCAAAATAAAGGTATTTTTTTAATAAAATGATGGTAAATATTTCAGATTGTCCACTGCCTTCAATTAAAATAACTTTTTTTAACAATTCTTGTTCATATTCACAATTACTCTACCAACATAACATTTTCAGAATATAAATTAGCCTCCACATTTTATTTTTCAATATTAGGCCCTATTTAATATGTAAATTTTCAGAATATTTGTAGAATGGATACCACCAAACCATTCATATTGAAAGGAATTCAAAACAGCAATCCACAAATTTATTTTAATACAATCATTTTGGTAACATGCACATGCGATATAAATAACTTAATATTTGGTATACCCAACACTATACTCACTTAATTCGTTTTTTAACCTTTTGGATTTCGAACTCCTTTCCGCCTTCCTTCTCTTGTTGTTAGGACTGAATTCACTGTCTGACAAGGGCTCTTCTACTTCACCATCTGAATCAACTTCTGAGACAACATCTTCAGATTTAGTAATTGGAATGTAGTCTTCATCGCTAGTATCACTGTCATCATCGAAATCATGGGTATTCATCTGGAAATTAATACAAAAGGAAATATATGAAAAATTATGTTAAAACAAAAAATTAGGGTACTTTTTATTATATTTTAAGTATATATGTTTCAAATTACCATTACAAAACCAAAATTACTTGTTTAGGTTATATATACTTATGATATGTATATATATAGGAATTGATACCAAACTACTCCTCACACCTATATACTTTTTAGAGGAATTATAAAATTACAATAGAGTAGATGAATGTAATTATAGAATATTAATTAGAACAATAAAGAGTTTTATTTCAATTATATTTTTTGTCTATATTCTGTGTTCCCTTCGATCATAAAAAATATTTGTCAAGATCATAAATATTTTACAATAACACATATAACTATTCTGTGATTCTTGAAATGTTTAATGAGCGTAAGTTAAACAATAATCGCACTCTAGTGATGAAATTCAATTATATATAAGAAGAAATGTAGTATTTATAATATAATTTTAAACTGAACGGACACCATTAGATGAAAGTTAGACTCACAGCCTTACTTTTAAGTAAAAGTAACGTTAGATTGTATCAGACTCATGAATGCCCCTTTAAAATTTTACACTTGCTCTTTTTCGGCTAATATTTACACTATTCTGTACTAAGTCACAGCCTAACTTTACTTACGTAAGTAGAGTTAGTCCACCCACAGAACTTACCAATAGTGTGTGACTAAGTTTAACCACCGATCGTCCTTCCATTATCACTAAATATCTTTTTTAAGATAATTAATGGCTTTTCTATCCCCACACATCGAAGATTTGGGGAAAACGTTATTGGACTTATTTACTTTCCTTAAATGATTTACTTAATTAATTTACTTTACTTATATTTCATTACACCACGACCAACTTTAAAGTTGGCCACGTTTTACACTTTTCTTCATATAAAGCAGTCTGTGACTAGATATATCAGTCTGGCTTTTGAGTGAAATATCATAAGGTTTCAAATAAGAAAACGATCTTTTTCGTGGATATTTGTAAGATGTATAAATACCAGTCGTACCGAAAAATTCCTTCTTTCGATATAAGTGTTCGTTCAAGGTAGCATTTTAATGGGCGGTATAGGTTATTAAAAATATTTTCCTTAATAGCAATGCGGTATACTGATCGCCATTTATGTGCAGTTGTTTCTGGGCGTGGGTATGTTTGCAGTCGCAGTCAAATGGATTTTTGGTTCATTGTGAGTTTTCTATTCTTTATTTATCACGTTTTATTTTACATAGTGTAGGTCATATGAGTTCATTGTAATGTCTGCTCTGCAATGGCAGTCTTATTTTTTCGACATTAGCAAACAAATGATGTTATCTGTCTCGTTCGTATGACTACTGATTTCAAAATTTCGGAAAAACTGATAATACTCCTTATTGCATGCTGTAAATTTCTGTTTTTTCGTAATTTTAATCATGCCGATGTGATTGCAGGAGACTACCTACTACTCCACGTGGTATCGAGAAGGGTGTGGATATTATGGTGAGTTTCTTGAATTTTCTGAATGCGTTTACTTCATAATAAGTGAGCTGGGTAATATCGAGATAAACCCACCGCCTTCAGTTTTCAGGAAATTTTCTGATTGAATTTACTCTAATATTCTGGTTGAATTTACGCTACTTATTTTGTGTTGAGTAGAAATAATGACCCTAGAATAGTTAATACCATTCATTTTATAAAAATTACGATGAATTAAGTTCATAAATGCTATTACAAGGCTGATATTATTCCATTTATAATTATTTAAAATATTTCTTCATTAATTTGATAATTATTGCTATCATTACATGAGATTCATATGCATATCAACCATATAACAATTGACTTCATGGTGAATAAATCAGTAAGTACAGAAAAAATCTAATATCAATCAAGATGTTCAAAGTACTTTTCCAAAGAGCCTGAAAATAGAACTGAATTTAATTACTGATAGAAGAGAATTTGTATTTTGATCATACTTAATAAATCATAAATAATTAGAACTGGATACGACTCAATTTTCAAATTAAAATTCCAATTACTTATTATTAAACTCTATTAAAGATTGTATGAATGACTAAGAAAATAATATATCTCATTGATTTAGTAGTAATTTATTTCATTATGTATTGGCAGAAATGAACTATCAAAATAAAATTTATTGTTTTTATTTATTGCTCATTTATTTAAGTTTTGAAACTGCAATTTTCGTCTCCTCCAATGGCTTCTTGTTGCATTACAGTATTAGATGATAGTCCTTGAGATCGAACAAGTTTTTGTCATCTCCATCCTGAAGGAGGTAACAGCCTGGTCACATTTTGCTTGGAAATCGAGTTTTCCTTTCGGTATTCTATGATTTTTTCCATCTTCACTTTGTTCATCTATTTTGGAAATATTCCAGCCATTTAATTTAGATTTTTTCTTCAATTATTTCTATTTTCTTTCGTTTTCTATTTACTACACAGTAAACCAATACATTTCACTTTGTAATCAATTTAATGAATAGAAAAGCCTTACTTAGTTGAATTAATAAGTAACATTAAAATCGGAGAGATAAGAGAGATGGTATCTGGCTACTCTTTCATTTAAAGCCAGAGTTGGAGAATAATCCATATTTATGTTATCTGCTAGGAAATATTGTCAATAAAGAAATTGTCAAAGTTTTAGTAATTAATGATGAAAGTTTATCGCCCCAGTATGAATTTCCATGAATTATTGAATAGTCTTTCTGAAATGAGTTTAAGATTGCACTCTAAAAGTTCTATTTTCAAGAATGTTTCATTTGTGTCTTTTTTTCAGATTTTTCTTTTTCCAACTTTTTAATCTCCAATATCTCTATAATGAGTGAAATTTTTGAAGCAACTTGATCTCTTAGTAGGCGCAACAAAGTGGCTTCCAGATTTTAATTGATTCCTTTGGAGTTATTCATGTAGGATCATAAAATAAATGCACTACAATAAAACTCAATATTGACCTGGAAATTGCGAGAGGTAAGTAGTACCATTACACAAATGTCGTTTTAGACTTGTTCCTTTCAGTTGAACATTGTTCATACTCATCGCCACAAAACCTTGTAAATTTTAAATTAAATCTCCTAAATCACACATCTCTGTTGATATCCATTGAAAAAAAATTCACTATTACTGTATTGAGTTTCACTACACTACTTTTTGTCATAGTGTTATTTAAAAAGATACTACTAATTTAAAGCATTGTAATTTTTCTCTCAAATCTGAATGATGATATTAATTACCGTCTGAATATAGTGATTATATTGAATGGCTGCAAATCTTTACCTGAATACACTCTTTATCTTAAATGAAGATGCTGAACTTTATGATGAATTTTTAACATTTTTATTTCTTTCCAGAAAAGTTATAGAACAGATTCAAATCACCAATGAACAGAAATACAACAAAGAACAAACAAGAATGAACAGCCAATCTACCAAATGAAGGATAACATTCTCCTTTGTATCAAGATATCAAATACCACAAGTTGAGGTTAGTAGTTTTAATTTCTTTCTATTATATATAAATGCTATATTCTATTATGATGATTATAGTTATCCCTGTCATAAATTTTAGTTGATGAGAGTTCTTACTGATGTTAACTATGAAAAATAATGGTGTTAAAAGTAATATTCATGTATTTATTAGGTTTTTTTTTGCTCAGGTATCTCTAACACTGATTCTCTAATTCTGAGCCAGTTATTTTGAAGGTAAGTCACAGTTTCTGAAATTCAAGATATTATATAGTATATTTTGTTAAATGATGATTGAGTATATACGCTATAATGAAGTTTTTAATGATTTCCACTTGCCCTCACTGAATAATTTTATGTTAATAAATATGGGTTTGAAATATTCTGTATTATAATTTTTGGTTTCTTATATTTTCAGATGACAATTTTGATTGGATAAACCTCGCCAACAATTCACCATGGGACCATAGGCAACCTTTGAGTTCAATTTCTTCTGTATTGTGTTCATATGAGGCAAGCATTTTTTTTTCTCATTGTTATTTAATGTTCTCACCTTATAGTCAATGTTCAGTTTGAAACCAGTGACAGTATTCAAATTTAATTGTTGATTGTATAAAAAAGTGCCATTTTTGGGACTGTGGCAAGTTTTAAATTTTACTATACTCACTGGGTAATTTTATATCATTACACTGTAGAAATCCAGTATAAAGTACAGTCGCATGAAATTGAATATTTATGATGAACAGCTATCGCCCCAGTCTGAATTGTTATGATAGATTGATTAGTCTTTCTGAATAGTCAGTATATAATATTTACTGTTGATTATTTTATGAAATATTTTAACATTGTTGTTTTCATAGGTCTCGTCAAACACTCCATACCATGAATGCCATGTAGAAACAAGAAGATGAAACTCCATATCATGATATGAAAAATAGATGATAAAAGGTAATATTGCATTATTTACATTTTTATTTAAATATTTGAAATTTAACAGTATTCTATATTTGTACCATATCAATGACTAATGAATTTTAAACATGTCCCATTTTATGGTTTGTTCAAAATTTTCATGATGAAGTTTATCGCCCCAGTCTGAAACTGATGAATGATATAGGCTGAAATTCTGTTAATAAATGAGTTTCAGTTTCTGCATTTTTTTGTTAATACTAATTTGAGAATTTTTTTCAGATGCAAGAAGGCTCCAAAGATGGAATTTGTGAATGGCCTGTTTGTTTTAAGAGAAGTTTTTTGAAGAGTTGAAAATGTAAGTTACTATTGTTACAAGGCCTTTGGTACTCCAAATATAATTTTAAAAATATGCATTTTTAAATTTGTGTTTGAAATTTTCGTTGAAATGCTTACTTCTCAAAGTTCACTCCACTCCTATCATTATATTGCAGTTTCTATACTATAATCTAAATTTTGAAGTTTATCGTTTCTTATTTTATTTGGGAAATAATTTTGATAAAAATTTACTAACTTGAATCCTGAATTTGAGTGAGGTTTGAATTATCACTTGTCAAAATTCAAAAGTCAAAATTTATTTTGTTAGAAATACATCTTGTATATTTTATGATGTTTTTTTTTTGACAAGCATATGGCTGAAACTGGTGTGGAAAATTTTTATCTGATTCATTCATTTGAAGAATTCCGAAATATTTGTCTTTGACTAGAATAACCAATTTTTTTTTCATTCCAGATGAAAAATACCTGAAGATTGAAATGCCATGAAATCATTTTCAGACATTAATGTGAGTGTTCTAATGCTAATATTTCAGTTAGAGATAGATGTCCATTAAGATTGAAATGATTCAAAATTATTTACATAATTTGAAATTTTTCACATTTTTTGTTTTTTGTCAACTTATTTTTTTTACTTTTATGTTTCAAAGTGCCATTCTTGGGACTGAGGCAAGTTTCAAATTTTACTACACTCACTGGGTATTTTATATCACTGTAGACTCTGTAGAAATTCATTACAAGTTGTCGCATAAAATTGAATATTTATGATGAACAGATATCGCCCCAGTCTGAATTGTTATGATAGATTGATTAGTCTTTCTGAATAGTCAGTACAAAATATTTACAGTTATTTATTTTATGGAATATTTTGAAATTGTTGTTTTCATAGGTTCACACTTCATACCATGAATGCAATGTAGAAGATGAAACTCCATATTGTGATATGAAAAATAGATGATAAAAGGTAATATTGCATTCTTTACATTTTTATTTAAATATTTGAAATTTTACAGTATTCTATATTTGTATCATATCAATGACTAATGAATTTTAAACATGTCCCATTTTATGATTTGTTCAAAACTTTCATGATGAAGTTTATCGCCCCAGTCTGAAAACAATGAATGATATAGGCTGAAATTCATCATATCAATGACTAATGAATTTTAAACATGTCCCATTTTATGATTTGTTCAAAACTTTCATGATGAAGTTTATCGCCCCAGTCTGAAAACTGATGAATGATAGAGGCTGAAATTCTTTTAATAAATGAGTTTCAGTTTCTGCATTTTTTTGCTGATACTAATTTGACAATTTTTTTCAGATACAAGAAGGCTCCAAAGATCAAATTTGTGAATGGTCTGTTTGTTTTAAGAGATGAGTTGAAAAAGTAAGTTGCTATGCTATTATATTGCAATTTCTTTACTATTTTGACTTTACTATTCTTTAACTAAATTTTGAAGTTGGTCAAATTTTCTTATTGTTATATTTTTTATTATGTAATATTTTATATATTATTTTGTTAGTAATACATCTTGTATATTTTATGATGATTTTTTTTTGACAAGCATATGGCTGAAACTGGTGTGGAAAATTTTTATCTGATTCATCCATTTGAAAAATTCAGAAATATTTGTCTTTGACTAGTATAACCATTTTTTTTTTCATTTCAGATGAAAAATACCTGAAGATTGGAATGCCATGAAATAATTTTCGGATAGTAATGTAAGTGTTGTACTTTTTAATGCTAATATTTCAGTTAAAGATAGATGTCATTATGATTTAAATTTTTCAGAATTTTCATAATTTTCACATTTTTTGTTACTTCTTTTACTTATTTTTTTTACTCATTACAATCACTTTTATTATAATTATAAGATCTCATTAATTTTAATGAGGTCTTATTAATTATTACTAGATTAATTTCATGTTTCAGTTTTTTCACAATGTTTTGAATGATGAAATTAATTACCGTCTGAAAATGGTGATTATATTAAATGGCTGCAAATTTTCAACTGATAATATCCTTGATATTAGATTCATGATAATTATTACTTGGAGGAATTTTAAATATTTCAATTTCTTTCAGAAGAATGATGTAATGGACACATGATTCGCCTGTAAATAGAGAGCACATGCTGTAAAATAACTTTCATAACATCACTTTATTCGCAGTATTTGAAAAGGTAAATTCTATGTTTTTATTGGAATCTTTTTTTTAAGGGTCGTTCTTTCATTCCTTATTTTATCATTTCATAATACTTCCATCCCTATGGTCAATTTAAATCAATGTAAGGGAAAAATTAACATATTTATATTATTTACATAATATAATAAAAAGTTACGTAATATGTTTAACTGAAAAGGTTTCAAGTACTGACTGAATTTTTCCTATTAAAAAGTCTTCTGAAATTTCCTATTGAAAAGTTTTTCTCTGGAGTTTTTTGATATATTTTTCTTATCCTTCATCCAAATTTTTCATCAGTGCATTTTCATCAAGGTTGTGGGAATACTTCAGAAACCTGAAAACAGACTTCTTAAATTCTCTGAAAGTAGAGGGCAATGGAGATGAAAGTAATTTATCTGTATACAATTTTATATTTTTCCAAGGAAATATTGAACGATCCTTCTGGTTTTTACGATGATGATTATAGTTATCCCTGTCTTATATTTTTGAGGTGATGAAAACTATTTAGCTGAATATTATTATAAGCTAATTATTAGATAATTTAAAATCCAATAATATATTTACAGTTCCTTTTTCTTTTCAGGTAAGCAGTCTCATATTTTAGGCAAATGGCATCTATTTTTTAATGTATATGGTAAGTTTCTGAAATTCAAAAAGGTTAACTGCATCTATCGTGGAGTACCAGGGTTCTTTTTTGTAGCGCTGCTTGTACCCACTGTGGAGGCAGACATGTTTCCAATACGATGCAAATTAGAAATTAGTTGCTGTTTCAATAAGCAAAGTTATTTGAAAATTCTTAGAAATTTGGCATGTTTGACTTACAGACCCGATATGATTCATTTCTGCCATTGAATGTAGTTGGTGCATCCACTATTATGACACTTTGCTGCTAGCCACAAGCCTTAACATAGTTAGCCTCTGTACACAACGTGTGGTCTCAAATTCATGTTGAAACAAAAACGAAAACACTATCTAATCAAAGAACAAAGATAATTGAAATATTGTTATGAGCACTTAGGTACAATTTTCATATGCAGTAAACATGTTCCTATTTTTCCGTGATGACTTTTATACGCTATAATGAAATTTTTAATGATTTCTACTTGCCCTCACTGAATATTCATTATTGAATTCAATGATTTTCGAAGGTGTTTTTAGAATCATAATGTGTCTTATCATTTCAGAGTCAATAAGGAACTTTGCAGACTTGGTCTATGAGCATCTGTTCCAGTAAGTATCAATTAGAAGTTGTTAAGTAATGTTCACAACTAAAATGATGTTTCTAATATACGCTATGAGCATTCTTGATTACACACATTTCTGATTTTTTAAAACGATATCGAAATTTTAGTAACTTTTTGTACTGTAAATAATTTCTTTCTTTTTTTTTTCAGGAAGCCGACATTGGATGATCAAGTCTCATTGTTATTATACTGCATGATACTAAATAAATTATACTTCATGATACTAAATAAAATATTTCGAATAAAAATAACACTTTATCATTTTAATTAGAATTGGAAATTTCTTATGTACAAAAACAAGTTTACATACACGCGAGTATAAATTATTACAACCAAGCTTATAGTCTATGCAAATAGTCCCCCATTTGTTATATACAGGCGGATTATCATTAATAGGACTAAGCTTACATTTCCACGAACACTAACGAATTTAAGACTTACATGTGCAACATAGTTTTCATATTTTTTGGTCGGTACTACGTATCTTAACTTTCATATAATAACAAATCTGGTATATTTTTGGAAAGCGAATGTAATTGTTCCTGGTAAAACATGCAGTAAACTCTGTTAAACAATATTTTCAAAAAAATAAAATAGGAATTAGGTACGGCGTAATGCGAACGGCGATTACTAGACAGATTCGTAAATTATGGAATTAATGGTTAGATGTACTACCTACACTATCCTTTTAAAAATTTTTATATTGAACGGCTTGTGGAAAATATCAATTTCCGCAGTTATATACCTTCGAAACCAGATAAATACGGAATTTTGGCGCGTTGTGACTGCTACTAGTTACGTTTGACAGCTGACGTAAAAGATAATACACTAATACTTTTTTTACTTCATAACAACTTTGTCACAAAATAACAATTAACCCCAGTGAGAACTATACGTAAAAATAATCCTGATTACCTCCAGAAATAGCCACGAAAGGTAGACAATTACACCGACTCATTTTGCTTTTACAAAGGACTGCTCTCGTGCCTATTTGTTTAATAGGCACGAGAATTTTATAGAAAAAATCAGAATACTTTGCATCAGAAGTCTGAATAATGGGTTACACCCTTAATTAGGCGCATTAAGAAAATAGTCACCACTGACCCCAAAGTAATGAATAAAAATGGAGGCAAAGAAATGAATAAAACAAAGTATATTTTATCAAAATTATTGAAATAATTTATTATAATTAACTTCCAAAAATAAAAAACTTAAAAAAACTACTAAAAAAAAACATTAAACAAACAAAACATAAAACAATTCCTAAATCCTCTAAAAAATTAAAATTTTTGGCATAGCCGAGATCAACTTGAAAAAAAATTATTCTGATTCTTTAGTAGAATTATTCATTCTGCATCCGATACAATAAGCCCTAGAATGTTCCTGACAAATAAATTTACCACAATTGTGGCACTTATTCAGCACTTTTTTGTCATTCTCTCTAAGGCATGACGAACGAACAGCGCCCGCGTTTTGCAGTCGATTGGTGTATAACTTCCTGCACATCGTGAACCTTTCGGAGCCGCTTTTTTGTCAAAGTAGAGATAGCACACTGTTGAATGCGACGTTTCTGGTGATCTTCCACGAGTTCTGTTGCCAGTTTCTTCAAAAATATCCGTCTTATACGAGTGCTACTCGCCCTGAGTATGACAAATGCATTGATGCCTGATATATTTACCAGAAGCAAAAATAGAGCTAAAGGCCATCTTTTTTGTCCTTCTTGCAACATTGTAATTAGAGCATAGTTGATCGTTACAGTCGACCCCTCCTTTGGTACTATTATAATAGGTAACTATTTCTGGTTTTTGAGCATTAGATTCTTCAATTTCGCTCTCCGAATCATGGGTACTAACTACAGCTGTTTTGTCGACAATTTCATCTTCCGAGGCAGAACCAGCAATATCTTGCTCATCATCGGATAAATCCGCGAACCATTGTCGTATCGGTCTTTTCTGATTCATCTTATTGAAATTTGAAAACTAATAAAAATAACAAAAATGTTAACAAAATAAGAATGAAAATATATAGAATAAACATAACTTAATAATAATACACAAATATCAGTAACAAAATAGATATAATTACGTAAATACACAAAAACAGATACTTACCTATCGCCGAAAAAAGTTACGTAATTGGTCGCATGGGGTCAGCGCTCAAGAGAAGAGCGACATGTGCTAGCAAGTTTGCGATTTGTCCGAGACTAATTTTCGTGCCCCGCGGGGAGGTAGGAAGCACAGCCCAACTCTACTTACGTAAGTAGAGTTAGGTTGTGTAGGAAGCTACCAAAAGCACCGTCGCGTTCTAAATAATCCTACATAATTTTTTTTCAATTTGAATTTGTCTTGACCCCATGCGCCTAATTAAGGGTTAATATAAAAGAGGTTATGTTTACAGATAATTAGTGTAACCCTAGATCATACGTTAGTATATATGATCTACGAGTGTAACGGAAATTCAAAAAGTATTATTCTTTTTGAATTAAACTGTTTTATAATTTATAATAAATAAACCAATGAAATATTAAGATAAAAGCTGTACAAAGAACATGTTGTTTAAAATAATCAATGCTTTCCTCAAATTGGGGATTATTTATTTGAAATTTCCGATTTATTTTGGTGATTAATATAATTTGTAGACATTTTTCACAAATAAAAGGTTGACAATGCAAATGGAATGAAATTGGCAATCGGTTGCAAACCGATAAAGCATTTTTTATATAGATGATTTTTGTACAGTACTAGCGATTGAATTACTTTTAAAGCCAAAGTTAACGATTTCAACTAATCACTGGAAACGGAATTCTATTCTTGTTGTAAAATCTCTTCATATAAAATTGTACATTCAGTAAACTTAGTGACATACCTGGTGTGCTGTGGAAACTACCATACATTGTACGATGACAAATTAAGTTAGAACACAACAATAGGTAGTTTGTTACGGAATCAATCGGTAGTTTATCGGAAATTGTCACTTTGAACAAGTGTGTATTTGTTAACGGTTTGCAGTGCAGTTGAAATAAACTAATGTTTACAACATTACAAGGCATTATTTTTTCGTTTTCAAACTATCAACATCGATTTTAATAGATTTCTATGCTGTAGAAATATCAGTGCACCTACATTTTTTGTAGTTCAAAACAGCTCAAGTTTTTAGTAATTGCTTTTCTATTTACTAGATAAATGGAAATCAACTAGATTCTTTTGAAAGCGCGTATTACAAACAGTAATACACCTTTTGTCTGGCTTTATTTGTACTAGGCCTAAATTAAAATTAATTTTGAATTTTATTCCGTTAATAAAAATTTTATTGATTAAAATTCATGACAATTTATAAACACTGTTTATTCCAGGAATTATTGTATATTATCAGAATGTTCACTTTCAACTGTCACCTTTTTAGAAAATTCAGACAAATCTCTTCTCATAGAATAAGCATCTTCCCCATCTGCATAATATTTAGGTTCAATTTCAACTGTTTCAAATTTCAATGAATTTTTGTATAAATTTAAAGCTGCTCTATTACTTTTCCTTACATGCAAGGAAACATATTTTGCATCAAAACATTCAACCATAGCTTCAGAAGCTTGATCCATTAATTTTTGTGCAAGTCCTAATCTTCTATGTGACCGTTTTACAGCTAATGATGTTATATGTCCATGCTTGAGTTCTTCGGTATCTTCCTCCATTTTAGCCAGAACGTAGCCAACAATATTACCTACAATAACACATTTTTATTACAATAAATTTTGAGGATGTAATAACAGTATATCACATTTAATAAGTCTCCTATTTTATGGAACATATATCTTAAATTCTGACATGAAACAAAATAGAGGAAAGCCGGCAATCTTCAAGACAAAAAACACTTTCAAAAAAACACAGGTAGTTTTATTAGAAATTACAAAGGTACACAAATTACTGAGTAAGGGGGATTCAAATTAGGATGTTTATAAATTCACTTGTGAATGTGGGAAATGTTATGTTAGACAGTCAGGAAGGTGATTTGGCAAAGAATGAAAAAATATCAGAGAAGCTATCAAAACAGGAAATCAGATATAGATATATATATATATATATATATATATATATATATATATATATATATATATATATATATTGCATAAAAAAACAATTTTAACGACATGGGAATCCTACATAATGACAAAAACAACTTAAAACTCACACTAGAGGGGCTTGAAATAAAAAGGTACAAGGAAACTGATTTTGCATTGAAACATGAACTAGAGGTAAACAATTTTACACTCCTAAACATTAAGCTCAGTAGATTTACTATCTTAGTAATAGACAATAAACATCTCTATTTGGTGCTTCAGGTAGTAATTAAAATTATATCTTAAGATTTTTAATCAGTTATTATCCACCTGATAAAGGTATTGTATACGGAAACTATAATGTAGAGCAAAATATATACATAACTTTAAAATCATTTTAAGTGTGTAGATTTGTGATATTATTTGTGAACTACAAGGATAATGTAGAATTCTAACACTCAATTATGAATATAAGTTCCATAAGGGTTTATTATTCCGTACATTAAATTTGCAAAATTCTAAGTAATTAAGTTATAAGTATATATAAGTAACTAGTTATATTCTTGCAAGTGTATTATAATTTTGACATTTGACACTAATTTCATCAATATTATAAAATAATATTAGTAATAGAGCTGTTTTTATTACTGCTACAAAATAATTTAATTCATAACAAAATAAAGTGAACGAGATTATAACTCATTTAGTATTCATGCTCATTTATAAAAAAAGAATACCAAATCAAGTTATTTGTACATACCTCAATGAAAAACTTGGTATTCTCTACAACAAAGAATAGAATAACAAATCTTATATTTTAAATAGACAAACCTTTTTCATCTTCAGCAACATAACTCAGCTGTGGCCAACTTAACCCATGATAAAAATAATATTTCATTTGATAATTTTCTGGCAAACAAAGTAGGTTACAATGCTGCATATTCATTAAGTCTTCTGGTCTTGCACACCTTATGTTCATTTTCACTTCTCAGTCTAATCTTCTTTTCTTCAACTTGCTTCTTCCCTTCTTAAGTTCTTTAACTTCAGGGTTTTCTTTCGCGCCACGAAATAGTTCTTTGATGAATTTAAACCTACAAAGAACGAGTTTCCACACTATGTACCAGCCTAGAAAAAAATCAAAGTTCAGTTTGGTTTACCATATATTACTAATATATTTTACCAATTAAACAAAGTATAAATACAACTATTAAAGATCCTAGTAAAACAGAAAAAGTTAAAACACAAGCCTGTGCAGTTTCCAATGTTATCATTTTAAAGTGGCTGAAAACATCACCAGTTGGGAATAATACCACTAACAAACTAGATATCAGAGATACTGATAGCTACGACTACGCCATGTTTGATATAAAATGTCTTATCTTACATGGCTATTGATGGGAGCTAACAAATAAGAATTCATAATATAAAAATTTTATGAAATTTCTCACCTTCAAATGAGAAAAATGTCAATAATTTATTTTTTATCAATTTTTTTATATTTGACAATTATCTATATCAATTTAAAAGTTCTGTGACTATCAAATATCAAAAAGAAAAAGAATATCAAAAATGAATAAGTCCAGTTCATCAAATTAAAAAAAAAAACATCCAGAACATGCAAACATCCGAAAGAGAAGAGCAAAACTGCAAAAAGGAACAAAGAGAACAAAAGAGCAAAATGCCCACAAAAAAATTGTTATGAATAGAAATTTCTAGTAAACTAGGAAGATATAGCAAACATGATGAGTAGATACTCTGGACACAAGTATTTTCTACAGGAAATCCTTGAATAACTGAAAGCATTTTAATGAAAAAGAAGAAATAATATAGACACTAAAATTTTAAAACAATCTAATTTCATTTACGTAGGTAAAGTTAGGCTTTGAATTGAATAATCCATTGACTAGTCGTGACCTATCCTGGGTAGCTGCGTCAATAACGGAATAGACCTGGACAAGATGGTCCATAATGGTATACCATTCCGCGGCGACTAGTGACGTCCTGCCATCGGATGTTTCATTTCTACCGATAGACTAGTTACAGCAAGGAAAAATAAGAGAAGCAAAAGAAAAGACGGCTGCGCATCCTCGGGACGCAAACTCAGGAGAAGACAACAAGATCTTATCCACTTCGGCGATAGTCGCCAAGCGCTCAACATGGCCGTTATCTAGCATCATTAGAAGTGCACTTCAATGTATTTAATTGTAAATAGTTATACTAAATAAAATTGTTCATACTCTATAAACCCCAATAAGTCCATTCTTTTCCGTCAGGGAGAATGAATGGAAGCAGAATAAGAAATTCCATACCTGTTAATCACGCTTGTGTTCATAAATTCAATTAGATTTCCTTGCAAATCTTCTAATAACGTCAATGATTTCGTCGCACAGAATAATAAGTTTGAGACACCGGAAATCGTTTAATGGTGAACCAATTCAAAAAGCTTGACAATTGGTAACCAAAGAGAAATTTATTTGACATTTAAGGAATATTGATTTATATTTATTGGATTAAACTTCTGTATTTGTATTTCTCACAAAATATTTTAACGCAGCTCTTGAAAAATTTTATTTGCACTGTATTAAAGCTATATGTGAATTTTGAATTATAGGAAGATTCCACATTGCAAAATACTAAAAATCAACATTGCTGCAAAGGTTTCACATTGGTAGATCAAAGCATAAATAGTTTGACTTCTTGAATATAGTCGAGTCCGAGTAGGTTTAGACGTAAAATATAAAACATCCTCGGTAAAGATTACCTCCACAATTTATAGTCGCAATTGCTTTTAGACAAAGAAGGAAGCAACTTTTTATCAAACCAATGCAGTTTTACAATACACAAGAAAAATATTCAACTCATATTGAAAAAGTCAATAGTTCTTGAAAGCGTCATATTTCGTAAATCGATTAGTCCAAATTAAAATTATTTTCATTTCAAAGGAAATATTTATTCTTGTAGGATAGTACTAGAGTAGAACTGAAAACGTCATACGAGCACCTAGGTAAATTAAGAGCCACAATTCAAAAATATTTATTTCTTCAATTTTAATTTACATAGAACCAACTGTTTTACTCTATCATATTCAAAATACTGAGGAAAATCTATTGGAACTTCTTCGTAAATCAGCAGCGAAGTGGAAAGCTTCTTCAAAAAATATTCATAGCAAGGAGCAACTGACTCACAATCAGCTATGGTGAACACAAATCTTTTCTCAACAGCTAAATACACAGTTTTTTCCAATGAACCGGCTGTCAGTAAATGCTCTACGGTTTGAATGAACGCATCAGTCAGTTGATCGTTGTAAATCACTGGAAAAAATATTGATGTATACATTAAATATTAAAATACTTATATTAATAAGTATTTAATAGTGTTGGCGTTTACTTGATGTAAATCCATTATAATTGAATATAAACTTAAATTCAAACACTTGAACTTATGATTTACACTTTATTGACTACATAGCATGACGCGTTTCGTCGTTACGAACGACTTCTTCAGATGATTACAGAATGAATTTATTATTATTAATATTATTATTATTATTAATTTTGAAAGTTTTTAGCAATAACAGGCTTTTTTTGAGATGAAAAAGTTTATTTTTGTTGACGTTTCGTTGTTATATTACAACTTTGTCGAAACTTATAGAAACTTATAATATAACAACGAAACGTCAACAAAAATAAACTTTTTCATCAAGTCGAATGAAGATTTCTTTCAATATCAGTCATGTTATTCCATACACAAACAGGGCTAAGTATCTAGGCATGAACCTAGCAATGAAGTTACAGTGGAAAGAATATAAGAAAAGAGACGAACTGAATCTTAAACACATAAAATTATACAGAGGGTTAGGCAGATATTCCGATATATCAACCCAAAATAAGCTAATTTTAAAGCCTATATGGGCATATAGCATAAAACTTCTAGGGTGTTCCTGCCTAAGCAACATTGAAATAAATATCAGAGCAAAGTAACCGAGAGGTATTAACAACGCCCCTTGCATGTAAGAACAGGGTTCTGTAAAATGGTAGATCTATTTTACTTACGAACGTGACATTCTCTGATCAAATTGCGGACACCTGTTTTAAACTGTTTCAATTATGCAGTATCGGAATTTACTCCTTGTTGAATCAATTTCGAGGGGAATGTATTTATTGAATCAACTATATACAATAAGATGATATATGCATTTATTGTTGATGTGTGAGTTATCTTCCGATAATGAAACATTTTTTATAACTGCTCAATGTTATTGTAAGTGTGAAATTCTACTTGTCTGTATCTAAAAATTTACATATTATATTTAAAATATAATATGTATATATTATAGTATATAAAAATATGTATATATTATATAAAAATATTCGAAATTCATACGAATTTTGCACTCTTTTTTTCAAGTACCAACAAATAATTCTATAATGTGTTAGATTTAACATAATCCGACGGCTGAACATGCATAAGAAGCATGTCAAGAAGAAGGATTTAGCATATCTATTGTGCTAGTCTAAACTTTATTGTAGACCATGCACAAAATATTTTTCATGGACTGAAATACATATTCTAGTAAACTGCAGAATTATATTTAACAATATGACGTAAAATATGAAACACATTTCAAAGTGTGTACTTAAAAATTAAATTACACAAACCACAATTTCTCACCTTCTGCTACAATGATGACTGATATTTTATCAATATTCTCTACCACATATGTTGGAATTATTTGCGTGAAGAAGTCAAGTTCTAAGGCTTTTATTGGATAATTTATATGTTTTTCATTTCTTTCTTTATTGTTATCCATTAACTTGAATACATGACCCCTTTCTACATCTGAAATAGATAAATAACATCAAATTCATAGTAAAACTTTAGAGCTTTTTGCTATTTGTACGTGACATTGTATTTTGGTTATCGAATTTACAGAAATAAACTACTACTACTACTACTAAAATATTAAATGGGGTTAAGAAATATAGTGTTTTTAAATAAACAATTAAAAAATTTCTATGAGTTTCCGTAATATTTATGGACAAGGAATTCATTGTAATGGCTCATGAAAAATATGGTTAAGTGTATATATATATATAATTAAATCTTCGTAATAATGTTTTTTTACCAAGCCATGTTCAAGTATGGATTTTGAAATTCTTTACCGATCAATTTGTATTAAAAAATTTATGATGTATGGTTAAAGAAAAACACAATTGATACTTTATTGCAACTAATGTCATATTTATATCAATTTATATATTTACTTCAAATTTTAAACTTTTTGATGAATTCACAATTTGGTGATATTGAAAACATTTATATAGTTATTATCTAAAGAATGATTATAAATATAATATATATCATATATAGTAATTATAAATATTATAATTTCAATAAACGTCTAAGGTGCCACCGACTATCAATCACCCTGTATATGCTTTGTACGTTTTTTTACAGCAATTCGGTAATGTTTACCGAATTTATTATTCATGGTTATTATGAATAAAGTTAACCGCAAGAGAACATATTCATTATCTTTTTAATAATAACGGATATATCTTTTTGAAGAAAATTGCATCTTTTACTTGGATGAGCCACAAACATGTTTTAAAAGTATTCAATCCACACATATATGAACCAATAAGTAAAAGGCACTGCAATTAGAGTTACAGTGCAATCTATTACAATCAATAGTATTCTCTCTGAATACATTCAATGGTAATAGATTAAAATTCAGAAACGCCGAATAGAAGGAGAGATTTTAAATTGTTAACAGAATGAATTAATTTACAGCAAATAAAGCATGTTTAGAGATTTGCAGAACTTTCACAAACATTCACTTTTACTGTAAATTGAATTATTTTCAATTCAATCTTACTCCAAACACAGTTTATGATAACACTTTCTATTGATTCATCAAACTGTTGTACTTAAATTGAAAATAATTTTAACAATTATGAAGAGTTTATTTTTCTCTTTCCAGTGAAACTAATGATTAGATTAAAAGAAGATTAACACAACCCAGTAACAATTCACTACACAATTTTCTGATGTCATTATTTAATTATATTGAAAATTTTAAATAACTGGTTGTACAATTTGTTTCTGTTTAGCTTCTCAAAGTGTTTGTTAATAATAAGCTTATACCAAGGGATAATAGCTTTATTTTATTATTATCATTTTGTTTGAACACTTTTTCTATTCCCCTATTCATCAAAATATTTCTCCTAGCAAATTAAAATATTATGTACATTTTTCACAGGAAAATATTTTGTGTGCTACACATGTAACACACTTGTGTATACATGTAACTCATTTCCAACATTTAATTTGTTAGTAATTATTTTTGTTACCTGTGTAAATAACAGGAGAAAACATAGATGCAACAATACTATCAAATCCAACTCCACCAGCAAGTTCTAGAATAAAACATTCTTTAGGGAAATATTTTGCATTGCTGATAAGCCAATCTGCTAACAAAAGTGAACCTCTCCACATTTGCATTCCAACTAGGTCTAATGCTGTACTTCTACTATGTTCTAAAAAAGCAATATATACTAATACTTCAAATGAAGTGTTTCAATTTTGAAAGTTACCAATTTCAATAGTTTTAAATATTTGTTTATCTGATTTTCTTGAAACAATAAAATCTCCATCCCCATCAGCACTGGCAGTCTTGGGTGGACATTTAAATTTAAATCTTGAAACAACATCTAAGTGAACAAATGTAATACATATTTTAAAAATATTACCATTGCATATATTAGGGCTTACTCACATTTATCATCAATTTTTGGCTTGGATGAAGAAGTATAATCAAATTCTGTATAAATTTCAGAAGTCACCTTATAATCCATTATGATTATAATGAAATTATATAAATGAAATCACTCAGAAATTGCCTCAATTCAAATGCAAACGTAACCTTTTTGGGTTGGTAATCCAATTTTTATTGCATTTGATAGAAATAGAACGTATTAGAAATTCTTTCATAATTATGTAATCCCTAGATCATTCTCGATTTTGAGCCAAAACTGATTTAAAATCAAGGTGAATTGCTAAAATTAATAGCCAAACATTAGTAGCCTATTCTAACCTATAACTATAACTTTTCAAATAATAAAAAACATAAACTATAAACATCGTCATAATTTTTTTTTGTACATGTTTACATATTTAGAGTTTCATAATGAATACCATTCATTAAATAAAAGGAACATTGAAAACAACAATAACAACACTGAAATAAATGTCAAACCAGATTTAAATAATCGCGGTACATCCACAGAACATTATGTGCGTAATCGTGCATCTTTTTCTCAGTTCTTTGGGGCCATTCATTTTTTAGGTATGACGATTTAGGGAAGGAGGGGGTCGATCATGTCTTATTTTTTCTTACAAGGGCGTGGGGGAAGTCTTGATAGTTCTTATGTAAGATCACAAATGCGTCGACGACTTGTATAACCAACTAGTAGCAGCACCTATTATTGGAGATGTTATAGTGGCAGATCCATCTTCCGATTGGGTTTTGAGCCCATGGACTGAAAATCTTATGTAGGTAAAGATTTTCATATGTATGATTTTAAGATGAATGATTAAAACCAAAGTTTATAACTACCTAAAAATAAAAATTATTAGCACCTTTATAAGTATAAATAAACATTTCTAAAAATTGTTACTTAAAAAATTATTTTTTTCCTTTAGATTCTTACGTAATAAATATTAAACACGGGGAGGGGGTCGAATATTCTTATTTTTTCTTATAATAGGGAGGAAGGGGTCAAAAACTACCGGAAATAGTCTTACGTAATAAATGAATGACCCCTTTGTAAATGTATGTAAAACACTTCACTGTAGGTTACTCATTATAAAATGCAATTAATTTCTAGAAAGAACATTTTCTAGAAGATTCACTTTATAAAATGCGGAGGGTCGTTCTTGTTTTTGTTTTTATTTTTACCATCATTGTATTTTAATATATTAATTATTATGAAATTAAGTCCAATTTATTGAATAAAAAATGAAGCAAATATAAAGGTTACTGAAGTTATTACTTTTCATCAATACATACTGCCAAAAAAATACACACTCACGTATTTGTACAGCCTGGTCAGGTTCATGAACAATAGTTTAGTACACATGTAGTAAATTTATTTATTGGAATTCATCCGTCGAAACCCAAAGCCAAAACAATATTTTAAAATGAATGAAAAACTTCGATTCCTCAACCTTATATTCTTGAGCACAAATGAGGATTCCAAGAATATAAATACTATAAAATCTACAACACAATTATGTTTACACAAATTTATACAAATTGAAAAGCAAAATAATTACTTCATAAAAACTATATGAAACTCGCAATGATCTAAGCATTTGCTGATATTTTTATAATTTTCTAAAGTGCTTTAGCTTCTAGAATATTGATCATAGAAAAGTACAATAATTGAATGTCGGAATGATAAAATTCATAAAAAATTTTATTAATGTTTGTAAAATTCAAAAGTGGATAACTTGTAAAGGAAAAAGTCTACAAAAACTACAGTTAAGTGCAGTATTCCTTACAGCAGAGATATATAAATATATTTCTTTAATGATTTTTGTGTTTTGTTCTTACTCAAATGTATTTAGTATTAATAGCTTGTAAGTGAAATGAGTCTAATATAGATCGCCACCTGTTCACTTCTCACGAATAAATGATTCATAATAAAGATTCCTGTCACTAAATTATGACCTATGACCTGTTACATGGTTATTTCCAAAATGTCACAATATTTAGAGTCATTATTTTGACAATTAATACTCAGGACTCAGTAGAATTTATATTCAAATATATACCTTCCTCTTAATATGAGCACATTGTTTGTTATATACAGTATTAATATTTGTCATTTCGAAAAATCCATTGTTATGGCGAAAGGTGCGTTTCGCCATTAAAAAGGATTTAAATAAGAAAAAAGTTGATTAAAAGGTTTAATATTAACTGATTATGAACTGAATATGTTTTGATTGAAATTGTGTAACTGTGTAAATCTAGAAAACAATGTTTTCTGTTACATTTATATTTTCTTTATACATTTTTTTGCTATCTCTTTCAAATCGACAGAAATACAAGTAATTGAATAGGTTGTCCCTATTATAACAGTTGGTTAAAATACTTCAACCGCAGCCTAACGTTATTTAGGTTAAGAGGTAAGTAGAGTTAGGCTGTGCTTCTAATCTTCTGTGAAACACTAAAAATAGCGTTTTTTTTATATAACAACTCTATATTTGTTTCGGGTGGTTAGCCCATTATCAAGAGTCACTCTTAATAATGGACTAAACGCCCGAGATATATGTAATGTTGTTATATAATCAATGCTTAAAGTGTTAAATTTAAATTTCCAGTTATTTTTATTTCGTTTATAGGACTCCTCTATTCATTTAAAATTCTTCTTTTCCTAGAATAAGCCAAGAGTGGGTTTTGTGCTTTTACCGTTTTTGAACGTGCATTAGATCCTTCGAATTATTTAATACATCTTTGTTCACAATTTCATTCGAATGACCTCAGTTTCTCTAGAACTTCAGCATTTCGTCTAGATTTATCCTGAAACTTATTGAATATTTAAATCAGAAGGTTAACAACGAATAAATTTTTGTTTAAATTTAAAATCTGAGAATAAAGAGATATTGAGAAAAATATTTGTTGTCGAAAGTACCGTGATTGTGAATGTAAGAAATGACATTTGTCACAGAAATGCAATGTTTTGTTTATCACTGTTTGACCTCCATTAGCTTGACGGAGTCATGACAGTTCTAAATTACTCATCATAGTTATGACTTCACAACAAATTATGTTGTGATAAGACATTGGTGCATAATGTGATGTACTGTTTCGAAATAATCAAGGTGCAGTATTTATTTTTAGTCTTTCAGTTTCACTGATTGTATTTTTGTGTTTTAACTTGTTATTTTAAACATTTTTGTACTCACATACTTTCTGTTTTATCTAGAAAGGTGACTGTTCCTTGCCACATTGACACTTCATCATCACCTGATTTTGACAAACTGATATAGAAATAATGTTTGCCAAATTCTTAGTCATAATTAATTCTCTGTTCAAATTGTTTCAGAATGCCCATACAGGCACCACAGTGGACGGAATTTCTGTCTTGTCCAGTATGCTGCCACACCTTTGATGGGGCCCTTAAGAGCCCCATAAGTTTAGGTTGCGGACACACAATATGCAAAGCTTGCCTTTCCAACTTGCATAGAAAGCAATGTCCTTTTGAACAAAATATTATAAGCATAGATATAGAAAACTTGCCAATCAACACCGCATTACTCCAGCTTATAATCCCATTAAATAAAAATGACCATGAGGAAGTTATTGATTATAAAATCATACCAAAAGAATATTCAGGTTTATATCTTGCATCCAAAAAGTTTGTGGAAAAACTTGCTTTGTATCTCAAATCATTTCCAAATGGTAGTGTTACTGGCGGGGGAAGTATTCTTTCTAGGCCTATGCAAAGAAAATTGGTAACTTTAATAAATTGTCAACTTGTTGAAGATGAGGGTCGAACCAGAGCTATGCGTGCTGCACGATCATTGGGAGAAAGAACTGTCACTGAGCTGATTTTACAACATCAGAATCCACAACAGCTGTCTAATAATCTTTGGGCTGCAGTAAGGGCTAGAGGTTGTCAATTTTTGGGACCAGGTACATATTTAAAAAAAATGTTTCATACTTTTTGTTTCAATACTACTGAATTTTTTCATACAATATAACAGATGTTAACTATTATGTTGGTGATGATAGGAAACTCCATATTGAAACATATATCTTATATTAATTAGGACACTTCTAATTCTTCAGCAAAATAAGGTTTCCTAGATATATTCTATGAACTGAAAAAATTTCAGGAATTGTCAAAATTACATGATTGGGATTCCATTTTCATTTGAACCTTTATTTGATAACAATAATCTTGAGGTGTATAATTCAAAATGAATTAATAATTTTGCAAAAAGCATTGAGAAAAACCTACGAAGTTCTATATGTGCTTATATAAGGTTAGAATTGAAGGTTACGAATTATTTTTATAAAAATTTGATCATTGGTACAACCATATAGGAAAATACCAATATGTATTTCTCCACAGAAAGTATTATTATACTTGTAGTTAATCCTAACATCATATGGTAATGTGATATTGAATGAAATAATTTTCAAATTTTGGCTTTATAATTGAAGGATCTTTCGAATTGTTGATTATGATCAAAATAAATTAACATTTATATTAATATATATATATATATATATATATATATATATATATATATATATATATATATATATATATATATATATATATATATATATATATATATATATATATTTTTTTTTCCAACAAAAACAAGGCACCAACAATGTGGATATACAAGCAAAACAAAAATTGGTTTTGTTATTATTATTGTGACAACATTCAAACTAACCAGAGAACAGCAGCAATGCAATAAAGTCTTTACAGAAATTTAATTTTAATGGTAACCTTTGAATGTATTTTACTGTAATTGCTACTAAATAAAAATATAAAAAATACTTGCAAAATTGAAACATATGAGGACTGCATAAGCTTACAGGATGGCCTCACCGCCGTTTCTGATTGGTGTTACCACAATAAACTCAATATTAATGTAACTATTTAATAGTGTTGGCGTTTACTTCATGTAAATCCATTATAATTGAATATAAACTTAAATTCAAACACTTGAACTTATGATTTACACTTTATTCACTACATAGCATGACGCGTTTCGTCGTTACAAACGACTTGTTCAGATGCTTACAGAATAATAACAACATTTTGAAAAACAGGCATAAATATCAGGGAATTTGGGATTCTATGACTTTAGGTTTTACCTAAGATTTCCATTCTGATATTTAGTTTTTATTACCTGAAAAGGTTTAACAAGGGTGAATTGTTTAATTCTATCTGTTCATTGAGCAATTTCGAGAATTTTTAAGCCGATTTATTTCCACTATTTCCCAATAATCTAATTGACTACTTTTCTGTATATTGTGTAAAATTTTGAAATTTGTATCAAAAGTATGGTTTTCTGTTAATAAATGGTTAGCATAATTCGAATTACTTTTGTTATGCGCGAAGCTATATTTATGTTCCTGTATTCTAGTACCGAAATTTGTACTAGTTTTAACCAATTGAATTGTGGAACATGTCCCGGTATATACATAGGTAAAACTAGTAGAAATTTCGGTACTAGAATACAGGAACATAAATATAGCTTGGCGCATAACAAAAGTAATTCAAATTATGCTAACCATTTATTAATAGAAAACCATACTTTTGATACGAATTTCAAAAATTTACACAATATACAGAAAAGTAGTCAATTAGATTATTGGGAAATAGTGGAAATAAATTGGCATAAAAATTCTGGAAATTTGCTCAATGAACATATACAATTAAACAATTCAACCTTGGTAAACCTTTTCAAGTAATAAAAATTAGATTTCAGAATGGAATATCTTAGGTAAAACCCTAAGTCATACAGTCTCAAATTCCTTGATATTTATACCTGTGTTTATCAAATTAGTTTTTATTATTCTGTAAACATCTGAAGTAATCTGTTTGTAACGAATAAACGCGTCATGCTATGTAGTCAATAAAGTGTAAATCGTAAGTTCAAGTGTTTGAATTTAAGTTTATATTCAATTAATGTACCTAAATGTAACATTGTCACATCACTAAAAAGAAACAGCCTAGACTACACAATTAACGCACCTACTCTGACCAGGGTCTCCAAAATTCGGGACCTCAGTATAATATTTGATCAGAACTTTACTTTTGTACCTCATATAAATGAAACAATTTCAACAGCATTCAAATCTTATGGATTTATTGTGCGTAATGCTGGACACTTTTCAAATACAAAAACAATTGTACAATTATTTAATGCGCTTGTAAAGAGTAAATTAGATTTCGGATGTATGATTTGGAGTCGCATTTAAAATTCTCGTAAAAATAATTTAGAGTCGATACAACGAAAATTTCTCAAATATCTAATTTGGAGGAACCTTCACGTTTATCCGGTCAGGGGATGTAGCCAAACTGATCTGTTAAACAAGTTTGGAGCTAAATCACTCGAAGGTGGCAGGAACTTGTTGTCTATGAAGTTTCTGTATAATCTCTTACATGGTTATATAGACTGTCCTACCCTTATTGGCTCTATTGATTTTCATGTTCCTAGACAATGTTCAATTTTTTTCATTGGGTACTCCGAAAACTATTTCCCTCTTACAATTACCCATTAGATATATGTGCTCACTATTCAAGGATGTGTTTGACAAATGCGATATCACAGTGACTCTTTTGCTTTCATTAGTCGGGTTTACTTGGACTCTTTTCATGTATAATAAATTCTGAAGTAAGTCATAATCTCATTGTCTATTATTTATTATCATTACTTTTTTTATTTATAATCATTTTTAAACGTTTATATTGAATATCATTAGGTGTTAATACTCTATATATGTTTTTGAATATTTCCTGTAACTGGGTGTTTTTACCTGTAGGAAAATAAAGACTTATTATTATTATTAAATATAATGAATTAAAAAAATGTTGATTCAAATATAAGTTTTGTTTACAGCAATGCAGGAGGAGGTTTTGAAATTAGTACTATTGGCACTAGAAGATGGATCAGCATTATCTAGAAAAGTTCTGGTTATGTTTGTGGTGCAGCGGTTAGAACCTCATTTTCCTCAAGCATCAAAAACTAGTATCGGTCATGTCGTGCAGCTGTTATACAGAGCTTCATGTTTTAAGGTATGTTTCAAACGTAGTTAAATTATTAGGGAGGAATGAATTTAGTTTCATTAAACATATGAATGCTCATTGATTTTGATTACAAAAAGTATCCCCTAAATAAAACAAAGGCATAATGAAAACCTTATTAAGTAAGAATATTGATACAATTTTGTAGATTTTGTATGTGTATGTGTTAGTGAATTAAAATTCAATACAGAGTTTTTACCTCTGGGTTGATAGTTTCTCTGAATTATATTCATCAAGAAATTCTTATAATATTATTCTTATATGACAGGTATCTAAACGCGAAGGGGATTCTTCACTAATGCAACTTAAAGAAGAATTTCGCACTTACGAAGCCCTACGTAGAGAACACGACGCTCAGATTGTTCAGATCGCTACGGAAGCTGGCCTTCGAATAGCTCCTGATCAGTGGTCAGCTTTGCTGTATGGAGATACAGCACACAAATCACATATGCAGAGTATCATAGATAAGTTGCAGACTCCACAGTCCTTTGCACAGAGTGTACAAGAACTGCTCATTGCTCTACAAAGGACTGGTGATCCAGGAAAATTGTCAGCACTAAGGCCTTATTTAGAATTGCTGGCTGCAATAGATCCAAGTCCAGGTATATAAAATTAAAATATATTACATTATTGGTCATTGTTCACATTTATCGAATTTCTAGCATCTTTTGAAGAATTATAGATCGATATTGATTTAATTTTCACTGGATTAATTAATTAGATAATCAAATCTGATTCCCTTCAAAACATGCTTTTATTATATTCAACTCTGCATGTTAAATGCTGTAACATGTATTTTATATCACCTAGAAAATTTAATTTCCATATTGACAAGTGATATAATTGGTATTAATCAGTTCCATGTATTGGATAGATTATGAAATGACTTTTATAATATAACTAGCGGACCCGACAGACGTTGTCCTGCCATGACATTCCAAACTATTAGAATAAACGAATGAATGCATATACAAAAATTCACTCAAGTCGATCCAGCCGTTGAGTTGCAGTATATTAATAATAAATTGAAATTGAAACACTATCAACTCTACATATGTTTCGGGTGGTTAGTCCCTTATGATGAATAATACCTAAACTTCTGATTTAATTTTTGAATTGACGTAAAATCAATATGCATTATTTCTAATTGTAAATTCCTGATTTCAATTTATTTCAAAATTAAATCAGAACTTCCTCAATTTCTGAAATAATTTTGAAATTTCAGAAAGCATAATTTCTACTTGAAATCATATATTTCCAAATAGAAATGATGCATTTTGATATTTCGTCAATTTCAAAATTGAATTAGAAATTAAGTTATTACTCTTAATAATGGGATAACCGCCCGAAACATACTCGTAAGTAGAGTTGTTGAGTTTCACTAAGTGAAATTCAATCCAAATGTTTTAATTCATCATTTTATTATATAATATATCGTTATGTAGCTCTTCGCACATTTGTTTGACTGCCACGACCTAAGTCAGGTCGTCTTCTCCTCGGCATCGTAAATTGTAATTAATCAAAGTGGGAAAAGCTTTCGCGCACTTAGAGGTAAATTGTCACTATCACAAAAGGTCAACAAAAAAAGAGCACATAACTTGAAATGTCACTATCACAAAGGATCAGCGAAGTGAAGAAAGTTCTCGCGCACTTAACAGTAATCGCCACTCACTAATATAGAAGGATGCACTCTTTGTATGAGGTATCGATCGACATCGGACATAGACTCTATGTCATAGAGAGGATAGATCGATATATTAGTCGGTTGTCAAATGTCAAATATTATAGTAGCTCCTTAGGATTTATCAATCTACATAAAAATAATCTGATAGATAGTTAACAACTGTAGTTAGCTAAAATTTTGTTAATTTTTACCCCCCAAGAATAAATATGTAGTAAGAAAGATATAAAAATTCTAATTGGTTATTCATCTTAAACTATTCTTTCAATTTGATTTCTGAACGGCGGGGGACACATCAAAGGAAAAACAAAAGTGTTGTTTTTATTTAATTCGAATATGCTCTTATATATATATATATATATATATATATATATATATATATATATATATATATATATATATATATATATATATATATATATATATATATATATATATATATATATATATATATATATATATATATATATATATAATAATAATAATAATAATAATAACATCTTTATTAGCTAGTAGCTGTACAATTTTCTTCTCTTTACATGTATAAGTACATAATTATATTTTAATATTTTACCTGCATATTTACCCTATTAAACTGTATTATATTATATTATAAACTGTATATAAAGTAATTACATTCTATTCAAATAATAATCAAATAATTGTTTGTTAAATGATTTAAAGCTAGTACAGTCCTTGATTTTTTTTGGTAAACTATATATATATATATATATATATATATATATATATATATATATATATATATATATATATATATATATATATATAATAATTTTGTTGTATAACAGAGATATATTTGATAGATTATATGACAATAAAAAAGGATATAGGAAATCTTTCGGTATGAATTTAACTTATTTCTAAGAATATGATTAATTTGTAATTTCGCCCAGATGTTAAGTGTTCCGACAACTCAATCATTTTATAACTTTTTTCTAATGTTATGAAACTAGAAGAAAAATATATAGATTAATTTTCAGGTTAAATAGATAGCATCATGACAATATATGTCATTCTTCTACATTTATGGTTAAATGTTACCATTTATTTTTGGCAAATAAATTTTATGATTGAACCCATACTAAGAATAGAATGTTTTGTACTTCAAATGTCGCTACGGCAATTTTCTATATGCATTTTAAACATTACTTGAGGATTGTGGAAAACTGAAATAATTTTACATTTTAATGAAAAATAATAAGAGAATAAATAACCTTATTAACAAAAAAAACTGAATTATAGTTGCGAAACTACAAAATTGGGAAATCAGGTTAATCAGGTAATTTTTTTAAAGAGAAAGCTAAACTAAATTAAATTAGAACTAAAAAAAAATTAATTTGTAATTTGTGTACTTGTAATGTAATCTCTTGTTGTGTTGATTTTTGCCTGCTTTTAAAATCTTTTTTCCTTTGTAGAATCTGCTGTCCCCTCCTGGAAAGAATTTAGTGAAGCTCTAGAGGCTGTCCAACAAGTAGTTGCAGGTCTTGTGGAATTTGTGCATCAACATGGCAATCGCAAGCTTCAGGAGGCTACTCATTCGCAGCACGCCAAATATAAGATCAGTATGTGCCGAGACTTAACTCTTCGCGGCAGCTGTCCACGTAGTACAAATTGTACATTCGCCCATTCGAACGAGGAACTGGAGAAGTATAGAGCGAAAAGTAGGAAGACGATGATTAGAAATAAGGAACACAGGATAGATAGTCAAAGTCCTTCCGAGAAAAGTTATACTCAACCAGAGGATTATTATACTGCAGTTTCAAATACTGCTGCTACAAGTCCAGTACCGATATCGACGATTGTGCCTGGAATAGTCCCCGGAATAGGTGAGTTAAGAATGTGAACCTCAAGTGGCTAAGGTGTCGGCCATTTATCTTGATTCCTTTCTCGTTCCAGTTGCTTTGGACTCTCCAAAGTATAGCCTGCCTCACTGTTCCTGTATTATATTTCCTCACATCCCCTCTGACTTTTCTCTTTACAAGTGCACTCGGTGACACGTATTCGTTCCTTTGGCTTCTAGTTCTCAGTGAAGCTCTCATTTTTCTGCTTTTATCTTGGAGTGCTTTCGTTTTGTCAGTTAAGTTGGAAACTTTGTGACCAGTTTGATATCCTCCCACCTTGAGAGCCGCTGAATTAATAGCGTTTAGCAGCGCATCTTCTGCCTCTGTCAGTCCGAGAGCCAGCTGGTTAGAGATTTCCCTGTCGAATTCGTCGGATTTCAATCTCAGGTTTCCGATGTTGACTCGTTTCTCTCGGCATTTCAAGAGCTTTCTTATCTTCAGCTTGACATTAAATCAAAGAACCATGCTATTCGCCAAAACAAGAGAACAAGCCTCCGCAAACTCAATCATTCTGCTTTCTCGATCATTTCGCTTGTCATATCCGAAACCTCCAACCGACCGCTCTCCGGGTTGTTTTTCTCCAGTTTGAGCATTGAAGTGGCCTATAACCATCTTGAAATATGCGCCGCCGCTTTCATAAAGATGTACCTCTTCGTAGAACATCTCGACCTGATCGTCAGTGTAGGAATCATGAGCTTGTATCCACGTGATATGGTCATTTCAATTTTGGAGACTCTATCTAAGGTACTCTCGTAGGTGGTGATAAGATGTTTCATTCGCCAGTTCACAATGAAACCTGTACCACTGGTTCTTGCGGTATCAGTTCCTCGGTAGTAGAACATGTGGCACTCCTCAACTCGATCAGACCTTCGCCACCTCAGAGAGACCAAAGATATCCCATTTGATGTTACTGAGTTCGTTCTCCAACTCTAGAAGTTTTGCTTCGCTTGAAAGCGTTCGACAGTTGTACGTGCACATGTGTAGTTGTGTGTGTTGCTCCTTTTCCGTACGTGGACTGGAAATCAAGTTTTTGCCTCCCCCAGAATCCATGACTGAATTATCAGTGTGGGATTCTGAACTGGTTTCACCAGCTCTACCCACCAGGGGTATTTTGTGTTTCAAGCTATTATCCATGTTATCCCCTATTATCCATAGGGGTAATTGGCAATAAAACGCTACGCTTGCCAGACGGGTTGGCTAGTTTAACTTCAGCCGCCCAATGTGGGCGCAGACGCAACTAGCGACACTGGCAATACTGTTTACGCTGTTACAGTAGCAGAGAAAGTATCTGGCCAGACTTGGATATATATATATATATATATATATATATATATATATATATATATATATATATATATATATATATATATATATATATATATATATATATATATATATATATGTATTTAATGAGATTGAATTCTCGCTTAACTCTTGGTGAATAGTTTATTTTACAATTATTTACAAGAATAATTTATTTTAATATATATGTATTTATTTATTTATTTGTTCATTTAAAATTTCATTATAGGTTATGATGTTCCATACAACTCAAACTATTTAAGACCTACATCTCTTCCTGCGACACCTCAGCAAATTTATCAAAATAATATGGGTCATTTTCCACCACATGAGATTTACCAGCCTAACCAGCCTAATTTAATTAATTCAAACAATGGTCACAATTATTTTCCTCCTTCTGGCGAATTTGCCGATTTACATCATCCAAATTCCACTGGAGAACTACCACGGCCTAATAATTGGGAATTGGTATGTATAATACTTATCCTTTAGATCTGTAGATGGGTTCAACTAGAGAAAATCTTTTTATGAATGAATTATTAGGCTACAAATCATATATTTAATCCGATAATTATTTTTTCATACTGTTCAAGTTTTCGTTAAAATTATACTAATATTTCATGTCTTTGTAATATTTTTATGAACAACTTATTAATAAATTAAACACATTGGATGAAAACTGATGAAACACCTGATGAAGGTATTGTATACAGAACAATAAATATTTTAATCTTTATAAAGAGAAAGTTTTAAAAAATGTGTTTAATTTATTAAAAAGTTGACATGAAATTTCAACACGTATCTCCTTCCTTGATCAACTATTTTTATGAATATATGGGTTATTATTTGATCTGAAAACCAATTAATTAGTTTCTTTTTTGGACAGACGAAAAATCACAATATGGCTATTCAACCTAAAGTTACGCGAACTCAAGGTAAAAGCCTTGCGGAACTGTACCAACGAAAACAAGAAATTTTAAATCTTTTGGAGAAGGTCTTAGGTAAAAGCGCTGCCAGTGCTATATCCAACGATGCTATAATGTTGGCAAGGAAGGAATCACAGAATGATGTAGAGATTCCGATGTCACCTAGCAACTTCTTACCACCACATTTGAATTCAGGTCCTACTTTTGTTAGATCTGATTCAATTTTAACTCCAGACGATGATTACGTCCCTTACGATTCTCCGGCTATTAATAAATATGGACCAATCTCGAGAATGCATAAAGATAATAATTTGAATCAACCTACTTCATACAGAGATATCAATGTTCATCCAAATATGGTGAGAATGATTTCTAATGACTAATTTTACTGCTAACATTCTGTACTTATTGTTTTTTTTTGTTTTATGATGGTCTAATTTATTAAGGATCTGGAGCTTGTTAAATATTTTATTCTTCATGAGACCAACCTGATAAAAAAAATGTTAGTATCATGTGCAGCGGAATTGTTGGAAGTTTAATTATTAAATTGATTACTTTCTAAGGCAGGTTCTACTTTTTTTTCAATTCAGTGGACCTACAGTTTAACGCCGGGTCCGAACAGTCAATGCAATGTACATTACCCAAAAATTATCAACATCATTAAACCACTAAATCATAGACAAACACGTACACCCATGCCTTCACCGGGGCTCGAACCCGAATCTTGTCGTACCATAATCAAGCGTTCTCCCGACTAAGCCACGCAGACCGGCTGTACTTCTTGGCTCTACTTCTTAACCTATATTATCCTATTCTGTATTTTTGAAATTTTTGGAACCTTTTTTTTTGGTGCTCTTGGTCCGAATTATAGTTAAATTGTTTTCTACATTACTATTCCATTATTTCTTTATTTCATTTTAATTTAAATATTTGAGGTAGTTTACTACACCACATGTATCCTTTTGGTTTGGTTCAATATTTTTCAAATATTTGATATTACTGAAATATTGTTATAGTATTATTAATGTATAACAGAAAAACTTTGTGAAGATACATGAAAGTATAACATGATAGTCAAGGGTTTCTAGATTTTTCATTCTTTTGATATTAGTAAATAGTTAATTTTTAGGAACATATATTCATAGGATATGTATTCATATAACATAGAAACATCGCCGTGCCTAACTTTTTTATCATATTTCTGATAAAATTGACCTAACAATCTATCATTAACCCTTGGCCAGTTTTTATGATTATGTCTTGAACTTATTCTCAAGTGTGTATGTGTGTAATTGAATATAAATCTCCAAATGATTGCAAATTTTGATCTAAGTGTACTTAATTAAACGATTAAGTGATATTCATATCAGTTTATTATAATCGCAATAAATGAAGTTTATCATTTGTGGATTCATCTATGGAACTTATTAATGGTATGTTTTTCATTATCATTTAAAGCTTTTAATAATGCTTTTGAAAAATGAATTTTATTTAAATACGAATTCACAATTTGGATAATTTTGTACTGTTATGGTTTAAAATATATTTTTTTTCAGGTTCATAGACCATTATCTTCAGGTAGTCCATTGACTTCACTAAGTTACAATAACAATCCTCAGATGTACTCGTCAAATATACCACAAGGACCTTATGTGAACTCGGGAAATATTATTAGTAAGTATTTAATTATTTCTTATTGATAAATACATTGAAAGTGTGTCAGTTCTTCATGTCATGCAATATATATGTTTCGGTACTGCGTATCTACTAAATATTTTGCTTTGAATACAGGAAGGTAACGTTTCAGAATTTCAGTTCAGTGACTGGAGCAGTTTACATTTATGGTTTCGCCACACTTCAAAATGTTTTGTTCATACTCTTCAACTGCAGATGGCGCGTAATATCCCAACTCGTCTTCCCGTTATTAGCGTAATATATTAAAATTACAAAACCATAAATATATACTTGCATTATTAAGTTACCCGGTACTAGTATTTTGTTTAGTTTATTCAGGTTTTTCAAATATACTTTTTGTACATATTCACAATTCTTCAAAAAATAATATGGATTTCATTTGATGTCTTCTTCATTCTTCTCCAGATCCGCAATTCTTGCAATTACATCCCAGAATGCAAACTCGTTCAAAAGATATTATTGCTGAATCACAGAGGGTTAGTATGCAGTTGCGCAACTTGGAAAAACAACTGAAGGACTTGAATAAATTAGCGGCACAAAAAATACCTAACCTCAGTGAGAGCGATCGCCTTATTCAAGAACTACATTTGATTGAGCAAGGAATACAGGAAAGACAAAGGGAAGCTCACTTGGTAAGTGCATTTTTAAATATTTATGTATATATATATATATATATATATATATATATATATATATAAACATTATTATTAGTAGTGAGATAAGTATGAATGTTAATTGAATTTATGTTGGGATAATTCAGTGTTTCATTTCATTTCATTTCATTTATTCATGTTAAGATTGCATAAAACTATATAAAATGGCAATGTACATACGTCAAAGAACAAATATAAAATTACAATTCAGTTACATACGTAAAATTAGAACAAATACTACATGGTCTGAGAAAAATATTCGAGGTATTCTTCACTGGAGTAAAACGCATTGGAAATAAAAATTTGCTTCATCTTCTTCTTGTTGTAGCAATATATTCCTTCAAACTTGTTGTTTTCATGAAAAAAGTATGATTCTAGTTTTTTATCATTCTGTACATGTTGCTTTGTTTTACTAGGTGAGATTAGTCTTTAATAAATTTTGTATATGTTTTGATCGTTTTTAAGCATGAAATTGTTCATTCCTGGAATCTGAACAGGAATGCTAGCATTATAATAGCCACATCTGAAGAAGCTATGTATGAGGCTGATATAGCAAATGATATGAAGGAACTTGAATTACGTTGGAAGGAGGAGCTTGAAGAACATGAAAAACGATGGAGCAGCGAGGATGACTCCAACAAGTAATTCAGACTATGTAGAAAAATTATAAAATAACCCAATGGGTTCTATTTTCATGACATAATCTTATGTTGACACCGAAGACTGCAAAAACTATATATGTATATATCCTTTTTTTTGGATCATAAGATAGTGATTTTCAATTTTTCTGAAACTTGTTTTTATACATTTTTAACTTTTTGTTGATGTGAAAACTATTATTTTTATTTATAATTGTTTAAAATTTTGTTGGAATTGAAATATGAGCTGTTACCTACCCATATAATATTTTGATGTTTACCAACTTTGAAATTTTAATTATATTGTTGTTTTTTAAATATTACACATTTTGAAAGGTTTCTGAGGCAAAGTCCAGTCATTAACACTGCAAAATATTCTATGATGCAGTTCACCTGTTCTCCATTGATTATATTGGTAGGACATTTTTTAATTCTAGAGTTTTTTTATTCTAATATATTGTTTCCGACTTGTGAATTGATGGTATCTTTTGTTGAATCAATTTTTGCAGGTGGATCATCATAGACCACAATAGTTGACTTTCTGAGCTATGAGCAAATTCTATTCCGAATTTCTTATGTACAAAATTTATAAACATTTTAACAAAAAGTACATAGTATTTTCATAAATTGACTAAAACAAGAAATTTGGCCATTGACTGCATTTTTGTAATTCTGGTAATTCAAAGTATGATTGTTAATCCTAATGAATAAATAATTTAATTGATAATTGAAGATAATATATGGTGTATGCAATATATGTGAGTTAAATCTGTTGAACCTGATTCCAGTTTTATTGGAAATATATTTCTAGCCTACATAACTTGTCCTGGACAGTTTCCTTGCAAAGGAATTTTGTAGGTCTAATGTATGAAATATTAGAATACTGTTGTTACGGAATTGCCGCCCATTTAATTGGGTTATTTGGGCTTGTAAAATTTCAAATATATTTTATTAAAGATGGTTCATGTCAGTGGTTCGGCAATCTTATCGCCACATTTTTCCGCCTACTGTTGAATATTTATATAATATAATCATGCTGTGTGTGATTGGGTATATCAATGTTATTAGTTGATATAAATTTATAATGATGTAATGACTATTTTGATTTGATGCATTTGTTTGAAAATGCATGATGCTGACAGAATGCTTAGCTAATACAATATGAAGTTTTTATTGTTTATTTTATTTTGATAATTTTTTTGGACACAAAGGAACCTTTGTAGAATTGAAATAGTTTATATATTTATTTATTTATTTGTAAAAACATATAAAATACCAAAGAATTTCAAATTAACTGTTTCTCATGTTATTTTATTTATAACATATTTTGGATAGAATAATTGGTTTTTAATTTAGCTTTAATATTTGTGGAGATGAAATCTTTATTACGTTTCTAGTGTTGAAAATGTTTACAGGTTCAAAAGTCATCTGTTTGAAATATTCGAAACAATCGAATATCAGATTAGAAATTTGCAATGAATCGATAAAAGATGAACAAAAATTTTATGCCAATATTATGTATGTAGATTTAGTGTATGGTATCACCCAATACATTATTAATTTGATGATATTGGTGAATACTCATGAAAATTTTATTTTTTTTTATCAAATGTTCGATATTTTTTATTTGAAGACATTTTGTTACACATTTACCTCATTCAAAGGTTCCTTTTGTCTCCAAATGTTAAGATGACATCCATAGAAGAATATCTAATATTCCTTATTTAAGATTTCACTGTTTATGCATTGAAATAAAAACTTGATGAATATATGTTATAGTTGATTATGATATTAATACCATATTTCATTTTGTTATTACTTCTTCAGTTCAAAACAAAATCAATTAGAATGTAGGCGATGTATTTTATATGCCCCTGTTTTAAACTTAAACTATAAATTTTTATTAGCTTGAAAACAGATTTTCCAAATGTTTTATTCATAGTTACCAGGCTATATGAGGGGTACAGTGATTTGAGCCATTTAATGGTTTGTTGGGATTATCAAAGTTCGAAATGTATTTACAAAAACCATTTATGTTCATTTTTAAAGAAAATTATGTATTAAACGTTTATAATAATCGTTTCAAATGTCATCTCAACTTTGAAATCTTGACAATCTCATTTACTGATACGTCAGCCAAAGTTCTTGATTTTGTTTTGATACTTTCGAAAATATATCAATTAATTGGATGATTTGCTTCTTTATTTCTCAAATTTCATTTTAACTTATGTACTCAATTTTTTAATCTTTATCATAAGATGATGGTAATTTTATAGTTGTTTGGTTGATTTATGTTTCACTCATTTGATCATTTACTAGGTATAAAAATTTCATTTATTGACAGATTAGATGAAAGGCAACTTGAACTGAAAAAATTGTATTTACATAGGTCATTGGTCTTCAACTCATTCAAGTATTGAGAATCATTTATTTTATGTGCTACAGAACAAAAAATTGAAAAATTATTTCACTAATAGGTAAATGAAAAAATTGTCACCACTCTTATTAAGTTCAAATTTAAAAGATATTAATTTGATATTTGATTAATTAATATCACTTCACCTTAAATTTTGAGTTTATATTCATAGAAAACAAGCTTTCATTAAACTATTTAATTTGGAGAAAAAATCAACTTTCTTTCATTTTTAACAAAATTTATGCTAGAGCTTGAAAAAAAATTGACAACAAAAAAAATATAGATTTTGAAAGGTTTCATTTATATTTCATATGGTTTTGAAAGGATCTTTTTAATTCCAATTAAGTGCCGAGTTATTGTATTAAGTCGAAATTTTAGTGAATTCAAACTGTAGAAATAAGCAGTATGTTGAAGACCTTTGAGTTTTAAAGTGCTTTGAAATAATTGAAATTACAATATTACAATAAGCCAATTAAGAAACAAAGAGTTGAAAGATAAAATGCTAGCTAACAAATATTTTATTTTCGAAATTAATCAATTTGTGTGGTATATTTAAAAGGTATATCGAGTTATTAAATTTAAAACATATCCTTAGTTTGAAGGCTTAAGAATTGTTCAGTAAAATATTATCCATGAACCTGACCAACATAAAATGGATTCCTTCTGTTTTTCGTTTGAAATTTTGAACTAATCAAAATTTTATCTACAATATCCTCCTCTTAGTGCATTGACTTCTATTTACTTGTATTTAAAAAAATGTTCTAAATATTTCATAAGAAGCTATCAGTTTGAAATTTTTAAAAGGATGATTGCCACCTCTGCTTTTGCTTGAGTTTAATCAACATTTTGCTGAATATATTTGTTTTATTTTGTATTAATGATATAAGGTACTTAATACTTGTTGGTCAAATTAAATGTTGAATAAAGTCATAACAAAAAGAAGAGATAATCTTGTAAGATTAAGTACTATAGATTGGTTGGTCTCCATAAGTATCCTATCTGTTCTTCATATTTTTCACCTGCTAATTTCTTATTTAATATCAATCAACCGCAATATTAGTCTAGGCTGTGTATTTTCATTTTGGTGTTGCATAATATTATTTGAAACTTTAACTATATGTTTGCCTCAGTGTTGAGCAATGACACATCCAGAAAGTGAAAGTAATTTTTTTGTTATGAAGACATTTGTAAATGGAATTTAGTATTAAATTTATTGGTTATTTGTAGAAATAATACATCGAAAGTTAATAATTTATAATAAAATCTATATAAACCGCTATTTTTTAATGATTATCATTAGCAGAGTGTATTTGATATTTCATTCCTTTTTTGATGTGTCATTGTTATTTACTACGTCTTTCTTGGCAATCATTTTGTAGTAAGTCATGTTGCACATGTGGTTAATATTTACTACTATACTGATTATATTAATCACGTTTGTATTATAACTGGGTGGAAGTATATATTTATATATTATACCTGTAATAAATTATATTGCATTCATTTTTTTATTACTCGTTTTTCCCCTTTAATCGGTAGTATTTCAATTTTACAAGTTTTTAGGCTATATATATATATATATATATATATATATATATATATATATATATATATATATATATATCAATATTTTTTGTTTTCATTGCCTGTTTGATATAGTTAGGTTTATAATATTTTCAATATGTTTATAACTATGTTCAATAATTGAATTTTATAAATTACTATGGGTATCAAAACGTCAAATGTAACTAAAAAAACTGTTATTTAGAGGAATATTTCTGACTCAGCATTCGTTTCGGTAGTTTATTAGTCTTCTTCACCATGAGGAAACCTTTGAAAAACTCATGGTAAGCCTGCTGATTTAAACCAGTGTTTTATTAAAATTGAATTTTACAGTTGAGATTTGATCTAATACTGATAATTCATATTTAAATACATATTTATTTTGGATTAATGTGAGTGAAATTGATGGTAGATCAGGAAAGAATGAGTTTTTTTCAAACAACATATCTCAAAACTCATTCTATAATAAATTCAAATTCATTTAAAAATGATAATTTAAATATGAATTTTCTAGAATAATCAAATCTCACCTATGTAAAATTCAATTTTAAAAAATATATTACACTCATTTAAATCACCTGGTTGGAAACTAAAGGTGAATCTTGAATTTTTTCGGGAAGTATTTATTTATTAATCAATATCCATTTTGTCGCCTTCAAAGTTATAATCCTTCTCAGATATTCATTTATACAAGCGCTTCTTCCAATCCTCGAAGCACTTATGAAGTGCGCTTTTCGGTATGGTCATCTGCTCATTCTTCGGTTTCGACTTTATCTCATGAATTGTGGCAAAACGCTTTCCTTTCAATGCTTTTTCCAGTGCTGGCAATAGGAAAAAGTCGCGGGGAACCAAATTCGGTGAATACGGTGGTTGAGGAATGATTAAGGTGTTGGTTTTGGTGGCCAAAAAATCACGAACAAGCATTGATGTGTGAGCTGGTGCATTAACGTGATGCAGAATTCATGATTTGTTTTTCCACAATTCCTATTACGTTTGAGCCGAATTGCTTCACGCAAACGTTGCATAACTTCCTTGTAGTGTTCCTTATTAACCGTACGACCTTTTGGCAAGAAGTCATGGTGCACCGCCATTGTAATCGAAGACGGCGAAGAACGCCATTATTTTATAATTTCAATTGAAATATTTTTCAATTCAATTAACTTATTCTCAAAATGTAAAAGAGAATGCCTTTTAGATTTACTGAACCTTAAGAGAAAAACTCGAAAAAATCTTTATTTGCTTATATTTCTTGAAACCTATAAACATTTATCATTAATTGACCTTTGCATTTTAAAATATATTACATTATTCACATTTAAAATTAATGTTTGTAACGATTATCACAAAATATTCATCGATGACGATGCTGTTGGCCACCTAAAGAATACTGATACCAATATCCTCGTATTTTTCTCATGAAATACTCGAAATCTCTAACTGCCAGTCCTGTGAATGGAAAGTTTATGCCAGTCCATGGTATGATGGCACGGGGAATGCGTAGTCAATCATCAACGTCCATTCCTATCAGTTCGGCTTGAAGACGGCCCTTATATTTGCAGCAGATTGTCATGAAGAAGATTCTTAGAGCAAGACGAAATTGTGGGCTAAGTATTATTAGTAACATCGATTTCCAAAAGCAGTTCATAAAACCAATCCAAACTATACCGAAATGAAGGTACTGAATCTAAAACAATTTGAAAAAAATTACATAGGTTAATCGGTTTTAAGCAATTGAAAAACCAGGAAATGTGAATAATTTGAAACAGGGATATTCTAAATATGCTTTAATTATGAAAAGTTTTTCTATCTCCAATATCGGAAAACTGGAGATCAAACTCCGCACTGAATTATTGCAAAACTATTTCCACACCATCTCAATAATATTTTTGTTGAAATAATTTTTCTTTATTTTAATTATAGCGCATTATATCGTCTTGTAGGAAATAACTTCAAATGTAATTAAATATTAGGATACATAGTTTTTTAATTACACACTTCTCTCTCTTTACCTTGCTGACTCGTCTTCTGTTTTCTCTCACCCTTTGTGGTAGAAAGCAGAAGATGCTTCTTTGTTTTACCCTTTTTTATCTCTTCCTCCTTTCCAGAATGATTTTATTCACAAAGCCTGCTTGACCTTCCATATGTTGTTAAGAGAATATATATTTCCCTCATAGATTGTATCAGCTTCCGGATTAATTCAAATTGTCGACTTTTATAATGCTTCCGATAGTATTCTTTAGTTTTTATTAGAGGTATATTAGATATTTTAGATATATATTTAGCTTATAATATATTAGACTCTAATAATTAGAGTATATTCTTTCACTGATTAAATATGGACCTCGCGTGGCCAACCTTAGAATTCTCCAGTGATTCTTCTTCAGCACTTATGATCGCTTTGGTGTTTTTGACAAATTCATTTGTCATTTTGACATCATGAATTCCATATTATGAGTGGAGTTGGAGAGGCAATACTCCCTCCCCCCTATTTAATAGTGAGGCAATATTCCAAGAAGCTTTGTATGAATGTTCATAGGGTATTCAATAAATGGTCAAAACATCAAGAACTTTCCTTACAACATGATTTATAGAGAAACCTCAGAGTCTACTCCAAAGAATGAGAAGCGCATATAATGAAAATGCACTCAGAATGAATCTGAAGAAGTCGATAGTTATAATGAAGAACGTAAATATCAATGGGCATATCATTATTGAAAACACGTAGATTGCACGTATAAAGAACATACTTATAAACGAAATTTGGATCAGGATCAAAAGATCAAGATTTAGGTAATCTCTTTCTCAAGAAATTTAAATGCTGCCGAAATATTCGAATAGATCTTAAAATTAGACTGCTGCGTTGTTACATATTCGTAATGCTTATATATGTCTGTGACGCTTGCACAATGGAAAAAGGCAATATTTGTAAATTAGAGTTGTTTGAAAGGTGAAACTTGGGCGTTTGAAACGTTTGAATGTGGAACTTCTGAATCGAATAGCAAAATCGGAGGAAGTAATAAATACAATAAAAAAAGGAAACCTGAATAGTTTGGTTATTTTAAGTGGGAACAAAAAATTATGGAGGAAAATATAATTAGAAAGAGAAACCAGACAAGGCCAAGATACTCATGAAAAATTTGAGAGGCTGGATTGGGATGAAGCCTAATCATTTATTTACAGCGGATTCAAACAAAATCCTCATGACCCTATCCAACTTTGATTTATGCAACGGATACATAATGTAGAAGAGGACCAATTTGAATCATGTTTTTCTTAGAAATTAATGAAAAAGGATAAAGAGGAATGGAAAATGCAACTGAAAAAACAATACTTATTCAATAAATTTTGTATCAAAATTGGAGACAGCTTATATAGTAAAACGCGTAAATATATAGTTGACAAATGAGGGAGATACGTGTTGAAATTCCACGTCCATATAATTATAAACTGAACACGTTTTCAAAAATTTCATGAATATTTCATATATTGTCAAAATTGAATTAACTTAATTCATATACTCCTACTAGTCTTAGGGTTTAGTAGGCGTGTAATGTTAACCTCGAGTTGCGCGTTAACTGCTGAAATGGTTTTCTTGAATCTATTAATTTCGAGTCCTTCCAGGAGATTAAGTTTCAGGCCTTTGTCTTCTATGAAATATCTTGGTTGTTGATAGAGTGGTTTGCGAATGTAGAATCTGATTTTTTGTTCTGGTAAATTCTATGGTGTTCTCTTATTCTTGAATCAAATGTTCTACTTGACTGCCTAACGTTGCATTTCACACATTCACAAGTTAACTTATAGACATCCGAACATGATCCCTTACTCGATATATCTTTGTTGTTTTTTTACAAAATTTCCTTTTTTTATTATTAAATACTTAATCTAAGCATTTTCAATATTACAATCTGGTCACAGAGGACCAATGAGCAATTTCATTTTAACCTAATTTACTACTACTTAACTTGAAGTGAGGTATACTCATCAGCGTTGCTTATATTCTAGCCCTATATTAGAGTTACACTAAAACTTAACATGTAAATCGAGCACTGTTTTTTGCAGTCACTTTCACTTGAAACGGTTTTGTTCTTTTAAGTCTTTTTTTAATGTTAGTGTTCTCTAGCAAATGCATAGCTTCGACAATAACATGTTGATGAAGTCTTCCTTCATGTTTATTGGCGTATTGGGTAATAGTTTGCTCAATAGTTTCTACGGGCTAGGTCTCTATGTCTCTATGTAAGTCACTAATACGTACATACCAAGGGGCGTTTGTAATATTTCTCAGTACTTTGTTTTGAAATCTTTGGATAATATTGCGATTTATCTGTTTGGAACAACCCCATAATTGTATTCCGTAGGATCAACAGGTTTAAGAATTTTTTTATATAGTAGAAGCTTGTTCTGAACTGATAATTGGGACTAACGTCCTATTAGCCAATACATTTTCCTGTATTTTAATTCTAGTTCTGTGTTTTTTGTCTTAACGTGAGCCTTCCATCGGAGCTTTGCGTCTAGTGTTATACACAGATAGTTTGCTGTATTTGTACTAGTTTATTGTTGGACATGTATTGGTATGACTACATTTTTTATTTGTGAAGTTAACATGTACAGATTTATTTTCATTCAGTTTAATCCTCCATGTCTTAGTCCACTTACGGATCGTTTCAATTGCCGTCTGGAGTTTTCAGTGTATTCTGCGATGTTTCTTCCCACTGCTAATATAGCTGTATCATCAGCAAACGTGGCAATTGTATTATTTTGAAGTATATTATTTTGAAGTATATATCAGATGTGTATAGCAGATATAGTATTGGGACCAACACTCTACCCTGTGGAACACCCGCATAGATTGGTTTCAGCAGGGAATAAGCTCTTTCTCAAAATTTTCTAATGTATTTTTTGTTTTGTAGGCTACGTGCTTTTCTCTATTTTTTAAGAAGTTCTTTATTTAACCCGAGGATTTTCAAGGTGCGTAATAGGTATAAACTGATTAACTGATTAACAGTCATTATTTTTAATTCTTGGGTTCTTCTACATTCGCAAACCACTGTATCGACAACCAACATTATTTCAACAAGAATTGCCAGATCCTACACATAGAAGACAAAGGCATGAAACTAAACTTGGGTTACTTCCAGATTTTCGGGACCTTCCAGGAATTCCTGGGAGGCCTCGAAATTAATAGATACAAGAAAACCGATTCAGCATTTAACGAGCCGCTCGAGGTTAACAACTCCCCCCTAATAAACCTTAAGTAGGAGTATATAAATTAAGTTATTTAATTTTTGCACTCAGTTTTAATCCACCTGATGAAGGTGTTTTATACCGAAACAATACTGTAGTGGACAATATATGAAATATTTTTGAAATTTTTAAAAATGTGTTTAATTTATTAATAAGTAGGTAAATACATTTTAGTGACTTATAGAGTTCGTTAACTCATTCTCCATTTATGCTTAGATAATTGAATGATCTCTTACCTGAAGCTTCATTCCTGTGAAATATTCGTAAAATTTAACTGCAATATAGGGAGTCCAGGATAACCAGAATGAGATAATAAGCGAAAACGACATCATGTGACTAGGATTCGACAGATTTTCAGAAAGGGCAGTAGCATATTCTTTGTCGTGAAAGGGAAAGCCACTTCTGATCTTCCTTAGCATGTTGAAAATGTAAGTATACGTATAAACTATAGTAATTAAACTCGGCCCTAATACCAGAATGGACAGGGTGATTGAATAAGCGGCCATGCTGCCCCAGTCTAGCATACATACAAAGGCGTCCTCATCGAAAAGTGCCTTAGTAAATCCAAGGAGTGGAGGACAACAAAGCATAGCGGCAGAAATCCATGTAAAAACCATCCAACATTGACATCTGGTCTTTGTTTGCAGAGTCTCATAACGAAGAGGTTTTCGAACTGCCAGATATCTAAAAAAAAATTTTGGCTTAGCAAATAATTCTTTAGGATCTATTTGCAGAAAGAAAACCGATCAAACGATATATAATCTTGAAACAATAATGAACTTCAAGTAATTAATTGATTACTGGTTGATTCGACGGATATCAACTAGTTCTTAAAGTTGTATGAAAAGGATGAGCATGATTCAATATGAGTATGAATTTAAGGTTTCAGTGCATATAGTGTTTCTGATAAGCAAGTTCTTCGACGAAATAACGAGTTATATTACATCAATAGATGAGGTGTCATTAGAAGCAATCATGTTGAAGTGGATAGTTTTTTCTAATTGTTTTAAGTTGGGTTGAATTTATTATATTTCAGGAGTGATTAAACTAGAATGCAGTGTTTTTTGTTGAAATTAAATTGTATGAATAATTCTTTTTAAAATGATTAGAATTTGAATTGCTACTATGTTAAACAATATGGAAAAAACTGAATTCCAATCAAAAGTCTATGTCTGATCATTTCACCAAATCTTAATACAAATATTTAATTGAATGTTATATATAGTTAATTATAATATACCAATATTTTTTGAATAAATTATTGATTTCGATTGATGCTTACTTAATAGCCTAGTTTTATCTGTTAAAATTATATCCATTATATAATTCGACATTTATTCACGTTTGCTTCCACGAAAATAAAAAATCAAAATTGAAATAATTTGCACGCAACATTTATATTTCTAAATGAGAGGTAATAATAAAAACTTGTCTAAAAATCACTGACTGAACAATTCGTTATTCGACTAGTTTCGCCTTTTACAGCATTATCAAGAATGAATACACATTACAAAAACAACCTATAAATATTTTGCAGATCTGTTCGAATCACAGAATACACTTTAAATTCTGCCATGAACTATCACAGACTAGATTCATCGTCCATTGAATTTATTTATATTTCTGTAAATACAAGTACTAACATAGTTAAAAAAAAATATTTTGAACGAACTTAATGAAGTTTAGATATTCTCAAAGATATATATTTTACTTATTCACCTGTCTACGCTGATCCACATAAAAGTGTAGATTACGACTGCCCATAAGGTCACTTCGATATAGCCGACCAACCTGCAAAGGACGTCTCCATATATCCAGTCCCTTACTACAGCAGGATAAATGGATAAGGGGATAACAAATATCCCACACAGTAAATCAGCAACGGCCAGACTCAGGAGATAGCAGTTTATTACTTCAGAAGGTCCTAAAATACACTATTGTAAAAAATCGACAAATGAACTTTCGAAATGAAAAAATGTGGAAAAGGAACGTGATTGAAGCGAGGATAGTTACACACAAGCATTTTGTTCTAATTAAGCAAAGGTACAAGAATTAACCCTTCCACAAAAGAAATCGAAGAAACTTTTTTCTCCCAGTTAATTATTACTGAACTGAAAAAAAATAGTCTCTCGTTTTGTAACCGATATAATTTTAAAAACTATAAAATTAAAAATTAACACACTTGACAAGTTTCTAATATATTCAGTGAAACTTTGTCAAGTGTGTTAATTTTTGATTTTTATAGTTTTTAACATAATGTTTCACCAAGAGATAAGCGAAACCTCCGTGTCATTTGATATAATTTTAGGTGATTTGAGATTATTTTAGTTATTAAAAGTACTACTTATTCAAGTACTGAAGTACTGGAGGTACATATATTTCAATTTTTGCCATTGGAATTTCTCTGTTAAATCACAGACATAAATGAAGTTATTTATATATGTACATAGTTTAAAAGCATCGTGAGACCTCTATGCTATTCTATCAATTTTCTTAATCTATTTTATCATAATTTTTCCCAATAAGTTTTCTACGATGTTTATTTCAATATTCAATGGTAATCAATATTGATTGTATTCGTAAAATTGTTCAGCTATGACTAAAATAATACTTCCATTTGTTATATTTTATCGATTTTTCAAAATTAACTTTTGAGTGAAATAACTCTGTATCTTGACGACGAATGAAACTTTGAACTTATATATTCGTGAATTGTCATGATTCGAAACATGATGAATGTTTTCAGACATACCTAATCATTATAAGTCGTTTAACTATTACACACTTAATAATGTAAGGTCTGAAGAATTGTCCTCTCAAGGAGATCTTCGGATAATATTTTTATTATATGTTTATACTCATCGCAACAGCTTTCACAAAAAAAAAAATATGAGCGATTAATCCAATAATAATTTTTTATCTTCATACGTATATTGATGAATTGTTATAAATTCAAACAACAAAGTTTTTAAATCTTGCTTGTGGATATTATCAGAACTCGAATACTGTAGATTTTACATCTTATTGAAGAATTTTGCGGACTTCAATCGATCACTGCATATTATCACTAAACATTTTTTTGTAAAATTCGGTACAGTTTCATTATTACTAGTGATTGCTCGCAGATTCGCCCACGTGGACTACAAATTTTTATTCCAACACAACGTTACACATTTTAGGGATAAAATGGTGACCTATCTCCTTTTTTGTACTCTCATTTATTTCTACGACAAATTTCATCTATGTCGATTGAGCTATTTTTGTGTGATTGAGTTACTCTAATGTATCCATCCTAGTTTGGTACTTGTAAGACTAACTGTTCTAAGTTAGTAACTAAGACTATCTAGAAGATTCTATTGATATTTAATAATAATAATAATAATAATAATAATATTTATTCGTTTCAAAAATATCCATACAAATGGTTGTACAAATAATATGAAAAAGTCAAAATGTAACAAGACATAAACAAATGGCATCACAAATGATTTTTCGCGCTGAAAACTCTGTACTCCTCGATGTTGTACGGCTCACATTCTAAAATGAATTCATAGATCCTTCTCCTGAATATTTTGAAGTGGGATATACCCCGAAATTTTTTAGGTAGATAATTGAAAAGTCGGATGGCCATATACTCCACACTCCTCTCCCGATATGTGCTGTTATGTATGGGGAAGAGGTAAGTTTGGATTTGTCTGGTGGCATTTATGTTTACATACTGACTGAAAAGATGATTGTGTTTGTGAATAAACAGCAAACAACCTGTATATGTAAAGTCCATGTGCTGTAAGGACGTTTGTCTTTCTAAATAAGCCACGACAAGACTGACGATAGCTGAGCCTGAGTAAAGTTCTTAAAGCCCATTTCTGTGAGACGAAAATACGATCCATCCAAGTAGAGCTGCCCCAAAATATTATACCATAAGACATGATCGATTGGAAATTTGAAAAGTAGAGCAGCTTCAATGTCTCAAAACTAACTTGATCCCTCAGCATATACAGAGTATAAGTTACACCATTTAATTTCTTTTTTAATTGCTCGATATGAGATGCCCATTTCAAGTGCTTGTCCAGGATAAGACCAAGAAACTTTGCAGAGTCACTCACCTCAATCTCCAATGCGCCTAAAGTCCCAGGAAGAGCTCTCTTCGTTTTATCAGTGCAGAAAAATACACATTCTGTTTTCTGTTGATTCAGAACCAATCTATTGTTGTTGCACCACTGGGTTACATCACTTACGATTTTTGCGCACTCTAATGACACCATCTGAACATCTGAGGATTTTACGAGAAAGTTCGTGTCATCGGCGTACATTATAGGTTTGCTTACTTCCAGGAGGTGATCTGTGGAAGTGAATTTATATATATAATAAATAAGAGAGGGCCCAGTATGCTGCCCTGAGGTACACCAGCCTTAATCACTTTTTCTTTTGATAAGAAGACACCATTAATGGTTGTTATGAGAACCCTCTGTGTCCTGCCACTGAGTAAACTTCGAATGAGTTTCAGCTGGTTATCTCTAACTCCAGCGGCCTCGACACGTTTTAGGAGTAGGTTATGATCCACGGTATCGAAGGCCTTTGAAAGATCGAAGAATAGTGCCACAGGTATTTCCCCTTTCTCTAGTGCTATCACGATAGCGGTTATCAGCTCGTAGATAGCAGTCTCTGTGCCCTTCTCCTTGACGAATCCATGTTGGCATGGCGAAATTAATTTGAATCTATTGAAGAAGCTGAGTAACCTGTTTACTAATGTTCTCTCAAATATCTTTGAGAATGAAGTCAAGATGCTTATTGGTCTGTAATTTTCCAGACTTTCGGGGTCTCCTCTCTTGTAAACAGGTTTGATAATGGCCATCTTTAATTGGTCTGGAAACGTACCCTCTACGAATGCACGTTGTATAATATGCGCTAAAGGTCCTGCCACAATGTCAATCGACCCTTTTATGACATTGATGGGGATTTCATCATGACCATATGAACTACTGTTCCTCAGAGATCTGATAACAGATGCTACCTCAGACTCGGAAACATCAAACACAAAGAAGGACCCCCCTTGATTTTTTGTCCCAACCCCAGTTGCTTTGGAACATCCGGGTGTCTCTCCATGTATAATGGGAATTGACCTTGTGAAGTATTCATTGAACAGTTCAGGTAAGTAATCGGGTGGACTCGTGTTTTTTGGCAATGTTCTATCATTTATTGATGATATGGGAACACACGGCTAGGATGAGTTTTAGATTCAATTGGACTAGAGAATGGATATACAGGTGGATGAGATTCGAGCTGGTTTTTTCATTCTACTATGAACTTTTCTGCAAGGTATAAAAACTGGCGGTTGGCCCGCTGTTATGATGTCATCTATGCAAGCTAAGACCGATCTCCAAGTATTTGCTACTCTGAAACTTGTTCCTCTGAATGAAAGCTGCCTCCTTGAATTTTTGTTCCAGCAAATCCTGTTCTCGGTGAATAATCCTTGTGTAGTCCTTATGGATGTTGTGATGTTTCAATGCGAGATCCGCTATGCCTAATCTGGATATTTCAGCTCTACGTATGAGTAGTCTCAAGTCTCTTTTTCAAGACACGGATACACGCAAGTCTTGATGTCCAAAGGCTCATTTGATTTGGTTTTGGCGAGTCTGCTGCTTAGAGCGTCACTTGATTAACAGTCCTGATCTTGTACTGCTGAGCTATCCGTCGTGGGGTACTGCCATTGTTGCTAGGACTTTCTTCTGGTTTTTCTCTCTTTCGTCCATATTACAAAATTGTTTGGTCTATCACTTACATCTCGTATCCATTTTTTATTAGATTCCTCTTGATGCCCTCAATTATCTGCCCAGGACGCAGGTCACCATAGATAGTTGATTATAAGGTCGTTATAATTCCTTTCTTCATGCTAATGGATTGGTTGGACGAGTAGTTGAGGTATTTTCCGGTGTTGGTAGGTTTCCTGTAGACCGAGGCAGTATGAATATTGTTTTTTCTAGTTATTAAGATATATTTAATAGTGTTGGCGTTTACTTGATGTAAATCCATTATAATTGAATATAAACTTTAATTCAAACACTTGAACTTATGATTTACATTTTATAGACTACATAACATGACGCGTTCCTTCGTTACAAACGACTTTTTCAGAATTATTCATTATATTGTTAGCATCTGAAGAAGTTGTTTGTAACGACGAAACGCGTCAAGCTATGTAGTTAATAAAGTTTAAATTATAAGTTTGAGTGTTTGAATTTAAGTTTATATTCTATCAAAATAAGGAATGGCAGACTTTAAATCTTCTCCTTTTCAAGTGTAAATTTGATGTTGGCACGGAAATTGCTGAGGTGTTGAAAAAATTTTTTCATTTCGTTAGTCGTTTTGCCTCAAATGATAAACGTGTCGTCCACGTATCTAAGGCACAACTTCGATTTCGAAGTAGATGTTTGTATCACTCATTCTTCGGACCACTCCATGTAGATATTGGCCACTACTAGTGAACGCGGGGATTCCACAGACAATGGAAAACTGACATACTACTGATGAAAGCACAATTTCGATTCCCATCATACGGTCATAAAATAGCTGCGTTTTTTAGGATGCAGATTGTATCTCCCTCAGCTGGTTTCTATGATTTTCCACTCGTTGCTCGATGCTTGCTTCTCTTAGACATTTATTTCAGATATGGCCTTATATTGCAGATCAATTTTAACTCTTCAGGCTAATATAATACCTTGGCTTTGATGTATTAAATTTCATTTATTCATGTCATCTATTAACTACATTTCATCAACCAGATTTCATCAGAGTCACCAACAACTACATTTGATTAACCACAGTCAGTTTTATTGTTTTTTTGAAATATCATTTATCACTTGAAATCACTTATTTCATATATTTTTGTCTTGAACATATTTAGAGTAGATTACTTCTAACCGGCTTCCTTTTAAACAAATGTGGAGATTTAATGCTTCCAACTTTCAACATCATTCACAAACAAACCATCTGAATGCTAATGCATGAATTGCTAGGTACATAACTGATCTTTGTCGAAGACAAAAACTCTGTAATAAATTTAGAACTTTCGGTTTGTTAGTGTGTTCACGTAAAATATGACTGTAGGTAATAGATGAGCTAATCGATAGTTCCCGGTGCTTTCTGCCGAATTAATTGATTTTAGCAAGTTTGTTATACAGACACCATAAAGTTTCATTTTACGGCTAAGAATGAAAAATGATTTGAAAAAAATTAAAATGAGTACACTTCACAATAAGTAAGTTTATTGAGGTTCATTTAATAGATTTTGAAAATTCAATGACAAATTTTAGTGAGCTTCACTGGTAAAGAAACAAAATTCAGCATTAAATTCAATTATAATTCAACATTCGATTAATTTCCATAATGAAACAATATTTAGAATTTTCTCATAATTTAATACAAATACGCATGGCGACGTTTCGAAGTACTACTTCTTCATCAAATACTGAATTAATACTGATTTTGATTATTAATAGTTGAAGTAATTGAAGATCATTAATCATTGAATGAATTAATTGATTGAAATTTTGAGTATTCATTCAGCCTTTGATAAAGAAGTAGTACTTCGAAACGTCGTCATGTGCATTTGTATTAAATTATGAAAAAATTCTAAATATTGTTTCATTATGGATATTAATTTTCTCCAAGTATCGGCCTCATCAATCATCAATTCGATTAATTATTAATTTAGTGTGAATTTATTAAATTTCATCTTAACTAACATTTGTATTATCCTCTTACAATTAAATAAATACATAGTATGAAGATGATTATTTGTATTTAAAAACATAAATGAGTAGAGCATTTGACCTAAAAAAGAAATACCTATCAAAGCATTTGATACTTGACAAAGTATAGTTGATATATATTCTCTTTGTATTCAAATATCGAAGACATTTTGAAGCCAATTTATTTCATCTGGATGTATGCTTAACCATAGACACCAGAAGATTCCAAGAATTCACGTAATTCCTGGAAACGTTTGGTGGAATATCGATTTTAATCATTTTTGGCAGAGCTCATAGCACTGCTTATATTTCATGCAAACGTGCTGACACTTCAAAAGATTCCATAGAAATTTCTAACTCAATGGATAAATTTTTAAGGTATGAATAGAACATCTGCAAATAAAATTCCACACCTATTACAAAATTTTTGTATACATAGTTGTGAAATATAGTTGTTTTATATACTTTTACTAGTTGAGACCACAAATTTAATTAATTCTATTAAAAACTTAATGATGAATGGAATTAAAAATGAATGAAATCTCAATAACTCATGTATTTTTAAATTCAATATGTAGAACTTCAATAGTGTAGGTACATTAAATGCTTCTGGTTGTTAGCTTTTTCAAAACTGAAAATAAGTTAGGAAATATAATAATAAAATCTATTTAGCTGAAGCTATACAAACAATTTGCATATTTTGAACTGTCAGTTTTGAATTAAATATCTATCTCATTATTTAAAATATACTTTCTTTGATCACGCTTAAATATCTTAAGACTAGTACTAGTTTTCAATATACTTGGTAAATTATTGATAGCCTTAAATCCGTCATAGTGTATGCTATTTTTAGATTTAGAAAGCTTACAACTTTGTATATAAAAATTATCAGTATTTCTAGTATTACACTCATGCACATCACTGATATATGTTACATTTTTTATTACACTACATGGAAGGAACTGATTTGTTATTTTAAATATGATATATATATATATATATATATATATATATATATATATATATATATATATATATATATATATATATATGAAGCGAAAAGTATTCTTTGTTTAACAGACATTACTTCCAGAGATTTCAGCAAAATTTCAACAGGGTTATACCTATTGCACTTTAAAATTGTTCCCATGGGTCTATTCACTAGCTTTTGTAATTGTTGAATTTTTTCTTTAGTCAAACCAAATAACAAAGTGGAGTAATATGCAAAATGTGGCATTATTATTAATTAGAACAAAAATAATTTCACATATGTCCACAGATTTTCTCCTATTCTTATCTACTCTTCTAATTTTTTGTTCATTAATCTTCACAGTTATATCCCCATTTTTATTATCTTGAGGGTTTTACTTGTAACCAAAACTATGAAGTTAGATTTTTGGACATTTAGAGATGAGCTATTGTCACATAACCATTCATTAATTGCAGAAAGTTCTCTATTTATTTCTTCTATCATATTCTTAATATCTTTGCCACAAATATAGAGCATAGTATCACCAGCGAATAAACGTATAGAACAGTTTTTCACATGAGAGACCATATCGTTTATATATAAGGGGAACAACAACGGACCTAAGACAGTTCCTTGAGGTATGCCTACCTCCACTTTCTTGCTTCGATAGCATGCCAATATATTTCAGAACCAACTTTAATTTGGGATGTGAATTTAGAGCGAGGGCAACGTTTTTTTTTTCATATTTTCTTGGAAAGAAATAGGTTTTTAGTCAGGAATATGAAAAATCTATTAAATCGTAATGTACGGAAAATATGTTTATTCAATAAAATAGGTTTTTCTGTAATAATTTAATGTCTAGTTAACCTATCCTGTGGATAATATTTTCCAATCGGTACAAGACATTCGTAATATAACCAATATTTCCAGTAACTGAAAAAAAACTCTATTCACAAAAAACTGTGAATTTGAAAATTAACGCTAAATTACTTCTATCTATCTGAAATATCTGAAATGCACAATTGAAATACCTCCCAACATAAATATGCTGTAGTATTTCAAGCGAATATTAATGCTCATTTGATGTTTTATTTCATCATTTATCGTATGTTGTTTTAATTATTATGCTAGTGGTTCATTCGATGTTATAGATATGCATTTTAGTAATCTTGAGAATTATTCAAATTATATTCTGTGGTTTGATGTCACAGAAATGTTATTTGAAATTTAAAATTGAAAACTTGTGTGCTATATAAGAATAAATTTTCCAAATTATTATGTCGAATTTCGAATAAGGTTGTAATTATCAAAATTAGTGGTGTGAAATATCCAATTTTTGAATCATTATTTTGATCACGCAAATAGTTTGCACGAACATACATATGTAACGAATGTAATTACTGGAAAACAACATGAACTAGTCAAAACGTGAGTTGAGAACGCATATCAACTTGTAATTTGTTTCAAAGAGTAATTGAGTGTTTCTATGTTATAGGTGATAAAATGATGGATATTTCTAAGGCATTCAGGTCAGCGTTATCCAAATTATTTTAACAATAGATAATTTGTGAACTGAGTGCCAGGATAATATACTTTACTAAAGTATTGTAATCACAATTACATTTTCATTGATACAAAAAGTGGACCTGTCAATAATTTATTTGGCGATTCTAAGTGTATTTTATCGAATATCGTGTCATGCTTAGACAGTTATTACTTATTATTTGAAATACGATTAACCTAAGAATATCGTTTTACACTTCTATTTCTCAACGTATTGTATCTCGAAAAGTATGAACCTATCTATGAATTGTATTCAACTTGAAAATATATATAGTAGAATAACGAAGAGAAATACTTTTTTGTTCGAAAGAAACGTATGCATTAATGATGAATACTCCTATATCTAATGATGTGCAACCTTACCAAATAAAAATTAATTATATATAGATACTATAGCATGTATAAACGGCAACGATTTCTGGAAAAAAACGATGCATTGACATTAGTATCTCATTTTTGTTTATGTGATGTATATAACGGGTGATTTTTTAAGAGTTAAGTTTTTCAGGTTGGTAGTAATGGTTGGTAATGGCATCCAAACGTCATCTGTCAAAGTGAAACGTTTTCAGTATACTCTGCCATTTTATAATGGAAAGACTTACAAACGAGAAACGGTTGCAAATTGTTGAAATTTACTATCAAAATTCGTGCTCTGTAAAAAATGTGTATGGTTGTTACGACCATATTATGGTCGTCATAATCGACCTGGTGAATCAACAATTCGTGTTATCACCAAATTTCGCACCAAGTTTACTTTGTTGGGCATTAAACCATTGTCTCGCTTGCGTACAGTGCGTGCTGAAAAGAATATTGCAGCCGTAGCGTACAGTGTTAATGAGGATCGTGAAATGTCAATTCGTCGCCCTTCTCAGCAATTGGGCATGTGTTACTCAACCACATGGAAAATGTTACGTGTTGATTTGGGTTTTCAAGCCTATAAAATTCAACTTCTGCAAGAATTGAAGCCGAATGACCTATCACAACGTCTAATTTTTGGTGCCACATATCGTTTATATATAAGGGGAACAACAACGGACCTAAGACAGTTCCTTGAGGTATGCCTACCTCCACTTTCTTGCTTCGATAGCATGCCAATATATTTCAGAACCAACTTTAATTTGGGATGTGAATTTAGAGCGAGGGCAACGTTTTTTTTTTCATATTTTCTTGGAAAGAAATAGGTTTTTAGTCAGGAATATGAAAAATCTATTAAATCGTAATGTACGGAAAATATGTTTATTCAATAAAATAGGTTTTTCTGTAATAATTTAATGTCTAGTTAACCTATCCTGTGGATAATATTTTCCAATCGGTACAAGACATTCGTAATATAACCAATATTTCCAGTAACTGAAAAAAAACTCTATTCACAAAAAACTGTGAATTTGAAAATTAACGCTAAATTACTTCTATCTATCTGAAATATCTGAAATGCACAATTGAAATACCTCCCAACATAAATATGCTGTAGTATTTCAAGCGAATATTAATGCTCATTTGATGTTTTATTTCATCATTTATCGTATGTTGTTTTAATTATTATGCTAGTGGTTCATTCGATGTTATAGATATGCATTTTAGTAATCTTGAGAATTATTCAAATTATATTCTGTGGTTTGATGTCACAGAAATGTTATTTGAAATTTAAAATTGAAAACTTGTGTGCTATATAAGAATAAATTTTCCAAATTATTATGTCGAATTTCGAATAAGGTTGTAATTATCAAAATTAGTGGTGTGAAATATCCAATTTTTGAATCATTATTTTGATCACGCAAATAGTTTGCACGAACATACATATGTAACGAATGTAATTACTGGAAAACAACATGAACTAGTCAAAACGTGAGTTGAGAACGCATATCAACTTGTAATTTGTTTCAAAGAGTAATTGAGTGTTTCTATGTTATAGGTGATAAAATGATGGATATTTCTAAGGCATTCAGGTCAGCGTTATCCAAATTATTTTAACAATAGATAATTTGTGAACTGAGTGCCAGGATAATATACTTTACTAAAGTATTGTAATCACAATTACATTTTCATTGATACAAAAAGTGGACCTGTCAATAATTTATTTGGCGATTCTAAGTGTATTTTATCGAATATCGTGTCATGCTTAGACAGTTATTACTTATTATTTGAAATACGATTAACCTAAGAATATCGTTTTACACTTCTATTTCTCAACGTATTGTATCTCGAAAAGTATGAACCTATCTATGAATTGTATTCAACTTGAAAATATATATAGTAGAATAACGAAGAGAAATACTTTTTTGTTCGAAAGAAACGTATGCATTAATGATGAATACTCCTATATCTAATGATGTGCAACCTTACCAAATAAAAATTAATTATATATAGATACTATAGCATGTATAAACGGCAACGATTTCTGGAAAAAAACGATGCATTGACATTAGTATCTCATTTTTGTTTATGTGATGTATATAACGGGTGATTTTTTAAGAGTTAAGTTTTTCAGGTTGGTAGTAATGGTTGGTAATGGCATCCAAACGTCATCTGTCAAAGTGAAACGTTTTCAGTATACTCTGCCATTTTATAATGGAAAGACTTACAAACGAGAAACGGTTGCAAATTGTTGAAATTTACTATCAAAATTCGTGCTCTGTAAAAAATGTGTATGGTTGTTACGACCATATTATGGTCGTCATAATCGACCTGGTGAATCAACAATTCGTGTTATCACCAAATTTCGCACCAAGTTTACTTTGTTGGGCATTAAACCATTGTCTCGCTTGCGTACAGTGCGTGCTGAAAAGAATATTGCAGCCGTAGCGTACAGTGTTAATGAGGATCGTGAAATGTCAATTCGTCGCCCTTCTCAGCAATTGGGCATGTGTTACTCAACCACATGGAAAATGTTACGTGTTGATTTGGGTTTTCAAGCCTATAAAATTCAACTTCTGCAAGAATTGAAGCCGAATGACCTATCACAACGTCTAATTTTTGGTGCCACATATGTGCAGACACATGTCTGTGTCTGTTTTAAAATTAATAGAATTAACTTCTTATTAATGTGGAACATTTCCAAGAACAATCTAGATTTATACGTTCTTTCATGTTCCAAAATTTTAACTTCCTCGAAATCAAAACTATGTCCTGTATTCACACAATGCCTTGCTACAGCGCAAGACAATTTTTTTATACGAATGTCACTCCTGTGCTATGTCATCCGATTTTTCAACCACTGTTTGGTCTGTCCAATATATACTCCAGAACAACCAGTACAAGGAATTTTGTAAATAACTTTGTTCATGTTGTGGGCTGGTGTTTGGTCCTTGATTTTTAAACACATTAGAGATCCAAAGGGCTATACTTTTCCAATCTGACGGTACTGACCTTTGAGAATATTGACACTACAGAATTGGTTAGGTTAGACAATGTATATAAGGAATCTTCTTGAAGTTACAATTGATACGAGTTTCCTCAATACAGTCGTCATAAAATTATGTGCTAAAAATTGACTTTTGCAAAATACGTTTTGGATATCGGTTATTCTGAAAAATGGAAAACAGTTTCCTTAAATTATCTGTATGGAATATTTCATCACAAATGCGCGAAATTCTATTCTTCATAGCAGTAACCAAGTTCATTTTTGACTTGTTGGCTGGCAGGAATGATAATTCAAAAAACGTCCTGAAGCAGTAGGTTTTTGGTATCAATCTATAACAGGCCTATTATCATTCAGTCTTATTACCAACGTATATATATATATATATATATATATATATATATATATATATATATATATATATATATATATATATATATATATATATATATATATATATATATATATATATATATATATAAACGCGAGCGTACTACTAACGCAACCTATTGATATATTTGAAAATATTGTAGATGATATTTGTCAAATAGACATTGCAATTTATTAGATACCTACGGGTAGGGAAGATATGTGAAATTTCGATGCTTGGTGTGTCTGTAATCTGAGAGGTGTTTTCTACTGATTCCTATAAATGGAATTGTGGAGTATTCATTACTCTACGGTATTCCACTTGGAGTCACAAGAACATGCTTGGGGGTAGAAATCGTTGCCTCACTTCGATGGACGTGGTGCGACTGACGAGTTCCTTGCAGAACGAAACATATATGTCTCGCACTTCCATCAGGTGTGGCATCGATTTCAATATTTCTCTAACATTTATCCCTTGAAGGATAATGGAGACATCACATCGTACACGTTCACATATCTAGCTCTACTATAACATTCTCTTGGTTAATTTGAACTTTTCAGATGAATATTCTAGAGTTCATTTTCTATATATATACATATATATATATATATATATATATATATATATATATATATATATATATATATATATATATATATATATATATATATATATATATATATATATATATATATATATCCCACTATATTAAATACTTCCTAATCATTTTTAATATACCTAAACTTATTTAGACCCCTTTTGAATATTTACTTTGCGTTACCTTTGAGCGGAATGTCTTGCAGGGTTATTTATATCGACATTTTCTGAAGATACTACGCAGAGTGCGTGAATGTGGGTTATTTGATAGTTTCGATTCTACTAAACTTTATTATCGATCCGATTTGAATTGTAGTTGAGTTAATGCGAATGAGTTTAATCGAATAAGTCCCCATTTTTTATATGTAAATAACTTTTGAGTGTAATAATCATACGTTATCGAAATTAAATGATTCTAAGTATCAGTCTTGGTATCAATTATATTTTTAAAACCAATAGCTATGCAATTTCAAAACGTTTCAAAATGGAATCATGTAATGTTGACATTTTTATGAAGACGCCGAATTTTGCAAAATGGCGAATGAGCAAGTTACATTATTTTCGTATCAACAGATGTAAAAGGAAAATAATTGAATAGGGGCCATCAAGAATAGAATAGTGATTAAACATCGCTTAAAACTATCTTCACTATATCAAGACAGAAAATATTATTAACAAATTAGAACAATGTCAGTTCTAAACTAATTATAATGATATAGATGTAGGTATGTATATAGAAATGAAATTTCCTTACATTTTTTGATTTGGATGGATAATTTAAGAAAGCCACACATATCGAATAACTCCAGATGACAATTATTCATTGCATATGAATTTAATGGCAATTTGATCAATTAATGCCGATGTCATTGCAGTACCATTCCCTATATAAGTGCATAGAATAATGAAGTTTTCAGGAGAAACTGAATGTACTTATTGAGAAACATAAGAGGGAATATATATTGAGTTAAAAGGGTTATTTTGAACACTGCATCACTATTTAATGTCAATAGATTAGCATTAATTGTTTAATATTCTATTAGGTTTCCTCCAATTATAGGCCAAGATTGAAACTTACGAATTAAAAATTAAAGTTTCTGTGTAATATTTATACTTCAATAAAAAAACTAAGAATGATTTTCACTTCAAAGATTCTTGAAAAAATAATATAACTTTTGATTAAGGCGTCAAATTATTCCACTGTCATACTTTTTCGCTTTCAGTGACCTTGTCAAAATTTTTCAAAATTTACAATTAACTTCAAAAACTGCCGCACCGGTTAATTTTGTTTCTTAAATCATTAGAAGTACGTATCCATTGAATTGATGAGAAAAGACTCAATTATCAGTTCATTCTTGAGTCACCAATGTCAAAGGCGTTTGTTTCAGAGCCTTGAATTAAAATTCAATTAAGCTACATTGCAGAATATAAAGCAGTAACAAAGAACTTAATTGAGTTGGGAAACCTGAAAATTTGTAATTAGCACAGTTAATCAGTTTCAACCTGAAGAATACTTCAGAAAGATCTGCACGAGAAATACATATTAGAACGAAAAATACTGCATTGAAGAGAGTTAATAGCAATTGATAATGAAAATGATTATTTATTATATATGGGAATTATATTTTGTTGTTTTTTCTCATTATTAGAGGTGGTTATCACAAATAAGGCAGACTTATCTGTATATATTTAACTTTTATTCGATAGTGTGTGTTTCATCAGAAAAATTATAATTGATATCTCTGATTAAAAAATTTTACACGTATATATCTTGAGAATAGCTACGAATTTTTATGAAAATAAAACATCTCGGTGGGTTTATGATGGGTTTGTGGGTTTGTGAGTAGGTGGAAAAATACAGCAAACATAAGAACCTCGAATATCATACATCCGATAATGCATTTATGTACATAGGGATTGTAAGGAGATTAACCAAGAACAAAACGCAAACGATAACAATTATGAATAAAAACAAAATATTTCAGGAACAATGTTTTTTTATATTTATGAATGAAAAACTGTTGAATCTCTTTTGTATTTTGAGTCTTGAGTACTGGAACTCTTCACAAATAAAATGATGACTCGAAACAGCAAAGAATATTTTAAATATGATGCAAAAAGTAATCCGCAATCTATGTCTCAATATCCAGACATGAGTCAGAATTTTAATTTCAATGGTACACAACATCAAACGGAACCATTTTGTAACGGAATGATGAAGAACTAGAATGTCTCACGAATATCCAATATACAACACCGCAGTAGGTACTACTTTGGAAGTTTTGCGAGATGAAATGAAATCGATTATATGCGAATCTAATCTCAACTTCGATTTATCTTGCAAATCGCTCTGATAAGATGCCTGAGCAAATATCAATAGATCTGGTTATGAAGAACAATTCAATATTGTCCAATGTTATAGCCAACATTCAGAGAGAATAAGTACTTCATGAAGAAGAGATTGAAACTCTGTAATTTCGACTGAACCTCTATAGATTACTAAACGTGCAGAATTTCGTAGACAACAAAGTGATGTGTTAGTTTGAACGTGAAAGGTTAGATGATTAAATATTTATGATAATAATTGACAAATGTAAGCTGCTTTAATATTAAGGAAAAATATACAGGTAGATAAATTTACTAAAATGTTTGAATGTTTGAAAGAGTAAAATACTTGATCATGTTTATCATCTCCATAAGTTTTCTTTGAAGTGAATGGAGTTGAAGTATGGAGTGCACACCTAAACACAAAATTCCATGGATGTTCCAATTAAGACGACTTTAAGTAGTTCACAGGTAAGCAAATGCTTAAAAGACAAAAATCATTTTCAGATCAATCCGATATGACTGAGATTGAATTCTCGCTTAACTCTTGGTGAAACATAATTAAATATTAAATTAAATTAAACACTTGGCTTAATGTTTCACGATTATATTTAATCGTGTTTCAAATCAAATAGTCAACATGTTTCGAGCGTGAGCTCATCTTCAAGACTAAGTACAAATAAGGGACGAACAACAAATTTAAATCTATAAAATGGAGGTAAGTAGTGAGTTAGTTAATAATAAAGAAAAGATAAATGTTGAAGACAAAAGCGGGATTTATAAAATTTTTTGTAACGAGTGTCCGATGTTTTATATCGGCCAAACAGGTAGAAAAATACAAACTCGTGTTAAAGAGGTGTATTTTATACAAGGTTGATAAAACCGGGTTCTCAGAACATTGTATTAACTCCAACCATTTTATAAACTTATAGAAAACTAAATGCTTGCACGCTGGCAATAAAGGGAAATATTTAGACCTTTTAGAAGCAATAGAAATAAGTAGCTCTTGAAAGAAAAAAGAAGATATCGTGTGAACAATATCTGAGATGAATGAACAATAATGAACAGGTAGATTTTCAAATATCCCTCCTACTTACCTCCAGTTTATAGAGTTAAATTTGGCGTTCCTTCTATTATTGTAGTTTAGTATTTAAGATGAGCTCCCCCTCGAAACATGTTGACTATTTGATATTGTTAAATACAATCGTCGAACATTAAGCCAAGTGTTTGATTTAATTTAATCATTCCGATGTGATCTTTAAGCCACAACTTCTGAAATCAACTTTATCTCAACTTCTTAAAATCAACTCAACGTTGTAAATTTATTTTATTATTCAATATATTTGTGAAACATTAAGCTAAGAGTTCGATTTTAATTTCCATTCCCAATATACGATACAAATATTCAATAGCATTACCTGGAGAAACCTGATAAATTTATTGTCTTGTTATAATTACTGATATATTAGTTCTATAATTTTATGAGATGAATTACTTGCTTAGCCTTATAATCTCAATAAAAAATATAGCTGAACAAGAAATAGATAGGATACACTCCAGTTCTGCATCATTTTATTCGCTCATAAAAATAGTTTTTGATATATCTTGTCTATAATGACTCGATAAATATATCAAAGTTCTTGGCGAATTTGTATTTGATAACTAATTGGAATAGCAAAAATATCAACATAATATTTGATAGATATTAAGCATAAGAAATCATAAATTAATTATAATAATAATCATAAATTAAATAATTGGTTCATTCCATTCTAATAAATATATTCCATAAAGAAGTGTATGAATATGAATTATTCATGTCATGAACGAAAATTATTGTTTTTTTCAATTCGTCGGTGACTTTTTGTGCTTACCAATGTTCATTTATTCTGCATATAAAATAATTTTCATTATTGGATTTCTAGTAAAGAGAATTTCAAGTTCTAGATTTACTTGGAGGATGTTTTTAGTTCAGAACTGCGAAATAATAAATAATAAAAAATTTAATAAAATAAATTTGCATAAAAATTTCAAAATATTTTACACTTACCTTTATAATTAACAATAGTCATAACTACCAATATATTAATAACAATAATCGACGCTGCCATAACAAAAATAACTGCAGCTTGAGTCAAACTTTCTAAAGAAAGAACAATTTCGGTCTCATTTTTAGTATCTGTCAGAATCAACATTGTAGCGGTATCTTTCAAGCGGAACATGCTTCTGTCGGGACCAGGTAGAGGCGGAAAATCAACGGGGACTCGTGGTCTTTGGTGTCCTTGCAACAGCATTTTGAAGGTGACGAGATCTGACAAAAGGGCTGTTGATGATTTCCATCGAGCGGTATTGAGAAGTAAACCTTATCTGAGAGATAAGGCTGCAGCGGGGATACGATTACATATCTGAAACAATAAGTGAATAAGTAATTAAGCATTTTAATCCATTCAATATTTCATAATTAGTATGCCTTATTTGATACATGAGACAGATTTATAAACGTTTTCATTGTAATTGTTTACCTATTCATGTGATTAATTTGATACACTTGACTCCAATGTGAATTATCAAAATTAGACGTTCAGGTGCTGGTAAAATAGAATTCACTCTAAAAAACTCATTTTCGTGAATTATTTTATTGAATGTAATTACTTAACAGAGTAATATCGCATTCATTAAATATACAAGACTGATAAGCATACATTTGAGCATTTTTTCTGTATTTTGATCAAGTTGTTGAAAATTATTATCATTCTTGTATCTAACAGATATATTTAATGTCATTAATTTAAAAATATGTTCTTTTATCTATTAATAGGTTTTTGACGCATGGAGCTATGCATTTAAATACATAGAATCCAAATTAAATCCTGTGGATTTGAATTTCATTTGTTCAGTGTTTGAACCACAGATCCAATCCATATTCATATATTGTTTGTTTGACGTAATCTAGCTCAGTAATTTCTGTGATAAAAGTGAGAGACTCTTTACATATGTACATATAGAAGCTCTTTTAACATCGTAATACAATGCAAAATCCTCAGTACACACTTTGGTTATTATTGAATGATAGATATTTTGATTTCGAAATGATCGAAGAAACTGAAGTCGTGAAATATTATACCACATATTCTGAAAACCAGGGATGTAACGCAAATAAATTTATCGGAACCGAAGTCGGAGTCGGAGTATTTAAATTTGATTTATCGGAGTCGGAGACAGAGTCAGAAGTGGTGGCAAGAGAGTTTTCATTAAAGGACAAAGAAAAACATTATTTATTCAACTTTGTTTTTATTTTAATTATACAGAACTATTGTATAGAACTTTAAGTTGGAATTACTGTTGAAAAAACTGACTGTTTGGTGCGCTTTATGGGCTGGTGGAATTATCGGTCCGTACTTCTTCAAAAACGATGATGGCCAGAACGTTACATTCAATGGTGATCGGTATAGAGCCATGATTACTTACTTTTTCATTCCTGAATTCCTGTGGTTTCAGCAAGACGGCGCAACATGTCACACAGCTCGTGCCACAATCGATTTATTGAAAGACCCGTTTGGTGACCGCATAATTTCACGTTTTAGACCTCTGATTTGGCCTCCAAGATCTTGTGATTTAACACCGCTAGACTACTTTCTGTGGGGCTATGTAGAGTCATTGGTCTATGCGGATGAGCCACAAACGCTTGACCGTTTGGAAGACAATATTCGCCGTGTTATTGCCGATATACGGCCACAAATGTTGAAAAAAGTCATCGAAAATTGGACGTCCAGATCGGACTACATCCGAGCCAGCCGTTGCGGTTATATGCCAGAAATCATATTTAAAATGTAATGCCACAAGATTATCTTTCTAATAATAAAAATTCTTGTCAATCGAATGATCCATCGTTGTTTTATTGCAATTTAAAGTTCGATACCTCTAAAAAAACACCCTTTAGATGTAATGACATTCATATGAAAGAGTAGACATCATCTCAACAGAAAGTGCCACGAAGTTGAACAATTGCATCAAAAAGAATAATAATGATAGTTCTTTATTTTATAAAAAATTCATACAAATGACTATTGACCTTAGGTGCTTCAGCCTACAAAAAAAAAATTTTCATAATATACTAAATCCTGATGACAATTTAGTAAGAGTTATAACTTTAGACTGTAGGTACTGAGACCATAATACTTGAATGATTTAACATCCATCATAGATCTGATTCAATCTCAAATGAATTTCAATTTTAAAAATGAATGAAAAAAAATTCAACCTCGATGATCAAAAGAGCTAGAAATATAATATTTATCGAAGGAAAATATCATTTTTTTTCTGATTAAACAAGGGAAAAACTTCAAGTACCGAAGATTCTAATTGTGAATGGAGTGTGGTATTTCGATATCCGTAAGACGGAGCCAATCAGTTTGAGATAAATAACAACCCGGGTACTACAGAAATCATTAATTACTGCCCGGATAATGATAAATCTTCTTAGAATACTACACGAATTGGTTCTTTGAAGACTATCTTCATATGTTTGATAAAAATTTGGGAAAAGCCCCTGTAGGGCTTGTTTCCTTTTGTATCTGAGGTCTGTAGTTGACAAACTCTCTATTGAAAATCTAGTGAAAAAAAATGGTATTTGGTGATAATAGATATCGAAAATAATAATTAATTGTTGACATATTGTTTTTTTTTTATTATTTCCAAATATTATTTGAAAAAATTATCAATTTATTTCTTGAAAGACATTGATACATTTATCAATCAACTGAAGCGTGTCAGTTTTACATAACGAAGAATGCCTTTTGCATAAAGGTCATCATATAGGTCCGTCAAAAAAGGCATATTATATTTAGGCATAATAGAAAACGATGGCTAGAAATACTCGTACTGCTCTCTAAAAAATAAGAGTTAGGTGGAAAAATTTCATTCTGAAAAGTGTGAGTTTCAACAATCAAACGATTCAAGTCTTAGAAAGTGAAATGGTCCCAAACTTTTTTCAATTCGAAGAAAATCCCAAACTAACGGAAATAAACTGGAGATTTCCATAAATCGAAATAGCAAGAGTCTTCATAGAGTGTACCAACGATGTTTTCAAGTGTACAGCTGATCACAATGCAAATCGTTCATGTCCTGTGTACAATGATATTGTTTGCTTGTGTTTGGAAACGAGTTTTGCAAAACTCTTTTGAGGTTCTGCAAGACTGAGTGATAATAATAGCAAATGTTTTTTCTACGAACATCGTGTTCGTAGAAATATTTGTCACATTGAAAACATTCGAAATATTTGTCAAATTGACATTGAAACCAATGGAAACATTTTGACATTTTGTTGTATGGAAAATGTGAAAAAATTATTATAGAACGTCATCAGACTGAGCACAATAAGGCTATTTCAAAATTGCCTTTTCTTGAATCATTTAAAATTCTCTACGAGTTTTCGTCAATGTTTTGAATGGGAACGTTCAAAGGAGTGATTTAACATCTTCTCTCATCTAACATGCTCAAATAATATTTTTTCATTTTCTTCTTTTTCATTTGACTACTTCCCATGGGGGTGTTTAGGAGAGCTGGAAGGTCAACATACCTTTTTGTGAGATGTACGTTAAGCATTACAAGACACTGTCTAGCAATTTAATTCAATTGTTTTTGTCAGTTTTAAAAACCGGTAGAAGCTTTTTCCACCGCTAAGAATTGTCAAATTATATAACTGTTATATAATAGACCCCCCGACATTTTCTTAAACAACCAGTTACCAGCATATCATCCCTTATCATTAAATATGCAATGGGTTTATTCGATCCATGTCGAATAAAGTCAATTTCACGAAGAATTGACAAAATACATCATTTGAATCGAAGAATATTTATAATTAAAACTGTTTTCGAATGAGGTTGACAAATATTTGTTCGATTCCGAGAAGACATACAGTTGCTGTGATAATCTAAGATAATACTTCTTTATAATTCTGACAAAGCTTATTCCTTTATATTTATTGGCTTCAGTGGAATAGACGTTATTCATTAACAGTGGGATGAGCGTTGTAACTTGCCATGTGATAGACTCGTGACGTCATGGTATTGAAATATTCAGACGTAACTTTCACAATGTTAACAAACGGGTGTATTACATTTACACCCATTTACACGTAAATGTTACGTACTAATATTATGTGGTTCAAAATTCAACAATTTGCTGTTCTGTTACTTATTTTAATTTGGGGACAGCTTGAGGTAGGTAATTGAAATCTTATTTTTAGATGGATTCATAGGCGATGCCCAAGAAAAAGTTATTAATATATAACGTTTTTATAAATATTAAAAATTGAAGATTTATGTTATATACTTAAATACATGTATAAATATAAACCTATGTATATTTTTATCTATGTAGAAGAAATATAAGACTATTATATTACCAACATTATTATAGTATTCTGGAACCTGGAAAATGAATAAGAAAGTGGCAGAAAAATTTGAAATAAGGGAGAGAATAACAACAGGTCTATACAGAGGGAAAAAAAGTAGATGATAAAAAAGGACGAATGAAAAAATGTTTTAATTGTACGGAGAAAACAGTAACTGAAAAGGAGAGGGATAGAAAGCTTCATTGAGGATGACCGAAAATAAATGGATGAAGATGTGCTAGAGGCAGCTAGATAATAAAGAGAAGAGGAAGAGCGATGAAAAGATGGAGTGAAGCAGTAATGGTACATTCAAGAGAAATTAGAGGGCAAAAAACAGACGGGAATGTAAAAGACAGATAAATTAGGACGTAACAACTTACAGGCCTAAAGGCTTATTTGAAACTGTAGTTAATAATAATATATGTATGTATACGTAAATACGAAAAATTATTTATTTTTTTTATAGATATTTTATTGTATACCTCTCTTTTACCTCAAAGTACCTTCGTGTGTGGTTTTAGTGTACAAACAAGTTGTTAAAAGTGAGAGTATTTATTAGAAAGTAAAAACGAAAAACATTTTGCTTCACAAATGAATATATATAAAAAAATATATTAATTTGAAATATGGGAAAGTTTGGTTATGAAGGGTCTCCTTTTCTTAGAATCAACTTTTAAATGATAATCAATATTTCTGCGATGTTTGTAAATAATGTCGGAAAATATCGTGACGTCATTTACATAATTTTAAAAATCTGTATTTTAAGACAACATATTATATGAAAACATATTAGATAATTCTTTGATCAATCTATCGATTGCTGACTAATCAATATAATATTAACCGAATAAATCTAGTTACGATACATACCTATCTAATTTATTTCATCCCAACTGCCCAGAATTTGGTACCTGAAAAATGTGAAACTTATTTTAATTTTCCTTTTCAGTTCTAACACCCCATTTTTGAGATTTATCCTTTAGTAAATATTCGACATATTCCGCAAACAAATTATAGATGTTCATTAATGAGAATTTTAATGAGAGGTAATAATAAAAACTTGTCTAAAAATAACTGAGTGAACAATTCTTTATTCGACTAGTTTCGCCTTTTACAGCATTATCAAGAATAATTGAGATCAAAATCATCATTAATATACAGCATATACAGCATATATATAATTCAACATTATCAAGAATAATTCTAAATAATGCTGTAAAAGACGAAACTAGTCGAATAAAGAATTGTTCAGTCAGTGATTTTTAGACAAGTTTTTATTATTATCTCTCATTTAAATATGAACTATCACAGAGTAGATTCATCGTCCATTGAGAATGTTAATTTTAAAGATATATTTTTCATAATTGGAATTTATTAAAATCGATTTATCTCTAGTTGATTTCCCTCGAATTTTTTATTCGAGAATTTTCTGTTATTTACAACTTTTCATCAAGTTGCAGGTTTGCTCCTTTTTCACGTATATTTAGAAACCTTTATCATTTATAATAAATACTGAGAACGGTGATATCTGTTTTGTAGATGCATTTAAATATCTAATTCAAAGCCGGTCTCCGTAGCTTAGTCGGTAGAACTTCCGACTATGGTGCGGTAAAACTCGGGTTCGAGCCCCGCTGAAGGCATGGGTGTTTGTGTTTGTCTATGATTTAAGTAGTTTAAATAATAAAATATGCTGGGTAATGTACATCGATTACAAGCCCAATGGCCGTTCGGAACCGGCGTTAAACTGTAGGTCCACTGAATTAAAAAAAAAAAACTAATTCAAAAAGGTTGGAGCAAATAAGTCATCATCATTACCCAGAATGCCACATAACAAGGTTATTTTGTATTATTCACGTCAAGAATTTTTTATGTCCAAGACAATTGAAACAAACTTAATGCTTGGAGTACGCTAAAATTTAATTTTCAATTAGAGTATGCTAATATCTATTTGTTTACTGATTAAATCTTATTCGAAAAATTTATGAAAATTTTCAAAATGTTCATTTGGAAAAAGCTAAATGACGCCTGATGTTATCAAGTATTGCCAACCGTTACTATGTACACCCTCGAATTCCAGGGGAATGGCTACGTTTTTTCATTTAGAAGTACCATCACGTCAAGTGTTCTTCATTATTAGCATTCAATACGTCCTCAAGAGCTCTCAGTTCAAGTTAATTGATATCACAATTTCTCTGGGAATTAATATTAATGATAATCAATTTGGATGGGTTCGAAATCTACACGAATCAACTGACAATAAAATTACTTTGTTCTTTTTGAAGAATATTTTCAAATATTGCTTACCTTGTCGAATATTCGACTATAATTAAATTTTTAATTCGAGTAGTTGTTTTCGATAAACTATTTGAAAAACGCATTTAGAGATTTTGAGGCCATTATCAATATTTCATGGTGTTAGTTTTATTTCTCCGCAAGACAAATAAACATTATCTGGTTATAAGGTAAACATAATCATTAAATTGAAAATATCAGGAATTTTGATTCAAATTATCAGTATAAATCTACAAGAGATAATTATGAACAGAACTAAATAATAATTCTTGTTTGGAATAACTATGAAATTAGCTATAAGACTCACAGGATGTAATTAATAGAACTAAAAACATTAACAGAAAACAGATGGTTAAACCACAAAAAATGAAAGGAAATATTAACGAACGTTCAATTACAACTACGAAATATTTGTTTGTAGGAAATAGCAACTTTCTATTTTGTATGTTTCTAAATTATCTTCCTTAACACGTCCAGTGATCTTTATTGCACGATGATAAAAATACTCACGTATTGAACAGTTGTTAAAAAAATCAAATTTTCTTGAAGAATTTATACGAATTGTTCGGAATAACTCTTTCTAGGATTTTATTGAAATGAATCTTGTATCCATTTGTTAATTCTCTTCTTATATATATTTAGTTAAGTACCGCTTGAAATGTCTTGAAATTCATCCAGAACACTGTTTGGAGATTTGAGTTATGAATTCTCACTAAACGAGAAGATTTTTATACTTTAGATTTCTATTTTGATTGAGAGTGCCGTTCAAATTTTTGTGTCCTATTATTCATAGAAAAAAACATTGAAAAAACTTCAGTTTTATTAATATCAATATCAGAATTTGAATGAAGATTCGAAATCATAACAATATAAGAAGAATATTTTGCAGGTAGTTAATAATTCGATATAATCATTGTTTTTATGAATATAAATTCAATTCAATTCAACTTCCTGGAATTTTTCACATCACTCCTTCTTTGTAGAAGTAAATAGTAATTTCAGATGCTTCAATTTTATCAATTTTAATTTTTTTCCAAACTGCAGTTATGTTAATGAAATTAGAAAAAATTCGCGAATTGAAATTTAAGAATGAAAATTGGTGGTTATTATGCTAATATTTAGGAAATAATAAGAATTTGCAGGTAGTTAATAATTCCATATATTCATTGTTTTTATGAATGTAAATTCATTTCAATTCAATTTCCTGGAATTTTTCACATCACTCCTTCTTTGTACAAGTAAATAGTAATTTCTGATGCTGCAATTTTAGTTTTTTTCCAAACGGCAGATATATCAACAAAATCTGGAAAAATTCGCGAATTGAAATTTGAGAATGAAAATTGGTGGTTATTATGATAATATTCAGCATGCAACTATTTTATGCAATTATTATTTAGAATTATTACATACCTGAAAGAAATTGCAGGTAGTTAATAATTCGATATAATCATTGTTTTTATGAATATAAATTCATTTCAATTCAATTCCCTGGAATTTTTCACATCACTCCTTCTTTGTAGAAGTAAATACTAATTTCTGATGCTCCAATTTTATCAATTTTAGTTTTTTTCAAACGGCAGATATGTTAATAAAATTAGAAAAAATTCGCGAATTGAAATTCAAGAATGAAAATTGGTGTTTATTTTGCTAATATTCAGGAATCAATAAAAATTTGCAGGTAGTTAATAATTCGATATATTCATTGTTTTTATTAATATAAATTCCTTTCAATTCAATTTCCTGGAGTTTTCACATCACTCCTTCTTTGTAGAAGTAAATAGTAATTTCTGATGCTTCAATTTTAGTTTTTTCCAAACGGCAGATATGTAAATAAAATCAGAAAAAATTCGCGAATAGAAATTTAAGAATGAAAATTGGTGTTTATTATGCTAATATTCAGGAATCAATAAGAATTTGCAGGTAGTTAATAATTCGATATATTCATTGTTTTCATGAATATAAATTAATAACAATTCAATTTCCTGGAATTTTTCACATAACTCCTTCTTTGTAGAAGTAAATAGTAATTTCTGGTGCTTCAATTTTATCAATTTTAGTTTTTTTCCAAACTGCAAATATGTTGAAAAAATCAAAAAAACTTCGCGAATTGAAATTTGAGAATGAAAATTGGTGGTTATTATGCTTATATTCAGGAATCAATAAGAATTTGCAGGTAGTTAATAATTCGATATATTCATTGTTTTTATGAATATAAATTCATTCCAATTCAATTTCCTGAAATTTTTCACATCACTCCTTCTTTGTAGAAGTAAATAGTAATTTCTGATGCTTCAATTTTATCAATTTTAATTTTTTCCAAACTGCAGATATGTTAATAAATCAGAAAAAATTCGCGAATAGAAATTTAAGAATGAAAATTGGTGTCTATTATGCTAATATTCAGGAATCAATAAGAATTTGCAGGTAGTTAATAATTCGATATATTCATTGTTTTTATGAATATAAATTCATTTCAATTCAATTTCCTGGAAGTTTTCATATCACTCCTTCTTTGTAGAAGTAAATAGTAATTTCTGATGCTTCAATTTTATCAATTTTAATTTTTTTCAAACGGCAGATATGTTAATAAAATCAGGAAAAATTCGCGAATTAAAATTTAAGAATGAAAATTGGTGTTTGTTATGCTAATATTCAGGAATCAATAAGAATTTGCAGGTAGTTAATAATTCGATATATTCATTGTTTTTATAAATATAAATTCATTTCAATTCAATTTCCTGGATTTTTTCACATCACTCCTTCTTTGTAGAAGTGAATAGTAATTCCTGATGCTATAATTTCATCAATTTTAGTTTTTTTCCAAACGGCAGATATGTTAATGAAATCAGGAAAAAATCGTGAATTGAAATTTAAGAATGGAAATTGGTATCTATTACGCTAATATTCAGGAACCAATTTGAATTTCTTCAGACATTAAAGGAGTTTATTACTCGACGACAGTGTTTTTTTTAAACTGAATGTTTACTTACAGTTCGCAATCGTCAGCTCATCGCCTTGTATTCAAGTTCATTGATAGCCAATGCGCGAGAACACTTTCACCTATAAGTTACTTTGGTTTCCAGAAAGCAAGTTTTCTGTCAAACTTTAAAAAAACAGTTTTTTTCCTTAACTCAGGAAACAAAACTGATCGATATCTAAGTGATGATTGTCGTTTTGATCGTCATCGGGAAGTTCGCGTTTTGTTATCAATCGTACCTGGAGTCTTTCGATACACCACCGCAACGAAAGTGGTTGCTCCGGACTGAGATACCAGCCACGGAGTAGATCGGAACGTGTGGAAGGCCCGGAGAACAGTCGATAACGTGCGCCCCTGATGCTTATTCGCGCAAGCGCCGCTGGTCAGTGAGAAAAATCAAACAGAGATGGTTTCGCCGAAAATCTCATATTAGATTACTGAAATACTGAATTCATTATATTTAATTTTCCATTATATTTGACAGGTTTTACTTAAAAAACGTAGATGTCAATGGCACTTTGTTTTAAACAGGTGTTTCTAAAGCACCGAAGGATCTATTGTAAATTGTAGGGAATATATGATCGTGGAAAACAAGAATCTACGACTTAAAAGGAAATAATGATAATAATTCTGTATTTATTCTCCAAAGCACTGTATTTCTTACAAATTACTAAAAAAAACATATCAAAGAAAATACAATGAGTAGAGGATAAGTCAAAATTGAATTATCTATTAGACATACAATATAGAAAAAATTCCCTCAAATTGTATGGTTCACAATTTACAATGAAATCATATAAATGTTTCTTAATACTAGAGGAAACATTTTTATCCCTGAACTTTTTAGGCAAACTGTTATAAAGCTTGATACCCATATATCTTTTGTCTGAAGGGAATAAGTACCTTGGATGTTAAATATCTGGACGTTATATCATCATCCCAATTAACAAAGTTTCTTGGAATATATGTAGACAGAAATTTGAGATGGACATCACACATTGATGTTTAATGTAAAAAATTTAGTAACTCAATTTTTGCAATCTCTAGAATTAAGAACATCGTACCTAGAAACTGTGTTATGAATGTGTATTACAGTCTTCTCTATAGTTATTCAAATTTTAATATTCTGAAAGTGGGGCTGCTCTACAGAATTAAATAGGGTGTTTATTACACAGAAGCGAATCTTGTAAACCTATCTTCATCAATAATTACATAAGTAATCCTACTCACCTTACCGTGTTAATATATTTGTAGATGTTTGTTATATGTTAAAGAAAATGAAGATAGCTTTATTAAATTGAATAGTAATCATAAGTATAAACAATAAGTAAACAAGGATCAGTGATGTGGTACTTATTCCTATTCATAAAACTCCTAAATTTGAACAGTCACTCTGTTATCAGAGTATTAAAATCTTCAACCATTTACCATCGAATTTGAAAATACTGAAAACTCATTTGTTTAAGAGAGGAGTTAAATCTCTGTTCTTAACAAAGGCATACTATAGTGTGGCAGAGTACTTCGATGATTCGAATGTCAGCAAATGTATGAATCAATTTTTTGTATCAAATGTTTGTATAATTTTTTAACACAAATGTTCTTCACCATGTGAAATTGTCTATTCAGCATGTAAAAATGTTTAATATTTCTGAGGTAATTTTTTCTTTTCTTTTCAAATAAAAGTGTATATTATTGTAAATATAAATTTAATCAATATTTTTGTTTGAACTAATATTTTTGCTCGAGGACTGAAAGGAAGATCATACAATACAAAACTGAATTCAGTCCTTTTGAGAGCATTTTTCTTAGTTGTAATTATTGTATCAATTAATATGAATGTAATTTTACAATGTAAGGAATGTTTCTCAATAAATTTTATTTTATTATTATATATAAAACACTCTTTTCTGTTTGAGCTAGATTATGCCTTGGGCAAGACTAGATTATGTATGGCAAAACTTTTCTCGTATTATTTACATTTCTATATTCCTCAAATTAGTGGCAGTTTTGCAGGAAGAAAACCAATACTTCATAAATGTAGAGTCGAGTAAAAGCCAAAAGATCATTTCTCCTAAAAACCTGACGTAAAGGCTCCTTAAACTTCATCCTGATAATTTCACTCTCTGCATACTTTTGTAGAACGAAAATTTGTTCAACTTCTGATGTATTTCCCCAAAATATCAAACCATAACTAAAAGTGATTGAAAATTTGAAAAATACACGGTTCTAAGAACCTCCAGTGAAACTTGGAACCTCAGTAATCTTTTATTGCATATATATTAGATATTACTTTCTTAGACATATTTATATAGGTATCTATCATCTTAGGTATAACTTGAAACACTTTTAAATGCAACAGAAATTGTTTAATTCACTCAATTTATTTTTAGGGCTACTAACACATCCTCCAGAACTGATAATAATAGTAATAAATTCATTTGCCCAGTTGTATTATGATTACATATGCAATTACAAGTGGGTATATACAGTTTCAAGTGGGTATACAATTTCGTTAATTATCATCATCTATTAAATCGACACCAGGGCAAATTATTCACCATCTACTTATTCTTCAAAAGCACTCAGTAATTGTACGAAAAAGTGAAATATGGAAATGAAAATAAAAACTTTCGAATGAAATACCATGGATTCCAAAGTGGAGATTGCATTTGAATGAAAAATCAACGACTAGAAGTGAACTAACTGAGCCCATCATTTTGAATTTGCCATATCTTGATATGTCAAATGAATCAATCGAACAGAAATTATTTCTGACCAATTTTCTTCTTAGTCTTGATTCTTGAAGGGGCTAGATGTTTATATCTCGTATCTCGTATGGTAAGAATTATTTGAAAACAAGTTAATTCAATAGAGTTATAACGTCTATAACACAAAACTGATCGAAAATATATTTTTCAAGTGTCAAACACTCTGAACTCTTGAAATAATTAAACGGTAGAATATACTTCATTTCTATCAGAAATAATTTTTGAAATCCACTTATGAGTCACCTCCAATGTTCTCAAGTGCACATCTCTTCCTCAGGCTGAGATCATATAGTAAAGTTCTGATAAGTATTTTAATCTTTGGAGGTGTCCCCTTTTTTTTTGCAATTTGAAGTCAAGCATTTTATATCTCAAAGTATTTTATTCGTCCTTTACTTTCAAGTCGTTCCAGTTTGGGAATCTTTGGGATTTACAAAAAATTACCTGTTTCATTTGCATAACTCAATATATTTTCCGTTGTTGGTATGAACAAATACTATGAAATAAATCGATCCAAACACTGTTCTCTGTGTCACACCAAATTTTACTTCCTGCAACCTCTGTGTGTATTACCAACTGCAACATATTGACTTTTATCACCTAGATAACTCCGAATCATCTCAAAAGTAACGCCTTGCCAAATCTATAATTATAAAGAGTTATCAAATGCGTTGTGCTATTTCTCAATAAACCTAGCCAGAACATCCTGAGTTTGACCTTCAGGAAAACCAAACTGTTGTTTGGAGAAGAGTTTGTATTCGTCGAAAAGAGAAATAATTCTTGATTTCATTGTTTTTCTGATATTTCAGATTAGACACTAATTAAATTGACGTATAATTTGATGGATCACTGTTGTTTCCCGATTTGAATATTGGCTTAATCATGTCCATCTTGAACGCTTAAGGAAAAAGTCTTATTTGAGCGCTCTATTCACAAGATGAGTGATTGTCGTTAGAATTTGATATTCCTTCATAGTTCCTGATGTTATACCATCATGATGCTATACCATCCACACCTGGCGACTTGTTAGGTGTCATATCATAAATATGTTTTTCTACCTCTGCTTCAGTAATTGGCTTGAAAAATATACAATTTGTAATTGAAAATTTTGATTTTATTGGTGATTTTTTATAATACAACTGAATTTATTATATATACATAGGTACTATTGAGTGTTGTAAAACTTTTGTAGAATTTAACCAAGTGTTTTGAATTTAAATATTGAACCTGTTAACAATTTTTCATCAAGTGTTTTTCGAGAAGTCAATTGAAATTATCTCTTAGATAATTCTGAATAATATCTAGTTATGAAACATTATTACTAGAAGAAAACTCTTTTTGCCAACTCTTCCATTTTAATTTCATTACTTGTTGATCAAACTTCTTCCTTCGTTAGTAATTTATTGAACAGGTTCGCTTCATTGTATAAATAATACTTTTGAAGTTTCCTTCAACAATATCCTCTATAAAGAATATATGAAACTGAAGAGTTTGAGAACGCCTGATGTAAACATCTGTTAATTCTGAATACATTCTTAAATTATGGCAACTCATTTAATGTCATGGTTTTAATATTTTTGCTTCAGTAATAATTGACACCCTGGTTCTATAAAAATGCCTGTATTGAATTCCTTTCATAGGAATTCATTTTTGAATGCTACTCTTGAAAACAACATTTCCCAAATAGTCACTGAGTAGATAGTTAAAGTATTGTTGTCACGAAGACCTAATTTCCATATCTAATGATAAATATGCCCCTCTATTGGTAATATGAAAACTTGCCGGTCTTTGAGATCCACTGTACAAGTTAACTATCGATGAAAACGGAATATAAATTTCCATTTCGATTTACAAATGATTCCATTATTACAACAAGAACTTTCATATCCGCTGCCCTACTTCGAAAAATGATGCCATTACTATCCATATTCAGTTAATACAATCCATGTAAAATTGATATCGATGACTCCACTTTTCAATATTTTATATATTACTTCAATGTATCAATAATTTCAGTGAATTAAGTACAATTGTTCCGGTTCTTAAAACTATTGATTCCTAACTGCCATACCTGATGCGGTATGAAATAATGATTTCCATTTTTATGAATATATTTACAATAGTTAAATGATAGGTATATGTCAAGACATAAGTAGAATCTTAAAAAAAAAGATGTAGAAAGAGTGAATTGAAAAGAAACCAACGGCATGTCCATTAATGCGATATAGTCCTTAAATTTGTGATAAATACAGGTAGTCTAAACTGATAATTAGGTACCTTTGATGTCATATTAAATATGTAAAACTCTATGGATTCGATTAATTTTAGCTGAATATACTTGAGAAATACACAGTGAAATACCTTTTTAATATTATATAATAATAAAATAAATTTATTGAGAAACATTCTTTACATTGTAGAATTACATTCATTTCAATTGATACAATAATTACAACTAGGAAGAATGCTCTCAAAAGGACTGTATTCAGTTTTGAGTCTGATCTTCCATTCAGCCCTCGAGCACAAATATTGGTTCAAACAAAAATATTGGTTAAATTTATATTTACAATAATATACAACTTTATTTGAAAACAAAAGAAAAAAATTACCTTAGAAATATTAAACATTTGAGACAATTTCACATGGTGAAGAACAATTGTATTGAAAAAAATATAACAACATATGATACAAAAAATTGATTCATATATTATTGCCTACATTCGAATCATCGAAATACTCTGCCATACTATAGTATGCCTTTGTTAAGAGCAGAGCTTTAACTCTCCTCTTAAACAAATGAGCTTTCAGTACTTTCAAATTCGATGGTAAATTGTTGAAAATTTTAATACTCTGATAATAGAGAGAGTGCTCAAATTTAGCTGTTTTATGCATAGGAATAAGTAGTACATCCCTGTTCCTTGTTGAATACTCATGATTACTATTCAATTTAATAATATGTAACTTGATTTTTATTCTTTTTGAATCATTGATAATGTTAGCAATAATTATTACTTGAAGTGTTTCCATTTTCAATATAATGCTGTTGGTAGTATCTTGTCATGCAAAAACAGTTTCTTGAAAGATAATGTTTAGAAAGTATAAATAATAATATGATTTGAAACAACTCTCTGCTGAATTCTACAAGAGTTATTTCAGTACGTCTACATACATGCATTGGGATGCTAACCGATTTTCAAGAATTTATACTCATGTTATTTCATCAATTCCTAAAAATGGATTAACATTTCGAAGCATGTGTAGAATGAATGAATCAATTTAAGTGGAATCTAGCAAGTGATTTCAATCGTGAATATAACTTAAATTCAAACACTTGAACTTATGATTTACACTTTATTGACTACATAGCATGACGCGTTTCGTCGTTACAAACGACTTCTTCAGATGCTTACAGAATAATAATCTAATAGAATAATAATTATTATTCTGTAAGCATCTGAAGAAGTCGTTTGTAACGACGAAACGCGTCATGCTATGTAGTCAATAAAGTGTAAATCATAAGTTCAAGTGTTTGAATTTAAGTTATATTCAATTATAATGGATTTACATCAAGTAAACGCCAACACTATTAAATAAAGATTTCAATCGTATTTATACAAATTTCCACCAGGTGTTGCATAGGGGGCAATTGATATTATTACATAATATCTGCTGAAGGAATAATAAACTTTGTATTCTATTTATATTTTGTGACTATTATACACAAAATGTGTTGAGAATTTTCAAACTTCATGATTAAAAAAACGAGCTTTTCTCGTTGAAACTGGGAAATAGTTAAAAATTTTATTAACAGTAAATTTTAAATACTTATCACTTCATTTAAGTTTCAAATTATGTTTAAGTGACAATAAACAGAAAGGATAGCCCTGTACAATTAGTTTAAATAAAAATAATCCACTCTAACAGCATGGTTTACTGTATACTCAATAAAGAAGGCAATAAAGCCTTCAGAGTTAATTTTTGAAAAGCGAGACTGAATCGACAAATAACCAATAAGGAGATTTACTCAGTTTGAAAATTAATACATCACAAAACCCATCCAAGACTGATTGTTTGATGCAAACTGAAAACTTTTCAAGAATTGGAATATGTCTCATGCGATTTTTCATTACATGAGCACTGTAAATATAATTTCTATTAAAATAATCAGCTTTAACTTTATGAATTACCACTTTAAAACTTGGAAACTACAACTACATTGAGAAGTCATCAACCAATTTCATTCCTAATTAATTTTTTTTCTATTTAATAAATAGAATAATGAATATTTAATAATGATGAATTTCGATAAAAAATGTAAAAAGTAAAAAGACGAAATGTATTTTCTTCTTTGTTATTATCTTCGATTTTGTTATTATTTTCGAAGATACCTAATAAAATGGAATTACTATAAAAGTGGAGAACAATTTGTAACACAATTTCTCTTGATTTCAATTTCTAGACTATTTTAGACATTCATTTTTAGGCAAATTGACATGCTGATTCCAAAACTTCAATCAGTTTTTTTCAATCAGGCAAGTTTTTTTTTCTATAGTTGTTGCGCATACTATACTGGAGTGCTTGAAAATGTGGACAAAAGGAACACGTGGCAAAGTTCCGTTTGGTAAACTAATGATTTGGCGAGAACCCAAATACGATTCTAATGATTGTTATTTTAGTTAACCGTCAGCTATACACCCTATGTCTCATTCAGCTAAAATTCCAGTGCCAGTTTTAATCTCTTTACAAATACAAGAATATGAGTTGAGTGACGATCGATGTTACCCCAGCGACAAAGATTTTAAAGTTGACGGTGATTCTGTAAGTAAAGAATTCAATCAGCACGAGTTAAATGACTTGATTTTAAATGACGAGATTTGGGACTATCCAAAAAAGCGTCAGAACTTTTAACATCAAGATTTTACGAAAAAAACTTGTTAGAATAAGCAGCTAAAGTCGCCTCCTTTCGATCGAGAGAAGGTGTATTTCTGCAGTTCTTTCGGAGTGCTGATAGCCGGTTTGATGAAAGAATTAGGAATTTAAGACTATAACGCAAATGAATGCGGTTGTTTATATATAGCTCAAAATGTGTTGCAACATTCACTTGCTGCAATATAACTTACACCAATGGATCATATGTGTTGACCCTAAAATGGTTTGTTTCCTTCTTGGCCAAGTATCCCTGTTTTCTATGTATGTGGGATATCAGAAATCGTGAAAAGAATTGGGTGCAATTAAAGTGGCCGCCAAGATCCGACCTGAAACCTGGTGATCCAAACATTCTAAATTAGCCATTTGTCGACAGAAAAAACATTATAATTCCGCCTTTGCATATAACACTTGGTCTCATGAAGCAATTTGTTAAAGCTTTGTCAACTGAAGGAGACCGTTTTAAGTATATCATTTCGGCATTTCATATGAGAAGATAAAGACTGGTGTCTTTGATGGGCCCCAGATTCGGCCCATCAAAATTATTATTTTGATTTTCCGAATTATTAGAGATAAACGTTTCATTGAAACAATGACCGAACTTGAAAATGAAGCTTGGTTGATATTCAAAAGTATTTTCAAGGACTTTCTTGGAAACACACGAGCCCAGAATTACGTCGAAGTTGTTCAACAGCTCTTAGAAATCTTTAAAAAGTTTTTTTGTAACATGACTGTAACATGACATAATCAAACTGCATTTCTTACAAAGACATCTTGCTAACTTTCCAGAAAATCTTGTTGCTGTTAGTGATGAACAGGGTGGGCGATTCCACCAAGATTTCAAGGTCATGGAGGTAAGATATCAAGGTAGATGGGATGTCAGTAATAATGGCCGACTATTGTTGGAACATCAAGCGAGAATGCTCCCATATTGAACATTATAAGAAAAGTTATAAGCGCAAATTCTACCCTAAAATCCTTTTTTATTTTTTGTATAAACACAATTTAACTTTTAATATTATAATAACTTTTGTATGAATAAAATATTCTTATATGTTTGGTTACTACCCACTTTATTTTCCTTTGTGTGTCCATTTTGAATGACTTTTAGGGTGAAGAGAGGATATCCTGTAGTTTGAAAATTTGACGCGATAGAGAAACAGTGTAACAGAAGTAACAAAAACTTTCATTAAATACGTTGTATATGAATTAAATATGAAATGATACTCTGAAAAATTTTGAAAAACACTTTTTTAATTGGAAGAATTAAATGACTAATTGAAGTTTGTTCTATTCTCCCTCTATTTGAATAGTTATGATATCAATTCGTTATTGATGAAACAACAAACTTAATTCCATATGTAGTGTCAAAATTGCCAATCATATCAATCAAAGAAACATTGAATATTTGTTGAAATAACTTCATTCTACAATTCCGTAACTTTTTTACTAATTCCGTAAGTTTTTGTTCCACTGAGAACTAGTAGTTTACAGTAGTTTACACTAGTATATTCACACTTGTGAATATAATTATAATGATGAAACAATAATTTAAATTTTCTCATATATTAAATGATATGAATATAAACTTAAATTCAAACACTTGAACTTATGATTTACACTTTATTGGCTACATAGCATGACGCGTTTCGTCGTTACAAACGACTTCTTCAGATGCTTACAGAATCTGAAGAAGTCGTTTGTAACGACGAAACGCGTCATGCTATGTAGTCAATAAAGTGTAAATCATATGTTCAAGTGTTTGAATTTAAGTTTATATTCAATAATAATAGATTTACATCAAGCAAACGCCAACACTATTAAATATTTAAATGATATGCATAACTTTGAAACGCGAAATAACTTTGAGAAGAAGTTACAACTCCTTGTAACTTTCAAGTGCTAAATTAATTCTTAACGCAACACGCGTTATTCATATTATTTGATATGTGAGGAAATTATAATTAGTGTTTCATCATCGGTTCCAAAAATCATTGCTATATTTTAATGCTACACAAAGAAGGTACGTTTATTTATCGTTTAATAGAAGCGATAGCAAAATATAAGAAATCCCCCAAATGGAAGCAAAGATTGACCTAACTGAGTATTGTGTGAAACTACAAAGTACTAGTGAAAATCTAACTAGAATAAATACTCCTTCTTAAACGTAGATTCAAGCTCTCCATTTTCAATTAAAAAATAGGCATGAATTATTATCTATCGAAGACTGTCTGAAAATCCAATAAATTTCAATTGAAATGGAATATTTCCGACTTGGTTAAATAAAAACTTCAGATGTTGTTCTATTGAATTGAATGATGATCTTTATTTCGTCGGAATTTTAAAATTTCTTCTGTAGTAAAGACATAGAATGTATCACATTTGACAATATTGAGAAATCAGACAAGCTACTTACAGTTGTTGATAGAATATATACATAAAATACAATCCTAGTTAATTTCAATCAAAGATAAATGCTATAAAAATCAATAAGTTTTCAAAATTAGAGATCACTAAATTGAAACGATAATTGTCTAAATTGAAGTAAAGAGAAGTTAAAGCTACAAATTTATTATCGTATCACCTGAAAATCAAGATAAAATTCCAGAACAAATCGTACAAATATGGGTATATATCAAAATTTTTCAATGCCTAAGAAGCAATAAATTCCTCCAATTTAGGTTATTAACTGTGAATCTATTAAAAACGTATTTGTAATATACTAACTTTTACTTAGTCTGCATAAAAAGATTTTCTCAGTTGATTATATAATATATTCTTTTGGAAATTTTGAGTCTTTGGGCAATGATTGAGATTCAGTAATTACTGAATTAATCATTATTTAGAGTTTACTTGATGCGAATTCATATTTGATGTTTTCTATCATTGTAGTGAAAAGTTTCAATAGGAATAAAATGCTTGGTATTTCCATTAAATTTACTAGTTCAAGATTTTTCGAGAAGCTCTAATATGCTGTGTTGATCATAAAAAGTGTCATGAGTTAAACCATGAATCTTACATCTACATCAGCATAAACTCCATCTTCGACATAGTCTATCAATCTTCCTATACAAACATGAATGATAACTCAATTTCAAATTATTGTTAAAAAATTTTTTCGATAACTAGTTCTTTTGTCTACAACTTACATTTTTATGATACATATCACAGTTTTAAAGTAAAAATATGGCTTTTTTGTTTCGTGCTTTATCAGTTGTGTTTTATTTATTGTCATATTCTCGTAACAAAATAAGGTAAGCAGAAAATATAATCTATTATAAACCTTGAGGTATATTTTTTATGTTTTCATGATTTTCTTTTGGTCTATTCTCACAAGAAATGTTGTCACTCATCAAATCACAACTAAAAGTTCTTATTTCTCATGCTGGAAAGTTTTGAGTGGAAATTATAAAGGATTATATTTTTCACTTTCACCCTGAAAATGTGTTCATTAGATAAACCTCTCTTTTGCCTAAAATCGCGTATTTTTGTATGTGAGATGTTTTCCTGTTTTCTATTACTGTCCTGGCTTCAATTCGGCCTGTCCCAAATCTCGAATCAGGTCAATGGCAACTGAATGCATCGAGATGGAGAGAGATAGCGATATCGCATAGAGCACCGATGCTACAGAGTGAGCTGAAGGACCAAGGTCATGAGCGAAGTTTGCTGGAATCGGGACACCGAGGCCTGGATGCAGGACGCTCTACTCCTATGTGTACCGACGCTTTTGAATGGACGTGGCTTTATACAACGGTAGATTGTGGAAGGAGTATATATCATACTTCCCGCAGTAATATATTTACTGGGAGTGGGTGGAACTTCGCCTAAATTACTGAATATGAAAATAACATCCTACACGTTCGTATGAAATTTTCCAACCAGGGAAATCATGTAATTTCAGAACTATTTTCCACTTTGCATATCATATATTTGATAATATTCTATTTTAAATTCGAAAAATAATGCAAAGAAAAATATTTCGTTCAAAGATGATCCTTATTATTTTTCCGGACTTCCATTGCCTATAAATTTAATTGAACTGAAAAAATATTTTATTCACACTATTATAAGCCAAGAGTTTAATTTAATTTAATATTTAATTATGTTTCATCATGAGTTAAGCGAGAATTCAATCTCAGTCATTAAAAATGCTAGCAATGCATATCTCGCTATATAATTGTGAAACATTAAGCCAAGAGTTCAATTTAATTTAATATTTAATTATGTTTCATCAAGAGTTAAGTGGGAATTCAATCTCAGTCATGAAAAAATTGATAATTAGTGTCCTAAGCACTGAAACAAAAATATATAATTGCAAATTAAATAAAAAACAACAATGAAATGAAAATAAATAAATTCTTTCTTAGCGTTGTGATGAAAAAACTGTTGATCAGAAATTTAATTCACACGACGTTTCGGTTAGTAATGTATCTCTAACCGTTCTCAAGTGAAAACTGAGACAGTTGTCATTCTATTTTATTTTATTTTTATTTATATTTCATTTTCAATTCATTTGACTTAATCTTATTTCATTTACATTGTTATTATATACATTTTTGTTTCAGCCCTCATGACACGAATTATCAACCTTTTCCCAGTCTTTTCAGTTTTAGTTTTTCCAATACAAATATTTCTCAATACAAAACAAGTACGTTTTTGTTTACTTAAGTGAATAATCGAAAAATAATTTTCTGAATATATTAGAAACGCTTCCTTTCAGATAGCAAAATTTAAGCTAGTTTGATATATATACTGCAAATTTTCCATCGGGATAATGCTCAGTAGAATGATAATCACGTGCGAAAAGTTAATAAATATTTGATAGGGATATCATGTCTGCAGGCTATCAACAATGTTTTCATGAAAAAAAACTTGTACCGCATTGTACAAATTGCTATAATTAGCATTCGGTTCGTGCCGATATTCGCATTATCGCTATTTGAAGGTTGCTATCGTTTTGAGCAACAACGCAGGCTAAAAAGAAGTAAAGCTGTCTCTATAGGAAGAGGGTAACTAGACAAAATACGCCCTTTTCAGGAACACCGTCTAAATTTTAGATATATTAGTTGAATTTTCAATCAATAACGACCATTCTTTCCGGTGTTTCCGGCTTTCAAGTCAAACTAGAAATAACTCCATCATATTCGAATGACATTAAGGATTTGATTTCTTCTAAACACTAAACAATATATATATATATATATATATATATATATATATATATATATATATATATATATATATATAATACAATTGCTGATCTAGTTATCGACCGTAAGAAATGTATGTGATTATAGTTCATAATCGGGTTTGCGGACCGAAAATAATACAATTTAAATCCTCAATATTTCGCTGTATTTCTATCAGCTTCTTCTGGAGGATACTTAAATATAAATATAAGAATAATGATAATAAGAAAATTGCAATCGAATAAGAACCAATTTAAACTTCACACATATTTTCATGAAATTCAACAAAAATTCAATAGTAATAAAACTAAACTCTTTGTTGTCTTTTATCACCAACGAGAGGTATCGTTGTAGATAATATAGTACCCATAATGGGCACTAATGTTATCGTATGAATCCTAAGTGTAAATTTTAACAAATATAAAATCTACGACTAGTAACCATTAGCACCATCACCTTATTTACCGAGCTCCTGCACCATTTTGTTCGCAGTGGCAAAGCCATGGCCACCTACAATACAGGCCATGAAATGATCATCTGTTAAAAGAATACAGTGGTCCAACACCCCGCCATTAGTTGAGCTGGTATACTAATGCAAATAGGACGCTTCTCAAAACTTTCGCAGTTTTAAGACAAATAATTTGAGCTTTTGGTATAAATTCTATATTTTTCAATTGTGTACAGTGTAATACAAGTGTTGATGTTGATAATTTGTTGACATCTCAACATCAAACTATAAAAAACAAAGTGTTTAGTTTGTTTACAAATTTCAGTGAAACGAAATCAATTTTGTGTTGTTTAAGACACACAAGTTTCGTAGTTTGAAGTTGAATATTTTACGATTTCAGTTCTAATCCTCTATTCCATCAATTTTCTATAGTGTTCTAGTGTTGATAGTTTGTGGATAACATAACATCAAATTATGAAAACGAAGTGTTTTGTGTGAACCGATTTAATCGAATCGAATTTGTGTTGTGTTTTGAGTACGGATTATTTACAAATAATTTTTTTGTGAAATATAGTGTAGAGGATAGATATTCCGTAGATGATTCAGTAAGTTTCAAGCTTGGAATAGGTGAGTTTCTAGTAAGAATACTTTCTTAAAATGAAGAAAACTTGTTGCATTCCTGGTTGTAAATCAAATTATAACAGCACCCTGCGAGCGGGTGGGCAACTAGTATCGACTTTCAGTTTCCCTTAAAATGAATTTTTAAAGAGTAAATGGATGAAATCTATACCACGAGATAATTGGGATCCAACAAAATATTCAGTTGTTTGTGCCTTGCATTTTCCTGAAACTGATATCATCAGGAAAAAAACTTCGTTTCAGCTAGTGGGATTGTAAGCATACCTACAAAAACAAGTTTAGTCTCTCACGCGGTTCCTTCAATTTTTCCAAATTTACCGCATTATTTGTCAAAAAGTATGCCCTTCATAGAAAAAGCCCAGAGGACTCCATTAATCCAGTAAAATAAATATTCCTAAATTCCTAATAAATTAAACAAAAAGAGTTTAGATAATGCTTGAAACTTTGGGAACAACCGACTAGGAGAGTCGACCACTAATTCAATTTTGCAACACCGCCGGATTACGCTCTTCATGACCTGTTTAAAGTCGGCCGTGGTATTGTATACCGAAAAAATATTTCAGTGGACAATACATATAATATTCTTAAATTCTTGAAATGTGTTTAATTTGTCAATCTTTGACATATCTATGACAATCTATGAATTACAACACATATTTCCCTCCTCAATCAACAATTCATACTTTCAGATATGAAACAATATCTACAAATGAAAGATCAACGAGTACCTAGAGAAAAACTATCGTTAAAGATTTAGAGCTCCTACATTAACCAAATTGAGAACCACAAAATCTAAAAACAGAAAAATAAGAATCTCAAGTGAAGTGAAAGGTTTTGAAAATCGAATTTATGAAAAAAAAACTATTTTCAGGTGCTTAATTGTATTAAAAATATATAGTCTGTTAGAATAGTTAAATTATTTGAAAAAAACTGCATTGAAGAGAAAAAAAAAAAAAGCTTATTGTAGCGTTTTCAGACAGTTGAAATTGTGTAAACATGTTTGTACATAAGGGAAAACTATTTTTCTTCATTTGTGCAATTGTTGATAATTGCAGTTTATGCATCCATCCATAAATTCTTAGCCAAACCTGCTCCCTATTTTTATTATTTCAAAACCTATTCAGTACTTAACACAAAACTTCAGGAACTTTTTCCCAGCAATAATCACAGTGACAATTCAACAATATATTTATGATGACACTTTTCACTGATTTATAAAAACTCACTTAATGACTTCGAAGTAATTAGACTGCCTAAGTCTTTTGGAACAAAACAAAATAGATATATAAAGAAAATATAAATTTTTATGAATATTTAATACATAAATCTTGTTTGAAACCTGTGTTTTAAACGAAAAATTTTTGAGCAGAATTTTTTAATTAAATTAACTCACCTGGGTAAAAACTGTTATGATTATTAAATACACAAATTCAAGTTCTGAAGTTCTTATTCTATCTCTAATATCGATAAAACACTATATCAACAAATTCTTATGGAATTTACCTTGTTTCTCACTAATTTACCTTGTCTGAAGTCAGTATGAGCGCTTCTCTCATTCCTGTGATTAGACTTAGGTAGACAATGGTCACTTTGAGTTCGTAAAAAATTACCTGAAACTAGTACCTACAATGACAAATGCACTAATGACATTTTCACTTACCGTCATAATAGGTAGTCTGCTAAGAAGAGAAATTTGATAATAATTCATATTATTATTATCTTATTCCTTAAATTATTTTTCGAATTACAATAAAGATTTGTGAAGAAATGTATGTTGTTTAGCAAATTGATTTGAAAACTTTGAAACTGAAGAAGCTATAGGTACTTTTGGTGTTTTGATGAGTAGGTACAATTTTGCTCGATTAATTGATACTCCAAGTTTTCATTAAATAACACAAATGATACAAAACAAACCTCCTGTGCATTATGTGTACAAAAATTTTCAGCTTAAATTATTATTATCAAAAACAACAAAAATTTTATTTATTGGACGTAACTTCCGAATATTCAGCCTTGAATACAATTTTATCCCTACGAACTAGGATCATAATATATCCAGTCGTTCATAATGGCATTGAACTTGTGAACTGTAGGTATCGGAGTTCAGAGCCCATAGGAAATAGTTTCTTACGTTCGACAAATACCTTGAGCTAAACTGAAACGCTATGACACAAGCACGCTATAGATCGTGATATGAGGTATTTTATATCACTTTGAATATATCTCAGAAAAATTTGCCGTCAATTCTATGTATAACTGTGTCCCCACGTATTGCTGCAAAATGAGCTGATAAATGTGTTATAAATTTCAATAATACAAGTCTATATTTAGAAACCTAATATGTTGAAAATTGTAAAAATTATTGATTTCTAATAATAATAAGTTCTTTATTCTCAACAGGTATGACACCCAATTACAGAAAATAATAACAATGTTGAATACATAACTAAATAATTAGAAAAAAGATTAAACTAAATAATTTTAAAAAAGATTTAACAAAGAGCTTAATCTAATCTAAAAAAAAATAGTAACTTATAACTTCATTATAGCATTCAATGAAATATTACGAATAACTCAATCTCAATCAATTCATTTTAGTCAATTTTCGTTGTTCACATAACTCCTGATAATAAATTCTATGGAGTCAAAGTGAATGTCTTAATTATTGGCAACTCTGTTGAATGTAGACTCCATAAACCAAATGGGGGATTGTATTAGGGAGTTGGTGCTCGGAGTGTCTAGGTGGAATAATTCTGTATTAACGAGAATTTTGGCTAGGAACACGAAATTCAAAGCGAACAATAGAGGAGGACAATCAATACTATTGTGCAGTAATTTGTACAAAAATTTGAGTGATAAAGTTTCTCTCCTGCTCTGCAATGAGATAAAACTAAATCGACTCAATAATTCGTAATGATTGACTCCTCTCTGTGGATAAGCTTTATCCTGCCTCCAAACTAAGAATTTCAAGAACCTTCTCTGAAAAGCCTCAAGATGGCGTTGATGGCAAGTGTAAATGGGATGCCAGATCGTGCTGCCATACTCCAATTTGCTACGAATTAGGGTATTAAATAGTCCTATGAATGTTGGAGAATTATTAAAATGTTTGCCATTACGTATAACGAATCCATATATTATCGCAGCAGATGAAATGAGTTGGGTGATGTGTGGGACAAAGGAAAGCTTCTGGTCGAAGACTACACCAAGATCTCCCGCGTTATCTGAAGGAGAGAGAACCTGACCACCGACGCTATAATCACAATCAATTCGGTCTCTTTTACTTGTGAAAGAAACAACATTACACTTTGACACATTCAAACTCAAATAATTGTCCTCACGCCAACTAGCAACATGTTCCAGCGCGAGCTGAAGTTGAACACAGTTGTCCTGTGATCTAACTTCATGATATAGTTTCAAATCGTCTCTGAACATCAAATTTGGAGAATGAATATTATCCATCAGATCATTTACGAATAGAATAACAGTGGTCCAAGATTAGACCCTTGAGGTATTCCAGAGGTAGGTATGAACTCAGACGACTGTATAGCCTCCAGCTGTACGAATTGACGTCGGTCAACCAGGTAAGAATGAAACAGGTTGGTGAGGCTATCAGAGAATTCAAATTTGTTGCGTAAGTTCTGTACCAGGAGCGCATGAACAACTTTATCAAATGCTTTCTGAAAATCTGTGTAGATCACATCAACTTGACCGGTGGAGTCTAGTACTTCAGAAACGTACTGTGAAAACAGCATTAATTGCTTGAACAAGATCTCATTGACATGAATCCATGTTGCTCAATCTTGATGCTATTTCTAATTTCAGATGTATGTAATCTATTAATCCCGTTTCACACTATAGCTTCCGTAACGTCAGTTACCTACAAAATATAAATTTCGCTTCCATTTGCTCCGATATAGAAAATTTGCATGGATACAAATATTTTTAATTTTAGATGTATGTAATCTATTAATCCCGTTTCACACTGAACCTTCCGTGACGTTAGTTACAAAACATAAATTTCGCTTTCATTTTCTCCGATATAGAAAACTTGCATAGATACAGTATATGGAGGTTATCGAAACCCATATTATAGAAAGTTAACTTAACAAACATAAATGATTAATTGAAAAGGTTGACACTCAATAAACGTTATTTACAATATTATTGAAATACTTTTACTTTATAATAATACTAACTGAATATTCCTAAACCATTAGGACTAATTTAACTTCCTCGTCAACAAAAGCATAAAACATAGAGATCCTATTTTGGATAAAAAAAAATCCCTTGTCCTGATTTTAAAGTTACCTTGCCTTCAATTTTCGCTGGTTATTCCCTTAAACGATTTAAACTGTTAAAATTGAGTAGGTTAGTTATTTCTTTATTATTATAACGTAAAATTTTTATTAATTGGGGTTTCAAACAATCTTTTTGCGAGTAAACCTAGCTTTATACAGATAAAAGTTTTAACCTCTCAAGTGGCTCATTTCGCCAATTAAAATGCGGTTCTCACTGGCGAGTTTTGTTATACGCTAGCGTATATATACGTCTTGGGCATAGTGTTAAAAAAATTTAAATAAGGTGGGTGGACCATGGAAGGCCACGCTCCTTTGAAGGCCAACTATCAAAAAGTCGTAGTTATTGACATGTAAACACATATTCCTTCGGCTATACACTAAGATCCATCAAACTCAAGGCCACAGATGCGACGGCGAGTCGCTCGCGTCGCTATTGTGGCCGTGCGATCTCACGCTTCGTAGACTTCGGTCGTCGACGTTACAATTGTTATTCGCGCGCACAGCAAAACGTAAGTTTTTAGTTAGATAACCTATTATTATTTCATATTTTTTTAATGTGAATTGTCGTATAAGGATATGTTTATGGTACTTAAGAAAAAAAAATAGTTTTGCCTCGATTTAAGTTAAAATATTGGTAGTGTTCCCAGGAAAGCCGATGGTTCCTTATAAGGCCAATCAAAAATTTGACAGTTGGCCTTGCTAGGGTACATGGGCCTTACAAAGAACATGTCCAAACCATGAACATATGAACAGTTCCTTTTTAGTTATAAATACGTACCGTTACAGTTAAAACAACTTAGTAAGTACTTAGTCTGTAGTGTCTATTATTTTATTATAATTAATATAAGAAAGTCATTGATAATATTAAGTTTGGCCTTCTTAGGAACATTTTGGCCTTACAAAGAACGGGCCCATAAGAAGGCCATTTGAGGTGAAAAAAAGTTTTTAATTTCATTATAATACGCGTTGGCAAGTTATTTGATGTCAATATAATACTCATTACTATTGTTTTTAAATAATTTCCATTAATATATTCTTAGTTATACGATGGTGTTCAAGTAATGTTCGTTGAGTTTTTTATAAATGATAAAAATATATTGAGCATTTAATGTTTTGCTTAAATGAAAGAGCTTATTATGTAGTTTTAGTAAAAGCGAATATATTAATTATTACAACTCTATTTTTGAGTTGAACGACTGATGTATAATATTGGCCTTGTTTGGAGCCGTGTTCCTTGCAAGGCCATTTGGAAGAGCTTAACAAAACTTAAGTTTAATGAATACTGATTAAACCTAGGTTAAAAAAAAGTGATTTATATGGTACACAATAAAACAAACTATTATTTGATAATTTGTTTTTTTCATTTATCCAGTTAATAAACGAATAAAAAGCGTTTACTCGTTAGAGTGGCCTTCCATGGTCCAACCACCTTAGTATTTTTTCTGTGAAAAAATGAGATTAAATAGTATATTTTCCTCTTCTTCTGAACTCAAAAATCCTTCATAATCATTTTCGTCGCTTCTATTGCTGTCTGTCTTACTTTTGGCCATGATCTAAATATAAAATAACAAGTTTGGAGACAAGCCCATAATTTTTTACCGTCGTTTTGAGACTAACAGTATATCAAAATAAAGTAATAAACCCAAACATGAAACAGGTCCAAACACGCACGCATAAGCACTGATCCGATAAATTTAAGTGTCCATAACCACCATTGTCCTTATTCAAACGCAACAAATGTTCTAAAAACATAGATTTATACTTATATCATGCTCAAGCGAACATATTCGTTTTATTCATAGTGGTATACACAATTTAATTTTATGCAAAGATATTCGTCTTAGGCGTTTTGTAATGCATCCGTCATAGCCACTTAGAGGTTTCGCAGTGAAACTATTTTTCAGTAAAAAAACAATATAAATACTTTTTCCGTTATAGAGATGTTTATCAAGATTTAATGGAAAGATCCCATTCAATACAATTCTTGTTTTAATAGTTTTGACATCTAATCTAACTTGACATCTATAGTGAATGTAGCTTGTTTTTTTTATTTATTTAATTTGGAAAACTTTGGCTATGTGAGAAATGGCAGATGACAGGCTACCTACTACCTAGTTAGTCCACAATGGCAACTGAAATTGCTTTATCTCAAAACTTTGAGTATGAAAAAAAAATTCTATAATTCTCCTTCCACATGTTTTATTTACGTAATATTTTACTGATATTTTCATCAACATTACTTGATTGGACTTTTATAAGCTTCCTGCCATTTGTTAATTCGGAAATTTTGTATACATTTTTTTATATAAACCATGGAAACTCTTTATGCACTTTCTTTTATCATCAATCAGTAATATGTCTATACTATTTGAAGAGATATTCTCAATAGCAAAATTCATAATCCCATTTTTGAAATATTAGCAAAACTATGTTACTATAAACGTACTTTATTAATAAAAAACACAATTGACATATACTTAAAATATTCAATTTATTTTATCAGAGTTCATTAATTCATTTCGTTTAAATCTTAATTATTAGGAAAATTGGAAAATACATTTTGGTTACGTTTTTAGAACTTTTCCTCTAACTATTTTCACTTCATCTACTGGCCTATCGTTTTTATCAGTTTCCACTAAACCAATCCTCTGCACAACATTCATTCCTGATGATATTCTACCAAAAATAGCATGTTTTCCATCAAGCCATTGAGTTGGTGCTAAGGTGATAAAAAATTGAGATCCATTAGTGTCTGGTCCTGAATTAGCCATAGATAAAACTCCTGCTCCACTATGCTTCAATTCTGAGTGAATTTCATCTTTGAAAGTCTGTCCATAAATAGAAAGGCCGCCTTTTCCAGTACCAGTTGGATCCCCACCTTGAATCATAAAATCTCTTATAATACGATGAAAGATTGTGTTATTATAATAGCCTCTTCTGGCAAGTTCCGCAAAATTTCGACATGTTTGTGGAGCATGTTTCCAATATAATTCAATTGTAATTTCTCCCATCCTGAAAGAATATTGAAAAATTATTTAAATGAATTTGAAAAATGAATTGAAACTTGAAGAAATAATAGATTACCCTGAATATACCGGGTTTTTTGATGAAATGTTTATTATTCTTAAAAACATATTCTGTCAATAGGATCATTTGCAATTTGAAGAGATATCTTAGCAAAATCAGTGATTTCAACCGTTGAATTAAGTATTTTCTGAAAGGAATCATATTCATGCCTAATTTATTAATACTTTTCTTTATATGTCAACATTAAATTTATTAATTTCTGAGCATTTTCTTCAATATTATTTACATGGAAAACCTTCTTTAGGCAATTATGTACAGCTGAATCAAAATTTCTGCACTGTTCTTCATGTCATACAATTATGTTTAAGGTTTGGGCAATTTTCCTAAGGATGTTAGGCAACCTTATATTTAAACCTATATTCTTATTAAAACTTAAACAATGCCTTGAAAACACTTCACAATAAAAAAGTTTTTTCATGAATACTCCTTTAGCTTTTTTCTACAATATTTATGTAGAATAACTTAAAATTTACTTTCACTTATTTCAACTAAAATTATTATCAAGACAGCAAGTTTTTTTTGGCAAACAGTTCTAATAATATTGTCCAACAAAACAGTTAAAATTGCAAAAATAGCCTCTTTAGGTTAATCTTATATAAGTAGGTAATTATTTATTTTTATCACACCAGTACAGAGACTTGAACCTGTAGCCACAAATGTATGCTTTAATCTTTACAAAGAACTGTTTTTGCCTGTTTCCTGTCAAACTTATGCAAGATCAAATAAGCATAAATTAATCAAAATGAAATGAAACCTATATAATATATAACTTGTCTTAAAATCAAAATATAAAAAAAGCAAAAATATAAAATCTGCATTACGACAAAAACGTTTGGGTGTACTAAAGTTTGAAAAAATTTTCTAAATTCAATACTATATAATTTACATAAATAGAAAGAGACAGATTTATATGAAAAATAAATCTGTTGTTAAAGTTCTCGAGTTCTACAGAAAATTTTAAAGAATTACCTTCTGGAAGATCCACCCTACAGCTTGGATGAGTTTACAATTAAAATCCAAACTAATATTTATTTAGAGTTGATTATTCTTATTTTCTGTATTCAGTATAACTTTGTTACTATGCAATTATAATGAATTATCTTTCGATTCATGTGTATAATTAATTTCAAGATTCAGGAATCTTTTATACTCAAGTCAATACTGAGACTCTTAATCAAATATGTGAATACTCTTTAATGAATATTGCGTAGACAGCACACTGAGCACATTGACTGACTATATGTGTATATATATATATATATATATATATATATATATATATATATATATATATATATATATATATATATATATATATATATATATATAACTGAACCTTAAAATAGAACAAATAAAGTATTATTAAACCAGTTTCCTGGATATCCAAAACGCTTGTAGTAATTTCGTAACATCCTGATATAATTTTTCTATATTATAAGTAGTGTGAGTACCCAATATTCAAAATATTAAATTAGAACAATTGTTTCTTTCATTAATACTGATTATTATTGCTTACGATGTTTCGAAAACAACGAATGGAGGCTGCCACATCTTGTCAGGAATGCCAGATTGATTCATATTTTGTACAGCAAGCATCTCCAATTTAATGAACTCTCAAATTTATATAGAAATATGTATGAATAATATAATTCTTTTTCCTAGTTCATTTGTTTTGAGTGTCAGCTTTTGAAATAAAACTTAGGTTAGTACATGATGATCACAGAACATATTTGTATGTTCTGTGATGATGCTATTCAAGATATTCTTACACAACATTGTAATACAAAAAGTGAACTAACCAAAAAGGTTTTTATAGCATTTATCATTAATCCACAAAGATTATATATCTTGTGATACTATGAAATTCTACTTGCTTATAGCACAAATACCACTTATTCATTTTAGTTCTGTACTTATTAACTAATTATTAATAGTTATGAAATGATAACTATATTTGTGAATTTAAACGATTTAATTTGATTGAATTTTTCTTCTCCAGACCTTCAAAATTTCATTTACATCAATCTCATTTACAAGTTGAGAATCAGCAATATGTAAATAGAATAAGATATAAATTATTTACATTCGATTTCATTTAAAAATTCTTCTGTTCAACATCGCCTAGTATACTCCATTCTCTTTTAAAAATCACATTGAAATGGCATAAAGATGAATAATCTATCTTTCATGGCATACTAAAGCATTTATCACCTAAATCTGCAGAGTGCAGGCAGAATACCATTCGTAATATATTAACATGATGTTGAGAGTGTTAGCAACTGAACGGTATATTAACCCAAAACACTTTGTTTCAATTTCGAAAATTATTAAAACAAAACTCTTCACACGCTCATCCACAGATTAATTTTACTTAAGTAACTAGAGTTGTGTCTCAGTAACCGACCAGTATAGTGACCCTATACACTTTCAGCTTACTGCAGCTGCTACCCACGGTGTTATTGGGCCGTTTGGAATCAGCGTAAAACTGTAGGTCTAATCGCAGCTATATAAGCCTTTGTATATATTAATATAATACTATTATAATAATACTGTGTTTTTTCTTTTACCTTCATAGTATTAGGAAACACCACAGCGTAACTCTACTTACAAGCCATGAACATAGACTTGGCAAAGCCGCATCATTCGAACAACGGTCTACTACATGTTATAATAGCCTAGTCATAAAACTTTTCAGCGAAACGGTGCGTTGTATAAAAAAATAGTTTTTACAAAAATTGTATATCATACAATTATCTATAAAAATTAATATTACACTTTTTTTCTAAGAAGAACCATGTGTGATTTATAGCGATTCAAAAGTTGTTTTGATAGTATGTACACTTACAAATTCACTTTATCAATTAGAATTGACAATATGCTATAAATTTCATTATCTGAACTTTCATTTTCACGTTAGAGTAAGTTTAATGCATCCTTCAATTCTTTTAAACCTTGATTGAGATGTGTACAGTAATCTGGATGGTTGAATGATTCTGATAATTCATATTTATAACAAGAAAGCAAATTTTCCAGTTGAGACCATCTAGTTAATTTCAGTTGTGAAATCCATTTTAAATCATTAGGAGACAGTTTATATTTATTAATCAAAACATTTACATGCATATCTGAATCTACTAACATCTGATTATTTATTTGTATACTGTTTATTTGTGAACATTCAGTTCCGTTTGATGGAAAATCTATAGTGTAAAAAAAATGCTATTTATAAAATGTTGAATATAAACTTAAATTCAAACACTTGAACTTATGATTTACACTTTATTGACTACATAGCATGACGTGTTTCGTCGTTACAAACGACTTCTTCAGATGCTTACAGAATAATGAATATCCGAAGAAGTCGTTTGTAACGACGAAACGCGTCATGCTATGTAGTCAATAAAGTGTAAATCATAAGTTCAAGTGTTTGAATTTAAGTTTATATTCAATTATAATGGATTTACATCAAGTAAACGCCAACATTATTAAATATATAAAATATTATTATCAAAAATTTGTATTAATGAGATTGAATTATCTGAATCTTTAGTCTTGAAAATGAGCTAACGCTCGAAACATGTTGACTATACATATTGTTAAATAAATCGTGAAACATTAAGCCAAGAGTTTAATTTATTTTAATATTAAAAATTTGTATACTCCACGATTTACATATTAAAATATTGTTTTTATAATTTGATGTTAAATCAACAAAATTACAAATTGAATCTGAGTTTTCAAGGCTTCATTCAATTTCTCACAACGTTCCTTTAATGCTATGGTTCTTTCAGCTGGATCTTTTCTATGAGCTCTTTTATAAGAAATATATATTTTTTTTATCTTTTTTTATGGACTCTTTTTGATAAGTAGCTGTGTAAATTTGGAAAAATATTTGCAACTGCATTTAAATTGAGTTTGACTTGAGCAGCTATCATTGCTTCGTTGATCCATCTGGCAAACGATGAATACCTTCTCTAATAAGTGCACTCTCTGGAAAATGTTTGGCACATACTACAGAATATTTTGTGAGGGTGCATGATGCTCTAGGAATATTTTTTAGCCACTGATACATTACATTTTCAGCCTTTGTAAAACGAAATACAGAAACTGATGGTTCGCCGGACTCGAGGTAAGTTTTGTAGTTCGATTTGCATCCAGGCACACAGCAAAATGACTTGGCATCTTAATTTTTGTGCTAATATCAAGAACAAGACCTATAAGAGATTAGTTTTAAATAACTACTAAATAACTATTGAATAACTACTAACAAAGGGTAAGTAACTCTACTAATTACAGAAAAAAACAAATTCTAGCAAATAATGATTTTGTTAATGTCTGAAATACTCGCTTAAAACATCAGTAATACATAGCTATTTACAAACAATTTTCAGAGGTATTCACACAGTAGCACTTTCAAAAACAATCTAATTTCTAATCACAAAAAAAACACAGTAGCCCTTTCTACACACACAATAGCACAGTAACTAAAACGCGGATTTTTGTTACCTCTCCTGGTATAACCAAAAAAAGTACAACGCAACACACTACATATATTTCTGTTTATATACCAAATTTGCGGGACATTGCTTTCGCTTCTTCTTCAGAACTTCAAACAATAGCACTTTTCGCAACTTATTTTTGGATTTGAATATTATTTCTGTCGTTAAATAGCGATTTATTAAGCAACAATGAACAGAAACCATTACAGCATCTCTATAAGTAGGTCCTACTTAGTTGTTGCCAGATTTCTTAGTTCTTGGTTCATTAGAGTTAGGCTGTGGGAAACATTATTAACGACGGTTGTATTACTTTAATCGACAAGTATCCGTTAGTAGTAGACTATACACTTTCACTAAGAACAAACCAATCCAGCTTAGAGTTTGACGTTTTATATTGTAATGACTTTTTTATTGTTTTAACGCCCCCAAATATAACTACTTGAGATAAGTTAGATTATTTGTTGATAATACCAAGATAAGGAAGATAAATTATACCATTTCTTTCGACAGCAAATATATTAGAATTTATCAGTTGCAGCTATAATTCCGACTTTATAGGATTTATTGATTCTACAGCCTTTAAAATGGAAGTTCCCCAGGAGTTAGTCAAAGTATTTGAGTAAGTTTGCCATTACATTAAGCAGTAATTAAATTCACTGCATGATACCCTCCTATAGTTTTTTCTGATTACTCGTAATGTTATAGCGGTTAAGTGAAGTAATAAATTTCTGAAAGTCATGTACGACGTATTGACTTCATCATTTTTTAATTTTAAGATTTGACGTTAATTAAGATACAAATAAAAGAAAATTATTCTTGCATTTCTCACTAATTCTGTTTAATGTAAACATTGTTTCTATTAGAAATCAATATGTCAACAATACATTGACTTTCAAGTGTATATATAGTATTTAAGTATATGCCAAACTCAACTTCTTGAAATATGGTATTAGATTTTCATTGAGTCTGACAATTAGTGGTTTAAAGCTCTTGTATGGTATTCTAATTATATAAATATTATTTGAATTAATATTTTCTTATATGAATTATTGATATGATATGATAATATGATATATTATCTTATATGAATAATCAATTTAAATATTCATTGTGTGAATAATTCTTAAAATAAATTTCATCTTTTCATTTCATCTTTTTTGTTATCTTAAGTGCTACATAAACAGATAAATTTAATCATAAATCAAACTGATAACTAATATATTTGTAACCATGCTACTGATTCTTGAAAGATTTCAGACAAAATATTCTGTTATTGAAAATAATTTTTTTCATTTAATGTTATATATAACTGTTCCATTTGAATATTCATCAACAAAATTATTCAAAATAAACACTACTGATACATATGTTTAAGCTTTAAAATATTAATATCTTTCAAATTAAAAATATATAGGCCTCTTTAACATTCATGATTTATTGCAAGATTACCATTTATACATTTTTTTTATAGTGAAAAAATGCAAGGAGCTACAGGAAACATTGAAAAAAGATTATTAAGAATATCTGATTTGAGATAACAACCTATTAGCATAATATTGCCGCCAGACTAGGTTTATTTTTCGAAAATATTGTTGGAAAGTATCAATTTCTAGAAGCAAATAATTTTCTATCTCATCTATTTATACACTATGAATATTGAGCTTTATCTTCTTCAGTTTTTGACCTGTACACTATTCTGTGTATTAATGTGGCCCTTTCAATCTTGTATACTAATTTGTTTATGTTGAACTACTCAATCAATGTTGTCACTTCATATTGTAATATCTACTCACGCTGACTTTCACTTCACATATTAATGAAGTTCAATGTACAAGCATTATCATTTCAAAATGTAAATTGTAAAAAACATTATCCACACTTATCTATATTAACAGCAAAGGTTTCAAAATGAAACCTTTGGGAGCAGCCTAATCTACTCAACTTGATTCAGATGTGTTCTTGTGTCCGTTCTTTCCTCTGCTAATTATTCTTTGACATTTATCAGACAAATAAAAATGAATGAGTCAATGAATATCAAAAGCTATCAATAGTCAAAGAGGGACACTAATCAACAATTAAGGGAACGTTTACAAATTACATAAGGCCTATTCGAGGGTGGGTGATGTTGACAATCTGTTATGAAACCTAACATGAGGGAAGGAGATGCATATTTATTCATATGAAATTCATCATAATAAATATGATATTCATCATATTTACGTAAGGTTATTGACTATGTTAAAATGCTATTTTGCGTGCTGACTTTCTGTTATTTTTAATTGTTTCGTATAACATCTCGAATTCAAAGAACAGCGCATCAAGCTCCGAATGTAACTCGATGCTTTCTATACTAGTTACTATCAGTATTCGGCCGCACTCAAAACAAAACCAAAAGTCGGCGTCGCATGAACGCCATATATCGCGGAATCAAATAGTATCCCAATTGTCAACTCTTTCAGACTGGTTAACAAACCCTTTTGTGACAGATGCTGGTCAGTTATTATCTAGATTAATAATCTTTAATTTTTCAAGTTGTATTTTAGATTTTTTTTAATAAACTACTCATAATTACTATCACATACAACTTTTTGATGTGCAAGAGAAGGGGATGGATATCTCCTAACCTTATGTTTCCTTACATGGGGGTAGGGAGGCTAAAAATATTGAAAAAACAGCCTAACGTAATTTGTATTTGAATTATTATTGTTATTCAATTATTAAATTTTTTTTCCATCCACTTATATGAATTGAATAACTAAAAACAATTATATAGAGTTAAGTTGCAGTAGTTTTTGTAATGAAATTTTTTTTTCATGTATAAGATTCATGTGGGCAAACAAAATTTATAAATTATAATAGTTTTTCTCTACATTCGGGAGTTTAAAAATTGCAATTATTACTATATTTTACTGTTAAGTAATGAGTTCATTCAAAATATTTTGAAATTTGGGAGTTTATCAAGAATTAGATTATTGCAAAGTTTCACTGTTAAAAATTCATAGTAATAATTTTGATATTCCAAAAACAGCAAATTGTATTATAATTAATTTGGCATTTTTTTTTGTTTAAACAGCTATGTGACCTGTAAGCAACCATATTTATATAAATTTCATATGATATATGTGTTGAATTATATTTCACATTCATTTGTTCATTGTCAATTACTTTTCTAGTACCATTACCAAAAATAAACTGAAATATATTGCCAAACTAAGGGAAGCTGTTTCTATACCATCAGTATCTGCATGGCCAGATCACAGAAAATATATTGACAAAATGGTTAAGTGGACTAAAGAGCGCCTAGAAGCATTGGGTGCAGAAGTTGAGCTTAAAGATATTGGTATGCAACATGTTCCTGGAGTAGGAGAAATTCCCTTACCCAAAGTTGTGTTTGGAGTTTTGGGTAAAGATCCTAAAAAGAAAACTGTACTTGTTTATGGCCATTTGGATGTGCAACCTGCTGCCAAAGAAGATGGTTGGGATAGTGAACCTTTCACTTTAGTAGAAAAAGATGAAAAACTTTATGGTGAGCTTGTTTAGATTTATGCAACCCTCATAATATTTTTCAGATTTTTTGTAGCCAGATGTAAAAACAATCTACGGATTGCTATACCTGTTAATATATTCATTAAATGTATTATGTATTTTGAATAATAATATGTGAAAGTAATTACATATTATATTTTTCTTCAGGTAGGGGGTCTAGTGATGACAAAGGACCAGTCATTTGTTGGATGAATGCAATTGAAGCATTTCAAGAAAATAATATTGATATACCTGTCAATATAAAATTTGTATTTGAAGGAATGGAGGAAATGGGTAGTGATGGATTAGAATCACTTTTACTTTCTGAAAAGGACAAATTTCTCAAAGATGTAGATTATGTGTGTATTTCTGATAATTACTGGCTGGGTACTGATAAACCATGCATCACATATGGTTTGCGTGGATTATGTTATTTCTATCTAGATATTCAAGGTGCACAGAAGGATTTACACAGTGGTGTGTTTGGTGGTACTGTGTAAGTTTAATAAAATGTAAAAACTATTTCTTATATTTTCAAAGATTCTTGAAATTAATCCTGATTTAGGTTTAATTTTAAATAGGAATATATTCATTTTTAATAGAAAATTTCAAGAATGTTTGGCATTAGAAAATTTATTGTGAATTAGCCAAAAAAAATCACACACCAGTTTTTACTACACTTTTTGTTGTGTTCCATGATGGCTTCAATTTTGGAATTGCTCGGTGGGATTCAGATCTCTTCATTACTGGCCTATATACCTATAAAAACAAATTAGTGCTATCAGCTGTCATGTTTTTTAGCACGATCTAACTTTCTATCTACTTGTTCCATTATTTCCATTAGATTAATCTAAATTCATCAATGAATCATTTCATTTCATGAATATTTTTAAATACATATTTACATGCTTATGTATGTTAAATCATACAATCAATAAGTCATATAAATTCTCATTGATTACTTTTTCACTTGTGATACATGCCATGTGGAAGTGTATTATTCATTTTTGAAAACAAATTTTTTTGCCAAATAGAAATAATGAAAATTCTTTTGTAGGGCTGAAGCAATGACTGACCTCATTTATCTCCTTAACACTCTAGTGGATGATAGTGGAAAAATTCTTATCCCAGGAATTTACGATAATGTGGCACCCATTCAGGAAGAGGAAAGTGCTGCATATGATAAAATTTCTTTTGATTTATGTGCTTACAAAAATCAGATAGGTTGTCAAGGGCTCTTACATGAAGACAAATCTAAACTACTTATGCACAGGTGAACTTACCATTAATTGAAGCAGCAATTTGAGTTTGAACAGATTTTTTCATTTACAGCTGACGTTTACATTTAAATTTTCAGAAAATCTGCTTAAAAAAGTGAACCTAATTAACTAACATGTTTATTTAATAATATTTCCTTTTGATATAAAAATTTTGTAAATATAACAATATTGCAAGAAGTAATAATGTAATTACATATATTTAATATACATATGTTGGGTTTAAAAAAATACAAGCCACAAAGGAATATAATTAGTGAAAATTTTCAATTTGCAAAATTTGTGAGGAAATTTTACATACCATAAATTTCACTTTCTAAATGAATAAATGATAACAAAATAATAAGATTTTTTAACTATAAATTGAGAATAATCATGTTTTCGATTTTGCTGTTTGAAAATTTATTCAATTTAATATTTATTATTTAAGATCTATATTTCAATATTCTCAAATTATGTGATTTTAGATGGCGTTTTCCATCTCTATCTATCCATGGAATAGAAGGTGCATTTGCTGAATCTGGTCAAAAAACTGTAATTCCAGCTAAGGTGAGAGGCAAGTTTTCTATCAGAATAGTACCAGATCAAACTCCTGAGCATATAGAGAAAAAAGTTATCAGCCACATTGAAAATCAATGGAAACAAAGGAAGAGTCCAAATAAAATGACTGTGAGTAGATCATAGGGAATAGATAAGATACACCCATACCTGGCTATGCGTCTGCTCTTTATATGGAATTTCGCTATTTGGAACTGATCCCATTAAATTTGTATCAGTATTTCTTAAAATGGCTTCTCGGTTTTCGGTCAAGTTTTGTTGAACATAACTAAGCTGTAAAGCAAGGTGCAGGTGTATATACAGTAGAATCCCGATCATCCGGATCAAACAAAACCATGGGTATTCCGTATAATCGAAATTCCAGATTTACGATTCCAAAGAAAATCAAACAATATCTAATTTTTAATAGATTTTCATACGTCGGTTTGATAATTCGATATATAAAAAACCAGTTATAACGATAGATAGTAAATTACATAATACTTATGTAATTTGAAATTTTGGTTTACTCCATTTACTACATTTTATTTATAATGCATTTTTAATTACTATTTTTCATATTCACTTTGTCTTTAAGAGACAATTGTCTTTAAGAGACGTTTTTCGCTTGGAGATTTTGAATTTCCAACACAAAACCTAAACAAAAATAAAAGACAACCTCTCTGTTGAACGGTATCAAAGAAAATGAAACAATAACAAACACTATATTGCAAACAAATGAGAGCGGGAATACACAGTCGGAGGCGGGATTAAACATGTAACATGTCTTGTTGCGCCGTGAAAATAATAATAATAATAATAATAAAAAATGAGACCGTGTCGCGGGACACGAGGTAGGAACGTTAGTTCCTTCAAGAATTACTGTTCAGTTAATTATAAAAGAAGTACATATTATGTATTCAATAAATATTAAATAAGTCGTCATAGTCATTCATAATATTTTTATTTATTTTAAATTAAAATCAATGTATCTAATGTACAAACAGTTTTTTATTAAACACTTTCCATGATTTTCACAATAAAATTTGACTAATGCATTATATATTTATTTCACTTTTGAGTTATTTAAATTTGAATTATTAAATTGTTAATTGTTAAAGTGTTGATATAACAGTGCTGTATATTCGATGTGCGTTTGCTCTAGGCTCATGCGACACTGCTATGTTCAAAGAAAGAAAGATCGGTGAAAGAAAGAGACACAGCGTGCACGCGGAAGATGTTAGCCATTCGTCGAGAACACATTCCGATGACATCACCTGACCACATTCCAATCACTCATTTCTCGTCGCGTCCTTGGGTACATTATTGTTGAAGATAATACTCGGATACTGAGTATGGTTCAATTTGGATTAGCATTTCCTTTATCTTCCTCTTAAATAGAGTAATATTGGTTATTTTTTTTATATTTGATGGTAATCTATTATAAACTCTGATGCAGTTATAGGATGGATGCCTTTCTCTCAAGCTCAACCTGTGTCTTGGATAGCGAAAGTCCAAAGTTCTTGCTGGATACCTATGTGATGTTGTGTGCTCTGACATTCTATTTATGTTCTTGAAGAGAAACATCAAGCATTAAAACAGATATATTCCGTATACTGTCAAAATCGTATTTTGTCTAAATATTCCCCTACACGACTGTAGAAATTTCAATCCAAACATCAACCTTACAACCCTTTTTTTATCTCAAAGAGATTCAAAATTTGCAAAATACGCTGTTTTTATACAATCTTGACGTATATATTTTTCAAGTATTCTTATTCCATACCCTATTTTACTCAATCTTTTTGATAGATCATCTATATGACATGAACATTTCAGTAATTCATCAATATGAATACCCAAAAATGTGGTTGATTCTTCTAATCGAACTGTACTATCATCTAAATTGATGAATTCTTTTTCTTTTTAAAAGACTTATTCGTCGTGTACATTACAGCTGATGTTTTGTCTTTATTAACTATGAGTCTGTTACTGTCAAACCAGGTTTTAATCTGTTTGTACGATTCTTGTGCATTTGTTTTCATCTCTTGTAAGTCTCTTCCTCTTATGATTACATTTGTGTCATCTGCAAATCCAGTTATCACATTTTCAGTCACAGAGTACATATAATTAATAAATATGACAAACAGAATTGAACCTAACACACTGCCTTGAGGCACGCCATAATTGGATTGTAGTATTTCTGATTTCAATTATTTTTCTGCCTTTGAAATACAAACTCTTTGTTGTCGTTCCATTAGGTATGATTGAAACCATTTACCTGCAATTCCTCGGATACCTACATAATCCAATTTTATCAACAAAAGCTGTCTATCTAGACAATCATACGCACTTGATTGGTCTAAAAATAGCCCTAGAGCTAATTCATTATTTTCAAGCAGGTTAATTATTTCTTCAGTAAATTGATATATTGCTGACTGAGTTGACATTTCTTTTAGGTATCCATGCTGGGAATTACTTATAATGTTACCCGTTTTTAAAAAGTTCACTAACCTTGTACACATGGCTTGTTCAAATATTTTGGAAAAGGAGGATAGCAAACTAATCGGCCTATAGTTTTCCATTGCCGATATTTCTTCCTTTTTATATATAGGTCTTAAAAGTGCCATTTTCAATTGTTTTGGAAATATGCCATACTTGAAGCAGTTATTTATGATATAACTGAGAATATGTTTGATTTCATTATTACAGCTTCTAAGTAAAGTGGGAGGTACCCCATCTTCTCCCCTTGATAATTTATTCTTCAGTTTTTTTATTATTTCTCCTATTTCTTCTGGTGAGGTTGGCTCCAGGTTAAGGGTTTGATTATTTTTTGGGATATTATGGGAGATTGGCACACTTTTCAGTCCACTTGTCAACTTTATAAAGTTAACAATTGGTCCACTTTTCAACAATATATTCATTTATTAATTTATTTATTTAGATAACTATGAATGGTGGTGGGTCACCCTGGAGTGAAGATTTCAAGCATCCTCATTATCAGGCTGGAGTTAATGCTACTCAGTATGTTTACAAAGTGGAACCAGATCTTACTAGAGAAGGAGGTTCCATACCCATTACTTTGACATTTCAAGAAGCTACAGGTAAAAATGTACTATTACTTCCTGTAGGAGCTGGAGATGATGGAGCACATAGTCAAAATGAAAAACTTGATGTCAGGAACTATATTGAAGGGGTAGGTATCACAGAAAGAATAAAGTAAATGAATGAATTTGTTAGCTAGTGGAAAAATGGTTTTTATTACTAAATGTTATTGCAGAAGTTAATCGTTGTATTAGCCTAAAAACTAAAATTTTCCAATTTCATTTTAGACATTTGAATAACTATTCTTTTCAATAAAAAAGAATGGTGCTTTGTATAATTTTCATTTGTGGTCTTTTTCATATATTTTGTTTTTTTACAGACAAAACTTCTGGCAGCCTACCTGTATGAAGTTGGCCGCATCTGTTGAAATATCTTTAATTTTTTGTTCTATGTAGAGGAACAAAATTAATGTATAAAATAGTAATGAAATTACGTAAACTATCATGTTATATTTGCTTTTTAATAATTTTCTCATGTATTTTATACTGATTATAAACTATTTTAAAAAAATTGTGTATTGTGAAATGATTATATTAGTGCCTTATCTGATATACTACCTAATTTAAGATTTAATGTTATGAATCTTATGAAATTGTTTATGAATTTGCAGAATTTTTGGATATTTTTCATGGCAGTTATGGAAAAGAACATTATTTTTCCCAAAAACATTATATAACCAAAACTTAAAATTTAAACATAACAAAGTTTATGTAGTTTTTTGCTCAATTTCTTTTTTTCAGGTCTATTATTGTTTGAATTTGCATTAGTATTATTGAGCATTTGTTTTGAATCATTCGTCAAATTCTTAAAATTTCTTCTCTGGCACTCTATATTGTGTTTTTCAGTTATTGAAATTTTTGGCATTATTTTAACCAAATTACTGGTTTATGTTACCGACAGCTCCAAATGGTTTGGATTCTACATTATTCAACACGTAAGATATTAAAAATTGAAGTCATACATATTCCTACATTCCGTGTGAAATCTTTATATATATATGGTAGATGGATTAACTGTTAGTTACTTTTTAGTTTGTTTTTAAATTAAGTAATTCTTAATACAATTAAAACATTCAGAAATATTAAAATGTTTACGCAATCAAAAATTAGTGAGTAACATCATTTGAAAATCTAAGAAGTCTTGACTTTCCGAAATTTTCACCTTGGAATGATTCAAGTAGACTCATTATATAGAGATCTTTATTAAGTTTGATATGATCAAAACCGTTCTGATACGCCGTACTGTTTTGATTGCTCACCTATCTGTGAGAGTGAGGAGATCCTTGTTAATATGCTTATCTTTCCTTTCATTTGTTCAGTTAGAAGCAGGCTGAGTTGGTGGATGGACACCGCTCTTTATATGTAGCAGTAGCAGTGACATCTGCGATTCTGAGTACCACTTGGGGCTCTTTTGCTCCTGATATATTTAAACAATATATAGGTTGTATGACAGTCACCTCATCTAGGAGGATACATTACTATAGAATGGGATTAAATTAATTAAAAATTCGTATACATATTAAGTATGAAATTGGGAAAATAATCCTAATTTCGTTATTCATGTGCTTGAAAATGTAGTAATTCTACGAAACTGCAGTCGCGAATTAATGAGTATAGTGATAAAAACAAAGTGTATTTTTCTCTATAATTCATGTAATTTTTCTCTATAATTCATTTAAAATACAAACAAATAGAAAATATTTCATTTTAATGCATTAAAATTCTTAAAGATTGTTAAAATATCTTTCATATTTGCAACAGAAAACATTTAATGATTCAATTAAAAAGTACAATTTTTACAAGTATTCAAGGTCTTCGAAATATATGCAAGTATATACAAGTTGATTTTGAAGTTGTACTTTATTCTGTTCTAATATGATATAATTAATTGCCGCGGAAACTGCAGAAAGGAACGTATTTGACAATTTTGATATAATGGCACTGACATTAACGTATTTGTCATGTGCATGTCAATTATATGTGAGGTTGAGCTTAGTACTTTCTTGGGGAAGTCGTAGTGCAGAGTGCAGAGCAGATTGATTAAAATGTGTTTGTTTATCCATATTTTTCCATAAATTGCAAATAATTTTCATAAAAAATTTATTTCATATTGTTAGGAAGTGTTTAAGTGATTCAAATTGCAATGCCAAATAAAAGCTTTTCTGATTATTCATCTAAGACAGCTTTCCCTCATGAGTTACCTCAAGAGGATGAAGAAAGGTTGGAAAAACTTTTCAAGAAACTTGATAAGGATGGAAATGGGAAAATAGATATACATGACCTATCGGATGCTCTCAAAGAGCATGGAGTGCATCAGCATTATGCAGAGGTTAGAACTTATGGAACAGTTGATAAGTGATAAATTATTGATACACTCAATAATTTTTTATTGTGATAAAAATAAGAGTATAACAAGATAAGGTTGAAAAAACTAACAAACATTACATACTATTATACCACATTCATTTATTAAATATTAGAAAGTTTGGTTAAGAATTTCATCTATTACCTATGTACCCTAGTTTTTTTTGAATACCAAGGTCATGGTTGAGATAAGAAGGCCAAATTTTCTAGTTTAAAATGTATTTGATGTTGCCTTTCACTGTTATGAAAGTTGTTTATTAAACTTAGCAATGTGCTAACATTGGGGTAGGGTATACCCCAAATTGTAACATACCCAAAAAGTCAAATTGAAGAAAAAATGCATAAGATCTGAATGCTCCATTTTTATCTGATCCTCATTCATTTAGGATACTTCATCTAAATGCTATGGTATTTAGAGTACATATATGAATTACTAAACAGCACATTTAAATACCATAATTGAAAGAATTATTTTTTCAAAAACCTATAATTTTTGTCATTTTACTGAGTGCATTTTTAACGTAATTAAACCATATGGAAAGTTGATCAATTGAAATAATATGACTGGTTCTGTATTTTAATTATAATGAATTGTATTTCATCTCATTCTTGCATCACTGTTATTTATGGGAATATTTCATATTCAAAATGTATTAACTGTTTTGTATTAATTATTAGATCACAAAAATAATCTTCTTATTCAAATGGTTGATGTTGTATAAATTTGGATATTCCAGAAATTCCTCAAGAGTTCCAGATCCAATGACGACCTGTTTTCCCTTGCAGATTTCATTCACTATGTTAGAGAACATGAGAAAAACTTACGGTTACATTTTTCCCATTTGGACCGCAATAGAGATGGTGAGTACAGTATAATATCACTGATAAAACATTAGAATTTTGCACAATTTCTTTTGTATTTAGAAACGGAGGAGAACATTTCTCTCAAGATTTATATACTTTGTTTGTGTTTTGTTAAAGGCAAGATTGACCTGGACGAATTGGCTGGGGCATTTCACGATCTTGGAATTCCGTTGGACAAGTGTGAAGCAAAAAAGCTTTTGCAGAGGTATTATTCTGATAAACTTCCTCTGGGGTTGCGGTTATCCATTCTTTGGTTGCATTTGATAACTTTGTGATACCTTCCAAATTATTCTGTTTAATTAAGTTAATGGCTTTGCCCCTGTATCTATGATGAAGTTAAGTTTTTTTCACTAAAGGTAATTAATGGAGGTGGAAACATACAAATCTTGTGACATTTATTATGAAAAAATGATTGCCACTGAACTGGTGAAATCTAATGAAAAAATTTAATGTATATCTTGCATTATTCTATCATTTTTATAAACATTTGCTATCTAGCTGTAAATAATGGCCTTAAGCTTCTACTTATTCTGAATGGACTTGATCTACTATTCAAATGTTTCATTTAATATATAAGAAGATGAACTTGAAAAATTGTAAAGTGACATATAATTTATGGATAGCATTTCCACTTCTCATCATTTTTCATTTTGATTTGAGATTAATACCTAAGAAGTTGTTTTTGTTATTCCTTTTATGAAACAAGTTACCATGTTTATTTTATATGTAAAAATCTTGTTATGGAAGTTTTTCGTTACTTTTGTTCATCTTCAGATACTTGTTTGTTTTTGGCTAAAAAACAACAGCTTTATGAACTTAAAAGATTTTCGCTATAAAAATAAAAGAGGAGACGGAAGCTATCGCATCTTTCTACCGTTCAGGAGTTAAATCAGGAGTTTAAATAATAGTCTGAGACAAACATTTTAGACTTTCTAATAGTCTAAGTAAGACAAACGCCTTAGACTATTAGAAATAGGTAGAATAGTCTATGTAGTAACAGCGGCACGAATTCAATTCGTTTTATATTGGAATAATTTGCCAAGTTTTTGATACGGCAATGGTTTTTCCATTTCGATAGTATTTTTCACAAAGTCTAATTTTGTCGTAAGGTGAAGTGTTCATATTAAGGAAATTTACCAAATATTACACCATGCATTGTATTTGTACAAAAGTAAATGGCTCAAATGTAAGTATTAGTTTCTTAATAATTAGTATTAGTTAAGTAATAGTTTTGAGAGACACGATATTTTAAAGCAATTGCCTGCAAGATGTTGGTATATAGAATAATTTTCTACTTAGTCAAATGAATGTCATTAATATTAACAAAAAACCAATGAAATAAACAATTAATTTAAAAAAAAAATCAATTTCTCAGCAATATTAATAAGTATTGCCCATGTAAATGTTCAAATAAGAAGTCCATGTAAACAATAAACCAATATTGGCTATCTCTGTCAATGTCAGTTTAATACTTGTCTCAACTATTACAAATGCAGATGCATGCAACTTTAACTTCTATATTGTTATTTGCTATATAGTACTCAAATTTGTTCAGTATGGATTATAAAGTATACACTTAAGTACCTGTGTAGCGTTTTTACTCAATTCTAAGAAAACAGTAAGGTTTCAACTTGTTTAGTTATTCAGATTGATGCTAGTATCTTTTTTGGAAATCTCGAATGTTCTCTACCTTCACTAGTATTTTTATGTACACTTCAATTGTTTTTGAGTTATTTTTCCTGTATTTTTTTAATACACTTCAGAATTTTACCTTGTGCGTTAAACAAACAATGAATCTTCCATAAAAAATGAACTGAAGATATGGCCTTATTCAGTGAGTTCTGCTGTTTCTGTGTAAGTTCTGATTCAAGTATAATTTCAGTACATGCGCTTACAAATCACCAATTTAAAATTTTTTGGATCTCAGAATATTTTCGGTTCAGATTTTTCTTTCACTGAGCTACATTCAGTTTCTTTATATATTTTTCTAATCTTCCAATATTTTTCAAGATATTTTTAATGTATTTTTCACATGGTCTTTTAGAACATCTTCAAAAATCAGTTTCTTGACAAAGGTGGTGTAGATGAAGGAAAGGATCTGCAGTTGGTTCAAATTTTTTTAGTTATGTTTCTTCAAGACTATTCAATGGCTAGAATGTTTGATTTATTTTGTAGATGAATAATATTAAGTGGAATAGTTAGATATTGAAGAACTTCTATTATACTAACTTGTAGCTTTACTAATCCTGTGTGATTGTGTTGTATTGTTGTTAACTCGTGGGTGCGACATCGAGCCATAATGTGAGAGTTCCTTTGAAGATTTTTATACTGTTAAGGAATTGCTTTTGTTTGGCTACTTTGCTTTTTGTGACCGTTCCGCTTTTACCGCAGTTTGCTGCCCCAGCTTCTTCTTCTTGCATGTATTTAATATTTTCCCCTTACATAGTTGTAAACCACATCTGACTGAAAAATTGAAAGTGAAGAAATTAGATTTTTAATATTAAGAATTTTTGTGAAAATATGAAATTAAAAAGTTAGGCTCTCACAACATAATGGTCTAAAATTATGCTATGCAGTATTTGAAATAATACATCATTGTTTCTTTTGAAGTATTTTAATTTCTAGTGACGGATTAAAGTAATATTACATGATATCATAAATCAGTTGTTGGAGGTTTAGTTTCCAAAGCTATAAAAATCTCACGTGACTTTTCATCATAATTTGTTTTATGATAATCAAACGACATTATTGCTAGGCAATATATTTAATTTCGATTAGGTATATTAATTAAGGTATAAATTAATTATCAAAGATTCAAAATTAACTAATAAACAATAGTTTCTTAGATTGTTGAGTTGTTAAAGACAAGATCATAATTTTACTATTGCTTGTTTTTGAGATAATATGCAGTAGTTCACTTTATTGCGCAAATATTCAGAGGAATATTAATCCTTTCAACAATAAAAAATTCCGCATGTTTAATTGAATTTTATGTTTTTTGATAGTTTTGCTTGTGTTCACCTCATATAATTCATAGTTACATCAATTTTCATAAGCAATATCAGTAACTGTTTCGAAACATCATACATTCATAACCATCCTACTAGAAATATTGTGAACTGATAATGAGGCAACTGTAAGGATATTTGTAAACATTTTCCTGGTAATGATAGGTTATAATTAAAGGTATTGATATAAAAACTCCTCTTTACATTTTGAAAAGTAATAGTGATTTCAAAAACTAAATCTCAGTAGGTGGTATAGAAATTATTTGAACCATTTGTATAATAATTTGGAGTTCTTAAAAGTCTATTGATGAATAATAAGGGATTTTTAAAGATGAATAGAAAAATTCAATATTCAGAAAAATGTTTTTTTGCAAGTATATGGGACGAAAAAATAATTTTATTGATCGTAGATTAATAAAAAATTATTATTGTATAATTGTTTATTGAAAAAATGTTTGTGGTAGTAAATCTGCTGAAATAAATAATAATTATGGGGGTAAAGGTAGATAAGGTTGTTGAAGGAACTAATATTCAAGTTCCACTTCCGATGCATATTTTAGAAACGGTATTTAACCAAATCATATACCCAATTCAAAATACTAACGTGTTTTTTATTCGAAAATTATTAGGGTAATTTAACGATTACTACTAAAAAAATTATTTAATCTTAAATAACTTGGATAACAGTAGCTTTGAGTCTACTGAAATGTTACATTTATAGATCCCGTTTAAATGTACCCAGGCGGACAAAAACATAGCTTCGAAGCGCACTTAATATTCACTCTCGAAGGTGTTGAGTTTGTTCTCGTTGACAACATTTGTGTAGACAGCTCTCTGAAAGTTTTACTTGAAGTATTTCAATATTTTATACCGATACTTCATATTATACTAGCATAATAGCATACTAGCTAGCTGAAATCATTCATACTAGCAAATACCGATTAGACTCGGTATTTGCTAGTATGAATGATTTGTGAATCTTGAAACAAGTTATCTTTTTGCACTGGTCGTGATCTGGAGCGATTAGGCATGGGACCATGCTTACACATTGCAGGCGAAGTACTGTTGTGTTCGAATGAAATGTTTACAAAGCCCCTACGTTCTCTTACTAATGTTGTCATGAGTAGGAATCTAGAATGCCTGGAAGAGTTTATACGTCTTTTTTTCGATAGAGGGAGCTCACGGGAATAGTTCACGAAATAACGTTCTCCTCATTCGGATATAGGACCTGAGGGCGTTCTGAAAGTCATCGATTCTTGATTGTTTAATTAAACAAGACTGATGATTCACAATAATGATGAAACAATTGTATAATATTATCATTCAACAAGTGCGATGATTTTTAGAAGGCCACTTAATATTTACTCTCGAAAGTGACAGGTTCGTTCTCATTGACAACATTTGTGTAGACAGCTCGTTGAGAGTTTTATTTGAAATATTTCGATTAAGACTTACTAGTATGAATTATTTGTGAATCTTGAAACTATATATATATATATATATATATATATATATATATATATATATATATATATATATATATATATATATATATATATATATATATATATATATATATATATATATATATATATATATATATATATATATATATATGCTTCTGGAGATTTTCGGGTTTGCTTCCGTGTGTTGTTTCGTTGGAAATCTTTGTTAAGGCGACGTTTCGACAAAGTCTCATTTGTCATTATCTAGCCGGTCGTTTGTCTACAAATCGTGAACTCAGTCTGAGTAGAAATAATATATATATATATATATATATATATATATATATATATATATATATATATATATATATATATATATATATATATATATATATATATATATATATATATATATATATATATATATATATATATATATATATATATATATTTTGAAAGTTTTTAGCATTAACAGGCTTTTTTAATATGAAAAAGTTTATTTTTGTTTATTTATTTATTTTTTTTTATTTTAGTTTTGACAAAGTTGTAATATAACAACGAAACGTCAACAAAAATAAACTTTTTCATATTAAAAAGCCTGTTAATGCTAAAAACTTTCAAAATAAATACCTCAAACAGGCAATAAATCAATTTCAAGAAAAATATATATATATATATATATATATATATATATATATATATATATATATATATATATATATATATATATATATATATATATATATATATATATATATATATATATATATATATACTAATGTCGAATATACTATATTCTTTTGAATAATTTGTCAACAAATTATCGAAAGAAAGTTATAGTATACTTTGAAATCGAATATCTACAAGTGCGATAATATAGCACTAGGTGTACAGAATTCTTTTTCTTGTATCAAATTATATATATATATATATATATATATATATATATATATATATATATATATATATATATATATATATATATATATATATTCATAAAATGATAGTTTGAAGTAATGACAGTTTGTCAATTTGACAATTTTATCAGGTTTTTCGTCTAATTGAAATATATGTTTTCGTGTCTAAATTTAAATTAGAATAATTAATATTCGGAAAGTAATTGAATTATTAACCGCTATGTGTTTCGGAGGCCGAAGAATATTTTTCTCTGGATTTTGGATATCTAAATTGGTACGGAAAACTAAAAATATCTAATATATATTAAGAATTAAGGTACGTCCTTTGCTGCGGTCTTTTTATTTGTACAACTTACTCTTTATGATGCATTTTATATGCAGAAATTACATAAAAGTATTGTAATGTTACAGAATGGATCAAGATGGTAGTTTGAACATAAGTTTCGACGAATGGCGAGACTTCCTTCTGATGGCACCTGCACATGATATTCACCAATTGATAAACTACTGGCGCCATTCTACGGTAAGAAGTTTTATGTGCACTATATGCCCGTTTGCACTTGTTTTGAATTTGTTGGCTTCCGTTAGAACGGCGGATTAGTTCTATATGTAGCGGCTACTCCCTTCTGATGAGACCCAATAAATTCAAAACATTTGCTGAAAGTTGATTCTTTGAAAGATCTGTACTAACATATTTCTCCTTTGATTTTCCTTAGTTTTCGCAATAGATATTATTGACTATCGCCAATGAAACCGTGAAATTGTTACAATTTTTATAATTTACTAACTTGTGTATAGATAAATGTTGCATTTTAAAATTATTTTGGAATATACGCGGTATCATAAATAAGTGTGCCGACTTCAAGTTGGGTTCTTTCATAATTATAATCTCTGTTTAACATACAGGGTCACACTGTCATTTAAGTTTAGAGAAAAAACTTGACGTGGTAGAAAGTCAGCATGCTGATTTTAAGATCATATCAAATTTACTTAATTTTTGTTCAGCAAGCCCTGGAAGATGAAATGAAAAGAACATTGGTAAATATTCCACATTAGTTGATTTAGTGCACCTTGCTATTCGACGTCCGCTTGTTTGTATCACACTAAATAATCCTCGATATGTCTAGCATGTGTGTTAAATGCTAAATGTTTGTAGATGCGTAACACATAACTGTTGAAATTATCGTACGGACTGACAAAATTTAAGTTTCAATTTCAGTAAAGAACATTTATATAATAGTTATTTATTTACAGTTTCTTTCGTTACTAAGTTTGTCAAAACTGAAAAAATTTGTAAATATATTTAAAAAGAAATTGATTTGCTTATAATTTCTTCTACCAAGCAATGAAATTTAGATTTTTGTCATTACCTCTTTGTTAATTCTCGTTTAAAATATTCAATTCAAGAGGCAGTCATCATTTTGATCAAAAACAAAACTTGGAGAAATCTAAGGAAAAATTCAATTCGTCCAGCAAGATTTGACACTTTTTGAATCTATACATTAAGAGAAGTGCTCGTGAAACAATATCTGACTCAATAACATGATATATATATTCTTCATATGACTCATAATGTAGAGAAATTTTGAAGATTGATTTTCACATAAATCTTAAAAATAATTTGTATAATACTTGTAATGATACTACTGAATTTAAACCCTTAATGCATTTTATGAGTAGAACATAATATTGTTTCAAATTCACAATAACAAAAATTGATAATTGAACAAAATGTTAAATGTGTACATTGATAAATAAAATTTGAAGAAAATTAAACATTCTGTGGAAATCTATAATTTCTGCGTCTTCCTCTAATTTTAATCTCCAATTATCTATTTGCTAAATGTTGTTCCAGTATTTCGAAGTAGGTAGTCTTTATTTGTTGGGACAAAACTCCAAAAATTAAAAATGATTTTATCTAATACGTTTCATATTCATTTTGAAGCCTTCTTGTCATTTTCCAGAAAATTCATTGAAAAATCTATCATAAAAAAGTGATGATAGAAAGCAGAATTTTAACGTAGCTAAAGTACCGCTAGATGCATACAATTGAACTGAATTAATATTAAAATAATGGGGGGGCAATCTGTTTATATTCAGAATATTAGTCATCGAATTAGTAATATAATATAATTGAACAAGTAAAGAATATTATCATCGAGTAAGTAAATAATTTTAAGAAACAAATATAGAAAACTGTAATTCGAAAACCGTTACTTTATCATATATAGTCGCCTCCTCAAGTGATTCCGTTGTGATCAATTTTTGAACCACTCTGTATATAATCCATATTTCGTAACGCCTGTTAAGTAAACATGTTTCAGTTTACATTAAGCTGAAATTATATCAGAATTTTTCAAATATGAAATTATTTATATTACCGAAAACAATTGATTAGTAAAGAACTTGGCAAGATTTCGTAAATACACCATATCTTAATTCTTACAGTATAATTAAGAAATAATATAGTTATTTGATAAAATGAATGACCAAATGGAAAATATGTTTGAATTCTCACCTAAAATTTACTGTTCATTCGACAATCATTGTAATTCCATCGAAAATATTTTCGTGTTCATTTTAATAAATAATTCTTGTAACTTCTTTAAGTTTTAATTCTTCTGAGTCCTACTTTACCTTAAAATGAAAGGAAAAAAATTGATATTGTCTGGTGTAACTATGTTCAGGATGAACTAATTTGCCACGCACAAAAAAATCTATACATCACGCGCGGATTCACCTTTTCCTTAATGCAATTAAGATGCTTACATAACCAGAATTAGTTCTATTTACATAGCGTCCTGTTCACCTATGACGACTTTTATCAGACGGTGCGATACAGTGCTGTATCGAAATGGCCCAGATAACGTTTTAATTGATATCCTCGCGAACATTTGGACAAAAGCAGATATGACTGGAAATTGCCTGGATGATGTGCAATCCTATCATCTTACAAAGATGAACAACGTTCTCAAGATTTCCGTTCGCGAAAGTGTATTCATTTTGTTTGTGATTTTTCGTGCGGCGCGAAAGTGAATTTGTGTCAATTTTTTTCGTTCATTATTCGCAACATGAATTCGATATTTCTAATCGTTAGAAGACGAAAAAGCTGTGCAGCTTTTAGTTTTTGGTTAGTTCAGGTAACTTACTTTTTTCATTGAATGAACATCATTCAAGTTCTGTATGTATACCGATGTAACTTGAAACAATTTTGTGCTTGTTAGTATATGTGGAAATTACAGAAGAAATTAGAACGTTAGTAACTTGTAAAATAACAAGTGATTCGTCAAACGAACACCTCAAGAGATCTCCATATCTTCATTTAGGTACATAAAAGAATTTTGAGTATTAATTTTTTTTTGTGAAAATGCATGGATTTTCTTTTACAAGAATTTGTTTAGCTCAATTTGAATTTGATAGTATTGTACTGAGCAATTTGAGCTGTGAATTTGATGAATATTTTCATTCCATTTTTCGTCTATAATAAATTCCAATTTCGTGATTCAAATATCCAAATATTGAAGTTTGTTTTACTTGAATCAATTATTTTCCATAACTTGAACACACTCAACTCATGAGTAAATATTTAACCTCCTCTTATTTGCTTATTTAGGTATGCAGTTTCCTGGATGCATTACTGAATATTTTCAAAAGTCAGTTTTACGAAATTTAATTTGCATTTCATCTTATCTTCACATTCTATGTTAACACCTATTATTATTTCGGTCTTTTATCTAGGGTTATTGCCATTAAATCCTAATATAGAAATACCTATGATATTCTGATTAATTTGTCCTACACTTGACTAATACGCTTTGATTTTTTTTAAAAAAAATTTTTCGAAAAAGTGGAAACCAGAATCGTGTGAAAATATATTCATTGCAATAATATTCATTGCTACAAATAAATCATTATAATGGTTGAGAAAGAGCTTGATTGCAAGGGATTTATGGAAGACAAAAATATGCAATAATTTCCCAATAAAGAGATAGGAAATTCTCATTTTATCTCATTTTATCTTGCTATTACCTTTCTGATTTAAAGCGAAAAAAATCACTATGCAATATCTTACTTTTTATACAATGTAGGTATAATACCGTGAAAGATTCCTAGAAAGCCGATGATGTAATTGTCTAGTCATTGACTTTAGCAATGGTTTTCTGAAGGTTCTGTTCAGTGGTATAAATGGGATTCGGGTTTTTTAAAATTTCATTGATATAATGTTAATTGACATTAATTTTTGTTTGGGTCGGATTCAGGTTTTTAAAATTTCCTTAGTATAATGTTAATTAATGTTGTACTTCAGTATCATCTTCAACTAAAAAATATTATATACTTGAATTAATGTACCTGTAGATCTTTTATTCGTAGTTAGTTGCTTGTTTAACGAAATTCTGACATGTACAAAAGTAAAAAACTTGAAATGTAATTTAAAAATTATATTCATTTTGCTAATGAAAGTTAGTACGCAATTTAAAATGTTTTATTGATTTAAAATATTTTTATTATCTCGAGAAGAATATCAAAAGTAGAATCTCTGAAACAATACGTTTTGAAAGATAATTAGAGTTCGTTTATTTCCTATGAACTTCTCGTCATGTGTAATCAGCTAATCTAAATAACTTTAGGCCATGAACGTTGTACCCTGGAAGTTCCCTGATAAGTAAGAATTGTGACTATAAGTAGGAAACTATCTATTAACACGGTTTATAGGTAAATCACTTTCGTCGGTCATTTCTGGAACCATCCAGAATGAATTGAACAAAATGAATATGTTAAACATATTCTCAATGACTTTTTATTTCCATTAGCTGTTAATAATCCTTGTTACAATATGATTTCTAATAATAGAGTGAGAGGACAAGAGTAGAGGAATTGAAAGCAGCAAAGCAATTATTAAGAGGATAATTTTTATGGCATATGAAAATGGTGACATTTGATCTCTTCATATAAAAGGATATAATTGTACTTTATGTAAAATTTATTCTACGACGATTAGAGCCATAAAATCTGATTTCAAGCCTTTATTGATGTTTTGAATTCAACGTTAGTACGCTCGATCCGTAAATTCAAGTAAGTTCCTATATATTGTCTTAAGCAATATTATGAAAATTGATATTTTGTTCTTACTGAAAAAATGAATCGTCAACGAGTACTCATACTTTATATAAATCTCCGTGCTGCTCTACTTTCAACAGAAAGTAGTACAACTATTAGTTGAATCAAATTCATATATATATATATATATATATATATATATATATATATATATATATATATATATATATATAATTAATTGCAAAAAATAAATTCGTTTATTATAAATAATTGCTTTGTTTGAATTAAATTAATGAGAAAAGTAAACCTTACATATTCAATCAACACCTATAGTATGTTTCTGCTACTATCCATGAAAAAATTGTTTGCAGAAATGTTTAAGGAGATGTATAATTGAAAACAATAAAAAAGAAATGACATCAGTATTACAAATTAAGAGTGAAATAACACAAAATAATTTATTATCTATGAAGCGGTCAAGGTAAATACCGTCTCTGTAAAACGCGAAAAAGATTATTTGATCAAAATACAGGAGCGTTTTAACAAGGAGAATTTTAAGGAATTAATACATAGAGACTCGACTACTAAATATAACACGAAAGTTAAAAAAGACATGGAAATGTTTGGGATATTAATGATTCTCAATTAGCGGCTCTGAATCACAGGCGGACTATTATATACGCATCCAAAAATTCAAAAAAAGATTGCTTATGCGTCCAATTGTGTCCTTTCCTTGCTTAAATGAAGCAGCATATAAAATATATAAATTTCTGACTACGAGCTTGCCAATGTTTATTGGATACAATTCAAGAGTTTTGAACTATCAAATGAAATTAAAATCATAAATCTTTTTCCTTATATACCGACTACTATAAATGTAATGAGCTACATATCGCAGAAAAGCAAATAATTATTTCATTGATTTTATTATCAACAGATTGATGGTTTAGTTCATCTAGAGCAGTGGTCTTCAACCTTTTATTATTTAAGGGCCAAATTATTTTCATCGAGGACTTGGAGGGCCGCATTGATTAAGCTAATAATGCTCATATATATAGGCCCGTATACATGTATATATACATACATTTGAATTATATGTGTTATATATATATATATATATATATATATATATATATATATATATATATATATATATATATGTATATACATGTGTGTGTGTGTGTGTATTTGTGTGTGTGTTGTGTGAATTTTGTCTCAGGTTAAAATAATTTACATGAATTTGTTATAATATTTTATATTTGTTGATAACTACATTAAACATCAATATTCAATACAATATAGGCCTACTCGACATATATTTAAACATGTTATAAAACTCAAAATAAAACTTAAAACATTAAATTTGTGACTTTGGTGGTTTAGTGAGAAACTTGAAATTGTTTCTCTTTCATTAATCTATCAACATTGGCTTTTATGTCAGATGTGGCAATTCGAAGAGAGTTCTCTAAATGAGTGTCAGAAATACGGTTTCTCAATTTCGATTTCACGTTCTTCATTCTGGAAAAAAGCTGCTTACAGATGTAAGTGCTACCAAAAAGAGATGCTGTGGCCAGAGCATGAGATCTGATTGCTGGAAATCGATCATTTTCAAAATACAATAAGTAAAACTCCAGAAGTTTAAAGTTTTTAAATTTTTCCTGTAAATCGCTATTGCACTGAAAGTCAATAAGTTTCATTTGTATATTTCCGGAATAGTTTTCCACATCAACACTGAAAGGAGCACAAAAAAGCTTCATCATATTTTTATTTTGCTTGAAGTCCAAAAACCTGTTGCTAAAATCTTGTTGTAACATGGAGAGTGCTTCACTGTATTTTTCTTTGTTTTGAACTTCACATTGCGACAGTGTTGGAAAATGTGTGAAGTTGCCCTGTAGTACTTGATTCTTCCACAAACAAAGTTTTCTCTCAAGCGCCTCAACTTGATCAAAGAGGTTGTGTATCATAGCATTTTTCCTTTGTAGCCTAATATTCAAGTCATTGAGATGCATTGAAATATCCGTTAGGTACCCAACTTCGGTGCTGCAATATTTCTTTTATTTGTTTGGAAACAAAAATCATTCGGCGGGCCACAAAAATATATACGGCGGGCCGCGGTTTGAAGACCACTGATCTAGAGGATTATCGTCTACGACGTAGACTTTACGTTATTAAGTCAAATATTTTTGATCCGTTGGGAAATTATTATGTTTTTTTGAATTAATAATATGGATCTTGTATGGAGAATTTATATAATAAATTAAAATTTAAACACTGGGCTTTAGTTTTACTGAGTATATTAACAAATCTACATATGCTTTGTATGGTTAGCCCATTATCAAGAGTAATAACTATTAAATCAATGTTACTTTTGATAATGAGCTAACCAACCGAAACATATGTAGAGTTCTTAAATACTCAGTGAAACTTAAGGCATGTGTTTTAATTTTAATTTATAATATAATGTTTCACCAAGTGATAAGCGAAACCTCCATGTCAATTATGGAAATTTATGTTGATAACGTTTATTGTATTAGTCATTAAATTTAATTTATTATTCAATTCTTCATTGTGAAAATGGTTGTAGAATATATTTTGCATACACAGCATATTTTAATTTTATTCTTTCCTCTCATGATTAATTCTTAAATTGAATGATAATAATAATATAATAAAATTGAGTTCGTTTAATCGAGAAATTTATTTACTCAATTTTAATTCAAAATAATTTGTACTTTCTTCAAATAAACCTTCATTAAATCCATTCATTACTCAAAAATTCAATCAACAGATGGTTCTTATACTCTTTGCAGTACCTTGATATTGGGGAGGATATGAATATACCTGATGACTTTACACAAAGAGAGATGCAAACAGGAATGTGGTGGAGACACCTGGCTGCGGGTGGCATAGCTGGTGCAGTTTCTAGAACATGTACGGCCCCTTTAGATAGATTGAAAGTTTTCTTGCAGGTAAGTGTAAGAACATAAATAGAATTTTCATTACTCTGGTTAATGTTTTGTTGTTTCGATTTGCAGCAGTGTGCGGCTCCCTTTTTTAAATAATTTTATATCAGTCAGTTCTTCATGCTTGTTTAAAAATACATGTCTCAACTCTGAGAACACTCAAGTACAAAAGTCAATAGGTTTTGAAGGTACTCATTTTAGTACTCGATATGTGTCAAATTATAAATATTATCTGCATATATGGTTGGCTCACTGAAAATATGCTGTTTTATTAAGTGTTCAGGAATGTCACTAATTTCTTTTTTATTGATGAATGTACTTGTGTTACTTTTTTGATCTTGCTGGTACTTAAAAACATGAATTATAATGAAGTAGGTTGACACTTAAGTAAGAAAGTTAAGTTGTGTTAAGTGTCGACTAATGTTGTTGGGTAATCGTGAATGTAGAAATATTTGATATTTGAAAACCGAATTTAGACATTTTAACCATTACCGATTAAACTTGTAATGTGAAAAAATTCAAAATTGGATGTTATAAAACTCTTACAAATCCACCAACTCATTTTAAAAGTATATATATATATATATATATATATATATATATATATATATATATATATATATATATATATATATATATATATATATATATATATATATATATATATATATATATATATATATATATATATATATATATATATATATATATATATATATATATATATATATATATATATATATATATATATATATATATTTGAAGTTTGTAATTATTAAATTAATATATTGCAGGTGCAGACGTGCAAGCAAAAAATTTGGGACTGTTTTAATGGCATGGTTAAAGAAGGAGGTGTTAAGGGCCTCTGGCGCGGAAACGGAATTAATGTGTTGAAAATTGCTCCTGAAACTGCCATAAAGTTTGCTGCTTATGAGCAAGTTAAGAGGTTCATTAAGGGAGATTCTAAGAATAATCTTACAATTTATGAAAGGTTTATCGCCGGCGCCTTGGCTGGTGGAATCAGTCAATCGGCAATATATCCTTTAGAAGTATTAAAAACTAGGTGAGATGAAATTTTATATCATTCACTATATATATATATATATATATATATATATATATATATATATATATATATATATATATATATATATATATATATATATATATATATATATATATATATATATATATATATATATATATATATATATATATATATATATATATATATATATATATATATATATATATATATATATATATATATATATATATATATATATATATATATATATATATATATATATATATATATATATATATATATATATATATATATATATATATATATATATATATATATTGGATCATATTATACATAATGCAAAAATTTTATTTGTAATTTCACTGTATTATTTTAGGTTAGCTCTAAGGAAAACTGGACAGTATAATAGTATAGCAGATGCAGCCTTTAAAATTTATAGGAATGAAGGTCTTCGTAGTTTTTACCGTGGTTACATTCCCAATATTCTTGGCATCATTCCTTATGCTGGTATTGATCTTGCAGTCTATGAGACATTGAAGAAGAAGTACCTAAACTCTCATTCATCTGAAGAGCAACCCAGCTTTTATATTCTCCTTGCGTGTGGTAGTGCCTCCAGTACTTTGGGGCAGATGTGTTCCTATCCTCTAGCTTTGATAAGAACAAGATTGCAGGCCACAAGTAAGTAATTAGTGACTATGCAATGGCATTTTAATTCTTAAATATATATTTTCTTATGTTGAAAATGATTTAAATTCAATATTTATTATTTTCTGTAGCTATTCAATCTACAATGGATGTATCAGCTGTTAGCATGACAGGGGTCTTCAGGCGAATAGTAGAAACAGAAGGTGTGTTTGGTCTGTATCGAGGCATAACTCCTAATTTTATCAAAGTAATGCCAGCAGTCAGTATCAGTTATGTTGTCTACGAATATTCAAGCAGAGTACTTGGTGTGAATATGACATGATCACAGAAGATGTTTAGGAACAAATTTTGAGTTAGACGAATGATTTCTTTAATAGGCTGGGCCGCTGGAAGAAACAAGGTTCAGGTAATATTCCTTCCGACCTGAACCAAGATCCTATTGATATAACTTTTTTAATTTATTTGTACAGATTATAATACGTAATATTTAAGCTTTTTACAGTTAGTTACTTAGTTTTTTAATTTTATCTTTTCGAATTGCAAATTCTCTATCACAGTATGTAGATTTTTTCACAATGATGAGAACCCAAAGAAAAAATTTACCCTGAGTCTATATCTAAATATTATTGTAATACGCAGTAATAAATTGATTGTAAAGCTGGAAATATTCACAATGTGAACTTATTGAAGATTAATGAATAATAATTTTAATTAATTTGATTTATCCAAATAATTAACGGAATTTTACAATCAAAAATTTTTCTTTGAGATATAGGACATATTAAGTGAAACACATTTGATACTTTGGTTTTAACCCTTTGGTAATGCATTTTTTTCAACACACAAATTGCTTCACTCCAATTATCCTCTGTAACCAATATAACTGGCTGGAAGTTCTAGCATTTAGCTAGATTACAGAGTATGAAACAGACACGTCAAAATGTAATGTTTTTAAATAATTTATATATCACTTGAATATATAAATTATAAAGTATTTCTCTTACTTTAGTCAACTTTTCATTATTTTATGGAAATATTTTTTAATGGATTTGTTAAATGCCCAAATATTTCCAAAATATAATTCGAATTTTATGAAACATATTTTAAAAAGATAGGTTTGTTCTAAAGTATGTTTATCATATTTCAATTATGTAAGTACACAACTATACATTCATAAAAAAATTAATGCCACTTAAAATTGTGATTAAGTAAAAAATACGAAATTTACATAGGAATCAACTAATGGTCCTTATTGTGCAACATTCAGTTTTCTTGCCTGTGTAGTTATAATATATCGATATCGCAAATGAGTGATCACTGCAACTCTTATATTTATGGCTGTAAAATTGAATGCATTCAATGTTCTAAAACCAACTCCATTTGCCTCAATGGAAAGTATAGTCATAATATATTTCCAAGGTAAATATTACAAGTTATCCTAAGTCAAATTTTTATCATCAGTGTAAAAATGTAATACTTCTTGTTGAATTTTAATATATGCCTTGAAACATTCACCTTCATAATTCTGTGTATTCAACATATATCCAATGTTAAACTTACATACACCTGTCGTGATTCCTACTTCCTTTCGTGAATTTTCTAGAGTAAGTTAAAATACATTCAAACTGAAAAGACATGTTCATATACTCCAAAAGTATTGTTTCAAATCTGTATATTCACATAACTTTTCAAAGCTTGATAAAAAATTCTTCTGTGAATAAACCATAAGAGAATGCTATATTTATAGAACTATTGGTATATTTTACTCATAATCTAATTTATTCATGTTCAACATTGATTGTACCTTACGCATTTCATTGCTTTCATTAAATTCAAATGGTAATAATGTCATTAATTCATCACAATACGATTATTAAAGTTTAATATTTGAGCAATCCAAATGTTTAATAATGAAATGTATGCTTTGAAATTATCAGGTAATCCGAATAAATATTAAAACTGGTTATCACTGTAGGTGGGCACAGTCCTTACTTATAACAAGTATATTGATGGCTAACCCATGAATTTAATAGGTGTAACACATTCAGAGCTGTTATTCATACAGCAGGAAAATTCTGGTATCTCTTGAAGGGTTTTAAAAAATTATGAATCCGTATAAAAGATTGTGAATTATTTGTGATTGGAATTGCTATAAAAGGTATAATTTATTTAGATATAATCTTTTTACCAAAGATAATAATAGGCTATTTTCAATGCTCTCTTGTTATAAAATATTTCAAATTGTTGTCGTTTAAAACCTAAAATTGTGATGTACTTAATATTTTAATAATTCATATTTATAAAGAAATCTGATATAATTTATAAAAATATAAAATACATAATTAATCTTCATTTATTTTTTGCAAATCTCCTGCAGCTTCCTCATCCAGCATCCAGTATACCTCACCAGATGTTGGGTTTACTCTACTAGCGGGTAGATCTTCCTTGTTATGTAATATTCTCTAGAAATTGAAATACATAATATAGCTATATAAACTTGAAGTCAATAAATTTATAACAATAAAAAAGGTAGAATACCTTAGAATGGTTATTATTTAAATTATTCTTCATGATAATTTGTAACATTTGGGATGAAACCTAATTTTTCAAAAAGATATTTATACTACCAATAAAAACTTGCATTGTACCTTTTGTAGGGAGATTACTCTATCTTTATGCAAAAGTAATGACTTAATGTATACCACTAAGAGAAAAATCGAATGTTAAATGCAAATGTACTTCCTGCAAACACAAATGCATTTGTTCTAAAATTACTTTTTATTCACCTTCACTATCCCTGCCTTTTCTTTACCACAAACAACGAAGACACAATTTTTGGAATTATTGACAACTTTGAAAGTCATAGTGATTCTTTCAGAAGGGGGTTTAGGTGAATCTGTAATAGCTGCTATCCATTCATCAGTTTCTTCTAGAAGTGGATGATTAGGAAAAAGTGAACATGTATGCCCATCAGGTCCCATGCCAAGTAAAAGCAAATGAAATTTAGGAACTGTTTCACCTGGAAAATATCTCTTCAACTGTTCTGTGTAATCCGCAGCAGCTTCTTTAGCTAAAAAGAATTAAAATTTAATATATATAATAACAGCATTACCTGCATTTGCAAGCAGCTGTTGACAGTTATACTGTTATTTTATATATATATATATATATATATATATATATATATATATATATATATATATATATATATATATATATATATATATATATATATATATATATATATATATATATATATATATATATATATATATATATGAACTACATAATAATATAATAATGATATTGTGAAATTAAAAATTTTTCATACATAATGCACTCGTCATCAATATACATAGATAAATGTGGCTGCAAAAATTATTTGTGCAATAGGAACCAAACTGTAACATGTGAAGATGTACTTTTAAGCTTGAAAAATAATAGAAACGGAGTTCACCAAGGAAGCATTTTAGGACCACTCCTCTTTATTTTTTATATAAATTATTTTAAAAATGTGTTAAAATAATGTTTGGTGTTTTTTAAGGCTTTGATTGCATATAATAAATTGCCATTATATACACGGAATTTAGACTTAAAAAACTTTAAAGTGAAAGTTAGGAGTTTATATTTGAGTTAACAGGACCAGTAAAAATTGAAAAAACAATATAGACCCTTGACATAGACATATTCTTAAATTAAAATGTTAAAATGTAATTAGTTTACTATGTAGCATCTTTGCTAAATACAGTTTTTTATATATATATATATATATATATATATATATATATATATATATATATATATATATATATATATATATATATATATATATATATATATATATATATATATATATATATATATATAAATCCTTGTCTAAAGAGGAGAGGAGAAAAATAAATAATATTGGACATCACAAACTGTAAAAAAAAAAAATCCATTGATTATGCCATAATATGCCAATTTAAACAATTTGAATGCCATAGTCTAAAGCAACAATAGGTACAAATACAAAATTGAAATTTTACTGTGGCATATGTCTGACAAATTCAATATAAATTAAGTATTTGGTAATTCTATTTATTTGATAAATCTATTCAAAAACCGGAACAGTAGAATTCTTGAAATATAATTTAAATAAATTACATTTACCATATGTAATTAAATAATTCTTAGTACATATATGAATATATAACTTTTATAGTTATTGAAATAGTACAGATGGAATACAGACATATACAGATTTCCAGATCTCAATAGCTCTCGGCAGCATGTCCCATACTGTAGTACTTTTAAAAGACTATTCTTTACATAAACAGACTTAACCTAACAGATTTTGAAAAAAATTCCCATTTTACAGATGAAATAAATTCAATGAATTGTAATATATTGGTTGTCTTCATTTTTACTTATCCAATTGAATAAATGTACAAACAGCACAGTAACCTTATTCAAAATTGAATTGAAAAAAAAAATGAACAAAACTTTTAAAATTTTGTAATTTCTAAATAGATTGGTATCAGAACAGAGCTGTGATTTGTTAGTTGATGTCATAAGAGACTCACCTGAAACACCTTGTTTGATCCTTATAAAATGATCCTCTGTAAGTTTGGAAGTTCCAATTAGAGCAGATTTGTAAAATCCATAAGTTGAGTCATTGCTATCTTCCGGAACATTTCTTTCATCGCAAAAAAATAACTTCCATTTAGTAAAATCGGTTTTAATCTTAGGAATTCCTATGGTTAGAAAGGTAGCAACGGAACCACCTTTTTGTTCACATAATATATCGGTTAAGCTTGTCAATTAAACATTATTATCAAATACCCACCTGATAATCCAATTTTGAATATGTTATCTTTAGCTATAGATTCCTTAGCAACATTTTCAATGAGATTAATAGTTTTTTGAAATATATCGTCTTTGTTTTTGCCTACAATTATTTTCATTTTGGAAAACACTATTGAAAGTCTGTATGAGGTTAGTTCTGAAGTTAGAAGTCTGAAATTAATTGTCACGTTAAGAACCCCGGTTATCTATAAAACTTATTTTGAACCTGCAATATCAAAGTTCAATTTTCAATTATTCAATTACAGCCTAACTCTACTTACATAAGTAAAGTTAGGCTGTGATTCCATATTCCAAATGTTTTTCATTTCTGTTGTTGGTTGCTAATAACTACAAATAGTTCCACTAGCACGAACAAATTGTCTACAACCTATCAAGAACTTTATTCGACATTCAAAAAGTAGATCGAATAAAATAAATATCTCAACCTCAAAACTCGATCCTATAGAACAGTGTACTAATTTTAACGGTATTAGGTGTCCTCTTCAGTCAATATTGCCATGCAATAGTATCTTGTGGACATGTAAAAGTATTTACTAAAATTATTATATGTAATAATTATGTATTTTCAGACCCTTGTGACTATTTCTCAGTTTTTGCGGTTGTAGACCTTGAATTGTACTTTCAAATAAAATATCAAATTGGAATCCATCTTTATTTTTTACAATGGAGTGAGGAACGGCGTTAGAGATGGACATTCATAGTTCTTGGTCAATTCTTTCATCCTGAATCATATCCATGTATCACAGCCAATGGATATAAACAACATACGTTTTCCATTCGAAGCATTAGATAGTGTTTCCGATTCTGGTAGATCCAGATTTATTGAATTGGCTCGATTTTAGTTGATTATGTTATGATGTACTTTTTTTGAAAAATTAAAAAAATTTCAGTTAGTAGAGCCAACTTTAACGCAAGTATGACATAAATGACCATTGAAATTATATTGTACAGTAATAAATCGATTAGAATGGGTTTGTAATCAACAGTCCCAATCAAAATGTGGAAATTAGTACATTTTTTTTACATTTTACTGTTGGCAGTAATTTACGAGTTATCATTTCTATGTCTTACTAAAGCGGGAGACAAGAAAAGACGGTTTGAAAGCGTTTGTCTGAATGATGGTTATACCAACTAAGAACATTATGAAAGTGCGAAAACGGGGATTTTTTAAATCCCTTGGAAATTAGATTTGACTATTATATAATAGTTAGATCTACACTACAGTTTAACGCCGGTTCCGAACGGCTATTGGGCTTGTAATCAATGTACATTACCCAGCATATATCATTATATAAACTAATAAATCATAGACAATCACAAATACCCATGCCTTCAGCCGGGCTCGATCCCGAAACCTACCGCACCATAGTCGGGTAAGTCGGGTCATCTACCGACTAAGCTACGCAGATCGGCTAGTTAAACATAATTTCCAAGAGATTAAAAAATTCCTAGAGTTCGCACTATATATAGTCCAGACAGTTTATAGAAAGATAACTTTTCAGAAGATTTTAACTTTCAATCTAAGGGCTCCGCAAACATTGCCCATCGGACATTCCAGAGTCGGAATTTTCGTCGAACTATTATTAAAATGAGAGGTAATAATAAAAACTGGTCTAAAAATCACTGACTGAACAATTCTTTATTCGACTAGTTTCGCCTTTTACAGCATTATCAAGAATCTTAAAATTTACAGCATTATCAAGAATCAAAAAAGGCGAAACTAGTCGAATAAAGAATTGTTCAGTCAGTGATTTTTAGCCAAGTTTTTATTATTACCTCTCATTTAAATATGAACTATCACAGAGTAGATTCATCGTCCATTGAATTTACGAACTATTATTATGAAAGGAATATCGATATACAAAATTAGCTATACTGTTAAATATTATATTCACATTTTGAGCGCTTTCCTTTGTTGATTTATTATTGGCAACAAAAAAATATGAATATCTGCATATAGAGAATGACTTTTAAAAAAAAAAAAAATTATTCGTACTGGATTTATTCGATTCAGGCAATAATATTAAAAAAATATTTCATATATTCTCCATATTTCATCGATAGCAGATCTGTGTACACAATAAGAAGCAGACATAAGTAATTAAGTAGGAGTATAATTAGTACACGATAAGGCTTGCCTTTTATGAAGAATTTATTGAATACAGGGACTTACTATTTTGTGTAATTGATAACATGTACAGTTTGTATAGCATCAATCAATCTTGGGATGTGTTTACTGTGATATTTACAAACTCCTAGTGCAGAGTGTACCAGAAAAAATCCAAGGACAGAACGAGAAACTCGTGAGAAACATATTTGTAAGGAAATACTAGCATTGAAAAAAAAATGAGTAAGAAATCAAGCAAATATGCAAATAATGTTAGATTTTAAGAATTATAAAAATGAATTGATTCTACTGTTAAAGCAGAAGAAAAATTGATAAAATCGAAATTTATTCTTGACGTAGGTACATTGAAAGCTAAGATAACTCGCAGTCAAGGTGAATTGGTTTCCTATATTTGCTGATATTACGGGACATGGAAAACTGTATGAAAAAACAGCGATCCTGGTTAAAATAGGAGACTACTTATTACGCTAAATTAGCAAAGGCCTCTCCAAAGATATTTAAAATCTAGAAAGAAGAGATATGTAAGTGGATGAGAAATAAAAGAATTTCAGTTCAAAGTTGAATGTAGTATATATTTGCGTTGCTGTTCGATGATGACTAACTAATATTAGATTATTCGACTATTTATAGAGGATGAAGAGGACGCCAGATACATAGTTACAACAATACTCGAAGAAAACAAGAAATGGCACCTAGAGAGTGATTCAGAAAAAACTCAGTATATGAGATCTGAATATAGTAGCAAAAACTACCGCAATACAACCTCTACAAGTATTTGGGAGTATCGATTACACGGGACGGTCGAAATGAAAGGATCTTAAAAAGGAATATAGGACAATCGAAAAAATGAAAATTTTGGCGCATATGATTAAGCTCTAGTGCACAAAATGAATAAAGAGAGAATATATTGAAAAGCACAATTCTCACCGCTAAAGTTATTGTGAATTGTCAAATATCCATTTTATAAATATTATGTTAAATCAAAATTTAAGAGAATTATTGGATAATATAAATATGCAACAGATCGCTGAAAACATTAGATCACTGAATAAGAGAATTTACTTGCTACAATATTTTCGTAACCTAAATAATCCGAAAGCTGAAGAAAATAAAAATAATTTGCAAAATCTGAAACAACTGCCAATTAATAAAAATAATATATAAAATGAACAAAAAATATATTTCCGACTTAAGGAGTAAGCCGAGTACCCACCTTTTTATTAAGTTCTTTAGAATCCACGGCAATACTCCTATATATATATATATATATATATATATATATATATATATATATATATATATATATATATATATATATATAAGAAAATGTCTTATCCCTTAACATTATCATTTTCTTAAATATTTCATTCAGTGCCATAAGCACAAAATATTTCATTTCCTTATATATATATATATATATATATATATATATATATATATATATATATATATATATATATATATATATATATATATATATATAAGGAAATGAAATATTTTGTGCTTATGGCACTGAATGAAATATTTAAGAAAATGATAATGTTAAGGGATAAGACATTTTCTTATATATATATATATATATATATATATATATATATATATATATATATATATATATATATATATATATATATATATATACCCAAGGAGTATTGCCGTGGATTCTAAAGAACTTAATAAAAAGGTGGGTACTCGGCTTACTCCTTAAGTCGGAAATATATTTTTTGTTCATTTTATATATTATTTTTATTAATTGGCAGTTGTTTCAGATTTTGCAAATTATTTTTATTTTCTTCAGCTTTCGGATTATTTAGGTTACGAAAATATTGTAGCAAGTAAATTCTCTTATTCAGTGATCTAATGTTTTCAGCGATCTGTTGCATATTTATATTATCCAATAATTCTCTTAAATTTTGATTTAACATAATATTTATAAAATGGATATTTGACAATTCACAATAACTTTAGCGGTGAGAATTGTGCTTTTCAATATATTCTCTCTTTATTCATTTTGTGCACTAGAGCTTAATCATATGCGCCAAAATTTTCATTTTTTCGATTGTCCTATATTCCTTTTTAAGATCCTTTCATTTCGACCGTCCCGTGTAATCGATACTCCCAAATACTTGTAGAGGTTGTATTGCGGTAGTTTTTGCTACTATATTCAGATCTCATATACTGAGTTTTTTCTGAATCACTCTCTAGGTGCCATTTCTTGTTTTCTTCGAGTATTGTTGTAACTATGTATCTGGCGTCCTCTTCATCCTCTATAAATAGTCGAATAATCTAATATTAGTTAGTCATCATCGAACAGCAACGCAAATATATACTACATTCAACTTTGAACTGAAATTCTTTTATTTCTCATCCACTTACATATCTCTTCTTTCTAGATTTTAAATATCTTTGGAGAGGCCTTTGCTAATTTAGCGTAATAAGTAGTCTCCTATTTTAACCAGGATCGCTGTTTTTTCATACAGTTTTCCATGTCCCGTAATATCAGCAAATATAGGAAACCAATTCACCTTGACTGCGAGTTATCTTAGCTTTCAATGTACCTACGTCAAGAATAAATTTCGATTTTATCAATTTTTCTTCTGCTTTAACAGTAGAATCAATTCATTTTTATAATTCTTAAAATCTAACATTATTTGCATATTTGCTTGATTTCTTACTCATTTTTTTTTCAATGCTAGTATTTCCTTACAAATATGTTTCTCACGAGTTTCTCGTTCTGTCCTTGGATTTTTTCTGGTACACTCTGCACTAGGAGTTTGTAAATATCACAGTAAACACATCCCAAGATTGATTGATGCTATACAAACTGTACATGTTATCAATTACACAAAATAGTAAGTCCCTGTATTCAATAAATTCTTCATAAAAGGCAAGCCTTATCGTGTACTAATTATACTCCTACTTAATTACTTATGTCTGCTTCTTATTGTGTACACAGATCTGCTATCGATGAAATATGGAGAATATATGAAATATTTTTTTGATATTATTGCCTGAATCGAATAAATCCAGTACGAATAATTTTTTTTTAATTAAAAGTCATTCTCTATATGCAGATATTCATATTTTTTTGTTGCCAATAATAAATCAACAAAGGAAAGCGCTCAAAATGTGAATATAATATTTAACAGTATAGCTAATTTTGTATATCGATATTCCTTTCATAATAATAGTTCGTAAATTCAATGGACGATGAATCTACTCTGTGATAGTTCATATTTAAATGAGAGGTAATAATAAAAACTTGGCTAAAAATCACTGACTGAACAATTCTTTATTCGACTAGTTTCGCCTTTTTTGATTCTTGATAATGCTGTAAATTTTAAGATTCTTGATAATGCTGTAAAAGGCGAAACTAGTCGAATAAAGAATTGTTCAGTCAGTGATTTTTAGACCAGTTTTTATTATTACCTCTCATTTTAATAATAGTTCGACGAAAATTCCGACTCTGGAATGTCCGATGGGCAATGTTTGCGGAGCCCTTAGATTGAAAGTTAAAATCTTCTGAAAAGTTATCTTTCTATAAAATGTCTGGACTATATATAGTGCGAACTCTAGGAATTTTTTAATCTCTTGGAAATTATGTTTAACTAGCAGATCTGCGTAGCTTAGTCGGTAGATGACCCGACTTACCCGACTATGGTGCAGTAGGTTTCGGGATCGAGCCCGGCTGAAGGCATGGGTATTTGTGATTGTCTATGATTTATTAGTTTATATAATGATATATGCTGGGTAATGTACATTGATTACAAGCCCAATAGCCGTTCGGAACCGGCGTTAAACTGTAGTGTAGATCTAACTATTATATAATAGTCAAATCTAATTTCCAAGGGATTTAAAAAATCCCCGTTTTCGCACTTTCATAATGTTCTTAGTTGGTATAACCATCATTCAGACAAACGCTTTCAAACCGTCTTTTCTTGTCTCCCGCTTTAGTAAGACATAGAAATGATAACTCGTAAATTACTGCCAACAGTAAAATGTAAAAAAAATGTACTAATTTCCACATTTTGATTGGGACTGTTGATTACAAACCCATTCTAATCGATTTATTACTGTACAATATAATTTCAATGGTCATTTATGTCATACTTGCGTTAAAGTTGGCTCTACTAACTGAAATTTTTTTAATTTTTCAAAAAAAGTACATCATAACATAATCAACTAAAATCGAGCCAATTCAATAAATCTGGATCTACCAGAATCGGAAACACTATCTAATGCTTTAATTTAATTTAATTTAATTAATTTATTTCCTATTTAAGATTAATGTTAAAGTTTGTTTTTAATGTTTTTAGCAATAACAGGCTATTTTTAATGTTGAAAGCTTCATTTTCGTTGACGTTTCATTTTATATCACAACTTCGCCAAATCTAATGAATAACTGAATTTTATGAATTAGTATAGATATCAAAAAAAATTTTTTGAGAAAAATCAAATTGGCTTTTTTGTTTTTAGTAGTATTGTATATAATATATATATATATATATATATATATATATATATATATATATATATATATATATATATATATATATATATATATATATATATATATATATATATATATATATATATATATATATATATATATATATATATATAAGGAAATGAAATTTTTCGTGCTTACGGCACTGAATGAAATATTCAAGAAAATGAAAATGAAAATTCAAATTAATCAAGAGAATGTTACAGTAGAGCTAGATATGTGAACGTGTACGATGTGATGTCTCCATCATCCTTCAAGGGATAATTGTTAGAGAAATAATGAAAACGATGCCAAACCTGATGGAAGTGCGAGACATATATGTTTCGTTCTGCAAGGAACTCGTCAGTCGCACCACGTTCATCGAAGAATATCTAGCTCTACTGTAACATTCTCTTGATTAATTTGAATTTTTCAAATGAATGTTCTAGTGTTCATTTTCTTATATATATATATATATATATATATATATATATATATATATATATATATATATATATATATATATATATATATTTGAATTGATTTATAAGGAGCAATAATTCCTCTGATAATGAAAATCAATAAGTGAAAATACAAAAAAACTAATTTGATTTTTCTAAAAAAATAAGTTTGACATATATATATATATATATATATATATATATATATATATATATATATATATATAACGTAATGAAGTAATATGAAAATTATAATGAATAATATCAAAATTGAAAATATACATTAATGGACGAAAAATGAAATTAACTAGTATAAAATCGCAGAGAGTATAGACAAATTCTTATATAAAGTGATAGAAAAAAATAAAGAAATTTAAAGTGTTATCTACAGTAAGTATTTCGAAAATTCATTCCTAGCAGTAGGTATATAATAAAATGACATATTTCTGATAAGACCATTATCGTAGGTAGCAAAATCAAGCGCATGCCCGCGAATACAAAGAATATCGAAATATAACATAGTCCAGTCAATGAAATCAGCTACAAGTCTGGCTTGACAGCAGTTACCCCGACCGGGAAAACTGACGTTTCGCGTCCCGATGGAAAACCTACTATGCTATTATTGATTATTCCGGAAAATGGCGCTCATTGCAAAACATATGGACGCGAATCTCTGAACTTGGCAAATATGATATGTCCGTTTTGGTGTTTTGTCATTGTGTTAATATGTAGTTACCGTGCTTCCGCTGATATGGATTTATATCCTGGTAAGTTTATGTACAGTTCGTTTTAGTAAACCATCGAAAAGTGGGTATATTATTGGAGGGGAAGTGTATTTTGTGAATGAATTGATGGTTCAGTCCAAAATACTTATTTTGATTGATTTACATGTTTGAAATGAGAGTTGAATTTAAATTTGAACTGTTTACAATTATATTTCCTTGACACGCTGTGAAAAAACTGCTATTTATCATCTACAATTCGATATCTCGTTCTGAATTATTGAATCCCTAATTTTCGTAAAATTTCAATATGCTTTAAAAATGAGTATTATTTATTCGTATTTATAAATACAATTCCAATGTCTTAGGCTTTTATTTGGTGGAACTACTTTTGAAAATCTTTGGAAAATGTTTTTCATTCTCAAAATTTTTTCAGTTATGATAACTGCTTATTTTTGAACGTTTTATTAATTTCAGAAATTTGTGACAATTTTATTTTCTATTTAGTCATAGAGAAATGGGTTGCTTAATAATTTCGGTAAATAAATTCTAGTTCTTGCAAATTATCGAAAACAATACTTAACTTCAAAATCTTTGAAAATATATGGAGATCAAGTATGTTTCCATGATAAAGATTATACCGTCGTAATAAAACATTACATAGAAATTACGTTATGTTCGTAATATATAAGGTGCATACTAATTTTTTTTTGGGCTCAACACATTATTCTTTCGTCCAAAAATGTACTAATAAAATTTCATCTGTCTACTTATAAAACATTTATATTCCGCTGTGGTATAACTAGAAACATACTGATATAATAACTAGGCGGGTTATGGAATAAAATTAAAATTAATACTAGATATATAGCAGAAAATTTCAACCGAAATTCAGGTAATTTTTCATGGAATTTTCCTCAAAAGAAATATGATATTGTGAAGGTGTTGTAAATTGTCAAACTAATGCTTGATTGGTTTTATATCTGTCACTAGGTATTTGAATAGGTCTTATCTATTTTTTAATTTTACATGAATTTGACCCGGAAGCTTAGGGGTGTTTGCAAATTATCTATTCTTTTCGAATTTTCAAGATATTTTCTCATCTAATAATATTTGAATGAATCAGCATGTGTTGATATCTATCTTTAACTACCTATATGAGAGTTTTCTTAATTTATTAATGATTTATTAATGATGGGTCCAGTGGGTCAATGAATTACGGTTTTATAAAAAAAAATTAAATTCAATAATAGACTTTAGTTCTTCTGAACTGTATATTTAATTTCTAATTTTTGCGATCGCAAACAAATTAAACAACGTACTTCTTCAGTTTTTTTGATCACATTAACGGGCAATATTTCTTCATTTTATTTTTTATAAGCTTATTGAGATTAACATTGCGTAATAATCATATCTGGAAAAAGTGAACAAAAAAAAACTTTATAGATGATTTTTTTTTTTTGAGAAACAAATAAATCTTCACAGAAAGTTGCTTATTTACGTAATGCTAGATTTATTTATAGCTATACTGAAATTTTCAAATCAACATTCTCAATTTAAGCAAATTTAATGAAAGTGGCGGAGTAAAAAATATTCCCGATTATCGCTTAAAGAAATCATCACCAAATTTGTGAAGCTAGAAATAGGAAGGTGGAAACTAAACTCGCAAAATTTTTTTTGAGACTATTAATTACTATACCTCCTTTGGAAAAATGAAATGGTAAAAAGATTTGGGAATAACAGAAAGGTACAAAGTTGAAGATTCTTCCATAGAAGGCACACAATTTATGCAAATTTAACGAAACTGACGGAGTAAAAAATATTCCCGATTATCGATTAAAGAAATCGTCACCGAATTTGTGAAGCTAGAAAAAAGATGGTGGAAACTAAACTCCGCTGCAAAATTTTTTTGAGACTATTAGTTACTATTCCTCCTTTTGAATAATGAAATGGTAAAAAGATTTTGGAATAACAGAAAAGTACAAAGTTGAAGATTTTTGCATAGAAGGTACCATAATGAAATCACTGAGGAGCATGTCGATTGAACAGTGTCAAATTACTGGAAAAATCACTGCTGCCCTTTGGTTGCAACCTGTCAAAATGATAAATTCAATACTTTCTACTCAGACTCAATAGTTTGGTCAGTTACTTGTACGGATTCTAAACATCCGAATTAATTCGGATAATTAGAATTCAGGAACTGGAGGATATACTAAATTAATTCAGTTCACCTAAACGTTCGAATGGTTGACATCCAGTGTTGTTTTAGCGAATACAAAGATAAACATGATATTTTATCGAGATTTTCAATTCGGAAATAACATCAATTATCAATTAATGTTACAGAAAAAAATTCCATATTATACTTTCCGATCATACTTTTAATCTATACAATAAAGCTGTTAATACCCTGCGTTATCGAAGAACCAAAATTAATATTTTTGTTGGCGCAATAAGTTTAAATGCAAGAAATTTCAATGACAAGTACGTCAACCTTTAGGTGCTAGTGAAGAAGTAATAATAAATCAACGTCAATCAATGATATCTTGATTCGTTAATTCGCCTAATGAAATTTCAAAAAATCTTCTTCAATCTATCAGAGAATTGACCAGAAAAGAATTGACTCAACCAGAATATCAAGAACAATTATTATTACAAAAATATGCATTACTACCTTGAACTCAGACTCTCAGCATTTTTCTAGGACATAAGCGATATCGATGCCATGTAGATCACCGCCACGGGCAGACCTTAATCTCTCTAGTCTCTGATATCTGAAAAAACCTAATGTTTCCCTAGAAAGAGTGCGAAATCGAAATAAAAATGTTCTACACAATTTCAGAATTTTAATTCAACTAAATACAGATATAAAATGCTTTTTTGTGCTACATGTGAGTATGTAGGTTCATTCTTAGTAAAACCTTATGTTATTTGTATAAATAAACCTTGTTGAATGTAGAACATCACAGTTATAACGGAAGTAGATTCGGGTGGATATTGTAAGTAGGATATTGTAAGATAAAATTTTGTTATTTTCATACGGAAACGACTAATCTGAGTGAAATATTTAAGTTTAAAGGTTAAGTTAAGTGATGTTATGTATAATATATATATATATATATATATATATATATATATATATATATATATATATATATATATATATATATATATATATATATATATTGGCTCTCCTCAGAAAGGCGTAGCCAAGTTTAAGGTTTTTACGAACCTGGAGATGGAATCAACAATAAAAGAACACACCTGCAAAGGAAGTCTCCACTGCTAGGCCTCCACGTGAACTCTCCGGCTTTTGAGATTTGGTCAACCTATTGCTTTTGTGGCGATATTTATCCTTTACGGAGTCTTCAACCGAGAAAGTTAACAACGAATGAAAAATTTCCTTGCGGTGAAAAGTACAAACGACAAAAATATACCTTTGAACACAATTACCTTTATACAACAATAAAAATTCCATCTCCAGGTCCGTACACCTTGAACTTGGCTACGCCGTTCTGAGGAGAGTCAATAAGCTCGAAACACGTGTTAGCGTCTCCTTCCAATTGAGTTGCGGGCAATATCAAGAATTATATTTTTGTCGTTTATATATATATATATATATATATATATATATATATATATATATATATATATATATATAATCACAAAAGGGGTAACTTAACATTTAATATTAGACATTGTAGTAAGAACGGAATAAGTGAACGGATGGCTAATTTTCCATATATTATATGTATACACATTCATAATAAATATATAAATATAAATCGATAAATAAAATTGTCTTCAATAAGAATTATTCTAACTCACTGAATAGTTCTTGTTGAATAATTATATGTATTCTGTGAAATTGAGAAGAATATTCTTAAAAATTCATAGTACTATTTCTGTAGTACTTGAACTATGTATCGTCACAACGGTTCTTGATTTATCAAATTTGATCTTACACAAATTCAGATTTGCAGAATCTACCTACCTAAAGATAGGTAGATTTTATTCCATAATATTTTATATTTTTGATGAAGGTAATGCCATGATGCTGATCAGACGTAGCTTAGAGTAAGACATCCTTAATTAAAACGGCATAAATTAAATGTTATATGCAATCATTTATTACAACTTATCTAAACTCTATAATTTGCTTTCTGTTAAAACACTTGTATGAGGATGACCAAAAACGTCCCATCATTATACTTTGTGTACTTATGTTTGGATATCTACTTTTCTAAGTCTTCGGCTTCTCTCGAACTGGCTTACGAGGAAAAATTCAGTCGGAAAATAAGGCCTATTATCGTTAGTGTAAACACTGTATTCTTTTCCGAGAATATCCTGTCCAGGGTTGTAATTATATAAGAAATTGAACTTTACGATGGTCAGACTAACCTGGATATACCTAATAAAACTCTGATGAAATCATAAAGTTTCCATTCCTGATACGAGTACAATTAATAAATCTAAATTTATTTCTGCAATATTCCAACAATGTTATGAAGATTTTATATTTTATTTCGAGTATATAATGAAACTTAATGAAAAAATTTTGTTATATTGTAACTGTTATTGTAACTGTATTATATTGGAGTATAGCATTTCTTACGAAAGTTGTTTTCTTCGCAATATTACACGTTTCCCTCATGATATTTGACACTTATGGAAGAAAATAATCTCCTCTTATCGTCGAGTAACTGATTTGTTCTTATTCGTCTGAAACAGGTAGATATTTGTCAATATTTCATGTTAATTTTCTCAATGATTTAATTCTTATTCTGGATTTAAATATTTCAATGAATTGTTTCGAATCAGATTATTAAATTTCTCATATAGCGTGCACTTATCAGAAGTTGAAACCACAACATCTGTAGTTATTCGATCACAGGAAATATATGGAAGTTTATATTTATACGAAAATTTGTTCCAATAGTTTCAATAATTTGAAAGTAACTTTAAATTAGAAGGGGTATTGTTGAATGTGTGTATTTATATGAGAAGATCATGTATAAAATGTAACGAGAATGATTAGAGAATGAGAGTTGTTTTGAATGAAACATAATTTATTTCTTAATAAACAGATATCAGTTTTGAGTTATTCTGTTTTCATGACCGATTTTACAGAGTCCATGAAGAGCGTGGTCCGGCGGTGTTGCCAAAATCGAGTCGGTGGTCTGCTCTCCTATTCGGTTTTTCCCAAAGTTTCAAGCATTAATTCAATTCTTTTTCTATATTCCCGACGTATAAAAAATAATATTGGTGTTTATAAAAAACAAAATATTATTCCTGAGCACATATTCCTCTAGCATAAAAATATAAAACATTAGCAAGAAAACATTGAATTTTTCGATAAAGCCCCACTGCATAAAAAATACTTCTATTAGTCAGTGGGATTAAGTAACATAGAAAATTAAATGTTAAAAAAGTTACATGAAAATTTACATGAAAGATTTGCCGACAAATACTGAAGATATCTTTTGGTCGAAAAAATTAAGTAATTCCTCATATACTGGGAAAGTATAACATGAAAGACGTAATATATTGTATCAGAGAAGTATCGTTTCTTCTTTGGAAGTAACCATTTTATTTGATGAATTAAAATTCGAAGGTTATTATATATATTATAAACTCTTCACGATTAAAGATATGTGAAAAAATATGTGAAAGATCCGTTGTTGTAATTGAAAAAGCAAAGGGAATCGGAAAAGAATAATAGTTGGGCTATCTACGAAAAGAAATGAGATTCCTAAAATACAAACCTTGTGGAAAAACTAAATCTCGCTACTCAGTTTTTGTATGTTAAAATTTGTGAAATTCATGTAATACCAAGTCGGTTAATATATTGAGTCCTTACTTAAGGGACCTTTTGTCTCAAGTTATTACGTAATTTCCTAATTTAACATTAATTTATACTGAACATATCAATATTAAGGATATTTTATGTTTGGAATGAAATGAATTGACTTGGCCATCGCATGAAAAAACGATGTATCTTACAAGTAAGTATTACGTGGTATTGTTGTGCGAATGCTAAGTCAGTCTATTTTATTTAAAACGATAGAGTTTTCTAAAAGTGATATGGTCACTATATGATGTTCCTAGGTTAGCTAATTACGTAATAACTTTGAACAGAAGGTCCTCTAACTACGGACTGTATAAATTAACCGACTTTAACTGGTTTTTACGAGTTTTGTTTTCGAAGGCATATGTATTATATATACACATTTTTCGAATTTATTTCATATCTTCATTTTTTGGAGAAGTGGGTCCATATTTTCAATAAAGCTCAGAAAATGTTATTAAATGAATTTACATAAAACGGGTTAGAAATTAATGGAACCCCTTCGAAAGCTGGTGATTATATCACCCCGACAAGACGGAAATTTTTTTCGAGGTTCTTCATTCAATGTTTCAACCGAAAGTATCATTTATTTAATAGATGATTAATGGACATTAAGTTAGCGCCGTGGTCGGTGTCACCCTGTTCAACAACACTGAAAATGTCAAGGTTTGTCAAAGATTTAGGGCTATTAACCCAATATCAAGAGTTTCCTGTCGAGTGTATTTATGAGATTATATTTATATATATATATATATTTTTCTTGAATTTAGCCAGGTATTTTAATTATACGATAAATTAAATTAAATTCCGTCAAGTATGCTAGTAATCGATTTATGTTAAGAACCGATGAAACCCTGAAGGAATATTAATGAACGCCAGAATTCATTGATGTCCTTTTATTGTTACGAAATTGGAAAAAAGTCGTCAGTAACCAAGAATTTCGCTCACCAATTGGTCCAATAAATTGGTGGCATCGTCGTCAAGGATTACGAAACGAAGAAAGAACATGCATTTAAATCGGTTCGATGAGTTGAAGGTGGTATTTATCTCCATAGTAACACAAGATTTCATAAAAAATGTCCACTAAGTGAATGACTTTTTTAATTTAATTCATTTGAGTGATTGAATTTCATTTGGCTTTCATATCTGTAAAAAGAAACAATTTAGATTCCATTATTTAAATAAATGAAAATACTCCATCTCTGGATTAAATAAACATGATCGTCAACGTCTTCATCTTTCTTCTTCATTGTACTTAACCAGTTTCATTTTTCCGTCTCTTATATATAATAATATTAAATATTATAAAAAAATTTATTGAGAAACATTCCTTACCTTGTAAAATTACATTCATTCAATTGATACAATAGTTAGAACTAAGAAGAATGCTTACAAAAGAACTGAATTCAGTTTTGAGTGTGATCTTCCATTCAGCCCTCGAACAAAACTATTGGTTTTGTTTATATTCACAATAATAAAAAAATAAAACTTTATTGAAGAGAACAGAAAAAAAAAATTTCCTTAGAAATATTGAACATTTGAGACAATTTCACATGGTGGTAAACAAATAAACAAAAAATTGATTCATTCGTTATTGCCCACAATCGAATCATCAATGGCTTAACTCTCTTCTTAAACAAATGAGCTTTCAGTAATTTCCAATTTGATGGCAAATGGTTGAAGATTGTAATACTCTGATAATAGAGTGGGTGTTCAAATTTAGCTGTATAAAATAGCTAAATTTCTAACAGCTATTTATTCCTAATCATAAAGGTTAGGAATAAGTAGGAAAACACTGTTCCTTGTTGAATACTCATGATTACTATTTAATTTAATAAACCTATATTAATTTTCCTTAACATATATTTAACATCTATAAATATATAAATAAGGTATGGTGAGAATGTAATTATTAATGAAGATAGGTTTACAAGATGTTCGTTGATGAATATTGAATATTAATCAAAGTATTCGCTTCTGTGTAATAGATACCCTATTTATTTCTGTAGAGCAGCCCCACAGCAGAATATTATAATTTAGATGACTACATACAAGACTGTAATACACATTAATAACACAGTTTATAGGTACAATGTTCTTAATTCTAGAGATTGCAAAAAATTAGTTTCTCAATTTTTTTGATGATAAATGTTGCTAATAAGAAAATACATTCAATAATAGTAAATAAAAAACAAATCGGAAGTTTCGCTCGTCACTTGTCGAAAATTATGTAATTATGTCAATTAATAGTAAATAAAAATTGAAACACTTGGCTAAAGTTTCATTGAGTATAAAAACTCATACACACACAAAACACATACTCAATGAAACTTAAGCCAAGTGTTTCAATTTTAATTTACTATCATTTCACATACGATCATAATATAAGTAGTGAATTTTTATTGCATTGGACTCAAGAAATTGTGTATAATACTATAATTCTACCGCATTTTAATTATGCTGGCACAATCCTCTATTTGGCCAATAAATCTGATGTGAACCGATTGCAGATATTACAAAACCGAGCTATGAGGATCATATTTGGATGCGACAGGTATACGAGCATACACACCATGTTGGTAAGACTAAACTGGGTAGACATTACATCCTACTTAGAAATTAATAGTCTGAAATTTATCCAGAAAATCCGTTTGAAGTTACTTCCAGATTATTGCATAAATATGTTGAGTTCATTCAAAGACATCCACGATCATAACACAAGAAATAAAGAAAATTTTATATTAGACCATAAAAATGAAAAATCTACTCATATATCTGTCTTCTTTAAGACTGTAAATGTTCAAAATAATCACCTAACAATAATAAAAGAGTGCATAAAAATGGCATAATTCAACACCATAATAAAGTAACATTATCAAACTAAATATTGATGTATGTTAAATATCTGGCATCTAATGAGTAGTATAATAAATGCTTAGAATGTTGGTATAATTTATATGTTAAATTTTATTACTTGTAATATCGTACAATATATTCAAGTGTATGTATGGCGATATTAAAATATATTATTATCATATTAAAATGAGATATAATGTGATGATAATTTAGTTCTGTAGTTAGCAACATGCTAAATAAATTTCATTATTATTGTTATTATTATTATTATAAAGTTTCACCAAGTGTGAAGAGAAATATCGGTGTCAATACATTCAAAACATTTAAACTACCTATTTACTGTTTAATAAAATATTTTTAACGAGAATTTTGAAATTTAATAAACAAGCCATTTCTGGTAAATTCTCTACATTTTGGAGATTTCGCTAAAAATAATAGTATGTAAATTATCTTGCATATTTGTAAGTTGGGATTTACACGTGACCACGATTAACCATTAAATTTAGAAGCTCATTAATCATACTGGTAGGCCACAAAGCGGAATCATCAATACAATATATTCGTAAACTGCCACATATCAATTCACATCTTCATCATATGAAGTTGCTCAGAAGTTTTTCAGAATTATCTTCTTTTGTTAGACTGATGTCTGTTTCTGTGAAAATATACTTTCAATTTTTTTTAACGTTACCTGCAAAGTTTTATGGATATGAAATTTTTTGTTAAAGTTCATTTAATAGTAGTACTAATTTCTCATTTTTACTGTAAATAGATTCCTCTGATAACTGAATCTTTCAGAAACAGTACTCCTGATATTATTTATGATATAATACATTCAGAAGAACATAATTTTATATCAAGCACACAACTTTATTCGAAGACATTTTGGCAGGAAAAATATATTATACTTAAATACGAATTAATAAGAATTAAATACGAATTTTCGAATATTCGTAATGATTATTAAGTTTGTATTATTAATTATAATTATTACGTTTAATTGGCAATATTTTTGTTTTCTGAAGTGGTTCTTGTTTTCAATTAAATGATTGTGCCTACTCCAGGTTGGACTCATTTAAATTCAAAGAGAATATTTCAAGCGAAAGTAAATGAAGCTGGATTATTTTATGATATCTAAGAAATGAATAAGCGAATGATCCTATTCAGGATTCTGGATTTTTTGGGTCCACAGTCGTATTTGATTTCAATTTTGTATTGACTTCATTGTATACATAAAAGGTATCATTTATACCAGACAATAAATAAACTTGAGACTCATCTAATTGAGATTGCATGTGCAATGCCCATTTTTCACAAATTTGCCAATGCTCTGTCAAATTTCACAATGCCCGAATTTCTTTGATGCAGCTTCGATTACCTGTTCGACTTATGAATAACTCCATAAAAAAAAATCGAATAGTGCTACGAGTAAATCACGTCTATAGGACCAATAATCACCTAATCGAGATAGTACACGACTCGGGAATGTCTTTTGCAGTAACTGAATTATTTCAAAGGCTTCATCAAATGTAACATCATCTTGTTCATAGTGGCCACATCAACATGTGGTTATCAAGCGTTATATCGAGGGTCATTAGTCTCCAAATGTGTTGATTAAATTGAGCTCTTCCGTGATTACTCGCTGTATGCACCTTCTTGAAATGTGCAACTCTTGTCCTTAACACCGAATCGATGTCCAGTATTCTCACGCATACTATCACGCAATGTTTCGATATTGAACACCTTGTCATTGAAATATTATAGAGAAAAATACAGTATGTGTTTATCATTATGTTTGATAAATAACATAGTGAATTTTTCTCTATAATTATTACTCGATAAATATTTTGTTTAAGTTGGTCTCACTTCTTCGAAAATAATTGTAGTTTTTTCAAAGCTACAAAGGATATAACCTTACAGTCTTTCCATTTAGCCTTTTTTGTTTGTATACAGCTTACATCGAAAAATATCTACCAACATTAATATCTTCTTTCCTTCTCCACAGATTCAAAGTATAACTTGGCAAACGCACAATTTTTGGATTATGACAACGCTCCATTGGCAAGTAAAAAATGGAGGAATACCAATATTTCTCCAGTTCAACATGAGTCAAGTAATTTCAAGCAATCCTTAGAACCGGAGTATGAATATGGGGCTCCTGTTGAAGAAAAAGAAGCAGCACAGAAAAATTCCTTGGATGGCATTTTACAGTTCCTCAGAAAACATTCCAGAGGAGTGGATACTACAATTCGGAATTATCCTCAATTTCATAGGCAACTTCCACAGATCAGACCATATGGTGATGCTGATGACTACACCGATGAAGGTAAGATTTTGAGGACATTCTTTAAATAGTTGGCATGAAAGACAGAAAACAAATTTACGAATGTCAAGCAATCTAGCCAGGAGGTTTGTTATACTTGTCGTAGTCGACATTTCTTTATACGTTGTGCGTTGATGCTATAAAATTTCAACTAGAATGATGTATCACAGAATGAGGATACATTATAATTATACCATTCAAATTGCCTTAAAAAACGTCTAATGACATACGTACTATGCTGTTCGAATTAATTGGGACAAAGAATAAAAAAACTATGTTTTCGTAAAATCTTACCTTTTAATGCAGTGAATACATTCAAAATAGCGTAAATTCTTCATATTAATATAAAGTATGTCCTCCTTTCGCAGACATAACTACTTGAACTTGTCTAGACATCGATTCCATTAGCGTAGCGCAGATTTTCTTCAATTCGTCATCATGAAACCACACCTGAATTGCACTTAATACACAATAATTTTTTCTTTTGTAGTGCAATCCATTTTTGCCGGTCGTTTATTTAAAATATTCCATAAATTCTCAATGGGAATGAGATCAGGTGAATTCCCCGGCCAATGGAATACTTTTATTTCATTCTCACGCATAAAGGCCTGCACTTGTTTGGAATTGTGGCAGGGAGCCAGGTCGTGCTGAAATGTTCCATCAAACGTTTCCATGAATGGGACAATCCTGGTGCGCAATATTTCCATATATTTCATCCCTGTTATAGGAGCTATTCTTCCAGTGCCATTGATTGTGAAAAAACTCCAAAACATTTGTTTCCATGAATGTTTTAACGTTTGCTGGATGTGATCAGGCCACAAAGTTTCCCCATCACATCGTCTAACAACACTTGATTTGTACCCTAGAACAAACAAATGTGTATCATCACTAAAAACCATCTCCTTCCAGTCGTGCACATTCCACGCACGGTACTTTTTGTCCCATGCTAAACGTATCTTCGTCATTTTCTGGGTAAGCAGTTACTTTCTTCTTGGTCTTCTTGCCTTATGGCCAACCTCCAGCAGTCGTCTTCGCACAGTTGAGGTGCTCACCTCCACACCAGAAACTATTAAATCCCTTCGAAGATCAGTGCTTGTCTTTCTCGGATTAATTTTGCTATTTCTTATCGACAATTTGTCTGTTCTTGGAGTAGTTTTGCGTTTGCGGCCACAGATTCCTTTTTTTTGGAGACGATGAGCCACTTTCTTCAAATGTTTTTAAAATTCTCGAAACGCTGGACTTTCGCATACCAACGGCTTCAGTTATATCTCTTACAGTCATTGATGTGTGTTCATTAAGCGCGATAATTTTGGAACGCTTCCTCTGAGTGATATCCATCTTTGGACAAGACAATACAGCACGTATCAAAATTGAAACCACCAACTGTTGCACCGGTAGGTTCACAACTAGGTCAGAATGTAAATGATGGTCAAGGTCGAACCCTCACGTCACCTTAGTTAGTAAACAAGCAAGTGTAAGGGCCACCCTGGTACTCACATACTTACTACAGTAACTCAATCGAAGAAAAGAAATGTTTGTCCGAATTAATTCGAACGGGATATTAGGTTCCAGTTATACCTCCTCATACATTTACGATCCCGTTATGTTAGTTATGTGAACATAATAGGTGAGAATTACGAGTATATCTTAAAACCAATCCATTACAGTACATACTTGGTGCGACTAACGAATTGATTTCAATATTTCTCTGACATTTATCCCTTGAAGGATAATGGAGACATCACATCGTACACGTTCACATATCTAGCTATAGTATAAAATTCTTTTGGTTAATTTTAATTTTTCAAATGAATGTTCTGGTGTTCATTTTCTTAAATATTTCTTTCAGTGCCATTGGCCCAAAAACTTTATTTATATATATATATATATATATATATATATATATATATATATATATATATATATATATATATATATATATATATATATATATATATATATATATATATATATATATATGTTAATATCACCTAACTAATTCGTAGAAGGGCCTTCTTTTTATCGAAATCTAGTGAAATATATCATCATATTCAACGTTTCGTTATCCATAACTTAACTCTATTTTCTTCTGAATAAGAACGAAAATGGGGATATGTTTGCCTAACGTCTTTTAAAATTCCGTGAATTTATCAGAATTTTTTTTCCTATTCAGAGAATGACCGAATGGAGCAAAAATGGTTCAACGATGAAATTGAGCGGAACACTGAACAAATTTTAAGAAAATTACAAAAGAGTAGCCGTAAAAAAATTGTTGATTACCTGAAAAGTATTAACAACGATGAAACTGCGGAGACCACAAAAGCTTACGAGCATGACCAACGGAATGAGGAAACAGCAAACTTCGCCTTTGTCCCTCCTGATCCAAGATACTACGAGACCCAAAGTAAAACAAGTAAGTTAACGATATATTGTACAATGTTTGTATTATATATATTTCATGGATTTGTGAAACACCGTATAATTTCTTCTATAGAATATATCTAGGTGAAAAAATTAATAAAGTTAATATACCTACTCTAGTTAATACTTTATATCAGGGCTTCTCAAACTTTTGTCATTCACGACCCCATTTATGATTGCGAGTTTCTTGACGACCCCATACAAATATAAGAGAAAAATAAATTAATGTTTTTTGATGATCTATTTATTAGGTAATAATATACATATACATATGAAAATATATAGTTTTAGAATTCGTTTTGAAACATACAAAAATCTAAAATTAAAAATTGCACAAAAAATTATAAAATTGTATTTATTATAGTTTCAAAAATAAAAGTGGATTCTGACCGTCTTAACTCGCTCGAATATATTCAAGTAGTTGCGTGGTAAGTATTAGATTGAAATATAAGTAAAAAATTTAATGAGATGGATGTGCCTCCAAAAATCTCTTGCGACCGCAGAATTTTGCTACGCGAGCCCATTTGGAGTCGCGACCCATAGTTTAAGAAGCCCTGCTTTATATAAATTAAAAGTTTTACATAAACTAGGTTTCTTTTTAATTAATTCAACTGCCTATTTGAACGCATGATTTGAAAAATAAATAACTGAAAAGAAAATCAAGGTTTAACTAATAAAAGTGGTAGTTCTCTCTTTCCCTCTATCTCCATGGAGTTACAAACCTGTGTGGATTTTAGCCGACTTGACAACACATCTGCATCTTTTTCTGCCCAAGGAGACATCCTTCCAGTTATCGTCACATTTAATATTCAGTTCTTTTGCTACGTTATCTCGCCAACGGAAGTCGAAGTCGTCCTAGGGGGGCTTTTTCAGTTGGTGCTGCTTTCAATACAAGCTTTGATAATATGTTTGCTAGGAGTCTTTCCATGCGAAAGAAGTGGTAGTTAGCCTTGCATTAATATCACAACATGGAATTGATTAAAAATTTGAACCAAAGAAACGAATATTGAAACAAAATTCTCAGATGTTACAATAACAGGTAGACAAACGAACGAGGTCATAGGGAAAAGATGTGGAGCACAGGACGTAGTTGAATGAGCAAGGGAAGAAGAGAAGAATTGAATGACCATGACGAAAGAATGGAGACCAACGAATTGAAGTATATTTGCAAACATGGAAGATCGGGCGGAAAGAGACAGCTTTCGAAACAGAAATAGAAAAATAGAAAGAGACAGCCAACGAAAAGATAGGGATAAAGTTGAATTTCTATCTACAAAGTAGAATGCGCGGCCAAGCGAATGGGGATTAATACTAGGCTTCAAAGAGGAGAATAATAAAAAGCCTAGTTCAACGAATATTCTTACTGAAACACACTTATTATAAATTTCAACCTTCTTACCTTAGTCAACTCTCTTCAAGTGTTATACAATACTACTGTTCTACTGAACTAGTCTCAATCGCGAAATTGAAATAATAAGAGCCTAGGCATTCCAAAATATCCACGAAGTTTAATGGACTATGGATATCTCAACTAGGGATGTACGAGAGTTTTTACTCTCCTCATCAATTTGGGGTACACCACGTGCCTGATTATACCTGCATATGGCGAAGTGTGCTTCAGACTCCGTTTGTCTGCTTTCTTCTTAGACACAAGACATTAAGAAGTTATAAATGTAAAAGCTGCATACATATTATCGTATAAAAAAAGTTCGGATTTATTCCACAAGATCCTTTGATACACTTTACATAATATTTGTGGTTACTAACTTAATGTAAAGACTTTAATACAACTCTGTTCAAATGAAATTATAAAAGCTCTTGATAATAGGATAGTAGTCCGAAATCTATATCAAGAATATCAAAGAATCTATTGTGAAATTAAGCCAAATTTTTTCAATTATGCCATACACTGCAAAAGATATGTGCTACGTATTGGGCGTATTGTGAGAGGAATCGATTAACATCATAAGTCTCTTAACTATTATTGTTGTCAACATCAATTTTGATGCAGTATCAGTGACCAATGTAACAGACTCCTAGTAAATTGTAAGCCAAACTGCTTACATTCTTCAAACTTGAGCTATTGTATATTGAGCCACCAATAATGTTTTGATATCTTTTTTAGAATTAGAATTTAGTTTATTTTCCATGGCTAATATAATACAATGTAAATCATACAATTGTTGTAAATTGTTACAAATGTATCATTACAAACCTTTCAAAATAAGTCATTCATTACAAACTGATACAATAAGTTCATGAATTTATGATAATTATTACAATTTTTAATGATCACAGGCAGTCATTTGAACATTCTCAGTCTTCTTGAATAAATAGAATTTTGAGCTCTTGTACTCTTACAGCTGTCAACATAAAAATCAGTTGTACCTCTGGTTTGACGGCGGGTATTATACTGACCAATCGCAAAATATCGCTAAATAAAGTAAAGAGGCAACATCAAGAGATATTTCATCTCACAGATAAAACCATTCGGTCTATATCCTATTCTTTGTTTAATATTCATGATAGCTAAAACTTTCAACATACTCTTGACAGCTCTATTAAACCTCAACATGAACACTGCTTTATTCTGCAATACCTGAAACTTACTCAACTCAGTTTGAGGTAAGTTTCAACAAAACCGTAGGGCAATACTCAAAACGTAGCAGTATAATTGATCTATATAACTATTATTTCCGTAAATATATACTGAGGAATCTACCAATGCTTCCTCGGAAACAAATTTCTCTAGTAATTTTATATCTAATATATTTACAGTGTGCCTTGTAGTTGAGCAGATCATCTTAGATATTCACCTAAGACACACCCAAATAAAATTTTTTTTTAAATTCTGGTACCTTTTTAAGATTATATTCCGTAAAATATATATGTCTAAAGATTCCACATGTAATTCTTTATCGAAAGTAGGGAAAGATAGAGTTGTTTTAGGGGAGTCAGATTCCATCAGATATTGACTTTCACTTTCTGATCATTTTCACCTTGAAAATAATTTCCTTCGAAAGTTTCGTTATAAAAATTTCGAGATATATGTCAGATTTACTGCTTCTCCTACCTAGCTAATTGATTAGTAATTGTATCGATTACAGATTTCAGGCAATCTAAGGCAATGTTTATTCAAATTTTGTTTGAGTAACGTCAGTAGTAGTAATCCATGTCACTGGAATTTCTTTCGTTCGATTTTTGGCCGAACCTATTTATAAGCGTAGGTTTTAGTAGTAGTAAGTAGGTTACCACTAAGTAAGTTACTACGTATAAGTCCTAAAAGCAATAAATATCTCTCTGAACAAATATCCTGATCTCAAAATTTTCTTTTCAGTTTCAGCACAAGAATCACAACCAGATATAGAAACCATTTCACACGATAATATCAAACCAATTCATCATAATGTTAGTGACGGGACCAATATGCAGAAGACTATAGAGATACCCTTTAGAAGAGACCATACTGACATTTCTTCAACAAAAAAATATTTCAGGCATGATCCTCCAAGCGACTTTGGTGACGTTGTGGTAAAACCGAACAAAGATAAGAATGACATCACTGGAGTTTATATTATTGCTATTGTGGCTGGAATTAGTGCAGCAGCTACTGTGGGATTGATAGCTATCGGAATTGGATGGTATAAGTGAGTAAACTTTATAATTTAATGAAATGTACTGTATACATCAATCAGTACCTACAACAGCTTTACATAGGTTTTATAAGTTTTCTCATTTAATCCTCTCATTTCTTGAATGAAATTTTATATAGATTGTGGATTTTCTTGATTTTTTTAATCGTTTGAAATATTTTTGTAAACAATTATGTCTTTTATGGCAAACTACATAATTTGGTGGTTCTTTGGAAGCAGCACATTTAGCTCTTCGAAGTATGGTGAAAAGTAGCAGTTAATTCTTTGTAATCAAGTGTTACGTAAGTTCGGTTTTAGATTTCGGTTTTTCTTGTCCAGAACAAGATACTATCATCTTATTTATTACTCCTCGATCCCAGAAAGATCTGACATAACTAATTTTTACATGGAAGAAACCATAGGTTCTTAGTAGTGTTTCATGTGCTTTGAATAACAGAGTCCTTGTGGAGCTCTTTATGTGACACCTGGGGCAGGTACCACATGAGAAAGGTAATTACAAATAAGTGTAACTTAACTTAGATTTATATGTCCGATTTTTATATATGTTTTTTGGGATATTTTTCTGAAGTAGTATCCATAAGTGTCAGACACTTTCCATGGACCAGAACTTTTGTCAGACGCTTTAAGGCTCTACAAGAAATATATGAACTTCACTTATTTTTACATGTCAGATTTTTTAATTTGTCATTTTTTGACTCAAATAGTCTGACTGAAGTTCTGGTCAATGAAAATTGTCTGACAATTATGGATACCAGTTCAGAAAAATATTCTACAAAACATATATAAAACTCAGCCATACAAATTTAAGATAAGATTTTCAGTTATCTTTCTCACCTGATACCTGTCCAGGTGGGGGTCGCAAGGCGAGCTCCACAAGGACGCAGGCATTCAAAGTATTTCAAAGCACATGAGACGCTACTGAGAGAGAAATATCTCAGATCGCTGTGGGATATTAATCTGTTAGTTTTACATGCTATCTGTTTATTTTTTGCATTTATGTATGAACTTGTTCAATCTGCGGCATATTATTTAAGTTTTTTGTATACGTTAAGGTTTGATTTTCCAAATCTTCGTTCTCTTCGTTCGAATGCATCGACGATTCAGCATAATCCAATTTGTCTTTCGAGAAAACTACCCTCTTGAGGGTGCTCCTGTGATAACCTTTGTTCGCACTTCGCAAACATTAGCGAATTTCATCGATAATCACGGTGTTGTTAATGTAGATATAAAAATCTAGGATGTTCATCGACATTGTCCTTTAAAAGAGAAATAAATCAAAAAACGAATTTATAGTCATTTTGCTCGTTTATTGTGGTCATACATTTTGATTTGTTTTTTGAAGACGCGTATTATACTAATACAATTTAAGGAATGTTATAAAATCTTAGGAATAGTTATAAAATTAACGATATAGATGTATATATATATATATATATATATATATATATATATATATATATATATATATATATATATATATATATATATATATATAAATAATATTTTAAGATATTAGTACTGTTTATAAACGTTTATTGCATCTTCCTAAGGGTGGATTGTTCGCGTATTCGCAATGCTGCTAACTCTGGTGAAATATCTCTTTGGTCTTGCGCTAGCAACTCATAGGCAGCTTTAAATTTCTTCACTGTTGCAGAACGAAGAAGGGGAGGGTAATATAAACCATGAAGCGTCCAGAAAGGCATATTAGAACCGAATTCTTTACCTGTGGGGGCTCCATGAAATCCCATTGAATAGGGAAACGCACAATCAAAGAGATTATCATATTTTGATGTGAATTCCTTGAACATAATAGCTAAGTACTTTTTCTGCTCATCATCTAACTCAGATATTCGCTGAACCTGTCTCTTTGGTAACAACATAGTTTCGAAAGGCCAAAATGCCCAGAATGGTACAAGAACTACCCACTCTTGATTCTCGTACACAATTCTTTCTTTTTTATCTAGTTCTTTCTCCAAATAATCTTGAAGTAATGGTCGCTTGTATTTTTCATAATACTCTTTGAGTTTACCGTGTTTTATTCGGGGTTCATTTGGAAAGTAGTCCGATGCCCAAATTTGGCAATGGGGATGAGGATTTGAGCAGCCCATCACATCACCTCTATTTTCCATTATTTGAACCCAGAGAAACTCTTTTCCTATCTCATTGTAAAGTTTTATCCACTCTTTTATCACTAGATCTATGTCAGAAAGTTCCATATTGGCATAATGAAGATCTGAGTGAGGATGATAGCACATCACTTTACAAGTTCCTGGAAAAAGGCAGAAGTGAATAAACTAAAAGGTACAGACATTATTAACAAAGTTCCGTAATGCAAACACAAACAATTACATTAACTCACTTATATATGGATGTTAGTTCATGTTAATGAAGCTCAGTTGTGCCAATTCTTGGCTATAGGTTAACAGCCCAAAATTTTCTGAGACACAAAAAAGTCTCAACAAAATGAAGAATTTTCGTGGAATTCGAAAGTTTCTCAAATTATATCATTGTAAATCTCAATAATGTTACACTAAGTGTAGTGCGAGTGGTCAAAGAATAAAAATTTGAAAATACATTTATTGTTGCTGCCATGAGCTTTTCGTAATAAAAGAAGGTTCCTTTAGTATCTGCCGGTTTCAAACACATTCGATACTGGAAGGAAAGGAAATAATACTTTAATGAGTTTAATATATGTATTATTTGAATTGGGTTGACATTGTACTTCCTAATGTATCGAAGCCATCTTTGTTCAAAAAAACGTTCGACGTCAATTTCAAACGTTCATCAATTGAGTTTTTCAGGTTGGCGGCACTGGATGGTAATGGCATCCAAACGTCATCTGTCAAAGTGAAAAGTTTTCATGCTCTGCCATTTCATCATGGAAAGACAAACAAACGAGCAACGATTGCAAATTGTTGAAATTTACTATCAAAATTCGTGTTCTGTGAAAAATCGTTTGTTACGACCATATTATGGCCGTCATAATCGACCTGGTGAATCAACAATTCGTGCTGTTATCACCAAATTTCGCACCAAGTTTACTTTGTTGGACATTAAACCATTGTCTCGCATGCGTACAGTGCGTACTAAAGATAATATTGCAGCCATAGCGTACAGTGTTAATGAGGATCGTGAAATGTCAATTCATCGCCGTTCTCAGCAATTGGACATATGTTACTCAACCACATGGAAAATTTTACGTGTTGATTGGGGTTTGAAAGCCTATAAAATTCAACTTCTGCAAGAATTTAAGCCGAACGACTACCACAACGTATAATTTTTGGTGAATGGGCCTTAGAAAACCTTAATGAAAATTCGCTGTTTTATCGAAAAATTGTGTTCAGCGATGAGGCTCATTTCTGGCTCAATGGATATGTAAATAAAAAAAAACTGTTGCATCTGGGGTAATGAACAGCCACATGCCATACAAGAATTATAGATGCATCCCGAAAAAACGACAGTTTGGTGTGGTTTATGGGCTGGTGGCATCATCGGCTCATTTTTCTTCAAAGACGACCGTGGAAGAAACGTTACACATGCCACACATCTCGTAAAACAATAGACATGTTGAAGGATGAATTTGGTGAGCAGCTTATCTCTCGAAATGGTCCTGTGAATTGGCCGCCAAGATCATGCGATTTGACGCCTCTGGATTATTTCTTGTGGGGTTATGTGAAGTCGTTAGTGTATGTGGACAAGCTGAACACGATTGAAGCCTTAAGGGATAACATAACACACGTAATTCGAGGTATACAGGCCGAAATACTCGAAAAAGTGACGCAAAATTGAACCTTCCGAATGGACAATTTGATACGGATCCGCAGACAACATTCACATTTCTTTGCCATTTAAAATGTAAATGGCAAAGGCCAAGTTATCAATTTAAACAAAAATTTCGAATATATGGTGCAAATTGAATGTTTTATTCGATTTAAAAAAAACTACGCTCAAAAAATCACCCATTATTAGCCAGCAGTACTGAAACTTGAAGAAAATAATTACTCTGCATAGAAGAAGGTACGTTTAAACAGACGTAGTACTGAATATATCGAACAGTTATAAAATACGGCTTTGATTCAGCCACAAACAATTCGAAATAAAATCCTAGCAGTAAAAAAATAGCACCATAGCACCTACATAAAAAATAACCAAGAATGTAGAATTCAATGCCCTAGAAACCTAAGTGAACGAAAAAGAAGGAAACGAAAGATAACAGAATCATCTAATAAACAATCAGACATAAGTAACTCTTTCTTCCATAAATATAATATCCACTCTAAATTCTCTGAATGGATCAATTCAGAGAATTGATCCATTTCAATTGATCTGATTAAGAGAATTCAGAAGAATCAAATGGAAATTCTAATTTCACTTATCAAACATACTTTTTATCGAATAATACAGTTGACAAAGAAGAAATTCCCATTGAAATGTGTAGCTGAGTTCTAAAATGAATGAGGAATTCAATAAGCGAAACTTCATTACCTCTAGCACCTTTGATTTGAAACAGAGGATCATCACAACTGCAATCTGGAGGTAATGGAGTATCAGGCATTAACGCAGGAAAATCATTAGTAAACACGTGAGTATGTTCATACATGGGATTCACTTCGCCATTTGCTCGAGTATTCCCTGGACATAATGGATTTTTCGGATCGTATTTCGGGATTGTGCTCTTCAAAACCTTCTCCACCTGTCCCGCCCATGGACGTTTGCCCCTATGGGGTGAAACGAGTACCCATTCTCCTCTAAGAGGATTGTATCTGTTATGGGGATGTTCTGAAAATAAAATATTTATAGACGTATCAAGTTGTAATCAAAACTAATTTGAAGAATAATATTATATTTAAAATTAATGTGAATAATAATAAGAAGAATTCATTCAAATGTATCTAAATAAATATATAGGAGTATTTCTTGATTTTCTCAAGTTCAAAACGATAATATGAACTCATTTTACTAAGCACTAATATTTGACACGGACTTGGTCGATGAAATATTCTCTTGATGATAGTGCACCACTGTGAAAACTTTATATCTTATTTATGAAAATATTTTTGATTTTTTAATATAAATGATATAAAAAGTTTTTATATCTTTTTTGATGTAAAAACTGTAGTTACTGCACTCTTTTGTCGATCCCCTTTTAAGAAGTGGGATGAATATAGAATGGGACCAATCGTTCGGCCAGATTCCAGTGATCCTAATAAGTAACTACAGACTAATTTCCCTCATATCTCATGCCAGTAAAATCATGCTGCATATTCTGAATACTAGGTTCCAAGCTTATCTATCCCGAGAGATCTCACCCGACCTGACTGGATTCGTGAAAGGTAGGGGCACCAGAGAACAACTTCTCGTGATGCCTCCTGAACTCTCGAGAGTTCAACATTACCCTCTATGTGTGCTTTGTTGACTTCAGTAAAGCCTTCGATACAGCCAAATGGTGGAAATTGTGGATAATCCTGATGGAAATGGGTGTACCACAACACCTCGTACACCTCATTAAACATCTCTATGAAGATGGCACAGCCGCGGCCGAATTGACGGTGTTGAATCCGAACGACTCCAAACTGGAGCCGGCGTCAGGCAAGGTTGTAGATTATCTCCGCTATTGTTCAACATATACACTGAATACATCATGCGGATAGTTCTCGAAGACTGGGACAAGGGAATATCCATAGAAGGCCGTAAGTTGTCAAATCTACGATGTGCGGATGATACCACTCTCTTAGCCTCAACCAAAGATGACATAGAGACTCTGCTTTGTCGTCTGGAGACCACAGCTACGGAGTTTGGACTCGCTATTAACCGCGATAAGACCAAAATTATGATCGTGGACCGCCCTAGTAACAACCAGGTGAACGTTCAAAACATTGCGAGATGTAAAGTAGTCAACAGCTACGTATATCTGGGCTCCAAGATCTCAAACGCTGGGAGCTGCGAGGACGAAATCCGGAAGCGTTGCGCCATAGCAAGATCTTCAGTAGAAAAGCTCACAAGGATTTGGAGGGGCGGCAGAATAACCAAAAACACAAAGGTTCGACTAATGAAATGCCTAGTCTTTGTCTAGTCTTAGTCTAGTGCTGGAGACGCTTGCTCAGAATCCCGTGGACTGCACATTGAACCAACGTCTCAATTCTGAAGGAGCTAAACATCAAAGGGAGGTTATCGTCGACTGTGCAGCTGCGAATCCTTAAATTCTTTGGACATATAACCCGAAAGGAAGACTCTATCGAACGATTGGTGGTCCAAGAGAAAGTCGAGGGCAAAAGATCGCGTGGGCGCTTTCCAACAAGATGGACACATCTGATAAGATCTGTGACGCATTCCAGTATCAATGAAAACTCTAGATCCGCTAAGCATAGAGCAGTGTGGCGCCGTATTGCATGGGACACAATGGCAAAAGTCCGAGACACGACGACGACCACTCTGTCAAGAGTGAACGACTGAGAAGAAGAAGATCTAAAAACTTTTATCACTGATACAGATTCTGATATCCATGAAATCAACAACCAGTCAATGCATTTGAATAGAACCTCAAGATGCTGTAGCAACCTAAATTTTTTGTCGACCCACTCAGTATATATTTTTTTGGAATTGTTTTATACCTTTCAATAATTTTCGGCACAGCTTTGTGTGAGAGGTCAACCGATATTAAATGAGTTTATAAATTGTAAAATTATGTTTTTCTGAAATCATAAGTGTGAAGGTGTTCGTAGAAGAAGAAAATATCAATTGAATTTATAAAGTATATTGATAGTACTAGAGCCGGTCGTATAAAAGTCCTAGTATCAGATACATGAACATTTTTTTTTAATATAGACCGAGAAACCATAGAACTAAAGGTAGACACCCTTAAAAATGTCCGATATTGCACGCATGAAAATTATGATCTCACTTCCGGTTAGAATTTCAAAAATTCTTATAGCTTATGAAATATATGAAAAAATTAACGTGAAAATATAGTTTTCGATAAGCAGAATTGAGTTTACAAAAGTCGACAAGCTCAATTCATTCGCGACCATGAGTCGACCACGATCAAAGGTATTTTTTGCGTAATTTTTCTTAATTGATCAAATACATCAATTTTTTCAAGTGTTCCTAAAACTGAAACCCCTCTAATATAATATAATTACTAAAAAAAATGGTCGACACCTTTCATTTACCCGGATCCGACTGTCGACTGTATTAAATCAATTTGAAAAAATTATCGACTCAGAAAACGTTTTCGACTGAATTTAAGTAATCAAATAGCTTATGTATTGAATGAATGTAATGCAATACTTTACATTTAGTTTTCGGAACACTCACAACACATTTCTGTATCCTTATAAATAAATATATAAAGTATTGAATAGATATTTATTCCATACATGAACATAAGCTATTTGATTACTTAAAATCAGTCGTCAACTTTTTCTGGGTATAATAAAAGTGTCGACTATTTGAAAGCTATTATACGTATTATTGTTTACAACCGGAAGTGAGGTCATAATTTTGCATGCGGGCAAAATCAGACATTTTTAGGGGTCCGACCTTTAGTTCTATGATTTCTCGGTCTATATTCAAAAAATTGTTCATATATCTGATCCATAGGACTTCTGATCGATTGAACCTGAATATTGATTCAAAAAATATCATTTTAAACAACAGAAACAATTACTTGTAATAGAGCATCAAAAATTTCTAGTAAAAAGAAATTGCGACATAATTAAAAATTTTAATTTCAAAGTATATTCATTTTTATGTTCGTGTAGTGTATTCAGACTATACTTCTAAATTTCATTCCTATATAAGACCCCGTAATACTAAAAAAAAAATTTGGAAATACCTGCTGGATTGAACGCCATAATTGTTTTCAATTCCTGGTGTATTATCACAATGAATTATTTAGGTGCGAACGCACAGCAGGTATATCAATTGTAACACGTATCGTTTTCATCACGTTCTGTTTTGCCAGCGGAAACATACTCTTTCAGATAAGACGTAAGTCGATCGTTACGTCAGCGAAGGTCAAACAGTTGTTAGTTTTGACATTGCCCGTCGGTCACAATAATTTAAAATGGATCTATTGGAATATTTCGGAAATAATAGAGAGATATGCTTGATCACAGATTAAGCTTTGAGAGATAACCATTAAGCTCCATAGATATAATCTAGAAGAGATTTCAGATCAAACTGTAAATTAGGTCAAATCGAAAGTAATATTTTCGGAAAATGAATATAACTGGAATACACGTAATTTATTAACTTTTGAAAAATAAATAAATAATCAGAATGGTCATTTCTTCATATTCATATACTAATACTTGTATTGTTATAATTATTACACATAATAAAAGTATGCACCTATAAGTAAAAGTAGTTAGGTACCTATAATTGTTTAGTCAGACGTTTGATATGATAACAAATGTGTTTTTTGGGACAATTAGGAGATTGATTTATAATACAGGTAATATGCTCATTCACATACTTTAACTTTATTTGCCTGTGAAATAAATTATGATCAAAGTGAAATATGACGTATTACAGTTGTCAATATGAAGATATTATATCATTGATAATGATAATCGTGAATTGGGCAAGAGGGATTAGAAAAGCTGTCCTATATAGGGAAATATTTACCTAATTAGGTAATTATCGTAAGCAGTGCCATTTGCAGTAACGTCTGAGACGGTTTGAATTGCTAATTATTTTATCAGTCGAATTGCATTGGAAGCATTATAGGATCGTGGACAGATGACGCGGAATAAACACAATAAAATTCATATCTAGTTTGGTCACTGACCTATTATATGGTAAGTTGATGTGAATTATGACACGAAGGTTTCGTTTATCACTTGGTGAAACCTTATATTAAAATATTATATCAGTTGCTACGGATCGTGCTCCGGCTATGGCAGGGTGCCATAGAGGCTTCATTACGTACTTAAAAAAAATAAAAGATGTTCTTGCTGTACATTGCCTTATTCATAGAAAACATTTGGTTGCTACAAACTTAAGTGAACAACTATTTAAATCAGTGCAATATGTCATGAAAGCAGTCAATAAAATTCGTTAAATTTCTTTGAATCATAAATTATTTCATCAGTTTTGTGTTATTAATGACGAAGATTTCAACTGTTTGTTGCTTCATACTGAAGTTCGTTGGCTATCAAGAGGTAATGTCTGACTCGATTTTACGATCTGTTTGACTCTGTGATAAAGTTCTTGAAACTGAAGATACAGAATTGCGCAACAAGCTCATTACATAAAAGAATGATATAGCTTACATGACAGACCTGTATAAATTGTACAACGACATGAATCTCCAACAGCAAGGTGATGAACTAAATTTAATTAAAAGAAAAAATGTCGTTGCTGCCTTCGCAGCCAAACTGCTTCTACACATAAAGAACTTATCAGTATCCTGCAGTACCGATGATTTGTTTGCCTACTGCCAACATTTGGAAAGCCTCCAGATTGACTTCACTGAACGGTACCAGGACACTTTGAACTTGGAAATACCAGACTGGGTGTTGGAACCGTTTTCAAATGTCAACATAGCAGTGTCACCTTAGCTGGAAGAAGAACTTATAGAATTGACAAAAAACGAGGAAATAAAAATTAAGTTCAAAAATGGCTATAAAGAATTTTGGCTACAAAAACCGATCCTGCAATTGTACCCTGGATTGTGGTCAATCGTTCAACGATTCTTGATAGGATTCCCATCGTCATATTTGTGTGAACGTGGATTTAGTGCTGTAGCAAGTCTGCTTACTAAAAAGAGAAAACGTTTGCATGTTACCGAACGTGACGACTTGCGGCTATTCTTGAGTAAATTGGAACCTGATATCATCAAACCTATTAAACAGCATCAGATTCATTCTTCACATTAGTTTTTATATAAGAATCAATTATGTTTGTGTTATTTTAAATAAAAGATATTCTGCTTGAATACTTTAAAGTTGCGTTTCAATAATTATTGATTATTGTTAATTAATTGTTAATTAATGATTATAATCATTCTCACTGGCAGGTGTAGCCCGTAAGAGTTAACTTGAGACCTGAGTGCCGTTGTGTACTACCTACTGCGCTCATGTCTCAAGTTAACTCTTGCGGGTTATAGTAAAGTCTCTTTTAGAATGAATGTTCAATCTTTGCTAATCTAGCTCTCGATAATTAATTAATTTAATTTGAAGGGTATAGTGGTTTTACAGTAGGTGAAAAAATGGGGGCGCTAAAAAATAATTTATTCTCAAAGTGGGCAGTAGACAAAATAAGTTTGGGAACCCCAGCAAGTTCGAGAATACAATATGCTTTAGAATCGTATAGAATTGGACAATTTTGAATATAAACTTAAATTCAAACACTTGAACATATCATTTACACTTTATTGACTATATCGCATGATGCGTTTCGTCGTTACAAACGACTTCTTCAGATGCTAACAGAATAATGACAACGGACAATTTTGTCAGAAGACAAAAGAATTTATACAGATATGGACTTCAAGACTGAAGAAAATTTTTTCGATAAAAAATAGGGTCAGTTTCTAACCTCCAAAGGTCCAATCGTCAAAATCGGTATGTTTTTGATGGTTTAGTTTGAGCTCCTGGGTTAGTTGATTTTAGTCATATCACGACGCAAAATTCGCCGGGTCGTGGTATGCGAAAGGCCCAAGCTATGTTTTCGATAGATCATGTGTTTCTTCATCGTATATGTGTTTTTTGATTCACTGGTTGACCAAATCACTTGATGTTTTTTGATTCCAATTTATCTACGAAACCCCAATAATTCCTAGGTGGATAATCATGGCGATTGTGAAAAGTCACTTTGATTGTCTGTTCTGTCAAAGTACCGGAACTTTGGCAGAACAAATACCCATTTTGTTGAAACGATTTTATCATTTACATGTGTCTTAAACGACATAATAATTCAATTCGCAGGTTCATTGTGATTCGGCAAAAGAAACTGAAGAAATAACAACCAATTCCAAAGATATACATTGAACAATATGGCCGCTATGACTGCCAAAGTTCAAAAATCCGTATTGTATTTGGAGAATAATAACACTTTATAAATTATAGTTTCAAAATTCTTCATAAAGTTTCTTCATAAAGATTGAATGTTCGCTGATCTCTTGATAAAACATTGTTCAATATATTGAATGAAAACACTTGGCTTGATTAGTAAACTTTTCAAGATGGGTTTGGATTCAAGGATTCAACACCCGAAACAATTGTCTAGTAATTAATAAAATTTTTGGGAAACCAAGCTTATGATTTACACTCCATATTTAACTACATAGCATGACGCGTTTCGTCGTTACAAACGACTTCTTCAGATGCGACGAAACGCGTCATGCTATGTAGTCCATAAAGTTTAAATCATAAGTTCAAGTATTAATGTACTTTATTAGATTATTCGAATGACTAAATATTTAAGTTTATATTCAGATTATCAGAAATTGATAAATGAAACTGCTACGAGAATTCTCCGACCAAGTTCGAACCTCAGTATGCTTGAGGGAAATTTTGGACTCGTACTATTGCTGTGATCTATTGATCGAATGTTCTCGTATTCATTATTACATTCTTGAGAGGACCAGGACTGTGGAAATTCCGTTTATTAAAATATAATTGGGGCAAGATGCGAGAAGCAAATTCCTTCTGAAGTCGAAACGAGTTTTAAGAACTCGTAAAATGAGAATTTATTTGAAGAACACTTAACTAAGAAAAATTCAGATTTTAAGGGACGTACTGTTACAGATGTTTTCTTTGCTTACATGTTTATCGGAAATATTATTTGAAAGTTTTTGATATACTAAATACTACTATGAGTTGAGAATTTTAGAATAAGTAGAAAAGTTTTAAATATTTAATAGTGTTGGCGTTCTTGATTCAAGTGTTTGAATTTAAGTTTATATTCAAGAAAAATTTTATCTAAGTATTTTATTTCATTGAAAGCTATTGTCATTGAGATTTAAGGAGCACAAAATTATTTTTATTTCATCTCAAGCACCAATATTTATTCAATTTTTCAAAATCATTTCCAAATTCAAAAATTTCAAATTCTAGTTTTTTTTCAAAGGAAAAGGACACGTAATTTTCAGTATGGAATAAATTTCGCTGACAAGACAAGCGAAAGTCATTTAGGAATTTGTCGAAGTTACCGTCCTACCCTTACATTCAAATTTGAATTGAAAATAAGGTATTTAGAATTGAAAAATGATGAACTTATTAGAAACAAACTTTTCCGACTACGTAATATTTATGCATATATAAACCAATTGAATTATTCATTTTCCAATTGTGCTCTGAATATCTGAAATAACATAAATTATATAACTGAGATTTGAATTATTGCTTACCTCTTGGTGAAATATGATTAAATAAACATTTGAATGAAACTCTTGGCTTTTCTATCAAAGTCTTGATCATGAGCTGACCCCTCGAAACATGTCGACTCAACGTTTGATATTATTTTATTATTCAATATATTTGTGAGCTAAGAGTTTAACATTAAGCTGAGAGTTTTTCAAGTTTTTATAAATTCAGAAACTCAGTAGTTGATTGAATAATATGAGAATTGAAATTGATTAGAGTATTTTGAATAGACAAAAGTTGCATATAAAGTAGCAAAAGGAATGAATAACTTGAAAAAAATTGTAATTTATGGTTATGAGGTATCCAACCCTACGCTACGCCATTTCTGTTATTCAATTATTTCAAATAATTTTAAATGTAGAGTCTGATTATCAATTTTAAATATATCTATAATTCGTATTTCATACTCATCAAGAAAACACATTGATCATAGCTCCATGTATTTTTAAAACGTGCGATGTTTAAGGCCGCATTTACACTGCCCGAACATACTCGAGCATCGAGCATTCGCGTTCGTTGTTCGCCAGTTTTCAACGAGCAGGAACGGAAACGAACCCACTGTTCACACTACGAGTATTTTCGAGAGCATTTGCTGTGAACGGATGGCACCCGGGTTGTCGAAAATTGCGATTGCAGCTGCGTCAATTGTAATTCTTGATCATCTAGAAAAGGAAAATCGAAAAAAAAGGGCGCCGCATGTGGGAGTCTTCGATTCTGCGCGGAAGAAATTATTCCTCATTGCTGAACGATTTGAACCAGGATGACTGTGGACTCTTCAGCAATTTTAGTCGCAATGGCTTCCCAGGCGTCACTTTTTTTTATTTTATTATAATAAAATTTGTGGTCGGGCTGCCTCAGCTCTGGGAACCCCTCGTAAAGGGAAATTAAAAGTAAGCACTTTTCACTTTCCCACTCCATCACAAAGACAAATTTTATTCAAAATGTTTTTAATTCTATGTTATTCTTTCAACAACTTGCCAGGAACTATATTCGATTCGGCGAATATCGGTGTAAACAACCTGTGGTGTTTACTACACTGAGCGAGCGGCGGACGAGCATCCCTTTGATGATTCGGCGGAAAACGAAATATACCTTTTTACACTAAATGTGCGATCTTCGCGACAAAGATTTCGAAGGTTTCGAGTCTGCTTCAACGATCAACCTATATTATATGGATTGAATTATTTTGATTAAACCAGTTTTTGATATAACTTGAGTTGCAGAAGTATGTGAAACTTTATTCTCAGAGTTTCACGAACCTTTTGTTGTATATTTCTATGGCCTACTATAAACTGTAATATTCCGCTGGTTCCTTTTATCCAACTTAGTCCTCTGGCTTTATCAGACAATTGGTTAAGGAATATCTCGCATTTGATGGATAATAACTGCCCCCTTACATTTACGTTTGCAGTTCAACAATCTGTTTCGTCGATATGAGCATTAGCGCAATGGTTATTAATAGTTCACTGTTATGAACTCTTATATGAATTATTATATTGAATACACATTATTCTTATTATTCAAAAATGCATAACAATGATCTTTTTAGTCAATTTTATGCGTAAATTTCATTTATATAATATTGAATAAACTTAATATTACTACAATCACTATGAATAGAAGAGATCTGGATCATCTATTAGTTGATACAAAAATATATAAACTTTCATTGAAAATGAAGGGATTTATATTGAAATATTGAGATAGGATATGATAAACAACAACACAAATACTTTCGCAAAAATAGAATAACACAGAAAGTCCACCCTACGAAAGAGAAACTCTGAGCAAATGAAAACCTGTGAAAATGGATATATTCATTTCTTGTTGATGTTTCGCTACGAATTATAGCTTCGACAATATTTTTAAATGGGGAATTTTCGCTTAAGTATTTAATTATTACACACACGCACACACTCGAAGCTTTTTTCCGTTCTGTAGAAATTGGTTCTCAAACTAAAAATAAGTTTAGTCAGACCGCACAACCTCAGGTCAAAATGTGAAATACGCAGAAACTTCTTTAATATTTATAGGAAAACTCCGCTCAAAAACAAGTGGTGCATGCTAGCAACGGTATGGCGATTTGTTGTTTGTAAACTTTCTCAGCCGATTTTGTGAAACGTATATTCTGTTTTCGACAGCGTAAAAAATATTTTCCTTTGATTTCCCAACATAACAAATCTACTCGAAAGCATCGTAAAATTGATTTTAAATTTTACATACCTACATCATGATAAATCGAAAATGAAATTTTCATTAAACTCCAATTCTGATCTTATTCTTATATTATATATATATATATATATATATATATATATATATATATATATATATATATATATATATATATATATATAAATATATATAGGGTGTTTTTTTTAGAGGTATAGAACTTTAAATTGCAATAAAACAACGATGGATCATTCGATTGACAAGATTTTTTTTATTCGAAAGATAATCTTGTGGCATTGCATTTCAAATATGATTACTGGCATATGACCGCCACGGCTCGCTCGGATGTAGTCCAATCTGGACGTCCAATTTTCGATGACTTTTTCCAACATTTGTGGCCGTATATCGGCAATAACACGGCGAATATTGTCTTTCAAATGGTCAAGCGTTTGTGGCTTATCCGCATAGAGCCATAGACCAATGACTTTACATAGCCCCATGTAAAGTAGTCTAGCGGTGTTAAATCACAAGATCTGGAGGAGGCAAAACGTGAAATAGGCGGTCACAGGTCTTTCACAAAACGTGGCACGAATTGACATGTTGCGGTCACCAAACATCATGGTTGTTCAATACAGGAAATCGATTGTGGTACGCGTACCACGAGCGAAAATTGGTATACTGACAGTGTTGAGGGTGAGCGAGCGTGGCAGTCGGAGTGGGAAAGATTGTGTTTAATTTTAACTAATTTATTTACAACTAACTGCAAAGACATCATGGTTGTTATTTCAAACTTTACTATGTTGGCATGATTAATCATTGATGAATGTACAAAAGGAGGACTTCATATTAGGTGGTACGCCATCAGTTTGGGAACCGCTGCTCTATACCGATCACCATTGACTGTAACGTTCTGGCCATCATCGTTTTTGAAGAAGTACGGACCAATGATTCCACCAGCCCATAAAGCGCACCAGTCACTTTTTCTGGATGTAACGGTGTTTTGACATACACTTGAGGATTATCTTCAATCCAAATGCGGCAGTTTTGTTTGTTGACGTAGCCATTCATCCAGAATTGCGCTTCATCGCTAAACAAAATTCGCTTATGAAAATCGTATACGTATTCCCGTATTCCGCACAGAACCATTATTTTCGAAATAAAATTGCACTATTTGCAAGCGTTGTTCAGGCGTGAGTCTATTCATTATGAATTGTCAAACCAAACTGAGAATATCACTTCAATCACTTCTCAGTTGTTAAATCGGTCGCCATCTTCAACAGTAATGCCATAGAACTTAAAGTTCTATACCTCTAAAAAAAAAACACCCGTTATATATATATATATATATATATATATATATATATATATATATATATATATATATATATATATATATATATATATATATATATATATATATATATATATATATATATATATATATATATATATATATATATATATATATATATTGTTATATACGTTGTACGTACGTAACGTAACACAATATTTGTTATATTTGTTATTTCATAAGGTAATTTGAATCAATTATCTGCTCATTTACTTCAAGGGAGTAGGTACTGGTTTGCTGCCCTTTCCTGTATATTTGTTTTATGGTTCAAATAAATTGGATATTGATCAATTCAGTTATTAATTCAGCTGCTTATAATTGTTATTCTTAAAAGACTAGAAAAATATCTTCAGATATTCAACAGGTAGACTCGATTGTTTTGAATCGATTTCTCCAAAGAAAACCATTCCAGTTGCAACTGAGGTTTTTCATTTTACAACCACTTATTTTTCTTGGATGAACTGTTGCTAATCAGTAAAATAATGATAGCGTAATTTATAGTCAACGTATTTCTATTAAGTACAAGTTTCAGTTACAAATAAATATCTAGCATAATCAAAATTGCATTCAGCTATTTATTTAACAAATATTAAATCAGAATTAAACCATTCCAGTTATCAAAAATGTTTCACGATTATATTATAAAAATTTTCATGAAATAGTCTAATTCATGCTGTTGTTTCGAGAGTGAGCTCATTTTCAAGACTGTCTTGAAAAGTCAGATACCAAGAGTTAAGCGGGAATTCAATCTCAATCATTTATCTATTTATTCATTGAAATTCAATGTATAAATCTGGTGAATTAATTTCATGTCGTTGTCAGCTACATAAGTTGAAACTATTTGGTAAATTTCGAAGATGGCTTGGGAATGAAGTTTCTTCGTACTTTGCTTCACACGAGCCGTAGTCGAGAGTTCAATTTTAGAATGTAGGAAACCTTCTATAAGGTTTAATGTTAATTTCCACATTTCAAATTGGATTCAGAAGCAGCTTTAATTCTTGGAAAATGTTATCTGTAGACTGATAAAAATTCGACTCCGATAGATATCATTTGAGATTAATTTTATCTTAATGCTTCTGTTGGTACAGAGTTCTTTATTTCAATCATTAGTAAAATGTTTTAAAAATTACCTAATGTATAATTCTGAAGAGTTAGCAGAATGTTATATTTTATATATATATATATATATATATATATATATATATATATATATATATATATATATATATATCTAGTGCTTGCACACATTCTATATATTTAGCAATAGCTATTACAGAAATCGAAGCGAATAATAATAATAATAATAATAATAATAATAATATATAATGAATCTTGAATATAAACTTAAATTTAAACACTTGAACTTCAATTCTTGAACACTTGAAATTTAATTAAGTATAATGGATTTACATCAAGTAAACGCCAACACTATTAAATTAAATAAAAAAATAAATAATAAATCTTATTATATAATAAAAATATAAAGAAACAATCGTTTCTTTATTTCAAATAACAGAATACACAAATAATCTATGAACTCCCTTAAGTGAAATTTGTGTCAAATCTATGTATATACAATTGTTATTATCAATACAAGAAACGATGGGCATGTTTTTGTACATGTACACGACAATATTGCAAGAGCTCATTAACACTGTAAGATTCGCTGGCAACGAGCAGCCTAAATACAGTCGACTTGTACCTGCTTATGTTCCTTTCTGACCAGATATTTGGAGGCAAGGCATTATAGTACCTATTTTATAGCAGTTTTTATAATTATGCAGGTGCATTCAGGTCCATTCTCTGTATTTGTAAGTCGATGCTTTAGATACTTCAAAAGAGTTGTTCTTGTGCTATACCCACTATCTGCTTTTTGTTCAAATAGTTGCAGATGTTTGAACACAAAAGCAGATTTTCTTGGAAGTGTATTGCTGTTGCTGTAAGTAGACCATTTTCTCAAAACTTACCTCTGCAGGAAGCATCAGATTCATTCCCAAAATGCTACGCAAGGCTTTTTTTTGCAGAACGTTTATATTTATCATAAAACTGCTAGTACCGAAGAACATAGAACCATATCTAAGTCTCCATTCGAAGACTGCCTGATAAACCACCCTCAACACCGGCCAATTCAGATATTTCTCCATTACCTTCAAAGAGAAGCAGACAGAGCTCACATTATTACACAGCTGTGCTATGTGTACATACCATTTCATAAACTCATCAATTTAAATACCAAGGAAATTTGATGAGTTCTCAACTACAATGACGTGATTCTTTGTTTTGATTAATTTAGCAGTTGGAATATTCGAATATTCATATATACATTCAGGTTCAAAATTTATTATTAAGAAATATTTGTTAGCAATTTTTGTTGCTACTGGTTTGTTTCTTTGCCGAATCCGAATAACTAAGTGGAACAATATTCAAAGTGTGGCATTATTATTGACCCAAAGAGCAATAACTTCACATATGTCATCAGATTTTTTCCAATTCTTTTCAGAAAGTTGATATTCTTGGAGATTTTAGACGATAATATTTCGCCTATTCAATATTCTGGTTTTCAATTTTGATAGTTATATTCTCTTTACTATTCACCTTCAAATTTTTACTTGTAACCAAAACTAAAATGTAAATTTAGCCTTTTTTACAATCAGGGATAAACGTTATCACTCAGCAATTTATTTATTGCTGCCAAGTCTCTATTGATCCAATCTGTCTGGATATTTTTACCACTAATATAAAGAATTGTATCATCTGCGAAAAATTCTAGAGAACATTTTTCCACATGAAAACCAATACAATTAATGTATAAAGAGAATAGCAGAGGACCCAAGAGCTAACCCTAGGGTACTCCAAAATGACGTCTACTGCTATCCGGAATGACACAATTTAACTTAACTTTTTGAGATCGTAAAAGTAAGTAAGAATTAAACCATTTGTTAACTAAACCTTAAAATCCAATTTTATTCAGTTATTTCAAGAGCAATGATCTACATAAAGCTTCTAACGCTCTTTTGAAGCCCATCAATTTAATATAAACGATGGGAATCAAAATAATTTGATGTTGATTGTTGATACAAAAATATATAATAAAAAAGGTATATTCAATAGATACCTTTTTCCGGCTGTTGAAAGTTTTAGTGCTCTAAAATCGCATATTGTATTTGCTAAAGTGCGTCAAGAAATATTTATGTATCGCTTTGAAAGTTTCTCAATAGCTAAAAAAATTCACAAAAGTGATAAACTCAATTCGAAAAGTCTTACAAAATATTTTTTTCAAGGAATAGCTATTGTATGTATTTTAATTTTCATACATTCGTATTTCAAGTTTCAACTTCAATCGGGGCCGTATCATCTGCATCATATTATTGTTTCTAATACTTTCAAAAGTCTATACAAAACAATTTTTTTGTTAATAATCGAAGTGAATTTTCGATCTGGTTGCTATACAAGCGGGTAAAATACTAACATACAAATCTTTTAACTTTAACTACACTCTAACTTTATATCGGGAAATCCAGGATTACGAATATCCCAGCCATAAACAGTGTCGACTTTTATATGAAGGCATACAAAGGCTGGAATTTGAGAAAGTAGTTAGGTGTCGTATGTAATCCATTTAACTTTTTGAACACATTTTACATATTTTTTATTACTGAAATGTATTTAAAAATTACAAATACAATACTCATCATTTGAATTCTTCTTTCATGTTACCTCTTCACCTACCTGCTGTTCCTTTTGAAAAGGCCAGAAATTGATAAATTACCATTTTCGATAGATTCTCTATGAATTATTCGAACATCGGTAGGGGGTTCTATTTCTTTCTTTTTCAGGATAGTGTCGCGTTAGTTGGTGAAGCTTTTACGTCTATTATTTCATGAGGAGCGCAATTATCTTTTTACAAAAGGACCTGCAGAGTAGTTTTAAGAAAAACTAGACTTTAAAGACTCTTTCGGAAAAACATTAAACACTTAGCGCTGTATCTTAAGAACTGCAGCTTGACTTTTACTTGCAATTCTCAATTCTTATTAAGAATAATAATAATAACTCATTTATTTCCAACAGATATACATCCAATTACTGGGAAAAAATAACAAATTGTACACAAATAATAAGAAATAAAAAATTAAATAAAAAAACAAACAAAAAATATACAACGAAAATCAAATTAAAACAAATTAATAACAATAACTAAATGGAAAAAACTGAAAATAAAATATGATTTATTACAAATCCAACGTTGTCAACAGACGATAATGAAATATATTTTCCTAACTCTTCACACATACACACAATATATATATATATATATATATATATATATATATATATATATATATATATATAACGAATCCTTCATAGTTAGTTAAGAGAAATATCGAAATATTTTCAACAAAACTCTCTAAAACAGTAAGAGTGAATATTACGTACTCTCACTGATCTTCTCATTAGAAAGCGATCTAGAATGCTCGATAGAGTTTATGTCGTTTGTTCGATAGAGGGAGTTCACGTGATTAGTTCACCAATGAATATCTCTTCATTCTGGAGATAACACCAGGGTGCGCTTGGAAAATCATCGAAACTTGATTATATATATTTGCACTGAGAATTTCCAAGAAGGATGAGGATTGAGATCATGAAGAATGATCTCAAGATCATTCCTCATGATCTCTCGAAAGTGATCGTGAGAAATTATTTGGAATATTTGATATTTCGATGAAGAGTCATTATAGCAGAGCTGGCTATGTGAAACATGAACAATGCGATGTCTTCATTTGTTCTTTTGAATAATTTGTCAAAAATTATCGAACGAAAGTTATAGTGTACTTTGATTGCAAATATCTACAAGTGCGACAATATAGCACAGTGCGATAATATAGCACGAGAACTACAGAATTCTTTTTCTTGTAGTGAATTTCTGATATATATATATATATATATATATATATATATATATATATATATATATATATATATATATATATATATATATATATATATATTATATATATATATATATATATATATATATATATATATATATATATATATATATAAGCGACTGCCGTCTCATGAAGAACTCATGTGCTGTTGTTCAACATCAGAAAAATACAAGACATATATTTGATTTCTCCAACGTGAAAATTCTTGACCGACACTTCAATTACAAGACCAGGCTTTTCCTCGAAATGTGTCACATAAGAAAAGATGAGAACTGCGTTAACTATAAATCTGACACTGGTCAATTAAGTAACATATACTGCAATCTATTAAATATAAAGAATTAAAAAACCGGACCACCGGTCCTAATAATATGTTGCTCGTGTCAGTCACTGCTCTCTGGCCTGCCGACAAAGTATGGACCGTGTATGTGTTTTTTGATATTTTAAACTTTTAGATCTGTAAGTTTTAATGATTTTATTTTTACAAATTATGATGACTCGTGTACCTTCATTTGTTTTTAGTATACTCCTGAAGAAGTCACGAAATAGTGACGAAATATTGAGTGTATAGGAAAATAAAGTATTTCACACAAACCGCAATCCTGATATTCAAACATTTAATCCTTATATATATATATATATATATATATATATATATATATATATATATATATATATATATATATATATATATATATATATATATATATATATATATATATATATATATATATATATATATTTAGATAGATAATATAAACGGTAGAAACGGAAAATTTTTATCAGATGATATCTTGATTTTGATACATATTCAGTCAAACTCCGATGGAACCAATATAAATGGACATCCCCCAGTATTACAGATCAGTTGAATATCGTGGTTGGTAGGAGGAGGATTAACCGAGTTCGCTTCGGGCTTTCCGCTTTATCTTTGACGCGATCGCGTTTAAATGTTTCAAAATGTTAAGGATTTTATAATCTGTGCAAAGGTGGGAATTATTCAGATTTCACAAGATATGTAAGTTAACGAACTGAAGTTAACGAACGTTTCCCGAAATTTTAATTTTTGAGTTAGATGTCGCATTTGAAATTAATTATTATTTTTATTATATTCCGTATTAGTATGTGTATTAGCTCCGATTTTTTTACCGAGATGCAATATATTCACTATATTGGAGATATGGGGTACGTTATCATAAATACGTAGTCGTTCTCGACTATTCATCTTGTTGAACTATGTTAAAAGCTCAGAATTCACTGTTTCATCTCATTCGAAATGAACAGTGATGCAATCAAATAGTTCTTAGTGCTCATGGAATATGTTATATTTATAGTGCTTTGCTGAATATATTTATAACATCTATATCTAGGTTCCTAAATCTCAAACTTGTCAATTCTCCCTGAAAGTATTATAATTTAAATTATTTAGCACTATTTTAATCACGTTCGCCAAAACATCTTTCAGCTTCGTTATAAATATTTATTTTAGCTGGAAAAAATAGAGATATTTTTTTTATTATATATGCTTGAGGAAATGTATGAAATCACGGAATTGTATATAAATCCTAGGAAATGTATATAATTTCAATATCGTACTAGGAAATGTATAAAAAATAACGCTAATAGTAATTTTTATTAAAGCACTCGTTGAGACAACAACGTTCAGGTAACAATCATATCGTAAAATATAATAATCTTCATATTAATTTACTAATTAAAGCTACGAAAATCAACTATTTAGTAACTTTCAAAATGTATTCATCACAAAATGGAACCTTTGATATCTTAAATGTTGTACATTTCTGATTGCTATTTAGGAAATGCATTGACTTCCTAGGAAATGTGCTAATAAAATTTATTTCACATATTTCCATGCGATTTTAGGAGTTATATAGACCTCCTAGGAATTGTATACAATGACGGATGACATACATTTCCGGTAACATATATAATAATAATAATGTATTTATTTTCCAAAGCACTGCATTTCTTACAATCCGAAAAAAAACATATCAAAGAAAATACAATGAGTAGAGAATAGGTCAAAAATTAATTGAAATTATAATCTAGTTGACATACAATATGAAAAAAATTCCCTAAAATTAAGGTTCACAATTTACAACTGTGTCATATAAATCTTCCCTAATACTACAGGAAACATTTTTATCCCTGAGCTTTTTAGGCAAACTATTATAAAGCTTGATACCGATATATAAAACACCCTTTTCTGTTTGAGCTAGATTATGCCTTGGGTAGTTGTATGGCGAGACTTTTCTTGTATTATTTACATTTCTATATTCCTCAAAATAGTGACAATTTTGCAAGAAGAAAACCAAAACTTCTACTATAAATGTAGAGTCCAGTAAAAGTCAAAAAATCATTTTTCCTAAAAACTTGTCGATAAATCTCCTTAAACCTCATTGCGATAATTTCCGCCCACTGCACACTTTTGTAGAACGAAAATTTGTTTAGCTTCAGATTCATTTCCCCAAAATATCAAATCATAATTCAAAATTGATTGAAAATTTGAAAAATACACTGTTTTAAGAACCTCCCGCGAAACTTGGTACCTCAGTACTTTTATTGCATATATACTAAATCTTAATTAATGAGATTAAATTCTCGCTTAACTCTTGGTGAAACATAATTGAATATTAAAATAAATTAAACTCTTGGCTTAATATTTCACGATTTATTTAACAATATGTATAGTCAACATGTTTCGAGCGTTAGCTCATTTTCAAGACTGCTAACGGTCGAAACATGTTGACTATACATATTGTTAAATAAATCGTGAAACATTAAGCCAAGAGTTTAATTTATTTTGATATTAAATCTTAATTTCTTAGACAGATTTGCTATGTGAGTAGTGAATTTTAAATGCCTGTCCAAAAACACTCTTTTGTATCTTGTTTGAACTTTATTTTATTTTCCTTAACAATACTTTCTTTTGAACGGTTTTTTGTGCCCCTATATATCTCAAACATCATGCATTCAGTTTTCGTTGCATTTAGCACTAGGCAGTTCCCCGCATGCCACTTTTATCTCACCATAGTTGTTCTTTTCAAACAACAACTATGTTTGTATCATAGAATACATATATATATATATACATAGAAACGGGCCCCTTGGTTCCCGAGAAGGCATCCGGTAAATCATTCACATATAATACAAAGAGAAGTGGTCCCAGAATGTTTTCCTACGGTACACCTCTCTCGACCAACAAATCCTCCGACATATATTCCTTAGTTCCTTGAGTTATACAAACCTTTGCTTCCTATTTGAGAGATATGATTCATTTCGTTTGAGTTGATTGTCTCTTATTCCATAACTATTTAATTTGAAGTAATATATATATATATATATATATATATATATATATATATATATATATATATATATATATATATATATATATATATATATATATATATATATATTTATTAGTTTTGACAAATTTGTAATATATCAACAGAAATAAACTTTTTATATAAAAAATATATAAAAATCAAAATAAATATCAAACAGGCAATATCAATTTATATATATATATATATATATATATATATATATATATATATATATATATATATATATATATATATATATGACAATTAAGTTCAGTTTTGATTTTTTATCAATTCAATTTGAATCACAATTACAAAATAGATGATGTCTTTTCTTTTCAATTGTGATAATTGAAACTAACCGAAAAAAAACGTTTCTTTGATATTTAAATAAATGAAAAAATTAAACAAAAGATAATAAATAGCCTTACAACATGAATAAATAACTAAACAGAGTTTATTTTGACTCAAGGTGAAACATGATTAAATGATAATTTAAATCAATTATTATCAAAATGGCTTTTTAAACAAGTTGATTTTGAGAAAAATTGCGTTTGACGTTGTGATATCCATAGTGATTTATGAAATTCAATTATCATTAGTTTTGACAAAGTTGTGATGAAAAACGAAACGTCAACATAAATAAAGATTTTTGTATTACAATATCCTGTTATTGCTAAAAATGTTATAAACATAACTACATATATCAAACAGGCAATAAAACCAATTTTGAAAAATATTCATAGGGTAATACCCAGACTTAGGTTACCCTTTTTAGGCGGTTTTTCTTTTGGATCAGTGCGCGCATCGGCGTGATCGGTTTACGCAATTTTGAACATGTTTCGAGTGAAATTATTATTCGTATGCAGCGCACATTATCCACTAAGCTTCAATTTTGTCATCCAAAGGACCAAAAAATTAGCAATTTTTTCTAATCCTAAGAAGAAACCAAAAAGCACTCGATTTGGAGTGTAAACTAAATATTATCGGAAACTTTAAATCGATAATGAAAATTTCGGAAAAATCGGAAAATTAAATGACAATTTCAAATTTAATAGATAACACAAGGTCCCACTACAATTGAAAAGGGGTTACTAATTTAAGAAAAAATATATTTCAATGAAGAGCGCGTTTTCATTACTAAACGGGAAATAAGGTAGTTACTGGTAGGCTACATGGAAATATCACGTGATGAAAAGAGAAACTCAACTCGTTAAATGACATTGTTAAAATATATGAAGCCATCGACATCGAATTAACCTCAGTTACGTTGTTTTATTCATAGTGAATTATATTATTTTTTATTATCCAACATTTTATTAAATATTTTTATTCTATGGTTTTCTTTAGACTCTCGATTAATACGAACTTATTAATACGTATTTATGTGTTAAGTTGAAACCCGCCTTCCGCGAATTCGACCTACACAGCTATATATATATATATATATATATATATATATATATATATATATATATATATATATATATATATATATATATATATATATATATATATATATATATATTTTTCCTATATATATATATATATAAGAAAATGAACACTAGAACATTCATTTGAAAAATTGAAATTAATCAAGAGAATGTTATAGCAGAGAGGTGTTTTCTACTGATTTCTATAGATGGAATTGTAGAGTATTCATTACTCTACGATCTTCCACTTGAAGTCACAAGAAGATGCTTGGAGGTTGAAATCGTTGCCTCACTTCGATGGACGTGGTGCGACTGACGAGTTCCTTGCAGAACGAAACATATATGTCTCGCACTTATATATATATATATATATATATATATATATATATATATATATATATATATATATATATATATATATATATATATATATATATATATATATATATATATATATGTTCATACCGCTCCCAAAATCTACTCGTTACCAAATTTATATTTTTATGGCGGAAGTGAGGCAAGAGGGGAAGGCAGTTGGTAGTTACCAACTGTGTCGAAGTGTCAATGGCTAGTTTGTCTTTTAGGTTATCGCTCATCCAAACAAATGAAGGTTTTGTTTGAATATTATGGAATTTGTGAATTGTATGGTCGAAATATTGATAATGATATTGTATATTGTGAATATATTTCGTTATAAATATATGTCGAGGTGTTAAGATCCATTAAATCTGGATGTAATAACTACTAGATGAATAATAATCTGCTACTTCATGAAATGATTTTCTGAACTAAAGTAGTGATTAAAATATTTCATTGAATTTATTATATTTCAGGATACACAATTAAGAGCTTATATTGAATTGAATATGTTACTATTGAGTAAATATTTCAGAATCTTCTAGGTTAAAATTGCTTCGACTTATGAATATTGTATTGTGCTACATTCTACCATGGAGTTAATTCATAGATGCAAGATACCTCATAATTGTCTATTATATAATTATCATACTTCGACTAGAAAAGAGAAACAATATATATTTTAAAAAATAAATTAAGTATCAAGACAGAGAGAATAGTGAGAAAAGATAAAATTCGTTGGAAAGGTTTGTATTTATATAGTTTGTTTTTATGTTACCAGAAATATTCATTGTAGTTTAAATTGGCTTACTACATAATTTCCATTTGATAAATTGACTACACACTATCCCAGATAATCAAATACTAAAGTACTTATATGAAAAATAAATTGAAGTGGTTTAAAATATATTATTGGGTCCAAGCAGTTTCACACATGATACAAAATACGATATTGCAAATTGATTACCATTATGTTGTTAACCTTTCAGAAAAGAGTAGTACTACTCATTATCTCATTTGTTTTGTGGTAATTCATTGTTCTAGGTCATATAGAAAGAATGCATTGTTTTAAAACAAATCTACAGTAGTTTCTACATCTAGCTATATAGCAACTGAATTGAATGTTCAGAGCTAAAGCGTCTATTTCTATGTTTGATATGGTCAATAAGTGTATTCGATAGAATAGTACTGATTATAATAGGTGTTTTGTAGAATTACTTGACAGAATATTGTGATGAAACATGCAATGTTCAACATTAAGTCAGGATCAATATACACACAACAGTTGTTTTCATTATTTTATTCATTTTGTGGTAACTAATTGTTCTAGGTCATATAGAAAGAATGCACTGAAGAAAACACATCTATATTTGTTTATACATCTAGGTATATAGCAGCTGAATTGAATGTTCAGAGCTAAAGCTGCTATTTGTATGTTTAATATCATCAATAAGTGTATTTGATAGAATACTACTTATTATTATAGGTGTTTCGTAGAAATACTTGCCAGAATAATGAATGGAACATGCAATGTTCAACATTAAGTCAGTACCAATATACTACACAATTGAGATTGAACTTTTACTTACCTCTTGGTGAAACATGATTGAATAAAAATTCAAATCAAACTGTTGGCTTTATGCATCATTAATTTGTGAAACATTAAGTCAAGAGTTTGATTTGAATTCTTACTACACAATTCATTAATCAAAAAATTGTGTTAGTTACGAGCTTCATTTTAATATAAATGATTTAATCTCAATTTAGTATAAACAATTTAACAATAAAATATCTAAAACACAATACTTCGATCATAAAGATAAAAAGATGTTAGAACAATTCTTGCTGAATTGAAAATTCAATACAGTAGTGAGAGATGATTCAAAACAGTTTTAACTGTAGTAAAATATTGTTATTGATACTAGTAGAATAGATACATGATAACTGAACAGAATGATAATTGTATATTATAAGGAAAAAGAACAAGGAAACTTCAATTCATTGATGTTGCATTATGTATTTTTTTTAAAATTATGGCAGACTTGAATAAGCAGATATGACCTGAGTAAAAGTTGAAAATGTTTTCCATAAAACATAAAATTCAGTGGAATATATACCAATGAGTGAAATATTTATGTTCTATTGATGTATTTTATATATTTATTCGTTTGGAAAATGGAATACCAACAATAGCATTCACACATTGAAAAATAAAGAAATGATAATGCATATATAACTAATACTTCACACATGCATATATAATTAATCTCTAACTAAATCAATGATGAATACTTAAATAAGCATTTGTGACCTCATAAAATTCAGTGATATATAACCATTGGGTGAAATATTTATGTTCTATTGATGTATCTTATATATTTATTCGTTTAGAAAATGTAATACCGACAATTATGAAACCAACAATAGAATTTACATTGAAAATTAAAGAAATGATAAAGCATTTATAACTAACACATCTTACATTGCATATATAATTATGCTCTAACTAAATCAATGATCAATATATATTATATCCATATATATTATTTTCAATATTTAATACAATAAAAAATGATAAATTTTTCAATTATATTCAAAACTGAGTTAGATAACTGCAACCACCTTATGTTATTGCATTGAGATGATAAGTGTAGCTAAATTACTGAGTTAGTGTTGAAATTTATCATTATTTATGTCTTTTCTCTATACCCTTGTTCTGTATACCTTGTATTCTGTATATATTTTTTCATGAAAATGTTGGAAAAAAATTCAGCACAAATATCGTTCAGGTAAAACGAAATGACTGCATTTTAATATTTTAGATGAAAATATATACAATATGAAAAAAAAATTGTATAATTAACGTTTTTGAACAACAATTCCGAAAATTTTTATGTGTTCTCCTGGGACTAAACTAAAACAGCAAGTTCATATAATCATACCAACATCCCAAGAAGTTGTATAAATGATTTTCTAAAACTTACACCTGACAATAATTTTCTGCCAAGCCACTTAATGCTAGATAAGTAGCTAAATCGTAACATATGTCATAAGATGAAATAAGTTGAATAGAGCTCAATTGAAGTTGAAAAAACTCAATCAGCACTTCATAATACATTTTTACTTATATTGAATAACTTACAGCAAACAAACAAACCAAATAAAGGAGTGAACTTGTTGGTGATTTTTAAATGAAATAAAACATGATAAGAAAACTTCATGTTCATTCGCAATTAATTCAGTATTTTTTGAAATGCAATTGATAACTGCAACAATTCGAAAACGAAAGCTTGACAATGAAACAATTGGGTTCACAAAATCAGCTTCAGTCAAAAATTTATATCTTAGGGAGGAAGAAGCTGCAAGAAAACCTCCTTGGGGTTTTGAACCATTGTTACAAGTCTTAAAATTTAGTGATTTTGGTTAGCTGACTGACCTTTTTTGTCTCAAATCAAAATGCTATATTTATTGCATGTTCAGAAATATCAAGGGCGAGGTGAAAAATTTCCTCTGTTGTTAGAGTCAATTCTGATTTTTATTCAAACTTCCACATTTCTCCTAATGAGATCAATTTTTTTTTTGTTACTATGTAGTGAGACAAAAAGCTCAACTTGACTACCACAGGATCGGAGGAAAATTCAATGTAGTAATGAACAAAACTTCTAAAAGATATTCAGTCTTCACTATCGATTGTGAAGAAATATAGAACTTTATGATTTGAGAAAAATTGATTTAAGTAAATTTTAAAGTTTATAATCGTTAAAATCTGTCAATGAAAGTCCAACTAAAGTACATTCATCTTTGAAGATAAATATATTATATATAAATGTATAATATATGTGAAGTATTGATACTTCTAGAGAAAAGGAAGTTAGAATTCCTGGTGACTCATTTATACTTTGCTTACAAAATTACCCAGCATGAAGAAGTATATAAATATGTATAAAAGAAATCAATCGTGAAGTGTTATTTTTTACACATTTCGAGCATATAATGCAATATATAATAACTACCTAATACTTTAGGAAATTTTCGAACCATTTTATAGAAAAAGTTCGAAAATGAACAGCTATGAAAAACCAAATTTGTTTTTAACCCTTAAAAACTAAAAATAGACGTTAGCCACCAAATTTGAACGGACAATGAAGCTCCAGGTGCCAATAAGATTGTGTTAAGATTTTTGATGTGGAACATGTTCAGGTAATCAGGTTCTTGGTATCATCTGCAATCAGAAAAATATGTGTATGAAAAATAATCGATGAGGACAGTAATACCATAACAATTACAATCAGTATTATGATTTTATGTAGGTTATAATGCTATTCCTGTATTAAGTCCAACTAGTAGTAAATTTTCAAATTACATAATTTCTCCACAAAACTACTCGAGATTGCTTCAATAATTAAATTAGATTACTTCAGTTATTAAATTATCTGGCTGTCGTTCGAAAGTCAAACCTGATGAAGTTATAAAATCATCAAAATTTTCAGAAATTCCTTGCGCATTTCTTTCATCGAGCAAATTTATAGGAGCGAATATATTTCACCAATATTTTTGCAATAGTCTTTTTGCATCTGTTATTTTGGATCTCTATACCATGATCTATGTGTCCTACAATCTAACGACTTATTAATTTTTTTTTCACGAATATTCCAAATCCAGGGGCATATTTCTTTTGTTTTTCTTTTTCTTTTGTTTTTTTGTAACTTATTAACATCATTTCATTCATGATCTCTGTCAAGAATTCCCTTGTTATTATTTGCCATTTTATTGTTGATATATTGGCATCAAGAGAATGAAATTATGCAGATGTTTTCATCCGTCATTTTTTCTCAATTTTTTTATGAATTTTCTCGGTTTTTGCATCTGAACAAAATTCATCATGGTCCACAAGAACAGAAACACAAGCATTTATATTTCAACAGTAAAAACTAAATATTAGGAACGGTTCCAATTGAAAATATTTAATTTATTCGTCATGCCTATTGATTGTTGAGTGTTAGAGGCATAAAGCCGTATTGAATAATATAGGTTGAAAAAGTGATTTTATTGAGTAATAAGTTATAATTGAACTAAATTTTTCGAGTCGATGAAATGAAGAACAAAATCACTAAATAACGAAAAATACCTGATGAATTGATTACTTACCTGCTTCCAAATTTTCTTTCACCAAAGGTTCAGTACTTAATAAAGTTGTTAATCAATGTCTTTCCAATTTTTTCTGCAACCAATTGCAAAAAAGGAACAAAATTTTTTCCTCCATAATATTTCCATGATAATAATTGAAGGTGGAACTTGTGTCACCTAAAAATACATTGAATAACAAAAATAGTATACCATAGACTTAGTTATTTAATTAGTGAATAATTGAATTAAAAGTAATAGATAGCAAAGATCATTCATTTTACGTATCAATCAGACATGAGGAACATTCTTGATGGAAAATTATCAATGTCGTTACTTGAACATAAATTACTAGGGTGTACTTTCAGAAGGGATATAAATCGGAAAGGCACTTAACTAAAACGAATACAACGAAAAGTACTAATTTGTTGAAGTTATTCATTTTTTCCGGTCACCTGAGACATTATTTCTCAGCATTGCTGGAGAATATACTTTTTTGGCTTGTCAAATAACATGAAATAATGACCCTTAATGGAATAAATGCGATTTCAATTGTAAGCTCTGTTAGGATATTCATTACACGTTCAAATGTAGGGCTGAATAGATTCGAAAAAAATGATTGAGAAATAAGCAATAAGAATAATATTTTATGAAATGAATTCAAACATTTCCCATATAGTCATGAAATAAATGGAGCTCGTATAACAAACATTCGTATTGCTATTAATTATTGGAAGGCACATAATAACCTAATAGTGAGAAAAATCTAAAAGTTCAACTGTTTGAAAAATAGAAGGGTTAATAAAAACGGAAATAAAAGTTGGTAAATGAAATATTATCCAGAAGAAACTGATTTATAAACAATAGTTTGGGTTATATGATTTATCATTTTTTGACCAATTTTTTCAACGCTAAAATTCTGAATTGTATGTTTAATACAATTACAAACATTAACAAAAATGTAAATGTTTCATAAATATCCGAAAATTCATCAATGAAAGAAAATATTTGATATAATTAATGTCGTGCAAGTACTTACCCGTTTTTTTTGTAGAATTTCACGATAAATTTTCATCGGTTCATAACTCAACTTTCACAAAACTGCTAAACAATGGTATGTTATATTTGACTGAAAGAGAATAAATTTCACAAACATTCACGAAAAATACAATTAAATTATTTCACAAGACTTTCGTGTAACACACTTAAAGTTAGACTGGCTCGGTAAAATATACCTACCTACACATATTTGTACGAGGTCACTTATCTCCAGATGTTCTCAAGTGCCCTACGAGTGAAAATACTAATATGGATCTCGGACCGCATGGTTGTTGACATTATACGTAATAAATAATGTCAACAAGTATCGATTACCTACTAATGTAATCAATACAACAATTAGTTCAATTCGTTGGATATTTTCTGAATTCAAATTTTTCGTGAAAGAATAATTTAAAAAATCTCGAGAAATCTTTGCGTCTTAATAGATCGTTAGGGGTCGTACGAGACAAGGTCTGTTTCGGCAAATATAAAGCAATGGGAAATCAAGATGAAAAATAAGAGAAATCTGTAATTTATTCCAAATTAGCTAGTATTTTGATGCCTAAACCATTTCGCACTCATAGTGTGAATAAGTCAAAATTTCATTTAAACAGACTTGTACAAATTATTTGATTGAAATGCAAATCTCATATCAAAGTAATGAAGCAGAATCCCTTCAATTTTTTCGGGTATTTCTGAAATGGAAGTTTTGAAGAGGAATAATTCGAGAAAATATGGTGAATTTATTTCTTTATTTCCGGTCAATATTTAATTTTTGAAAGAGCTTAATAAAAATACTTTTAATTTTTAATTATTGATCTAACAAACAGTAGGGGATTCAAACGATAGTTTTACTTGATCTACATTGTCAAGAAATGAAAATGTGTAATAAAATATTAAATTTATACACAATAAAAGAGCCTTGCTTCAATCGAATAATCAAATATCGGTTAACTGCTCATTATATTGTGAATTCATGCAACCAATCCCTTATAAAACAAAACTTTCGATTTGCTTCAGCATTACGAAGTACAGTTCATACTCGTCAAACTCATGGGGAAACGAACTAGGTATATGAGTGCATCGTTCGAACGTAAAATGTTTCATAAAATATAGAATATAATATCGATTATTTTCCATATAAGTACCTACCAATGAAATCCTGTCGAAAAAATTCTATGAAGATATAATTTTATTCGATATTCATTGTTGTGTTAATTAATACATTTTGAATGAAAGTGATAAATTGCCATGTGTCCGTACTCTAGAAATACATTTTTTTCAAGTATATTTCCACTGAATTTGAATGGAATACAAAGTTCGTTCGAAAAAAGGTGAATTTTGAATTTTTTCTAAAAGTATTCAATTATTTATAAATATCCATTTTATTTCCTTCAAAGTAACCCCCTTTAGGTATAGTGCTCTTATGGCAGCGCTTCTTCTAATCCTTGAAGCTCTGAAATGCGCTATTCCGATTTTATGTCATCAATTGTGGCTTTCCTTTCATTGATTGCTTCAGTCATTGGGAAAAGGAAAAAAGCAAATCTGGTCAATACGGTGGTTGTTTTTGTCCAAAAAATCACTAACAAGCATTGATATGTGAGCTGGTGCATTATCATTCTGATTCCTATCGTTTGAGCCGTACTGCTTTACGCAAACGTTGAACAACTTCTTTGTAGTAATCCGTATTAACCGCATGAGATATTAGGAAGAACTCATGGTGCATCACGCCGTTGTAATCGAAGAAAACAGTGAGCAAAACCTTCACATTGGATTGAACTTGGCGTGCCTTTTTCGATCTAGGCTCTTCTGACCGATTCAATTGGGATTATTGGGCCTTTGTTCCTTCGGCCTAACCATGTATTCACGTTATGTCACCAGATATGCCCTTTTTGAGCAAATCTGATGCAATACGAAAGCGACCTTGCTTTTGCTCAACATTTTGCAATTTCTTAACAAACTTCGCTACCTCACGTTCCATGTCCAAAACATCCGAGAAAAGTGCATGGCACGAGCCGATTGATATGCCAACCTTCTGTGCAACATCCCTACTAGGGATTTGACGGTTTTCCAGAATCATTTTCGTGATTGGTTCGTTGTTTTCTTCGTTTTTTGAGGTGGTTGCAACTCCAGGATATTCTTCATCATCAACTCCTTCTCGAATATGCTTGTACCACTTATAAACAATTTTTTGTGACGAAGTAGGTTCTCCGTATGCCACAATCAATATTTTAAATGCGTTGGAGCACTTTATTTCATTTTAACGTAAAATTTAATACAGATTATTTGAGCTATTTTTTTGAAAAGTAAAAAATCGAAATAACATATGAAGATCGTGACTAACCTTTTCAGTTGTCGGAAACAAACTTCTCATCTAAAAGTGCTGATAATTGCAACATTTTTGAAATACCACCTTAACAAAAAAAATTTTGATAATCGAATGTGTACAGCCTGCAAAAATTCGAAATTCACCTTTTCTTTTGAACAGTCCTATTATGCAGTTGGAAAAAGTCTTACGGCAGTTTTGATATCTCAGTATTATGTTTTGAAAAATTGCAATTTGTATATCTAGAAAAAAATAAGGATTGTCTTTCAAAGAATTTAAGTCTAAGGAGTTACTGTGAAAAGTCCACTGTGAAAAAGATGTAGCAGATGAAGATACGATAAAGTCCTATTTTGATAAAGCAGTTGAAAGCAGCAAACTTAGTTTTTTTTTGTGTTCTGCGATAAACATTTGCAGTTAATGTATTAATGAGAATAATTGAATATTAGTCGTTTCAAATTCGAATTCTAATACTTTCGAATGATATCATGTAAGGAATCGATCTAGTGAGCAGATATTTCTTCCTAAAAAATTTAGATTAGAATTTTTCTGTTCGATAACAACAATGAAATAATTTACAATTAGCTGAACTTTCAAATCACATTTAGAGAAATTGCAGTTTTTCATCTAATATGTAATTGAATTAAGGGTAATCATTTATTATATTCACTCAAATGCTATATTTTTTTGTTGGTTATGTTGTTTTTCATTACTTGAACCACAGATAATTCAGAACGTTTATATTAGTCATTATATGACTATAAAGGATATGTTTACCGGCAGATGTTTATATAGTTTATACAGCATATTTATTATAATAAGAATAGGTACAGTGTAATATGCCATTTCACAACTAAAAATTTAAAGAACTTAAAATCATAAACCTAACTTTTTCGAATTTCAAGACAACGACCCCTATTCAACCTTGTAGCTTCTGGCGGAAAACAAATCATATGAATATAAAGCAAACGGGCATCTGAAAAATACGAGAACCTAGTTCACTTCTTTTTATACATCAATTATTTTTTGATAGAACAAATCATATTTCGATCTTGTATTGTAATACTTTGAAATACCAACTCAAAAATCAAATCGAAAAATCAATTTTCTGTAAATCGATTATTGAGACTCGAATTTTTACGTTTATCGATTCAATATTTGGATTTGAATCTAAGTGAAAATCGATAACGAATAAATCGCCCTTCCCAAACTTGAAACACATCCACGCCTATATTGGTTTTCGTATCTGAGTTCAGATTTGTTTTTCATAACGTCATATACGTCATCATAACGTTTCTGAGGTAATGAACTGAAGAACTAGAGCAGTGATTCTTAACCACTTTGCTGCGGTACAGTTAAATGACGCGAGATTCTTCAAGTGTACCTCCAAATTAACCTGATACTCCCACGATGCAATTTCTAGATTTTCAAGTTGAGCACCTTAGAATTTATAGACCTTAAAATCGTACAGAAGACAAAATGTCGATGAACATCAACAATTCGTCCCAAAACAAATTCGTTACATTTGAATTTTTAGAAAAAATAAAATGAGTTTCACCCAGAATTCAGTTACCTTCTAATTATCTTTCATATTTTTCGAGCTTCCTGACGTTTGTTCTCTGTTATTAGCTTCCCGTCTCTGCGCGTATAAAGAATGAATATTTTTGTTTACGGTTCACTAGCGTGACCCTGATTAAGTTATGTAAACAAATATCCTAAAACAACGATAAAGTGCTATAATGATCCCAAGACCTTGACAGCAGTCAACAGATTTGTTGCATATATAATTTTCAACTCAGATTTCAGTTTGATGAATTCCCAACAATGATAAAAATTAACAGTTTCGTTCGCAATAGTTAATATTCATTCGGAGCCCTTATATTTGCGATTTTCAATTGGAAACGAGCATCTGAAACTATAGACATTCTCACATTTTAAACGAAAAAGAATCGGATTAATACATGAGTAGAAATAAACATTCAAATAAAACTTCACAAAAGTACACCTAAAAAATTATAGAAAAACTATTTTATGGAATAGGAGCATAATTAAAGTTTTGAATACTCGAAAATTATATTATTTCTCTGCTCTGTTGCAACTTTTTTTGCCCGCAATCTCAAGTCAGATTTTTCGAACTGAAAATTCTCGAAAAATATGGGGCTGTTATAACTTAGTTCACCGACACCTGATGAACAAGGCAAAAAACCCGGACATTTAGGCGAAATATGTTTTTTTCACGACATATCTGAAAAAATATTTTTTGCAAACAAAATGAAAACATCGTTATAAATTTTCAATTTTCATTCATTCATACAGTGTGCCATTGAAATCGACTTCATTTTATGTAACACCAACAAATAATAGACATTTTTAAAGAAGCACTCCTTCTGTTGTATTATGGTAACAAAAATAACTAAAGCGCTTTTTTCAGGTGCCAATCAAATTATTATATGATACTTCTAATGACTAATACTTGATAATTTTGAAAAAAAAACTACTACACAAATGATATTCTCATACATCTAGTAAGATAGCCAAATCCCTATAATATTGTTTCAATTGTAAATATAAATTATTTCAAGTAAGTTCTAAAACTGTGAATTTTAGGGAGATCAAGTTTTTTCAAACTATTTTGATTTATGTTAGTCTTCCCAATTTTCAATGAAATATCTTTCTGTTTTAACAAGAATTTGTAAAAGATCGAAATTTTTTCAAAGAGATCAAATAAAAGATTTGATCATAGACCTAAAATGAGCCGTTAAGCGAGTTTCTTTATTCCGTCCATTGATACGTGACTAGTGAAAACACTTTTCTGTCGACGCATTGTGTGCAGATATACACAAAATAATACTATACGATTTTAAGCATTTCTGACTATAATGAGTGTTTCGAAAAAAAATAAGTCATAGATGAATTGCGCTATGAAATCTTATCACCGTCAATAAGGTCCATGCTATGAGCGTTTGTATATTCGTCAATCAGCTTCGTGTCATCGATTTCGATGTTAATTTCCTTGAGAAAAGGGACTGTTCTTTTCGACATCAGACCATGGGGTACTTGCAATGATGTTTAGTAACATCATTCAGTTAAATTGGTCAAAGTGTTCAATTGGTTTTTCAAACTTTTCTATGTGGGAATTCATTGCTATGTAAAAAATGTAAAATACTTTGAAATGGTTTTTGGTGTTTTCATCCTGTTCGTTCGAAATATTTTGTGCCTTTAGAAACAAAAAATTTTCTTTCATTCTGTCTTCTAACGTTTTATTCAGATACGCAAATACGATTCTGTTTTCGATTTTTCACTTTTTTCCAACTTTTCGATATTCGAGATTAGAGAACGTACATCACTGAATACATTGGAAATATATATGCCTCTGACAGTGGGTCTTCAAAAAATTATTTGATCGGAATGGGTAGTCTATCCAAGCTTTTAAAATAAATTTCCAAGGCCTCGAACATTTTCTAAAACCTTCCGATTGCAGAAAAATTTGTCGCTCAACTAAAAAAAAATTGGATTTCCTGACAAAAAAAATTGTACGGTTTACACACGGTCACTTATTAAAAGCCGCTGCTGGACAGCCCCTGGACTCCCTTCGAAGAAGACAAATCTGGGAAATCCCGGACGGATAGCAACCGTAATAATTAAAGATGACCGAACAGTAGAGGATTCGATAATATTAGAATTTCAATTAGCCACCCATTTTCAATCATCACTATTCATTTGTGATTCAAATCTTCAAAGATATATTAGAATTATGTAATAATATAAAAAATACTCGAGAATCTTTGCACATCTCTATTAATATGAGTGAGTTGAAATACATATTGAAGTGAACAATACATATTGAAGTGAGTTGAATTACAGTTCAGTATAATTTCGAATTAATTGAATATAATAATTCTCGGTCACTTCCGAAAAATCTTTTTGTCAGGGCAAAATTTCAGAAGTATTTAAAAATCCTTGTCTCTTATAACCTGATAGGACAGGAATGATAAGAAATAAAGGCCTGTTATTGCCAATATAAAACAGTGTCAAAACAATAGGACTCATCTATAATGTATTCTGAATTCCAAAATTTCGATATTTGAGATATTTTGCACATTGGAATAAATATCTTCAATCAGAATTCAAATTTTAAACAGAGTTTTACAAATTGTTCCATTTTTGGAAACGCATCTATCCTCAATCAAAATAGTCGCCGACTTCATGATAAACATCGGTTTACCAAATAGATGTTAAATGCTAGAATATTCATGTTCTTACATGTTACTCCTGTATTGAGAACTGCATCTCATGCAACATTTTACAAATTGAACTTGCTTACTTATGAACTTTAAATTGATAAAATGAATGAATCAACAATTGTTGACTCATAGAAACAATATCTTCATCCAATTATTTGTGTTAAGTCAAAAAAATTGCGAGAAAACATAGAAATAGAAGCAGAAATAATGGACATGAAAAAATTTTACGTTCCTTGACCTGAATTCTATTGAAGTTATATTACATTCCTCAAAATATAGTGATTTAGTTCATTTTATCACTTTTCAAAATGGGAATTACCTACAGTATTACAGATATTGCTACTTGAATATATACGGCAAGTTGAAGAATTTGTTTAATGCTAATCTTTTGCATGTGAAGAATTTCAGTTGAAAAACCTATGAAAACCTTCAACTGTTTAGAAATTTGAATAGAAGATGAAGAAAACCTTTTGTTGTAAGATTAAATTTTGACCTTCATTCTAACTAATATTATTCTCTTATTATAATAATGTCTTTTTTTATTATGTAATGAAAGACAAAAATCTCATGCAACTAGATTTGAGGACAATGCAAAATTGTCCTCCAACAATTTTGTTTATTTAAAATTCTGGAATATAATTTGGTTTTTACTATGGATTGGAAGAAGTGAACTTGGGCTAGAACAGGTACAAAGTATAACTACACTGATTCATTAAAAGTAATCAATATTTCAAATGATATGTGGAAATTCCTAAAGAAAAATTTTCCTGAATTGTATGCTTTTGATATACACTTTCTATAGATTTATATTATACATTATTTATAATATAAAAATAATTGATATTTTCAAAACATGAATGATGTTATATATACATTATTTCTGAAGTCCTATAAATTCATAATCTTTTGAATCGGACACCTATCTCATTTGAGTAACATACATTCCTTTTCTATTCTTCAAAACGAAAAAAAATGAAATTTTTTGACTCATTTATGAAGATCTAGGTGACTATGAATTATTTCTGCGCATTTTTGATTTGCAACATGTTGTTACATCTAGTCGTACACGTAGGGTATTTCGAAATGAGCATATTCGTGATATAAGTAATAAATAATACTACATAGGTACTATTGACTATCTTATACCGTTTTCAGTTATTCAGATTTTTTTAGTGTATTTCTGCTTAAAATATACGTAGGTATGCAATTCATATTCGTAAAAAATATTAGAAAAGCTTCCTTCACAATTTGAATTATTTTTGCTTCATTAATGTTTTCAACGATTTTCTGCACCTAGGTATTCCGACTCTTCTATGAATAAGGAATGTTGTTTACGATTCACTCACGTATCCCTGATTAATTTATATAAACAGATACTCTCATAAGCGGTACAGTGCTACGATAATCAAACCGCTGATATCAGTCAATAGTTTTTTGCAATTTTTACGCTCAAATTCAAGTATTTCGAAAATATTGTGGTTTAAAACGTGTTTCACATTCGAACCCTCTATATAATCTAAAATAATCCCCACGATTTTTTCAAACATTTCTGAATTATTTTAATTGATCGAACAATTTATAACTTGATCAGAGGTAATAAGCTAGATGTGTTTTCATTGAATATACTATAACCTTTATGAAGCTATGAAATCATACCTAAATAACTATAAGAGACATCTATAATTTATTCTCAATTAGTAAACATTTTCATTTTTGAAATATTTCATAATTATATGTAATAGTAATTTGCAGTCAAATATTCATTCTACAACATTGCATTCAACAGTATTGTACAACTTATTCATGTTGTAATTAATAGGTATATCAAACAATGAATATGAATATATTGAATTTAAATGACATTTTTACTTGATCTTTATTGAAAAATTATAAGTAAAGTAAAATATTAACTTGAGACATAATATAACACTTTCATCTTCAGCTGAAATAATCAAATAGCTGTAGATTGCTCATCTCATTATGCATTCATTCAATTACCTATAAAACGAACTATCGATATGCTCCTCTTTGTCGAAAAACTCTCATAAAAGTCACGATTAGGTACCTATGTTGTACACAATCCTCTCGATAATTCATTATTATATTATAAGATACAGTAGATATAGTTGCGATAAATAAATGAAAAAACTGATCAAAGAAGCTACTTCGTAATCGAGTAGAATCCCCTCAATTATTTGGTGATTTCTGACATTAATGTTAACTGTTCATGACGATGAACAGTTAAATGTCTGTTATTGTTGAACGATATTTTCAACATCTTCATACGTTTTTGTGTTACCTTGTCATAAAAACGAGAGACTTTATTTAGTCTTTGTTAATAAAATGCCTTGTGAAATCAGATGTTAACAAGAGACATCTAGAACATCTCGAAACACATGTTCTGAATTAGCCAAAATTTTGATAATCAAAATGGCTATTTTATAATCACGGAAAAAAATTTCAGTCAAAATTCATTTTCAAAACCTCTTAACGTTATATAATTGACGTCCATATGATGACCGTTAATTTCTTATTCTTTTTCCGCAGTTATAAATTATAATATGTCTTTTAACATCTGTTAAGAATTCGAGATCTACATGGTCGACAGTTCGACATGTCCCTGAACCTTCCAAGAAATTAACCTAATATTGAATCCATAAAACGATTGAAATGACGACGCAAGGGCGTATATAAAAGGGGGCCTAGGGGACCGAACCCTCCTCCTCGAAATCAGACAGTGTAATACAAAATTAACTCATTTGCGAAAATGATGAGTCCAGCATAATGTTGAATTTTGACGAATAAACATATGTGAATTAGTGTGAGGGAACTTGTGTTTTTGCAAGAAGAAAGAGGCCATAGTGATATTGGATCTCCCGCAAATTGTCATAGGACTTTTTATCCTATCATTTATATCCTCTTGATAATTACCAGGAAGTTATTGATGAATTCTGAAATACACTGAGAATCTTGAACTTTGTTCTGTACTATGTGAATATTGTTAACCTCACTAAGTCTTTATAACATATAATATTTTTGAACGGTTTTTTTCCTTCACTTATATGTACTTTGTTTCGCCTTTTTAAAACGAAATTGAAATTTAATTGTAATTTGTTCACTGAAATCGACCTCAAAAGCTAACGTGAAACATAACTACTTTATTACCCAAATTACATATTATTACCTTGTTCTTGCCCCCCATCTCCAAAAATATTATGTATATCCGCCACTGGTGGGACTGGATATACTGTGCGTAGTGATATTAACCAGATGCCAACGAAACTCCTCTTCAAAAGGTGGTAAATCTTTATGAAGAATAATATGAATCGATGAAATGAAATTAACTGTGTGAACTTTAATTTTAAATGAAACTTCTATGAAGTACAAATCTTATAATCACTGAGTTTATTGCAAAAACAACTAATTTGACTTGTACTATTACAGTTTTATCAAGTCTTTATCTCTTGATTTTGCCGTTATGGTTGAAAGTAGTTGTTTTAAAAATGGATTCAGTGTTTTTAACAATTATAACTGAAGTTTCAATTATTTATGCAGAATAGTCGAATTCAACCCTTCACGAAGAAAAATGTTATGAAATCTATGTTAATAAATTATGGCATACCAAAATTAATTATAGTCATGTACATAAGTTCAAATTTTTCTGATGAATGTACACGGTATTATCCCGTGTCGAAATGAATAACACATCTCGCAACTCATAGTATAGTTTTGATACAAAAATATCATCAAACTGAATACCTACTTTTTTCTTCTCAAATTGGCAATTTATTAACTTATTTATTATTTATTTTTTAGAGCTTTTTGGATGATCTATTACACCTTTAAAATTCTTCAAAGAGTAAATATAATCGTATATCAATAACAACAATCGAGGCCTTCGCACTGAATACTCCACTTTCATCACGCGAAATTGATGCGAATGTTATTTGCTTATTAAAACATAGTGTTTGGCAACTTTCAGAATTTTTTCAGTTTTTCAAGAGAAAGTGTTTTCTATTTTGATTATATGACTCAGATTAAAAGAAATAATTCAAAAATAATTTTCTGTTGAAACTGAAGAAAACTAAATAAATAGAAAAATAATAAATCTTGTTGGTATTCATTCAGCATAAATCTTGAATATACTGAAATCTTGAATCATATATTTTACTTAACAAATGAATCATTTTAATAAATAAAACATTCAATAATAGTATTCCATTTGAAATAATGATATATTAAATATAATACTTCTGATTAGGCGATTAGTCCGCTATAGGCAGATTGAATTTTATTTATCAACACAAATAGCGGTTCCAGTCATTTCGCCGTTAGATTTTTTTGCATCTCGAATATTGATAGACTGTAGAATTTTTTAGATTAATTTTTCAAAGTCATTAATATAATTCATTTCTTACTACCACTTCAACGAACCAAGAAAGTAATAATGAACATAACGACTAATACACGTATTAACTAGAAATATGTATGCAGACATGTCTATCAGCGGAAATTTGATGAAATGTATGTTCATCCAATGTATCAAACGAAGTAAAACAAATATTGAGTTCATGTATACCTATATGAAAAATAAGCTATTAAAAATAGTTTCAAACACTGAAACTGCATCTGAAAATAATTCCGTATAATCTCAATCAGAAATACATTTTACAATCAGTAAAGTAATAAAAATTCTATCAAAGAGTTGTCTGTTGTGCCCTCTATAGAATAATTTCTGAACAAGTAAGAATGAGCAGAGAAATCTACACCCTAACATCTTACATCCTAAGTCAACAGCCTAGGCTACACACATGACGCTTTGAAGTAATAGATGTTAACTGACTATTTTTCGTTATATATTGTTCAATTTAACATATGCACTTTATATTTATGATATAAGTATAACTGATCCAGATATATTCAAAACTTTGTGACATTATATTACCTATATTCTTTATATGCAAGTATTCTTCCTTATATTTCATTAAAAAAAGAACTTCTTTCATTAATTGAATATTTCTGTCATTCCTGTAATTGACGAGAATTTATATAAAAAGCCGAGTTTTTTTATTAAGATCACTTTTATCATCTCTGTTTTAATTAACATCATTTCCAAAATAAAAATTCAAATAATAACAAATTATTATTACACTATAACATCCGTTACTAAAACGTATTCGAATGATCTTGTTGAATTATTTATGAATATGGGGAATGCCTTATATTAATGGTTCCTATACATTGAATATAAAATTCCGAAATATACTTATCAGGTTGAATCACTCAAAATGCTGTTTGGAAAAAAATACATATTATGAAACATTTGCTTAAATTCATATTTTCCATTCGTTCCGTCGAAATCATATTTCTGACATCTTCTAATTTCATATATATGTAGATTAAATAGCCGAACGATATAATAATAACTAAGCGAATGTCAAATTAAATTCTCGTATATTACCAACATTCTTCTCTAAATAAACTAGGATCGATAAATATAAGCCATCCGAGTAGATTTTGTACGGACGAGTAGATTTGGGCCCAGCCGAGTAGATAGTGTCGGATGTACGTAAAATTTCGAGTAGATTTTGGGAGCGGTATGAACATATATATATATATATATATATATATATATATATATATATATATATATATATATATATATATATATATATATATATTCTTTTGAACATCACAGAAATCAGTCTTCAATCGGCGGTCAAAAGAATGATTGTATGAATGATTCGTGAATTTTGAAACTATATATATATCCTAATTCGATACAGACTTCATTTTAAAAAATTAACATAAACACAATGTCATTTCTTAACAAACTATATTTTTAGACCATTCAGAATAAATCTACAGACCTTTAAAAACCATTGCATATATTCAGAATTTAAACTCATTTTTATAGAAAGATAGATAGATATATTGGTGCTTTAAAGTACAAATATGATAAAAAATCACAACCACATATGTAAAGTCATTTTGCACACGTCAACGCATTCACAACAAATAGAATAATAAAATGATATAAAAACAACAAATACATGAAAAAATAAAATCCCAGTTTACACTGGGAAACTGATATTATAGAAATCATTAGTGTCATAGAGCACATTAGCAACCAGAACTTTCTTCACAGTCCTCCTAAAGCTGTTATTAGGCAGAATTTGTACCGATGAAGGTAAGCTGTTAAAGAACTTCCAGCAATGAAATGTTGAGCCGGTCTGCGATCTGCTCAGCCTCAGATAGTCCAATCGGATTGCATTTTTTCCTCTCGTGTCATTGCCATGAACATCCTGATAAAAGTTGGCCGCCACAACACTTTAATGGGCATATATTAGGCACTCCAGCACGAATAGTGCAGGAAAAATGAGTATACCAAGATGCCGGAAAGCGTCTCTGCAACAATCACGATAGCCAAGTCCTGCAAGTACACGTACAGCCCTTCGCTGCAGGCCAAAGATCCTTTCACGTCCACTACAGTAACCCCACGCAAGAACACCATATCGCATATGAGACTCACACAATGCAAAGTACACAATTTTCAGTACAGTTGGTGATAAAGAACGTGATAGTTGCCTCAAAACATTTATGTTTCCACTTAATTTAGTGGATATGTATTCAACATGTGCAGCCCATCTAAGCCTGGAGTCCAAAAAAAATGCCAAGAAACCTAAAAGATCCCTCCAGAAAATCATCGCATCTCAAACTGAAAACCACCGTCTCGGTCTTCTCTTCGTTCATCCTAAGATGATTTGCCGTGAACCAGTCAAGTGCCCTGGACCCTGCGACCTTTGACGCCTCCATAGCTTCAGCGAGCGTATTTCCTCTTACAGATACAGTTGTGTCATCCGCATAGAGTATAGACTCAACAGGAGACAAGTATTCTGGCAAATCGTTCACGAATATCAGAAACAGAATTGGCCCCAGTATAGATCCCTGTGGAACCCCTATAGTTACTGGTACCTTATTCGACACTTTTCCTACCGAATATACAATCTGACATCGTTCCAATAGATAAGAATCAATGAGAGAAATACTATTCTCACTGAAACGGTACTTTGCAAACGGAACGAATATGAAATGAATGAATGAATGAATGAAAACGGTACTATAGAGATGCTCGTTAAATTTCAAAATTATTTTATTGTTTTTTCCAGCTTACAGAAACACGTAAAGAACGCATCTGATGTAGAATATCCCGTCTATGGAGTAACTGGTCCGAACAAGGATGCATCGCCATCTAATGATAGACGACTGGCTCAATCTGCCCAAATGTACCATTATCAACATCAGAAACAACAAATCATAGCAATGGAGAAGTAAGTTTACGATACTTTTTCTATGATACAAATTCAACGAATACGAATTCATACAAATGACATTTTCATGTAATATATAAATTTTTTCAGAGCAGCTAATGGTGAAAGGCATGGCTCCGTGTCAGAAGCTGACACTGATGAGGAGAACGAAGAGGGAGACTACACTGTTTATGAATGCCCTGGATTCGCTCCAGTGAGTGATGATTATAGATAAATCTATCATGAACTTTCCATTATTAAACTGATTTCATAGTATTCAATAAAAATTCCAAATCATTGCTGATATAAAGCAAAATAACCAATGAGCAATTGTGTTCAAAATCATCAAAATAATTGCACTGTTTCAGAGATGTGGTTTTGTTTACTAATATAAACTTGGTCGAAAATTTTTATTGAAGAATATTTCAAAAAGGTATAAGGAAATCAGGAATTCATGAAATTTCAATATTCGTACCAGCATCAGCATACCAAACGAACCTAGGGTGTTTTTTTTAGAGGTATAGAATTTCAAATTGCAATAAAAAAACGATGGATCATTCGATTGACAAGAATTTTTTTTTATTCGAAAGATAATCTGGTGGCATTACATTTCAAATATGATTTCTGGCATATGACCGACACGGCTGGCTCGGATGTAGTCCAATCTGGACGTCCAATTTTCGATGACTTTTTCCAACATTTGTGGCCGTATATCGGCAATAACACGGCGAATATTGTCTTCCAAATGGTCAAGCGTTTGTGGCTTACATAGCCCCACAGAAAGTAGTCTAGCGGTGTTAAATCACAAGACCATTTATTATCCTTATCTGTCACACATAATTGATATTTAGGTTATATATTATTATTATATTTAAGTTGTGCGACTATAATTTATACACATATTTTTTAACCGTAAATATTGAAACAATATTCATTTTACAGACTGGAGAAATGGAAGTGAGGAATCCTATGTATCAAGATGATCCAACACCGGCTCAAACTCCTCAAGTTAAGCATGGAAATAAGGAGTAGAGAATGATCTACATCAAAAACAGATATATCTTCTACTCGTGAAAAATTACCTACATATTGAATCAATTATTTTTTTTCAATTAATTATACGTAAAAATCACGTACAGGTAAAAAGTTTACGAAGAAAATCGCAAAATAATTCCAAAACTTCTATAATTAGGGAAATCTCAAATAAATATCAATTGGCAACGGTAAGCAGAGATTAAATTAAATATGAATCGCCACATAATTGAGCAAACTTTCAGTCTTGAGTACTTATTAGAAGTTTAAATTAATTTCGAATTCAGACAATAATTTGCTTGAGTTATGCAGAATTTATTTGGTATATGACAGTTATCTCGAATATAACTGATTACTCACATTTTAGTTTGAAGTATTAATAATTTACGTGTATTTGCTGTTCAAACACTTTGTTAAAATAAATAATATATGTAAGGGTATTCCCCGAAAAAAATTCTGTTTCTTTCAGTTACATCTGCCGTTCTAGCCATTGAAATTCCTTGATGAATTACTAAGTTACCCCCAAAACCTGCTGAGCTATAAATAGAATATAAGTTTTCTATCCTTATTAATATATATTATAGTTTTCTTCTATTATAAAACTTTCTATGAATGGTTTGAACTTTTTGTTCATACAGAATGAGTCAATAATCTTTTCAATATCTGAAAAGAAATACTTCCATTGACTAAACGCACATAAAATTCCCTCCACACAAAGTTTTTCAGATTAAAATGTGGACTTAACGAATGGATTTCCTAACAGACTAATAATATGATACACTCTACATTTTCATTATAATAAAATTTTCATTGATTCAAACTAAGAAATTTCATTTTGATTAAATTAAAATAATTATCTTGATAGGTTCAATAATTCAGATTCAATAGAAGCAAATTTCAGTGATTCAAACTCTGAAGATAATGCTAGAACCATTGGTTTCAGATATTTAATTTAATATAATATATAATTAAATATAAATATTAATTTTCAAACCGTTTCGAAAACCAATACCTCTTTTCTAGTTTTTTTTTTTTTTGAAGTAGGTACTCAAGGAAACAGAATTTTTGATCACTCTGTGTGAGATTGATATGATTGCTCATTCCTCTGTGGAATCCTCGAAAAGGAAAGAGTAATATTTTTTCAATAAGTATATACACTAATAGTACTAAAGTGAAAAATTAAGAATTAAATGTACCTATATGTAGTTAAATTTGGTTAACTTATCTGTTATAGTTTATTAAAATATATTTTAGCGATGTTATTAAATCTGGAGACCACTAGTTAGTAATATAGTATATATAAAATACAAAAATAGTATGAATCAATTTAATTTACTTATATGGGTCAAAATATAAATGAATATAGTAAGAGACTCTAGTTATTTTTCAAACCTATGAATTCTCAGATTTTTATATAACCTATTTCAATAAAATGAAATTTATTTAGAAAGCCAATTTTGAGATAATAGTTCCAAGAAGAGAAAATCTAGCTAATTTCTACTTATCCTCATAGCTTCATCTTCATTAGAATTCCTAACGCGTTTCGCAAAAACCGTAAACACAAATTCTTTCAGTTTGTACACTCCGAATATTATATGTAAGTATATTGGTTTGTACGAGTACACATCCTTTGACAAAGCTAGAATGTCAGCAAAATGTGTTAGAAATTTTCAAACTAAATATCTCATTGAAAATTAGAGTTCTCTCAGTGTTATATTTGTCTTATTATAACAGTTATATTCATAAAATAACGCCATATCCATAAAAATAATTCTAATCCTTTGACAAAGCTAGAATGTCAGCGAAATGTGTTAGAAATTTTCAAACTAAATATACCTCAGTGAAAATTAGAGTTCTCTCAGTCTTATATTTGCCTTATTATAACAGTTATATTTATAAAATAACGCCATATCCATAAAAATAATTGATAGAACTTGTTATAAATCTAATTGATCGTTGTCGTCAGTTTTCACAAGGAGCTAATTAAGATAACCTACACTAATGCCTCTTGAATTTTAAAGCCCACCAAGACACACCAAGCATCGAACTTATTCTTCTTCTTCTTTAACAGCACTACAGCCCGGTGCAGGCCAAGGCTTTCTCAGTCTGCTTTCTCCAGACAGGGCGACTTGCAGCCAGATTTCTCCATCTGGTTACTCAGGTCCTTATTCGTTCCAAGTCGTCTTCGTAAATTCTGTCCGGTTTTAGCTTCTTGAGATTTCTGAACTGGTTGTTTTTTTCCGGGGTGAGGTAGTTAGCCTCACGCCCAACCCCCAACCTGGAGGACCAGGGTGTTCCTCTTCGTCTGGTGTCTCCCCTCCGACCTGTCCGGCTTGGGTGATATACTATCTATATATATATATATATATATATATATATATATATATATATATATATATATATATATATATATATATATATATATATATATATATATATATATATATATATATATATATATATATATATATATATATCTCGTGTGGGGTTGTTAGTACCCCCATCGGGCGCCTCCCCAGGTGGCGGATAGGGAAAGTCTCCTAGATATAGGAGACACTGATACACAGGGCGGACCAAAAACTAACTAAACAAATCCATTGGCGTCTGTTCAGTATCTGACGGCCAGTGGTCAGCGTCTGTTTCTCTAGTTGAGGCGGCTGTATTTCAATCTTCTCGAACTCAAAAATCGAGTCGTACACCCTGTGGTCTCAATTGAGACCACCCCTAAGCTCTATTCAGCTTGAACGCATGATGGAAAACAAGATCAAAGTATCACTACCCCAGGCACCAGTCGAAAGACTGGCTTCACCTGATCATCGGATTCTGGGGGATCAGGGACACCATGCGGAGAAGAATCGGAGCTTCTCAAAAACCTTCCATTATCTCAAGATCAAACAAAAACATCACATCGGTACAATTAACGTTAATACACTCGCTAAAACAGGTAAACTGAAGCAGCTCACCAACACCATGAGAAAGTTCAATCTCAAAATCACCGCTCTCCAAGAAACACGATTCATGGACGAGAATCATTTCGACACCGACAGTTTCAGAATCTACAAAGGGAAACCTGCCGTGAAAGTAATGGGTAAATTACCGCTTTTAGGTACCGGATTCGCGATACACAATTCCATACTAGACTCGGTTATTAATTTCACATCGCCCAACGAGAGAGTCTCGTTGCTTTCTATCAAATCAGCTAATAAAGCTTACACTTTAATCAACGTGCACGCTCCCATTAATCACCACAACAAAACCGTTCCAGAAAGCGTACAAGATTTTTGGGAAACATTGGAAGAAACAACCAATAAAATACCAAAACACCACGTGAAAATCTTGCTAGGAGATTTTAACGCACAGCTAGGTAAGGAAAGGAAATTCAGAGACACTACGGGTCCCCATACTAAACACAAACGTACCAACAAGAACGGTGAAAGGTTAATCGCGTTCTGTAGGAACTTCGAACTCAAAATCATGAGTACTCAATTTCAAAAACCTGCACACAAGCTAACTACTTGGAGATCGCCCAGTCTCAAGCAGGGTGAATATCAAATTGATCATGTCGCAATTTCCAAGAACAACGTAAAGGAAATTTTAAATGTTAGAACTCGTAAAGGCGTCTTTGATTCGGATCACTATCTCCTCCAAATAAAAACAAAATTTCAACCCAACAGAAATAAAAAATTTACACCCAGAAAAGTTAGGTCCGATCCAGAATATCTGAAACTTCACAAGGATACAATCATTGCACAAATCAATCAGGAAGAATCGACGAATTGGGAAATCCTTACAAAGAATATTCAGAAAGCCATCACACTAGGACAACCTCCTCGCACCAGGAAACACCGCTGGTGGAACTTAATCTGCGACCAAGCAGTCGACAAGAGAATAACTGCATGGAAAAAATTTAACGGCCATAAAAATGAGGAAAACTGGCAGAATTTCCTTACAACTCAAAAACAGGCCTCCAAAGTAATTAGAAGAGAAAAACGGAGATACGATAATAATAGGTGTCACGAAATACAGAAGGATTTCACCAATAATAATACTAGAGATTTTTACAAAACTTTCAGAGAAAACTTGCGAGGATACCAAGCGCCCACTCTTTGCTTCAGAAAATCCGATGGCGCGTTGGAAACTAACACAAAAAATAACTGCAAAATGTTAGCCGAATATTTCAGCACCATTCTCAACTGCAGTCCACCCCAAGAAAAATTTATGTTCGACTTTTCTGGGTTTACGCATCCAGACTCGCAAGCCCCTGATATGGAAGAGATTACGGCAATTATCAAACAACTCAAAAACAACAAAGCAGCAGGAGAAGATGGGATTATTGCGGAACTCTGGAAACTGAACGATACTACTTTGACCCAAAAACTTCATCATTTAATATCAGAAATCTGGAGAACGGAACAGATACCAGAGAATTGGAAATGCGCGTTGATACACCCATTGCACAAAAAGGGGAACAAAATGGATATCAATAATTACAGGGGAATTTCCTTACTCCCGGTTGCGTACAAAATACTTTCTAAAGCACTCCTGAACAGAGTAGAACACCAAGCGGATCCATTAATTGGGGAATACCAAGCTGGATTCAGAAAAGGTCGATCATGTGCTGAACAGATCTGGACTTTGAAGACGATATTACAGATGAGGAAATGTAGAAATACAGTGATCACATTCATTGACTTCAAAAAAGCATATGATTCGGTAGATCGCGAAACCCTTTTCGAAATCTTGAAAGAATTTGGAATCGATCGAAAGACCCGAACAATTATAAAACGGACACTTACAGGTACAACTTCCAAGGTAAAATTTATGGGCGAAATATCAGATCCCTTTGAAATCAAAACCGGTGTGCGGCAGGGGGACGGACTTTCGCCAATTCTTTTCAATATTGTTTTAGAAAAGATCATAAGGGAATGGGAACTTCACGTGAAGGGCATACAAGTGGGTATCAAAAAAGAAAATAGAATAAATGTCAAATGTCTCGCCTTTGCAGACGATATTGCTATCATCACAGACAACAGAACTGAAGCCATTCGCGCCGTGGAAAAACTACATGAAATTGCGCAGAAAACCGGGTTACAAATTTCTTATGATAAAACCAAATACATGGAAAGAAAACCAAAAGATAAATCTTCTCTTATGACAAAACATGGTGAAATTCTGCAAGTAGGCCATTTTAAATACCTCGGGGAAGTTATACAGTCCTCAGGTTTAAACCGAATCGCTAATGAACAGAGAATAACCAAGCTCCAAAGGGCCTACAAACTAACATGGGCTCACTATAACAAAAAGTGCATTTCGAGAGGCGCCAAATTGAGGCATTATAACACAACGATTCTTCCAGAAGCAATCTACGCAGCTGAAACAATGGTTATTGGCGGCCATTCAAGAATTAGAGAAATAGAAAAACAAGAACGAAAAATTCTCAGAAAGATTTACGGGCCAATCAATAGAAACGGTATTTGGATGAAAAGACCTCAAAATGAACTGTATCAAAAGACAAATACGATAACGGAAGAAATCAGAAAACGACGAGCAAAGTTCTATGCACATGTCTACAGAATGAAACAGTCCAGAATACCGAAGAAACTACTCAATATAATTATGAATAGTAAATGCGGAACAGAGTGGCTAAAAGAGGTCCAAGAGGATCTACAACAGATCAATATAAAAAATCTCGAAGATCGCACTGAATGCCGCTATAAAATCGCACATATAAAATTTGAGCAAAAAGTAAATCGTCAACCTGGAGTAAAGTGGACAGATGAACGGAAGAAAGAGCATTCAGAGAGGATGAAGCGTTTTTGGGAGGCAAAAAAGATGAAGCAAAATTCCTAATGATTGCGAATTCAAGTTCAGTCGCTCTCCTCATGGGGAACAATCGAAATAATAATAATAATATATATGAAAGAAATTTACTACAAGAAAAAGAATTATGTAGTTCTCGAGCTATATTATCGCACTTGATATTCTTTCGGTAATTTTTTTGACAAATTACTCAAAGAATATTACTTATATTGATTCGCGATAATGTCTTCGAACAAGAATGTCGATGTGAGCGTTGCTCCGCAAATAGATTCTTACAAATGTGGTCAGTGCAGACAATCTGTCGTAAAAAGTGGTTTTAAAAAAATGTTATTTGTGTTCTAAGGTTTATCACCCTCGATGTGGTGGCAGGGTTAAAATGTGTTGTGGCGAAGAATTGACAAATCCGCTTACCTGCGAACCCAATTCTGAGCAAACTCCACATAATATAGTATTATCGAAAACATTGAAAGTCTCGAGTGAATCATCAAAAGAAGAACTTTTGTTGAAATTAGTTGAAGAACTCGAAGCTAAAAATTTGATACTTATTGAAAATTCTTTGTTATTAAAATATAAAATCTCCAAATTAGAAGATGAAGCATGCATTAAAAACGGGGAGATAACGAATTTAAAAAGAGAGTAAACAATCTGGAAACAAGGTTGAATGCAAGCGATGATTATCGCAAGAAGCGTGATGAGTCAAAGATTGTTAGAACGAGCGCTCCGATTAAATCTGCGGTAACAGATGATCGCGGCGTTCCCACCAATTCTTCAAATGATCTTGAAGATGTGTCTACATCATTAGAGATGCACACGAAAGATTCTGAAAAATTGTTTACAGTTGCTGACGTTGGTACAGTTATTGCGTCAGCTCGAGAAAGCTATTCGTTGGCAAAAGCAAACATACACTCAGTCAAAGAATCAAACAATGATAATGAAAACATGTATACAAAATACGAATGGAGGCAGGATTCCCGGAAACGGTCGCGCAAATCTTCCGGCCGTACTCTAGTTGTGGGTACTTTCTCGGGAGCATCGTCAGTCATGGGACTAGAAAAATATAAGCAACTGCATGTTTCTAATTTGAAACCAGACACAACTGTCGATGATCTGCGGTCCTTCCTTCAGACAAATTTTACTGATGTAAAGTGTGAAGCATGGTGAAATGATTTTCCGGGCTGATTGGCCGTGGTCAACTGGAACTCCTCCTCTTCCAGACGTTTCGTCCCTAACTGCGAGAGACATCTTCAGTGGCGGCGAGTGCTTCGACGTAGTGGCGTACTGGGCGACGACTCTGGAGCAACTGATGACCTGTTGACTAGAGTGCCGATATTTATAGGTCTTCGTGGCTCGGCAATATGTCCGCTTCGCTCTGATTGGTCCACCCCAACGCGTTCGTTGTCTGCTGTTGGACCAATCAGCTTCCGTTTCAGTGCAGGGTGCCAAATGTTCCTTATTCTCATGGTTTCTTCTTTCCGATTGAAATTGTTGCGATGCTTGTGTATCTCGATAGCCTCTCGTTGGAGCCTGGCGTGGTAATTTCGATCCGTGGAGAGAACCTCAGCGTCGTCGTATTTGATATTATGCTCCAAGTTGTTATAGGCATGCTCTGCTACAGCTGACTTCTCAGGCTGAACTCGGCGACAATGACCTTCATGTTCCTTGAGGCGTGTCTTGATGCTACGTTTAGTTGTACCAATATAAACTTTCGTTGTAGCATCAAGACACGCCTCAAGGAACATGAAGGTCATTGTCGCCGAGTTCAGCCTGAGAAGTCAGCTGTAGCAGAGCATGCCTATAACAACTTGGAGCATAATATCAAATACGACGACGCTGAGGTTCTCTCCACGGATCGAAATTACCACGCCAGGCTCCAACGAGAGGCTATCGAGATACACAAGCATCGCAACAATTTCAATCGGAAAGAAGAAACCATGAGAATAAGGAACATTTGGCACCCTGCACTGAAACGGAAGCTGATTGGTCCAACAGCAGACAACGAACGCGTTGGGGTGGACCAATCAGAGCGAAGCGGACATATTGCCGAGCCACGAAGACCTATAAATATCGGCACTCTAGTCAACAGGTCATCAGTTGCTCCAGAGTCGTCGCCCAGTACGCCACTACGTCGAAGCACTCGCCGCCACTGAAGATGTCTCTCGCAGTTAGGGACGAAACGTCTGGAAGAGGAGGAGTTCCAGTTGACCACGGCCAATCAGCCCGGAAAATCATTTCACCATGTTTCACAATGGACACCGGCCGTGAAAGCCTACACGATTTCATTAAAGTGTGAAGCTCTCCAGTCTAAATATTCGGAGAGGTATGCCTCTTTCAAAGTTGAAATCCCTATCAGTCAATTTCAGACAGCAATGGATGGATCAGTTTGGCCAAACAAAGCCACTGTGCATAATTTTTTTCAACGCAGATTGACAAACCACGATCACAAAAACTGAAAGTGGAGTGTAAACCGTCAAACAAATTAAGATTGATACAGATGAATATACAGTGTTTAACGAATAAACTGGACTGTTTAAAAGTATTTTTAAGTGAAGAAGCTCCTGATATTTTAAGTGTTGTGGAACATTGGTGCCATGATGATAACATTTCGATGATGTCAATTACAGGCTATGAACAAGCCGACTATTTCTGTCGACCCCCAAAAAAGCATGGAGGTACTATGATCTATGTAAAGTCTGGACTTCAGATATCACCCTTGGATATCTCTAGGTTCTCAGAGGAAGTGCACTGTGGTGCGGCATAAGAGTAACTACACAAAATCGTAAGTTAGGCGTCATTAGTTGCTACAGGTCACCTAGAGGCAACTTTCAAATTTTTTTAGACATATTATATAATGCTCTAGAATATTGTAGTGCTAGAACTGATGTCATGTTTCTGTGCGGCGACTTAAATGTAAATTATTTAGACAGTTGCAGCAATGATAGAAAACTGCTCAGTGATTTACTCGGTTGTTTCAATCTTACTGTCTCTTCACTGCTACCAACTAGGGTATTTCTAAATTATGTTGGTAAAACAACTAGTGCTAAACTTGATTATGTCCTGACCAATGCAGAACGTGATCAATTTGAAGTTGAAGTCGTGGAAGCAAATCTTAGCGACCACAAAATAATAAAGTTAGATTTATTATCTGTTTTTCTCCTACCACTGCCTATAAGTTCACCGCTGAAGTCAGTCAGAATTATAAATGACTCTTCTTTAAATAGCTTTGTTACAATGCTCGCAAGCACTGACTTTGCTGCCTTATATTCTAACTCAGATATAGATATTATTTTTAAGATATTTTCTGATTTATTGCAGTCTGCTATGTATGAATGTATTCCATTAAAGAACGTTAGGGTAAATAAAAACTGTAATAATGCTTGGATAACTGATGAAATTAGACAGGCTAGTAAATATGTAAAGGATCAGTATTGGGTTCACTCTAAATTGAAGACTACTCAATCCTTGGATATTTATAAAACGGCAAAAAAGGATTACAAATTATTATTAAGATATTCTAAGTTAAATTATAATGTGAATTTTTTGGCAAATTCAACTAATATAAACAAGGCTGTATGGTCTATTGTAAATCGGGAAACTGGTAGAAAACGTAGTTACAAAAGGGCAATCTCAGTTAATGTGGATGGTGAATTGTGCTCTGTCCCGAATATTGTTGCAAACACCTTCGGTGAACATTTCTCGATGATTGCTGAGCTTAAATTAAAACAGCACTATGGAAATACGAAGTCTGTATCTTGTACATCCTCACCAATGACGCCTCACAACTTTTACTTTTATCCAGTCACCGAATTTGAGGTTGTAAATGTCGTTGATGCACTGGGTAATAAGAAAAGTTCAGGTGTTGACTTGTTGTCTTCTAAGATGTTGAAGGCTATAAAGGTTCATATTGCAAAGCATTTAGCTTATATCATTAACATATCTATCACATCAGGCAGGTTTCCCTCATCTTTGAAACCTTCCATTGTAATTCCCGTATTTAAAAAAAATGATATTCATGATATATTGAATTATCGACCTATTTCTATGTTGAGTGTCTTATCGAAAGTCATAGAAAAAATTGTTATGCGTCGTATGATTGACTATTTGAATAAATTCAAACTTCTCACGTATTCCCAACATGGTTTTAGGTCTGGTCATTCAACGGAAACCGCTGCCATCACTTTTGTAAAATATGTATATTGCAGCCTAGATAAAGGACTTTTTGTTGCTGGTCTATTCTTCGACCTATCGATGGCTTTTGACTTTATGATTAACAAATATTATAATCTCGGATTCCGAGGCGTATTTCTGGATTGGCTCCGCAGCTTTCTCACAGACAGGACTATGAGAGTAAGAATTCAGGATAAATTCTCTAAATCTTACAGTATAAATTCGGGAGTGCCCCAGGGATCTGTTCTTGGCCCCCTCTTATTTATTCTTTTTATTAATGATCTTCCAGATCACATTCTTGGATGTAATGTGACGTTGTTTGCGGATGATACTTCGTTGGCTCTATCCGCTGAGAGCCCGGAGAAGCTTTCTCTGGTATGTTCCAGTTTAGTGCAGTGCTTTACAAATTGGTGTCATAAAAATGCCTTGATTGTAAATATTGAGAAGACTGACTGTATGTTCTTTGGCATTAAAAACTTAAATCGTACAATGACTATACAGTTTGGTAGTACATTGATCACCTCTAAGGATCATGTTAAATTCCTTGGGGTGTACATTGATAGTAATTTGAGATGGTGTCAACATATTGATGCATTGTGCAAAAAACTAAGCAGAGCCTACTTCGCAATAAATCAAATAAAGGATTCTCTTCCTAAAGAATCGGTGTTGAATGTTTACTATGCCTTATGCTACAGTCACTTGTCCTATAATATATTGCTGTGGGGCCTCTCTAGTATAAGTAGAGTATTCGTGTCCCAAAAACGTATTATCCGTATGATATTTGTTTTGAATCCTCGTTCTTCCTGTAGGCCGCTATTCATGGCACATGGGATATTGACGGTACCCTGTATATACATTTACAAGAGTTTATTGTATGTGAAGGAAAACCATAGTAATTTGGTGAAATTATCGAGTTTTCATGATTACAACACAAGAAATTCTCAAGTGTTGCTACTTCCCCATCACAGAACATCTAAATATGAATCTTCACCACTGTATAAAGGAGTTAAGCTTTTCAATCATCTACCATATTCAATAAAATGTTTACCCAAAACTAAATTTAGAAATGTTATTAAGTTGAAGTTGATCAAAAAATGTTACTACTCTGTAGAAGAATATTTCAATGATTGTGATTTCTGATTATCTTGTAATTTGACGTGTCCTATACATATGTTTCTATATGTCTGAAAGGATAAATAAAGATTATTATTATTATTATTATAGCAGAGGTGGCTATGTGAAAGCGTAAGTCACTGTATCGTACTACAAGGTACTCATCAGATACGCCACGTTTAACAAATGAAATGCAATGATTCCAGTCCTCACATACGCTCATTGATTGTAAGACAGAAATATAGAGTACATAAGTCGTATGCATAGATTAAATAATGTACATCTCAAATCTTAGGAATCGATGAAAAGCACACGAATATATCTGACATTGAGAGTTTTACACGTCCTTATCAATTAAGAAGTGTAGTACGAAACAGTGACTGTTCTACGCTTTTAGATTTAGCGTATCTTTAGAAGGATAATGGAGACATTGCATTGTTCGTGTTCTACATAGCCAACTATGCTATGTCAAAAAATTATCGAAAAAAAATTGTAGTATACTGTGATAGCGTATATATACATATATACTAAATATATATCGACTAAATATCGAAATATTTCAAATAAAACACTCAGGGAGCTGTCTACACAAATGTTGTCAACGAGAACGAACCCATGACTTTCGAGAGTGAGTATTAAGAGCGTTTCGAAAAATTCATCGATTTTGTTGAAAGATAATAGGATACAATTGTTTCATCATTATTATGAATCATCAGTCCATATTTAATCAATCCATCAAGAATCGATGACTTTCCGAACAAACATAGATCCTATACCAAATTGAATGGAATTTTTTCTAGTGAAATATTCACGTGGGCTCCTTATATACGAGAAAAGACGTATAAACTCTCCCTAGCGGTCAAGCCTTTTACTCGCGCTACTATTGTCATGAGTAGGAGTCTTGACCGCTAGGGAGAGTTTATACGTCTTTTCTCCGATAAGGGTAGCCCACGTGAATATTTCATTAGAAAAAATTCCCCTCAATTTGGTATAGGACCTACGTTCGTTTGGAAAGTCATCGATTCTTGATTAAATATGGACTGATGATTCATAATAATGATGAAACAATTGTATCCTATTATCATTAAACAAGATTGATGAATTTTTTGAAACGCTCTTAATATTCACTCTTGAAAGTGATGGGTTCGTTCTCGTTGACAACAGTGTAGACAGCTCCCTGCTATCTATATATATATATATATATATATATATATATATATATATATATATATATATATATATATATATATATATATATATATATATATATATATATATATATATATATATATATATATATATATATATATATATATATATATATATATATAATTTAATTATTGTGACTGGGTTATTAAAACAAAACAATTTTTATTCAACAGTACTTTATTGCGATCATAAATCCTTAAATGAAAACAAATGGCAGTGTATTTCAATTACATTTTACATCAGAAGAGTGTCATAAGAAGCTTATGGATATTTTAGAATAATTATAGATACCTACTACGACAAGAATGAAATATCGAAATTAGTGTGGAACAGTTAATGAATAAGATCTTTCAATATGTATGCAACGAATTGTGAAAAAAATTCTTAATAACGTTTTCTTGAATACAATATTAAAAAATTTAAAATATGAAAATTAGGATCCAATCAGAATAAGACAACTGAAGAAAAATCGAATGAAATTTCAAAAATCAACAATCAGATGAGAGTATTTCAAATTATATTTGAAAAATTGAAAATAGTTAAAACTATTCATGACTTATGTGAAAATAAAAGAATATAAGATAAAAATTACAATGAATCAGCAATAAGCATGATCGTTACAGTCTACGTCTTTTTCAAAGTGAAAAAAAAATAAATGAAAACCAAGAATGTGCCTAATATGAATTTTATATGAGAAATGACGAACTTTGTTTTTTATCAGTGAAAATATTACTAAGCTGCAGTCCAAAATGAATGAATATGAAGATAAAAAGCAAAATATACAATTTCTTATTCGAAGTTAAAATGTCATATCGAAAAGTAACAGATAAATCAATCCAATACTTGAATTAAAAATGGTTAAAACACAAAGGGTGACTGAACAATACTACATTTTTACTGAAAGTAAAAACTAAAAGTACTTCTATGTTTCATTTCATTAACAAAAGTTGACTAAACTCTTGATTATCCCATTACATTAATTTTCTTTCTCGCATAGTCTAAATTCCAAGCATCTAAACAAAACCGATTCTTTATATTCATTTTCAGAACATTAATTTAATATTTCGAAGCAACCATCATTAGAGATGACACGGAGGTTTCGCTTATCTATTGGTGAAACATATTGTTAAAAACAATGAATTAAAATTAACCCACTTAAATTTGTGTTTGAGGCATTCTTTATTGAACCAAAGATGGTTATTACACATTTTGAACTATAATAACATTCTTCGAAATGTTATTACAGTATATTGTATAATTTTGATAATGGGTTAACCGCCCGAAACATATGTATAGTTTTTAATATATTTAGTGAAGCCAAGTGTGTTGTTAATTTTAATTTAATGTCATCATTAGATTTAGTGATTTAGAACATCAAGAAATGTATAAATAGAATCCGCAAAAAAATTTATTAGAAATATATTATTTTTTGGTACCAGTAATGATCATAAAATGGAAATATATGCAAATGAATACGAAACGTAAATTCATACATCAACATATAAAAGGTACAAAATAGTTATATTGTTGACAAAATCAAACATTGTAAGGATATCCACCATTGAATTTTATCGAGAAATTTATTTCTATTGATGGCTGCTTCTCAAAAAACACATATTATATGGAATATTTGCAGTAAGAATCTTTACTCAAAGACAACTTGTCAGTAGTATTAATAAAAATTAATGTAGCAATGAGACAACGAATTAGATGATTTCCGACAAGAGGATCTTATATTCTATACAACTACTAACGATGAGAAATTCTATGATTTAACAATGGTTATTTACACACATATCGGTTAAATTCATACTCTTCAAATATTTTAAGATTATACAAAATTTATTCATTGGTATAAAAACTACAACAAATCTATCCATGAATTCAACTATATCTACATCATATACTAAAATTAAGCCAGATATTCATACTAGCCATTCTAGCCAGGCAAATCCAAACATTTATATTAGTAGGTACCTGAAAGTGTTACAGGAAGAATTTCTGAATTTCTATTTGGTTTTCTCATAATTTTGAGTTTATCAGTTTTTACAGTCTTCTAACATTCAGACAATAAAAAAACGTTACAATATTAACTTAATTGATGAATATGTGAAAAACATCTATGAAACTACTTTTTCTCAATCTAACATGAAGATAAATGTTTTTATTCTATACATATTTAAAATAATATATCTGGAATTGAATAGATAATGTAAGACTGCAACATACACACAAAAACATATATTTATGTGTATATTTATGATATTTTTAGCAATAACAATGTAAAAAGCTTTATTTTAGGTGACGTTTCGTTATATATCACAACTTTGTCAAAACTTATGATATACAACGAAACGTCAATTAAAATAAAACTTTTTCCATTGAAAATAGTCTGTTATTGCTAAAAATATTATAAATATAACTATCACAAACAGGCAATTACACCTATTTAAAATATATATATATAAATATATATATTTATATATATATATATATATATATATATATATATATATATATATATATATATATATATATATATATATATATATAACTTACTGGAAACGGCAACTTTATCCGAATAAAATGAATCAATTGAACAAACTTCCTAACAAGCTGGTAAAACGAGTGCCATCAAAAAACATATTCGCCAAACATCTCAGGGAGGGAATTTAAGAACAACAATGACCACATCGCTTGGTGAAAACACTAGACAGGACCTGTGAAGCGTGGCGATCGCCAAAATACTCCTTAACAAGCTTACTTCATCTGAAGACAAGCTACAATTGTGAAGAAAAATCATAAACGCCATCTTTCAGACGTTCTAGAAATTGCAACTCCAAACAATACAGAAAACTCACATTGACAAACAACTGGTGCGTCCACGTGTGTTATTTTCTCAACATCAATCATCACGGTATAGGTACTTATTAGAATCTGGAAGGCCTCTAACTCGTGGCGACCTTCATCTCCAGGTGGAGAAAAACACATTTGAAAACATATGAAACAACCTTCACCAGGAACTGGAGTCTCATCTCCCAAACACCCCAATATACTCATAAATAACCTAATACGTTATCAGTGGACAATGGGAAATATTTCCTTACACGTTATTTCGATTATTTTCGAATATTCGAGAAAAGCTTCCAATAAGTTCTATTTAGATTCAGTAAAGCGTAAATTTTTTCACTATTCATTTTAATCGCAATGAAGTGTAAACGCAATATATGTTTCTGTGTGTTTGAGTTTGAATTCATACATAAAAAAAATTTATTCAATTCAAAAAGATACACGACACCTTAACGTGATATTTATTAAATATTGAAGTATCTTCGACATAGAGTTTGAATGAATTGATATAAAATTTTGTAGATTTATTAATCCTGTCATACGCAAATTGTTCTTGAAATAGATGGTATTTATATAGCAAAGTAGAACATATCAATGTGCATCAAAATATTCTATTTAAATTCTGTCCAAATTACATGGCAAGAGTATTTCCTAAGAACGAAATTATTCTTCGAATGTAAAAAAAATAATAAAATAATTTAATATATTCAGAAATTTCTCGTCGAAATATTTAAAATCCAAGAATTCAAAATCATCCATTTTAAATTTAACCTGCAATATATTGGGATCAAATTGAGTCGCACGTTTCGAAATACTCGTACTATTTCTTCTACAATTCCACACTGAAAGTCGTTACATTTTCAGATATTCGATGAAGAAATAATAACGTTCAATCTCGATATAAATTAAACAATATGAACTACACTATTGTATAAGGTCAATGAGAGTATCGTTTTGGGGTCTATTCGACTATCACTATGAAAATCTACATTGTTTTAATCAGTAATTTGTCTTACTAATTCAGGTTAGTAAGTCAGTAAACTCAGTCTTCATCCGTTGCACTTCGTACCTACTTTTCCGGGTTATTCTGGATTGACTTGATATCAATAATAAGAATATTGTCAATCATCGTATGTATTAATATAATCTGCTCGTAAAAACGACAAATGAAATGAGCGAGATTGAGAAATCGAATACAATCTCGTTTAATTTGTAAAAGATAGACTTTGGTAAATATACAGATAGATAGAATAAGGTAAAATAAATCAATGAGCACAATTTAAATTATATATTCCGATTCATATTAAGTTCAATGGCAACATTCTACGAATTATAATGCAAAACTATAATCAACCGTAGATCTCTTAATGTAGAACACTTAGTGTTCTATAATTGAATAATTATAATATAGGGTGTAACCTTAGGTAGTTTGGAAGCCTCTAAAAATTTTGTTCTTACAGTAATTAATTGTTTTTCGCCTATTCTTATAATTATATAACATGGTCAAAAATATAATGTGAATTGATATAGGTAAAATTTATTTGTGGAATAAAATGACATCGGATATTTTCTGACATTACAGATTCGAGTTTTTCAGTCTTAAAATTATGTTATGGTAATAAAACGTATAATCATAGATCAATATTACGAGTAGTTTGACATTTCTGTCAAGAAATTTATTTCAGTGTTAGGGGTACCGTTTGAATTCCAGTTTCGTAATTATAGGTATTAGAACCGCCTTTTTATACGAGAAATTCAAAACTTCTTGAATTCATTTATATTTCAGTCTGCATTTGAAGAAGTATTACTTCGAAACGTGTGTTATGCATTATATTCATTATATATCACTAACATTTCATTATTTTTTAGTTATTTCACGACATACTTGGGTTTAGCAAATTCGATAAAAAAAATTTAATATTTTCAATACAAATGTAAATTCTTGATATTCGACTACATTTCAATTCAAGTTCAAATTTTTCAATCTGAAATGCCTCAAGTTAATTTAATAAAATGAATGAGTGAATATAACATACGTATATATATATATATATATATATATATATATATATATATATATATATATATATATATATATATATATATATATATATATATATATATTGATGTCATATATCAATAACATTTTAACTACATTTCAACTTAATTAAATAATATTCCATCTGAAGTCCCTCCAAGTGAATCCAATACAACTAATGAATAATAAAATAAATACAGCATCTTGATGGATAAGGCAACATTAACAATTTCAATGAATGCAAGAACACTAAGCAATACAATTATAAAATAACAATTTGAGTTATTATCTATTTTGGCAAAAAACTGTCATCTTTATTGTACCCACGAAGCGGGTACCCAAAGTGGTTCTGTCTCAACACTACTAACCTTTTGTAGTATTTGGCTGAATGCTACTGCCAAATCTGCATTAACAATGGTCGCATCGAAGAAGTGATCGTATAAAAACTCGATACGCTGTGCTGACTTGATGATATCACTGAATTCCTCGTCCTAAATAAATTAAAAAAAAACTAGAATATTTCCATAAAATTTGTTTTTTATGGACGTTAGAAATAAGAATTTTCATTACTATTCAAGAAAATGTCTACTTCCATCATTTCTGAAATGTGTTAAATCTTTCAGATACGAGAATGTATCATATCTGGAATTTCCGTAGATTTTTGATATTTTTCAATTTCAACAATTTCATAATTTTATGTTCAATTATTACCTTAATGTTCATTGTTATTGCTTATTTGTTTAGGTGTTACTTTCAACGTTATCAGTCCTAAAATATTCAGTACAATTTTTTAGTAAATAGTGAGAAGTGTAATGAATATTTGTTGTGAATATTTTATTGAGGAACGAGGTTGCAGTATATTAAAATATCTATGAATTATCACTATAAAAATATCTTGGAAAGCACCCCACGCTTTCTGCATATCAAGTACTTGCGAAAATTTTTGCGAAATGTATGTTAAACGCTCAAGTCTCATTTTAAAACTATATTTTATTTTTCAATTTAGGTTTTTATTGAAGCGTGTTGTTAGTTTGCTAAAACTGCAATTTTTTAACCTTTACTCTACGTTCATTTAGTTCTACTATTCCTTTATTTTGGAAAAGTAAGTTTCAAAGCTTCTCTCGTTAAGCTCTCATTATCTTTCAATTAATCTTCATAAAACACGGTCAAGAAAAAAGTGGAACTTACTGTGAAGCCTCTAGAATTATTCACATCGAACGTCGACCTTGCATGCACTGCGTTTCTAGTTTCTTTCAATTCCTCAAGAGGTGGTGGTTTGATATAAATTATATACGGTTTCAATTCGGGGTTTCGTAATATCTTCAATGCTTGATAGTGAGGATTTAAAATGCAAACATGACCACTACTGATTATAGCTTTCACACTCTCTGTTGAAGTTCCATATAAATTACCCTTATACTCTCCGTATTCCATAAATTTATTGGCTTCAATGTCCTCCTCCATGTGTTCCCTGGAAACGAAGAAGTACTCTTTGCCATCCACTTCACCAGGTCTTACTGGCCGACTAGTAACTATAAGAACAACATAAACATTACAAAACAAGTTTAATGAAATTGCATAAATTGTCTTCTAGTTAGCATATTGAATTTTACATATATGGAATCAACTAAAAGTGGATGTAAATAAGAAAGCGGGAATAATGTAATCGTATACAGGCGGTTCTTTACAATTTTAAAGATAATACAGTATTTTCAGAAAAAATGTTCACACTTGCATTTGCACACAATTAGATCTTGGGAGTATTTTTTAAAACAATTTCAGACATTTCAGATTGACTCTGTATTTCCATTACAATGCTGTTAAGATAGAACTACTCATCACTGAAAGTGATAATTTCAAAATAAATTATTATACTTACATGGTATGGGAGTCTTGTATTTTACAGGATTAGTATCTATTAATCTTCTTTTCAACTCATTACGCCCTATTCCTGGTGCTCCTATCAGAACGATTGGTCGGTAAATACCGGGTCTAGGATACAATTTGGCAACTTCTTCATAAGTAGGTATATGTTCTCTATCAAAATCATCATTTTCGGTTGTATCATACATTATTTTCTTCGTTTTTGGACCTGAAGCACAATGTGAAGACTTCGGCGATTGGTTGCAAGTGAGGACAGGTAATGGAGATCCTACACAAAGTGCTGAAATAATTGAAAATTATTAGTGTGTTGGCATAATTTAGAACTTTCTATTTTTTAATCGAAAAATATTGGCTAGTGTCAGGAGACGATGACCTTTCACGAAAATAAACTCTTAAGAACGACAGGACTACAATTCGAAAACTAATTTTATAATTAAATAAACAATTATGGACTGGAATGACTGAGGATAATATAAATTACAATAATTAAATCAAATTGAAATTTCGGTAAGACCTAAGCTGTTTTGAGTTGATGCAACAGCTTTGTGTGCTACAATTACACTAAAAGTACTTCTTATATTCATTAAATGATTGGGCCGATACTTGATGAAAATCTATATACAAAATTCAAATAAAACTAAGTAGTTTTCTGGTGTTCACTATAATTAATTCAAAAACATGACAATATCGTTTCGCCAACACAGTGGCTTCATCAGATGTTGATTAAACAATCAGTTTAACATCAACATCTGATGAAGCCACTGTGTTGGCGAAACGATATTGTCATGTTTTTGAATTAATTGTAGTGAAAATCAGAAAACTGCATAGTTTTATTTAAATTACTTATTATTTTGTACTAAGATTCAACACTTTGCCACTGGAGGTAAACTGTAGGGTGGATCAGCATTAATTCCAACACACAGAAGCAAAATACTAAATAATTAAAAGTGTGGCAATGTACACAACTAGACTTATTCAAAAAACTTCAATTTATATCGAAACATCATTCAAAAATAAACAATAATTGAAAGCCCTAAGCCTGTTATATCTAAGACACATGAACAATAACTACAAATATTCTATATGAAAGCTTCACGCACGTTCAGGTTCTTCATTGTTTGCCTGTGATCTCTCATGTATGATGCGTCTCTCTTGTAGGGCTCTGCTGGGTATTAAACCAGCCCTCATGTTTCGATCACCTTCCTTTCTAGCTTGCCACCTGAGGGTTGCTCACCATTAGTTGAGATACGTTGGCTTTGTTTTCACTTACCAATAAGCATCATCTTGTGAGACTATGTGTAGAATATCACCCTTCTCGAAATTCAAGCCTGCCTCCTTGCAAGGAATATACTGGTCTGTCTCAGCATTATAATTAAAGTGAGCTCTAACACGTACTTTGCTCTCCCGTAAATTAAGTTTACCATCTGCAGGCACTAGTTTAAAGGTGATAGTTCCTTCTGAGTTTTGCTGAAACAAAAAAATATACATCATATTTTTATATATTATATTCATTATATAAATCTGAATCAACTAGCGGTGAACTGAACTGTAAGACATTTAATTTAGTATAGGACAAAACCAGCAGACCAACAATGATTTTATCTTGGATTGTGGGTAGTAGAGTATTGCAAAATTAAATCTGTTCTCATTAATTTCTTGCAAAAATTAAACTACAGGTATTTGGGGGATATAAGTTGTCCACTGGTTTTCTACAGCAGTGTTTTTCAATCTTTATCATAACATGACACCCTAGTAAGAAAAAATATTTCACGACCCCCTACCTTTCGCCTCTTGATTATGTATGTCTAGTAAATATTCAAGTTATTCTTTCGATCTATCTATTTATCTTTTTGAACTTTATCGTTTTATTACTGAAGTAATCTTCTTGCGACCATCCTGAGAACCCTCGCGACCCAAAAGGGCGCCCCAACCCACAATTTCTTGATAACAAGCTATATTTCAAAGAAATTGTCAACCCTATTGAATAAATTGATATGAAACAATGATCATATGAATTTGTTTCTTACCAAGAAAAAGGAGAATCCCATCCTATAGATAATTATCAAAGTACTTTGGGAATTATTATTTTTTTTATACTGTAGGATTATAGACCTTAGAAACATTCAGTAATGAACAAGCAACAAGAAAAACCATGCAAAATTTTATCTTGTTGTTGTTCTGAAAGAAATTATATTAATGGTTTACATACACCTAAAAAATGCAACGTTTGAAATTTAAAGTTAGAAATATAAATTATTTCTAAATGAATCGTGAAATTTTTTAAAATTATTTCTGGGTTACTCACTAATATGCTGAGAACATCATTTGGAGTTTTTCCTTCTACATTTATGTTATTAACTTCCACGACTTCATCTCCAACATGAATAAGTCCTGACCTATCTGCAGCGCCTCCATGCATTACTCTGGCTATAATGATTTTGCCTGTCGCTTCATCAGTTTTTATAGTTGCTCCCTGAAGATGATAATTTCAATGAAGAGTACAGTTTGTGAAATATTTTAATTAGAGTGCTAAAAATTTTTAAAGGTACATATGATTCCTTCCAATAAAAATAATTAGAATATTTGTCAAAATAAAATATTTATGGAGCAATCGAAGAAAATATATATAGGTATCAACGGCATTAATAATATGGAGATAATTTCAATGAAGAGTACAGTTTGTGAAATAATTAGATATTTTTAAATACATATGATTCCTTCCAATAAAAATAATTAGAATATTTGTCAAAATATATATATATATATATATATATATATATATATATATATATATATATATATATATATATATATATATATATATATATATATATATATATATATATATCTTGAAATTGATTTATTGCCTGTTTAAGATATTCTATTTCGAAAGTTTTTAGCAATAACAAAAATAAACTTTTTCATTATCAAAAAATATATATTTATATATATATATATATATATATATATATATATATATATATATATATATATATATATATATATATATATATATATATATATATATATATATATATATATAAAAAGCAGAAATCATCGGTATAGCCTGGAATTCGAAGCAGCCTCTGAGACTTGTTTCGAGCTTGTTGGCTGTCTTCAGAACGGTGTAGCTAAGTTCAAGGTGTATGAACCTGGAGATGGAAAAAAAACAACAAAAGAAACTTCTGCAACGGAAGTCACCACTATTAGTCTTCCGCATGAACTCTCCTGGTTCGGAGATCTAATCATTGCTTCGCTTTTACGGGGCTATTTTTTCCAAATCCAGGTCCGTACACCTTGAACTTGGTTACACCGTTCTGAAGACTTGTTCTGCTCTTTCGAGCTAACAAGCTCGAAATAAGTCTCAGAGGCTGCTTTGAATTCCGGGCTATAACGATGATAAGTGATGATTAGATCTCCGCACCCGGAGAGTTCATGCGGAGGCCTAACAGTGGTGACTTTCTTCGCAGGACTTTTCGCTAAGCGGTTCTGGAGAGAGCCACCAAACTCGAAACACGTGTCAGCAGATGCTGCTACTAATTTCGAGCTATACTGATGATTTCAGATTTTAAATATAGGTAAGTATACCTATGTATTCTTACATGTTCGTGTAAGTGGATTATAATATTTAGTTTTACCAGATAATCACATTGGTGCAAAATATTTTATGTGTGTTGGATGTATAACATACTTACAACAATAGGTTCTGCACTTTGCGACCCAGACTTTGCATAAGAGAACAAAATAAATGTTCAATTAAATATCAATGGAATTTGATGGAACAATTGATTAGAATTCATATATATATATATATATATATATATATATATATATATATATATATATATATATATATATATATATATATATATATGAACGAAGTTTTTGTGCTTATGGCACTGAATGAAATATTTAAAAAAATTTACACTGGAACATTCATTCGAAAAGTTTATCAACCAAAAGGATGTTATAATAGAGTTAGATATGTGAACATGTACGATGTGATGCCTCCATTATCCTTCAAGGGATAGGGATGTTAGAGAAATATTGAAATCTATGCCACACCTGGTGGATGTGCGAGACATATGTTTCGTTCTGCAAGGAACTCGTCAGTCGCACCACGTTCATCGAAGTGAGGCATCGATTTCAATCCCCAAGCATCTTCTTACGACTCCAAGTGGAATACCGTAGAGTAATGAATACTCCACAATTCCATTCATAGAAATCAGTAGAAAACATCTCTGAGATTACAGACACACCAAGCATCGAACGTTCATAGCTCTTCGATACCCGTAGGTATCTACTACATTGCAATGTCTATTTGACAAATATCATCATATGATGTTTTCAAATGTCAATAGGTTGCGTTAGTAGTACGCTCGCGTATATATATATATATATATATATATATATATATATATATATATATATATATATATATATATATATATATATATAAATATCTAGCTCTACTATAACATTCTTTTGGTTAATTAAGATTTTTCGAATGAATGTTCTAGAGTTAATTTCCTTAAAAATATCGCCAAATAGGCCCGTGAAATACGGGAACAACCGCGAGAGTACTACTAACGCAACATATTGACATTTGACAACATCATATGATGCTATTTGTCAAATGGACATTGCAATGTAGTAGATACCTACGGGTATCGAAGAGATTAACGTTCGACGCTTGGTTTGTCTGTAATCTCAGAGATGTTTTCTACTAATTTCTAAAAATGGAATTGTGGAGTATTCATTAGTCTACGGTATTCCACTTGGAGTCATAAGAAGATGCTTGGGGATTGAAATCGTTACCTCACTTCGATGGAGGTGGTGCGACTGACGAGTTCCTTGCAGACCGAAACATATGTATCGCACTTCCACCAGGTGTGCCATCGATTTCAATATTTGTCTAACATTTATCCCCATTTATTCCTTGAAGGATAATGGAGGCATAACATCGTACACGTTCACATATCTATCTCTACTATAACATTCTTTTAGTAAATTTAAATTTTTTGAATGAATGTTCTATTATTCATTTTCTTATAAATAGATAATATAATAATTGTTTATCGACCGAAACGTATGTCGAGCGTATTAAACAATTTTTTCGGAATTTACTCAAAATTTGAAGCCACATGCTAAAAAATACGGTGAAAAACAATTCAAAACAAACACCATTTGAATTTCCACGTTCGATAACTGAAAATGGGTATTCAATTCACACTTTTGGTTTTATTAATGAAATGATTCCGAACAAGAGACGCTATAAACGTTTTACCTTACTAAACAGAGTAACTGGAATTTCCTAAATTTTTCCAAACCATTTTTAATATCTTAAAAATAATCTAAAATTATCTGATGATTTCTGTTTCTTTTTAGCAAAGAATTTTCAAAAACCAACTCTGATATACTACACCAGCTTCTTGTAATATTTTATTTATTGTATTTACCGTACTAACAATGTTCTACTTATCACAACTAATAATGAAAATTATCAACTATGAAAAAAATCAAAGAACTACTAAATTCCAAAGAATTCCATATCCACATATCAATTCAAATATAGTGCATTAAAACCGACGCATAGCGTTGTGGATTCATAAAAAACCAATATATATTTTGAAATATTAATACAATTAAAAATTTTTTCCAAAAATAAAGACAAATTTACTTACAAGTGGTTCATTACTTTTAACTAATTGTACTATTTTAACAGTTTCTTCTTCTTCGTCGACATCGGGGGGTATTTCAGGAAGATGGGGGTAGTAGTCTTTTTGAGCCACAGCATCGTGAGCACATAAAACACCCTAAAATTATATATTGCTTTAAGTATTAAAAAATATGACAGTAATAATTTCTAATTAATTGAAAAAGCAGGTAATGCAATATATCTATAGACGATATTTCATATAGACGGAATGAAGCATTCAGATGAGCTCTTTGAAATTCGATATTTATCAATGAAAAACAATTATATAAATGCATGTTTTTATAGATCATACATTTTCATATGAAAAATCTTTTTTTTTTTTAATTCAGTGGACCTACAGTTTAACACCGGTTCCGTACGGCAATTGGGCTTGTAATCAATTTACATTACTCAGCATCTTTAATTGATGCTGAAATTACTTTAAATCGTACACAAACATATACACCCATGCCTTTCACCGGGGCTCGAACCCGAGTTCTACCGCACCATAGTCGAGTGTTCTACCGACTACGCCACGTTTACCGGCAAAAAATATGTTATTTCCTTACTAAATTGAGAAATTCTTTGCTGTATATCATTTAAATGAATACATATTTTTTGAACGATAATTTTATTTGAACTAGGAATATAACAAAAAAATACAATAAAATTACCCAAACAACTCATGTCATAGAATGGTTATGTAGCACGAAGGTTTATTTGAAATTTCTTTATATTTAACCGCAACGCAAAAGAAGGCTATTGTAAAGACTGGGGTGAATATGTTAATAATTTCATTACGTCAATAATTTATGAAGTCATATGTACTGAATATTGATAGTGATTTTGACCGATTCATCTACAAAAAAAAAATTTTAATTTAATATTACGAATTCCCAAACTTGGTAATGATTCTATTGGTATTTAACGATTCATATTGATTTTTGGTTGGCAGATAACGCTTGAACAATTTGAATTATTATAATGGGTGTTTTTTTAGAGGTATAGAACTTCAAGTTGGCATTACTGTTGAAGATGGCGACCGATTTAACAGCTGAGAAGTGATTTATTCTCAGTTTGGTTTGGCAATTCATCATGAATAGACTCACGCCTGAACAACTCTTTCAAATAGTGAAATTTTATTTCTAAAATAATGGTTCTGTGCGGAATACGTATCGCGCGAATTTTGTTTAGCGGTGAAGCGCACTTCTGGTTGACTGGCTACGTCAACAAACAAAATTTGGCCGCAAAAATCGCCGCATTTGGAGTGAAGATAATCCTCAAGTGTATGTCAAAACACCGTTACATCCAGAAAAACTGACTGTTTGGTGCGCCTTATGGGCTGGTGGAATCATTGGTCCGTACTTCTTCAAAAACGATGATGGCCAGAACGTTACAGTAAATGGTAATCGGTATAGAGCCATGATTACTAACTTTTTCATTCCTCAATTGAACAACCATGATGTCCAGGAGCTGTAGTTTCAACAAGACGGCGCAACATGTCACACAACTCGTGCCACAATCAATTTATTGAAAGACAATTTTGGTGACCGCCTAATTTCACGTTTTGGACCTGTGAATTGGCCTCCGAGATCTTGTGATTTAACACCTCTAGACTACTTTCTATGGGGCTATGTAAAGTCATTGGTCTATGCGTATAAGCCACAAACGCTTGACCATTTGGAAGACAATATTCGCCGTGTTATTGGCGATATACGGCCACAAATGTTGGAAAAAGTCATCAAAAATTGGACGTCCAGATTGTGGCGGTCATATGCCAGAAATCATATTTGAAATGTAATGTCACAAAATTATCTTTCGAATAAAAAAAAATTCTTATCAATCGAATGATCCATCGTTGTTTTATTGCAATTTAAAGTTCTATACCTCTAAAAAAACACCCTAGTTTTAATGCTCATTAATAATGTATTATCGTTAGGAAAAGAAAGAACGAGGACATCACAGGAAATGAATTTTGTATAACGTGATAACTTAAAATTGTTCTTTAATGAATTGTGAATCACTCTTGACTTATCAATCGTCATGAACTTTTAATTGCACATACTGACTCAGGAAAATTGAATCTAATTGTTTCTAAATTAATAAGTCTTTCTTTCAAAAATATACAGGTACGTTCTGTAAGATATCACTATGCCTTTACCTACCTATATATATATATATATATATATATATATATATATATATATATATATATATATATATATATATATATATATATATATATTTTTTTTAATTAGGATATATATATATATATATATATATATATTTTTTTTAATTAGGATATACACACACCTTCACGTTTAGCAAACTCAGAATATTAACACAATATAATAACACAAGGATTATTCACCTTTTTATTTTTCGTTAAAATTAGACTTTTTATTGAATAATATTGACATTTACTTTGTGCAAATCCTTTAGGTATGATAAACCATAAGATAATTCAAACCACATGAACTTTTGATTCACACTTTTATTGAAAACTGTTCGAATTATTATATAGTAGGCATATTAGACTTTTTTACGACAAAACATATTATACTCTGTGATGATTGATGAGGCCAATACTTGGAGAAAATTAATATTTATAATGAAACAATATTTAGAATTTTCTCATAATTTAATACTAATACGCATGACGACGTTTCGAAGTACTAGTTCTTTATCAAATGCTGAATTAATACATATTCAGCATTTATAGTATTAATTCAGCATTCAATAAAGAAGTAGTACTTCGAAACCTCGTCATGCGTATTTGTATTAAATTTTGAGAAAATTCTAAACATTGTCTTATATATAAAATTCTCGTGTCACAGTTTTCGTTTCCATACTCCTCCGAAACGGCTTGAGCGATTCTCATAAAATTTTGTTAATGATATACACGCACTGAATTTCACCATTCAATCAAAAATTGCAGGCGATTTGGTGACATACAAATCCGTTGATTCCATAACAAATCCCGATGATGTAGTAAATTATCCAACGGAGTTTTTGAACTCTCTGGAGTTACCAGGATTTCCAGCACATAACTTGCAACTCAAAGATGGTACAGTTATTATGATATTGCGTAATTTGAATCCACCGCGACTTTGCAACGGTACTCGACTTTCGGTTAAAAGACATGCCGAATTTGATTGAGGCAACCATTATTAACGGAAAGTACGCAAGTGAAAATGTATGTATTCCTCGAATACCAATGATTCCGACTGATCTTCCGTTTGACTTCAAACGATTGCAATTTCCAGGTCGCCTTGCGTTCGCAATGACAATGAACAAGTCGCAAGGCCAATCGCTTAGTGTTTGCGGGATAAATTTAGAAAATCATTGTTTTTCACATGGGCAGTTATACGTTGCGTGTTCACGAGTTGGGACCATCCGCTTTGTTTGTGTTAACGTCAGACCAAAAAACAAAAAATGTGGTTACTTCAATGAAACGGATAATTTGCGGACACGGATATAATTCAGTATTTACTTTTGATTCACTTTCATTTACTTAGAGACGTTCAACTAAATAACACTTCATTTTTGTAATCGAAATGAATTCATTACTGTTGAGAAACGAAATAAAATTTTTCCTTTTCAAATATAAAACTTTTAATCACCAAACGAAATGTTACATAAAACGAAGCCATCTGGTGGCGAAACGGAGTTCGCCGGGTCTGCTAGTTTTATTATATAATTCTCTGTCTATAACATCGCATTAAAACAGCACTCCGTATTCTTTGGTGGACTTATTGTAATAACAGAAATTTACTGTACTAAATTATAAGATCCGAAATCATGTTCTTGTGAATCTTGTTGATCATATTCTTACCTGTATGTTTGGCTTTTGAAGTAGATAAAACAGTTCCCTACATTCGTCGGAGGCGTGAGGTACGCTAGCCAACTCCTCAAGAACGTCAACCATGACGTGCATGGAAGTAGACAGCATTGGGAAGAATGTTCCACTAGCTCCATTGCTGATTATCTTGTTGTGTACATTAACTAAGGCATGCAATTCTTTCGATTGTAAAAGATCGCTGAGGAAGCTCAAATCCTCCTCAGTTGAAGGCAAGTTACCGCTGTTGTTGCGTAGTGAGGTCAGCAAACGGGATAATACTAAGTAAAAAGTTGAATTATCAACACAGATTACTATATTTAAAAAAGAGAAAATTAACACAATCATATATGCAAAAGAACGCCTAGGAAATAATTGAGTATTTCAAATTAAGATATGTATAGGTAGTATAAAAAACAAAATATTCTTTTTTCCTAAGAATATAAGAACTTCTGGGAAAAGAAAGAATAATTTGTTGAATTGCGATTTACTCATAAATCAGATTTTTCATTGTTTAAAGGCCTGATATCATTGATATCATACTAATTCATTACCAAAACGATAATACGACGAAATTTACAGCAATATTTGAGTGAAACAGAAAATGAGATATTTATTTATGAATAAACATAAATAACTGCAATGACTTTCAAAAGATAATTTTACAAGGCTATTATTAGATTCTATTTGAAGTAATCTTGAAATTTAACTCTTAGTTATACATAACTGAACTGAAACATACTGTGACTAAAAATGTGAATGTATCGAAGTTAAACATAATTATATAGCAATTTGAAAATAATATCATATCCGATATTATTAGAAATTTATAGCCACGTGAGAGTGAGATCAATGAATGTTGTCTATAGCTTATTGGTTAATTCATTTATAATTGATTTCTATTAATAAAAGTCTAAATTTAAATAGGGATCCACTTCAACAGTTTATCATTAATATGAAAGATTTTTATATTCAGTTCAAGTCGATAAAGTCACAGACTATAGTAAATTTTTCCCGTTCAACGGATAATAATTTTATTTTCTCAACGTTTTTATGAATAGAATTTTTGGGAACTTGAAACTATCACTTGCATCAAGGGTTTGAGAGGCATGGGAAAGGCAACCGCGTGTCGAAACTGCGTGTCGTAACTAGAATAAAAAACCTGTATTTTATTTATTTCTTTCGTGTCATATGTATATAATATATATTTTATATACTTAATGAGATTGAATTCTCGCTTAACTCTTGGTGAAACATAATTGAATATTAAAATAAATTAATCTCTTGGCTTAATGTTTCACGATTTATTTAACAATGTATAGTCAACATGTTTCGAGCGTTAGCTCATTTTCAAGAATGAGGGGCCTTGAAAATGAGCTAACGCTCGAAACATGTTGACTATACATTGTTAAATAAATCGTGAAACATTAAGCCAAGAGTTTAATTTATTTTAATATTTTATATACTTATTTCATATTCGATTGCTTGGAGGAAAGCAACTCTGTTTCGTTATGAAATAAGTAAAATTCATGACCAAAATTTAATAACTAATGGTATTACTATTGATAATAAATAACAGAATAATTGAAATAGAAAAGAAATTGAAATAGAATAATTGAAAGAAATAATTGAATAACAGAAGCCAACTCTGTTTCTTTTTTAATGTTCTTTGAACGTCAGTAAAACGACTTTCTGCATTCTGCAGGTCGAATCTTCTAGAAATTCACTTTCTAGAAACATATTCGACTATAGTTATAAGCAGCCACGACAATATGTTGATAACAAAACAGTTCAAACTCGAAATTGTTGGTATCTACAGTGAGAAAATTGTAACAGCTGATGATAGTAGTGAGGGAAGCTTTATGCAGCTTGATCTACAAGAACAATTGAATCGATGTTGGAAATACTGATGCAAAAACACGCCGAATCAAAAGAACGTCATCAAGGAATATTAGACGTATAGAAACTAACCCTGTTAGAAGCCATGGAAATTAATAAGAGAAAAAAATCGAATAGTTCATTAAATGTTCAACTTTCAATCAATAATTCTCCTTTATTAAATTCAACTAGTAAAAGGCAACCGAAGAAAAGTATTCTATGGTCATTCCCCACACTTCGGAAGAAATATTTTCTAGGGTCATTCTTCTACTTCAGAAAAAAAGTGTTCTACGGTCATTGCCACACACTTCAGGATAAATGCTGGCAGTCCACAATGTATTAGCTCAGTTTATCATCTATATCTGATGAAGCCACTGTGTTGACGAAGAAATGTTTGGTTTAACTTAATTGTGAAAATCAGAAAACTACTTAGTTTTATTTGAATTATGTATAAAAACGACAAGAGCAGTTAAAACTCAAGAGAGAAAAGCGTTAAATTGAAAAAGAAAATCGTCATTTAGAAAAAGAAAAACAACGAGAAAAGAAAAAATTTGAGAATGAAGGAAGTAGTGAAAGTAAGATGTCGAGAACAAGAGTAGGTGGTAGAGTACCTTATTGGAAGAACAGAACAGTCAAAAGCTGACTGTCTGGAGGAATATTGAGTGAAAAATCGTGAAACGATCCTCTGCGTTCTGGAGATGGGAACTAGATGAGAAGGAAGTTTCTAAAATATTCAACTATAGAAGCAAGATCAAAGACAGAGTTATTGTCTTCCACAGATGAGTGAAATATTGCAAGATAATTCTTAAAAAAGTTCTGAAAATGGTGATTAAATTCGAGACTTGTTAATTTTTTTGGAATGTTTATTCTTTAATAAAAAGTATATCATTTATTTTAAGTATTAGCTATATTCATCTGTCGTAAACCAAAATTATAACAGTATAAACCTAAAACCGAAATTTTATTGACTTAAAGAAGGGTTTGACAAAATTGCTAACAACATTTTTTGTGCAAACGTATACTAAAGAATTTAACTATATCTGAGTCCTATGTGCATGTGAAAAATTATGGATATAGGTAACTTGGTAACTTACAGATTAGACATCAGCCGTGTTGTGTATTTTAACAGTTAGAACACTAGAAATTTAGACTTGATTGAATTGTTATTTTCTTTGAAATATTGTGAAAATCATACTAATGAATGTTTCAAAGTGTTCACTGTAATGAATTTGGTTTCACCAAGCTACTAGTATCGCAATACTAACAATACAGGTGAAGCTGGTTCTAATTTAAAAAATCTTTCAACTGCAATACTTACGAAATTGTCTCTGTTATTATCTAACTGAAATATTATAGTGTAGTCAAGTATGAAATAATGTGTAAAAAGCGGCCTTTATCAAGTTGGTCTCAGAATACATTCATATGGAAAAATCACGTTACTTTAGGTAATTTCAATTCTGCTGGATACGGAACGATTACCGATAGAGTACAAAACCGCCAGTCTCTTAGATTTATCCATGCTTGCAGCACATGACATGATAACAACAAGTAGTGCTTTTGGAGTTTCTTGAATTGATATCGTTACCTTCAAAGCGACATAGAAATGTAAAAATTTTAACTATACTTTAATTAATGAAAATATTTTTTCCTCTTATCACTAACTTTTGCACTACTTATTCGAATCAAAGGTTTGACTTATTTGTCTTCTATGAAGTAGTAGTGATGAGTTCTGATCCCGATAGGTGCATTTGTGTATGTCTACCAGTTTGGTAGTATATATACACAAACGTTAAAAAAAGCTACCAGTCTAATGACGCTGGTACCTATAGTTATAGTATAATAAAAAATCACAACCTATAAACACCATAAATCATCTTTACCTATAGGATATATACTTTTGGATGTTTGGATAATTCTGTGATCTAATGATATATCAAATATTGTAAGAAATACTAAGTGAAAAATCAAGGAGCTACAACAATGTGCAATTTTATTTTACCTTCAACCTATCAAAAGTCAAGATAAAAAAACATTTTAATTTAACGTGTAACATAATACAAAAATACTTAATCGCAATTGAAGGGCACAGGGGAAAACATGCAATATCACTAAGTCAATGAACTGAAAAATTGTTAAATAAACATTTTGATCCTTGAAAAAAGGTACATTAAAGCCTGAAATAAAACGGAAATATATAATATACAAAGAAAACATATTTGTTTTGAGTTTACAGTACAAAAAAAAACCTTCTTGGTTGTATTTATTGAATTAAGAAAAAAAAAGTGAACAAAGTCAGAAAATACAGAAATAAAATATGCAATGTCCACAAAATTGTCATAAGATACAGGAAAAAAATATGCAGTGTCCGCGAAATCGATAATGTTTAAGCATTATTATATTTTACTTGTGAGAAATATTGCTTAGCTCTTGGTCCACAAAACTTTGACAAGGCCTGGATATCCATGAATTTTGCCTTTGAAACTGGTAGGCTCTCATTATATGATTGTTCTGGCAGTAAAAGCTATGACACACCAATGATGTGAGAGGAGTTCTTCAAATTTTTTTTAGGTCCCATGAGAACAGATGACGTCCAAGCGGAATTGTAATGTTCTCTATGAAAAATTAATCTAGGGTGATCTTTTTCAACCCTGATTTCTTTTATAGGTCGAGATAAGACAGGGCATGCCTTCTTATACATAGGTGACAAAAATGTTGTCCATTGTCTGACAAGTGGTTGATCAACTTCAATCACTCGAAAGGGGGATGGCTTCTGTCTAGCTTCACGAATCACTTTTACCCACTCATCAGGTGTTTCGCAGGGTGATTTCTGGTTTATGCAACCCATATTTCTGTCACATTCTAAGTATGAGTGCCCGCGAATGGGAAATATTATTTTGATGACATCCAAACGCTTTGTATTGTGTACAACATAGTGTATAAAACGAAACACGGTATAGTTTTTATTTTCCCCACCACAAGAATCACAGAATATCACCAGCTCTCGAGTATTAAGCATCAAGCATATTAAGGATATAATGATGAAAAAAGGAACATACTTCATCAGATCCTTTTTTTGCTTTTGTTTCTGGATAACAGAATATGATTATTTCTTATATTATATCATCTGAAATATTATAATTTATATGATACGAATCTTCTTGTTAACATCCGACCGTAAAGTTTACGTTTTTTGGTAGACTGCTTTAGATTAACACCGTCTTCCTCGTCTTGCGACGACATTTTCGAACTAATACGAGAAAAGAACTGAATTATATTTTAATTAAATAAACACAAGCCGAACAACACAACAGATAAACGTAATAACCTCAAAAATTCAAACGTAAACGTAAACGTCAAATCACCGACTGCGGACATTGCTTGATAATTCACTGTAGCAATATTTTTCAATGAATATTACTCAGTGACTGTGCACGCGATTGTACAATAAAATTGCATTGCCAGTTGAAAAAATATGAAAATGTGACATTGCATGTTTTTTCCCTGTGCCCTTCAATTGAAATTCGAGTTCTTATAAGAACTCGTTTTTTGTAACTCGAAAGCTCACTGAAAATGGGGCTTTCAACCAAATCTGTGATCGTAAAAGATGCGATCATTTTAGTTCATAAGCTAAGATGAAATCATTGTGTACCGACATCTTTGAAATTTGGACACGTATCTGATCATTTTCATTCCGTAATAGTTTCGTTACCAGACAAACAATAACAGATTCGGACAAACCAATAAGAAATCATAAAACGCTATTATTGTTTAATTGAAATTGTATTGAAAATTAAATTTGGGTTTGAAGCGACCAAGTCCTTTCATTAAAACTTAAGATAGGTAGGTGTGATTTTGTCGCAATTTTCATTTTCTTTGTTCACAATGTCTCTTTGAAAGTTCAACACCTTCGAGATCAAAAATCGTTTATGCCGATCGCCAAACGAGGTTCTGTATATTTGTATGGTTCTGTGAGCACAAGAAACATATTTATTTGCATTATTTGGTACTAACGCATTGTCTTTACATTTATGAATAAATGTAAATTTTTCATACAATATGTACGTTTACATAACGCATAAGAAGTTAACTGAACAGTATTACCAGAAGGACGTACATTTATATCTTGCTTTACTGTAGAAGAAACGTGTCAGATTTTATATTTATCATAGTGTTTAATTTAGAATAAATGCAAGTTATCATTTTCTACAGAGCATAAAACAGGATTTGGCGTTTTGAACAACTTTTGAAATCAAGCCAAAATGTGCTATTTTCATTCATATATCTTGTCTGTCAATTAGAGTATTTACTCCAATTGACAGACAATTATTAGTGATTGTTTTTGATTACATCTTTATATTAGGAGTTCAGTTGCATTTGGGTTCACTGCCGCTTGAAATTCTAAATAATAATTAGTTGTAAGTAATCTGTCATGTCCTGATTTACATTACTTATTAACAACTTGTTTCGTGCACAAGAAAAGAGTGACAATGATAGTAGGCAGTGTAATCAAGTTATAATCAAGTGTAATCTACCTACTTACAATAATTCATCAATATTATCATATAGATGAAATTGTGATATTTTCATTACTTTTCAATTTCATCTTCAGATTGACGGAATGATTATAGGAAACACAAATCATTGCCGTGGACGTAGCAAAATTCATGAGTGTCTAGCAGAAGGAAACAGTTCATTTTATTTTCCACCTGATGTACAAAAATAGTACCGATTTCAATATTCATCATCCATATATACAGTCCCGCAATGAGATTATTCATTCAAGTTTTTGTCTTTTATACTCGTATTTAATATACATCGCGTCACAATAACCATAATACATTTCAGATATTTCTATATATAGATATATGTATACAAGTAGATATTTGAGTTTACACACATAAATGTTTTCATTATATGCAAAATAGTTATATATAACTCAGAATGAGCCCGTTCATTTCTTTAATAACGGTTCCAGGTATCAAATGGATATTTTCGTATGGGATATATTTGTATGCAATTGAAAATATACCACCTATATCCCTTACATTCTTTAAAAATCTTTGTCTGGAATACAGCATAATATTAAAGGTGTACAGACTTAACATAATTTAAACTGAAGTACTAACTAGGAAGCAAATATATTATGAATCAAAATTTTACTTCTGTATCACAATGAAAACATTTGCTCATATGGTATTTATTTTCAATTTTCAAAATTTTCGTATTCAAAAACGATATTTACCTTGAACAACTGAGAATTTTATTCGTATTCAGTTCGCATAGTATTCTACTCAACGCCCATGAAATATTAATAAATTGTTAATATTCAAGTGGCTATACTAGAAAATATACCATTTATTAAAATTCAAATTAGGGAACGTGGGCTACTTAAACGATTGTTTAATGCATACACTAAATAACTATTATACCATAAATTCAATGGACGATGATTGATTTAATGATGTCTAAAAATCACTGATACACTAAATAACTATTATTTTTACCAGATAATTTAACAATCAGTACCAGTTTTAACAATCAGTAGGTACACATTTTCTGTCAAATTGATATTGAAAAATTTTATTGCTAGATACTTCGACTTTTCAAGATAACCTACAAATCTTCAACACTGAAAAATTATTACAATCAAATTACTTTCAATAGATGTAAATCGGGAGTCAAACATCCCAAAATACGATAGATGAAACAAGTTAGTTATAAGTTCACAAAATGATAAAGGGACTGCGAATAACAAGTTAATTAAGACTTAAAATAGAATAGGTAAATAGGGAAAACATCAAAAAAATTAAATGGATAAAACTGATGAAACCAAAATTCTAATCGGATGCAAGTATTATATGGACTAATGAATGAGAAAAATCAAACATGCAAACACCAAGCGAATCCTGAAATACACAGTTCGCTCACCTGGATCCCACTTGATATTAGTCCCATTAGCCATAACCTCTGACATTCTATAAAATATATAGATTACGTTAAATTCACGAATGACTTTTATCAACCAACAAAATGTAACACGAACCGTACATTCCAATGAAACAATTGCCTATTTCTATGAATAATGATCTACCTACTGTATCGCAGATTGAAAGCTTGCAGTTTTATTCCTATTCTACGAAATTCAATACGTGGTAAATTGAAATCCTATAAATAGTTTTGCTGGGGTTATAACAGTGTTACATATGAATCCTTATAGCTGAATATAACCAAATATAAATAAGGAAACATGTATTTATGTTTTGCTTATATATATAATACAAAAATCAAACAAAATGGCTTACTTGAATAATTCTATTCTAGCTTTTTCCTCTCTTACATAATTCTGCATTCATGGTTAGAATGGTAGAATAAGAAAACAATAACGAAAGAGAAGATCTTTATATTGATCTGTTTCTGAGACAGAATGAAATGCGTAATAATCTATTCACTTATTTAGGAGCAAATTATACTATTCAAATTAAACGGCAACCATTATAACCCTCGATACCACCAAGTCAAACAAGTAATGTTCGGTTTGACGTATGGCACGTTTTGATCGTTTGAAGTTTAAAGGTATATGTATTCGTTACTTAATATCAGTTACTGGAAGAGATTTGAAGTAACGCTTCGCTACTTACTATGTTGGTGATATTTTTGATTTCTGTGTAAACACATGATTGGGAAGAAACAATCCAGTTTTCTAAAAATAACAGCAAATTTTTAGAAAATTTTTATTGAATCATGAGTACGAAAGATAAATAATAAATAACATACCCACCGCGTTGATTATTCCCCAAAAATGTTGAGCATTTCAGATATGTATCGAATCATATTGAGATTGAAAAGAAAACGATTTCATGAACAGATACAGTGAAAAATTTTAAAAAATAGATTTAGTTATATCTATTACAGAAAAGATCTAGCATTTATTTCAATGACAAATATAGGATAGGACTTAATTTTGCAAGACTTAATTTAATCACTTGATATATACTTCATTTTTCAAATTTTCAAACCTTTTTCCATTAAAACATAGTTAAAAATCTTTAAAACACATATTAAAAATATATTTATAATGCTACCGAAAGCAAAACAAGTACCCAAAGTAACTATTAGCAATGAAATATTTCAATTCAAATTCTCTTCAAGAAGAGTTCTCTATCTCTACTGGTATAGCTAAGGTCGTATGTTACTTTTGCAGAATTAACGAGAGTTACCAGTTGTAACGAATACTCTCTGAAAGTATGGATTACATTCCGGTAGTGAGTCATGTTTATTCTAATACGGACTTAATGTAATTCTTCATTAGAAATTCCATTACAGAGATAGAAAATTATTTCGGGAAATGATTGACAGATTGTAGTTGAAAATGTGAGTTAGATTCGATATTATTCGATTTAAATATAATATTCCTTGTAAAATTTTTGAATTGAATATAGAAAAATGGTCGAAGAAGTGAGATTTTCATTAATTAAATAATTAAAAGTTTTTTAGTCAAAAAATAATTAAATCTTTGGGTTCCAATTTGAACTTAGTGCGACATCTATCGTTTATATTTAATATATCACAAAACATGGCATTCAATTCGACTTTATCATTCGTAGTTATTATTACAAATTTTATTTCCAATCTCTAGACAAAGAGGGCACTCTATCGATATTTCAATTTGAGCGGTATATATAAATATTTATTTATTTATATTTACGATTCAGGGTGCATCAAAACACTGTTCAACACTAGAATTAAACACTGATTTCGAATCTTGATTGTTTTCTTCATGTCATAAAATGAATTTCAAACGGTCAAACCAATTGCAATAATATTTCGAAAAAATCATCCCATGTTTGCCTGCCCATATTGCTCCCGATTTGAAATTTATTTCTATTGTTCTACAATTTCAAAATATATTTTAAGGTATACAATTTATTGGGTTTTCTTCAAGTAAAGAATTGGAAAATTTCAAGGAAATTAGGAATTTATGTATTTAATAAATACTGTCCAATAGTATGGGCCTTTGATTGAGTGGACTGATAAAAAAATTGATGAACGTCTAATTTAACATAGAAAGCGTTTCGACTGCCTTCAATTATGATTATGTTAATAACTACGAATATGTTAAAAAAAATTGACATTTGTTAAAATAGATTTGATCATAGAAAAATAAAAAATATTACTGAATACTTTTGTTTGCTATTGGTTTCTTGTAGGAAACTGGAATTCCGTGTTTTTTGCTCATTTGTTGCAGAAGTAAAATAATACGCAAGCAATTTTGCCTTTGCAGAAACGAAATTACTGGTTAAATTGTACCCAAAAATAGATCCGAGCCCGTGGTTTCATTACGGCAGGCATTACCAAATTTGGGAGACTGTTTCAAGATAATATGTTTGAAAAAGGCTGATTTGAAGAGTTTGGCAGCTTTCCTTGTGGGATAAATATGAAATATAGGTCGAATTTGATATGAATTAAGGATAGAACTGCTGTCTACAAAATATTCCATTTTCTTGGCCTTTTCTACAAGATTTCTACTTTCGGTGCTGACTTACATTTCAAAATTTCGAATTTTGGGTTTCTTTTGTCAGAATGAGTTCTTGTATCATTAAGTTTCAAAAAAGTAATTTCTAATAATTTTCATTATATAAAATGAAAACTATATCAAATTGAAAGAAAACGAAACAACAAAAAAAAACAGATTCAACTTAACTAAATGCAAAAAAGATAGACATTTTTGATTAGTCATGGAAAAACGTGAAAATGACCTCGTTTGATTTCTTGAAAATGATTTGAAGACATTTTCAATTTTAAAATTAATTTTCAAAATTTAATTGGGGTAACCACTTCTTCTCCAAGAAATGCTTGTTTTTGAATATCTCACGTTCTTGTTTCTTTCTACGCCTCCAACGTAAAAATAGCGGCATCTACTTTGGTGAAGAAAAACTGTATAGAAATATTAAGCTAAATGTATATTATATATCGTTATATAATATCAAAGTAAGTATAGCTATGCAATTATGATCATGAAATAATCACTTTTTTGAAATAATACATGAACTTACCCTGAGAAAGAACTCGAAATTTTCAGATTAGAATAATTGACATGAAAAAAATAAATAAAAATCATAATAATGTGTACAATTATTATTTTAATGCTTAATTGTTATAGTGCTGCTCGTTTCTTTATTAACTTCGAGCATTCCAAATGCTTCCTCAATCTTCAAATATGTTAAATCTAGTTGATTGGCCTCCTAAAGTTAGTCTTAACAAAACTTACGTGGCGATTCGATTCACGGTACCGTTAACTTACCTGTGGACCATCGGAAATATACCTTATTATAATTCATTCGCTACCAAACGCAACTGCGATCCCCGATCTATGCTTATAGCCTTCATCAAATTTTCTATATTCTTAAATAATGATCATTTTAAATTACGTTAATTTAAAATTGTAGTTTGTGAAATATATTTAATTTCTTGTACCATCAAACCATCCAATTTTTGAACATTATATGAACACTAAATAACTTAGGTACCTTAATCTGGTGTTCGATATATTCTGAAGAAAGTCAATTCTTTCAAATTGACGAAATTATAAGAATCCAGTAGAGATTAATTAATATTACCATAATAAAGCGGTTAAGAAAATATATTTCCTGAATAGTTTTTACTTCACTTCAAATTTTAAAGCTTCTACTCTATTTCGAAAATCCATTCAAATAATCATTGATAATATAACTTAATTCAAATATTACCAAGTATATTAACAATGTTATTACAATGATGATTTATAAAATATTTAAAAGAACAATTTTTCAGAGAAAATGGTAATTTTATTGAATTTTCTTATTCAGCGTATATTAATTAATCTGTTTCATAGATCAACCGTAAACTCTGTCTCTAAGTCGAGTAAGTTTCACCTGCGCATATTTCACTTGTGTAGGTATATCTCTCTTCCTCAACTCTCAATGTTATACTGAATAATGGTAGCGTACGGAAGTGCAGTTTCAGCGACAAGTTCATCTACCTATTCAATTAATTTTGAATGTATTAGCCACAATGATTCCTCAATTCATTATTTCTGTTGAGTTAAAGTAAATGAGTCTAAAGTATATAATTTAGATGAATTCGGAAATATTACTACTTTAATTAAAGTTATTCCTATAAAAACAATAAACGAGTTACCATAAAAATTAGTGCAGTGAGGCAATGCTATATAAATCATATCGGTAATTTCGGTTTTTAACAGTGACGTGTACTCAGTTATCAGTGTTAGTTTCTGTAATATAACGTGATTTTTCAGTTTATTACTGAATTTTTGTATAAAAAGCTCTCCAAATTGTTCGACATGGTAGCTTTGAATCAGCAAAAAAGTGCGATAAAAGCCTACTTGTATTGGTTTTTCGGGGGAATTTTTGGACTTCACCTGTTTTATTTGGGCAGAGATGCACACGCGTTTTTGACATGGAGTACTTTGGGTGGCTATGGATTCGGATGGCTTGCTGATGTAACTAAAATTCCTAGATATGTGAGGGATTATAATGAGGACCCAAAATATATGGCAGAATTAATAGAAAGAATGAGGCTAAATAAAAAGGTGAGAAAATTTATTCAATACAACTTATAATAATTGAATATGAACTTAAATTCAAACACTTGAACTTATGATTTACACTTTATTGACTACATAGCATGACGCGTTTCGTCGTTACAAACGACTTTTTCAGATGCTTACAGAATAATAACAATATTTTGAAAAACACAGGTATAAATATCAGCGAATTTGGGATTCTATGACTTCGGGTTTTACCTAAGATATTCCATTCTGAAATATAACTTCTATTATAAAGTGTAAATCATAAGTTCAAGTGTTTGAATTTAAGTTTATATTCAATTATTACATATGGATTTACATCAAGTAAACGCCAACACTTTTAAATATCAATCAATATAAACAAATCAATATAACGCCAGGCCGATATAGAAAATTGAACTAAGAATAAATGAATGGTTTTTGTCAATTAAATTAAAAAAGAGCTAAAAAAGTTGTTTTTCAAAATGAACTCCATAAAAATGTGTTGAAATAGTAGTTTTACGCAAAATTTTTTCTATCAAAACATTTCATATTACCTATTATTAAAATTTGTTATTTCAAATTAAGAACGATCGGTTAAACATTTCATATATATATATATCCTCCTAATTGCGTTTTCAACTATTAAGCTGCTCCTAGAGTAGTTATACTCAGCGCTTAATAAATAAGAATAAAATATCATATAGGTACTCTAGTGAAATGTCTCATTCAAAATATTATTTTCCAGAGTAATAAACAAAAATAATATAAATTTATAATGATGATGAAAGTGTGCATAACTTTTTATTTGATAGCTATGATGCAGGTTCACACATGTGTTTTAAATATTGACAATATCGATCAAGATTGCAATATACGTCTTTTAGTAAAAAATCCTTTCAATTCGAACTAAGCTAGATTCAAACTAATTGAACAACCAACCTAATACATATGCTTCCCATTATATCAAGAAAACAATCAATTGCTCTGCAAAAATAACGTTCAATCCAATTTAAATTTAACGATGCTTGAATATTCAGATTATCGTTTTTTTAGTGCCCTTAAAGGTTCGAATCAGTTAATTAGATTGTTTTCGGGAGAAGATATATTCGAATTCACATATTCATTTTTATGTTAGAAACTACATCATTTTTATATAATGTGATTATATTCCCATTAATTACGTATTTTTAACTTTAAAAATAAATAGAGCGAATTATACTACACGAATGTTAAATAGAACATTTTTACATTTGTGGATAATTAATTGATGTTTCCCCATAATGAAGTGATTCTGACTTCGTTAATTCGAAATGAAAATTCGAAAAAACTGTCGAAAACTGCTTTAGTTTATAAAGGTAGGTAATTTCACTATATATTGAAAAACGTGCTGCAGAAATTAATTTTATTTCTACAAATTTTTAATTTCTCATTCCATTCAATTATGTTCAACGAATTTCAATGAAAAATTTGATTTAAACTGCTATTTCAAATCAAAACTTCAGTAAGTACCCTATTTGGATATTATTAAAGCGTACCAACATAATAAATTATTATAGTGTCGTCACATAATCTTGATGAGAAGATAATGAAAAGAAACCGCATACGTAATGATAAAGATTTGAATACAGACCTAAATAGAAAGTTTCGAAATTAGATTACAATTTCTCTTCTAGTACTAATTAGAACTACACATTAATTGTTAACTTTGTGGAACTTAACAAGACAATAACATTTTCATACAATCAATTTAATGACTACTAGTAAAATGATTAAAATTAGATTTTGATAAATAAAACTGAATGCTATTATATAAAGTTATAAAAAGTTTTTTTGATGATGATGAGGCCGATACTTGGAGAAAATTAATATCCATTATAAAACAATATTTAAAATTTTCTCATATATTAACAACAATATGCATGAGATGCGTTTCGAATCGCTACTTCTTTTTGGAAAAGTGTTAATTCAGCTTTTGAAAAAAAAACTAGTACTTCGGGACGCTCGTTATGCGAAAAGAGTTGTTAATTCAGCATTTGAAAAAGAAGTACTACTTCGAAGCACGCGTCATGCGAAAAGTGTTGTTAATTCAGCATTTGAAAAACAAGTAGTACTTCGAAACGCGCGTCATGCAAAAAGTGTTGTGAATTCAGCATTTGAAAAAGAAGTAGTACTTCGAAACGCGCGTCAGGCAAAAAGTGTTGTGAATTCAGCATTTGAAAAAGAAGTAGTACTTCGAAACGCGCGTCATGCAAAAAGTGTTGTGAATTCAGCATTTGTAAAAGAAGTAGTACTTCGAAATGCGCGTCATGCAAAAAGTGTTGTTAATTCAGCATTTGAAAAAGAAGTAGTACTTCGAAACGCGCGTCATGCATATTGCTCTTAATACATATATGAGAAAATTCTAAAAATTGTTTCAAAAGGTTATTTATTGGTTCTTGAATCAGATAATTAAAAACACGTGGCAATTCCACAAAAATTGTTCATTACATTGTTCGACATAAATTTCGTGTTACTAACACTATCAAGAATTCACTATCCATGAATTATTTCAAACTATTAGAATATAGCGCTTATGCTTATTTGTTTGAATTCAAATACAGTTTTATTTTATAATGTGCATAAATGTGACAATAAATACAGTTCGATTATCCGAAGGAAAAGAAATATGATCAAAATATCCATGATTTCTTCACCACTGTTTTTTTTCATGAAATGGTTGAGAAAACCATCATATTATAAAAAATAAACTAAAAACTTTAGGTTCGTAACTATACGGAATGAAGAAGATGTGAATATGATATATGCTGGATAATGTGCATTGATACAAGCCCAATGGCCGTTCGGAGCAGGCGTTAAACTGTAGGTCCACTGAGTTAAAAAAAAGATGTGAATGACTTTGTTCAAATAACAAATACCTATACCTACCTTCATTTGCTTCAGACTTTTATAGAATTTTATATCAATCGAAAAATATATATAAAGGTATATAAAAATAGAAACAAATGTATATTTTTCGAGAATATAAATAATTTATAAACCTACGTATTCTTCTTTTTCATTATAAATTTTTTTACCTATCCAGAAATATCAATGAAAATAGTTATATTATTTTCAATAGTTAAATATTTCAATTGAGTAGGATGATGAAAAAGTGATGTGTAAGTATCTAGTGTATAATGATAAATTGGAATTAATTTTCGAATCGATGTCTTTAATCACAAAACAAACAATGTTTGTTAATAAATCTCAATTTCACTTTCTTGTCTATTTTTGTGTTATAATTGCTTACTTACTTACGTAAAATTATTATGAATAAAATTCAGGTATTATGAATATGTCAGATATTCAGGTATATATATATATATATATATATATATATATATATATATATATATATATATATATATATATACACTTATAAATGAAGAAATATTTGTTGCTTGAGTAAATTAATATAAGGGGAATATCTTGACATTGTTTTATTTATGAATTATGTAGTTATCAGTGAAGATAACACGCAGTGTACAGTCATAGGTATATTTGGCAAACGAAATATACCGCAAGTATGGTTACGATTATGTATAAAATACGCAATTTTATCCTTGGTCTTCTGTTACTACTGGATGACTATTGATATTTAAAGTTTTAAAATATTACTTAAAATAATACATATACACATTATACAAATTTCTCTTAATTTGAAATGTTTTTTATAAAATTTTCTTGTTCTGGTAGTTTACATAATATGGAAATAAGTAATTTTAAGCAAAATAATCTTTTGCTGTTTCAAACTGGCCACTATGTTTTTACATTACTATGGTTTACACTGGTATGTTTTAATTATTTCTAAAAAATTTTATATAGAATTTGAAATATAAAAAAATTCAATTCACATATTTCTAGGTTCCAATATGTTTATGGAATTCATAAGCTTACAGAAATACCTATTGTTTTAGAAATAGCAAAACATTTGCACGTTATAGACCCTGGAAAGGTAATGACAAAACATACATTCACTTAAGTTGGTATAAATATTCAGATTCCCTCCTTGGAGAATTGCAGCTTGCATTTGAAAACTCATTTGAATCTACTGCTCTTTCTATCCCAATATGGCATTTATTCTTAAAATGTTACTACATAATATAACAATATATAATTTTCTTTATATCTTGTGAAGTCTTTACGAGTACCTAATTCATCAAAATTAGTCAAATTAATAATCTCGTCCATAACTCTTCGTCATACTTTGTTAATACTGTTACGAAAATATCTGAAGCCATCTCTGTGTTATCTAGAACATTCCGGCAAATGTGATATAACAACGACTCCTACGTTCTGGCAATCGAACCTTCTCGAAATGGAATCTTCTTTTAAAACTCTAGGGTATATAATGAATCAGGACGGAAGATGGCAAGTCAGAGTTAGTTAGATTACAGTTATCTAGAGTACAGTGAAATAGACAGAAGAGTGACATAAGCTATATTGATATTTGTTGTGTTTATTTTCAGTTTGTAAATAAAAGATTTATTGATTGTTGAAAGTTAGTTATTGGAATTCATCCGTCGAAACCCATAATCGTAACAACTGGTGTCAGAAGTGGGATGCCAATAACTAGAAATACAACAAAAATGGAGTCAATGTTTGAAAAAATTATGCAAAAATTCGCCGAGCGAGAAAAACAACTTCAACAGGAAAAACAGGACGAACAAAAACGGCGAGAACAGGAAAAACTGGAGAAGGAAAAACGTCAGCTGAAAAAAAAACGACGAGAACAGGACGAACAAAAACGCCAACAAGGAAGTTTAGAAGACAAAATCTTATAAAATATTTTAGCAGATCTAGAAAAACGTGGGCAAGTGGATATGAAAAACTTAAGGCTCGAAATTTCGGAAATTTCTACTGAAATGAATACTCAGATAACAAGTTAAGGAGGACCTAGAAGAATAATTAGGCAAATTAAAGTCACAAGTACTTAAAGATATGGATGAACGTTTATTAAAAATGACAAAACATGAAAATGGAATAACATCAAATCAAATACAAAATAGAACTACTTCAAAACCATCTACCTTTGATGGAAAAACTTCCTGGATAGTACTTAAAAAACAGTTCGAAGCAGCAGCACAAATAAATGGTTGGAACGACAAAATAAAAGCTGTAGAATTAATTGTATCTCTAAAAGAGATCAAAAAGACTATATTTTGTTAATGAAGGCACTGGATTCCAGGTATGGGGACAATCACAAGGAAATGCTTTACCAGGCCCAATTGGAAGCTAGGTGCCAAAAACATAATGAAACGTTACAGGAGTTTCATGCTGATATTGAGAGATTGACTCGTTTAGCCACCCAGTGGTAACTGAAGATATGCTGGAATTATTCAGGATCAAATCATTTATTAGTTCACTAAGAGATTTAGAATTAATTCAACATCTTAAGATTATTCGACCGAAAACATGGAATGAAGCACTAGTGAGGTCCCTGGAATTGGAACCTATTAGGATTTTTTTATTTTCTAATTAGGACGTAATATAAATATTATTGTTGATACAGGAGCTGAAATATCATTGGTTAGACCTGATATAATATCAAAGTCTAAAATCAAATCTTTGAAAAACCAAATAACTCTTAGAATAACAACAGGAGAGAAAAGTTATATTCACGGACAAGCAGAAATTTTATTAGAAATTGGAGAGAGGTTACATATTTTACATAAGGTTCTTGTGGCTGATATAAGTGATGATTTTATTTTGGGAATGGACCTTGTGAAGAAATATGGACTAATGTATGATAATGTTTCTGGAATTTTAAAGATTGGTAATGAAGAGATTATACCAAAATATTGCTCCAACCAAGGACAAGTAGGTCTTAAAACGATACAAGCTTAAAAAATACCTGCATGCTCTGAACAAATTATCTATGTTCAACCTGAAAGCAATCCTGGGTGGTGTGTTGGACACAGTGAACCAAAATATCACCATCATCTACTGGTATACACACCTCAGAGGATATTATCAAGGCAGTGAGGGATTGGCCAAGACCTGAAGATAAACATGAAGTAAGAAGCTTTCTGGGATTATGCACTTATTATAGAAGATTTTTCGATAAGTTTGCTGATATAGCCAGACCATTACATACCCTCACAAAAAACAAAATCAACTTCAGCTGGACAAGAGAATGCGAAGCAGTATTTCGCACTCTGCTCTAGCCCTATTTTGTCCTACCCACACACCTCTAGACTCTTCATTTTAGATACCGATGCAAGCAACAGGGGCATCGGATCTGTATTATCGCAGGTGCAAGATGGCGAAGAAAAAGTCATTGAATACGATAGCAAAACTTTCAACAAATCTGAGAGGAATTACTGTGTAACTCGAAAGGAATTGCTAGCTATAATAAAATCTGTAGAGCATTTTCACAAATACTTATATGCCAGGAAATTTCTTATTCATACAGATCATGCAGCATTGAAATGGTTACTGCAAATGAAAATACCTGAAGGTCAAATCGCAAGATGGATTGAAAGACTACAACAGAATGACTTTAAAGTAGATTATCGGCGGGGCAAGATCCATAACAACGCTGATGCTTTATCCAGACGACCATGTAAGGAAGCATGTGGCCACTGTAGAAGAGTAGAGAAGAAAGAAGGCATTGTCAATCTGAGACTAAGGACTACAACCGAATTGAGACAAGGATGGTCTACAGAAGAACTGCTTGAGGCACAAGAATCAGACCCAGATGTAAAATTTCTTAGAGAATGGAAAAGAGATAACCGAAAGCCTACCTGGTAAGACATTTCAACAATGGGATCCATTACGAAGGCGCTTTGGGCACAATGGGACTCGTTAGTTATAGAAAATGGGGTACTCATGCGTAAATGGGAAAGTACAGATGGGAGAGAAGTCAAAACTCCCTTAGTTGTACCCAGGGACAAGGTAGAAGAACTTCTCAAGGAAATGCATGGTGGAACATCCGGTGCACATTTTGGTGTCAATAAGACCATTGCAAGAATCAGAGAAAGGTTTTACTGGGTGTATTGTCGTGATGACGTAGAAGCCTGGTGCAGGAAATGTACCACATGTGCAGCTACAAAGGGACCACCGAAGAAAACCCATGGGAAAATGGAGAAGTACAATGTCGGATAACCGTTTGAGAAGATTGCTGTCGATATTGCCGGGCCTTTTACTACCACCAACGATGGCAACAAATACATACTGGTTGCTATGGATTATTTCAGCAAGTGGTCAGAAACCCATGCCCTGCCGAATCAAGAAACTCAGACTATTGCACGTACATTGATAGATCAGTTCATATCACGATACGGAGTTTCATTGGAATTACATTCAGACCAAGGACGAAATTTTGAAAGCGATGTCTTTAAGAAAGTTATGGAAATACTGAACATCCGAAAGACAAGAACAACTCCTTTACATCCACAGTCTGATAGAATGGTAGAGAGATTTAATCGTACAATGGAACAGTATTTGTCAAAAGTAGTAGCTGATCATTAAAAAGATTGGGATAAACATTTGCCAGTACTTATCGAGGATCAGTTCATGACACTACAGGTCACACTCCGGCGAAGGTACTTTTTGGAAGAGAACTACGATTGCCATGTGATTTATTGTTTGGTAGCCCCGAAGAAGCACGCTTGGAAGTGAGCACATATGCAGATGAACTGAGACTGCATTTGAATAAGATAGAACTAGTTCGAGATAAGATTGAAGCAAGCACTGACCGAATGCAAACCAGATACGATATAAAAGCGAATTCAGTCGGATTTAAAGAAGAGGACTTGGTGTGGTTGTACAACCCACAACGGAAGAAAGGTTTATCCCCGAAATTAACACAGGTTTGGGAAGGAGCCTATAAGGTTATGAAACGAATAAATGACATCTTTTACAGAATCCAACGCACCCCAAGATCGAAACCGAAAATTCATTTGGATAAGTAGGTGAAATACCTCGAAGGAAGCATAGTAGAAATCTGTGACTTTGATCGGGACGATCAAAACTAAGAGGGGGCAGAGTTACAAATATATTTGAAGCCATCTCTGTGTTATCTAAAACATAAGTAGAGTTAGGCTGTGGATAAGTCGTTATAGAAGCTTCTGTTCATTTTCATTCATTAATTAAATAATATTTCCTATTCAGTAAAAGTGTTTCATTAGAAGAAAGGAAAACCTCTTCAATTAATATGGTGTTTAATCAACATGGTAACACAGTGTGTGGTTTAAATCCCCGGAGAGAATGAACGAGTAAAAAAAAGATAAGAAAAAAGAAGATGCCGGATATTACTATACCGGTATTTGATGGTGAGGATTATCACAATTGGAAACGGAGAATAACAATGTATTTGAAAATGAAAAACTGCTATATAAACATAACCAGACGCAAATATACAACGGACAAAGAAGAATGGGATACAAATGACCTAAAGGCAATCAATTACATATACAGTGCGATTACCAACAGACAATTAGAATTAGTGAATGCTAAGGAAAATGCCTTTTTTAAATAAGAAATTATTAAAAAATTTGACGAACTTTATTTAAAAAATCCGGTAACTATGCTCTAGGCGCCGGAACCTTTAGATTAAGATAAATATTTTATAGACTAATTAAGTACTGAAAAACACGAATATGATATTAAAAACTGTCTGTAATGAACCAATTAAGAAATACAAAATTTTAATTTTCACTAAGAAAACACCGACATTATTGAAATCCGACAGTTCTAAAAGTCACATACACATGTGCATACTGATATGGTGCAGTATTCAGTACGGTAACCATAAAAATAAATGATCTAGGAAAACAGGAAATTTGGTTAATTCATTGAAATATATATTATCAATAAATATGTAAAATAGGCAGATGGTATATCAACAAAAGGAATCATTGGACGATATTTAACCACCTGTAGCTAAGGTGCAAACATTAAAATTGTTATTATCCTACTTTTGTCAAATGGGCTTAATTATAGAACAAATGGATGTTGAGACTGCATTTTCAAACGGAAAGGTCATGTCAGAAATTTATACCACACAACCTAAAGGATATGAAGATGGTTCACAAAAAGTGCAAATTATTAAAAGTTGATGGTTTAAAAGAAAGTTCTAGAGTATGGTATAACTGTTTTAATGATTTTATGAGTGAGATAGGATTTGAAAGTCAGGAGTGAGTTTGATTATTGTCTTTATATTTTAAAAGTATATTTAATTATTTTTGTTGATTATTTGCTAATTTGTTGTGAAAATAAAATTAAAATCAAAGAAATTAAAAATTTGTAAATTTTTTTTATAAATCTGATAGTTGGACCGGGTCCAACTATCAGACATTATACATCTGCTCTACAACAGGCAAATCCCACGTAATATAATAAAGACTATCGAAAATATATATACTGCGAATAAGATCCAGGCAAGATTAGACGGGAAGCTTACCACACAGATACCAGTGAGAAGTGGTATTCGTCAAGGAGATTCGTTAAGCCCCTTCTGTTCAACATCATCATGGATGAGATAATCAAAAAAGTAAGAGGAATGAGGGGTTACAAAATGGGGGACAAAGAGATATCCATTCTGTGTTACGCCGATGACGCTGTGCTGATTGCAGAAAATGAAGACGATTTACAGCGCCTCCTACACCAGTTCAACCGTACAGCCAAATCATTTAATATGATAATCTCTGCTTCTAAAACAAAGTGCATGACTACATCAAAAACACCATTGAGATGCAAGCTTGAGGTTGATGGTGAATCTATACAGCAGGAAATGAAATTTAAATACCTCGGGATAGAGATTTCGAGTTATGGTGATGTCGAGGCAGAGGTAAGGGAGCAGGCAACAAAAGCAGCAAGGATAGCAGGATGTCTGAATGACACAATATGGCGCAATAAGCATATCGGAATTGAAGCCAAGGCACGAATCTATAAAGCAACCGTAAGGCCCATTATGACATATACCGCAGAAACTAGACCAGAAACAACGAAAACCAGGCGACTACTGGAGACAACCGAAATGAAGGTACTTCGCAGGATAACCGGAAAAACACTTCTCAACGGAGAAAGGAGTGAAAATGTTAGAAACATGTGCAAGGTGGACAGCATTAATGACTGGGTATTGAACAGAAAACAGGAGTGGAATGATCATATAAACAGAATGGACGACAGAAGAATAGTAAGAATCGCCCGTGATAAATATCCACTGGGGCGCAGAAGCGTGGGACGACCACGGAAAAGATGGAATGACAACTTGAACGTTCCGTAACAGACAAACGACCGAAGAATAAACAGGCGGCTTTCGCCTAAAATAAAGAAGAAGAAGAAGAAGAAGAAAAAATTAAAAATCTGTTTTCAAAGCATTTCTGCATGAAAGACTTGGGTGATGTAAAAAATTATCTTGGAATTAATATCAAATACGACTATAAAGTGAATGTTATCACTTTGGACCAAACACATTATATTGAATCTTTAGCTGTTAAATATTAAATTAAAAATTCGAAACTATATTATACACCGTTAGAAGTTAATTACAAATTAGAACCAGCCTATGAAATATGTAGTGATATTAGTTATAGAAATTTAATTGGAGCACTTTTGTACATTAGGTCAGGTACAAGACCAGACATAAGTTATAGTGTAAATTATCTGAGTAGGTTTCAAAATTGTTACAACAATACTCATTATAAATATGCTTGGAGAGTTCTGAAGTACCTTTATTTAACAAAAGATTTGAAATTAAATTATTCTAAAAATGATACTAGAATGCTAGATTGTTTTGTTGACTCGGATTGGGCAGGTGTTCATTTAGACCGTAAATTAACAACTGGTTATGTAATTAGATTTTATGGAAACGTAGTATTTTGGAAATCTCAAAAGCAATCAAGTATAACTAAGGCTTCGACATATGCTGAGTATGTTGCTTTATATCAGAAGATACATTTACGAAATCTTACGTAGAGAAAAGTTTGTTAAATTCAGAAAAAATTTGTGTATCTCATAATAATTCAGTATATTATGTATTATAATGTTATAAATGTAAGGAAGTGTGTTAAGATTGTACATTTATTTGTTTATGTACAGTTGGTAGTTGACAAAACGAAGTATGGCTCTATGTTCAAGTGACTCGATGATAAATAATATGAGATAAGTCGTTATAGAAGCTTTTGTTCATTTTCATTTATTAATTAAATAATATTTTGTATTCAGTAAAAGTGTTTCATTAGAAGAAAGGAAAACCTATTTAATTAGCATGGTGTTTAATTAACAGAAAGTATTCATATTTTATCATTATTATTGTTCCAATAGCGGAGGCCAGAGACCATTATACCCCTGATTGGAATACAGTTTAACGCGGATTTCAAACACAGTGGGAATGGAACCCACCAGGACCAATAAGCTGAAAGAGTAAAGAACGGGTCACTGTACCATTAGTCTACTAAGCCTATTGTTTTAATAACCATCCCCAACTTAACGGTACAGAGTTGTCATTGCTATTGCTTTCATTCTAGGTCATGTATTCAATGTCATTCAATTCATTCTGTGTCATTTGGAATTCTCTATTGTGAAAAGATAACATAAAATCATTATTCCTCATTGTATCGGATATAATTATAGTCCAATTCGTAAGAGATAGTTGATAGAGATTTCATGGAAAAAGTCAACGTCATATGCAATTGAAATTAATTTCTTTATTAAAAATATAGTCATAACGAAAGTCTTGGAAAAAATATCAAAATTTCAACTATAGTGCTCAACATTCACAATTGCTTCAAACCGATACTTTTGTTTTCTTTCAGCCCCCATATTCAACCAGTAGATTTATATCCGCCCTTATGGTAGGGTACCTATGGGGTCAGTTAGTTATGTTAGCAATACCAGAGGAGATTGTCGCAGGCATTGATTGGAACTTCATGCACTGGTCTATACCACTTGCTGTAGCTCTTGGTAGGTATGTTATTTCGTCAGAGTAATCACCATGTTTTAATAATGATGAATACTGATATTCTATGTAATTTATAAATATATTAACATTTATAAATAGAGAAATATATATATATATATATATATATATATATATATATATATATATATATATATATATATATATATATATATATATATATATATATATATATATATATATATATATATATATATATATATATATATATATATATATATATATATACATCCCACTATCATTAAGACGGCCGTGTGCATTCGGCAGCCGTCGAAATGTTTTGCGTGTTATTTCAACAAAACTGATGACGATGATATTGATATGATATACACAAATTCTCATGAGGTCGTCACATTGGCCCAAAACAGTCGAACCAGTGAATACTATGTATATTTTTAGTTACGAAGTTTCTAGAGAATATAGATGCGCTGTACAATGTATAATTTACGTGCCCTCATCTTTTATTTTACCGCTTACTCGACGGCCGATTTCGCGGCAACCCTGTATTCTTCTAAGAAATTATTTGACGCTAAGGTTTCATTAGAATGAAATATACATATATCCATTTCTCGCATATCTCTATCCAAAGATAGACGGGATTTGGATTTGGAGATACGCGTTCTACAAAAGGAGAACATGTAAGTATGCATATTATTCAATTTGATTGAAATAACTGTTTATTTTTCAATTGTGATTCTGATATTTTGTTTAAATTTGCAAGCAAATATAATTTTTATCTCATGAGAGGTAACAGTATTGAACATTTTCTCATTTCTCAAATAGTCGCAAAAACATTTCACTCGATTTCTCATTTAGAAAATATTAAACGATAGTCATTATTGAACAGAAAAAATCTAAACAAGTTAAGAAATTCAATGAGGTATAATGAAAATTATCAATTTTTATAATGAACAATCTCCTTAAAAATATATTTGGGATGTGTACAGGATGTTAATTTGAGAATTAATTAACTTTTCATCAAGATATATAAAAACTTATTCATTTTTCGTTGTTATTAGAGATTTAGAACAACTCCATTTTTTGTTATAGAATTTGCGAATGAAATAAAATTTTTTTCTTGATATCAAATCATTTGGAAGAAGTTGAGAATAATGAAACAATGATTTAAATTTTCTCATATATTTAATAATACGCATGACGCGCGTTACGAATTAGAACTTCTTCTGATGCTTAATTAAAACTGGTGCAATTTTCGAAATACAGAAATGATATTGAACCAAAAACACCAGTTTTGAATTCATGTATAACAACTAAATATATAAATATAACTAAATAGAGGTGAAGATACAAATAATGCTTTGTGAAATATAAAGTATTAAGAACAAATACAAAGGAAACGGAGAATGGAATTGAAAATTATACTTGAATATAGAAAACACTATTGAAAATAGGTATAACAAAACATATATATTATATAGGTATAATAGGAAAGAAGTAGATAATTCATCTGATCGGCTACATGGGATTCTATTATTAAAAATATTTAGTAAAGATGAAAAAAAGAAAATCTTTTGAATACACAAAATTTTGAATTATCTTTATTGAATGGATCAACTTCGGAAACTGCTTTTTTGAAAAACGTTTTGTTGATTAAATTTAGATGGATGTATTTACCATCATTTAGATGGATGAAATTTACCATCAGAAGAAGAAGTTGTAAGTACTTCGAAACGCGCGTCATGCGTATTATTGAGTATATGACAATATTTAAATCATTGTTTCATTATAGATATTAATTTTCTCCATGTATCGGCCTTAGCAAACATTAAGAAGATGGTACTACGAAATTTACTTTGGAACAAATGACAACTGAATATCATCATCAACCATAATTCAAATGCTTAGTATAAAAATGAAAGCTCTAAATTGAATTTATTCGTTTCTACTTCATCAGAATAATAATAACCAATGTTTATGATTATATTTTGAAATGAAATTCAATATTAACTCCTATGTTTATTTATACAAAAAACAGTCAGGAACGAAACAATCAGCTTCGAAAGTTCCAATCTCATATCGAAATTTTCTTTACTTGATGAAAACATCTTTGAGAAATGAATAAGAAAAATCGCCTGTTGACGAAATTAAATAATCTGAAACTAAAATATTAGGCAAGATGGTGACATAATATCTAAAAACTCAAAAAATGACTACTTTGTAGATGAGAATTGTATTTGAACTAATAGCTGAAGCTTTTTAACGGGGAAATATGATAATTAATTAATCCAGTCGGCAAACGACGTTTTAGTCATTGAAAATGTCAAAAGCGGCAAGGCTTAAAACATGATACTCAAAGCCCATCGAATGATTGTGTATAATGTTTGAGAATATATAGTATGTTTTATTAGAAATAAACAAGTTGATATTGAGGTTCCTCTTTACAAATTGATTTGGTTACTGACCGGAAATTTTCTATATAAAAACAAACATAAAAGTGGACATATTTAATCTTGTTTTCTAAATAATATCGTGTTGAATAAAATTTGAAATTTATTAGTATAGAAATTGTTGAAAATCAAAAGTTAGATATTCAATCATTGTCAACTGGTTTCGAAATTTGTCACTTTAAATGATGAAATGAAGAAACAATGCTTCACTGATAAGTAGGTATAAGTTAATGAAGTGAAATTATGGAAAATCTATTTTTTTTCTCAGACATCTGTAACAGATGTAGATTCAGATGCCAAACGCTTTAAAATGCCAGTTTCCGTTTCGAAGAAAAAAGAAATTCATCAGTTTCAGTCAATAATTATTACGGAAAAAGACGTCGACAAAAAAACTTTTGCTTCTTTTGTGAATGCCTTGTGCAATGCTCTGCTAGGCATGTTATAAGAAACCACACTACAGAACCAGAGGTTCAGAGAATAATTTCATTCCAAAAGAAATCAATTCCCCCAAAAAATCCCAAAAGAATGAAGCTGATTGCAGATTTGCGAAAAAAAGGAAATTTTGTCAATTCGGAAACTGTCCAAAAGGCCGTGAAAAAAAGGAGTCATTCAGAAAGGACTGCTAGCATGCAGTGACTGCCTAGGATTCTACAATAAAGCCCAATTATGAAGACATAGAAAATACTATTGTAAAAAAGTGACGTCTAACAACACAAGCAGATGCTCAAAACTTTATGATTCGTAACCTGAAAAAAAATGATGAATTGAAGCAAATACTATTTCCTAGAATGCGAGCAGATATGATTTCAATGACTGCAAAGTCTGATCCCTTGGTATGTGCATTTGGTGCTCGATATCTGAAGATTCCTAGGGATTTACACTTTGTACATGTGGTATCCAGAAAGATGAGAGAAACTGCTGAAATCATCTTAGAGATCAAAAACATTAATCCAAGACTAAACACTATATTAAAAGAAATAAATATTGACATGAATGAATGTCTGAACAATGATGAAATTCCTGAAGTTAACGAAGAAAGTTTATTTGACATTGAAATAAGTACTTTCACAAAATAACATTGTTCAGAACCGAATAAAAAACATTGTTCAGAAGAAATTATAATAAAAAAAGACAAGGACCTTAACGAAATAGACACCTGAACAGAAAGAAGTGGTTTCAGGTTTTTTCAAAAATCATATAGAAAAGAAGACAGTACCTAAAAAAGCAGAATGTGAAATTCAAAAGAAGAAGTATCCTAAACTATTAGAAAAAAATACTGGCTCAAAGTTGAGGTTTTCATACAAAATATATATAGTGGGAAGTGTAGAATCTAGCTCCAATTATAATTAAATATAAGCTGGAATTCAATAACTTGAACTTTTGGTTTACACTTATATTGAATGCAAAGCGTGACGCGTAATAAGCGTTGTCGTAATAACCGACTTCTTCAGACGGTAATAGAATGCTAGGTCGGTTATTACGACGAAACGTCGCTTTGTATTCAATATAAGTGTACACCAAAAGTTCAAGATTTAACTTATATTTAATTATAATTGATTTATTTCAATGGAACGCCAATACTATTCAATATTCAATAATAATGTTATTTAAATAGTTATTGAATAAAACTTTGAATTGAAATTTTATTGAGAAAAAATATATTTCATTTTGTGTAAATATATTGTTTTTTTCCAACATGTCCCGCTTCTTGTAATTTCTTTACAAAACAAAAAATCTGATTCGCAGTCATTTGTCAATTTGGTAAGTTCCATTTGAATTGCTCAGATTAAAAATCACGAAAACATTCAAACAATTGCCCCAAACGAATGTTGAAATCGACCGCGATTGATTTCCTGACAAAATTATGTTGATTATAAAAGTAGTTTGATTCATTGAATGAGTATATCTCGATTTCATATATCCAATAATTTATATTGTTTTTGTCGTTCGAAATTATATGTATGAAAATATCCCAGTGAAAAAATATTTTGTACTTACATAATCATAATTTCTTGGTATACTTTTTTGTTCATTCCGATTTACTCGTTCATCGAAATAAACCTTATCATCTTGAAGATAATATTTGAGTCGTATAATATTCAGAAAGAACTGAATCTGGCAACAGCGGTGGTCGTTCGAATCGCTTACTATGCATTGAATATATACGGAATGGCCGTCTTATAGGCGACTCAGTGTAAAAAAATGTATATTATTATTATTATTATTGAATGCCGTCATATTGATAGGAAAGTGAAACGGACCAAAAAATTTCGTTCTTTTTGAAAAAATGAATATTCCATCATAATACACTTTTTATATTTGTCAGCAACTTTTTACAATTTTATTCTCTGAAATACTGATCGTCAAATTACTTGGTTATATGGAGGTCGTCCTATTGATAGCAAGATGTATATATATATATATATATATATATATATATATATATATATATATATATATATATATATATATATATATATATATATATAGTAAATACTGAAACTCTTTATCGAAATATGTATTTCAAATAAAACTCTCAGGGAGCTGTCTACAGAAATGTGTTCAACGAGAACGAACCCATCACTTTCGAGGGTGAATATTAAGAGCGTTTCGAAAAATTCATCAAATTTGTTGAATATGATAATAGGATACAATTCGTTTCATCATTATTATGAATCATCAGTCCATATTTAATCTATTAATCAAGAATCGAGGACTTTCAAACCGAACATAGATCCTATACCTATATTTCCTATAGGGCAATTTTACCTAGTGAAATATTCACGTAGGCTCCCTCTATCGGAGAAAAGACGTATAAACTCTCCCTAGCGTTCAAGATTCCTACTCATGACAACAGTAGCGCGATATTTCATTCGAACATTACAGAAAATTGTCCGCAATGTGTACGAATAATCCCCTGCCTAATCTCTCCAGATTACGCCCAGGCGGGCAAAAGTATAGCTTGTTTCAAGATTCACAGGTCATTCAATACTAGTAAAAACTGAGACTCTTAATCGAAATATTTCAAATAAAACTCTCAGGGACGTGTCTACACAAATGTTGTCAACGAGAACGAACCCATCACTTTCGAGAGTGAATATTAAAAGCGTTTCGAAAAATTCATCGATCTTGTTGCATGATAATGGGATAAAATTGTTTCATCATTATTATGAATCATCAGTCCATATTTAATCTATTAATCAAGAATCGATAACTTCCAAAACAGACATAGGTCCTATACGAAATTGAGGGCAATTGTACCTAGTGAAATATTCACGTAGGCTCCCTCTATCGGAGAAAAGACGTATAAACTCTCCCTAGCGTTCAAGATTCCTACTCATGACAACAGTAGCGCGAGTGCTAGGTTTTGTAGATATTTCATTCGAACACTACAGATCATGCCCAGGCGGGTTAAAGTGTAGCTAGTTTCAAGATCCACAGGTCATTTAATACTAGTTAATACTGAGACTCTTAATCGAAATATTTCAAATAAAACTCTCAGGGAGCTGTCTACAGAAATGTTGTCAACGAGAACGAACCCATCACTTTCGAGAGTGAATATTAAAAGCGTTTCGAAAAATTCATCGATCTTGTTGAATGATAATAGGATAGAATTGTTTCATCATTATTATGAATCATCAGTCCATATTTAATCTATCAATCAAGAATCGATGACTTTCAAAACGAACATAGGTCCTATACCAAATTGAGGGCAATTTTACCTAGTGAAATATTCACTCTTCTCGTTGACAACATTTGTGTAGACAGCTCCCTGAGAGTTTTATTTGAAATATTTCGATTAAGAGTCTCAGTATTTACTAGTATTGAATGACCTCTGAATCTTGAAACTATATATATATATATATATATATATATATATATATATATATATATATATATATATATATATATATATATATATATATATATATATATATGTGCGTGTATGTATGTATTTATATATATAGGGAATACCACAAGTTATGGAATAAGGGTGTGAGTGACTTTTTTCAAGGGCGCCACCAAGTATAATGTGGGTTAGGCTATCTTAAATAAAGCAATTTAATTATAACTAAAACTCTATTGTCCAAAAGGCACTCATCTCGGGAATTCATTAAATAGTTTTCTCGTATGGATGTTATGATATCTGGCTGCCCTGAACCAACATCTCGGCACTCAGCTCGTCTGCACTATCTGAACTGGACGTCTCCGACAGATAGATAATCCCCGCTATCAAACAGGCTGTGAACTGTCTTCCTTAGTAGGGACGGAACGGATATTGCGGGATAAGTATTGTCCCGTACCATATACGGCTTTCCTATTACGAGGAAGAATCAAAACTTTCAATCTTACGTACTCTAAACAATGCCCATGCTGAGATGCTTTCCACAAAATATTTCCGGCCTTATTAAAAAAACATTATTTACAACCATAAAATACATTTAGGATTTCAAATTAATGAGACCTCTTCTGATGGTGGATGTACAAAAATAATATTGACCACCATTTTGTGAACAGCACCAAGCATGGCATGACGTAAACACAAATTAAATTACAAGTACTAATTAGTACATTACATGTACTAATTAATCAAATATTGAAATTAAATAATACTCTGAAAATACTTATATAAAAGGAGAAAGCGGTAAATATTGATAAACTGAAACTATTCATATTCACCAAAAAGCCAATTCGCTACCTCCTACACAAAATATATTACCAAATAAAAAAAACTCGAAATACCATCCAAAATGCTCTGCACCTCCTACGTTTTCGTTTCCTCTTCGCCGGCTTGAACTCGAAAAAGAGCACATGTGCGCTCTAGCGAAACGCTTTCCTACTTACACGGAGAGCCTGCACATTCCTAACCGCGCGAGATTTAAATATACAATGAGTGACTCGAAATGAATGCATCTAGCATGCAACAATATATGGAGTGAGAAAGAGAGGCATCGATTTTAAATCGAACATAATTAAGTATTTTAGAGTCATATAATCTTCACTAAAATGATGAATACCAACTTAATTTTGTGAATTTCACAAATAAATTATAACTAATAATGTTGTCAAATTACTGGGAGGGACTGGGGTCCCCATCAAGCCCCATGTAGTCGGCGCCACTATATATATATATATATATATATATATATATATATATATATATATATATATATATATATATATATATATATATATATATATATATATTCGCTATCAAAGTACACTTTAACTTTCTTTTGATAATTTTTGACAAATTATTGTAAAGAACATTATATCAGAGATGACTATGTGAAACATGAACAATGTGATGTCTCCATTGTCCTTCTAGGGATCAATATTGGATTCACCATTATACAATAAAGGGGATAAATGTTGAAGAATCTTGAAATCGATGCCTACATTTATTGAAAGGGTGACGTTCAACGAATGAAAGGCAAATATTTCAATTCTCACATACCCTCTCATAAATTCTAAGACAGAAATATAGAGTAAGTCGTGTACATATATAATCCATAGATTAATGTACGCATATATGGCCCATTACTTCATCAAATTAGATGAAATTGTTCCAAAAAACTAGATTTGTAAAATGTAGTATCTTAATTGATAAGGACGTGTGAAACGTATGCGCATATAGTGCATAGATTAAAGTACATCTCAATTCTTAGAATCAATGAAAAGCACATGAATACATCTACATTGAAAGTTTCGCACGTCCTTATCAATTAAGATACTAAAATTAGTAGCGTGGCGTGACTGATGAGTACCTTGTATTACGAAACAGTGTCTGTCTCACGCTTTCAATAAATGTAGGCATCGATTTCAAGATTCTTTAACATTTATCCCTAGAAGGATAATGGAGAATTCAATATTCTCTAACATTGATCCCTAGAAGGACAATGGAGACATCGCATTGTTCATGTTTCACATAGCCATCTCAATTTGTCAAAAATCACCAAAATAAAGTTATAGTGTACTTTGATAGCGAATATCTATAAGTAGTATTATCTACAAGTGCGATAATATAGCACGAGAACTACAGAATTCTTTTTCTTTTATTGAATTTTGATATATATATATATATATATATATATATATATATATATATATATATATATATATATATATATATATATATATATATATATATATATATATATATATATATATATAAATTCTCTTTCATTACTCATTAAAAAGATTTAATTATATCAGCCTGAGCCCAAAGTATTAAGAGAATATCAACTCATAGCTAAATAAAATAATAATATTCTACTCCTGACCTACACAGTGCTTCATATAAAAATTTTGAAATTTTCCTGAATATCTTTGTTTTCTAATTACCCACAAATATCGACACAAAATACCAACAAGTGTGCCGCATTATTTTATAGTTGAAATATCTCGAAAAAGTGAAAGGAGTAGAACGGTATAGACATAGGTTTTGAGGAATCAAAAATTATGATAAAATTGCACATCTGTTATTTTCGATGTCGATTCATAATAACATTAAACTTTGGTATTGTTGTGAAATTCCTAACAGAAAATTGGGAGTATCCCATATTGTAAAATGTAGATGAATACGTCACGATGTTAACGTTGAAAGTTATTTTAATATTATGAAATTTTTTTAAAACATTGGCTGTTTCTAGGAGTATGGGTAGTTGGAAATATAGGACGTGAGCAGGGAGGTCCATGGCCTACAATAATCGTATCTTATCTCAGTTATGCATCGAGATGGTACTTTTATGATATAAACACTTGGCTTACAATAGTGACTTTTGCTGCTGCTGTTGCATTCAATCAATTCTCAAAAGAATGGAGGAGAAAGCCACAAAAACCAAAATCAACATTAAGAAGGATAGGTACTCTTTTATTATGTGCAATTATATATATGTCTCTGTGGTCATCATACTTTTACTTTAACGGAAAAATAACCGACACCAATGGAGATGAAATTCCCGTCCACGAAGCTTTACACCATTTCTTCACTTCGCCGTGGTGGACGGATTTGAAACAATCACTTTACGATGTGTATCAATTTGGTCAACACCACGGGTGGTACGTATATTTCAACTTTTATTCTTTCCTCTGACAAAGTCTTTCCTTCTGAACCAATCGTTTGTAAGAAACTCAAGTGCATATACACTTACATATATTACTTACTGCTATATACATATACATGCTGATTCATCACATAATATATCTTAAAAAACCAGCAGGTTTTCTTGAAAATGTTTCTATCATAAGTTGGCGAATTAAATGAGAACACAGGAAAGCTTAGAACTTAAACTGAAAGTGGAAGAGAATTTGAGAAAATATGAATACATGAGATTTTAATATTCTTGTCTATATACTGCATACTTTGATATTTGTAGGGTGTTGATAATTATTACTAATCATCCTAGAATGAATTGATACATATTTCATATTGCTGATCTGATTTTAATGAAATTTATTTTGCATTATCGATTGAGATTTTGATTTTACTTATTCCTGCAGAAGCAGCAAAATGGAAATTTAAACTTGACTTATAGCCAATAAATGCCACAATTAGAGTCAAAATAAAAGTATAAAAATATCATGAAAAAAGTTTTATGAAAATTATACCTAATTGAGGGAGGAATGTGAACATCATTTGACTATCTCAACTGTCGTGGAA